>CM050654.1:37355721-38840721 GCA_027574665.1 Rhynochetos jubatus | reverse complement strand
ATTTATAGATTGTTAAAATGTATCGTCGTGCAGTGCTACTGTATAGAAATGACAATTAGCCAAACTTACCTTCTATAATTAATAATGTATATATTATGCTCTTTGGGCAACTAATCACCAGTTCTACCAATTTGTTTGACGCTGCTGAAGGTACCTAGCACACGCACGGGTTAAAATAGGAAATGCAGAACACTGTTCTCCCGTTAAGGAATGGCCAGCTCGAACAGGCTTTCAGCTACACTTCAACTCACGCCGTGCTTCCAGTTGACAAAATGGTGGTCTACGGAAGCGCCTGACAACCTGATTGGCACATGTGAAATTAAAATCCAAAGGCTCCTAACGGAAAAGGTCTCCCAAACTGGCGGTTTGACTGATACACTGAAAGCAACCCACCGCATTTATCACCCTCTGCCTCGACTCGAAACTTTGGAAGATGGTAACAGCAGTGCTCCTTCTGTCCAAGCTACTGGCCAGGCAGGCGCGGATCAGCAGGCCATGCTGTGCAACCTGTTTCTCCGGCGGTACAGATTTGGAAACGGCAGATATAGCTCGCGAGGGGCAGCCGCTCCATTCGCACCTATCAAAACAACAGGCAGGGCTGCCACGCTTTCAGCTAGAGGAGAGGAGCGGGTGAGAGGCAGCACCGCCACAGGCGTGAAGGGATGCTGCGCCGCATCCCGACGGGACAGGGTGAAGGTGGTCCAGCGCCCGCGGCCAGGTGACTTCTTTGGTCCTGTTTTTCTCCTGTGTCTTAAGAAGGGACTTTTAATCATTGTTTTTCCTTTGGAAAAAAAAAAATAAATTTTTTTCCTTTTAATTTTCTTTTTCTCCCCTGGGAATTTGATCTTGTGACACATTTATTCCTGTCAGGTCTCTCACTGAAATGTCACTTATTGCCATCCCCTTTTTGTGGGTTCCCTAAGAGCATCCTTATGGAAGCTGTGGTGGGATTAGATACTGGCAGCTAACCACAACTGAGAGTTACCCTGTTGTATCCACGTTATCCTCCAGCTGTGCCAAGACATGAGAATCTTTTGGGACACTTCATGCAGTGTCTCAGGTATACTAAGGAGTATTAAGTGACACTAGATACATCGTGTTTTAGTAAATATATTTACGTGATACAGCTGAGTATTTATTTATTTATTTAGAGGCTGCATCTGCAGGTTTGCAATCTAGCTCACTAGCTTTTGCTCTCCGAGGTAGCTCATGATCCATCCTTAACATGGTCTTCCACTACCAAAGGAGTGGATAAGGAGCATGAGGAATTTGGGTGCTCGTAGGGAATGTTTTCCAAGCACATCTTGACAAAATCTCTTGTTACGGAAATAATTTGATCTATAACTACAGATTTTTTCCATCTATAGAGTACAGCTGCTCCCATGGCTGGTGGCTTATCTTGGATATGAACCAGCGCCATGCTGAAAAGACCAGGTATGTCATCATTTTGCGTGTGTACTTATCTTTGTTGCGCTGGTTTTACTGCATGATTTTCAAGGGAAGATCCCCTTTGCAAAACTAAATGGTTCCTATCTTGTGTTAAGCCCCAGTAAGGATTTGTTAAAAGCTTTGATCACTGGCTACCTGTTAATACCCAGAATACTAAAGAGCCCTCTGCAACCACAGGGGGTAATACAGAATTATTATTATTTTTTTAATTTGTTATAAGCATACTATTTGTAATAATTTATGGTCATTCTTGAATTTATAAATATCAAGGCTTTGCCAAATATTTTAACTATCCCTCCATGGTAAATTGTCTTTAAATACTGGCAGTTTTTTCTTTTTAACATTTACTTGTGGACCAGAAACACTTGCAGTCTATTGCCCCTGGCCTTCTGTGAGAATGTTAGTTAGCAATGCTCATAAAAACTCAATTCATCAATGTGAACATAATTTGCTATGAACAGAAAGCTCACAAAAGGGTGAATTTGTCAGATAGACAGGTGGCCTGAGATCTCTCCCTGATACTGAACGATATGAATAATAGATTCTGGTAAATGTATGCCAAGACTTGAGCTGTAAACACAGCTGCCTCCATTCCCTTCCAGAATAACAGCTTCGAGAACGAAAGCACAGGAACCACAGTTCCACCTGAGGACTAAGCCTGTGCACGTACACACACAAACACACACACACACAAATGCAATGTACTTGCAGGCTGACAAAGACAACAAGCCCTGGAAAAAGGATATAGCCATTTCCAGCTCCTTTCGCAGACCCTTGCTATGAATGGATTTTAACATGTGTGGAGAGCAGAAGGAGAGAATAATAGAAAACATTTAAAATATATTTTAAAATATCTGCAGTCACAGAAATAAATCTTTCTGTGATCCACAGGAAAAAAAAAAAAAAACACCCACAAACCTTCAGCTGGCTTTTGTAGGTAAAGGATCCAGACGTAAGATGAGAAAAAAAAAAAAGCACATCATAATGTCAGAGTTGAACGTGTATAAAATAAAATTGTAGAGCTTTTATTGCTTTGATACTACTTCCAAAAATTAGTTAACTGTAACGATCCTAGATAGACCTGCACAATGTTGGGTTTTTTTGTTGCAAGCCATCGGTATTTATTTTATACTGCACTCAGTTTTATCTGTGTTTTTTGGTTTTTTTAAGGCTTAAATCATTAATTACTGTCCATAGACTAGGTTAGAAACATGTTATATGTGCAAAAATGACCTTTAGGCTGTTCTAATGAACAGCTTTCTGCTGGATGGTTGCCCAACATAACTTTAGAGCAGCCTGAAGTCTGTTCCAGGCAATCCCAATGACCGACAGTACAAAAGGGTTGCTGTAATGTTTGGAGACCAGTGGGAAGGACCTAATCCAGGGTCAGGCCCCCCTGGCAGCATCATATAGGTGGGAGGAAAAGAACCATAGGACAGTGACTTTACGTTGTTGAAAAAAACCCCAAACAAGTCTTAAAATGGACTGAGTAGGGGCCAGCCACGTTCATTTTGAGAGCATTAACGGTGTGGTACAAATGCTCTGATGCAGTTGACTTTGAAGGGCAGACGTGTAATGTATCACAGAAGAGAATGGCTGGCTGAAGTGCTTGTTTAGGGCTATCAAATGCTTTTATTTTTGCAGGTCTAGCTGAGGACTCTCAGCTCTATTTTTTGGACAGTCAAGGTTTAATGTATTTTCCCCCTTATAGGCGTAAAACAAAGGACTTTTCCCACACTAGCATGCTTTATTTTAGGGATAAAGACAGGCTCCTTATTTGATCCTTCCCTGGCAGTGATATAGCCCAGGCAACGAGTTGGGAATTGTATCATCTGAAGTTCATACATGTTTGTTAATATTTGTTATTTAGGGAGGATGCTTTTCTGTAATGAGTTGGCTAAGGTGAGAGACATGTCGCACTGAATGCAGAACCAACACATCCTAAAGCTCCCAAAATGTGACCGCATATGAGATATTAAAGGCAAAATGGAAGTTCTGAACAAATGAAATCACTGTCAGAATAATAAAAGAGAAATGAGCTATGATCTAATCTGTTTTCTAGCAGTGTCACAGAGGAGCTATAATAAAAGCTATTTGCAAAGTTCAGAATCATTTCCCGTGCAAAGCCATTCACACACTATACGACTCTGGACAAATGGAGGGGGTCTTGGCTTTGCCAAAAAATTGTATGTGGATAGTTTACTATTAGTTTTAAGTTTGTGCACCTAAATTTCCCAGTTGGCTGCAATTTAAGCTCTCTCCTTCTCTGAGATGGTGCATGAACTTGTGCACCTGGCTTTCTCCCTCTATTTCTGGTGTATCATCTTCACTCCTTTCCGACTACAAACTGCAAGCGTAAAGGAAAAACAGAAAGAGAGGAGTCACATCACTGGATGCTTATCTAACCTGCTTTTGCACCAGGCATGCTATAAATGAGAGCACAGCAAAAGTTGCATTGTGTCCTCATTGGAAATGCTCGTTCTGTTCTTCTCCTTGGAACAAAGAAGTGCAATCCCAGTTACGGTGTGCCTCTATTTCTGTGGCATCGGCTTTGTAAGCACCGGGTGAGGAAGAGACACGCAAAAGGGACAAGAGGAAGGATGAAGTAAGTGTATAAATGCCTGTTGCCTCCATCTTCACAGTGAATATATGACAAGTGACGAAAAAAATGATGGAAGAATACCTAGAGTCATGCCTAGGGGCAGTGAGGCAGCTGCTCCGTACACTCCTCCTTTTAAGGCAAATAAAAGCAACTTAAGGCTGTCCAAAACAGTGATACTTTCCCTTGAGTTATGTGTTTGCATTTTGAAGGGGATATAGTCTGGACAGCTGGAAATAGGATTGAACCAAAGGAAAAAGAACATGGAGCAGAGCTGAGCTGACCTTGCTCTAGGCTGTGGTAAAAGTATGAAAAGGTGGAAAAAACATCCTTGGTTGATTTCAGCACAAGTGGGATAACAGCAACTGAGCTCTATACAGAACTATCTCATTTCAGTTTACAGCATCTTACTGTAAGTAGATTAAGGCACAGCAGACTGAGAAAAAGAAAGAGCAAATACTATTTTCACAATACGACATCCACCAATTTCCAACCTGTGAACATCTGCAGTGAAGATTTAAGAGCAGCATGGACCTCATATATGTCTATGAAGGCTCCCTGTCAGTCAAAGGGATTGGCGACCCAGTAATCTCCTACCCAGATGAAAAGAAATGCACAAATTGACATCGATGGGAAAAACAGCAATGATGGTGAGCTGTGGGACCTGCCTGGCTCCCTAGAGCCTGACAGTATGTCTGGGAGGTTTCCCTCTAAACGTTTTGGAGTGTACTTAAAAGTTATCTCCTGTCCAGGATGGCGTCTACTGGAAATGCAGTTAGATATGGTCATTCATCACAAAGACCTGGTGATGAGTGGTAATAAATCATCTCCAGGACTTCATGGGGCAGGACACTGTCCTCTGTGAGAGGGACTCTTTCAGACCTGCTGCCTGTGTTGCTTAGCAAAGAGCTCTTTAAAAGTACACCTAGGATTCAGGTGCACAGCCATCATGCAAGTCTCAGAATGCAAAAGTGGGCAAATCACTTATTTGCACCCAAACCTCTTAGTTGTCTTTGCACAAATCTCTCCCTACTCCTCCCAATTCCCATTGCCCTCATCTTCCTTGTCTCACTTTCCCCTTCGCTTGTCAGTCTTTCTCTTTCCCTCAGATACATTTCATGCTCCAAACTATATATAAAAAAATAAATATCACAAGTGAAAGATTTATTCTGTAGCAATAAATCTGTTATCTGGCATATGAGCAAGGTGAAGAATCTTATTCCTTTTGCAATTTACTGGACATGGGAGTTCCTACCTAAAGTGATAAAATAATTCTCCTGCTGCCTGCAAAAGCACTATCATGCAGTCAGCGTGAGTCACCAGTGAAAACCAAAGTCAAATAAATATATGATGTATTGCCTCTATGTGGGAAGGCCTAATGTGTGGAGAAGACAAATATTGAGGTCTCTGTCTGGTGGAAGACAGTATTGCTGTATCAATAGAAATGACTGAGTAACTGGCTGGGGTGAACTGAAATGCAGGAGCTCACCCAGTTGTGCCATTACATGGTGGAATTTACGGGGTAATTTTGGTCATTTGTGACATGCTGAACAGGAAAGCTCAATGGACAATTTAAATATAGGAAACATAATCCAACCCCGCTACCCACCCGCCTAAACTGCTGGTGTTATTTGTTTATACATTAACAAAAAATAAAATCACAGACTACCTGTAACATCTATAGCATTGTCTTCAAGTGTTTCAGTTTCTAGTTGACTTACGGTAGAACTTAAGATCAGGCTGCTGTAGAAAATGTGAGACTATCTATATGCCTAAGCAAGTCTGTTCTGAAAGTTGGTTTGTGCTGTCTAAATTTAATATTATTAAAATCTACCTCTGCCTATAATTCGAGAACTCCAGACCCAACGATACTTGAATACAAAATATTATTTGTATATCCATTGAATAATTCTTCTTCATAATATCTAATATTTTTTTCCAATACAGCCTCTGATTTCCACCTCCACGCTGCTACCTGTTCCCTAATTATGCCAAATTATTGCACCACCATCAACAATAACAAAAAAGGATTTAGTCAGGTAAGCATCCATATTATTTCTGCGTGTGATACAGCTGACCCTGTTGTTTCCGTCACAAATACATCACCAGTACAGTAAATGTATTTACAAAGGAAAGAGTAGGATATAAGGAACAGCATCTTATAAGCAAGCAGATACATTATTATTTATGACAAGGAACATACTACATAGCTCACGGTGCACAAACTGATCAAGAAATAGGATGCACACATAGATTTTCTGATCTTCCGCCTGTTCCCAGAAGTCGCAGTAGAACTACATGGCTCTGCAAGTAAGAAATGACCTTAAAGCCACAGGAGAATCCCCATGCATAGAGGAGTCCTTTGGTGACTTAAAGCTGCCACACTGATTCTTCTGAAGTCATGCCTTGGAGCTGGCACAGCTAGACCTCAGCTTTTTGTCCATAAACTCACAAGATAGACGTGCCACAATAGCCAAGATCTAATTAGGCTCAAATATCCAGTAGAATGTTAATAAAAGCCATAAAAACCCCCCAATACACTCCTCCCTTTTTTTTTTTTTTTTTTTTTAATTAGGGAAAGGGAGTTCCAGGAAGTTAAATTGCACAGTATATTTGGCATCTATGGCCAAACAACGAAAAAGTAATTAAAAAAATCCTGAATGAATTTAAGAATTAAAAAGGCCAATGTTCCTCCAAGGATAGGTAACCAGCTCCTGGAAAACACACTCTGCATTTGCAGAAGACACGGCGGACACACCGGGAGAATGCAGTGCGGCACCTCACACCGGACAGGCTACACAATCTCCTCACCCTCTGAGCTGCCGGAAAAAGCATTCCTATGTTATTTCTCCAGCACATTCTTCAAGTGAACACGACCTTTACCTCCTGATGCGGGAAAACATAGTGCAGGCATGCAGTTGGGTTAAGGGAGCATGCCGTCACAAACCGGAAAAGAGCTGCCTAAAATTACTCCTACGCTGTTTGGAGGTTTGAGAGGGCCTTAGCCTTATCTGGATGTATTATTTTTTCTTAAATGTAAAATTTATATGTGTTACGTATACAGATACACACGCATATATAATAGCTGACGTGAATGAAAGAGTACAACGGGAAACTTATTTCTTCACAAAATATGCTGTTTCATTCCTCGTATATAAGAATAAATGAACCTAAATAAAATACCACTACTCTTTCCCCCATCAAGACCCAGCAGTTTGGCATTTTTGAAGAAAATTTCCTAAGTATCTCAAGCTGTTTTCTATGTTTAGTGGAGAAGCCTGATTGTACCAGTACGTCTATAACTCCACTTGAACTATTGCACTAAACATAGAGATGGCCCTTTCTTCCCTAAAACATTCTGGGTCACAAGCTGGATGTGTCAGCAATATAGCAGATGGGGAAAATGTATACAAGTATATTAATTTTGTGGCCCAGATTTATGCAGAATGCATATTTGCACAGATTTCATATAGGATTTTAAATCTTGTTTTAACCCTTCCTAGGTAGCCGTGAGGCTAGGAAAGAGAGTGAAAGTATAACAAAGGTATTTGTAGAGTGGGAGAATAGAAAGGAAAAGGGCTATGGAGGCTGCTGCTGTCACTGCTTGCTTTGGTACTTAATTTACACAAGTTAATCTGTGTGCCTCAGTTTACTCACTGTGAAATATTTATACTAATGCTAGCAATCTCACAATGACTTTGCAAAGCTTAGTTAATTACCTCATAATTAATTAGGTTCTTAAATCTTCCTGGATGAAAGCAGAGCTGGATGAATAAAGCCAAAAGAGAAAGAATACTGTGATTTTTTTTTCCTTCCTTTCTTTTTTAGCGAGGAAGATTTGCTGATGTGCCTGCATGTTCACAAATATTCAGGTGAGCATTTTTATTCCCTCCAAATTTCCCAAAGACAAAAGGACTGTGCATGCCAAGGTGGAGAAGTATTTCTGGGAACATTCATACCAGATGTGTGCTCATGACCATCCTGAAAAACTCTTTTCAGTGTTTGCACAATGATTTGTCAACGAGTTATAGCTGTTCATGAATTATTTGCTAAAGGAAAAAATAAATTCCCTAATGGCTTTACAGGCTGGTCTATACACACTTTTCAAAGGGCTTTAACTATAGCTGTTTAGAAACGAATGTGGCCACTTTGGTGCGACACCCTGCTGCGTCTGGAGATGTACCCGTATCTCCAGATATGGGATGGGGTAACTAATATTACGGGGGGCTACCAAAAAACTCTAATGAGGGTCGCAAATTTTTATGGTTTACTGGGTAAACTTAGCGGTGTCGCCTGAGCTGGCAGCGGTGCGGCAGCCCCAGCTGTGCTGGCCAGCACAGGCATCGAGGGCTGCCGGCACAGCTGGGCTCTGCCGCGGCATGGCAGGAGGTGACACGGCTCCTGTGGGAACAGGCAACCACACTGGTGGGCAGCCGCAGGAAAAGCCACTTGCAGCATGGCTCTGCAGCGGGGTTTTCTCTTCGAGGGAGCCTGGGGGTAGGGGTAAGGCTCGCAAAGACTTATTTTTCATTTAGTTATATAGACCAAAACAGTTTTTACATTATTTAGTGTATGGTGAGTGTTATAGTGCTTAATTGTTGCTTTCTCAACAACCATGAGGAGACCCTCAATCCTCAGCGAGGTGCTCAGGGACCCCAGGCAATGCACTGAGAGAGGTTCAGCAGCTTCAGCATGAGTGCAGCCAGCAGCCTGGACTGGCTCAAGACTGTAAATGCACACACAGAGCCACCACCAACAGGGAAACCACAAAGCAAATCCCCTCCTAGATTCTTCTGGAGATGTACACGTCTCTCTGGGCTTCCTTCCCAGCCTCTGTCTCTTTTCTGGGCTTAGGTGCTCATGTCCTCTTCTGCAGGACACAGCTGCACTGACACCTCAATCCACCCGTTGCATTCCAGCAAGGTAAGCGCTCATTCCTTGAGGTGCACATCCATAGAGACTTGAGCTATAAGTGTCACTTTAATACTATTATAAAGTAAATACTCACAACACTGAGTATTGTACATAAATATGAAGTATCACAAGGCTTCCTGATATGCTCTACAACCAACCTCAGGCACCTTCTGTATTAAAATTGAGGCAACTTTCAGATTAGCACCTGCCTAATCTTTATCTATTTCTGAGATTTATCCACCTAAACTGTGTATTGAGGCATGCTGGGGGACAGATAAGACTTACAGACACAAGTAACTTTGTGAGGCTGGTCCCAACTGTTTGTTTTGTGTGCAAATGTATCTTTATGTCACTATGTGTGCCCACACTATGAGTCTGTACCTTTTTGTTCAAACCAACATAGCCAGAGAGGGATAAAGACTGTAAATCATCCCTCAAATTTAACTCAGCCCAAGAACATTGGGCTTAATGACTGATACACAGTGGAAGTGACAGACAGGAAACCCCTGGTAACCCTCAGGTCCAGAAGATAAGCTAAAACATTTTCAAAGAATTCATCATGCCTGGTGTCACAAAAGTGGCTCAGTTCATTAGGTGAATAATTTCCAGTGAATTTTTAACACAACTTCCATGTAAGTAATGAACAAAAGGAAGTCAGTCTAGACCATCCGTTAAAATATTCTCCACAGTAAATTTGACAAGCTTGAGCAAAAAAAAAAAAAAAAAAATTTGTATCAACTGAAAAGCCTGAATTTATGTAGTACCTTATTCAATAGCTCAGGAGAACATACAGTACGCTATCTGTAGGATAGCATTTTTTTTTTTCTCCAGATGTCTCTTTTTCCTTCCAGAAGTTGCAGAGCATTGGACAAGCAGTAACAGATGATGAACACATGCATAACTACAAATGGGCAAGCTGATTGTTTTCAGAATTGGTATAAACATTTGCTCTTGGATTGAGATTTAGCCCATAGCAAATCTTTACATTCTCGTTATAAACCTCTGACAAAAAGAGCTTCTAATGAAAATGCTGACAGTGTGAAAACGTGGTTATGGTCAGGAAAACAAATGGATAAAAAGTGGCATTTTGTAGTTCCATATGTATACTTCATCAGGGAAGTCTTTGCTAAGTTTACATTTCAAAGCAAAAGCTTGATGATAACTGCTTCTCCTACCCTTTCTATTTAGGGCCCCCAAACCTACTACTATTTATTACTGCTATCTCCTACACTACCATTTAAAAAAAACCACACCAGAGGCTAGAATATGAACTTCTCCAAGAGCTCAGTGAGACAGCCAGCAGCTGGAGTTTTAGCATCTCTTTTATTTTTGATTATATAGATAATATAGAGCCAATATAGATAATGTAGAGACCAACAGCCTGAATCGGGACATGGCCTCGCTGCAGGAGGGTGTTAAAGACTGAAAAAAAGGGGAGGAATAAAGCACACATGGAGAACTGCGTTGTGTGTTTTCATAGGGGTATTGCAGAGGGCACAGGAGGAGGAGGAAGGGCCTAGCAGGACAGGAGAGGTTGGATAGGCACTCTGGGGTTTCCCCAAGGCCACTGCTACTTCATGGGAGGTATAAAATGAGATACTCGTCCCTCTCATGCCTGAAAGTGGTGTGTTTGAATGGCTATGACATCACTTTTAAACCTAGAATTGATGTACTTTTGGGCTACCTTGATGGAGCTGCCAATATGAGAAACAAGGACGATTACAGTGTTGGGGACCTGTGCAGTAAGAGGAAAAGAAAAAAGCAAAAGGAAAAGATGGTTTAGGGCATCTAAGACATGTATGGGACTGACGGTTATAATACAGGACAAGGGAATGCCTGTCTGCATTTGCATCCGCAGTGGCAACCTGAGTGGCTAAAGCAGCCCCAGCCACTGTGCCCGCAGCCTCGCTGGCCATTTCATGGCAGCTCATGAGGAGGGAGAGATGCATGTAAAGTCTATTGAATATTTTCATTCATCAAAGCACAAGCAAAGTGCGGCTCAGAGGCCATAATGGAACAAAAATGTGGGGTTGCAGTCACAGACCATCTGAATGTTTTCTGGGATAAGCCACTGAATTGGCTGCTATCTGACAGAGCACTTATGTCTTTCTTCAAGACAATCAGAGCTTACTAGGCTTGTTTTAAACTAGCAACTGTGGAATAAAAGAAGAACATAAGAAAACATAAGATAGAGAAAATAATAATAAAAAAAATTAAAATCCCTAACCCAAGTTCTCAAGATCCAGGAATGTCAAACAAACATGGGACTGGTAACCAGGAAGGAATCAGACAAATCGATGGTGCAATAGGGCATGCAGGGCAGTAAAGTCTGACATATTTACAGTGGCATCCCTGTTCATGGTGAGGAGGGAAGCAAGGTCACCTCACCTTGACCGATGGATCCAGGTCAGTTCTGGAGTCCATTATTATGGGAAAGGCACTGAAAATGATCAGGATACCCACAGAACACAAAACCCTAAAACTAAGTAAAAAAAGCCCATGCTTGAATAATGATGTGTTAGAAGCAGTGATATATACGTGGTGAAAAGAAAAGGAGCTTGGTTAAACCATGACTGGGGAATGACAATGGACTACTAACACCCGAAGGAAGCAAACACAAAGGCTAAGATGGTTTCTCCTCTGGAGCCAGCAACAACTTTGTTAGTGACTTCAGTGTGACCCAAATTCTACTTCAAGGAGACAGAGGAAATGTTCATCACAACGAAGAGAATATTGGAATTAATGCTTTTGCATAAAACAAATT
Source organism: Rhynochetos jubatus (assembly GCA_027574665.1). Lineage (NCBI taxonomy): Eukaryota > Metazoa > Chordata > Aves > Eurypygiformes > Rhynochetidae > Rhynochetos > Rhynochetos jubatus. Next base: position 38,828,995 of record CM050654.1, on the reverse strand, counting down.
AAAACGTAGCCGTATTTCAGGAAGACCTCCTGACAGCGGGATTGTCTATGAAACTGGAAAACCCTGACACTGCCACAGACAGTAAACAAACAGGCTATGCAAAAAGACATCGCTGGCTTGCGGTATAATGAACACAGAATTATATCACTGCAACAATATACACCCGCTAAATTTGACTCCACTTGAAGAGATGAGAGCTCTTAAGTTGCTACATTGAAAACAATTTAATTGAACCTGGCTAATTAGAATATAACAAGTAGTTAAAAATTATGCAATGCTTTAAAAATCTTTTAATTAATTTGAAATTCTGATGGCAAATTAGTAAATGTACATCAGTAACTTCCCGTTCTTGACTCAATACATCATAGAAAAAAAAAAAAGAAGATATATTTTGTCAATAGGGACACTTTGAGAAGACATACACAAGTAGAAAATAATAATGTAGAGTAAGGAATAATTAATTAATTCAAGCTTCGTGATAAGATCACTGTGTCCTGCTGACCCTACATGTTAATCAGTTGATTGATTAATTGCTACAATCATAATAATTATAGGGTGTAAATCTAAATAGATTTAATGATAGTTTACACTTAGAATAAGAGTCTTTCATGTCTGCTTATCTTCTTCATGTCTTGAAGCCTAGTCATATTTTTTGTTTGCCATAAATAAACCTGAAGCTTTTTCAGATGTTATCTTTGCGATGAGGTAGGTTTGTACTTCATTCATCTGATCAACAATATTTTTTTTTTTTGTGTGGCCTCCACCTCCTGTCTAATGAAAAATATGTTCCTAGATGAGAAACAATTGATTACGTGCAGTAACCAATACAGCTTCATCAAAAGCTCATCCTTCAATGAAAGGCAAGGGGACACAACAGTAAGGCTATTGTATAGTTATAGACTGTCTTTAACCAGAAGAGTTTTGCATATTGAATGCTTCTTCCACCACATAAACTCGGTCTGAGGTGAAAGCAAAACAGACCAGCACATAAAAGAATTAAACAATCCAAAGTAAATTAAGAATCCTTCTTCTGATTTACAGGCAATGCAAAAGATCTTGACATCTACATCATCTCTGAATCTGTGCTGTTTCTCGTTAAACCTAATCATGTTTTACAACTGCACTAGGAGAAAGGATCCTTGTATCTCAACTGGCATAGCTAAAATTCTGTTTTCTACTAAAAAACTACATGGAAAGAGGAAACAATGTTTGCTTAGTGAAATCGGTAGAACTCTGTTAAAATGCACTGTTAAAGACTAGGTCTAGAGTTACTAAGGACCGACAAAGCCACTAATGGGGTGTTTCAGTAGGAGTGACAGGCAGAAGCTGTAGTTGTTTCTACTCTGCATGTCCTCTGGATAAAAACTCCTGTTTCTATCATTGCTGACCTGGTTAACAACTCCCACGTGTTTGGTCCTGACTTCTACTTAGATTATAACTCGTGTTTCTCTTGAAGTGGAAAGTGGCATGAAGTGGGAATTTAATTTCCTTCCGGTTAAACTGAGAAAACACAGCGAAACACCTTGGTGAATCAAGGATCAAAATTTTTTGGTTTTAACGTTTAAAAACAACCCCAAAACCTTAATTTTAATTTCATTCTTGCCATTGCAAAATATTAGGGAGTGTTAAATAAGTGTGCACCTTTTTTTTTCAAAGAGAAGTGTCTGCTTCAGTTAAAATATAGACCTTAACACCAGATTTCGTGACCATTTTCAATTGTGCAGTTCTAGAAATTCTGGATTTTCCATTTATAGAGTTAGTATCCGTATACTGCTTTGCAACTCTCATTTTGCAGTGATATTTGTTAAATAAATAATGCTAGGTTAGGAATTATAGTATAAATATTTTAAGGAGCCACTAAAACATTTAAAAAACCCAAAACCCTAACCAAGCAAATTCCAAGTGAATGAACTTTTACAGCCTTCAAAGGGTTACCTGACCTTCTACTTTTGCAGCTTGCTTGTCTCAAAGTTACAGCAATGGAAGAGATAACACTGAAACTGTACTATAAAAATAAATTACTATCATGAATATTAAGCAACAAGGATATAATAAACATGACTGCTTACATGATTCTGATTTATTGATACTGATTTGCTAGTAAATTATCACACAAAGTACTCATTTTAGTTGTTCAGAAACATGTGCAAAATAAAGCTTGGTGGACACTTCCTAAAGACCTTGACATCTGTCACTGAATTCATACTTGGGAATTCTTGATGCCTATTTTTCTGGTATGTGATGCAGAGGTGTATTTACTTTGCCATTCCACAGATTATGTTCTTTTTCTAAAATTTCTGGCTGCCTGGCTTTCTTGTACTCTGTTTTTTAGCCATGCACAGTTTTAAAAACTACTATCATGGAGGTGCAGCTCTGACACAGTGGAACAAATCCAGCTGCAAAATCTCCTAAAGGCTGTTCATGCTTGTTCTGTTAAATAGTGCTCACTTTGAGTCAAGAGGTTTCATTACTATATTTATGAACCTCTTGGCACCAGGAGTTGGGATTTCCCAGTGCTAAGCATTAATGCATTTTGCATCACTCTTTAGCATCAGGAACTCTTGATCACTGGTGCTGAGGGGTTAAGGACAGTAAAAAAAACCCCAGATCTTTATCTCCAGATACACATCTTTAGTGCATGTGTGCCTGCTTGAGCTGTGTGCGGATGGTCAGAACAACTGTCAGAGGGCAGAGGTAGGAAGCAGGCTACCACAGTCACTAACTACCAGGAATTGCAGGTTTTAAGGGATCTCGGCATTAAGAGCCTACTGCCTGTATTCTGCATCAGATATTTATTATCCAAATTGATGGAAAGTATCCTATCTGAAAATAGGATTATTCTTCTTTAAATTTAAAGCCTGCTTTGTGCTTATGTGGCTTATATCACTTCACGACATGGTGTGTTATGTCAAACCTAAGATTATTTTTGGAGATTTCTGAGACAGAATCTACTTCATTTTGCCTGTCATCAGCCTAAAGCGTGTGCCAAAAGACCCCTTTTTTGAGGCAGTGATTCACAAATACCCTCTGAACTAAAGGACAGCTACCGCTTCAAAGCAAAAACACATCTCTTGGATCAAATTCTACTAACATCTCCTAAAGTGGTTACTCTCATCACAGTTTTGATACTTCTCTGCGGAGGATTTATATCCACACAGTACGCTATTTTTTTAAAAAATGCTAATACACTAAGCTTGCAAGCAGGAATGTAGTCTCATCAGGTGCTGTGATGTGTGGTGTTAAGAAAAACAAGGGAGGACCTCAGCTGCAGAGCATAGGTTAGTTCTGGCTGCATGTGAACATACTGATGCAAATCAAACATGAGCCAAGGAAAAGGCTATTCTAGAAGTGGCACTTGATAGCCCAGGGCTGGAGCTGCAGAAGCGTATGTAAACCTGCCTGCCAGGCAACCCTTCCTGCTTCTCCCATTTTTGTTCTTGTTTGAAAGAAAAAAGGAAAAAAGGAAGAAGGAAAAAAGAAAGTGTTGCAGATGACACACTCGTTTTATTTGCCCTCCTTATGGGCAATATTTATTTGCCTCCTTTATTTGCCTCCCTGTTCTTCTTAACTTTCATGTCACCTGTAGGAGTGTGCGGAGAAGACAGAGAGTGCAGTTTAGGTTGGGTTTTAGTCCCAGTCACTGCTCACCTCATATGTGCAGCTATTGCCCTTTACATGACCGTAGCAGTACCAGCTTGGAAGATATTTCCCCTGTTCCCCGGGGCTCTCCTGATAACAAGTTACAAACAACAGGTATTTCATATGACCTTAAACAGGTCTCCAGTTCTCAGTCACATTTTAGGCTCTAAAACCTTCAAAAGTCCCACCCTTCTGGTTGCTTCAAATCTTACATTTTGTATGAGTGATTAATATAGTTTGAGTTTCTAACCGTCTAAGCAAAACCTAGGTGAAGAGGTTTTGTGCCTGGCTTGCAATTTTTTTTTCCACCCAGTGTAACACTATCACTCAGAAGTGTTTAACAGCAAATGAGTCAGACCATGAGCTATCGGTGAATTAGATTGTGTTCCTGATCTTAGCGAGATTATCTGTGTGATGTACTACCTTCTCGGACAATTAGCATTAGTGCTTTGGCCAAAACATAACAATAGTCAAACAGGTTAACAGGCAAATGAATTTTATATAGAAGGGAGTCAATGGGAGCAGTCTGACCCTCCAAGAGGCAAGAAAAATTACATTTTAAAACTGCAGGCATTTCAGATTCAATATTTGTACTACAAGCAGAAGGCAGCGGATTGCAGAAATATTTCAGCATCCAAGGAAGCATCCTTAAAAATAAATTTTTGTTCAGCAAGTTTCTTGTGCAACGGGTTGCCTCAGGGCTGCACACTCCCTGACACCCATTTAGGAGGAGGATGTGCAGCACTACTCATTGCTTCCATTCCCACACTATTTCTTACTTTACTTGACTTCCCCTTTTAGCTGTTATCTGGTACAGCTGGTGTCGTACAGCTGCTAAAGATGCTTTTCCGCAGCCACATTACCCAGTTTTTCAACACTGCTTTTTCACAATTTGTGTCCCTCAAGAGACATTAAAAATCCTATTAACTTTGAACTCTGGCCCAGCCTTGGTAAGAACACAAGCCTACCCTCACATTCAGACATCATGACTTTTCCAAAGTATTTCAGTTAGCAATCACACTTCCTGTGGCAAACCCTGATCCCCTCAAAACAGTGATGTTGGGAAGCCAGGCCTGCATCAAGCGATGCCACAAGGTGATACTTTTAGGGAAGGGGACCTCAGGTTTCTACCCTGGCAAATCTGTGTCTGATTTCAACCTGTGACTTAACTTTCCTCTGAAATTCTCTATCATCACTGAGTATTCTGCAGGTTGTGCTATTGCTATTATTCTAGTCATACTAGTCCCTCGAAGGACTGGTATAAGTGAATGCAGCTTAAATTTACCAGGCGCCAAAGCTGCTTGAAGTATATATGATACATAAAAGCACTCCATAAAATTAGTGCCTTCTCTGAATACTACAGCTGTAGCGGTCTAGGTCTTCTAACGGTGTAGTAGTCCAGGTTTTGAAATACCTACATGGAGACGACCAGAGGAAAACACAGTTGCCGTCTTGGTGGGACGATCATGCCACCAAGACATTATCGTGTCTATTCTTTGCTGGTTCTGATCCAATGTGCCACCGCACAGAGGTGTGTGGTATTACTCCTTCCTGCGGAAGGTAGCGACTTGTAGAAAGTAAGGTGTATGAAGAGAGGAAGACAGCACTGGAGGTGACAACTTTCAGCATCCCCTTCTCTTGTTCTTGAAGGCTCTCCTTTTCCCTCCCCTTCCTGGTCTTCTCTTCCCACCTTCCCCCCCTTCATCTCTCCCATTTTTGCACCTCTGAAATTGTGTAACTGGGGCATTATAGGCTGCTTCTCCTCCTGTTATTACTTTCCTGAGTGGAAGCCTCACTCACAAGCCTGATGAAACATTTTTCCCCTCAAATGTAGAGTGCCAATTCTCACTTTGTCAAGAGCTCCAGATAACCTTCATGAGAAGTTCCTCTCCCCCTGCCTCCTGCAAACACCCCAGGTTACAAGGATCTTGCAACAGTCACTAAATAGCTCCTTCCCTCTATTTTTCTCCTTTCTTTTCTGCCCAGTGTTGTTGCTTGGATTTCTCAGTTTCTCTTTGTCTTCCCTTTCACCATTCTCTCCCACTTGATTTTCTCTATGAGTTTCTCTTACGCTAACCCGCATATGAACTCTCAAGTTGGTTTGCTTCTTGCTTCTGCCCTTTCCCCTATGAAAGATTCTCTTAACCACAGATTAAGTTACACAAATACAGTATTTTCCATGCCCAAAGAAGTAAATAGAAGAGGAGCAAACTGAAACCAATGTCTTTTTCCATTTGCAAGTATTTGATTGCACATTCTATCAAACGGCAATTGGTGTGAATCTAGCAGTGTTACTGGATCCTCAGCGATTAATCTGGCTCTCAATTACAAATACAAACAATAACTGAAGCGCACTGTTTCCCTGATGACATTCCCACCAAGCATCCAATGAATCCTCCAGCTCCTTAAAACATTCATGCTCCGAAAACCTTCTAGCCTTGATAGTGCGTGTGCAATTGAGGTCAAGCCACCGTTTCAACATAATCCTGTCTAGCAAATGGTATTTTCAAGTCCTGGTTTCAAAGCAGTGTGCTGGACCAGCCATACACAGCAAAGTTCTTGAAAAAGGTTCTCGCTGAGCAGATTACTGCAGATTTGTATCCAATAATTTATTGTGTAAGCATTAAACCATTCATATCACAAACACCTGTGCAAGCCAGTTGGCCTAGTCAATTCTTGTTTAACATTTAATTATGAATATAATTAGCATGAGTTAAGAGACGGGCCAGGCATCCGCAATAAAATTTCCACTATGCTAAAAAAATTATAACTATAATAACAAAAAAACCCTAAACTGAAGGAGAAATTGTCCCTCCTGCTCAAACTTTTGCATGATAGCAAAATCTAAGTACAAATGCTTTTAAAACTTTTTCATTTCCTTTGATAATAATTGTAAAGTCTCCACCATATTTATAAGTCCAAATCATAAGTCTTTTGGTTTCTTTAATATTAAGGCAATTTTCAGCACTGCTGTTACCCTTTCAGTGAGGTTCCTCAGATTCTCCTCTTTTTCGCAAAAGATAAATTGACTGCTTTGACAGTGTCACTGGAACACTGTGTTAAGTTCACAAAGGGAAAAAACCTAGTTAAAATATTATTTCAGTGCACATCTCAGAGTTTTCTGAAGTGTTCTTTGTAGCCCAGCAGAATTGTGTGTTAACAGAAGAAAAGGATTAGTAAATATCACATCTTGGTTTAAGGCAGATGCTCATGTTCAGGAAAAAATAAGCAAAGTCAATCCAGAACCAGGCTGACTGTGGGCAGGTGTTACCTGTGCTTCCTTCACAGAGCAAAACCCTGCAGAAGAGTTAAACCTTTGCGTGTAGATTTTCTTTTAATTTCCCTTCCAACAACTTAGTTAAAACATTCCAAGTAATAATAAAAAAAGGAAGATATGGTTTACACCCTAATTTTCTTTTCAATGCCATTTATTTGTGAGTGTGCTGGGTTATTTTCCATCTCAAAAGAAAAAAATCTATTCATAGACATGTCCTCCAACTTTTAAATTTTTTTCCCCCAAAAATCAGTAACTTTCAGACCTGTAAAGATCTATTTAAAAGTGCTGTTGAGCAGAAACAGTTTGCAACTGTGAAGGGAAGGTCATTGAAAGAGAACTAAGAGGTTACTGGGGCATATTGTTCCTTGACACCTCCTGGGAAAAAAAAAAGCCTGGAATGAACCTCTAGTTACCACTTTGCTGCAATTACAAACATGATAGCCTCCATTCACATCTTCAGTGGATTCTTACATCTTCAGTGCTTTCTTACTGACTTGAATTTGAGTGGAGACCGTGCTAGAATATGGGAGCTATAGTGGTTGGGAATGTTACACCTTAAATATATTTGTAGCCAGTTTATGCACCTCTCCTGTGGAATACAGTTCTTTAGTTTAAACTGCACTTTCGCATCTAATTTTTCACTTATCAGTTTTACTCAGGATGATCGAGTACATATTTTTGTTTATATTTTGTGAACACCCATAGATTAGAAGCCTTCTCTTCTAGTCTCTTGGTTTCCTATACCATCTTAGCATCTCTTCTAAAATACGAGAGTTTTTTTCTTTCTATTCCAGTATCAGTTAATCATTCTTGAATCCGAATTTCACACCACTTTCCACATAAGGTTTCAAAAAGTTTTCAAAAACGGGTTTAATGGTTCTCAATCTCTACTGGAAACACCTAGTACCACTTTCTGAACAAGATGTTATTGTTAGTGTTACTGTGCTTGGGAGATTATATACTTATACAGATATACCAGACACATATTTATATATTTATGTTAACGAATATCCCTGAGATTATGCTACTCACAGAATCATTATTTTTTAAAGAAATCTCTTAGAGAGTTGCATCACAGCTTTAGAATACTTCTTGTTTCTACACATTTTCTGTACTGTTCATATTTAGTTTATGGATTTCTAATGTCTTCTGCTATTTAGATTTGGTCAAAAAGGTACTAATTCTGATTTATTATATGAGAGATGTTGTGGTGACCTTGGATTTGTTTATAAATCACAACGTTCACATGAAATTGAGGCTTTCTGATGCCATGCCAAGCCCCAAAACTTCCTTGGACAAGTAAATGGAGGATAGGAAAACGATTTCAATAGGAGGCTCGCCAACTGTGAATCTGAAGGCAGTTTGATTAGGACTTGAAGCCCACAGATTGAGATTATGACAGAAATTTGCATAATGCCAGAGACTGATAAGATTTGGTTTCTCAGGAACCTATTACGTGATGATGTTAAGAGACTGTCATGGATTTCTTACAGTGCAATATGCTGACTTGTCTTTCCAAGACGAGTTGGCCTTGAGCCTTGTTCTTTGTAAGCCTCGAGTAAGGTTTCTTTAGATGCCTTTTGAAAATTTCTTTAGACATCTTTTGTAACTTTCCACCGAGATGATACAAGGATGTTATGACTGTCAGAATAAATGAATGTATTTACTTTCTGTTTCCCAGCTACTATTTTCATAACACTGCATAGTAGTTCAGAGCAGGTCCTTGCTACACTGTGTTTTTAACCAATGTAGCCCCGTTCTTTGATGATGATTATGTATTGATGACTAGATTTGTTTTTTGCCTCCTGACACCATTTTGTGCCTGATTTTGGTGCAGACGATTTCTGTGCAAACGCCTCAACAGTTGCATTATTCAGTACAAACTTTGCTATGGCCTGCTGAAGACCGAAGCACGATCATTGCCCAGGTAGATGTTTTTGCAATACGTTGTCTCAAACGGTGCAGGCAGCGGGTTCTGGGGAGCCTTTCTGAAGCAGTATCAGAGCCCAGGCCCAGGGAAAACCTTTTTACTGATAATAGTAACAAAATTTACATGCTGGAGGTGAAGACAACGGACCAGCATGGAGAGGACTATAACTACTGATAGCACTGCTAGGTTTTCTAGGTTTAAAAATAGTCAATCATTCCCAGAAGAATTTATTGTTTTGCTATGTTATCACCATAGATTTTGTTAGACAAGACCAGTATCTCGTACCAGAAAAACTGTAATAAATTTAATACCTAAAATCTTTCAGTAACCAAAGAAGTTTTAAAAATGTATCGTGTAAGAAGGTAAATAACCATCTTCGGTTTCCATATAGTAGGGTAACACATAACACTATAGGATTGATAGGAACGACATTGTGAATTCTGCTTAGCATGCACCAAGAGACTGTAATTGATACATCGAAAGGATATGTGTGAAATTAGTTGAAAAAAGTGTTAATGGTCTATCAGAGCAATCAAAAAAAAGAAAAAATGAATCCAGATCTTGAAAAACAAAAATTAAATTAATATCTAATGTGAACCTTAGGTAGTGTCTGGGCACTTAAAATTCACCATTATAATTATGAAAAGCCTTATTCAGGTGCCACCTATCCCTGAAGGTGCATGAGCTGACTAGATGTTGCCATCGTAGCTATCAAAGAACTTTAGGTGCCTATGGCTCTACTACTCTGTGCAGAGAAATTATTCCTTTTCTTCTAGAGCTGAAAATCTTGAGCTCCAGAGATGGGGATTTTGCCTAAATGTCTGGGGAAGCTTGATCCTATGGGGGATTGCCAGGACCATATATGCTAACTAGTTCCGGTGCCCTACAGATGATGTTCCTTCTCCAGGGACTTGGTGGCTGATGTGGATCCCATGTTTTCTGTTCCTCACACTGATGCCTCGTATTAGGTTGTGGATTCCACTTGAAAGCCTGCAAGCCAGGTTTTGCAACACTACCTTTTTATTAATCTCATTCCTGTGTTCATCTGCCTTAAGTGGGAAGCCCGCAGCAGTAACAGGTATGTTCATTCAGAAAAGTGTCTGCAGAATAATCATAATTCTGGCCAAAAATTTCAATTTAGAGTATACACATACATACACACACATCTGCCTCTGTGTGTGAGCATTTTAAACAATAAATCATCTATTTATCTACAGTACTTACGTGACACCTATTAAATTCATATTAGAGATAAGGAACTGAAATGAAGGCATAATCACTAGACATCATTGAAAAAAATCTTTCCAATGTCGTAATCTTTCCAACCTGTTGCAGAGAAAAATCAAAGACCTGAACTCAAGCCTTCCAAACCAGAGACAGATGTTGCAGCTTTGGGAACTTGGTGGAATTTTCCTTTGTGAAATATCAGTGGGGTGTTTTTTGTAACTTCACTTGGACAGATGCAATGTCTGTACAGATGCTCTGTCTGTACAGCTTTCTCCAGCTGAAAAGATCTGGAAAGGCTAGTTAGTATTTCAATATTTCCTACGTTGTGGCGATCAGCCATCATTGCACAGAATACTGTGGTAGACAAATTTCTTTTTTTCCATGCCTTCTGCCTGAGACCTTTCAACAAAACTAGTTCAATTAAACTAAAAGTTTATCATCAACTATCAGAATTACCTGCTATATTTCATAACAGAGTTTTGGGTTAGGTGTTTTTGTTGTTTGTTTGTTTCAGTGGCTGAAGCCCTGGCATAAGTCTGTATAGTCATGCTGGTTGAATTCTGTAAATAAGGTGATTAAGTGTTTCAGTTATTGGCACTTCTACCACCTTACTCACATGAAGCACAATTTTACTTGCAGACAATCTGTTGAACCACGTCTGTTGATCTTCCAGAAAATCAATAGAACTATTTGCGGTGCTAAGTAATTTAAGTGTGGCTGAACCTGACTTCATAGCAGCATTTGGGCACACTTTAGAAGTGCATATTTCATCCAAAATACCACAAAATGACGACTTGCCAGTAATATACTAGACAAAGTCCTTGAAAAACCTGCTTTCCAAATCCTAAGAAACAAAATTAGTGTTAGGTCAGAGGTCTTGTGGCCTTCCATTTGTCATTTATCAATTCTCTGATATAAGCTATATGGACAGTAATTATGCAGCTTCAGCCTGGAAAGCAGAATTCTGAGATTCTATAATGCTCTGAATTATCTTCTAATATTCTGTTCATAACTAAATTGTTCTAACATTATGGTCATATCTAAAGTTATTTACAGGGGAAATTGAAGGTAGGGAGCAAGCACTTTGCCTAATAAACAGTACTGTAAAGTTTTGTTCCTATGCACATAGCAAAGACATTAATTAAAATGGCATCATCCAGCAAAAGTAATATTGAGCTTACTATGATTTATTCCACATGATCTTTAAAATAGCATCACCATAAGGAGTCCATGGTATCTCTTGGGTTCTCATTCCTCCTGAAACTTCTAACTAAATCCCCAAGAAATATTATTAGTTACTTGTTACCACCCACAACAGATAGGTTTTTAGACCACTTCATCTTTCTTACCAAATTTATAGCTCAGACTGAGGGGTGGTCAGTGCTGGACCAAGGATATAATCATCATGGCAATGTGGGAATGTGCCCTAATTACTTTTTTCCTATCTGTTATCAGGTTGGTTTATTTCTGACATTATTAAGTGCTCTTTCTAACTGTACTGCACGCCCATGCCCTTCATGCTAATAATTCCCATTTTTGAAGAATAGGCAGAAAAGACAGAGATACAATAACCTCTTTTTCACAAAAACCTGAAGAAGGGAAAGTTTCTAGCAGCTCAGTACTGACCAGGCAGAGTAATTAGCCCAAAGTAGCCAAAGAATCAGCTGCAATTGAAATGATATTGAAGGAAAGAGATTTTTTTACTTCATTTCAGGACTATTAACATAAAGAGGAGCTTCAAAAACATTGAAAACACCTGAACGTTTTTTATAGACGGTTTTTAAGTAGAGTTGTTAAGAATACAGATTTGTAGATACTATGGCAGTAAAGGCCAAATAAAGAGAAGATTGATTGGAAATCGTAGATAACTTTAGACAGTTGAATAAGGTAGAAATCACCCTGATGTGCAGTAAAGCAAGAATCAGGGGTTTGAAATAGTGTGCTTAGAAATAGTCTTAGAGTGCTAGCATTTTCTTCCCAGGAATAAACTGTCTTAAAATCCCTCCATAAATGACTGTTCATTAGTCTATCAATGTGTATAATGGCTCTCAAAATCATAATAAGAATTAATAATAGTTCAAATAGCAGAAAGGGACATTAATTTCTCACTCATAAATATTAATGATTTAGTAGACAATCTCTTCCCGACATGCTTTCAAACTCTCAATTCGCAAGTCTATTAGCAGTTACCTGTTATTTTAACTATCAAAAACCTCCCTGCTGGGCCACCAAAAGATTTTACACCACCCAGCCTTGGACACTAGCAGAGAGGATGAGAGCAGAAGACAGCATAACAATGAGATCATGTTGTCCTGATAATGTTGTTCAGGATACAATAGTGTTTGCTCAGCCAAAGTGTACACCACAGGGCAATGAAAAGTGGTGATAAGAGGAAGGAAGACTATATTTAGCCCCAAAAGACCAGTATGATTGTGGATTATCATGACGGGAAAACGATAGTGGCAAAGGACAGGTATCAAACGCTTGACTGCAGAATAAAGTGCACAAGAAGAGACACCAATGCCATGCCAGGACAGTATCTGCTTGAGACATTAAAGTCCTTTCCAAGAGGACATAGATGGAGCGTGGAGAACCACCTGAAGGACATGTTCAAGTGCTGGTGCCTTAATGAGCATTTTATCCCAGTGCATCACAGAAACTGAAGCTGAACAATAAGAAATTACTGGTTTTCCCCTCTTAGCATTGCAGAGACTGTGCGACAGGAACTTAAACTTGAGAGATGATGTTCTCCATCTAGTTTCTTTTGAAAGGAGAAGAAAGTGAGCTTCCAAGAGTAAACTTTCAGGTAATGCATCTCTTTATGTTATGCATTTAACTGGACTGCATTTCTAAATAACTGAGAAGCGAAGGATCTTGTGAGATGTATTTAACCTCATTATATCGATGCTGGGTCTTGAAAAGCTTTAGCTGAACTAAAGACTCTTATGAATATAAAAATCAAAGTGAGCTGTACATTAAGGGTTTCATACTCTCTGACAGCTGCGCATGTGCGCACACAGCTCTCGTTAACAGGAATGGCAAATCTGCATGCCCGTCATTCAGAAAACAGGTCTCTAAGTACTTTATTGGGTTTGGGGTTGTTGGTTTTTTTTTTTTTTTTTCCTGGAGACTTTTCTCTATTGGACCTTTAATTAATCTACTAGGCTTTTTCCCTTTAAGCTGTCCCTCTCCTCTCCCCTTTCCAATGAGAGTAAACCCCCAAATCACTCTGTTTTTGAGTCAAGTTTTTCCAAGCCGATACAGTTTTACAAAATGCACCTGCACACAGTAAATACAGAGAAGGTTTGCAGCACGCAAGCCACAGAGACATGTAACAGAATAAATGCCTTGGACTTTGAAAAGACTTTTGATGCCTGCCAAGTTAAAAGAAAAAAAAAAAATTAAGCAGAGGTAGATATGAAAATGAGAACATGAATGTGTTTGCATTCTTTTTGTGATCACTGCAAGGCAAGAGTCTGCAACCTTGTGGAACAAAACACACACATTTCATTCTGATTAACATAAAGACAGCCCCTTCTAACATGATTCACAATTACTAGTCTCTCTCTTGTGTTTGGGGATATATGGATTATCAGCCTGGCATATTTTGAATACATACACATTTTAATTCCTTTCCTAAACCATTATAGGTGCTACAGTTAAATTGCATATACAAAATTTATAGATCAATAATTTGAGATTTTTTCTCCATTTAAATAACTGCATGCTGTAGGAGGTAAAAGGCAGTCAAAAAACAATAAAAAGAAAGGATCACGGATAATGGAAGGTAAGTCAGATTTGAGATGCCTCTGTTCTTCTATTTTTAAGTTTATTATTATTATTATATAACAGGCTATTTCACTAGCTTCTACTGTATCTGATGTACTTACTTATCGCCTCCACAAACTGTTCAAAGAAGCAGTATGGGAACAGCGGCTCAGGCAGCTCTCTGAAAAACATCTTGAGTGCTCCGGTGACAACGTGGATGTCCTCCCACTGGCTGTCGTCCAAATTCAGCTTCTCTTCTGGGAAAACACGAGGAGAAATGGAACAACTGGTTTTAATGAAACAATTACAAGACACTAATTATTATGTTAATGTTTGCCTACTATCATCAGCAACCGTTAACAGCCTTCTGCACCTAGAGGTTTGGTGCTGTGCATGGGTTTTTTTTTTCTTTTTTTTTTTTTTTTTGTAGGAAGAGAACATTTTCAATGGAATACCATCTGTAGGAATGCAGCTAACAAAAAAACAAGAGACACAAAGAGACAGTACCATTGACACAGTATGTCAGATACATTTATTCCCATAATGCATCAGTATGAAAATTAGCATCACAGCTCAACATGATTCAAAGCTATTTGGTTTTGAGGCCGAGGGGCTAAGAGTTGCCAACGATGGCCGGCTCAAGGGACCGGCCTAAAGGCCTTGCTGAGCCAACAGGAGACATATGCTAAACATGGCAATAGAAAATGAGTTATTGCTTTACATGTGTTAGCCTTGCTATGTACAAGGGAATAATGGGTAACGCTTTTCTCCTTTTTTTTGCCTGAATGTAATGTCAGCAAGGAATAGAGTACTGTGAGAGAAAGGATATTAATTCCTTCTTACTGCTTCAAAAATATTTTGTTTGGTTTTCATCTCTGGGAGGAAGATTTGCCCAGCAACAATATTAGACAGACCCCTGTTGGCCTACCTAGGCTATGCAAAGCTGTCAAAAATGATAACACACTAAAGACAAACCACAAGTGCTTACAAAACTGTTTTGCAAACAAACAAAAAAATGTTTTCTTTTGAAGCTTAACTGAGCTAAGAAATTTAAATATAAAAGAAACTAAATGCTAAAATAGAGTTTCTAATAAAAATAAAAGAAGATTGGATGATTATTCTATTTTTCTTTGGTTTGGGCTTTTTTTTTTCCTTTTTAATTCTAGTAGTGTGATACTGTTAGAACATAATAAACAGTGAGATCATAATCCATATAAAACTCTAGGAAAGTGCAAATCCTTATTAGTCCAAATTAAAATGACACACACACACACACACTTTCTCCAACTTCTGTTACTCCACAAATGGAGATTGCTTTTTTTTTCCACATATGCTATGATTCTCTTTTTTAGAAAATTTCAGTCTGAATGCAAATTGGGGGCCAACCATGAAAACTACTGAACAAATTTAATTTAAAGCAACATAATTCTGAAATGTTGTACTAAATGTCACTGAAATTTCATGTTTAGCAATTCAGCTGGCTTCAAGAGCAGCCTCTTTATTGAACTGTTGTTAAACAAAATTGTAAAATTATTGGAGACACGTGGACACCCACAACTCCAGATCCCTGGTACTTTAATGAAATAGTTTTCTCACTACACAGTTTACTTTTGAACAGAAAATATTGTTTCAAAATGTTGTTGTCTTTCAACTTTTATTTAATAAATGTTATTAAATGCTTTCTAAATTTCTGGATTCAAGAAGTGTATACAAATAAAGGAATAGACCCAATTCCTTAACTTGGAATAATGTGAAACAAAGCTGGAACAAAGGCAGACTTGTGCATTTCATTTAGTTGTCTTGCTTGCTTCTTTGGTTTCAAGCCTCCTTTTTTTTTTTTCTCCCCTCCCATTGAATTACCTCAATCATAAAAGTAATGATTTGATCTCAAATGAGTTACCAGAGGGGATCTTCTTTAGACTCTGAGATCATATTTGATTGATCGTATTTCAACAATTAGCCTTTTATTTTGCCACACACTATTGAACTAGATCGACAGCATCTTAGCAGGCCAGCTTTAAACAGTCAACTGTTAACAATAGCATCAAAAAGAGAGACCTGATGGGGTTTACTGTCACTTTAAAGAACAGGGTGGGTTTTCACATTGTTGAAATCTGTCAGATATTTTGAAATGTCCCTCTCACTATGGTGCCACACCCCCTGCGTGCCCTTATAATAAAATTGGTTTTACTCCTGATTAAATCATTTTCTCCCTACCCACTACCATACTTCTCATAATGGACCTGTGTGCTCTACAGCTGGTGTTCTTCCCATGGTACCAATTCTTACTTTATCTTTTAAGCACTTTGCTGCTAAGATCTCATGCAGAGTGCTTATGTTTTGTTAAGAGCTTCATTCTTAGAGAAATAGCTTAACACATGTTCTAAAAATGTTGTACAACTTATTGCTTAAAACACATTTAGAAAATGTATAAGTACTGTAGCTTTGGCACAGAACTTTAAGTAGAAACCTTTAAAAAAACACCCAACTTGTTTTTGCCATGCATTTGTCTTAAATGTCTAAAGTGGAATGCTTGACTTCTAAGGCTTTATAGAGACTTATCTTACCAGATTTTTGCACCATTTCCAGCTCTTCAAGGAAACGTGTTAGGAATGTATCATCGTGAAAGCAAAGGGTGTCAATTTTCCCTCTAGCAATAAGAGAGTTTTTAAAAATGTTTGCTAGAAGGAACAAATGCCAAGTCAAGAAAAAAAAAAGAAAATAGAAGTCCATTCAGTGTAAGACTCTCATTTGGTTCCCACTGGTTGGAGTCGCTCACATACCATGGCGATAGGGCCATAAACAAACACACACATGCATTTCAGGCTAAGTTTAAGGGGAGGACCTGACTTTTTGGCTTTACTCAGACATATTTCTTATTGGGGTGTTTTGCTTACAGAAAGATTAAGTCCCAGATCTGGTATTTAAACTTGACAGTCAAGGACTGCTTTCAGTCAGGAGATACTGTATCTGGGAAGATGCTCAAAATCTCACAGTCCTAAAAATTTGCTTTAACTTGTCAGTAGTATTTGATTAGTTCAACCATCACTGCCAGTTGATATCATATATCTTAGATACAGACACAAATATGCTCAGAAAATCCCATAAAATTTATGCTAATACTCAGGCTGAAAATATAAAGACCACATTAAGGAAAAAAAAAAACCAGCGTGGGCACCTGTCAAGGTTATTAGTTAAAAAAAAAAAATCGATATTCAATACATTTGTGAAGGGAATGTGTATTTTACTATGTTGTTATTCTTAGTAAGTCAGCCTTTACAGCAACACACATTTTTAATGGCACTCACAATGCCTGCAGTAGAACCAAAGAGGAGTTCATCTTTGGTTTAAGCATACCATCATAAGGTTATCCCCATCCAAAAAGGAAGAAAGTAATCTATGGAAAGAGCAGCTAAAGACAAAAAAAGAATATGAAAATCAACCAAGGCAGTACAGAGAGCTCAGTTTTGAAAGAAAATGGATGTGGTTCCTCTAACCACATGCCCTGCCTGGTATGTAGAGTAGTCTCTGGGAGAAAAATACAGTTATCAGAAAGCACTGCCTGTTCATTTTTGTTTTAAGATGGAAGTTTATACAAGTATTTTCCCAGCTATATACTCTTTTGCCTATGCTGCCATTAAATCCCAGAGCACCATGTACAAAAGTCCTGTTTCACTTAGGGTATTACGTCTTCCTGCAAGTGGTCTCACAGATGACCCTGAATCATGTGGGCAGCAAACATTTCCTAAAAAAAAATAAAAGCAGCACCTTGTCTGCTATGGAGTTTGTGCTTCAAAAAAACTTTAAGACTTTGGTGAGACATGTCTGTTGTGCCTCATACTGAAATCTGTCTGCTAGCTTCCCTGCCTTTTTCATCATTTCCTTGCTCCCGCTGCACATGGCAGCACTGGGATAGCAACGCCCTGTATGGTAGACACTTGGACATGACAACAGCCACCTCTCTGTACTTCCCTATAAACCTTTGGCCTTTGACATCCCACCAACCCCCAGATCCAGTGTGTGAAACCTCAGAGCACTGGAGTCTCCATCTCACGGACCAGCGCATATGCCGAGGGAGATGCCCCCTGGAGAATGTCCTGCACAGCACTGTTAACTAATGCACACAGTTTCCTCACATAGAAATCTTTGCAGAAGAGCAGTATGTGCCCAATGTACTCCCAGTTGACTGAAAGCTTGGCTGGATTCATTCTTCCCCATAGGCAGTTAACTAGTGAGAGCTCTAAATGAGTCCTGTGGTAGAAGGAGGAACAGAAAATTCCTTTTGTACATACTTGGAAAAGACAGACTGCCCAGAGTCATTCCTCCTCTTTCTCAAACTTAAAGAAACCTGGTTTTGTTTTCTTTTTTTTTTTTTTTAATGGCTATATTCTTCAAAAATAAGTTCCTGGTCATTCGTGTTCTTCAACAGGAAAAAAAGAAAGAACAGACTCAAGCAGAATGTGCATCAGCACACTCCATCACAAAATCTCTTTGTGAGGGTTATTCTCTACTGCATAAATATTCATTTATACACTGAAAGGTGTGTGTGTTTGATAGCTCTACCTGCATTTTACAAGCCACAGCTTCTCTGATCACTAGTGCAAAGACACAGCAGCTTTCTTACCTTCCCAGAAATGACAGCACCTCAAAACTGTTGCAAAAAACTGCTATATCAGGACAAACAGCCTTTTTTGAAGTGATCACACTCCACTCAGAGCAGTAATAGAATGCAGAGATGTCCAGTGACGACACAGCAATGGGATGCTGTGAGGTGGTGGTGGCTCTTGCGCATCCTATGACAAGCAGGTCACCCCTTGGTGATGGCACATGATGCCTAACGTCCTTCCCTGAGAGTAAATCCCATCCTGACACTGCATTTTATATACACCCTCCAAAGTGCACACAATCCCTTCAACTTTGGTTAAAAAGTACAGCAGAAGCCTCAAATGCAAATCCATACTTTCCTCATTCAGCCAGATATTTGAGAGTGCTCTCCCAGCTAAATAACTCTCCTTCTGCTCTGCTTTGCTAAGTTTGGGAGGTGCACTGCCCTGCCTACACCCAGTGCATGGGCCATCACTTCCAAGTGTTTAAACAAATCAAAGGAAACGTCAGCTAAGCAAATCATTAGGTTTTGTATACAACGTATTTCTAAGCAGCTTCTGATGAATCCATCCAATGCTGTCACTGATGAGTTATCAAGGATGTAGTCAGCAAAACGGAACCTTGCATGCATTAGCCCTTCTCTGCTAGAGAAACATGGCATGCCCTTTTATCAGAAAATTTAAGCCATGATGGTATAATGACTGAGCGTTTGTTTATTATTGGAGTACCCATTTCCATAAAGCCCAGGCACGAATTACTGAGCAACTTAAGCTAAAAAGCAGAACATCTCTGTGTGCATCCAGAGGGCTGTTTATTCCAGTTCTCTGAAATGACAGTTTGCTGACCTGGGGGGATGCTGAAACAACCAAGTACTGCTAACTTAAATCTCAATCTGTGCCAGAAAAATAAAAGATTTCTGTATTTGGGCACACTGGGTCATATTCATCCTCACATAATTCCACAGAAGTCCGCAGAGTGAGAGAGGGATGAACTATCTCATTGTTTCTGTGAAAAGGATCCAGTACTTTCGAGAAGTTCAGAAATGGTACATCGTAAAAGCACGCGGAGTAGTTCAAAGGTTTAGAAAAGTGATCAGCTAGTGACGCCGTTGTGTCGGGGGAATTTCTGTGCTATCGGCTGCTGTTTGAAACTGGAAGCATGAAGACATACAATGGTACTGAAGGAAAAATCCTTTTGCTAGCCAGAAACAAGTATCATCACTAAGATACTCTTATACATCATGCACTGCCAGTACCTGCTACCAGGTTAGATGACAGCGATACTAGTTTCGATTTAGCGTGTTCTGTCATTGTGATTTGAAACAATAATTACTGTAATAGGATTATAATTACAAGTACTTTTAAAATTCATTAAATTTAGCTGAATCAACTATTCCGTATGGGAAAAGGAATAATTTTAAATATATAGAATATTTCTCCTCAAAATGCAGCTGAAAGGTCCCTAGGAATAAATAGATGAACTGTGTGCAGATCAACATCTGCAAGACTCACTTGGAGGTGACTTGTTAACAGAGAGCAGGAGTGGGCATACGTAGCCTGAGCAACTGAAACCCACAGGGACAAATTATTCTTTCCTTTAGGGTCAAAGAAATAGTCAGGTACCCACAAGGGTTTAAAGAAAGGGTCAGGGAAAGAGCATGGAGGAATTCCTACCCAGTTCATACCTTCACATGGTGGAGAGGTTTGAGCACCAAAGTTACCCAAGCTCAGGGTTAGATCTTGGCAGACTTTCTGCAGCTCAAAGAAATTGAATTGGTATGCTGAGTGAAAATTACATGTGTCTTACAGTGACAGGAGTCTGTCCTCTATCTAATTTTCTCTACTTTGGTGTTGAGGGATCACTTCAGCTTCTTCCTACTAGTCAAAGCACACTTTATTTTGTTTTTCTTTCTGTTTATTCTTCCTTCTTTATTCAGAATGAGACTAATGATTTTCTCATTTCTCTGTGCCAGCTAATGGGTTTTATTCCATTAGCTAGGTGGATGATAGTATTTAGGTGGATGCTAGTATTCCAGCTACATATACCCTAGACTTCAGAACACAAACATCAAATAATTGCCTAAATCAGGGCTTACTTTTCATAATACATTTTAATATTCAAGGGTAGAAGTCCATTCTGAATTCTGCTTTCAACTTGATGTTTGTCGCTTTGTCGTATGTTCTGTATACATATATTAGTCAAGGTAAATATCTCCCTTCCAACTTCAAATCTGTTATTAACATTTTCTATTGTGTAATTGCTCTCCAACAAGCTTCTCTGCAATTTAGCTTTGGAGGTTTCTTTCCTTTTTTTTTTTTTTTTTCCCCATTTACAGTCAGATCTTTTAACAGAATTATGTATATCAGCATCCACAAATCTACATTTTAAATAAATTGAAGGCTCTCAAGATCTAATACAGAAAGGAATTGGACAATGACTCTCTGTCCCATTTTCATAGATCAAAAATATGTTCATATTCATATCTTTTTAATTGTACTACTGATTCAGAGTCCTTTAGGATTTTGTCATAATTCTTCTGTTCTTCCCCTTCTTGCTGTTTCTAAGAGTGTTTCTATTTCCATTCTTGTCAAAAGCCTTTTCATAGTCCAAAAATCTGTACACAATGTTTTGTAATATTTGGCAGACTTATCTGAAACCTAATTCACTGCCTTCTTGTGATTCATGGGTCATAAATTATTTCATATGTAATGTACCTCAAAGGGTAAAAAATTCTTTGTATTAAATTTCAACCAGACGATTTTAGGAGGGGGGGAAGAAAAAAAAAAAGTATCTTTGAGGCACTCTGAAAAGATCTGACTTTGCTATACCGTGTAGTGTGTTGTCTCTCACAAACGGTATCACAGCATCATTTAGTAAATATGCAACAAGTGAAAAGAGTCCTGCCATAACGTGGGCTAGCTATGGACCACTTTACAGAAAAGGAGGAACACAAAATGTGTAGCACTGGATCAGACTATTGATGCATTAAAAAAGTCCTGTCTCCAGTGACTGTTAAACTGAAAGGGTGTACACGAATATTCAAAAAACACGCAATCCTTACTTATTGCACATAGCTAAATACATTATTGGAGCTGACCCCAATAACAATAAGCTTGTGCCTCAGTGAGTGAGTTTCAATAATCAAAGGAAATAATTAACAAAACAATAAAGATCATTATGACTTCCTTTATGTAAATTACTTCCAAATGTAAATAGATCAAAGCTTGAGCTAAAATTAAGCAATTCCCCTAGTCCACTTGCAGTACTGAAAACAAAGATACATATATGATTCGTTTACACTTACAAGGATTATCAATGAAATATCAGTTTATTGTTTTATTAGAAAACTAGAAATTCAAAATATTCTCATAATGTTGTACCTACCATCCTTACATCTGTGATCACACTTATTTGAATGGGACTACGTACAAGAATATAGGTTATTCATGCTTGTACGTCTCTGTCTTCACACACGAGGTTATAGGATGTCCAGAGAACAAATCCTGGAGATATATATTTTTTTTCTTAAATGAAAGGGCTCTTTGTAATAAGCCAGCTGAAAGAATTATTCTTACATGGAATCAGGTATATACAAGCTCTGTAAATGTCAAGGACAAAAACTTTTATTTTGTATAAAATTTATCTTTTGGTTCACTAAAGTCAAAACACTTCTGTTCATCAGAACTTTTATAAAGGACTATTTCATAATATGAATCCATTTGGATTATCTGACCAAAGATAAGACTTCAATGGACTTACTATATCATTCACCACTGTACCAGTGCCACAAAAGGGAATTACAATTAATTGGATTATGTTGGTCTCCACCCGCTGATTGTAGAAGAGAAACTCTGAAACTGTAACTATTTCAAACGGACCATATCTCTCATCAACCATGGGATTTGGGCTTTAATTTACCAATAAAGCTTAATTTCTTCTCTATATTCTCTTCTGGTTAGGAAGAGGTCATTTAGACACTTTATTGAAGTTATTCAAAAAGAAAGGACAGTTTTGTTAAATACTTTCAGACTAGCACTTTAATACTTGCACCTTGCCTTTAAGATTACTTATTTTCTCTATTAACAATAAAGTGAGATGTCTTGCAAAACGCAAGCCAGAGAACCCAGGCCTGCATTTGGGTCATAAGAATAATTCATACTTCATAACCCCTCATACAGTTGCTGAAATTTGAGCTGAAGTTGTTACCTAACATGACAATTTGCTACGAACTATAGGATGTGTGACACTGTACGGGACAGAGACTATCGCTTCATGTCACGTAGGTTCCTGCACAGACACGAGGCACTAAGAGTTTTCGGTAGCAAAGTCCCATGTTAGATGCAGGGTTAACTGCATGGAAAAGTTACACTAGGAAAGACAAAGGTACAAATATAAATGCTACCTCCAAATGGTCTATTAGCTTGGAAATAGCCCTATTCTACAATGCAGGTAACTTCAGGTATTTTATTTAATGTGACTTACATGCTAAAAACTAACAAAACTACTATTCTTATTATAGATATCCACATTTATATATATATATATATATGTGTGTCTATATCTATATGTCTCTCTAATTTAGATTTCTGCTGATCATTCTGCCTAAAAGCTGTTAGGATTTTTCTTCACTATCCTTACTGGAAGGTTATTTCAGTGCCTAATTCCTTCTAGTTACCAGCCTAAAATATTCAACTTTATATACTTTTAAAGTAATTATTAATATCAGTAATGCTTGCTTTGATTTTTTTTTTTCTCAAACTTTTGTGTTCAGTTTAAGAAATAAAAAGTCCTCAGTCAACTTACTTCAAAACCGTGTTGCTTAATTCACATTTGCATTACTTTTTGCTAATATCTGAAGCTCTAATTCCATTCCCTGGATATTAGCGGGACTAGCTATGCTGTTAAAGATAGGAATGCTTCTAAGTGCTTACTGAATCAGGGCATATGAGATGATAATTGTATGTGTTTAAAACAAAACTTTAAACAGGAGGGGATTATATAAGTTGCTAAAACAAATATATCTTCAAGTGCACTGAAGGACTTTCAAATGTTAACGAAATGTCCTTTGATAATAATAGTGCTAATAATAACATGAATTTTCAAATATTTTTGTGCATTTTGAGAATCACATGTTACCCTGAATAGGGAAGATTCTCAGCAACTGCACTTTTTTCCGTACAAATTCATCAACTTCAAAGCTACATCCACTCTGAAGCAACACCAGCTGAGAATCAGATACCGGAGTACATCCTGATCCAGGCATGGGTTAGTCTGCACATTTCGGCTTCTCTGGTATGGTGCCTGCTTACAAACACTGAAAGTTTTGGGACAATGAAAACAGCTTTTGTTTGAGGAATATGATGCTTTTTGAAAATGTGTAAGCCCCAAGTTATGATCAAACTTGCACTCATGAAATGCATGTAATTGCACGACCAGTGGAGTTCAGAGCTACGTACGCAGAAACATTTGAGACCTTGCCTAAGTCTGTTTAATGAAAAGGTTGACATTTCAAGGCCAGTGTGGGCTTGAAAACATAACTCCATCCACCCTGCCACGTGCAATTCCCTGTGCACAGCTACACCTCCTCTTACCGAGTGGCAGAAGATGCATCAATACCCCGGGGCACATGTAAACACACTTGGCAGAGATGGGGTGAAATGGAATATGGGTCACTCAGTTGCACGATGTTTTCCATTTCCCACACACGCCTCGCAGGCTCACGTGGAAGTAGGAGACATGGCCACCAAATCGTTCCTAAAATCACACCTTTTTCTCCATGTCACGCACGCATCCACATTTTGCGTTTTCACCTGCTCTGTGGTAGGACCTAATGCCGATTTGCTGCATTAATGGCAATATTTGTGCCCACTTTTCCCTTTTGCAGTGTTCATCTCGATGGGCATTCTAATTGTAATGTTTCCAATTCCTCTTATTCGACCTAAATTGACAGACGTAGATTTCAAGAAAGAAAAGGTATGCTTTGAAACAAGATTTAAACTTCATATTGCATGGATTTTTCCTGTTCTTCAGATTAATCTTGCGAGTGGACTTGTATTAACAGGAGGATTTCGACATAAACTAAGAGATTTTCATGTCTATGGTTCTTTGAGGCACATGCAGGTCCCTCCCACAAGAAATATATTAAAATATTGATAAGATTAGGGTAACATTTCAAATAAATGGAGATTTATACTTCCTTTTGGATACAGAATCTTATAAAAAGTTTTAGGGCAACACACAACAAAGCAGTTGACAAGAAAGATAGCATCTGCTTTTCTGGTTATTCAAGCTGAAGTTTTTCATTCTAAATGCAAGCAATGTTTCCGAAGTTAACATAATTAACTCACGACAATCCTGAACCGTCATAATATAAGATACAGATGGAAATTCAAAGCTTTAAAAACGTCATGTAACTACAAGAGGATTATCATTTCTTAACTGCGCAAATCTGAATACTAATTAAAACAGGTGTTTTTATTTCAAACGCTTTTGCACGCTGTGACATTACCGGGAGGGTTATTTATGTATTAGTCTACTAGGAAGCATATATTGTTTGAAAAATTTGATGTGCAACAGTAATGAACTTATGAGATAAAAGAATGACACTTTGTACTGCTTCCTGAAACAATAAAAGACCAGTAGTTCAATTAGTTAGTAATTTCCATGTGACTATTTGACAGATTCTACTAATTGTTAAGCTCCCACTAACTATTGCTTTACATAATTAATTATATTCAAACGCAAACAACAAAGACATGTGGGCCAGTTGCCCTTTTGACAATGTTTTTCTCAAACTGATTTGCTTACCAAAAATATTTTTAGAACTAAAAGATACTAATCTTAAGTGGAAATACACATCAAAACGTTAAAGCAGCTCTGCATTTTACCATGGTTATGAGAAAAAAATTTGGATTGTTTAACATATCATTTATGCTGCATGCATAATAGCTGAAGTCTTCTAGCAGAGATCTTTCGTATTAATTTAGCATTGCATAAAATTCATAGTAACAGGTCCAAGGGTCAAGCATCATTCATCATTAGTTGAAGTGACATTTGCAACCCTTCATATAGCAGCTGCTTGAAAGGGGAAAAAAGGTATTCTTTGGAAGAATGGGGGGTAGCACACAATCCTCGCTCTATCTGTGGAAGGGAAAACAAGGTGCCACTATGTCAGCATGGTAATGTGCTTAAATTTGGTGATGTCATTCTTCCCTAACCCCCAAGAGTCACAAGGCACAAGGCAGCTGCATTCCTGAACTTAGTAGTTCGGGTGGAGATAAGTAATAACGATGTAAATGAATTACATTACTGTGGTTGTGAACATAGCTCTGTGCATCTAAATTATGATTTATATCAGGATCCTATCTTGTTTTTGAGAGTTTTCTACTTGTTAACAAGGCAGCCCTTGTTCTCATGGCATCCTCCAGGCATAATAGTTTCTGGGAAGCCAAATAAGATCACTTTTGAAACTGCAAGACAGCATTCCAAGACTTTGCAGCAGAACACATTGGCCAAATTAGGACTTCTGAAGACTCTTAACTAACAAATAAAATCTTTTTTTTTTTTTTTTCCCCCTCTGTGGCATGTCTTGCCTACTATAAAACATTAAGATCAGAATGGGAAATGTGAGCAATTAAAATGAAAATGTAATCATCTGCGCAAAAAGATAAATTTGTATTAAATGGCTAATACTTCACACTCCTTTTGATATTACAAATACTTTTCAAGAAAATATATATTTTATGTCACAGTAATTTTTGTTATGCGGAACACGTGATCTCTTTGGAATTATGCACATTTTTAAATCGCAGTCATTAAAACAGCATGGAACACAAAGTAGTTAGAATTTGGGGCTTTGCTAATATTTAGTGATTTTCCTCAACTTTGCTATTATACCTGAAATGTCTTTAATTTATTCATGTCACTAATTATCCACTAGCATTTAAAGCACTGTGATGATGACTAACCTAGATTACTACTTCTTCCTTAAAAAGTTTAATGATTTTTAAAGCATCACTTAGAAGCACATGAAAAGTGTTCAAGGACACTGCTTATTACACACTGCGATTCCACGAGCCGCTATAAATTAAACTCCCGGTCAAAACACTTCTACCAGCGAGAAGTTACTTTTCCATTCTCCACGTATGCGTTACAGAGGAGAGGGTGGACTGGTCTGCCCTTGCATTGCGTCCAAATACGGTGCTGCGGGTATTTCATGGTGAGATCTCATTATAGCCAACAGCAGCACTGGGCCCTCGCATTGCACGGCAGCTATGAGCTTCAGACCGGTTCCCAGAACGGTTGGCAGACTATTAGAAGGCCATTCATCAGCGAGCAAGCTATCCCCAAATCAGACAAAAAGCGTTTCTACAAAGGACCAGTGCTACTGGTCCATTACTCTTCTGGCCTCTCAACTACCCGTGGATTTTAATAGCTGTGCAGACATTAAACATGTATGTAAAGATGTTATAGATACCAGAAAGGCAGAATGGCTGTAAAAGGAATAGAACAGCAGAGGCAAGATGACTGGCAGATAGGGTTGCCACATCCCCCTTAAAGAGACTGCTCCTTTTCCACACCTTATGTCTCTTGTACCATAAAAATATGCATAGATGTATGTGGGAGCATCATAGCAGATTTCTTGGGATGCGTGCCATGCATCTGAGCTTCGAAGCTGGCTCAACGTTGTCACCATTAAGTCGCAGTGTACACAGCAACACTTCAATCTAATTTCAATTAGGGAAAAGTTACACACAAACTTCTTGGAGAGTACACATGACCCTACACGTAAATACCAATTAAATTCAGTATCATCGGTGTCTTTGCAGTGAACACTGATACCACCATTGAGAGGAAGGAATTTTAAATGAGGGAACGCTTGATGACATTACCTCCATCTACAAATTCTGCCTGTGTTAACTAGTACGTCAACAATTAGTAAAACAGTGGGATTCATCTGTGAAGAAATGGAGTGAAAAGAAGTAATGGCATGAAATTTTCATTACAAGCAGTTTTTATGTGACATAAGGTAGAATATTGCATCATTATGCAACAAAATACTACCGGGTAATTGTATAAAAGCCTAATTTACTGAGAAGCTACAGATACCAGCAGTGTTAAACAGGAGAACTAACTAAAACCGCATCTCGTTACCAAGGACACACAATCTCCTCTAACCAGTTGTTTTACATGCCTAACTATCCCTCTGTCCTGAACTCACACAAAGCTGTAGGTAAAGGGAATTCCAGTGTCATGGTGTGGGATCAGTAAGATCCTGCCCGTTTACGTGTGAATATCCAGGGTACGAAGGCACTGCCTTTAGAGTTGTTCCATTTTCTTTTGTTTGACAAGCCTTTTATTAAGAAACAATGGAACAAAAAGTGCAGCAAGTTAGGGCTTTCATTCTTGACAACCACTTTTTTCATTCAAAACTTAGAAGATTCCTCCCAACATGCAGATTACTTGAAGGAGATTTAAATGTGCCCTTTAAGCGCAGGATGAAACAACACCCCCCAATCCTACAAGGGGACCAGGAGGAAAAGTCATCCTAAAAGTGTTAAGACTCCTTGCACACCATCACTCATCGGTGACTGGGGAGTTTTTACAGTCTTTCAAATCTTCTTTCAATCACAAGATGCCTTAAAGGGACAGAAGGTCTTAAAATGTGCTCTCTATCTTCCCATTTGAGAAAGATACTTCGAAGGGGGAGGGAGGGGGGAGTCAAGCCACAACACAAAAAGCATTAATGCAAAGAACAGTGGGGTCTCTCCCTAATTTGACTTTCTCTACAGGTGGTCTGCAGCTGCATCCAAACAGGTTACACTACCGCCTTCCCATGGGCATTACAACAAAGTAGGATCTGTATTCACAAGAATACATTTACTAGCATGGGCTGATTCAGGTCTAAAAATAAGAAAAAAGCATTTTTCAGAATAGCCTGAGGTAACTCTCTGCGCCAGCAGAAGACAGTAGCACTCTTGTTTCACTGGCTGTGCGTGATGATAAAGGATATCAGAAACCTACTTCATATGACTCATTGAGGCCCACAGCCAGCTTCCAATTGATTCATTTTATTTGTATTAGTTTGTTCTCCATCGACTACACAACAGGCTAGACCAAATCAATAAGCAATATTCTGTTTTCTATTGACTCGGGGGTAATTCGCGCTGGGCCCTGCAACTGCTATGTCTGATTTTATAGTTCTGGATATCATCATGGAAACAACGGGGCTCAGAGGCCGCTTAGTGCAGAAGAAATGGGAAAAGATTGCAAACGCAAGGCGAGATATTGGCTTTTAAGCTGTTACACCTGCAGGAAGAGGTATGAGCAGTCTATGCTGCAGCTGGAGAGCTGCAGAGGCTGCGTGCCGTGCTTATGGTACACTTCCAAGGGATGCAGAAGGCATTTCACGTTGTGCCCAAGCAGTTATAAAGTGAAAAACTCACTCAAACACGCATGCATACTTGCCTTTTGTAGCATGCAAAAATGATATGTGAATTAGATAAGCATGCAACTATTGTGTTTTCCTCCCAGTGCCCACAACAACCCCTCTGGCCTCAGGACAAGGCTGCGAGGTGGTGCTGGCAGCACACACACCTGAGTAGGGTTTGCAGAGGCAGAGCAATAACCCTTCAACTCAGCGCTGCCAAAATCTGTACACAACCCCACAAAGCCCTGTCCCTGTGTACGTGTAAAAAAGCAGACAGTCATGTCGGCTTACATGGATTTCAGTACAATTAAGCTAAAACACGCTGCCCTGGAAGTGTTTGGCCATTTTTTCCTTTACCTTGGGTGGTGAAATCTGCTAAGTATATGCCTCCAAAATCCTTATCTTTGACTTCCTCCTTTTGTTTTTCCTTTCCATTTTTAAAGTTTCTTCTTGTAAGGAGCAGCTAATTGGAAATAAAGGAGCTTTTACCCAAAATGGTCCCACACCACTTCTAAACAAACTTGCTGACATACTCAGTATAAGATCAACGCAGCTGTTATGAACCCTGCACATACGAAGACTGAGACACTGACTTTATTGTAATAAGCTCTATCTCTTTTCACATAAAACTTGTGAATCCTCAACTCTGTCTTGGGTCTCAGATTTCTTGAGCTGCTGTACTGTACCTTACCTAAAGTCAAGATCTGGCTTTCTAGTGTCTCCAATAATAGTGACTTTTCTACGTAAGATAGAAAAAACATGCTGGATAGTAGGGTGGATATATGTAAGTGGTGGCAGAATACGTCCCAGTGTGTTCTTTCTATCAAATACACTTGACAAACTTTAATGAAAAGTCTTCTCTACTTCCTACTAACAGATGTTTCCAATTTTTTCTCTCTCAGCACTTTAAAACACCATCTTTAGTTTTCATGTCTAAGAGACATTATTATAGGATACATCATAATGATATACTGTACATTCATATACAGTATCCCATACAATGACTAGTTGATTTATAATTCAGATCCAATAAAGGGAAAAATTGATTTAACTGATGACTAGTGAAATACTAAATGCATTACAATGTTTGAAAAGAACATCCTTTTTTTGCAATGCCAGTGACATAATAAAATTAAATATGGATATAAGATAATGCCCATTATTATTAGGCAAGTGGAATCAAAGGGAGCAGGAAGAAAAGCAATCTCAATAGATCAAGGAATGCCTCCACTTCCTCTTCAAATATACTAAAACGAACACAAATGGAAAATTTTCACAAAAAAACATAAGTTCAAACAATCTTGAATTACAGTATAAAGTTAGTTTTCCATTAGCTAGTTATGCTAGTTTTTGCTGGGATAGAGTTAATTTTCTTCATAGTGGCTGGCATGGGGCTGTGTTTTGGATTTGTGCTGGAAACAGTGTTGATAACAGAAGGATGTTTTCATCATTGTTGAGCAGTGCTTACACAGAGTCAAGGCCTTTAGGTCTTTTCTGCTCCTCGCCCTACCAGCAAGTAGGCTGGGTGGGCACAAGAAGCTGGGAGGAGACACAGCCAGGACAGCTGACCAAAGGGATATTCCATACCATATGACATCATGCTGGGCATATTAAGCTGGGGGAAGAAGAAGAAAGGGGGGGGACGTCCAGAGTGATGGTGTTTGTCTACCCAAGAAACTGTTATGCATGACGGAGACCTGCTTTCCTGGGGATGGCTGAACACCTGCCTGCAAGGGGAAGGGTGAATGAATTCCTTGTTTTGCTTTGCATGTGGCTTTTGCTTTATCTATTAAACTGTCTTTATCTCAACCCATGAGTTTTCACCCTTTTACCCTTCCGATTATCTCCCCCATCCCTCCACGAGGTTTGAGCAAGTGGCTGTGCGGTGCTTAGTTGCCAGCTGAGGTTAAACCACAACAGTCCGTTTTGGTTCCCAACATGGGGCTCAAAGTGTTCAGGTTAAAGACAGAGGTGATTGGAATGTGCTAGATCAAATTTATAGCTATTATTGCTGTTTAGCTATTAATTGATGGGCTCTTGTGCTTGCCATGGAGCTTGCTTTCCTCACTGTATATTAGTCTAGTGCTCATTAGTGGCTGGTTTTCACTTTTGCTGTACTGTTTATCCTACTCTGCTGTGCCTGGGAACGTTTTGATAACAGCAGTGGCCATGTGCCTGGGCTGGCAGATGGCCGGGGCATCGCTGCTGTTTCTGTGCTGCTGTACTGGACAGCCTGGAACTCCAGTGTGACCTCAAGTCAAAGGGAGTGTAACCTATGGATGAGTCCATGTGGGAGCAGGACAGCCTGAAGCATCTGTAGCCCTGGATAAGACCACACCAGAGCATCTGCATCTCAGAATCTGTGGCTGTGGTATGTCTGTGCCTCAGCAGGTAGACCTCTGAAGGGATTGTGGCCCAAGGGTAAGACCATGCTGGAGAAGGTACACCTTGAAGCATCAGTGGCTGTGCACGAGGGTATGCTAGAGCCCCTCAAACCATGTGCCCATGGGTAAGCCCATGACAGAGCAGGTACACCCCTGGAGGGACTGCAGCCTGAAAGGCCATATTGGAGAAAGTTTACTTCCAAAAGCACAAGGCATAGACATTGCAATGGAAATACCTTTAAATTATTGCAACCCATGGTTTGAGTTGCATGTTGTACAAGTTACTATAGCAGGAACAACCTGAACCAATGGAGGACACACTGTACAAGAAGCAATGCAAGTGCAGCAGTGACCCAACCTGAGCTGGCTTTGGTGCCCAGTAACTCCATGCAATACACCACCTCTCCTCTTTTAAGTGACCACTATAACAGACAGAGCCTGAACTCATGGACTAAATGAACTCAATGGACATTTTGTGGACATTTATAGACTCTCTCCCGTATCTGTCAGTGAGGGGAGTGAGCAAGCAGCTGTATGGTGCTTAATTTCTGGCTGGGGTTAAACCATGACACTGGTCTTGGTCTATCAGGACATTCAGTAGTGTTGTTGCATTTGGGTATTGTATTAAGAGTAATTATGAATTCCAGGGGTTATCAACCTTATTTTTTATGCTCTGTGTGCAATATTTATTTCCTTATTATCCCTAAGCCTCTATGGGAGCATGAAGACACAATTCAAGAAATTCGTATCACCCCAAACTCCCTACATCTTATTCCTTCTTCGCACTTCTTCCCTCACCCTACGTAGCCCCTATCAAGTCTCAACCCCATAGCTCAGCCCTTCCCGACAGCCTGCTCTCCCAGAATATTCACTCAATTAATATTGATGCGATGCAGCCACTAATTTCCGTATCTCATTCAAGAAGCTTTACAACTGCTCCCCTTTCCTAGAAAACTGCAGTGCAGCTGTGTGGCAATGAGCCTGCCAGGGTGGTGGTGGGTGAGAGCATCAGCAGGTAGGGAGCACGAGACTAAGGTGCCCATGAGCTTCCTTATGTTTAGTAGAGCGCTTCACCACTTTAACATCTCCAGATCTGCAATTGAGGCCAAGCACCTCAGAAGTATTTGAGCTTTAAACATCTGCTAGAAGTCAGTCACTTCAACATTTGCAAATGTCTTTGTTCTTCCAGATGGGTAAATTGCTTCTAATACAAAATAACTTCTATTCGGAAGCGGCTGTGATTGCTTATACAAACTTAGATTGATGGTCAATCTTTTTATAATCCTGGTGCAGTAGATTTTCCTTTAGGAACATGTGCATTTCACTTCTGGAGAAGCCGTAATCACTCCGGAGCCAATAGGGTTTATTATTTTGAAAGAATCATATAGTTGTTATAACCAAAATAACACCCAAATACTGGCACTAATCTGTACCTCATTTTATTGTTGCATCAATAACACTTCAAAAGAACTTAGTAATCTCAGATATTTTACAGAAAAGTTATTATTGTCTCTAAATATCTTCCGGGATTTAACTTATGGAATGTAAGGAAATATCATTAATCAACTCTCAAAAATGAACCAGCAGAATCTGGGGGGCAGTTAATTTGCATTTAAACACCTACATTTGCACGTGCAAAACTGGATAATTATTCTCCTAACTGCCCATTGATGCGTACAGATGGGTGCACCCACACATTTTTGTGGGATAATTTTTGGAAGCCAATAGAAAATGTGGTCTTTAAAGATTTTAATAAGGTTGGCAAAACATACTTTCTTTGCATAAAATTATGTAGTTCCCAAGTCTAAAATTACTTTGATTTAAAAAATGAAAATTGGCAAAGGATTAATCCATAATATGGTCTAATTACTTTTTTCTTAAAAATTAAATGGTCAAGATCTTAACTCAGAATAGTGGTTACTGTTCATGAACTGAAACTAAGAAATAGAACTGAATAAGGAATTTTATTAGGTGTCTAAATAGGTATTTAGCTAATAGAATCCTCTTACCTTTGGCTGAATAACAGGTATAATAATTATGAAAGCGTATTTAATTTATACATCTGAAGCATAAAGCTCTACTAATTATATTTTTATGAAATTGAAATGCAAACTGGCCAAAGCCTGGAAATAAAAAGTAGAACTGACTTGCTGTCGTTAACTTGCAGAAAGACATACATTCATAAACACACATGCTCAAACAAATAAAGGGAGAGAAATACAGACAGACAGACACAGAGGATGTTGAAAGCAGAAAATTAGCACATATTTCGGCCCTTAAAAGCTGACAATACCATCTGTATTTAACCTTTGCATTGGTTAAAATGCTGGAAGTTTAATTCTTGTTTATCAAAGTGGATTCAGCAACCTTCAAAGGGTATTTTTTTCCAGTTTGTAGTGTATAGGGTTTGCTAAACGTTGCTCAATAAACAGATCAGGTTTTCAGTGAGGATTGCATTTTCCCCGTCATGTTCAGTAGGAAAAAGAATAGTAAAGAAAACATACTTTTTTTGCTCTGTGATATTTTATTATTTCTTTGTTTGCAGAGGTTACTTCTATGAGTAAGTAAATATCACTGCGAATTTTTCTTTGTCCTTCATCAATCAAAACCAGTCAATTATAAGACTAGTGCAACTAGATCAAAACTCCAGGCTGTGTAGTCATATTACCACTCATATTATTACTAAAAGCGCATCTATATTCCAAACTGGGATACCATAACCCCTTTGTCATTTTCCAATAAAAAAGACCATACCAAATAGGCAGAGCACACCGTAATTAGCAGCTGGCAGAGAAAGCTGTAAATCTGTATGAGTTCTGAACGATTTGCTTACATTGTTGCTTTGTTGACAAATGATGCTGTACATGTTAATGTTCCTGAAATGTCCCCATTGCACCTGACGTGCCAATAAATGCCAGCCAGCTGTATGAATTATGGAAATAAGATTTTTGTTTATGAAGGTATCCCAGACATTTATTTTACTGCATGCCTCTTGACAGATTTAATGTCTGGAGTTACATTGAGAAGATATTTGCTACCTGACATAATGGATAATGGAAACTTTAAAGGCTTTTTTTAATGATGAGACTAATATATTTTTTTAATTTTACCTTGTGGCTACACATTTACTCTTGATATAAAACTTGCATGTTTTAAATGAAAGGATACTAAATTGTTCCTAATGTACAACGAGTTGGATGAAACCAGTGCTGCAGTGTATGAGAGAACAGAGGAAAAGTATCTCAGAGAGCTACTGAAACGACAACACTACATGCGACTTTGCCTATTTTCTCTTAGTTTATTTTATCTCCTGTGCACATTTACTAGTAAATCATTAGTGTGCAAAGGTAGCTGCTGAGACTTAGGCATTTCAAATGATGATAAAAATCTTTTAACAGATGTATTTATAGCAGGCTCCATAAAACATTCATTTAATATGCTAAGGCAAGACGCAGAGAACAGAAACATGCACATCTACCAACTATATTTAACTGGATTCATAACCCAAAAATCTGTCACTGAACTCTGAATATTTTAAAGAAAAGGTGAATGTTCTTAAGTAAGACAAAAAATATTATCCCTTTAAGTAGGAGAGACATGAAAACTCTTATTCTGACCCTACTTTTAGCAAGTATCTTTATTCTGGCCAAGGAAAATAAACTCAGGCATCCCGTCTCTGAAATGTAAGCTCTGATAAGGCTCTTCCAGAGACAGGTTTGCAGGTTACGCTCCAGTTTCCTCCAAGGCACACGCCGAGCTCGCTGCAGCAGGCACCCGAAGCTCCGTGCCGCTGGCGTGGGCAGCAGGTGCTGGCTCCCGGGAATCCCAGCACCGTGTTTTCCCTGCCCTGCAAGCGGGGAACCTGATTCCTGCTCCAAAGTGGAAAAATTTAGCCTGGCAGAAGAGCCTGTACTACGCAAGCTCTTCAATTCTTCCTCTATTAGCACATGTTAGTGTATTGTCAAGGGGAACAATAGCCACCCCACAAACTATTTATTCCATCAAGAACAATTTATTGTCTTTTGTAAGTTTGTTTCCAGCTTCTGAAGCTCAAGAGAGAAAAATCTGCTGGTTCTTTAAACTTCAGATGTTAGGGACTATTTGTAGTCATCATATAAATGGGGGTGGTAACCAAATTAACCAAATTCATTTTGTAACCACAAATCATTCCCATTAAAATACTCCCTTCTCACCCCACCCCAAAAGAAGAATAAGAATAATAAGAAAAAAAAGGAGTCCAGATGGTTAAAATTATTTTTAAGCAAATATTTAGTGGTTACAGTTGAATTCTTCTGGCACACATTCTCCACTACAAAAATGACACCCCACATTCACTGTGTTAACCATTTTCCAATGTGCCAGCCAAATGAATGCCTCAGAGAACACACACACACACACGTTATGGAAGCATTATCAGAAATGCTATAGTTAAGGCTCCTTTGCAACTTGGGCATAAAGGAGGAGTATTTTACAAGGTGTGGTAGAATTCATCTCCAGGTATAACGCGAGTCCTCAACAGACAACTCAGTTTTGTAAAGTGTCCCCTTTCTTGAAGCAGAACTATTTTTCCAGCTCTTTTGTCCACTGCTAATGACACTGCAAACTATTTGAGGAGTGGGGACGGGCTTGTAACTACACATTCACAGTAACTGCCGTAACAATATTTTGCACAGTTTAGAACTGTTCCACTAAAACACAAAAAGTGCATTCCTTTATTTCCCATAACCTAATTTAGCCTGTGCAAGACATCCAAAGAACTCCCTTTGTTGCCCTCACAGTTGCTTAATTCTTCCCAGTGTTTTCTCGGGCTCATTCACCCATTGACCCGCACTACAAGGAGTACACCGATGCTATAGCCTTGCCTTTTCCACAGATTTTACAACCACCACCACTGCACTCACGCCCCTCTGCGATGCCAGGTCACGTCGCAGAGCAGACTGGTACGAGGCTGATGGGTAGAAGTAAGAGTACTGGCACCAGTATGGGGCTGGCTGCAGTGATGGACGGCCGGGAAGGTGTCCCCCTCTACAGCTCCTGCAAACTGGTTGCTCCAGTCTGGCATCCCAGGAGGCTTGCCAGATGGAGAAACCTTCTCCGCAGCAGAACTGCAAGCTGTGCTTCTCGGGAAGCTCGAGGCTGTAACCCTTTCCCTTTTCCTCCACGTATCCTGTTGCTTCCTGATTTCTTTCTATGCCTATGCATAAACAACCAAGACGAAATTCTTTCTTCTCAACGACACACAAACTTAACTTGCTTCTAATCCTTTTTCCAGCAAATTAACCCCAGATAACTTAACACTGTATATATAGCTTTGGGAATAGATGTTAATTCAGTGTAGGTCAGGGCTAAAACCATGAGTGCGATCTGTATGGAATGGATGCGTGTATTGTGGTTGCTCACAGCTTTTAAGCAGAAGAGCTGTCTGCTGCAAAGCTGCAGTACTTGGATATCGTGATGCTTGCGTGGCCAGACTTATGAGTTTATTTTTGTAGAGACATTAAGGTTGATTATCTGGGGATCATCTTTATCTACTAACAGTTGATAATACACTGCTAGTAAACACCCCGATAGAAACAGCATTTAAAGATAATAAAGGTTTATTTTGGTAGAGATTAAGGTCTGAATTATATATGTTTGCTAAATGAAAAGAAATACACGTCTCATATATATGTATGTGCATATGCACACCTGTTTTACATTGGTGTAACTTCTCTGATCTCAGTGTTTTACATCAGGATACCAAAAGGTAAATCTGACCCATACCAGAGAGTCTCCAAAGGACTCTCATTATTGTTGTTACAAATGCCTATATTTTGCTCAGTGGAAGATTAAAGTTAATGTATAGCAGAAGAGCAATGTAAGGAATCCCACGGTAAGTCTCCGTCCTCCTTTTGGTACCTACACAATGGGTAGTACAGGAACTCAGCTCCACTATCCATTTTCTCTTTCACGTGCATGGAATTCATTGAAAGTAATGGGAAGGAAATTACAGTAGTCTCACAGGTCTCTAGCAAGAGATCACTGTGTGGAAAAATGTGACTTGTCAAGAGCTACTTTCTTTGTATTGTTTCATGAGAAAATACACCATAAAGAATAGCTGAAACCTAAAAGCCTTGCATTCCTTTGCCAGTATTAAATCAAACCAGATATTGGTAAAAGGTGCAATCTTACTGGAGACAGACCAAAAAGGTGATAATATTCCTATTGACTCAGGTCAGTGCTTGGCATAAAACATATACTGTTTCCTGTAAATTATTCCATAAATATCTGCATTTTCCCTTTGCAGTTCACTGTTTAAGTAGTCTGTTTACAACCAAGAAAATAAACACACAAATATCAAATAAACAAAGGAAAGAGATCTAATTAATCTAAGGCTAAATTTACTCACTCTGGGGGAGCAAAAGTATTCCTGCTTTTCCCTCACATAGGTAGAAATTCACTACCAAGGAAGTAGAATACTTCAATCAAGCCTGAGTAATTTGTGTTTGTGCATGAACAGAACGATACAGGAGCTCTGCAAACTTTCACACACATGTAGATCCCTGCAGAACAGAGACTTTTGAGGAGCAGAGCAAACTGCTCCAGACTTTGCTGGGGGGAAAGTAAAGCAAAGCATTGACAACAGAGGACTGCCAGTATTAAACACAGCATTAAATGGCAGTGGGGATGGAAGGAGCATTAAGCACCAGTCTTTGGTTGTGGTGCACTTTGTAATGGAAAAGCAAAACCCTGGGAAGATGCCTGCCCCTGTGCAAGGCAGGTTTGCAGGCAGCCTCCAGCACAGGCGTCGCTCTGCCGTTATCTTGTTATAGAAAACATTACCTGCCTCGCTCCCTATTACTTATGTTCTGTGCTGAAGAGTGGCACGTTGATTAATTACTACTCTAAAGTGCTTATAAAGCATCAGTCCAAGGCAGGTTTACTAGGTTGGGGCCTCCCATGATTTATTGGCTAAGGAGGAAAGCAAAGGCCATTTGTGAAGGAGCATTTTCTTTTGTGAAAGAAAAAAGTAATTTAAATTACCCATCCTCTGCTCCCCCAAATTAAAATGTCTGACCCTGAAGAGTAAAGCCAAAGACTTTCTTCCTCTGAAACTAATGCAAAAAAATAAACAGAAAGAGTTTTACTCCACTTCTCCTTAAAGAACACCTGGCAAATGTTAACAAAAGAAACACCCTGAACCCAGTGGTAAGAAAGGTCTGAAGTGTTTTCTTTTGCTGATATTGGGAGCTTAGAGAACTTTAAAATAATTAGAGCAGAAATACTCTAATACTTTTTGCTTTTCCAACATTGTTGGAAAGGCAGAAGGAAAAGCAAAGCACGAACATACTGACACACACACAAGCTGTATCCACAGGAAGGATTCATTTGGTTTTAGTTTGTTTCTGTTGCTATTTTGCCCCCCAACACCCCCCCACACACACCCTTTTTTTTCCCCAGTACTATACTGGCACTTTGGGTTTACTGTGCTTCACTTACTAAAGCCTTTTAATAGTATATAGAGCAGGAATGCGAGAGGAAAATATTCCCATATGACAGGGATCCTTTGATATTGTTACTTCAACCAAAACTTTGAAATACAGTAGCTGGTTTTGTGTGTAGCGTATGACAATTTTTCCTCAAGTCTTATAAACTTTGATTTACTTAACTGCTGTCACTGATGTGATTCACAGAGAAAGAAAGCATGAAGAGATTGAGAGAGAGAGAAATAGCTAATGTGTTAGTCTATTAGATGGCAAAAGATTATATGGTACAATAATTAGTGCAGCCTGTATAAGAAGTCTACAAAAAATCATTGGTATCAAAGAAAGAAAATAAGATAATGTCAAATACTTCCAATAATTTTATCACAGTTTCAATACAGTATTATGCAGGTTTTCTAGTAAAATTTATTTCTTTGTAGTAACTAAATTTACACTAAGTGTGAGAGAAAAATGGGATACAACTCTGTTCTTGCATATAGCAATGTGACAGCTTCCACTGGGTTCAGTGGGACCTGGCACCTGAGAAGCTCGCTGCGTATTCTGCAATAACCTAACACAATACCACACTAGTATTACATTACAACATCGTGCTGAATGGCAGCATTACAAGTTCATGAAGCAGTGTGATTGAGGGTGGCTACATTTCTTCTGGAAAAACATAGTACATGATTGCGAAGGTTTAAAAGAAAAAAAAAAATCTCTTGTAATGAACACACTTTTTCTACCATTTTTACCTGGTAAACAACACAAAACCTGCATCATATGAGGACTTTAAAGAGCAAGAGACTCAAAAATGCCCTTAGAATTTACAAGTGGGATTGTTAGTTCTATTAGGAGAAATGAAGGTTTCTCCTGGCGAAAGCAAAGGTGATTTGGAGATTTCCTCCCCATTCCACCTCTGACAGCCTGTGCAGTCCCAACTGCTCATTCATGATTATCTCCAAAGCAGACTGAGGTGGGGTCTGGTGAAAGACAAACACATACAGGTGGGATGCACATCCCCTGCAAGCGCATTGTACCACCCTGTACATGACCACGCACTCAAAATTTGAAGGGGAACATAGCATTTGCAGGCCTACTGTGTGCATTAGGAGGTATTATAAAGCTGAAGGAGAGGATTTCCCCCAGAACCTGCTGAGATGCCTTGGCCTTAGCTTTGTGCCCTGCTCAGGAAAAAGGAATCACCTCTCACCTCTCTATGGTGCAGTTTACCTATACGCAAAATGAAGACAGTGCTTGCCCTCGAGGGGTGTAGACATGCTTAATTAAACAAGCGATTCTTAGCCTTAATCAGACTTCTCTCACTTGCTA
The DNA here is from genome assembly GCA_027574665.1 of Rhynochetos jubatus. Classification (NCBI taxonomy): domain Eukaryota; kingdom Metazoa; phylum Chordata; class Aves; order Eurypygiformes; family Rhynochetidae; genus Rhynochetos; species Rhynochetos jubatus. The sequence goes on along the minus strand of CM050654.1, from coordinate 38,788,941 downwards.
AGTACATGGGAAATCCTTCAGTACAGGAACAAACTTGACACCATGACAAATGAACCGGCTTCCTTACTATTTTGCCCTTGGGAATTATTTTCCTTGGGAATAGTTATTTATGAAGCTATAAAGAGAAGTACAGAAACCAAATAAAAAAAAAACCCAAATCCCCACATTTCTATCACTGCTGATGTTCCTTCTTCATATTAAATGCTGGTTACAATTTTATTGGGGACCCTGCTTTTGGGAATCGGTTCCATATTTTGTCTGAACACACAGACCATGGCAGACTGCAAAGCACTCAGTTCTAGTACAGGGGTAAGTACATGGATGACTGAAGACATGATAGGTGTACGAGAGCTTCAAGAGGCATAAGGGCAGTCCTTTCTTACCCCATCTCATCTCTGAACCTCAAGCCCTTCCTTTCTGTGGATACAGTGGTTTGGAAGAGCAAGGACTCCATCACCTAGAGTTTAGTCTCTTGCCACAATGAACTAAGCATTAGTCCTGCCAGATGTTGGCCATCTTCAGTGACGTGTAGTGCCTTCTGTGTGTACAAGGACCTGGACAGGATTTGAGAAACTCAGAAGTTTTAAGGTGGCACCCAGGATCACATCTGTTTTAAAGCCAGTGGGTTATTTTTAGATGGAAGTTGGTAAAGACAGGCAAGAGTTTCAAAAAAGTAAAATCTTAATGATTTCACTTAAAATATTATCTATTTGTGGAATAAATAGATGTGGAGCCAAATAATTGTGAAGTATCTAAATTCCACCTTCTCTCTCCCACACACAGAATCTGCTTTAAAGCAAAAAAGCCAAATTAATACAAGAATGATAGTTCTCACAGTATCTCCTGCCAGGCTAAGGAGGTAGAGAAAATATCCTGAGAAACTCTGTTCTTAGGAATTAAATCCAGTTTTGAAAGTTAAGTGTCCACAAAATTTCCAATGCTTTGTCACCCGATTTGAATAAAATACGAACTCTGGCCCTCTGAGAGTAAATCAGCAATATACATGCAAAATATGTTGTTCTCCTCCTAAGTAAAATGTCCCAGCAGATCACAGAGAGGCAGAAGAGGTTTCAGATATAGCCCACTCCTCCTTACTGATGGGATCCAGTTCCTGCTCTAGTACCCACCTGTTGGGAAGGGATCAGCAGCTGATGCTTGAAGCCAAATGAATTTGGGCCAAACTTTTTAGTTTTCCAACTCATGATCTCTGCAACACCCTCCAATGCCCATTCCTCCCATCCCACCATTCCTCTTGGGTTTTGGGTTCTGCTGCCCTGGAGGCTCTTCCCCAGCTCTTCCTTTCCCAGGGTGCTCCCGGACACAAACCCTGGTTCCGTGATGGCTTCCCCAGTGAGACCTGGCTGGCAGGACTGAAATACAAGCTCAACACAGGAACTTCCCAGCTGTTTTACTCTTCAGATGCACCAGAGCTGGGACTATTTGCAAAACCTCACAGGTGCACCCGTGCCCTGCTCAGCTCCTCTTCCTCCCTGCCTTTGCAGTGTACCCAACCAGGCATTGCTGCTTTCTCTCCCACCAAAAATGTCTTTCCTGCATCTAGTGGTGGCAATTTCCTCCAGACACACCCAGCCCATATTATTTTCTGCCTGTGCTCCAACACCGCGTTTGCCGGTTGCCTTCCCAGTTCCCATGTAGGTTCTATTGTTCCTCAGAAAGGGGATGGTTAATCAGGAGACAATTACGTTTAACCATCTCGTGCAGTTGTTTGGATGCTTTCAGCACAGTGTTCAACACAATGCTGCCTTCGGTGCTCAATGCCTGTTAAAAAAGCTCCTGCCCAGCCCTACCCGCTCATTTTGACTTGCTGGGCAGGACTTCATCGCCCCCTGAATTGCACCTACACGACAGTCAGCGTTATAACCTGGGTCACTGAACTGATCTAGGTTAAAAATATCCCAGATATTCTGTAATGAGGTGTCAACAACTATTCTCAGACTGAAGAGCAACTGGAATACCTCCTAACAATCTTGCTTACATATGCAAGAAGTATGCCTTCATCTAAAATGTACTTATAATGTAAAATGGAGTTCAACATTTGACCTGAGCATATCCCACTCTGTCACACAGACAAAGGAAATAAAAACATGTTGCTGTAATTTCCTTGACAGCAAAAAACCCCAAAACAAACAAGAAACCTCACACATACATGTCTAGGCCAATATATATGATAATGTGAAACAATGAGTTAGATTTTTCATAGACCACGTTGAAACTCATCTTGTTAGTTCTAAAACTGCAACACACAAATGTGATTTTTTTTTTTTTAATCAAAGTCTAAATAAATAGTAACATCCTTAATACTGCATTGAGTAAAAACTTTTAACTGACTTTCCATAAAGTTTGGAATACGAAGATTTCACAGCCAGGGCTATGAACACTCTTCTTAGGAAAAATAGCATAATGATGATTATATTTTTTATTGGTGGTGGTAGATTAATAATTTTATTATTATTAATAGTGGTAGTATCACCATCTGGATTACTACAAACACAGTAGTGCCAAGATGCCCTAATAAGATCCATGCCCCATTGTGTCAGGCATGATAAAAGCACATAATGAGAGTGAGAAAAAGTTTATAATCTAAGCAATTAAGGCAGACAAAAGGTGCAGTGAGAAACAGAGGCACAAAGAGATGAACTGACACAAGAGCCCACGGAGAGAGCCAACATTAAGCCTCAGATATCCGGAGTTAACATCTATTTAAACACAGAGTTGTCTGTCTATACAAATATATATGTATTAATGCATATCACATTATCCAGCTTGAAGAGTGTATACCAGGATTAAAATGACAAAGATAAAACTGTGATTTGGTGTCTAGTTTTCTTGCTTGTTTGTTTTTTCCTTAGGTAAAAGATACCTTAATCAAAACTGGACAGACTAAAAGCAGTACAGCACAGAGCAAACACGAGATTCAGCTTTGCTGGTGACTAACTTCAGTCAGAAGCAATGTTCAAACCACAACCCATTAAAAAAAATTCAGAGAATAACTGTTTGTAGGATCTGATCATGATTCCAACAAGCAATGGCAACGTACTTCCTATTGGGATATGGACAGCAAATAAGAAACTTGGTGGTATTCCAGCTGATGAAGACGCTGGTTAAAAGGCAGCAGACAATGTGCATTTTCTAGCACAGACAGATTTCTTTCAGCTTTTACAACCAACCGTTATATATCCGAGTTCAGAAAGCCTCTCTTGTATTTTGCATATTTGATAACAATGTGTTAACTAGGAAACAAAAAGGAGTATTAACATTTTTTTCTTGTACTTTGTGATTTGTATTATGATTTAAATAGTTCATACACTTGACATTATGTCATTTCTCTTACATTTACTTTTTAGATGCCTTAAAGACTGTTTTATTGGTGGGGCTGCTATAATTAATTTTTTAAAAAATGAAAATATTCTTCATATTTAAATAGGCCAGATATTTTGGCTTCATTTCCAGATGTGAACATGCCCAAAATATTTCAGCTGCTTAAGCCCTTTTTCCGTGTTGCATTTAAACAGTTAATTTTTTTGAGCTGCTTTTTGTCTCAAAGTTACTTAAAGTCTCATTCTGTCATTAAGTTACACTATGAGTAATCTAGAGCTCAGCTTCACACACGACAGTTAATAATTTTAAATTCTAGACCAGAAGAATTCAAAGCTAAGCCTGATGTTAAATAGAAAAATAAAATAGTTATTTTTTTAATCAATGGAAAATAACATAGTCCAAAGTGGAACTGTGAATTTTTTTACTAAATAAGCTATTGCTATAGTGTTCAGCTCAAAATAATAAAAACAAATACACAAAATGACATTTAGCTGCAAGATCACATTTCTGCAAAGATAAACTGTAAGCTCTGCACAGCCACTGCTACCAAACACTGTTTATCTGAGCTTTAAATTCTACTCCCAAATTTGAATAGAGTGCAGAGCTAGCAGTGTTGCTGAGGAGCAATATCAAAATATGTGCCTCCTGGGTCTAAAAACCACAAGTTATTTTAGCTTCTGCTAAGAATTGAGGGATTTTTTAAAAAGTTGAGTACAGTAAGTAAATAAATAAATACATTATCTACCTTCATGACCTTTCCTTTCCTGAAAGCACACAGCGTCCATCATTTGTAACTTGACTTTCCATAAAAGTAACAGTTCATAAAAATCTGTGAAACTACTACAGGGAACAAACAAATTAAACAATGACAATGTAATAAAATAAAACTGCTGTTATACTCCTATAGTAGAAGAATTGCTTCTTCGCTGGGATTAATACGTCTTGCGGAAAACAATTTTAAATAATGTGTAACATATGGATTCGGCTTTTATTATTCTTCTAAAAGAAGACAATTATATTTACGTGATAAACTGTTCAGTGTTAGTAGCATAATGTTTATATTACTGGCCACTTAAATAGTCTTTGGCATAGTTTTATAAGGAACAGCAGCCTCCAGATCTTTTGAAATCCATCTTACAAAGTCAGTCCTGTCTGTTACTGGAATGCAATGGTTTTACACAGTTCTCTTGCTGAAAAAAAAAAAAAACAAACCATACTGCAGGTAATCTCCTTGTTAAAGTGCATGCATGAAAAACTTTCTGATGTTTTAGCTAGAATTCATATCGTATTTTAGGGCTTTCTAACGAAAAGTCTGAAAGTCTTGTGGCTGCTGGGAAATAGAAGAAAAAAAAGCAGCAGCTTTCAATTTTAACTTTTTGAAAATGAATGATCATGATACTTCATTTTCTATAGTAAACCTTTTCAAGGTGTTTTCTTAATCTCCTCAGTTTTATGAGCAGCTAGTTCCTAGCTCCCTTATTTTACTGTGAGATTACAGTTAAGAAAAGAGTGAGTTTCGGGTAGTTTTCAAGAAGCTGCTTTTGTCCCCATTATATTCCAGACAATTTTCAAAGGGATTACATAGAAACCATAGAAGTATTTATCTCGCTATCTTCCAGTGCTTCTCAGTCAAAACGACATGCATTTCAAAAGGGAATAGGAACGTGTTACCAAATAAATATTTTCTGTTGCTGCTGTGTACATAGGTTTTGTTGTAAGCATGTAAGCACTGCCGGCATCAGCCTTTCTGCATTGCTGGGATTCTGCTATCCTGTATGTCATTCAGATAACAAGATCATTTGGAAAAATTATGCAGGGTGACAAAATATATTTATTTAGGTTTATCAAAAAAAGGGAGAGGGGGAGAAAGAAATAATATCAGTTTGAGGAATGTTACTGTCCTGAGTTTTCACTCCTGAAGTACAAGTTTAGCATTTTCAAATCTCCACTTCTCAATTGCTTTAAAAGTTGGGGTTGTTAACAAAAGATAAAGTGAAGGGTATGTCAATTTAAAGAGTGTAACCTAATGGAAGTGAAATCTGCATATTCAGTTAATTTGGGATTTATTATCCCAGTAACTAGACTTGCAACTGTTCTAAAATCATGTGGACTGAAGACTTTAGAACAGTACAAGTGGATGGCTACCCCCACCCCCATTCTTAAAAGAAAACCTGTGCCTGCTGCTTCCAATTTAGTGCAATCATGCCTCTTACTGGCCAATACAAGATGCAGCATTAGCTGTCACATGCAAATGAGTATTCATGGAGACTTTGAAATGTGCAATAAAGAATAAAGACATGCATTCTGTGAATAATTGTTTTCTTTTATAAAACTGGATCCAAAAGGGAGTGCCATTTCACCCAGAGTCTATAGCCTTTCTATGGTTACAATCTGCTGCTGAAGCCAGATATTAGAAATGAAGTGTGGAGAAATGGATAGAAATGAAGTGTGGGTAAATGGAGGACTCCAGTTTCCCGTGCTGTCAATCTTTCACAGTACTACATTTGCTTAACAAGAAATAATCCAACACATGTTTGTGTTTCTTGCTATCTTGCTTTCTTTTCCAACTGGGACTTATAAATGCACAGGGATGTAAAATAAAGTTGTCCACCTTATATTAGCTTTTTATATATAAAGTCTGAGCTAAATTCTTAGTTTTCAACAGCTGAGATACACAAAATTACACAGCAGTGCAAGTTTCACTGCAAACTTAAGCCTTGAAAAGCTCTCTGATATCACTTACCTAGATGAGAAAGAAAGAATAGCTCAGATTTTTAGGTTTTATTTGCATGCAGGGTGGGGGAAAGTAAACAAGAAACCCAAGCCCTAGCAAACTGTATGCAGATACATGCACACATTTGTGCAGTGAATAGCCAAACTGAGTTCAGACACACACACACCTATTCACTGAGACTGCAGCCAGAAAGTCTGTTAGAGAACAGACAGACATCGACTTGTATTTACATTAAATCATGGCATTACATGGCCCTATCTTCAGCTGGCAGAACCCCAAATGCTTAGTCCAGTAGTGGGAAGAAAGTAAGCAGATGCCAGAATTGCAGCACCTTTGCAGTGAACTGGAGTAGGTGAACTGCAGGAAACACTTCAGTAAATTCAAACTTTGACAACAAGGGACCAGAGGTGGATAGAACTGGTTGCCCAGCAAGAAGAACAAATGCTAACGGTACATGTACCATGAGGAGGTCTGGTCTGTGCAGGCACGTATGGAGGTTTGACAGAGAGGAAATACCCCCTTGTAGGCAACTCAGTACCTTGGGGTGTGTTTAATCTCAAAACTGGAGGACTCCAGCTGTGTCAAAGCTTCTCAGCAGCAGGACATGGCCTTGCAGGAATCCCAGACAGGCAGTCAGAGGGCTGGGAGGCATTACACTTTTCCCATAGTCTAAAATAAAAAAATCCTTGTTGCCCTCTGCTACATACCTTTGCTCTTCAAGGACAATCTCTTGTAATATGGGCACACACAGGCAAATACACTGAGGAAATTAATGACCAACATTATCGTTACAACTGATAATTACTATAAGCAGAGGCATAAAACTGCAAGGGGGAGTCTGAAGGTGTTTCACCCCTGTCGGGAAGGATGCTACAAGGGCTAGACACATTGACCAAAACCGTCCTGTGGCTGTCTGCTTGTTCCCATGATCCACAGTGGCAGGAAGACAGCCAGTTCTTTATAGCTTTTGGTCTGTATTGTGCCTCCTAGGAAGCTGAAGAGAGGATGACCCTGGGTCTAGGGCAAAGGATTTGAAACAAAGAGATTTGGTTTGTTTTCCTGAATCATCACAAACTTCCTTAGGCATGTTACTCAGTTCCTCATTTTCCTACTTGCCAAATATAGCTAGTAATATTTTGGTATCTCACACAAGCCCTTCAAGATACGTATCTGCTCATGTATTATCTCGATGCAGTCATTTTTGAAAAGCGACTGCAAAGTACTCGGTGCAAACACACAGCTCCGTGGGGCTTAGTCATGCAAAACACAATGCCTAGTGATGCATCCCTAGGACCACAGGAATGAAAACCAGGACCTCATTCACATGTAAAACGTACTTGTGGCTCCTCAAGGACCAGGTCCCTTTGCTCCGTAGCCCCAGCACAGAGGGATTTAAAGCAGCTTATTCATGGATCTTTTCACCACCGTCCGTTGCGCAGGTGGTCCTGCGCTTGGAGATGCAACACAGGGGAGACCCGCGTTTGAAGATCTAATTTGGCTTTGCATTATTTTGAGCCCAAAATCCACGTTTCAGAGGGTAACTGCAGCCTTATCTGCAGTCCCTGTACACGGTAGGGACCTTGGCAAATGGAGTTTGGTGAAATGGCACAGCGCACTACATAGGAGGCTGACTATAAATCAACAGATTTTGGCTCTGCTCCTGGCTCTGTCACTGATTTACCATGGAAACTTGGGCAAATCTTTTACTCTCCCTATTCTTCATTTTCCATACCCATAATGTAAAGATAATGATGCTGCTTTGCAAGCTCTTTTGAGATCGAGATGTTAAGTGCTAAGTGCATTTTATTAACATTAATAGCACCCAACCGAGAGGATGCTGTATAGCACTAGCCTGGCTGTCCCCAGAAAACAGATTGGTGTGGGGAAAGTGTGCATTTGTTAAGCAGCTTAGACATTGCTCATTCCCATAATACTTCCACAATACACGGGAACAAGATCTGACCTACTAAAAAGAAAAAAAAAAACGGCATAAGGAGAAAATTTCTAATGTGACCTGTCATCTTATTTCTAGCCCAGGAAAAGTTGGGGATTTGCTAGAGATTATCAGTGTTTCTGCGTGTGGTTATTATACTCAGCCACGACCACAGTGCTCACAACTTGTGGTGGAGACCACTTCCATTAGTAGGCATTAATCACCATTTTATACACTCCAGTTCAGCTACCACCGAAAAGACATTTAGTAGATGCACTTAGTTATATCCTATCACACTTTATATGTGACTCAATCTTAAAATAAGTTAATTGTGCTGAATTATAGTCTAGCTCTTGTATTTACACGACCACAGTATATTACAATGTATATTTTTAAAATGCCGTCTAACATGCTTTGTTATTTTACGCTTCAGTTTTCAATGTTTCTGCTCAAATATGTATCACAACATGCACAGTAGAAAGAGTTATGAAAAATGTATTATTAATGCATGTTTTTTTCCTCTGCTGGAGATAGAAGAACTTTGTTGTGCATGTTATAAAATGTTAAATATTAGAATTATTTAAAGTTAATAGGATGCCAAAGAAAATGACTAATAATACATTATACAATTAGATGCCTTTCATATTAGTGAATCCATTAACAAAATAAAATACATTCAAACAGAAGAGTTCTGATTTGCAATTTTTAGCAAGGATTGCCCATGTGTAAAGCTAAATTATTTATTCATTTTAAAAAAAAACTGCTGGATACATCAGTTTGCAATTATTTGCATTATGTTTGAATGCTTTATCATTTGGCTCCAATTCAAAAATACGTATCTCTAAGTTGCTTTAGCATCTTCATTTGTGCAAAGCATGAAACATGGGAAAAAAACCAAACCAAAACAAAAAAAAAAACCCAGAAAGTTTCTTTCCCCCGATTCAGCAGGACAGCTGATGAGACCACAAGTATTGCTCTTTCATCTGGTTTGGTTGTCTCTTTGTTATCTCTCTTTAGCCCAGACATCCTCATATAGTTTCACATCTCTAGTTCGCACTCCCAAGGGTACCATTTTTCCTGGATAGGATCCATTCCCTCCTGTGCCACCCATACAGATCAAGTCAGGCATCACGCAGCTTTGCCTGAAGTTACTCAGATGCTGTAGTGTACTGCTTTTCTGAGCACTGGCCACTACTTTTTTTGAAACTAGTTATCCTCTCTCCTCAGCTGATGTCAGCATTATCTTTGAACAAAAGCCTTAGAAAGAAGCTAACTATTTCTTACTGTAAGAAAGATCTTATCATTTTACTGTAAGAAATGATATCACCAGAGTGATATAATCTTCTAGTCATTTTCCTCCTGTATTTTCCTTTTCCCTTTGCATCCATGCTCTGTCTTTAGAAAGGCATCTGATACCAGCTAAAGAAAGTCCCACCAAGAGCAAGTAGTCTCCTCCTCCTCGCATCCATCTTCTCTTCACTGCTGCTATCTACTTAATTAAGTCGTTCTCAATCTTCTGTATCATAAGCACATAACGTTGGTTGATGGAAGTATGTTTTGAAATCCCCATTTGTTTGGATTTTAATTACCTGATTACACTGGAAAAAAATAATAATCTCTCTGGTATACTACAGTAAGTAAAAATCCAGCAATAACCCTTTCCCTTTCAAGAGATTTTTTCACCTTCTAACAGTCTATACAGTCCATTCTTTACAGTTCATGGGATTTAAAAGTGTGATGAACCCAAACCCAGCCAAAGTTTGGTAACATCATTTGAAAACTGGTTTTGGATTGAAGGTGCCTCTTACGATGATCTTTACTCATTTTGTGAGTGGTGAGGATTGCCACACTTGGGGTCTGCTGATGTTTACAGCAGAATTTTGGCATAGCCTAACTTCAGGCTGCTGTCACCCCAAAATATCATCTGCCCTTATATGTCTCAGTGTCAGCCCAGGGTGCAACTCATGGATGAGCCAAGTCTTCCATGTTACGCCAGCTGGTAATAGGGAAAAAAATAAAAGTGCAACAGGGGCGCAGAACAGGATTACCAACTAGCAGATTTGGCTGCATCTTGGACATTGCTTGTGAAGTGGAAGGGCAAAAATATTATATTTGCTCAATTATATTCAGGTCTTCAAACCCTGATTATTTCAAAATTTTGCCATGGTTATGTCATATGAATAATAATAGTAATTATATGAAGACAAGAATGTGTTGAAATTAGAACCATGGATTCATAGGTCGATTTCAAAAGGCATCATTCTCACAACTCACCCTGAGGTGTTTGTCCACAAGGAGGGTTTTGATTAGACACAGATTATTACAGTAGAGTTGGGAAACAGGACCTTTGATCTCAGGAGATCTGAACAATCCCTGTTAGTTTTACTGACAACAGGCACGCTACAGACTGAATAGTGTTAACATTCAGATGAGAGCTGAAAACTCAAGTGAGAGCTATGCTACATTCTCACTTTTAAGGCTCTGGTACCATGCATAACTTTGAAATTAAAATACAGTGTGACTACCTCTCTAAGTGTTTAAATTAATATGTTTAATAATGCCTAGTAGTCAAGAGTGCAAACTAAGACATGCAAAACAAGGATAAAGGCACATCTCTTTCTTTATATTTCTGTATGCACTATGTATTTGTTTGGGACAGTGGGATACAACAGTTTTCTCCATCAGGATTTCTTAAAGCCTATTTTTGTAAATCTTGGGTTTTCCCCCACTAAATATATATGCAATATTTTTTTATACACATAAAAATCCCATCATGTATATATAAGGGAAAAAGCCAATGATGAAGAAAAAAGTATTAATTTGCCTATATATAATAATCTAATGCTTTTTAAATACTAAGATATCTCACCTGGCTTCTAGCACCCAGCTTCCAAGAGCACAACACTCCTGGATATCCTCTGCTAGACCTGACAGCCTTGTGACTCTCAGTCTGATACTCAGCATCCTCTCAAGTAGCACTAAAAACCAATGATTAGGTAAGTGAATCAAGGCCATAACGTCCAAAGACTGTATTAAAGGATGATGCTTTCCAAGACTATTATAATTTGCTCATGAAAAAAAATTCCACCAAATTACACAATAATACTAAAAGAGAGAGAGAGAAGAGACAGGAATATCCAATTTTAAATCCATGAAAATAATAGTATGAGTGACTTGAAAGTTTATTCTTAGGAAAACTGATTTATTTTCAGCAGGAATATATTTCTAAGAAAGACTGTATCTGCAGATGAAACAATCAATAAAAGAACATAAGTTTCCTCACAAAAACAAAAGTCCCCAATTATCACTGACATATTTTAGATTTTCTCTTTTTTTTTTTTCCTTTGAACATTTTCCAGTTTGGCCCTCATTGGTGTCCCGGTTTGGCCCCCAGCACTCTTACTTCTTACTAAAATAACCAATGAAGTTCAACAGAGAAATGTCTTACCAAATTCTCCCCCAACCACAATCACTCACTACTCACAACAGTTCTATCTACCACAGGATTTATGGTTTTCTCAATATACAGGAGACCACAAATACCATGATAAAGCCTAATTCTGTGGTGTGGTAACTTCTCATCCCTTGCCACTATGCATAATGTTATGTAACGGGCATCCACATATAACATCATCCTTTTTGTTGCAGACCCTATCAAAGTTCGTATTTGTCAGCTGGTATTACATACAGACCATAGAATTACACACATTGACCACAGGAGAGAAAAACACCCCAAATATTAAGCCACATCATGATCTTTTAAGACATTGAGCATGACCAACTTTAAGCAGGAACCATGCAGCCTAGTTGTCCAGGATATCCATCTCCTTGCAGCACATTCCCATGCAAAATACCTTTGACACTTGGTTCAGTTTCTCTATAAACATGCCTGGCAACCCCCAGTTTCTGGAGATTGTTCCATCATCCTAAAAATCATAGTTAGAAAGTTTTCTTGTTAATACTGTTAACAAATGGCTTGATGAATTATTTCCTTTCCTTGTTATTTTGGAGCTCTGTGGAATGGTATTTCCTGTAGCATTACTATCAGAACAACAAACCCAAACAAAGAGTCACCCATGACAACGACGCGCATCCCAAAAATCAGGCAGTCCCTTGCTGCAGCGTGTAAACCTACCGTCCTTCTCAGTGCCTAAATAACACTCCTTGAGGGGTTATCAAGAAGCTCTTCGACTTCTTGAAGTGTTACTAAGCAGAAAGCTATTGTAACGCAAATAGTGCTGTGGTTAGAAAAGAAATAAAAGGCGTGTCTTAAATGCTTGATCATACAATACGTGCCATAAAATCCATGGTATGTTTGTGGCTGACCACACTAACCTAGTTTACTGCCTCTTCTGCCCCATTCTACTGACTTATTCATCACACTGTTGAAAAGTAAAACATGATAATACCATTGGTAGGAGAAATTGTGCAGTGTCTAGGGCTACAGATTGGGCAACTAAGACTTATAATTCTGATTAGCTTTCTCTTTTTTTCCTTCACACTGAAAAAAATGTTATATCAGAAAATATATTTTAGCTCTGTCATCCCTTTCTTTTTTGTATACAATGCACATTATTTACAAAATAATTTAAAAACATTGGTTGAAAAAATTAGTATTTCCATCAGGTTTCATCACCTGACTTAAATCTACAAAACACTGTTTGGGGTATTATACTTTCCCCCACTTCCCCTCTGGAAAAGGAAGGGTAAGATGCAGAAATCACATCTTTTGAATACAAGACATGTTCTGGATCTTAAAATAGACATTCACACAGAGAGAGAAAAGGGAAGAACCAACACCAGAACACACACACATTAATTGATTCACCGACTACTCTGGGCTCAATTAAAGTATTCTGTTGACAGAGTTCTAAAGCTTGGAAAAAAGAAAAAAAAAAAAAAGAAATTCTTGGCTACAGCTTGGCATATGCAGGTCTTAACCCAGAAACAAGCTGTTTTATAATTATTTCTGAAAATTGCTCCAGTCCATTTTATTTTCTGTTCCTGCCTTGGAAGTGTGAAAAGAAAGAAAAAACTATTTTTGACTCAAAGCTTTCAAGACATTTTGGTTCTCAGCTAACAAGTAACCCAGTTTGAGCCTGATCTTCCCAATGTGAACTTTGGACCACTCTTACTTGTTTCTTGGTGAGCCCAGTTACAGGAATAACTGCAAGGAGAAGTGAGGAACGCTTTGCTGCCTGGGCCATATTTGATCACAGGGAGAACATCACCAGGGCTGGAGGGTGGCTCTAAGGTTAGATCCCAACCAAGACACATTCACGTACTTTCAGGCACACTTATGCCTGAAAAATACAATCAATAACCTCCTAGATGATCTTTAAGGTCCCTTCCGTCCCAAACCATTCTATGATTCCAAACCATCTAAAAAACACACAAGGTGACAGGATACAATGGGAAATATCAGTAATTCATAGGCATAAGAAATTAAGGACCCACAAACAAAAAGTAACTGCAAGAAAGAACAAATCCTGTCCCCCTCCCCCCCCTTTGCCAGTGATCCTCGCGGCAATCTTAAAATAAAGCCCGTAAAGGTCCTATTGGACCTTCGTGTTTGTAGTTGCTCTCTGGAAGTTGGCAGCTGACCCAGGACCTGTTCTCCTCTGCCCACAGAGTCTTAACCCCAGGACTGGAGCTGCTGGCTGCCTTTGAAATGGATATATTGGGTCAATGGAAACACGCAGATAGTTTTGAATGAGGAGTTTTGTTGACCTTTTTTTTCTTTTCAAGAAATAAAGCTGTGAAAAGGAGCTGATTTTTTTTTTCCTCTCCCTCCCAGTAACCCCCTCCCTTTTTTTCTTCCTTCTAAACCACCCAGCCCATTTGTGCTGACCTGGCGGCTTCGTTTCAAAGGCTTCTTCAGTCTTGCGTCAACTCCACAGGCTCTGCCCATCGAGGCAGAGCCAAGAGAGAAACCATTCTGGTTCCTCATAGCCCAGGCTCACACATATGGTCCCAGCAAGCTCGTATAATCAGTAATATTATTAAAAAAAAAAAAAAATCCCAAGATTTGTTCCTCTTTTCTCATAGCTCAATGATAAAGAACATGTCAGTACAGTTGAAGAATCCTGCTGGTTAAAGGTATCATCCTTAGCTGCTCATATGGTCTAGGCTTTTGCTTGTCAATTAGATTAAACCAAGCCATTTTAGAACAATAAATATAAGTACAGATGGAATATAAACATATTGAAGATTACTGGTTTTGACGGCTGTTGTTTATTAAATCAAAAATAATGTTGCAATGAGGATTTTGTTGATATTTCAAATGGAAAGAAAAAGTAAATAGGAATTAGATATTCCTTAAGAAAAATAAATAATGAAAAAAAAAATCAAACCACCGCACCATAACCTCCAAAACAGCTCATAAGTAAAAAAAGGCAATAATTTTACTTAAAATGCCACCTATGATCTACCTTTAGAAAAGGGATATGGCACCTATAAACTCAAAACACTAGGTATGTTGAAATCCATAAAATTTCCAATTACTGCTTCAGAATTTATTGTGCACATATGGAAAATAATACTTGTAAAAGAGAAAGGGGTTTGTGCCTGGTGCTGTCAATACTGTGAAGGATGGGGTGATTATAAAGCAAATTAACAATACTTTTAAATGTGCATTCACTTATCTTTCCAATTAAATCCTTGTTAAACAACTGCACAGACAGTAATGGTGCTTCTGCAAAGCACTGATCAAGACAGTTTTATTGTAATTTTTACTCTGTAACAATTAATCAAGTAGGCATTTTCTTTATTATTAAATTATTTAGTTAATAAATATTCGCAATCAGTTCACGTATTCGTGATTTAAATTTTACTTTTAATTTTTCTGAAACTGAATTATATTCCAGTATGCTGTCATAGAAGGAAGAACAGAAATATTGTAATTTCTTCTCAGAATGTTTGTTAATTCGAGGTAATATCAGGGTAAGATTAAATTCACCTTTTCCCCCAATGTAGTTACTAATCTTTCCCATGTTCCATATGAAACATACCTCTCTGTAATAACATGATATTTAGCCTCTGCAACAATTCATATTTCCACCATCAACTCTTTGATACCTAAGTATAGTAACCATGGCGTAAAAACACAGTAATTGACCTTTGGACAGCACGTGGTGTTTCGCAGTTAATGCACAAGGTATTCCAAATGAAATAACGGGATGCAAAGGTCATCTGTACAGCAAATACCAAGCATTTTGCAAACAAAGCAGTGGTTATAAAGACAATTAGGATCTCTCTTGTATTATGTATGAACCAACACATACTGAATGAACCACTAAGCATTGAAATTTGTATTTCTATGGTTAGTTTCCCTGAACATATATGCATTAGGATAGGATCCTAGTGCTCCAGCAGTGTGTTATGAACCCTTTATAGCTCCATTTTTTTCAGTTAATTTAGTACTCATGAAAATTGCTTGTTTGACAGTTGTAGAAATTGAATACCTTTCCAGCTACCCAGCAGATTAGCACAGGAGGCATAAAGAAGCAAGCTTCTACCTCTTCACCCAGGTACCTCTGGTCTTCAAACACAGAGGACAGTTAAGGATTGCTGAGACAGTCGCATGTGCAAGCAGGACAGGGAACCCACAGGGTTTAGCACAGAGAAGGTTCTTACCTCATTACATCACAGTGCGTGTCAACATGACGGGTTCGAGCAGAGAATGCACCACAAGTTCACACTCTTACTTACAAACTAACACCCTAATGGAAAAATATGTTTCCTCCCCTCCCACTTTTTTTTTTTTTTTTTTTTTTAAGTTTCTCATGCACTTTTTACCTTTCTGCCAGTATCCCATCAGAAGATTGGGACCACCTCCCCCCACTTTCATATATAGTGGTGACTCAATGACCCTAAGCAGCTCCACCTGAGGCTGCCCCACCCCTGCCCATGTCAGCCCCACCCTGGGGCTTTGGGCCAAAACACTTCATCTTTTCAGCAACACCCTCATCCCCTGGAATTGCCAGCACATGGCTTAGCAGACCCATTTACAGTACCTTATCCCTTTTCTTACAGGTGTCAATTAAAAGAATACACTTAAAAATATGTGTAAAGACTTAGATTTACTGACCCTTGCTTGAAATCAGCAAAAGTCCTCCAGATTTTTCATGAAATCCCTAAAGAAGTGCCAAGTACCAAAATTAATTAATTTTTTAAATTCATTTTAAACTTTGTAACTATTAGACTTAACCAAAAACATGGAAAGCATAAGAGGAATGGACATCTCTGCCTAATGTCTCTGGCTATTGCAGAAGCCTTTACCATAGATTCTCAGCTGGAAATACTGAATAGCTATAAACTTCATTTCTACACCCAAAATTCTTTCAGTGCTTGTAGACTAAGAAAAGTACAAATTTCCTGATCTCAGTTACATCCAAACAGCTTCTACTGCCTTGATTCAGTGATCTGAAAAATGATGACTTAGAGTTTCGAAAGTGCTGAGAGATGTTATAGCCTGGTCCTCTTATGATCAACTGGTCTTTTCAGCTCTTAATGGGAAAATAAATCACAGATAAAAGATAATCCTGTTGCACAGAAGCAAAAAAGGTGTGATATCAACAGACTTCTATAGAAAAAGAAAACTCTGTGAAAGGGATAAAGTAAATAAGGTAGTTTGTTCTGCTGATGCTCGTGTTGGCAAGGTCAAAGCTCTCTTCAGGTGTTGCCTACCTCAAGAAATGAGAATGAAACACAAGTATATCCAGAAAATTTTTAAAAATACAAAGCATGGGGTTTTTATTTCAAACCTATCTTCATCCCCAAAAATCTAGAATTTCAAGGGTCTTTTGAGATTTTTACTGTTCTTATTTCTTCTTTAATGATAAAGCTGTCAACTGTTAGTTTGTTTTCCTTTCATATCCACCAGTTCTCTCATTTCATTTTTGATGCTGCAGATGACATTAACAGTACAGGAAAAGGAGCCAAATAAAGCTTTGCTATATTTTAATTAATGATTACTCTAATAAAAATACTTTGATATGGCAGCCAGCCTAGAGTGTCTTCTATGATCTTTAATTTTCAATATTATACATACTATTTATAGCCTATAACTGTAGGTGTAACACAATGGCAAAGCAAGCAGGAAGGAAAAGCCTATTAAGTATTTGGCCTGAATAAGAACTGATTGCACGGTAAAACTCTGCAGTGTAAATTTGCTTTTTCAGAACATTTGTTTGCATTTATAATTAAATTAAACTTTAACTAAAATAATAATAAAAAAATCTCTATGGGAAAATCATATATAAAAATACTGCTTTCCCACTGTTAACTACAGAAAAATGAAGGTATGGGGACTGAGAGGAAGAGGCCACAATAATTACCAAGTGAAAGTGAGGTGTGGAGAATGCGTTATTAACCATCATCCCACTGCAGAGCTTTGGACGACTGGTAATAAGCAGGTTGGGAGTACGTACTGCTTTTCTTAGTCACTTGTGTGACTTCCTGAAACAGTCTGAAACTGATGCTGTCTTCAACATCCAATTGACAGGAGACATCTGGCTCTTGGGGACATTGGGTGGAGACCACTGTTGCTCTCCCAAGCACCCATTAAATAAATGCTGTTACCCCCATGCCTGCACTGTGGTTTTTGCAGGTACACGGTGACTCAATGAGCTGTTTCCTACTTTGCAGGTTCCTACCTAGCACAGAGAAAGGATGTTATTTAAGCAACTGAAACAGTGGCCTGCTAACTTAAAGCCATTGTGTCTGTCTTTGTGTCTGATTTCTATTAGCTGGGATTTTAAAGGACGTGTAAGGTGGGCTTGGCTGGATATCACTTCCCATTGAAAATCTATTTTGTTACAATATAAAATGCACAGGTGTCCTAGTTGTATCGATAAAGACTCACGTAAGAAACAGTAATTATCCCAGGTGATAAGATGATAACATAGTTCTCCATGGAAACTAGTTTTTGAATTAACTTTGGTCAGTCCACAGACATGGATTTCTTGCACATGCTCTAAGTAGGCAGTGTTAGAGTGGCTTTAATGTAGTATTAACTTTACCTTTATGTATTAATTTTTCACAGTAGTATAAACCAGAAGAAAAAGGTGCCTGGTACCTCTGTGTGGCAAAAAGCCAAATTAGACTTCTGTCTAGATTTACAGTATCAGGCCATCTGTTTTAGGTGAAAACTTGAGAAGTAATGTTAACCTCAAGTACGTTAACCTTTGGATGCCATGAGACATGACAGACAGGACCATTATTTTTATGGCACATTTTTTCCTGAGCAAAAATCCTAGGCAGTGAAGAAGGATAGAAAATCCTGGGTTTGCCTTTCTGTCTACAAACAAAATACAGTGTATGGTCATTTGGAAGCCAAGACAGACTACATTATTGACACGTAAATACCCAACAACTATAAAGCTGAAAGAACCCAAGTCATGAGTCAAAACCATGAGGCTCATGATTTATTCAGTCTCACTAAATTTGCTGGCATAAATACTGATTCCTCATAAACCAGAGTTCATCCTCTAGTTTCATCTGAAGACAAGACATCTGGAGCAGCTGAGGAGGTGGCTAACATCTACTGCTCCCCTGAAACCTTCCCTAGAGATATAAATGGAGACTTGAAGGTGGGCATATTTTTACATCTCTCATATCTCATAAGAATTTTTGAGTCACATGTCTTAATTTATGTAGAATACAAAACTAATTGAGGAAGTTGTACTCCAACAGCTATCATCTCCAAAAAACACATACAAGACACATCGTTTAGCAGTTCTGGTAACAGTCTCAGGGTAACTTAAAACAGTTAATATAAAGTAGGAGAAATTGTTGCAGCAGCTTTGCATTCATACTTGAATAATTCCAAAGTGTGAATACATCTGTGAAAAATGTTCTTTTGTATTTGTGGAAATACGTTTGGTAAATAAAACTGTAACTCAATGTTTGGTTGTAATTCTGATTCTCAAGTCCTGAAAATATGAATTTTTCCTCCTCTAATTTCCTGGGGTCAAATCTGCCTTTTCAAAATCAGTGTTAAATCTTCCACTGACTTTTACAGAGCCAGTACTTTACTTTTAGTATTTCCTTTTCACTTCTTTTCAGCACCTTGTTCTCTTTTGCTGGTTTCCTTTGGATCCCTGTTCTACTTTTGGTTTCGTTTAATTTTCATCATCTAAACAATCTTCTATTTTTCTTTTAATCTTTTTTTTCCACTTCACTTTGATACTTTGATTTCTACATATGCTTTGGTTTTTTGCCACCTTATTTCATGTATCCATTTCCTCCTTTATTATTTTTGTTTGTTTGTTTGTTTCTTATCTCTTTTTTAAGTACTATTTTCCTCTGCTTACTCTGCTGTTTTTCCTCTCTACTAGCTGACATTTCTCTCTGTGCAATATCTTTCTACCTTCCCTTTCCTCTCTTTTCCAAAACACAGCTCATCATTCTATGCCACTAATGTATAGCAGATCCTGAAATACTGTCATCTGAGACAGTTAAGTACTAAACAAAACATTACCAGGGTGGAGGAATCACTTACCCTGATTGACAACAAATCGTAACTTCTGTATTGTTGCCAGATTGCCGCTAACTCTGTATATTCCATCAACATCTAGACCTGAAAGAGAAACACATATTTCATTTTAGATCATATAAGTATTTTTCTTTGTACGTCTGTCAGGAAGCCAGAAGCACCCTAACAAGTATGAAGAAGAGCAGTGTAGCGAACGACTGGAAAATAATCCACCTGACACCAACTGAAGTGCCTCCTGCCTGATTAAAACACCAATGAAATATAAAAGTGGTAGATTAACTTAAGTGAATACAAAACACCTAACTATAATTATCTTGTAATTCTGTCAGCAGAATACGGTTCTGCAGGGGTATTTGAGTGTGACAGGAAAGGAAGAGTGTGTTAGCTCTCGTGCTCGTAGAGAAAGGCTGTTTGGGATACGCATAATGCCATGCTAGCCCTGCTTAAGTCTGGAGCGTTTATATTAATAGTGCTAGGGATACTTCTCAGGCTAGGGCCTGGGTTTTTCAGATGTGAACTTCTGAGGCTGTGACCTTTCTGAAAATAAAGCGGTGAGATGCCCACTCTGAAATCATGGCATGCGTGAGACTACACACAACTACCGCTACTCTACTATATTCTTCATAGCAGATCAGACAAGTTTGGAGATGAAATTAAATACCCCAAATAGCATATGCCCTGGAGAGCATTTCTTCATTAATATAGGCCATTCTTTTCAAGGACAACCTGACAGTCTTGTTTCTCCCTGCATATCTACTCAAGGTTTATCTTCTAGGTGAAACTAGATGTCATACTCCCTTTTGTGACATATTATCTCCTACAGCAAGCTCTGCTGATATGGCTGTTTAAAATAGCACTTCCAGCCCCGGTTGCATAGCTGTAGCATTTCAAAGCACATGGGAACTGGTCTCCTTTCCCGGGAGAATTAGCTATTGTGCAACAACGACTGAATCTGCATGCTTAAAAATTGAAAACACTAAACTGTATATTGCCATTTCACGTTTAAAACTTGCAAGTACATAACAAGCGAAGAGAATCTACGCAAAACAGGTTTTTCTAAGGCTACTCATCACTTGGAACGCAAGTTTTAATTAGCTTTTGGCAAGGAGTTCCAGAGACAACCTTTCTCTTGGAAAACACTAATTTGTGAAAACCAACAATTTTCAGGAAATATTTCCTGACAAGGTATCTAGGAGGAATTTTTTTTTTTTTTTCTTCCAATTTATGGTGGGGAAAAAGGAAAAACTGAACCTATACGAAAGAGTGAAAACACGTTCAAAAGCCCAAAAGCTCAGCTGTAATAACACTTAAATAGGAAGGAACTGACGTTCAAATCCTTATTTCATAGTTACTTGCATCATGCCTTGGCAGATGAGTGCCATAGCCAGTGCACTCAACTGCTTAGAAGTATTCCTCACTGACCTTGAAATATTTTAAAAGATTTACTTTTTCTTTGGATGCAGACTGAAACCAAATAAAATCCTTTTTGTGTTTGCATGTTTGGTTTTTTCGCTTTCCAAAATACAGTTCTTATTTTATGTCTATCCTGCTAGAAACATCCTGATTGGGTCTACGTGAAATAATCTATTTTAAAAATTAATAATAATTCCGTATTATACATTGGTTATCTATGACTTTTATTAGACAATTTTCTACCCTGCACCTGTGGGTGTCCTGCAACATTATACTCAGTGTGATGATTCATTTCAGGAAGATCCCCTTTGGTTACAGAGGGATGAAGAAAAAGTTTATTTAAGAGAAATCAAAAAGGTTTTGGTAATCAAGAACACTTGGAAGTTATCCATTTACTGGATATATAACATATGAGAAAATGGAAATTAGTAAAATGTTTAAGTAATGCAATTCTATACGTAATCTGAAGTCTCATTCTTTTTTAGTAAGAGGGGAGAGAGAGCGAGCAAGAGTAATTCCCAGCATAGGAAAGTGGGACTCTTGTGGTCAAGGGATTAAGAATTGCAGCATGTAAATTGAAGTCTAAACCAGAAAGTAAAGAGGAAAAATAAAACAAACAAACAAACACACAAACAAACCCCCAGACAGAATGTTAACTTTTGTTTGGATCTAACTCAGCTTGGTTCTTAACCTTTTTGGATATGTGGAAGCAATACATGTCACTCTGCGTGAAATAGCAATGTCTCACATTAATAGCATCAATTTGGAACCTACATAAATTATCCAGATTGAGTGAAAATGACAAACTACGTTGTAAATTGGAGGATATTACATCTTGCAAATGATCTGGAGTACGCAAGTGCATTATTATTGTTATAAATTTAGTTTGGTCCAGAAACGAGGTCTGATTAGCATTTCATTTGGACACTATACAATATGGCAGTGAGAAAAAAAAAAAAAAAAATCCAAGAATATCAAGCCAATTATAGTGTTCACGTGCCATCAACTTTCTGCTCCAAGAACTTTGAAAGTTGAGCCAAACCAAACCAATGCAAATTGGTGGATTTGGACATCCTTTTCATGACCACATTTTCTTAGCTGGATTGTTAACAACTTATTTTGGAAATCCAATTAGGTGCAAAAGAGAAAGAGAGAAAGAGAGAGAGAGATGTCTTTATAGTTCTAATATCCTGATTCTATGAACAATTTTCAAAGCAAATTTACTTTTAAGGGCACCTCTATCAAGAATAAAAACATCACTGTGCTGCTGTCAGTGTTTCTTCACAGCAGGCTATAAATACTTAGGGAACAAGATGAAACAAAAGCCTTGCAGAGTTTCCTATCTGGTGCTGGCATTTAAGTATAGTGGTAAAGAACATTTCAGGAAAAAAAAAAATCATTGTAATAAATTCCAACTGTTGTTGTCTATAGGGTGACCTTGTGTTTGGGAATGGGGTTTATGAGGGAAGAATCATTGCATTTTGCCCTGCGGGAGAACAAGTACTTTATTTGCTTAATATCCCAATCTCCAACTTTTCTTCTGTTTGCTTTAATGAGGAACCTGAGAACAGGATAAACCCATAATTAGAAATGATGGCCAAAATCACGATAACAACTTCACTATTTCCACCCTAAATCTTGTAATCGTGTGAGAAATGTAGGAAAAGGACTTAAGAATACACCAGTTTAACTGCCAAAACTTTCATTAAAATACTTGTACTCCTTCTGAGAGTTAAAAAGCAACTGAACTCAGGCTTTGTTGAGATTCATGAACAATAATGAACATTATATGCATTCTGCAGAACTGCATGGAAGATCTTGGAGGAACACTTGTTTAAGGACATTTCTCACACTCCTGATTCTAGCCAAAATGAAAATAATGATGGAGGTGGGTCAGTGTCAGCTCCAGTAGCAGTGTGAGCTGGAACCAGGTATGGCAGAGAAACATTAAAAACAGGGAAAAGTGAGAGCTTACGTGATATGTTTATTCTAACACTGTTCCAGAATAATAGACTTTGATATTGGCTGAGGTGCTCTTGATGCTCTATGAACTGCCTTGAATGAAACATTCTCATTAATACTTTTCTGTTGCATAGAAGAAATCCCTTTCCCAAATCACACAGTATTCCGCCTAAGTTTACCATATATTTGACAATATTCTGAAACAGAATATATTAGGAAATTTTCTGTGTGCGGTGCAAAATGGCGATGGTATACATAAATTTCTCTCTCTGTTTTTTTCTTTTTAAGAAGACTTAGGATTTGAAACATAGCATTTTAAATGACACTAGGTAACTTCCTGCATAGAAACCCATGAAACTTTCACAATTAATGTATCCTGAAATAGGTGTGGTCTCCAGGCCTGGTAGGAGTTTTGTAAAAGAAACCATCGTGCGGGAGTCAACAACAAAGTGAAGTACAAACTTGAAGAAAGGCATTCTTTAGTTAGTCCTTTCATTTAAAATCAGTTATGTTCAGGGCAAAAATATTGTATTTCAAAGGAGCCTATTATGCCTTCCCATAAACAGAAAGATCATACGTTTTAAAACTAAAGTATCATTATGTAATCAAGCTGTTGTATTATAAACTATTTTGTGGGCTCAGATGCCCAGGGCTATCTTTACAAATATTTAAGAGGTCACTATCAGGGTATGTTCTCCCTAAAACTCTAATTCTTTCCTCCTGTTTTCATATGTATCTTACCATAAATATCTGACTTATAAACAATTCTTGAAAAGTTTACTAAGGGCACAAAAGTGAGGCATTAAATCATTTAAAGAAGCAGAATTACATGAATGCAGCAAGTACACCAATGTCAAGATGTGTCTGATGAGGAAAACACCACAAAAAACAATGTGGCACAAAAACAAAGTTTCAAAAAGGGATCAATATTTGTATACCAGTAGAAAATAATGAAGAATAACATAAAAAGAATAATAAATCTGGCACATTAAAATTTTACATTAAAAGTACTGTATCTGGATAGGGTTACAAAAGGTACCTGGAGTGTCCAGCAAATGAGGGAGTAAAGAAAATGGTTTTGTCTGATGCCATGGAAATCAGGGGTGAAAATTATGAGATCAATTAAAAAAAAAGAATTAGTTACAGCACAGAGGGAAAAAACAGAGGCATTAACAGCAAAGAAGGGCCACACAGATGTAAAATGAAGTGCGGTGCACAGGTGGTGTGAGCTGCAGATACTTGAACCAGCGAACCTGGTATACAGCTTAATCGACTTGGGTTGAAACGAACACCAGCTTCTTTTGAACATAAGTCTATCTGCACTCAGTGTGGCTGTCAGTGTCACTGACATCTCTATCCTACTTTTCGGTGTGGCGTTGGGTGGGGTTAGACATGCCCTAAAGCTGGAGGCTGACACAGATTTGCCCTACTCTGCTGGAACAACACTGCTCCTTTGATTTTCACAAATGCCCACTCCTTGTACTCCTCCCATCAAAGGATCACGTTCACGACTCTGCAAATGACATCCCAGTTAACATCTGCTATGAAAACAGGTCCCATCCCTAGCCCAGAGAAGGTATTCAGAAACCATGGAAGTGGGTACCATCCAAATGCCATGTTAGTTCTACCAGACAGGCAAGAATAAGCAACCCTGGGAGACGAAACAGTGGGTGATATTGGAAGTCAATCTGAAGGAGAAAGAGATAAACACTCTCCTGTAAAAAATCAGTTTTCACTTATCGGGTCTCATGATATATATGTGTCTCTCATTTGCAAATAAAATATAGAGAAATACTTGGAAATGACTAAGGCTGGAAACAGTGGCAGAAGAGTTATTCTGATATTGTAAAAGCGGTAGGAGGGATGTACTTGGAGATTGGCTAGACTGACCTCAGTCCCAGACAGTCTACTTAAATAATTAATTTAGGCCGCTATGAACAAATAATTCATAACAAAATATAATTAGTCCCAACCAGCATGGTTTCATGGAAATCAGGGCCTTGTCTAGCAAACTTGTTGCATTTTTTGATAAGATTGAATTTTTGACAGGTCTGGTTGATAAAGGCAATGGTGTTGAAATAGTATGTTTGGCTTTCCATGAGGCTTTTGACTTAGTACCACATGACATTTTGATTAAAGCACTTGCATTTTATGGAATTAACAGGGCATATATTACATGGATTAAAAACTGGCTCAATGACAGACCTCAATATGTGCTAGTTAATGGGAGATATCAGTTAACAAGGTCATAACTGGCAGAGCTCTCACTAGTGGAGCTCTCAGTCCGGTGACATCTAATACCTTTATCAGAAATTTGGACAATGAGAAAAAAAATCTCTGTTGGCAAAGTAAGCAGATGACACAAATATCATGGAGATATTAAATAATGATAAGGACAGGTAAAGTTACAGAAAGTCTAAACTGCCACCTTAAATGGTCAGAGTCTGGTAAAATAAATTTACACACGGAGAAACACAGGGTATGTCCAACACTCTGGGTGTAGGTTATGAAGTACTTCAGGGTTATTTTAAATAATTAGATGAACATGATCTCTCAGTTCAGTGCTGTAGCGAAGAGGACTAATTTGATCCCTTGAAGAATAGAAAGAGGAATATCAAACAGAAGCAGGGAAGAGATTGCACCTCTTCACACTCTACAAGTAGGATCTCCGGTAAAGCACTGTATTTGATACAGAAGCAAGCTAACCAAAATATAAAATATATGCTTCGTTGCTTTGTATTAAAGAGAGGATGGAGAGATTCCCTCTCAATTGGTATTTTTCATGTGATTTGCAGGTACTGGACTCATGACCAGCAGTGCCCAGCTGCAGAACCTGTGACAGACAAACCCAAATTCAAGGTAGCATGAATAAGATTTTCTTTATTCTATTACTAGTAGAAATCCAACACTGCAGCAGAATTTAGTAAAGGCAGAGATAGCAGGAGAAAGAGAGGAGAAATTGTGCTAGTTCTTAACAAGCTAAGAAATAACTCTATAGGAGGTGTCTAACATGAGGTTTGGTGAATCTCTTTAGGAAATTAGCTAACAAGAAATAATTCAATGTTTGACTGCAATAATATCAAGAAGATGAGGGGCATTCCTACATAAAAAGAGAATCTCATTTTTTCTTGCAGTAATAACTTCAAGATGCAATGAAAGGAGAAAAGCTTGACTAAGATCTTATTGTTTTCAAGACCCTGTAGAAACTGTTTAATGAAAGCAATTACAACACTGAATATGAACATTACATACTGAGAATCAGTAACAAGTGAATATGATGGATGATATACTTTATTCTGTTTCATATCACTTGATGGTAGAGCTTCCACTTAGATATTTATATACAAATAAATAAGGGTAGCGACAGTACAAAGCAAGTGCAATCTAAACAAGCACACAGTTCACTGCTATGCAGGGCTTCTGTTTAAAGTCTAAATCAAGCCTGCTATGCCTTCGTCGTCTTCTCTATTGTGTTGCACTGGTTTTGACATCCAAGAAGTTTATGGTTTAAAAGCCTTAGGAACAACAAGACTTACTCAAAAGGCTCCCTGTAACCAGCAACAAAACTAAGCTTTGAAGCTATTTGTATTGAATGAAACCATCGAACACACAGCATGCTCACTGTAATTTTGCCGTTACCTCCAATATATACTTTTGCCATTCTGATAGTCCCACTTCTTGCAGCTAAACAAAGTGACCTCATTGCTTTCCGCTGTATTTTCTTTTAAACATTGGCTGGGATGATTGAGATTCAGGAATGTGGGAAAATGGATTCCCAAGCCACGTCCATCCCCTTTAATTCTGAGCTGTAATTTTTGGCTTGGCTTGAATCACAGTCATCACATTTCAGTCTGAATCTCTCTGTAAAGTGATCTTTCTTAAACATTTCTTTCACTCATCATGGGATCAGAAACAAAGCCATTCTAGTCTTTCAGCGAAACACTTACAAACGTCTTTTTACAGCGACTCACAAGAGCTGCATTTCCTTTAAAATGTTTGAAAAAGAGGAGGTTTTCATTGCCTGATTGTCCTCTTTGTGAATCTTGTCATCTGTATGCCATGAGCTACAGCTATTTTAATCTGTTTTTGTTTGCAATCCATTTGGTGTCTGCCCAAGAAAATGCAGGTGATTCTAATTAACTTACTGCTGAAGATGTGGAAAAATCTCAATTGTGCTACAGAAAATTATACACTTAAAACCTTCCCTCTATTATTTATAACGGCTTATTAATGAAAATGATTACATGAATACATTTACCACCTGATTCATCTTTGTTCACTTTTTAAATCAACAAGGTTTATGCTAAAGGGGAAAAATCCCTACCAAATACAGACCTCAAGTACACACTTCAGCTCACTGGTTTAAATGGAATGGCAGTTTAAAAGGAAATATCATTGTCTTACTTTATGCAACACAGTATAATATCTGAAATTACCAAATGTTTGGAAATAGCCATTCTCTCTCTGTAACACATTAGTATTTAATTTTTGTGAATGTTTATTTCTTTTTTTGTTTACTTGTGTGTTTTCTCTTTTAACACCCCCTTCACCACTTCTATTTGCTCTCATTTGCTGCAGTTAACTGCTTCTCATGTATGGGTCAGTAGGTCAGTTCTGACCAATGCTTAATTTCTCTGAAACAAAACAGGGTATCTATGGTTCTCTGCTACTTTAGCAGGTATACTTTTTTCTCTGATTGACCAAAAGGCGTATTAAGAATCTTCAAAAGCTGAATGGTCCTTCACCAGTAACTCTCTTGGGGTATAATCAGCCTCATGTCCCCAGAGATGTGCAGCTTCCATTTCTTACCTGCTTGTTGTGGCCATGTGACATGATGGTGGCTGACTGAAGGTAGGGGGTTTTGAGTTATTTGTGGGAAAATCAATAGATGTTAACTAGCACTGAGTATTTTCTTCCAGGTATTGCTGCCAACAGGAACTTTACCACCTTCCACCAGTTACCATCTATTATTCTGTGCCATGCGATATAAGCTGTGATAGTCTAATTTGAATGTGATGACAACGTGGATAATGCAGTTTATTTTTGGGAGAACGAAAGCCTGAATAAAGGTTGTCATTTTAGGAGAAGCTGACGATGGAAAAACTCATCCACTGTCTGACATGATCAGAACAGCTGGGGATGTAATGTGGAGGGGGTTAGGGGGTGGGGATGGGGAGAAGGGAGCCAAGGTATTTTGTATGTTCAGGAAATATATACAACATTGCCATTTCTTATATCCCAGCTGTGCCTGTTAACTTCTGGAAACACATAGAGCTCAGCAATAAAGCATACTTGACTGATATTTACTGCAATGTGCATTGTAAGATGTTTCCTGTCACACATTACGTCCTGAAAGAGTTAAGTAACATGAAAAATACAGGCTCAAGATTATATCTGTCATGGATGAAAATACTACATTTATGCCTCATTGTAATCCATTCATTGGTTTATGGACCTCGAGCCCTCCAGGGAGTGTCACAACTCCACATGATACTGCTGAGAGCTGTATTTTGCTTTTGGATTTCTGATTTAGCTGAAAGAAGTTTAAAAACACATGTAGCCTGACAACTCCCTATTGGCTATACAACTGAGGAGGGTCAAGAGCATAAACTATTCCAGCAAAAGCCAGCTGTAACTTATGCTCACTTAACTGCTGAAGATCTGCCTGTTACAGACAGTAGCATACAAGAAATTTATGCATTTTGCTAAATCCTCCCACTTTGGTTAAACTGTGCTTCATTTAGGGATCCATCATCACCAACATCATCCCTGTGTTTTTTGAGCAACATCAGAATACTAATGGAAATTACACTTTGGGAGGGGGTCTAACTCTCCTCTTAGGACTATATAGGACGTCCAGTCAGGTCCACTGACATCAGTAGGAGCTGTGGTTAAAAGCTAAGGGACTGATACTATTCTCCAAACATCCCTTACTCCCAAAGCTGATTTTAAAGAGAATTTAGTGCACAGTAGGGACAAATCTTTTCCCGTCTTTCACAATAGTGAGAGATTAAATTAGACCTCAGTAATGTCACTTCCCCATCCTGACTAGTTCTGCTGCTTATTGGACTTTTAACGGTTGGAAGTGGAAGAACTGTACTTTTGTGTACACATAATCTTCAGCCAAAATGGGTAAGGAGTTTGCATTTTCTAGACTGTACTGCCTTTCCTTGGCAAAAAGATTTATTTTTTTCTAAGGATAGTGACTGGGATAGGAAATTTAGGATGGAAATTGAAAGTCACAGGACTGATTCTTCCATCATTCCTTGGCTTTTTAGGGGTAGTTGAGGAGTCCACGTAGGCCAAATACTCTTCTATATAACAGAACCATTTTTTACTTGACAGCCTGAAGCCACACTCTGTTCAGACGTAGATGTCTCAAGGTTATCTACCTTGTCTTCCAGGAATGGGTCCTACCTAACCATCCGCAGGCACTTCCTAAGGCTGTTGTACATGGCTGCGTAGTGGATGCCAATGCAGAGTTTAACTGTTGTAGTTCAACAACGCTTAAAGAAATATCAGCGAGGCACTTGCATAACACAGGAGGCTGGATCTGTTTCTTACAGTTAGAAATCAGACCAGCTTGGTTCTGGATTTCTAACAGAAGGAATGTGCAGAACCCTGCTCTAAAAATGGAGTTCAGGCTCCCATGTGCAGTTGGTAACAGTCTTTGCTTATTCATATCGTATTGTAGGCATCTATCTTTGTATTTGCTTTTTATCTTTAAGTGGGAGAAAACATCTAAAAGTTAGATTCTTCAGTCTAAGGCACACTATCAGACACCTTTGGGTGTTACAGTTCATGCCTGTGTGGAAAACTCCAAAACTCTTTTGGAAGATAAGTATTCATATGGCTATCTAACACCAACTTACTGAATTCTTAGCATTGCATATCTGTCTAACGTATAAATGTGATAACACAAAGGTGTGTGTGTGTATGTATACATGTAGAAACTTTAATGATCTTGCCCAGTGTACATTACACACATTTAAAGACACAATACTGATGAAAATCATGGGGTTCCACTGGATGCTCTTACATCTTCTTTTGTGTGATAAACTTCTAGTCTAATAAGTGAGCAAAATTTGCTGGTTTTGAATATGTCATATTAGTGTTATGAAACAATGACATTAAGCAGTACTATGTGAAAAAAAAAAAAAGAAACATGAGTTTTAATATGACACAAACCTATTTTGCTTAGATATTTTTCCACTTTATTTGACATCTTAGCTGCAGGACTTTGCCTTTATATATATTTTTTCTTTCTGTCATTCCCACTAAATTTACTATCCCCAAACAGGTTCAGGTAACTTAAAAGCTTTTTTTCTGCCTCCATTTGATTTGGGCAAAATCTGAACCCTCACCAAAGAACCATTCAGCGAAAAATGTAGTTAAGATATCTACAGAAACTATAAAAATCCTGACCTGGGTTACAAAGAATGATAAGTAACAAAATGTAAGAGACTAGCACATCATTACTTTGACAGAAGCAACTCCACATTTTTCATTTTATGGTTTGACATGCATACCCTGGTATATTACATTATAATAACTTCTGTATGAATTGGTCAGGAACTACTGAAAAGAGGTTGCTTTAAGTATAGTCTGAAATGGAACAAATTGCTTTCTGCTTTGAAATATGAAAAAAAAATCGACAGGAAATAAAAATAATGTAACTGAAACATAACTGAGTCATGCAAGAAATACAGCAAAATACTTATTTCTGATAAGAAAAAACTAGTTGTTGGCAATAAAATACACTGGATATCTGTTGACTGAATTCTTGGTAAATATGAGTATCATTTGATATTTTCATGCAAGATAATTATTTTAAAATTTGAAGCTACATGAAGAATTTTGATTTGAATCATTGTCTTTGTATCTTAATGCTGACTGTGACATGGAATGATGTAAGGAAGGTAGAAATCCAATCTCATTCCTTTTACTAGGGTTCACACAGACCCTCTGGTATTTCTGAAGGCTTGGAAAGGCGAAGTTGGCATACAGTGTTTTCCATATCTAATTTCCTTCTTTGGTGAATATTCCAGTAATTATTATTGACATTTACTATAGAGATATCCAAGACAGTTGCAAAGTTTCTAACACAAACTTTTACTGTAATCTCTGCTCTTTGTGTTTCTAATGTATGACATATCAAAATACAAAAAGGCAACTGAAAGAGAGATAATAAAGGAAACCATTGTGAACAATTTCTAGTGTGTAAATTCCGATACTTTTCAAACTTCAATATATCATGACTGTTTGAAAAGTATCTTTGCTCAGTGATGTAGAAGTGCTACTGTGCAAAAAGCTCCATCATGGGATCAGCACAATTTATGACCAGAGAGTAGCCACTGCTGTGAAGACAGTCCTGCAGTTCATGGATGAGGGCATTAAATAAAGAGGTTTGTGAGCTCTTCTGTTTTAGTGGTGAAGTAGGAAGACCTGCCTGCCTAAAGAGCACCCTTCCAGCATCTTCCAGCTTCCTGTTTGGAGTAAAATCTGACTTACTGGCTGAAGAATTTGAATTATTTTGTTTTCATTGGTTAGAGTAGATGCTCAGCTTGTTCAAAGTTGTTAGGCTAAGTGAAAGCAGTTTTCATTAGAAGAGGATGTGTCTTATCTTTCTACTAAGGTTTATTAAAAATATGTAACACCTGATAATTTAACACCAAATGAGTGGCTGCTAAATTTCCCCCTCTCTCTGTCTCTCACACACACACATCTACACACAAACAGAGGAATGCTTCTTGGCTGCCAAAGTATGTGCCAAGATTTTGTTCACTTTAATCTCAATCATATGAGTTAGAGAACCATGAAACAAAGTTTCTATCAAGTATGCTGACAGATTTTTAGTTCTAGTGGCTCCACAGAGCATTACTACAAGTATGCTAAGGAACTTTTCTTATTAAAGATTTCTGAGCTGATCCATTTTCCATTTAAGTCAACATGAGCAGTATCACTATAAAGAACTCAACACTTGCTAACTGATACCATACACTCATCAAAATGATTTCATTTCTAAGTAAACAAAAAGTTGTGGTACCTCCGACACCATTGTGTGGTTACTGCTGGCTTGGGAAAGCCGTTTGGTGGCAGCTCCTTTGGTGTGTTATGTCACGTAACACCATGTCAGTTCGGGACTGACAAATCTAAACATATGGTTTGAAGTACTGGGGGAAACTTTTCCTGGGAAGATAGGGGGAAAAGGCATGGAAAAGCCTCTTTCTGTCTTTCTGAGGACTTTCTTATTTTCTGTGTGAAGACACCTCAGGGAAGACTCATCACCTTACCCTTGGTTTCGAAGCATCCATGGTGATTTGAAGAGCCTCAGTATAACCTGTAAATGGTCCATAATTTAGGCAACTGCACAAGTTCTTGCTCTTTGTTCTTATATCCTGAGATAAAATCTGGATATTTACATTTCTGATCCAAATATATAATGCCTAAGAGCCTGATCCAACAAAACAATGAAGTGTTTCCTTAACTGTAAGGAACATTGGCCACAAAACAGATCTCTCCAGGTCCTTAAAGAGAAGCCACCCTCTCTTTTGGTGGACAGAAACTGGTATCAGTAAAGCAGGAATTATAGAAAGAAACCTATATCCATTACAGAGTAGAATAAACATGAGAAAGCAGTATCTAATAGCAATCTGTTTCCCAAGAATGTCAATTATTTGAAATGCAGCATCCTTGACACCAAAAAAAAAGGTGCATGAAGGAATCATGGAGAGAGAGCTGGACCAGGCTGGCTGGAGCTGCTCAGGATCCAAGTGATATGGTTTTGTTGTGTTATGAAACAAAACTGCCACATTTTGCTCTCATTTACATAAATGTCATTCCTCCCAAACCCAGGGAGCTTTGTTTGTCTGTGTGAAGACAAAAAGAAGTTGGTTTGCTATATAATTACATCCATGATCCATGAGGATCCTGATTATAAAAACCGATCTGCTAAGGGAATATACAACTGGAGATCTTTAAAAGACTTGTTAATTCCTTGGGGGTTAATCATGCAGTAGCCAATTTAGGGACAATTCAGTTACTAGATTGTTAACAATATCGGTTTCATAAATTCAGGGGAGTAAAATGAGGTAAAAAATCTTCTTTTAAAGCAGTGAAAGCCTTACCATAAAGCCTCCTTTTAAAGCTGCCCTCTTACTTTGCCCTCTGCCTTGCTCCTGAAGCTTTCTGTTGGTACAATTTCTCTCACTTAGGTATCAATCCCATTAGACTGCTATATTACATGGTTAAAACATTGATGTAACACAAGCTGCTACAGCAAATAATTGAAGTAATAAAATACAACTGCAGTTATTTGCTCTCTTGAATTGCAGGCAGAAAAAAGGAGTCAGGGTTTTTTTAAACTGACCCCATAGTGTTGCGTACAGACAGCAAAACTTTTTTTAATGTATTTTCTTTTATTGTTGTAAAACTATTTTGAAAAAAGTATATAATGTAGTTGTAGTAACTTATTTTTTTTTCCACAGGAAAAGCAATTAGACTACATTGTGGAATTATGCATTCATGATTTTACTTAAAACCCATAATTTTATTTTTAAACAACAGAGATGTTGAAAGAATCTGGAACTACAACTACCTCTTTTTTTCCCCCTAACGGCACTTAATGGACTTAACTTTTTGTGTGTGTGTGTGTGTGAACATGTCCTCCAGGCCAAGACTTATTTTGTCAAGTGTTAGTCCAAAGTGGCTGAACTGTAAAGTCTGACTAAATAGGGTTTGCAGTGGAAATACTGCCAGCTCCTTGTCCGTGATGGCATGTGTATTGTACTAGGGCATAGTGCCTCACATCCTCAGTTTATTCAGCAGGAAAAGAGAAGACCTTCGTGTCTATCTTTTTATCTTTTGCATGGCTAGGAGGTGGATACCCTCATGTGTGAGCTTCCCTGAGTCTGACTCTGACCAGGGGCTATGTCAGGACCTTCATTTTCTCTTTGGCACAGAGTAAGCACCAGAGACAGTCAGCTGGCTTTAAATTTCTCTAGACTTTTTGTTTCAGCATGTGCAAATGTCAACTGCTTGATTTACAAAGCATATTAACATTATTTTAATATCAAGAAAATGTTGTTTGATTCTTTTTTATTTCACAGGTTAAGTGGTTTATTTTATTTATGAAGACTATTGAAAAAGATTTTATGGAAAATTCTGAAGACAAAATGCCCTGTTTCCTTCTACATGTTCACTAATAGATATATTATACAATGCTAGAAAAAGGCAAAAGGCCAAACTCATCTCTGGTGTAATTCCAGTAAAAGCAATAAAATTACACAAGGCATGAATTTGGCCCAGGCATTGTAAATGTTACTCTGGTGCACACTGAGTGTCTGCTTGTTGCTACTGGCAAGGCTTAAAATACAAATGCCCCTTTTTTTCATAGAAATGGATACATTTCTCTGGAGCAGATTAATCAATGGAACAGGTATCAGGTAACTATGACAAAGACAGCAGCTGGCTCAAAGGCTTGACTTTTTTTGTGGCTTTTTCTTCTTCTAACTAGCTTACCATCTCTGCTTTCAAATTCTTTAAATATATATTTATTCCCTTTTGTGCATTGTCATTGCAAGGCTTTTCTGCCTTTTTTTTTTTTTTTTCCTGCTGTTGTCTCCTTTTCTCTAATTTGTCTTGTATGCCCTTCCGTGATGTTTCCTGTTGACACTTCTTGATATTTTTTCTAAGTCAGAATGTGGCTTTCAAGCAGACACAGAGGCCCCAGAGTGAATAACCTTCAGAGCCAATTCTGACTTGGACCTTGCACAACGCTATTAACTGGCTCTTACTCTAAGAAAGGTGGCTGTAGCGGGATTGCCTGAGCCTGAAGACAGAAATGGTTGAGGAAAGCTTGCCAATATGTTAGCACTAAATTCAACCACTCTTAATTTCTACTCAAAAGAAGAATTTTTTTTAAAAAAATAAAAGCCCAAAACACTTTAAATCACAAACTTGCAAAGGCTTTTCTCAGAACTTTGTTGTTATATGTTACATTCATCTGTATGTTTAAGTTTATGCTTGTTGGCCACTTTAAAGTAAACATAGTTCAATGCCCTCAGAAACAGTTTTCTTCAGCCCATTAGAATTCCCTAAAAATGGCTTTATCTGCTGAACTGCTGGATATTTGTGTGTGTGTGTAATTTTTTTTTTCCCTATCAGTTTGTTTTGTTTCCTTTTAAAAAAAAAAAAAAAAATCAGTGCATATAAAAGTTGGGAGCAGAAGCCTCCTTGGAACAAGATGCAATCATAAAAGACTTCAGGAATCTCATCACAAGTTAAACAGTACAAATTGCACATTCTTCGTGGAAGTATTAGCTTTTAGTGCGTGCCTGGATCCAAGCATAATAGATTATCCCAAAGTGGGAAAGAATGAACAGTACAAAATTAGCAGAACTGGGAGCTCAGATCATTTGGTAGAGCAATATGATCTCTGTACTTTCAGGGTACTGAATTCTAAAGCCACTGGAAACAGTATGTCAAATTATATCAGAATAAGCAAGGAAGCATATGTAGGCCTGGGAGAAGGAAAAAACATGTTTGGAAAATACCTTTCCAGAGGACAATAAGTACTGAAAATCAGTGAATGAGCTTATAGGAAACAAACTGCTACTCATGAACAGCTTCTTGCTCTGAGCATAGAAATATGCTGAAAGATACAATAGAGAGAAAACACAAATAAAATACGTTTCAGTGGTTATTCAGGGGCCAAGTGCCATTGGAGAATAATCTTGCACTCAGACAGAAATATAAAACTGCCCTGTGCACGGGATAGGTCAGTCTCCTGAGGTTTTCCTTCTCAAGGAAACCTTGCCAGAACAAATCCTTTATGCCACCGTCTGATGGGTTTGGTCTAATCGTGCTGGGAAGTAGCCCAGGAACACTGTACATATAATGGAAGCTTGAAGGTGGTGGTGAGCGTACTCTGGCAAAACTACCCTGTACTTTCCAGCTGCCTTCTGCAGGTCCTCAGGAATGGAACTGAAGCATTTTTGAGAGCCAACTGCATAAAAACTATTGCTTAAGCTCAACACACCCCAGCAGAGCAAGTCGCTGAACAGAAGTGTAATAATATAGAGGATCACAATATGTATATAGGGATATAAGCTGCTAGGGGTTGTATACAGTGGCTATTAGTACATATCTTGGCTGCACAGACCTCATGTCTTCTGTCATCTTCACCGTGCTCCTATAATCTACTAGCTACACCCCACTAAAGCCAGTGATCCCAGCATGGGAGTCATCAGCTTTAAGGTGTGTTTGGTTTGTTTTTTTTTTTAAATACTTCTGCAGGGGTTTCCTCCATTAGAAAATGAGATAGCATTAAACAGTTTTAAAAATTCCTTTTCCCCTAGCTATATTAATATATTCACAATACTTTATATTTTTGAAACTCATTTCCTCTTTGCTTAACTTCTTAAGATAAGTGAACTCTCATCTATGTAAACTTCCTAACAGAATACTGACTACCTTTTAAGCGGTATATGATTTAGAAGGTAATGAAATATCACTTTCTTTTTCCTTTTTTTTTTTTTTATAAATAGGTTTTAAAGTGCTTTTAGCTGCACTTTAGCTTTTAGATTAAGAGATAAAACTGATGAAAGGGACACAACCTTCTGTCACAGGACAGCATGGCATTTGGGAGGTGAGGTAGTTTAAAATACCATTTGTATCTTCATTTCTCTTCATCGGAATGACGGTGTTTCTTTACTACATCCCATAAGGTACTTTATCTTTGCACATAAAGACATTTTCTTCTTTAAACCCTGAATATTCTGTGGCTTGAGACTTTGCGTGTGTGCATTCCTGCAATATTATGCATAATCAAATCACAGCTATGGACATTAGGGCCAAACTGAGTCTTGATTTTAGGTGCTTCAGAGTGTCAAACTATGGACACCCTTAAGAAATCTGATTTTCAGAGAGCAAGCACTTAAAACTTCTCTCAAAACAATGTCTGCCCAAAATTGCATGCCCAGCCTAATGGTCACTTCTAAAGTCTCCTTAGCGTACCCGATGCTACCCCAGCGGATCAGCCTCCCCCAGACCAAGAGCCTCAGAACACTCAGAGATTGTTTTGTCACTGCTCTTATTTAACATGATTTGTTCACTGGGGCTCAGAGCAACGAAACCCAGTAAATAATACATTGAACAAACAGAGAAGATAACAAAAGGAAATAGTTAAGGTACTATAATAATTTTAGCCATTCTTTTTTCAGGTCACTATAATCTGCCCAAAGATAACTAATTGTTCAAAGTAAACATTCCACTCCGACCACAAAAGGAATCCATTACACAAACATATAATTCACAGTCATTTTTAGTGGGTTGTAAACAGTTTGGAATGAGCATAAAATGGGACAAAAATCAAAGTGAGCATTTAGAAATGAAAAAGTGTTTGCTACAAAAGGTCAGTCCCTTTACTTGGCAAACTATGTAGAAAAGCCTGGGAAAATGTTGAACACACAAGCAGTAAGGGAATTTTAAAGCCAACAACCTCCCTGTTTCTTTAAACAGACATCGGAACCTATAACTGGATCCTGTCAAACAAACGACAGCAAAAAAACATAACAGCTGCTAAGAAGTAAAGTTGAAAGATAAAGTTTTCTGAGCTAAGAACCTTCTCAGAAGTGGACTAAAGGTCTTTCTTAAATCTTTAAGCAAGGTTATGGATCCCAGGGTGGCTTTTAGGCACTGAATCAAATATGTAATTTTGTGTATCATTCCTGTCAGAGCATCCTGTGCTCCAAGAAAAGCAACAGAAAACAATGTCTACAATGTCCAGTTTAGAATGGAAACGGTACCTGTAATCATCAGCTTTGCTGCTGCTGTGTTATTTTTAAGTCATTTAAGTTGATTTGAGAACACTAACTTGGATTTGGGAATGGAGGGAGAAAATGAAGGACATTTCAAAAGAGAGATGAAAGTTAAATTACATTTCCCTGGAGCATTAGTACTGTAGTTCTTTACAAAACAGAAACTACACTGGATACCCTCGATAGGTTTAGGATACTGACTGCTGAGGGTGTTCATTTACGCTGTCATTAGCTACACAGACAAATGATCATCCCTGGAAAAGAGTTTAGGATCAGGCTGTTTTCACACGATAAAACTTTACTATGAGAAGTACTGGATGGCATTTTGTTTAGATACAATGAGGACCGATATTTTTATTTTTGTATGCGTTCTGTTCATGCCTTTCACATACTTAAAAAAAATGTAAAACAACCGCCAGCAGTTTTAAAGGGTCGTGGATAACAAAATAAATAGGCGACTCGAGAAATGACTGGAAATAATATCTGACCTAGAAACACCAAAAATCTTGCAATGGGCCCCACCCTTGGCAGGAGTGCTCAGCATGTGAGTTATAGTAGACTGGGAGGATTGTCCCAGACTTTCCCTATGGCACTGCTCAGCTGAGTGTCAGGACTACCTATCAGGCACTTCCTGAAGACAAGAAAAATCATGGAATACAGATTGGAAAAGGCACCTCAACAGACAGCCTCAGAAAAGACTGAGGTACATCCAAGGTAGATATTGATGGCAAAGGAAAAGACTACACAGAAAAAACAAGGAATTGACATTTCCAAGAAAATCTTTCCCACCAAGTCCATGAGAAAGTAAAAAGTTAGAAATCTTTGAGTAGCCACTATACTTCCTTCGTCTGATGATTGCATGGTTCAAAATTATACTCTTATCTTCACCAGGTCACATCATACGTGTGGAAGTTTTTTTCTATTTGGGATATTGCATTAGATACAAAGGGTGCAAAGATTTTTGCCAAGATAGCATTGACTTCAGTGGCACAGGTCTGTATAGCTAAAAACTCAAAATGAGTAGTTCATCAAAAATTATGGCTGAATAAATAATAAAGGAAGAATAGAGGAAAAAAAACCCTGAGCTTGCTTTAAAAAAAAAAAAAAAAGAGAATTAATGTGACAATTGCCTTGCAAGTTTACAAGAATGGGCACATTTTTATTGACCCTCTTTATTAAACTCCACTACCATCTCTGCAAGATGGCTGAGTAAATGTAGAAAGAGCCTCCCAGTTCTATTTCAATAACTACAAATAGCTAAAAAGGCTGGAAAAACGGAATTCGCTCTTGAACGAGTGAATCTGTGTCAGATAAATATGCATCATGGTGTGAGAATTTTTAGGCTAAACCTCATAAAGCACCTCCGTCCTGAAATGGTGAATAAGCAAACAGTAGCCTAGGGGATAAATAGCCAAAATCTGATCTAA
Source organism: Rhynochetos jubatus (assembly GCA_027574665.1). Taxonomy (NCBI): domain Eukaryota; kingdom Metazoa; phylum Chordata; class Aves; order Eurypygiformes; family Rhynochetidae; genus Rhynochetos; species Rhynochetos jubatus. Next base: position 38,749,817 of record CM050654.1, on the reverse strand, counting down.
GTTGCAGCAAAATAATTTCAGAATAATTCCTTTGATTTCAATGTAGATATTCATTTAAAAATAGTGTAACTAAACAGGAAATTTTGCCAACAGTTAATGACACCCTCTACATTTTTAATCTGTGGGAGAATATTACTACAGTTGGCTATTGTATGTAACCTCATCTACACAGGAAAATGTACTAATTAATATGGTTTATTCTATTAGACTTTCTGTGCACAGAAATAACGTTTCAAAAATAATTAAAAAATAGAAAATCGATAGGTAAATAATAGTTAAATCCATGAGTTGCTAAATAAGAACAAAACTGTTCAGCAAAGTATGAGCGTTTTGTAACATTCACTGTTAGTCTCCCAAGGTCTCTTTTCCTAATAATCCTTTATCTTATATGGAGCACGCAAGTAACATTTTTGGTACAGTTACAGTATGTAGATGATATATTTTCTAAATAGGAAAAAAAAGCTTTTCTCCAACAGCCACTATGCCAGCTGTACTGAGTATCTAGGCCATCTTACTAAGACTATGAAAGTAAACATACAGTTTTCATTAAATGTGCCTTTCCCATAATTGGTACATAAGTATTTCCCATGACTCTGCAGTTGAGTATCTTGGCTGGAGGCATATCTGGCCATTAAGAGGAGGGCTTCAGATCTGTTGAGTCTCAGCCATGCCGGGAGACTTGGCACCTCCACATACTGCTTCCTAATACCAACCCAAGTATAAAATGTCATCAGAAGCTTGCATAAACATTGAACTTAGCTTCACATAAATTACTGCTGTCCTGAGATGGTTTATGCCAGAACTTAGTAAAAACAACACTTTGAGTAAATAGAATGTGAGTAAATGCAAGCATCTTAATCCAAGAAAATGATAATAGAAAAACTGTATATCAAATATAAACTCATAAATACAGTGATAAAATGAAATTTTTATCTCATGCCATATGATTAGCTTTTATTTACGTATTAGCCTGACTACAAGGGGTAGACTTCTCTGAGTCACAGCAAGTTTGAAGGAAACATAAGAACAATAATGCAAAACTCTGAAGGATGAACTCCTTTGAAGAAGCAGTGATATTTTCATTTTCTTCATGAACATTTCTTTGATAATTGCACAGACAATAAACAACTAATTAGCTTCCTTGGATTTTTCTATTACAGTTCAGCAGTGCAGAGACCTCTGGCCTCACTTCTCCTCGAGGAGTGGTCAGATACCACAAAACATATATGAACTATCTAGTGCATCTTTTGGAGAACCTGTGCTAAGATCGTAACTGAACGGTCAATTAGGCATGTTCTGAATGGTGTGGCATTTTTATAGTCTCATCTCTGCCTTTCCTTTTCATGTTCTGAATTTCTCCTCACAATTCGTCCTCTAATAATAGTCACTTCACACATTTCTCCCCTTTCTTTGTCTCTTTCTTTATTCAGACTCCAGTCTCCTCCAAAAAAACCAATGCTACTATCTCCCCCTACTGAACGATCTCCAATTTGTTAGTCTCTGAATTCCTGTCAATCATTCTGGGAATAATAATATCCCAGTGCTCTCTTTGCTATACAATTAAAGCATGAATTTCCAAGAGTTTGAAACTCCAGGGTAGTTTTATTGCACCTTTCACTATAAAACCAGGTAACAAAGATGGAATTAAAATAGCTTTTTCCTTTGTGGTTAAGGGTCTAAGTATCTTTTTATTTTTCATTTTTTCTCTTGTTCTGAGACTCCAATATATGGCAGTGACAATGGGTTCACCCAGCCTTATTCTCAAAATAAATTTTCTATCTTTTGCAAGATATATGTTTCCCCAGATCCCTGGAACAAGTTGTAAACTTGTAACAGATGGTGATGAAGCCTCACATTTTTATACAATACATTTTAAGATTCTGCATCTACCGCATGTACCTTCCAAAGAAAATGACCTTCAATGAGACAAGACACACTCTGAAGAAAGGAAGGCAGGCAACGGTGTTAAGCACATCTTTTTATACCATGAAAAATCTTCTTATTAAATTAATCAAAACTTTTAATGAGGATGAATATTCATTCCAATATTCTTACACAATTATGGCTTTTTAAAATAACTGTAAAAATTAGACACCTGCACGCATTAAAAAAAAAAAAAAAATGGTCACACTAAAATAACATTATTTTGGTTGAATACAATTTAGAACTTAGGAAAAAGTATTGACATTATGGTCACCGGAGACTTTAGAATGAAAGTTGCTGACATTTTATTGATGTTTAGCATTTAGTTAACCAAAGAGACTGAAACAACAACATGTCAAACAAAATATAAGGAATAATCAGCATGAACGTGTTCTATTAGTGTCTTATCATAAAAAGAAAATGAAGATACAGAATGTGATATAGTTCAGTTCATAACTATATCATAAATCGAACTGCTTACCTACCCTGGCAATTGAAGCAGAGTTACAAGATTAAAGTTTTGATTGCCAATAGAAGGAAAAAAATAAAAGTGTTAAATATTAAGGTACTCACCTCTTTTTTCAACAGCTTTTATACACAGTCTTACAAACTGAGGGACTGTAGATTTCTCATGCTCACAAACCAAGTGCAAGTGGGAGCCAAAAATTTGATCTACATTTGGAGAAAAAGAGGAAAATACATTAAAGAATATTATTTGTGGTGGGATTTTTCTCTCTTCTGGGCTTGGATGTTAATTAAAACCACAGCTGTCGAAGATGGACAAGCAAAGTTAGAAACAAATCCTTTCTGAGTCCTAGTGGTCATTAGCCACAAAACCAAGTCTTAATATCTGCTGCTCACAGCCCTTGGATACTTCGCCCTGGGTTCAAGTTTCAATTGCCATTTACACCTTGACCTTGTCCTTTCTGAGTCTTGCTGGTCTCTGGAATTTGCTTGGACCTGCTGTAAAAAAAAGTGAAGGCAGTTCTGGAGATTCATATCCATATCTTGTTGAAGCCAAAATCCTTCATTATATTAACTGCATATCCAACCTTGAAACTCATATTGTCAGGTAGCCCGACTCTTCCACACATAAAAAGTTTCATTCTTGTTATGAAGCACCATAAGGGTTCAAGCACTTCATTACTTTGCATAATTAGGACTTAGTACATCTTCATATCATCTCTATAGGAAGTTTTTTAGTGTCAAATTACCTGTTTAAAAAACAGAAGGTGCTAGATATATTTTGATGAAGATTGCACATCTTTCACCAATTTTAATTTGTGTTTTGTGTTGTTTCCTTGATGAATAAGCATTTAACTAGATAATGTAACTTTTTGGTTTTAAGTTTTCAAATTTTTAACCAACTTTGAATGTTGATTTTAAAACATATTTGAATAAGCAGGTTAAACTCCTCAGATTACTAATTAGCTTTCTCCACTTCATTTTCACTCTATATGTTTGAGAAATTATGAAAAGAGCAATCAGTAATGGGGATGGTGTCAACTAGAATCAAAATGAATCAAGCAGATGAGAGAAACCACTCAATAGGAGCCAGTTAAATGCTCAGATAATAGGAGTGTACTATCATCATTTACCCAAAGAGACAGTCTCCATATAGCATTTCAACAGAGCACTACATTTCTGTTGAAACTGGCATAGAGGCTTTGAAAATTTTTGTATGGATAGCTGGTGGGTGCTAGCACACGCCTGGGCTCTGCACAGCAAACCCAACAAGCATGTTCATTCACAGAACAGCAAAACTCCTGCTGTCCTCTACAGCTCCCATGGCACAGGACATTTCCTCCACAGCCTGTCCCATCGTCTTCCACCATAACCTCTTTGAGTGCTTCTTCCTCAAAGTAGCGCACCTTTTTCTCACTAACAGGCCAAAAAGCCACTTGATTTTCTGCTTTGTAAGGAGCTTCACTTTCCTGTTGTTAATCACTACCATTTCTTACTAAGCTTGGATCTGAAGAGCAACTTGATTGCCTTTTCTTTCCTAATACCCCATAGTAGGGAACAATCAGGGAAACAAGACGAGGCACATGGGCTGGTTCGACAGGAGTATTGGACTTCTTCATATATATCAGGGAAGTTTATTCCAGCACCTCCCACAGCATGTGATCTGCATTCCGGTAGAGTACATCAAAGCCTGAATTTAAGTTAGTCGGAGTTATGGCTGCAGAAGGGGTGCAGGACTGGGTTCACAGAACTACACTGAAGAAGGTTGTGTGCATGTGTGGCGTTAAGCATTAGCGAACAGTCTGTTACATGTTTTGGGGTTATGTTTCTGACAAAGCACAGTCTGGTTACATTTTCATCATAAAACATTTATAGCTGCCTTCAGTGGTAATTATATATACAGAGATTTATGATTAAAATGTACTAGCACTTCCTCTTTTGACATCTTAATTGTTTTTTAAAATTTTAGAAAAGATCTGTCAAATTCTTTGCATAATATGGAATGTTCTCCAATGTAAATTATGTTAAAAAGAAGTAAAAATGTATCTTATTTGGTGGACAAAGACACTTGTAAACAATTTCAGAAGCAAAACAGGCAAAGAACTGCACTGTGCTTAGATGGCAAGACGTGAAGAACAGAAACAAAATTAATGCATGTGTGTTCAGCAGCTTCTCTTCTCTATTATAATCACTTCATAACCAACTTCCAGGAATATTTTGCAGTTACTCTTTCAATCCCCAGTATGAATGCAGATTACTTGGTATTCCTGGGAGGAAATTTTCAAAAGCCTGGAAACTGTTACACAATTCTCACCTAGTCTATTACTTCTTTTCTGGGTGTAGATTCTGTATGTTCTCCAGCAAAATGTTTAACCTCATTTTGTGTACTGCTCAGTACACGATAAAGTCACATTCTGTATCCTGCAGTTAAGCTTTAAAACACCTCTTCTTCAGAAAAAAGACACTCAGGATCTTTATCTTGAATGGGAAGGGCAGCAAAACAACTTTAATAGTTGCTGGGCATAGAAGAGACTATGGTAAAATAATGCCACACAACGGCCTTGGATTTTTTTCCCCCTTCTAGAAATTCATGTGTGCCTGTAAGTACATGATCTCGTGAGTCATCCAAATACTCTGAATTCTGGGTACTCCTCAACTGCAAACTCCATGACTCTCTCTAGTCAATTGATTTTTTGCTGGATCTGATAAACACGGGAATGGCAGTAGTTACGCTGCCATATTTACACTCTTAGAAGTCACAGGGATACTTGAGGAAAACTCAGTTAAGATTTCTTTGTGCAGTGTTTTGAAAACAGGGAATTACAGGAATGGCGAATTACTAACTTTTGTAAACTAGGTTTATGTGTAACTAAGATTAAAATATCATTTTCTTATTCTTTTATAGGTGTATATATATATATAAAGACTAGTTTAAGAGGAAACTATCCAGAACATTTTTTTCAAAACCACTAAAACTAACTGCTCCCAAAGGGATAAAAGAAGCAAGAAAGCCTTTGTTTGATTTATTTGTGATAAGGCCCTTCAAAACTTCATTTTTTATGACTTGAAAAAAAAAAGATGTACACAACACTCCTAACCTCCTGTTATGACAGTTTATGTTTCCTATCCAGCTTATTTAACTCAAATGCCTGGGAAATAGACACAATTACCACCTTATGGAATGCTACTTAACTTTAAATGCTCCCCTCTGAATAGAAATCCACTTTATCTTCTCAGAGTTATTCCAGTTTCTCAGGAATTATTTCCTCTATAGGCTCCTGAAATGCTCTTGTTTCATCATTTAAAAATTTAAACTAACAATTGTTCAAAAATATCTTTTATTAGAACAAAGGCAATTCCCATATACTGGATTCTGTTCACAAGATCTTGTACAAAGGAGCTGCATACTATGCCCATATACAGCTTTAATCATTCACTCTTTCAGCTGTTATCAATTTAAAACCAATGAAACTCCCACACTGAGTCCATTTGAGCAGTCAATTTTAATATCTTGGGGCATCTGTAGTTATTCTGAATTGGCTGCAAAAGCAGAACTAACAAGTTAAGCTCTAACCATAAGTCTACATCAGGCTGGTAAACCATACATCAAACACAGACAGTTAGTCAATACTGTAGTATGAAAAACCAACAAGCATTTTTAAGAAGAGCAATATATTCATAATATGTTTGGTGGTATGGTTTACATTACACATCCCTGGTATCTGTGCGTTAAACTTTCTATTTAAGATGGTGGGGTGTGTGACAGCTTTGCACATGGATATCAAATGAGACACAGCAAGAGGAGGGAATGGACGTTCACAAGTTGTATAATACAAAATGATCATTACAGCTGCAATGGATTGCCCGTTCTGGTGAGCTTCAAGTTTTCCCTGAGCCTGACAGAGCTACTTTTTTTGAGTAGCTCTTGCAGGCTGCAGCAAAGCCACTAATTCTGAGCTGCAGAAATATAGTTTATGGGAGACAATACTTCTGGAAAAGAAACAATTAAAACAAAATCACTAAAGCCACATCCTCACTGAGAATGTCATTGTTTAACTGGTTTTGGTGTACATGGATGAGACGTGGCCGCACTTGGAAGGAACTCATACCTCAGTTTTTTTTATTAAAAATACAAGGAAAAGCATGGCTAATATTCTCATTTCTTGGGGAGAAGCTCAAATTCTGACATGAGACGAGAAGGTATAAGAGTGTAAGGCCCCATTTTTTTAGAAACATGAAATATGTCTATGTAACCCAGTGCCTTCCAGGAGCAGAGTTAACTCTGATAACATCTGGATTTGAACTGCTGTACTACCAGAGCTGTGTATCAACACCTGAGTTGTTTGCTTTCTTTCTATCTGTTTGAATATCAGGAGGAAAAAGATGGAAAAAGAAGGAAAAGGAGAAGAATGTACAGAGAGGGGGATAGAACAGTAGGCACCACAGTGTAATTTTTGGAGGGGGAAGGGAGGTAGCTGGAAAGGGACATACTCTGAAAGGTGACTTCTTCTAACTGCTCAGTCTGTAGAGTTGAAATATTAAGTCAGACATTAAAATGATGCTGATCCCAGACTGGGGCTCCAAATAATGCCACAATGCTTTTACAATAAGTGGGGCAGGTCCTCAGCTGACTGAGGTCAGCAAGGTTGTCAATGGAGCTCCTCTGATTTATGCTAGCTGGGAATCTTGCCAGTCCTTTTAACTTGGAGATTTACTATATATCGTTGAAATACGGTGGCCATCAATTAAAAAAAAAATAAAAAATTTGTGAACAGTTACTATTAAGTGGCGTATGAGCTACCAGATTTGTTTCACTTCCTCAGAAAAAAGGAAAATAAAGAGTACCACAGACACTGGTCTCTTTTAAGAAATAATGGTGCTTTACTGCAGACAAGGGTTCATTTAATTTCAAAGAGAGTGAGTCTGCTGTACTCTTCAAAACAGGTCTCCAAAAATGAGATATCTGAATTATTTCTGACCATCATGTCAAAGGGGAAAACAAAAACCTCACTCTGTCCAGTGTTTGGCTATCCACAGGGTTGGGAAATGTATTTCCAGGAGTCCATGTAGTAGATACAGTAAGAAGGAAATACTCTTGTGACCTATTGTCCTTGCAAGTCAAAAGAAACACTTCCTAACTTTCCCTATGTTATTATGGGTACCAGATCACTTGCTAAATTCCTGCATAATCCAAAGGAATTACAGAACACAACATAGGTACACCTTAATCTACTCTTTTGGACTTCTCATGAGTGTTACACTCATTACATTGAACCACTGCAAGGTCTGTTGAGATACAGGAGACAATAAAGACGTTTTCCCTTGTCTGGAAATGAAATGGTTGGTGATCTCTGCGCTGCTATCTGCACAACCACCACCATATGCTGAGCCCTGTTCTATAGGCTATCAAGCCAAATCACAGCTAGTTCCTTTCACTAGCAATTGAGTGGCTTTTATTTTCATCTTGAAACAGTTGTAACCATTCCAATTTTTCTGCTGTTTTGGTTTTTGCCTTAACTTATGAAATAAATGCAATGAAGCTCCTTCAGTGTCTAGTCTAGCTTCTGGGAAAAAAAACCCAAAAACAACTCACCCCCCCAAAATAGATTAATTTCTTGCCAACTGAATTTCCCTCATTTCCCACAGTGTCATTTATGTTAAGTTGTTACTCATGATTTTTGACCATTTACTGAAAACGTATTTTGTGGTAGGCTATTACCAACACAACACCATAGCTTTAAAAGCTCAGTTTCGCAGAAACTGGTTTTTTTTTTCCTTAGACCAGAAAGACTCAGAAATCAGGAAGTCAGCAGGCCAAATCAAGTTGAAGGTTGGCAATTCATTTTGGGTAATATTAAATCATGACAAAGCTCAAACACAAGGATCAAAGTTCAATTATAGTCTATAAAGCAGTTTTAAAAGAGAAGATTTATATATTATTTTTCTAGCATATTAGTGCAGATTCTGTAAATTCTGAGAATATTTCAATCCCAAGGAACTGAGAACCCCTGCCCTAGTATATAAATTTGAACACAGTTATTCTAGAAATAACACTGTTAAAATGGCAGACATGGAACGTGCCTCTTATTTACTATTTTCAGGTTTGTGTGCATGTGTGGATATTTATGAACATAAATGTACATATAGACACATACATATTACATAAAAATACTGTATAACACATCATCTCAACAGTCATTCAGAATACTTCTAGACCAAACATGTTTTGTGTAAACGTGAGTGAGATGGAACAAGAAGGACTGGCAATCTTCACGAGCTCTCGCTGGAGCATGAAAAGCCCCAGTCACCGGCCCATCACAATGAATGGAGCCAATGTGCTGTTCCCATTCTGGCTTCTTTTATGCAAAGGACTAGAAAGCAAATGGGACAGTGATGACAAAAATAAATTTTTGTCATGTAAAACATTGGCACATCTTCCTTTTCAGATCAACACGCAACCAACATTTACATGTTGGTCTACTGCATTCCTTCATCTGATTATTATCATCCTACTTCTTATTATTCTCATTTGTTAACTACTTACTTTATTTCCTACATGGATCCTTGCTACATCCTACATAAAGAAAGTTTTGTTAAGAGTTAAGTGACAATCACATCATTTCCAGATATTCTGATAACACTGTTGGCAGAACAAAGTACCCCAGGAGATCAAACTGCTATTTAGTTTTGAAGCCTGTATTCCCAAATTTGGTTAATGCGGAGAAATGTGTCGAGTCTTCTGGCCAAGTGTGTACACATCAGTGACTAACAGAGCACAGAACTGTGTTTAAGTGAACTTACCACCTTAAAATGTATTTACTCATGACTATAATTTACGTGTTAAATTTATTGGAGTTTTGGTTCCAATGTGACATACAATGTGAAAAATCAATATAGATTTGAGAGCTTTATAGTGCCCCTGGCAAATATGAATAACACTTGATGAAAAGTGAAGGTTTTCACAGCACCTACAGTGCCACTGCACTGGAGTAATTAACACCACACGCTTCACAGATATTTATATCAATTCTTCACTAGCACACAGAACAGCTCTTTGTCAGAAATTCGGTACCGAGATGTCCTGCAAGGCTTTAGACACACTTTTATTATGAGCCCCTATTTTAAGGGATTTACAATTCTGACAGAAGTATTCCCCTATGGGATAAAAGTTAGTATGCATGTTCTCAGAGCTGGAGGAATTTTTTTCTTGTAAAAATTGGTTAACATTTTTTTCCCTTAAGAAACGAGCAAATAAATAGTTTTGAGAGGTTTCTGCAACCATTTAAGTCACCTTTAGAAAAATAAATAGATGCATCTTATAATACAAAATTTGGCAAGCTTTTCATTTTTAATCTGGATGGCTGCATTTTGTGATTTAAAAATATTCTAATGTGAGCCTAAAAATTAACATTTAAAAGTGGTCTCTGTATAAGCAGTGCAACTGCATTTTCATAACATTTTAACAGATTAAGGGATAAACTCTGGTGAATACAATGAAGGAACCTTATCAAATGAGCATTTCACATAGACTTACCGTAGATTGGAATTAAGCCGTGCTAACGAATCCTGCCTCATTTGCATGGCCAAAACCTAATCCTAATGAAACTTCATGGTAGATAACCAACATGTTTTCTTCATGGCAACACTAGTTTGGTAATAAAGCTGTGCTGGGTACCGATTCTGAATTACTATGTCACGAATCATGCATCTTCGTTATCCATGGAAGCCTGTCCCAGGTAGAACCGGGCTATGTTTATGAATCAAGAGCTTAATGCAACTGTAGCCAAAACCAATTCGCCTGGCTTTCCTAGAGAGATATATTAGAGGATGGATTTGAGTTATGCTAATGAATCTGGATTTGTTAGCAGGGATCACATCTGATCCCTATGTAACACCGCAGGAGATTCATCAGCTACACTTTATTAAACTAAAAAAACCCCTCTCAAATCCAGAAATTAAAAGACTATAAATTGCTACTCTATTACTGTAATAACTGAAACAAACTAATATGATGCATTCAAAACGCATCCTCAACTCACAGAGTACTTCAAAGAGGCAAAACACTCCAATCCATTGAAACCAGACACTATGAATGTGTAAGGAAGATCCTGAAAGTTTGGTGTCGGGGTTTGTGTGTGCGCACACCTCACACACATATATTTATGTATAAATGACATGTTTTTTACATTTAGAAGCAGAAGCCCATCACTAAGGCACATAATGATTTCATATAATGAAGACTTCCTTACAGTACACAACACTGCATTGAACATTTCTGCATGTATCTAAAACAGAAGAACTTAATTAATAAAATCTTCTCCTTCTCTTCAGACATGGGCCCAGCTGGTGTTTAACTCTTGTGGTTGATTTAGCTTTTGCTGACTGGGGTCAACCTCTTGGCTCAGGACAGACAAATTTAATACACACTAGCGACACCCCTTACCATTTTTGACACACCACTGGAAAAATCACACTCCAGAGATTGACAGGGTTTTCTGGCAAAATGCCTCTTTCTAGTCAATTTACATGTGCAGTTGTGGGTTTCACACATAATAATTTGGGAGTGCCTAAATTTTTAAAGCATTATTGCAGACAATATTTGAAAACATGGCTTTGCTTGATTATTCGTGGTCAGAATGCTACTGCTTTCAAGTTAACTACCAGCTTCTTAGCAAAACACTTACTCCTTGGATAAACTAACAAATGCATTTTATGAAAGAAACAACATTTTTGAGGATGTGAAAGTGATGGCTGACCAGCTTAGCAAGAAAGTGGGGTAGGATAAAAATCACAGATTCAAAGCATTTATTATTAACTGTCACGTATTTTAAATTGTAAAAAATGTATTTTGTTGGCAAGTTAGAAAAATAATGAGAAGACAGCAGAAAGTATTCCAGCCTACCCTAGAAAACAGCATAGCACCTGAAGTTCCTATTTCAGATTCTAAAATATAGAACTACATCAACATCCTTTTCTTAGAAAGAAACAGATTTGTGCAGTATGTTGATTTGCTGTGTGTATGGTGAGTGCCTGTGTTAAGTGGAGGATTTTCTACCACATTAACGCCAAAGCAGAAAAATTGAAGTAGTCAGGTACCACAGAGATATATGCAACAATACATCATTTGTTCTTCACTGTTCGGCAGTCTAAGTTTTATGAGATACAGCAACAAACCAACATCTAAGAAGTATTTGTCCAATGCCCTTATTAATTGACTGAGAATAAAAAACTCACTTGTGATTTTTTACTTTTTACTCTGAAAAAGTACGTAAGACCAAACACACCTTTAATAAGTCCCTTTTCTTGCAATGTTTTCAAGGAAGGTCTTCGGGAGATGAACTTCTTTAATCTGCTTTTAACTCGGTTTCTGTCATTTGTATCAGAAGCACTGTAGTTCAGTCTGAAAACTAAAGGAAATCAAAAGAAAAAGCTTCATTGAAATGATATTTTTATCCTAATAGTAGTCTGCTCAAATAACTGTAGGAAATAATGGCCATAGCCACCCTAGTAAAATCATGCGGTAGGTCAACAGTGTAGCTGGTTGGACAGTACAAAACATCTGATTAATACTTTTGTGAATAAACACGATGAGTTCACTCTGCTGGTTATTCACAAAGTTGTATTATTTATTGCCCAAAAGTATTTGGATGGCGACCAGTTTATTCATGAAATGTTCACCAATCCCACAAGTTTCACATGGATGATTTTTCAACTAAAACTGTGGATTCAAAGTGTGCTGTGCACTGTTAGCTATATACTACTTGTTATGAGAAAGGATGGATGGTTACACCACTAGTGAAGGACTGAATTCTTCTGCCAAGATGGATTAAGCGTTATATATATATTTAATGCAGTTATAGAAAACATGGCTATATGCCATGAAATGTGTGCAAGATGCATTAATTTACAGAAAGAAAAGTATTCCCGTCCTAATGACTGTATTTCATTATATTTAAGCATTTACCAAACTGAGAAACATTTTGAGCTCAATTTATTCCTGCTCTGTGTCAAAAAGACACAGAACCCAGCTGCAGAAAATCCCCTGGAGGAAGTTTCAAAGGCATAAATTTAACTTTTTCTCTGCTGAGGTGCTTACAGGGCATCATCATAACTATCAAAACCACGCAGTATTGGCAGGAGAAACTCTGCATGGATGTTATAGAAGCAGCAGTGATGCCATGGGAAGACTTCCTCCAAAGGTTTCCCTGAACACACAGATAAAGTTTTTTAAGAAGTCACCTGAGCTTCACCACCCTTGAAAAACCCTTATTCTGAGTCCTGGTCTCTCTCACACTGCCCATTCTCCCAAACACTAAGCAGGAAAATGAGACAGCCAGAGCTGTACAGAATTCCCTGGCAAGTATCTCCAGCTGAGGGAGGGGTGGCTTCTGCTTTCTGAGGAAAGAATAGCTTTCCATCGTCTCTTGAATATAAACAAACAAAGAAATAAATAAATCCACCGAAACACAGTATTCTGCACAAGCTGATCTTGCAGGAGTTGGTCTGTTGTCCCTCCAACAGAATTTCTAAATAGTACCCTGGATAGTTTAGCTGCAGTTAGGGAGATACTCCCTAATCTTCCCCTCCAGACTGAATCTCCCCTGTAATGCGGTGATCTTCACATAGGGAAACCAAAGGATAAGAGAGAAAACAAAATTTTCATTAATATTATTGGGCTATTCTGTAGCATGAAGTTTTGCATAAGTTATAACCAACACCAGAATATTTAAAGGTGCACGGTTATAAAGCCATGGCAAGCTAAAATAACTGGTTAAACAACAGTAACAACCCTGGAATATTGTGGCTTACATTACAAATCTGATTTTAACAGCCAAACTTATAAAATGGTTTATGCTTTGCTGTTGTCAAGGGAGAAAAACTTGCCAAATTGTTCATTTTAAGTAAATAGAACATAGCCAATTAAGGAAAGCAATATTTAAACACATGCCTACGATGATCAGAGCATACTTTGCTTCTGATTTCACTACTGATTTTAACAGAAGAGTGCTCCATTTTCCCACAGCACTAAAATGACCCCACACATACTTCCACAAACCAGTAATCACACAGGACAAATAAAAGGACACTTTACTGGAAAATACATAGCTTGGTACAATAATCCATCACTTATGAAAAATAGAATTCACATTTTTTTAATGGTAGCATTCTTGGAGTGATGTATCACAGAATATAAAGATTAGAATTCAATTGATAGTTGGGAGTTTTTTAACGTTATAGTGGAGGAGTTTTTGTTCAAAACTGAGCAATCCTTGGCAGGGACAATCTAAAATTCCAAATCACTTGGCTGTGCTATAAAAAGAACAACAAATGGATGTTTCTAATTCTGCGTCTTAATGGTACTTTGAAACAGTGAATTGTTTTTAGTTTGGGGACTCTCTTGTTGCCCAGGGTCATTCTGTCCATAGCGATTCATGCTTAGGTTTTCTTTTTCCTGACTTACAGTGAAGATTCCCCAGTACAAATGATGCAGGAGCAAAAACGTCTCTGAAGTCACTTAAGAGGCCTGCCACATTTTCCATTCTTCGGGACACTGAAACATTTTATGCCCACTCAAACTATGTGCTTAGCTCAACGTATACACCACATTTGTTAAGATATTTTAACTGAAGTGAACGTGCTCATACTATGAAAGGTAGGATAGGGGATCTGTGACTTGACAGCAGCGTAAAGTTTCCCCTATTTAAATATATGCATTAACCCAGCTGGACGCTTTATACCTGATGCATTATGGTCTTAAAACTACATCTAGAGGTAGGAATAATTATTGTCATGAATACTTTTGTATGTTCTATGTCAAACTGCATAACGCATAGCTAAAAAGAACAGCGAAGTTAATTTTTATTGAATTCTTATTTTATTCTATTAAACATGTGTGAGTCACCAGAGGAAAATTCCAAGACTCCCAAAAATTCATGGGTTCAGATAGTATGTTCCAAAACCAAGCTTAGCCATAAATATTCTTGTTGAGATCTCATTTAGAAATATCCCTTCTCTTTCCAAACCATTCATCTGATATCCCCACATCAAAATGACTTTGCTATTGTATTTAGAAATAAAAAAAGGACCACTTGTTACTTCCAGGAGAAAAAAAAAAAAAAAAAGTAGTCACAAAACTCTAAATCCACAATAAATATTTTTGGAGTACCATCCTTTTTAAATCTGAGGATGAGGAGTGGGCCAGCAGAATCCTCCATGAAAGAGATCTGACAAACAGTGACATAAAAAAGGTAGAAAACAGTTCCATACAGAAGTAAAGATACATAAGGATCTGAGTATACAATAATAGGAAATAAAATCTACTACTTGTTCCAGTGTATGTTCCCTGGCATAAACTGCATAGCTGTGCCACTTGATTCATTGCACTGAATAAATGTGAATCTTCGATTTCCAAAGATACTTACACTGACATATCCACATAAATGCTTCAAAACCAACACGGAACAGAAGGATAATTCCCCTCCTTTTGTAAGATTCTTCAATTAAGTATTTTTTATATTGCACTAAGACCTTCTGAGAATGGAAGCACATGCTTGCCTTTGTTGGGCCAGGGCCTTTTACAGTACACGTAGAGGGGAACCCAACAGAAGTCAATACTACGCTAAGTTTCTTCTGCTATTGCAAGTGGCTGCAAGGACACTTCAATCCAGCAGCAAAAATTTAACCTGAATATTGGCTGACTTTCACCTTTGGCTGGAAATAACGCTGGACCCTCAGATCTAGAAAAGCATTTCTGATGATTTGTTTACTTTTTAGGTCTCTATTTATTCCACAGGTGGGAAAGGTATTAATGGACATGTGAAAGTAATGGCAAGATAATTTCCTTGAGAATTAAGCTATATTAAATCATAACAGCTTATCACATTAGGGGAGTGTTATACAAGTTGAATAAAAAATAAAATAGTATAAACACATCATTAGGCATAAAGGAAAGAACACATCTTTGGCCCTTAATATTGGATAACAACGTAATAAAATCAACTGAATTAAGAAAGGTAACTACAGGCTAAATTTTCTGCAAAAATTTGCACCAAGAAAAAACTGACCTGGTTTTTTTTGGCCTATATAAATCCTCTGAATACCTATTCAAAGCCAAAACTCTAGGCTTAATATTCCTAACAACATAGGAAAAAAAATGAGTACCATACAAAACCTCAAAATACTGTTGGTATGAGAGCTTTTATGCAAGAAGACAGGTGGAAAGAAAGAATTAATGCATTAACTCCAAATCACACAGTTCTGCAATAATAATACCATCAGAGTCAATGGAATTTTTGAGATGTACAGATGAAGAATTGCTTGACATAATTTAATGAACTAAATTCCATATATGGTTCAATGAGAGTAAACATAATTTAAACAGGATTGAGCAGTGGCTAACATATTTGCAAGGTGAAGTTACAAAAGTTTTCTCTGCATTTTGGCAAGGCCACAACTAAAAGAACCAGGCAAGGCTCTACCCTTTTCCAGGGCAAGGATCTGAATTTTTACGTGATTACCTTCTGTGAATTTAGTCATGTACAGAGACGATATATTTCTAGCAGAGTGTTTTTCCTGGGTGTGATGTTCTGGGCAGAGCCTGAATGATTCAGAAAGTAAAATGGTTTTAATATGTTCTAAACAGCTCCATATTTTTTTGGCAAGATTTTATATCTCCATATAACATGATCTCACATTCCTTCCAGAGCCTTTTATTTCACTTTTAATTTACAAAACATTTATACATAATCCCAAGGGTTTACCTATGATTAATTCCTGCAAGGTACAGTATATCTGGACACTTCTAACGTGTGGAAAGCATTGGTTTTTGAAGAACTATCCATTAATGACTTTCTGAACTGTGACAATGGATATTGACAGTGCTTGTCAGACTAAAGCACTATTGATTGTCTCACATCATGTGTATAGCAAAACCAATTTCTTCCAAGTACCTCTTCCTAACTGAAATACATTATTATGGTGCCTATCTGTTTATTAAAACACCCAAAATTATCATATGTAATTCAGTTGGATGGAAAGGGCTCATACAGAATGAAGAGCAGCAGTGGGAGTGGGTAAGACATTAAGAGTTTCAAAGAACTTTATATTAGCACCTTCTCTTCCATTGGCCTTGTTCTGCAGGAAAAAAAAAACAAAAAAAAACCCAACTAGTCTGGACCATGTGAATGTTTTTGATACTTTCAAGAACTTCAGAATTTCAGGAAGTTCTCAGAAATGGAGATGACTTGTAGTATAATGATAACACCCAGAAACTGAGATTTAATAATTCTTTCACAAGGAATACTAAAAGTAAACACTTTGACCATCCAAAATACAGAATATACACATCAAAATCTTAGCTGCAACTTTCTTAAGATGTATATGAACAGGCCCATGGATTTAACTGTGATCTCTTATGTCTTAAACCAATAATTTTCTTAGGTGCTTTACAGGCTCATCTGCAGAGTCCTCAGCAGCATCTTTCAGGACTGAATCAAAGCTGTGATGGCAAAAGGGGAAGTAGGTCTTTATAACTTTGGATAATGAAAGTGCCAGTCTATCGGCAGAATTACCACATATGTGTGAAAATACTAATTTAAAGGAATTAGTTAATTAATTAATTTCAAGTAATGTGGGTGCTTAATTGCTGAGTGTCTCATCCTTCTGAAGAAATACATCTTAACATGCAGAGGCATATGAATATGCCTACATTCCAGGAGACACCTAATTTAAAAATTTATAATGACTCATGACTTTAAGTTTTATTTAATCTCATTGGAACTCAGAATTCAACATTTTTTCAGATTTTTTTTTTTTTTTTCCTGCAACAGATGTGAAATTACTGCAAGTCCTTTAAGGACGTAGCAACATGCGTTATCACCTGTATAAATGGTCAGTTTTTCAATCAGCACCAGAGTTTTGAGAATGACAAAAGCAAGTCCCTGCCGCCTTCCTTTCCTTTGTGATGCTCTGAGGTAGAGTCAATAAAGCCAGCTCACTAAGGATGAGTGAGCATTTCACCTGCTTTATTGAGCTAAAGACTTATATCAGTCATACTATTTTATCCCTTAGGGAAATTCCTGGGCAAGTCTCACGAGTTATCCTTACCCTATAATTACTCTATCTTTTCTGCTAAAAATAAGGGATGGAAACATAGTCTGCTTAAAGGCATTACGAAAATGATTGTTGGGGAAAATGCAGGAATCAGGTATTACCCCTAATCCCTGTGTTTATAATAAGCTTTAAAATTATAGGTTTTGTGACTGCAGAGCATAGACTCGGCATCAGGTGACAAAATGGGTATCACCGGCCAGGAGATGCTAGGAAGATTTTGTTTGCATGGGCACCAAAGGACCTGAAGTCATTCACGTTTATGGTTTTAAAATAGATATTTGCCACAAGTCTGTCTGCATTTACAAATGTTTATGAAGCAAGCTTAGAAAGTAACAATACGAAAAAGAATAGAGGGATTATATAGCACAAATAATTTTTCTGTAATATGACAGCCTAACAACTTAAGTGCTCAGTAGTGTCATTACACTTTGTGAAATTTGTGTGCATTAGCAGTAAAGATTCAATGAAATGACTATATAATTTATATTTTCCATCATGCTCTGATGCATATAAACTTTTAAAAAAATTTGTCCCCCACTATTAATGAATCGAAATAAGTGAACAGCGTAGTAAGTATCACTACACGCTTACATTGTGAAACAAACTGGCACTCCCCACAATGCTTTTCTCGGTGGTATTTGTACCATAAATATTTAGAAAAGTAAAGCAATATTTCTGAGCATGTATTGGTTTTATAAAGGAAGATCGTACTAAACTAACCCAATATCTTTCTTTAATAAAATAAATGTTTCTTTTTAGAAAAGGAAAAGGGAATGGACCAATTCTATCTGGACTTCAGTTATATACCTTGACATGATGCCAAATGGAAAATTATTAGTTAAACTAGAGAAGATGGAGAGAACTAATACAATAACTGTGGAGTGACTAAATAAGGTATTAAAATGAGCTTTGCTGAAAGGAGAACTACTGTATTGAAGGAGAGTTACCAGTGCAAGTCCTTAAATAATCTTGGAACTGATCTTTGTGTTTTCATTAATGACTTCAGCAGAAAAAGTAGGAGCATTCAAAAAATACGCATTGGTGACTCAAGGCTGGGAAGCATCATCGGTTCAGAAAAGAATCAGGCTATCAGACAAAACTTTAGTGACTGAGACTGGAAGCTGAAGAAACCAGGTTAGACCTAATACTATCCAATGAATGGTCAGAGAAGGTTTAATACAAAATATTTCTCTCTTATGAGCGGGCAACCTGGACACTCGCGTGTGTGTGTGTCTGTGTGAGATGGGAATTCATGCCAGGAAAGGTGCTGGCAGTGACCATGAGAAGTACCAGGAGAATGGGCTGCTGAACTTTCGAAAGCAGACGGAGAGCTTGGCATGTTTGGCCAGCTAGGAAATGGCTGAGAAAAGCTGTGATTGTTCTCTATGAATTTGCTGGTGGGGGTGGGAAAAGGAGCAGGAGACGAGAAGAGGACAGCAGGGAGGGAGAAGAGCCATTTAAACTGAAGAACAATGTTGGCACAAGAATAAATGAGTATAAACTGGCCATAATATGAAGTTCTAAAACACCCTTTCAAAGAAGACATGGTGGCAAATAAAACTAAAAGGATTTAAGATGAAGTTTAATGAATTTACGAAAGGGGACACAGAACACGGTACCTTGTGACAGGAGGGACTGGACTGGATCACCCAGGACACGCCAAGCCTTTCTTTCCATGTTTTTTTTTTTTTTTTTTTGTATTGTCACAATATTAAAATGCTATTATACACACTTAACTTGAATATAAAAACCACAATGCCAGAAATCAATGACTTCATTTTATTCATACAGTATGACCAATTTAGGTTCATCTAATGTAAAACATGTGGGACTTGGATGAAATCTGCTGCAGCACACAGACTATTCATGCTCTAGAAAGAGAGAGTACAGCGTGCTCGGGGAGGGGAAACTGGTGTCTCTGAGTCTGCATCAGGGATTAGGACTCGACACAGTTTCTTTGAAAAAAAACTGCAGTCTTTTATCCCCCTTGCATTGGAGAGGGCAGTTTTGTATGAGCACAGATCACTGAGGACTCACCTATCTCAAGCCTCTTTGACTAGCTGCTTTCTGCAAATCTGCAGGTAAAGAGTGACCAAACTACAGATGAATATGGGCAAAAGTCAAGAGCATAACGGAGATATTTTTTGCATTTGCTGTACTTCTCTCCTTTGAGAGGGTTGCTAAAATTCCTGGGGAAATACCCAGTAACTTGGATGGTCTAACACACAGGAGTTGAAGATTAGCCCTGCCCTTCCTACCTGGATGACCCAGTGCTACCCATTTCCAGTACTTTCAGTAATACAGTCTCATCCTACTCATAAAATACTGTAGTTATAGAGGAAAAACCCTGCAATATTTGATTGAATTAATGACTTTTTAAGTTGACGTATATAATACAAAAAGAAAACAAAAATGCAATTAAAGGTTGAGGAAGACAGAGCAAGGAACTGAAGACTACTTGCAGATCGAGCTGAACACACAATTTACAACAAGTAATGCATTGAGGGGTTTTAAGTACATGGAGTTCTGTTTGTTTTCTTCTGTTGTGGAATATATGTCGATAAATTTCAAGTCTTCAAGTTCACCTCCTGACTGAATTAGTTTAAAAAAAACCTTTTCAACCTTTTGCAAATAATATGAGTATTCATCATATACATTAAATTCCTCAGACAAAAGGACAAGAAAAGTACACAGTTTTTTCTTCTACCAGGAGCACCAGATAGACTGTTACTCCAAAAGAAAACCCTTCTGAGTGGCTGGGTGCTGCCAGACGTGTGTACACTTTTAACTTCAAAACCTACATATAATTCTGCCTTATGCTTTGGAAAAGTAATTATCTGTAAAGAACAAGGGAGACTTGCCATTGCTGTATTTATATCACCCTTGTTAAGAGTCATACAAATGATTCATATATACAAATTTAGACGTGCACTTGGATACCTTGTATCTGTTATTCAGATCCAATCTTATGGGACCTCTCCAAAAAGAATATCATACCAATGTATTTTCTTTTTACTGAGACTCTTATCAATTATATTTTGCACTTCTAAATTTAAAAAGTAAATTATTAAAAAAATTATACTTCCATTGCGCTCAGCCTCCAATTATATTCATAACCTTATATTTTTTGACCCATGATGAACTTCTAATGGTTCTCATACAATAAAGGATAGAATTAATTCATAGTGCAGAAGTTACGAAAATCAACATGTTAAAATTGTTTAATTACAATGAGAAGTGATAGTGACATTCATCTGTATATTTGTTGTTTCAAATCACAAGCTCTAGTGTATTTTTTTTCTTTTAATTCAGTAAATCTAGTACTTTCCAGTGAATGTAGATGTGATATTTTTGAAGGAGAAAGGCATACCAATTATCTTTAAAGTAATCAAAAAGTATCTAGCCAAAGATCTGAAATCCATTTGCTGCACTCTGTTTATATGTTGACTCTACTTTATCAGATTATCTCTACCTCAATTAAATCATTAGAGTAACTGTAACTGAACAAAAGATCACCCATGGGCTCATTTTAAAACAGAGTAAGTTGACTAGTTGAAGAATCCCTTTTCCTTCTTATCTGAAGTGAAAGTTCTGGTAATAATCTCCAACATCTATATTCACATAAACGTAAACCTTACACAAAATGACCTTTACTGCTGTCCACTTGATTTAATCTTCCTAATAAATGATTTCTGTTTGTGAAAACACAACGTATTTTCAAACTTTTCAGCAGTTACAGCTCTTTGCTTACATGGTAATGTCAGAGTTGCACTGCGAGGACACAGGACAGACTTCCACTAGAGGTGATTCAGGATCTGCATACAACAAACATAAAAACGTGAAGCTGATCAAATGGAGGCTATAGCTGTGGAATGAGCCTATTCTACAGAGGCTGTTAGTGGGAGAAGGTGCCTTGTGAGATATGCCATTGGGCACCCTCTTTCCTGGCCTGAGACTCTGTAATTACAGGAGGAAAAGGAAAACCCAGAATGAAGCTGCTGGTATATATAGCCATGTATTATAACAGTTTATGTTGTAAATTTGACGGCTTACCAGAAGGCTTTGATTCCAGGTTGCGTCTTAACTCAGGTGTGGGGGTTTCTTAGCATTGACTTTATCAGAACTTGGTCTTCTAATAAAGATTAGGTCATATGGTTCAGTTGCATAACAGCAGATAAAAACTATACATTGCCCCCTCTCTCCCTGATGCTACCAATCATGGCTTTGGCCAAGGTGGTCTGGGAGCATGTCTTCTGGCTTTCTGCAGCAAGCACCCACTGTCCCTAAATATAACTGTCCCTTCTCATCATAGAGGCTGCATGTGGGCAAGATCTGGGTTGGTATGGTTAAGACATGAGTCCAAAGAGGACATACAGAGGTGGTCAGCTGAAGGCATGAGTAACTGGGACCCCAGAAATGACTATGTCCTACACTGCTAGTGTAACGAGTTTTGTGCAGCAGGTAGCTGGGCCCCCAAGTCTGTCTGGCCCTATCTAGGGGCAGACCTCCCATGACATCACAGGGCATGCAGCAACATTTAGCACTTCATCCAATCTCTGGAACAGCTGAACTGGAACAAGCTGCCTGCACAGGCAAATAAGTACTATAGATTATGATTTTTTCCTGAAATAAAATCAAGCCAGCCATCACAACAACTTTGAGACACTTCAGTCAGCTACATGTGGGGTGTGCATGGGTGCACTGACCCTATGTTTGAAAACCCATGGTTAAAACTCAGACAACATGTTAAAAAGATACAATAGAAGACTGTTTTAGCTTTAAAATTAATGTTCCAGCTGACAAACTGCACAGGGACTTAACCTACTTTAGAACATATTTAATAGCATAATTTAGTCTCTAAAAAGAAAAGCAAAATAACTAATGATGGACAAATTTAGAGGTCAAATTTAGTTCAGATAAACATTCAGAAGTTCAAATGTTTAACCAAACCTTATCTTGTCCCTGAAAAGCCTCAACCGAAGAGCTCTATCAAATATAAGCAAAGCACAGAAGATTGTGGAAACTTTTCCTTACAGGAGGAAAACTATTATCAGGAACCAGCACCTTATTGCAGCACTCACGTGTTAAGCATCAAAGCAAAACCAAAACATTTTCAGAAAATGGCTTCATGGAAGTAGCAATATTTGGATGAAATCCAACACAGAGAAAAGAAAATAATATTAAGAGGAAAGATAATACAAATGCAATTAGACTATCAACCAATAAAACTTAATCTATGCTTGATAGTTGAAACCTTCCCAGCTTAGAGAGAATAAGGAAACCAGAGATCAGAGGACTGTCTTTTGAAGTCTTGCTGTCCAGATCCTGGGGACCATTATCTAGCTGAGTATTTTAAAGATATTATGAATATTCTGTCACAGAATTAGAAAGCTTTATTGTTATGAATGACCTGTAACTTGAGCAGGGACAGCTACAGATGAATTCCAATAAAAGCAATTGTTTGAAAAGATGCATTCTGCTAAGTTAGGTTTCTGGACTAAAACTTGCAAAATAAAAATGTGTTTTCAAAGAACATTTTCACTGCTGTTTTTAACTCTATAAATATAGTTATATAGTGTATATATACATACTTTACTATATATACAGTCCACATAGTCTATATAAGTAGTATAACTCTAATGGATCCTCTCCATCTTCACATTCACCAGCTACAAATTATTTTTAAAAACCTGTATCAGATGAGACCACTACCATGATTTGTCTGTTACTATTCCTCATGCAGCAGAAAATATCTGTTACAGTACTCCAGAGGAAAGAAAAATTCAGGCAAACAATGCAGCAAACCAATGGTGCTTCATTTTCTTCCCCTTTCCCCACCTTGACTCCTTTCTTAAGCCTGTCCCTCACCTTTTCTTTTGTCTTCATCCCTCAAGCCACTTGGGCAATTAACAGAGAAAAATACTTTTATCATAATTGAACAGTTTTATCAACACAGGAAATGTTTTATCTAATTAGGACTCAGCCAGTCTGTCCTAGAAAAAGTGAGCATGGAGTGATGTGGATGCAAGTCTGCACCTTGAATGAAGTCTTTTATTATAGATACCCACACCAGGCTAAAGGTTAACTTGCTCTGATTTATAATTTTGTACCTCAAAGCTTACTAAATGGCAAATGATCAAAGTGCTTCTGGCTGCTTTCTTTTTATGAGTTGGCTGCATCTGGCCACCTTCTCTTAGGGCCAGGGTCTTTGGACCAGAGCACAACCTTCTTCAGCAAAAGCGACTATGAAATGTACTATCACTATGTGATTGCAACATATATGAATTATAAAGTTTTACACGCAGAGACATACTCTCTCTAGCAGGTCCTCATACATGCATGCTTTTTAAACTATTTCTGTGTCCTGGACAAGATATCTTCATAAATTCCATTATAATAAGCCATTTTCTCTCCAAGGTTTGGTTTTTTTTTTTTACATTTAAGTTCATTAACACTGTAATATTTTAAATTGTTTTAGTTTCATGTCTTTTAAATGTGCTTTTTGAAAAGAGTTGCTCAGTTATATATAAATTTTTCTTTTACATATAAATTGAACACCACTAAAAATTAATTACCAAAACTGCTATCACATGTAGGAACACATTTTATATGGTATAAAAAGGCAGGCTTACTCTTTGCTTTTTATGGAGAATACATTGTTTGCAAAAGATTAAAGGACAGCAGGATCTACATGTTCTGGTTGTTTACTTTTTATCTTTAAAAAAGTGGCCATGAAACAGATAAATACAATCCTTAGGCTGTATCAGGTGAGCCATTTCCATATGGGAGAGTGAATTCCACTTCACATGGCTGTGGGAAGACCATACCTTGATTATGCATGTGCAAAAAAGTATGGACTGAAAGTAGGGAAGATTCAGAAAAGGGCTATTTGAGATCAGGAAAAAGAGCAGCCTATCATAGGAAAGA
Source organism: Rhynochetos jubatus (assembly GCA_027574665.1). Taxonomy (NCBI): domain Eukaryota; kingdom Metazoa; phylum Chordata; class Aves; order Eurypygiformes; family Rhynochetidae; genus Rhynochetos; species Rhynochetos jubatus. Next base: position 38,725,391 of record CM050654.1, on the reverse strand, counting down.
TGACTACAAATCTTGTCTGGTTTAGCCTACCAAACCAAGCAGGAGAAGGAATGACTGCTGTCTGTAACTCTATTTGGGCTGGTACATCTGAAACAGAAAGGAATTGCTGAAAATAAAGAGCTAGCTAAATACTCACACAAGAACATGTTTGTACCACAAGTCCATTTAGGCTGAAAATTAGAAAGCTTTCAGCTTGAAAACTAAGTTTTGAACATTCTTCCAGCATGAGCTGAGGGGCAAAAGCATTACTACTGAATTTCATTAATTATGAAAGGAATCAAATGAGGTAGTTGTTTTCAAGAACTGGGGAATTGATTCAATGCTACAAAAAGTCTGTCTGAGGCAGATAATGCTATGTTACACTTTTCAACAACAGTAATGCAAGTGAATTCCTCTTGGGTGAATCCTGGGCACACTTAAGACAATGGCCAATGGAATTAATTAAATGGAACCAAATATCCTTGGTGGTGAGGGGAGCTGTTCATATGTCATAGCGTTCTCTTCAGCATCAATATTTAAAGCCAGCTAGTTGGAACCTTTTACTTAATTGAGAAACAATACTGCATTTAACCCTTCAGCGGTACTCCACCCTTTGGCTTTCAGAGGCAAGATCTTTATCTCACACATCAGCAGGCAGCTGGTGGAACAAATAGAAGATCCTATGAAGCAAATTCCTTTTTAAAGTGTTAATATGCCCTGTACATGAGACAGTACCACGTTTTCATCCATTAAGTTAATCTTTAAATGTTTGGGACTGGAAGTCGTAATTTAAATTAAATACATGCTCTAATCTGCTAAGTACAAACATGTAAATGATTTCACCATGGGGAAGAAGGTGAGTCTGTGCAGTAAGCATTCCTATCTAGAGCCCAGAGTTAGAGTGTTTCTAAGTGAGCTTAATTTAGACTTTTATAACCTAAAAACCTCCTTATTTCTATCACATTCCTGCCAAAGTACCAGGAGGATTGCATCTGGATTAGTTATAAATAGTAGTGAAACTTCAGAGTACAGTGTAGTCTGAGTATCATTTTTTTCTGGCTACAAACTTGTAATCAGGGTAGTCATTTCAATAATTACCATGAGAGGCTTCAGAATTAGGCTCACAAGAGTGATGGAAAGCTGGGCTGGCTCTTCCTTCCCAAAGAACAGAGCTCAGCAAGAGCTCTCACTTGCTCTCATTCTAAGTTCTCTCCAAAGGCAGTAGTCTAAAATATTTCCCATTGTAGAGAAAATGCCTGTCTCTAGGTGTTATCAGTAGTCAACCTCTTTCCCTGTGGAGGCAAAATATGGAGATGTACAAAAATGGAGATATACTGATGACACAGGTAACGGAGAGTGAAGCAGATGTCACTGTATAGCTTTAAACTATGAAGTGATGACCTTTTGTACAATATACAGCAAACATCAGTTTTAATTTACAATGTAAACAAAAATCTACTTAGCAAGAAATTAAGAGACCGCCAAACCAGTGCCAGTGATGTTGGATAGTTGGGCTTAAAAGTGAGAGTCGGAATAAATACCTTCTTTGCATATCACCGCAGTCAACCTCAGTTTTAATACATGGAAGAGGTACAACTGCTTCACTCCAATAAAACCTAAAATGCTCATGATTTCTTTGTGATCGCTTTTCCTGAAGCAAGTGTCTGTTTGAAACAACAACATTGTTCTACAGATTCTTCAAAAACGTAGTTTTCTTAAGCACTGTGTCAGTACGTGTAGTTCAGTAGGAAGAACCTTAGAATAATCGTGACTATCCAGTCTCTACTTTCCTCCGTATCAAATTTATCTTGAGTGCCCATGCAGGAGTTTATTTTGTTAAGAAAAATATATGGTGTCTCTCTCTTCTTTGGAACAAAGAAGAAAAATGGATTTGTAACCTTTCTTTTTTTTTTTTTTTTCTTTAAACTTAAGTCCTTCAATAGTGGTTTGAACAAACCTAGAGAGATTTTAAGACAGACATTTTGTATAACAACATTCCCATGGGTGGTATGTATGATCGTCTCTACTAAAGCTCCTTTCAGTCCCAGTTGAATAAATATGCATTTTATTTCACTAATCTTGAAACAACAGGAATAAAGTTTACCCAGGTCTTTTATACCTCAGAGAACAAAACAAATACTACAAATCTTTAGAGGGAAAGGATATACAAAAGGGCTTGAGGTGAATGTTTCAAAGCAAATACTCTTTAAACGATGTGCAAATTATTTCAGCACTTGAACATGATTTATGAAAGGGGATTAGTCCACTGAAATAAGAACCCAGTTTAAACTGTTGGGTTTCAAAGTCAAAGATGAGAAGAGTTTGCTGGAAAAAGCAGAAGACACTGGATAGTAATCTACAGTGAGGATTTCTGATTTTCTTTAACTAACTCAATCTTACATGAGCTATCATTGTCATTCATACTTAGCTGTGGTGGGCAGTATAAAATACCTTCTTTTATGATATAATTCTCCATAAAAATGAAGTATGCAATAGTGATAATTAAGTAATAATGAGGTAATTAATAACTCAGTGACTAGGTCTCTATTTACTAGTATGAGCATAAGGAATATGAAACAATTAAAGATTATCCAAGCTCAAACAGATAACTTTTCCAGGGTTGTGTGTCAGTGAGCAGACCAATGAGTCACAGGTCACATCTATAATAATACATTATATTATATTGCAATATTCCCACATACTCTTCACGTAATGGGTAAGAGCTACTCTTAAGTACTATAAAAATGATCACTTTTATGTAATTGTAAAGATTAATAAGTGAGCTAACTTCTCATAGTTCTATAATGACCCTGCTGTTCTAGTAGGTAAAGGAAAATTTAATGATCCTGCTCAGATATGATTAATATCTAACTTTTTCCTGACTAAAAATCTGGACTTGGTTCAATAAAAATGAATTAAGTGAACATGCACTGATTTCCCTGCCAAACGTTTATATGGGAGTTGGTTATGCCCAATTTAAAAATATGCTTTTTCAACCCAAATAGTAAACTCTGGAATGATTTTGGAAAGTGAAATAGAAATAAAACAAAGAATTAAGGAAACATTAGATTATAATTGATGGAAACAGGACATTCAAATTCAGGAAAAATCCTTTTTTTTTATGAGAACTAGTTACAGTCAGTTGTGATTTTGGGTGCAACATAATCTCCTATTATCAGTGGAAGTGACACAATTTGTTTCAGAATTTGTCATGTTTTGTTTCCAAAATGCCAGTGTTATTACTTTGTTGCTGAATCAGTATTTTTCTGAGCTTTAACAAAAGAACATACCTATAGTAAATGTTGCAGAGAAACATGAGAGTAAAAATATGTCAAAAAATAAGCCTAGTCCCTATAGTCTAAATGAATGCTCCCTCCCTCTGTAAACAGCATGTTGCATTTTCTTTTCGTGGTCTTTTTTTCAGTATCTGAAGCTGACTGCATTCCTGTTGATGCAATAAAAATAAATGCCACAAACATACAAGCTATAGAGTGAGAAAATTAACACTGCAGTAAGAATCTGCATATTTGCATGCAGTTTTTATTTTGCTTTCTGTTTTAATTCCGGTCATCAGTAATGCTGCACTGATATACATTAGTGCTTTATATTTCTTTGTTTTATTAAAAGTAATAAAACTGACCTATACATAATGCTAACACTGTAATGTAATAATACTCCCTAAATAGCATCCATTTGGCTTTGAACTTCACATCTAACTAAAATAAATGGGCTGGTAAGGGGAAAGAATTCAGACCTCATCAGAGCTAACAAAGAAATGGAGTGATTTCCCACTTCTGTCGCTATAATTAGCCCCCTTATCACAGAAGCAACCCATACGTGGGTGAGGGACTCCGTTAGCACCACAGAATCCGGTCCTCGACAAGTTTGGCTGAGCCAGTAAAACCTATCCCTACATCCCACGATATGGTCTCCCAACCTTCCAGCCTCTTCACGTCTTAGAAACGAAGAGAGAAAAATCACACAGGCTCCTCTCTCAGCACTGCCTGTAATTACGTGGCCTTTTTCTAGGAACTCCAAACCATGCTTTCAACAAAATAAGTTTCTGTCTTTTTTTCCTCCTGCTATTACGCAGCTGAAGCTGTGCAAATATGTGTGTTTGTGCCCTGCAACCACCCCTTCCCTCTGCAGAGAAACAATAGCCTCAGCAAGGCGGTGCTGGCCACAGAAATATCCAGGCGTGTGCGGCGACAAACTTTAAACCCTCGAGCAAGCCCTCGGAAGAAGCTTTAGCCAGGGAAGGAGCAAGCACCACATGGAGCCAGAAAGGGTTAAAGCTCCACTGAATTCTCCATTTCTTCCATCTCATCCACTGAGAGACAAAAAATGGGTTGCTGCTGCTGTTCTTTTTTTCCCCGCACACATTGTACAGCCTTAATTATCTAACAAACTGCATTCAGAGATGATTCTGGATGTTTTAGTAATTACTTAGGAATATTTACATGTCATACTTCAAGTTTCAAAATTCAGTGTTCTGAAGCAAAGAAAAGTGAGTGAAACCGGAACTTTGAGCGATGTCAAAGCACACACACAGTCCTTGGCTAAATACTAGGGACGGGGTGTCTGAGTTAAACTGTCTTTGAAGAAACCGAAACATTTCATAGCCCAGATGACTTTGCACAAATACCTCTGAAGGCAAACCAAAATGATGATCGAGAGGTTATTAATTCTTTCTTGATTAAGAAGATGCTAGGAAGCATATTCCCGGACACTGCCTCGAGGCCGTTCCCCAGGGAAGTGTGCGAGGGCTGTGGCATCCCAGAGCGATGTGTCGCCCTTTGAGACTAAAAAGGCCCATGGTTCCCTATTGAAAATGCAAGAGGAATTTAGGTAAGCAAAATATCATTATTTGAGTTGGCCAGTGGCCAGGGTGTTGGGGCTGAGACCCTGATCCTAACGAAGAGCAGAAAGGAATGCCAAGCCTGCTGTTTAATATGCATGACATGTCGGCTTTGCTGTCAACTTTTCCTTCCACCCCCTGCTTTTGTCTGCTTTTTCCACCTGTTGCAACTTGTCCTTATTCAGGCTGAGAGCTGGAATTGTCTTACTTCGATGTCACATTGTGTCTGGCACAATGATGCCCGGACCCCCAACTACTTTTATTAAGACAGTAAAGTGATCACGAATGGCAGTAATACTGCAGAGCCTATCAAGAATTTCTTTTTTGCACACATAAATACATGCATATATATATATATATATATATATATATATATATATATATTTTTTTTTTTTTTTTAATCTTGATGGTCTATTGCAGCTTCCCAAGCTAGAATTCAAATATGGAGGAGATTTTCCAGGATCTGTTGTTGCAGGGCTGCATGACTAACCACCGGGTTTTAAGTAAAGTGTTCTTGAAGATAAGAAAAAAATATGCGAGTAGAAACAATAAAAATAATGCAATTCAATCTTATCAATTCAGGCAGTTCCAGCTTTTATGTGGCAAACAAGGAGATCAAATTGCATTTATCTAATATCACAGATTTTTTAAATGTCTAAAATATTTAATTATTTTGCTTTGGCAACCTAAAGCTGAGGAACAGATTACTGTTCCCACTACATAAGGAAATAACTGACAACAATTAGTATTTATTCTTGTTGCTTTTGTAATAAAAATAGAATTCCATCACTTTCAAGGAAACCTAAAATATTAATAAGAATGTGATGAACTGAGTAAATGTGACGCCATAAGGAAATGATGGAGAACAGGTTGGAAATATAGTGCTTTGGGAATGGATTGCATTATCAAGCTTGTGATTGTGCATTTTGACAAGAGCAGCCCTCAGATTGATACGGTAGCCAAAGGGCACTCTTCCTACTGTGAAGCCGTTTGTTTCCATCCAGAAAAGGGGGAGTAGAAGGGGAATTGATCCCGTCCAACAATCGATAGTGACTCCAGCCTGAGCTTTTCCACAAGAGGTCACTCCTGAGTGACAATACTCTCAGTTGATGGCCAAAATGCAAGCCACAAAGTGACCATGGGCAGAAAAAACAATGCTGAGCTTAGTGGAGAGTGTGGCATTGGCTTCACTGCCTACAATGTGACTGTAGTGGTCGCTTCTGTAGTCCATACACACAGTAAGAACTCTTGGGTTTTGGAGAGCTGAAAGATTTCTGGGAACCTTGCAAGGCAGAGATCCTTTCCCTACCTCCCATGTGCCGTGACAGCATCTCTACTTTCAGTCTAACCCAGGTGCCTGGCTTCATGTGGTATAAAACCAACGTGGCAGACCACCTACTAGCAGAACCAATTATAAACGGTACTAATTATAAGTTTTTTTGGCAAACTTAGGAGAAAAAACCCCAAAAGCTACAGTATGAATGATAATGAAATTACTCGGGAGTTATGACGTCTGCCACTAATTTTAAAAATTATCTGTTTAGAGCAACACTTATTTGCATAAAAAGGAGTGGTGCTGCAAGGCAGTTTCCTGGCACCAAACGTATACATCTTCTAATGGGAAAGGCTGCTAGGGTGAAAAACGCGTTCTTTCTGACCCAGCATTAGCTGCATAAATTAAACCAGCAAAATAGTTGGCATCATAAAATAAAGAGTAATCTCTTTCCATGTATTTGAGAGCAGGATCATGGTTTTACATATTTTGGTAATGTTCCCCAAGGCCATCCTTGATTTCTTCTTAGCTCAAGAAAACTTCAATTAGAACATGAGCTGAATCCAAACTGGATGAGAAGTCACTGAAAAGCTGCGTGACCAAGAAGACGGACACTCTGAACTCTGGAAATTGAGCCTGGCAGTTTGAGACCAATTTTCAATGAAATCAGTGTCTACAGCTCAAAAAGCATAACTGAGAATTACCATTTGTCCTTGTAGTGTAAGCAGAAGCAATTAGGATTAAGCATAAAAATCAAATTCCTGCTACTAAGTCTCTAGGGGTTGTCTCCCCAGTTTTAAATTAAAGAGTAAATTACTAGAATACTTTGGCTAGAATATACCTGTCCTTTATATACTTGTGCTGCTAAAATACCCCAATGACACAGCAGTACCAAGTCTAAAACTGGACACTTTTTGCAGCCCTTAAAATCTAGAAAAGGTAAACACAAATGTGTCTGAACGGTCTGAATATATCATTACAGATTATTGGCGTGGGGGTGGGTGGGGGTGGCCTGCTAAAACATTAGTTGCTCGTCTCCTGTGTTAAATTGGAGGAGGTTTAAGCTATCTTTAAAAAATCTCCTTTGTTTGGATTCGACATTGGCAGCAGTCAATAATGTAAGAGCACTATAAAATTATAAAATTGTTAAACTTTGTAAGAACTTTATAAACACACTTGCAGATATTGCACATATCTTCTCTGTGCTCTGCAGTCAAACTGGACAATGAAACGACCACCTGTTAACTGCTAACAATGTGTCATTACCAGTTCTCATGCCTTTTTAAAGCAATTTTGGCTCTAGCTGCCGATAATTCTGGCTACGATACTTGTGTGAACATTAAGGGCACAGAAAGCCAAAGGCAGAAAACTGACAATACAGTTTGTGCTTAGACTACTAATAAGTAAGTGAATAATATGATTTTTCTAATTCCACATAATTGCTTGATCTCAAGGGGCCAAAAAAAAAGTTCTGAATACATATTTTAGAAGCAATCCAATCTACAGTGTTTAAATGCGAGCTTCGATTCAGTGAGATTTCACAGCAGATATTTTCACATTTTTAATTGTTTAAGTAGCCTTGTAACAAAACAGAGGTTATTCAGGATTCTCTAAGGTTTGAAAAGAAACGCAGACTAAGTCTCTGTCACTGCTCATATTCACTTTTGCTGTTTTGTCTGACAAATTATCATTTAAAGATATGTGAGAAGTCTAAATAAATAAATAAAGAAACCCCAAGTGCTGAGACATTTTATGGACATTTTGCTATGAGCTACAATAGGAGCAGAATTTGAGCCTCAAAACTTACCAGCCTTATTTTTCTTCCTCTGAGAAATGCAACGTAATACACAGTACAAAGATATTGGAACAATTTTTCACAAGCTACGTTCAGGCTACTTTATATTTTATAACACAAAGAAAAACCTTAAAAAAAATCCAGAATCTCCAAGATAATAGGAAAACAACAAGCAGCTTTGGTCATCAAAAAGAGACTATTTAATGAATCTCTGCATATGTGTGTGCGTGTACATGCACGTGTGCATATATTTATGATTGCATGGATAATTAGAATTAAAAATAGCCATGTTGGGTCTTTTTAATGCAACTTTTCTCTTAACGTCTAAGGCTTTGATCCTGCGCTGAAATGTGTGCAGGCAAATTCCTGCACAGCACTTTGGTGTGTGAGATACCTATAGGTAACTCGTACCAGCATGCGAATCTAAAGCTGTCACGGTGCTTACATTAGCAGCAGTGTGTGAATCTCCCGCCAAACAAAGAAGAAAGAAAAAAAGATTCAAGAGAGAGGGTGAAAGTAAAAAAATGCTGAATGAGTGATTCAGGATCACCACCAGCTCCGGCATCTGCTGCCCACAGTATCATGAGCATCTCAGCACAAACTGGATAAGGAAAGACTCAGTGGAGTAAAACACACCCTGCTACTTTTAGATCACTTTCTTTTTCAATCACACTGACAAAAATCAACCTCGATCCCTGGAATTTACCTTCTATAAAATTATAGATATATCACTGATTGTCAGCTACAGAGGACATGTCAGGTCTTTCAGCAATTCAGTGTATAAATATACAACAGGCAAAATTACTCTGGCAATTTGAGGTATTTTACTAAAATGGAAACAAAGCAACTGCAACAGACCATTAACATAGGACTCACATTGCTTATTTTTAAAAATAAATGGCTTAAATAAATGTCTTTGCTGCTAAACAAATTTATTTTGCTTAGGAGAGAATGTCACCCTTTAAAAGTGTGGAGCTAGTAGCTGTCCTGACTTAAATGCAAGTTATGTATATCAGCACAGAACACATTCAGCTTTAAAACTCTCAGTGATCTTCCTTACATTCTGTATGTAATAAAAATTATCTTAGCCTGTAATAGCATAGTTATTTAAAAAGGAAACGGAAAAAAAGAAAAAAAGAAAAAATCAGTAAAGAAAAAAGCCTTACTCAAAGATTTTCTGTGATCAGGCTTTGGTTCTTTGGATTCAGTGTCTAAGCTATTCAGTAATTCGATGCTGGAGGATCTTCTGAGTTTCAACTCCAAATTTCTCGATGTACAACTCCGTTCTTTTGGCTGGGAAAAGAATATATATATGTATATATATGTATATGCTTTTAATAAAATTATTATTCCTAAGAATGAAGCAAGAGATTACAGAATCAGAAGCTAACAGACACACAGAGCAAGTGATTCAGCGAGTATATAATTTAAGTGTAATGCAAAATTTGTCATACGGCAGAGCTTTTATGGCCCTGACAGACTGATCTTAATTTCAGAGATAAATTCCCATTTAAGTGAGGAAAACAAAAGGCCTACTTCTTTAGGCTTTAGAAACCAAAATTATTTCCACATTGCAGGCTACTTCCAAATGATTGCAAAGAAGAAGGTTTTCTAAATTGCCTTTCTGCTTTAGATAGTTACAGTAAGTATTCCTGAAAACACAATTGTTTCAAACATCCTTATGAATTTGGGGTTGAATTCTGCCGGTCTGAGCTTAGGAAAGAGGAGGAGGGAACTCTTGCAATTCACTGGCATACAAAGTGGCAATTAGTCCTGACTCTTTAGAAAAATAAAGAATAAAAAAAGAAAAGAAAATACTGTATTTTAGCTAATCACACATCTTTTCATATTTGGCCAGGTGAGGTTTAGCTGTCCCAACGGCCTGGAGAGATTCAAGGCTCTACACACACTTTCCAAGTTGTAAAACTGAAAGAACTGACAGGTATGAAATGGTCACCAGGAGTTTTGTGGTGGCATCCTGCCCTGCGCACCCAGCAAAGTCAAACCTTCACTGGGACAATCCCTGCCCTCTGCCACCCCAACCATTTGCAGCCACTGCTGCTGTGGTTTGCTGCATGCTCAAAGCTGCTGCTGCCACAAAATTATCTTAGTTACACTAAAAAATATAATCATGTCTATTAGATGTTTAGCTGAATGACAATCAAAAAGAAAAAAAAATGTTCTGGGTCTCCATGGAAAACTCCACCCCAAAATCTTCAGTGGGATATCAATATCCTCACACACCCAATGAAATACACAATATGAAGACATACATCATCAGATCAAACTTTCCTTGGCTGATTATAGCCTCAGGGTAATATAATGTTTGTAGCTCTTTAAGGAAACAGTAGCTGTGTTCAGATTAACCCTTTCAAAGAGGCTGCCTCTGCCCGCTCTGCCAATTCAATTGCAACAAAACCTCTGAAACATGTAAGAAATGGGGATATTTTTCTCCCACCAGAATCTGCAGTGAACAAGGGAAGTCTGTGTCCTCTGAAAAAATATGGGTTTAGATCAGGCAGGGATAGTAGGAAGACATTTGGAATTTGTACTGAGAGTGGCAAAAAAGAAAGAAAAAGCTACAGCTGAATCTGGTTTGGTAATTAAAAACTGTTTTAATAAAATGCAGCCCTGCTTACTTCTAGTAGAAAACCCCCAGCCTTCCTGGGAGAATAACAGCAATCAGTTACAAAGGAATATTATTCGCTAGTGTTATTCTTGTGAATAAGTAATACAAAAATTCATAAAAGGCTCAAATGTATTAATAGTTCTATTGAAGATTATATACTGTAGGCTGCATACACAGAAAATGCAAAAATTCATTAGTTATTAAGTGCTTGTGTGCTTTTACAACCCTCAGCAAACCAATGTCCTTGTTATTTCAGAGAAATAAATGTAGCGTTCCGTTTCGAGGCAAGAATCAAATGACATTTTTGTTCAACAACCATGTTTATCTGACATTTTTTAGTAGATTTGCATACATATTTTTATATCCTTCAGAGAAAGGAATGTCTAGCTAGCTGCTGACTGCCTAAAACCTGTAGAGATTTTTAAGCGAATGAAGTTGAAGTTGCTACATCTTAATTAATAAAGGTAACAGCCAAAACAAATACATACCAATCTGTCAATTGCATTTTTGATAGCATGGAACCAATCCAATATGAGAAAGTCAATATCCGACTGGAGGAGGAACTCATTTCCTGACACTGTCGTGATCTGGGGAGCACATGGACACAGGCAGGTAAGCAAAGCACACATCGGACAGATGATTTTCTTTTATTCTCTGTCTTACACACCCAAATGCTTTCCCTTTGTATCAAGAATTATCTCCTGGAGTGCTAAGTTACTGAGGAGTTTTGAACCTCTGTCTGAAAACTGTTTTGAATATGTCACAACAAACGAGATATTGTCTCAGCAACGCAACCACTGAACACAAATAGTGCAGAAATAACAGGAATGTGACAAAAGTTAAGAAACGCCAGGAAACTCGGTGTTGCAAGGCACATTTCAAATGTAAATCAAAGCACCCTGAAAAGAAATAAATTAAATAGGTGAATTAATTCCTGTTCTTTTCAGTTTCCGTTTCTACTTTGGCATTATTATTTTTATACCTGGTACCTCCATTCTCAAGTTTACGTGTTATTTATATACCTGCAATTCCAGAGTCCACTTCCAAGCATTTTGGTAAAATTAATAATGTCACTCTTTTTCACATAAAGAAAAATTACCATCAAAGATGGCTGTAGCAGAGTAATTAGGAGCCCATTTATCATGAAAAAAAATCCCCAGTTTGTCTGAATAGAAGTCGATTTACATTTTTGACCCACTCACTGGGAATATTTATCAAAAGAATATTCATTCCCCTGATAATGTTGCTTCACTGCCTAACAATATTTGGTGGAAATATATATGCATATGCTGTTGGCCTGAACTTCTGTAAACCACCATGATAATAATGATACATCACTTTTGCTTTTTTAATATATATCCTTTCACCAGAGCAGATCTCCAGGTGTTTTACACAGCAGGTCAAAACGACCATTTTACAGATGGCAAAACTGAGGCTCCAAACCGTGCAGTGCTTTGCCCCAGGATTATTCAGCAGTTCCCTGGTGCATGTGGCCATGGAGCATGATCCAGGGCACAGCAGTTCTAGCATCTGCATGTGGGCATTGCACCCTTGGGATTCAGTGTTTTGGGGATGCAGGTTTAGCCTGCACACCGGGATAAATTTTGGGGTAATGACCAAAACCTTTTCAGGTCTTTCTCAAGGAACAGATGAACACAGTGGACAACAGAGATTTCTCTCTGCCCAAACTGTGAGGAAAAGCAGAACGAAGCCGTTAAGACCTACAGAGCCTTTTTATATAAATCCATCAATCCAAAGTGCTACTGTTTCACTGCATCTGCCCCATGTCAAGAGTTTTTATTAAAATGTAAAAGAAACAAGAGATCTTTACCAGCCCGGGTACTCCCTGCCTCTTTCCTAAATCTGAAATACTACCAGGGAAAAACAGGAAAAAAAAAAAAAAAAAAAAAACCAAAAAAACCCCCAACCCTAAACAGTTTAATGTTTTATTAATTGTTCTATAACCCTCCCATTATTGAGGAAATGCCTGTAAGGAAGTTTTCCAAAGTCATCAGCATTAGGGAAAATCCCGTCAGCACAGCTCCAGTGGAGACATCCTGTGAGAGTGCTGTGGAGAATGTGGGAATGGTCCCCCGGCGCGGGCTCGGGAGGCTGCCCGGCTGCAGATGTTCATCTCGTCCCGTCCGCACCCGTTGGGAGCGAACCTCCAGTCACCCCATTGTTCCCCGTGTGCACTGTGGAGTTATTTACTGGGGAAATTTTACCTCCCCTTATTACTCCACAGCCGTAATGTTAATCACTACTCGTACACGCAAGTTCCCTTTTTCAAAAGGAGAAAAGAAAGTCAAAATTCAACTTAAGGTGAGCAGTTGAAAGACCTGACCTACAGTTCTGTGCCTGGCTCACCGCAAGGTTTGGGTTCAAAATGTATTATTATATGACAATTTATTAATGTATACATGCAGATATGAATTAGACTAAACACAGGCAACAATACAATCTAATACTTCTCTCCCAGTATAAACAAGTCATTATTAAAATTATAAAATGGAATAAAACTTTCAAAGTAAGAGCAACATATATAATTAGATTTACTGCATTTTGAAGGCTTAAAAAGGACACAACATAGTTCAGTCTTCCGTTCAGTAAATTCAGGCTTTATTAAAATACAAGTGTTCAGCACTGCATAAACATTTGCACTGTATGATATGCAAAAGAGATACTCCTTTGCTAACAAGACCAAAGCAAAATGCATGTTGAAAGTTTCTTTGTCTGAATGTGTTATTTTGATAATCATATATTATCAGTGTTTCATGAGCAAATCTGTAAAAACAGATCATAGAATGGAGGGAAGAGAAATCATTTAAAATATACTTTCTGTAAGATATAGTTCAAGTCCTTTTCTTTCTTTCCTCAGACTAATCTTCAGAGTAACTAGACAGTTTCAAGAAGACTGCTACTGCTCTCTACAGTTTAAATGCATCCACTCCTTAATTACAGTCAGTAATTGACTTTGTTCTGCTCCATTCCAGCCATTCACAGGAAGGCAGTTCCAAAGGCTTTGGCTGGTAAATCCCATTTAATGTGCAGGTTTCCTATCCCACTTTTATATATTACCTCCTTAGGATTTCTGATAAATGGTTCTTGGAAGGGATTGCTAAACCATATTTGCACTTTGAACAATCGAATTTTCAACACCCTTGGGAAAAGACATCAGTAAAGAATGCTAGCTTTGACTAAACCTTGTGATTGAACAATTTATGATCACAGCCCTAAATGATGTATAACTAACAACAAGCATAAATTGTTCAATATTAAGGCGTGCTAACACACTGTCCCTGTATCAGGTGCTGCTGAAATAAAGAGAGGGACAGGAGGAAGAAATGAAAGACAAATCTGAAAAAAAAAAAAAGGGAATACAAGAAATTTAAGTGCTCTAGATAGAGCTGCCAGTCTCCGTTGTGCCAGGTACTTCACTTATTTAAATATTTCCTGAAATCACTCTCTCTTTGCATCATTTTTACAAAGGCTGGAATTAGCATTACCTTACCAGGCAGAATAATGATGCTGCTGTTGGCAATAAATACCCACAAGAAATGACAATTGACATTAACCCTCTTATTTGCAAAGGGTATGCCCTTCAGGTTGCTTATAGCAGAGCCAGGATGCCTGGATTCTCTCTTTCTTGTTTTAGTACCTTGGAAAAATCACTTCAAAGACTGATTCCACTCGCATGGTAGTTTTACAATGAACTGTAGTACAGTCCTGCTGTTAAGCATTGATCCTCTGAAAATATTGGCTCACCGCAGGTAAATACGTGTTAAATTCAATACACTGCTGGGCTGCCAACAAAGTGTGGGAAGAGGGGGGGGAGGCAGGTGTGAAACACTTTTTATGATATCCTACTTGTGGCTTATTAAGGATTTCTCTTGTCACCTTATAAAGCTGCAAATGGAGGGGTGAGTTTCTTTTGCATGTCACCATAATGATGTACCAAGGTTGTGTTCAACACAATCCTATGTTATTAAACACAAAGATGCCTATATAGCTCCAGGAAATATGGGACAGTGTATCTAATTAATACCACTGCCATTTTACAATACATAAATATACCCTGGAACCTACCCAGGACCAGCAGTTCTTAAAAATCCTACAAATCATCTATTTTCCCTGTGGTGGGTTGTGCTCTGGGGCATGCTATTGTCCCATGCATGTCTGTGTTCCTCTAGGACTTTCAAACCTTTACAGATCACCTGGATCACCTTCTACAACATATCTCAGAGATTCTTACCTTTCACAGTATACCTACACCAATGGAAAACAGGAGACAAAAGCCAGAAAAGTGCCGTGGGATAAGCCCAGAGGCTTCTATCCATAGTCTTCCTACAAACTTTGGTCTAGGGACTAGTGCATTGCTGTGAAAAAAAGTCTCCTTCATGGTATCACTGTATTTCTTTACCAATATACATTTCTATAGACACATTTGTTCCTTACATTTATTTTAGCTGCAGTACAGGGATGGAGGCAATTTTAGCAATCCTACTGATAGGCACTCTATGGAGATATGGAAAAGAGCGATAAATTCACAGAGCAAAACAAAAATACAAAACCGTATTATTGATTCACTGACTTCAAAGTGTACTTATGCATCTCTGGTGGCTATAACTATTATTTGCAGCGATTAGCTATTTTCAGACAATGCCAAGAACAAACTTTAATACAGGAAGTGAAGAATCCTATGGGGAAGGAGAAATGCAGCAAAAAAACCAAAACACTTCACAGTCTCTACCCTGCAACAAAAAGGAAAAGAATGAGCAGCTCAGGAAGCGTATGGCTCACGTATAGCTCATGTATGGCCACCAAAAACCCGCCACACAGTTCTTATTTCAGCCAAATGCTGAAACAAGCCATTGTTTAACTCCCTCTGAAGGTGGGACATCCGGAAAAAATGCTGGACTACTGGGTTAAAACTTCACATAACCTACATCCATGGTTTCGCATTGGATTATTGGACACTTCTGGACCATGGAAACCCCACCAGATGCTAATCCAGTGCAGCATCCAGTGCAGAAAACCAAAATTTTGATGACACCTGGGACTTCCACAGCTTGTGGTGAACACTAAGTGATTTAAACTTGGATTGACAGTTACCTCTGCGTGCAGAAATTCAATAAAATGTGTTCCTCTTGTTGCACTGTGCATTGGGATTGCTGCCCTTGATATGTGTAGGAAAAAAGGAAATGTGAGTCGCTGAAGCATTTCTAGCTCAAAAGCTTTGAATAGAAAAGAACAGAATAGAATCATTTAGGTTGTAAAAGACGTTTATGATCATCGAGTCCAACCATTAACCCAACACTGCTAAATCCACCACTAAGCCATGTCCCTAAGTGCCACACCTACATGTCTATAATACCTCCAGGGAACACCAGCTAACTCTTCCTCCATCCCACTGCTCCCATCATCTCACCTTGCACTCTCACAAGGATTTTTTTCCCTAAAAATATTAATAATCTTGATCAGCCATAACAAAGAGGAACGTAGGCTTTTCCCCTTTATTTTCCAGACATATTTCTGCAAGCTGGGACCTAGCCATGCAGCCCACGTAACAGAGGACACACCACTCCCCACCTGCATGGCAGTCAGCAGAGCTGGGAAAGGAAAGGTGGGAAGGCAGTCAAAAAGAAGCAAGGGGGGAAGTGTGGGGGGTGTGGTGTGAAGAAAGTTGACTAGAAATTTTCTCTCTTCCTAAACAGTCTTACAAAAAATAAAAGAATATGATTAGAATATAATATAGTTTGAGAATAAATAGAAAAAACATAGATACTCATGTATCCACACCCACAGTAGAAGTGGAATTAATTAAAGTTGGGAGACACTATGCTCCTTAGTGGTTTAATTAACTGGATTTGAATTAAACAGGGACGGAAATATGTAAGTTTTTAAAAGCATGTCAAAAGTCTAACTGCATTTCTGGAAGTCGATCTCAAATTCTTTCTCACAGATAATCCAGTCTCTTGGCCATGTTTATGCTGAATGAGTGAGCAGCAGAAAGGATAAATAAAGTATCTCTCTGTGCTGTACCACAGTGAGCTGAGAGGCTAATATTCAAGAAATGCAAATAAAAGAAAATAAAAGGATCAGTATTGAGCTGTGTTATATCCATACTGCATCACATACCCATTATATGATTCAGCCTATCAAACAGAGGTAGTCATGGTTATGCTGATAGTTAAATTACTTAAAGGACTCTAAGATGTTTATGACTACCAAAGAAATTTCATTATCAAGCAGATTGTCTGTCTCATATTACAGTCTGGCTTTACCAATCTAGCAGTCCTTTGGATGTCGAGCAAAGTTAACATTGAAGTGATGGGGAAATATCAGCTTGAAAGAAAAGGTCTTCAACCAATCTTTCAAAAAAAATGATATTTGTTAAAAAAATTTGTGAGAAAGTATCTGCCTTGTGTTCCCAATGTTGCTAGATGTTAAGTAAATATATGCTGATTGCAAAAAAGTTGCTTTGGCAACTCTCTTATTAAAATGCATTTGTAACCCCCATCTGTCATGAAAGTTTTGAAAAGTTTGTTTACTTTGGATAGCCGCCTTATCCAGGGTTACCCCAGCATACAATGATAGCAGTCTTCAGAAGTTGTGTGAGGAACAAGCCACTGGGGATCCATTTTTGTTTTAATTGGCACACACAAACACTTTTCTGGTCTGTCAAAAAGATCAAGCTAATATGCATGGCGGGTGTTATATTCTCAGCTTTTGGGAGTAGTAAAGCTCCCTTTATTTAAGTAATTTAAAAGATAGACTGCAAAAACTTTGCAAGTCAGAAAAATGTTTTATACTTTCTTTGGGAATATTTGTTTTAAGCAACAGAAAATGTTCTACATATCTAAAGATGTTGAACCTTATGTTATAATTACCCTGTTTCTTCTGACTCTGTAAAAATTACTGTGAAAACCAAGCACTGCAAAGAGGCAACGAACACATCTTCTGTTTTCACAACTTCAGCAATATTAGCAGTTGTAAGACCACTCGATGTCAGATGTTTAAAAGGTATGTCTTCAGTTGCGCTGCCTTGCTATGACTGATTTGCACATCCATTCTCTGGGAACCTTTGTGGGGTCACCAGGTCAAAGCAACCTGCTCGTGTACACAAGTTGCATTTTGCTGAAATTAACTCAGTATTTGGGTTGTACATACCAATGGCTCTGAAGTGAATTCAACAGTCTGAAGTCTGGGGTCAAATTTCCAAGAAAGAACAAATTTTTAAATGAAACTGTATTGTACCAGTGATGAACAAATAATTTTTTCTTGGTAAATCCCTAGAACTGAGTCATTCAACATAAATTAGTCATAAAATAATGAACTCTAGGACTGTTAAGAAGAAAAAAAACATCTTTAAGCCTAATGTTCCCCTTCTGCTATGCAATGAACTCATAGCATATATGAGTTTCTATTGAATTACATTAACACTAGCAAGGGGAGAATCAGGTCTTCTCTTTTCCTTTCTGGCTGTGAAGAATCTCAGTTGCAGAACAGCTGATTTATATCACTTGTAAGGAAGATGCTGAACAAACAGGAGGTCACGACTAAAGCTGATTAGGCCCTGAGAGACCTAAACTCCTCCTTGGATTTGAAGAGGAGTTCAGGGTGGAGAGTCCACAGAGCCTCCCTGGAGCGGTAAAGGTCCAGTGCTCTGCCACGTGTACTGGGATGCTTTCACTGATTTCAAGGAACAGCTTGTCATTCTCTCTTTTTCACCCACCCGTCCAGGTCTTATTTCTTCCTTCCCTTGGAGATGTGTGAAAAGAAAGCACATGTTGTTTAATCGAAGGGGAAGGTAAAGAAGTGCAAGTACTTTCTTCTAAACAACCAAGGAACGTACCGGGACAAGTATGTTCTGCTGATCTGCCGCTCTGTAGTAGGCCTTATGTGAGTTGGACTCACAGATGGACTACTTGGACTGGCCTATGAAAAACAGGCTTTTCCTTCAGAAGGCAAAGAGCATAAAAGGAAGATATGAGACAAGCAGGAGACGACCATCCTGGCTGTCAGACACCTGTGTGCAGCCACCCATGTACCCCCTGCCTGTACTAACTTCTCCAGCCCCACGGATGAACTGCCTTTGCCATGGGAGTGGGTTAGATGGACTTCTGCCAGTCATTAAGCCAAATACAGGGGAGATGGTAGTCACCAGAGTTGGAAAGTGAGAAAGAGGTACCCCCAGACTAGCTCAGAACAGAGAAGCAGGAGATAATAATTAAGACACAACTCAGGCGTGTCTGTGCATAGCGGGAAGTGGGGGAATAGACAATTGCACATTTTGTCCACAGATGAAGACTGAAGGCAATGTATGAATACCTACTGCAAGCTACTTTTCTCCTTGGGGTAATATTTTACTGTTATTGCCTTTGCAATCTGAAGCCATATATTACACAGCCACACACAGAGATATTGGCAATGGTTGCTTAGAGAAGTTCTGTCTTTCTTAGTTTTACCAGCTGGACAATACCTAGTGATGAATGGTCCTCCTGTCCAATTTTATATGCATGTTATAACACTTTATGATATATGTGAGTGAGACTCAACATGATAAGTCCTTGTAACAAAAAAAAAATAAAATCAAAGGGAGAATGGATGCTCTACTTTCAGTGCAAGCAAAGATATATATTTAAAATATATATGTGCTCTGTGTAAAGATTTCATTCTGTTGACTCTTATTTTAGCCAGAAATTTATTCATCACTAGCAGAGCATTTTACAGCTACATTATTTGCAGGCAGAAGCTGGTACTGGCTTTTAGTATTTCATTTACTGACACGTCTCCGATTAATAAGTGCTGAGATTGCACAATAAGAAAAAAAAGAGATGTTGTTATAAGTATCTTTATACTTATAGTAACGTATTTGGCCATGATTATAAGTGTTTATAAAACATCCAAGAATTGTTCCTTGTCTACTTACACTAATGAGAACACCTGTTAACTTTAGAGCTGCACAGACTTATTTGCATCGAATTCAGGTTTTTTGCATACTGTACATCACTTTTTGAAACAATTAGATGTTTACAGAGAAATATAGCTAAAAGAAGAACAGCAGCTTGAATGCCCTCCAGCCCAAGTCAATGCTAATCCTGGTTTGAGTGAAAAGCAGAAATCTGCTGAATTACAATACTGACACAAATTCAGTTAGCAGTGAACAAAGGTGTACCTGCAAATCCTCTGATAGCAGATGTTACTTGTGGGGATTGATACCCGTTGTTGAATAAAGCATGTCTTAGAGATGAAACAGCACTACTGAATGGGATTTTTCATTGTTATATTTTAATTTCATTGGGGTTTTTTTTTTTTTTTGGCTCAGAATATCACTCTGTACTGAGCATGTAGTACATGTGGTCATTTTCCAAAATAGCTGTTTACATCATTTTATTAACTTGCCAAAAGCCAATACAACAACACAAGAATCCTCCTACTGCTAGAGATCCAAAACACCATCTCTGCAGCAGAGGGGTTTGTGGCTCGGGGCAAGGAGGCAGGAGGTCCCTTTCTATAAAAACAGGTCTACTGAATGGTAAGTGTAATATCCTGCTGCTACATGACCATGCCAGCTATTGTTTAACAACAATGTAAAACATCAAAGTTGGTCCATGATCTGAACATAGACTCTGCCAGCTGTGTCAAGTTCCTAAGTGTTTCAGGCAGGAAAAATATAATGGTTATCTTTCCTTGCATGCAGGGAGCAAACAATGCATAACATCTTAGGTTTGCCACTTTCCATCTTTATTTGTAGGTAAATATTAGAGAAAGCTAAACAGGACTAAAAATGTTTTGAATAAGGCTATTATATCCATTTAAGAAAACAAACATTTCCGACTACAGGAGCTGAAAATATTCCCATTAAAAAAACAATTTATTGTTTTAATAAAAATGATGCTGTTGAGATATAGGACAATGATGAATAGATTTTTCCACCTAGCTGAATTGTCATTTGTAAGGAGCCACAAGCTTGTTAGAAAAATGTCACAGGTGATAGCATACATCCAGTTATTAAGTACTGAAGAATATGGATATTTCAAATACAGTTCCTAAAAGGCTAATAGACTATGAATCTTTCTTAAACACATGGTGTGTTTTCATTTGGGGATGAAGCTATTTTATATAATAAGCAGCATCACAATATACATAGTATGGAGACGTTTTATTCGATGAATACCTTCTAATTTTTGAAATTAGAAATTCTTGTGTTCTGAAAAAAATGGAACTTTATATGTCTCCAAATTCTCATGATAGCTTCAAACCAGTTTTCAAGTGTTGGAGGATCCTGGGACTTTTGTTTAGACATTCTGGAACTACACTGACAGCACTGGAAATGCACTGGCCTTTAAATTTATCAGCTACTCCACATAGTAGCATAGTAATAACAGGTTACTCATAATGTTATTTAAAAATACCACAGAACCAAAATATCAATTATCTTTTCACAATAGGTGTCTAAGGGGAGTTTTTCTAAGAAAAGGAGAATATAGCTCAGAACTCAGTGAATTTCTCACATTAACTGAACTTAGTCAGCTAACTTAAATTGGGTGAAAAACGACCAAAATATTTGACTATGTAGCTCACAAACAAGACAAGCTACTTTGATTGGTTCTGTAATGTATTGTTTTTAAAGAAATACAAAAAAATTAGAAACAAAATAGAAGAAAAATGTACCTCCTCTCTAGATCCTTGAGTTTCTGCTATGCAATGGGATATATCAAATAACAAACATTAAAACCAAATAAATGATTTTAAAGATATGTATAGCTTTTACATTGATTTTTTTTAATAATGTAGACTTTCCCCATGTATAGGAATATGATGTATACTTTGACATCTGCCAGTCAAGCTTCTGGCTATCACACTGGATGATCTGGAAGGATGCACCACAATGTGATGTGGCATGCAGAAAAATTGAAAAACTCCATTTTTCCAAAATAAAATTCACATCTTCTAGTTCTAAATAGAGAGAATGATTGCAAAATATTTGGCCATCAAGACTGTAAAGATTGAGGTTGGATAATCAATAACGTTTGTGGTTGAATTACCCACTGATAACAAGTAATTTCCTGCTATTCGTGAGGGGAATTGGGAAGTGGTTTTTGGGAATTTGGCAGACTCTCTCCCTCTTCTCTAAATATGCTGTGTCTGAAAGCCTGATACTCTTTTCTATTGTAAGCTTTGGGATCATGCATTACAGGAAAATGCAGGTTTGGGGTGACAGCTCTTAGGGGAACTTAGGGATCTAAATATAAGAGAAGCTAAAAATATGCAAAATTATCAGGCACAGAAATGGCTGGGTATTTGGGTTTTGAGTCCTCCATGCCATAATCATAAGACTGTATTTATCTGGAGCCCTGCAACACCATGATTGTTGCTCCATTTCTTGTCACTAATAAATGTGCAGTGCACATGACAGGAAAATAGTGTTTTAAAACGCATTATGACCTCCTTGTCCAAAGATGTCATCACTGTATAATAATTCAAACACTGTCCATGTGCCAGAAGACTCCTGCTTATCCAACAACCCAAACTGCAGATACAGAAGGGCTGTTACCAGAGCATCTCCCCAGAGACCCCTGACCCACATATTTCTTGCCCTTCCCACCATGTTGTTAGAGATACCAGGTACACTACCACTCTCATTGAACTCAACGGCACATGACAACTCAAAAGTGACATCCGACTGGTAACACACCGTTTAAACTGCGAGGCAAAATGGAAAGGCTTAAGGAAACTGGAATTTCAGATTTTGGTTTCTGAACGTGTTAAATTACTGGGTACTACAACCCCACCCATGACCTAATCCTTGCACTGTTTGCCTGCAACTAAAATAATTAAGAACTTTATCGGATTCTTTAGCCTTACAAAAGAAACTGAGATGTTACTACCCAGTGATTTGGGGTACTTACTCATTAGATCAGAGCTGGAAGAGCTGAATGTCTCTTTATTACTCATGTCTATGGACAGGGACATATAGGTGAATTTGAACTATAAACAGAAGCAATTACATTAACATTTCCCAACACTTTCAAGAATAAGACTAGAAGCTGTTGTTTGTTTTGCAAAACCATGATCTGCTATGCTAATAAGTCTAAAATTTGATTAAAAGAAAAACATTCAAAGCAGAACCTGGCAGTACAGCTTCTTATGTGCTTTTCTTTCATCTCTGGAACATAGTAGCCCTGATTCAGCAAGGTACTTCATTAAGCAATGTGCAACTTTCAGAACATGAGTACTTGCGCTGCTTTCAGTCACAAGACTGAAATGAGCAAATCAGTCAAAGCAAAAATAGCAGAAAAGTTATATTTATTCACAGAGTGAATATTTCAGGGAACAAAAGATATGTTAGCAACAGTCAGTAAGAGCTGCATGTAAATTAACTGCCGAACCACAAGCAACAAAGTTAGCTATCACTTACAAGCCTAAGAGCAAAGGAAAGCTATACCTGCTAGCTCAATTAACAGAAGAGAATATATTATGAAGGAATTTGATGGGAAAAAACCAAAACCAACAAAACCCCCCACCACCTATTTGTTTGTCATCTACCTATTTGAAGAACACAGTATCAAATAATAAATAGGATGGGTTTTGATTTTTTTTCTTTTTTTTACCTTTGGCCATACTTACTGAAACACAGCCAGGTCAGCTTGAAAAGGAATGTATGAAATTATACCCAGTTTTCAGTTAAACTCTGGGTCTTCAATTAGCAACAATCCCCATAACTCACTCCTTTCCCTCTGAGAACAGATGAACTGATTCTCTATCACAGCCAGGCTCATAATGTCTAAGATTAACTAGAAGTCACTCACTTAGAAGATGACCTTACAAAGAATTAAGCCATAAATTAGATACCGCCAGAACTTGAGAATTAAAATAAAAAGGAAAAAAAATTGCTGTCATAGGTGTTTAGAAATTCAATTATACCACTTCATCTCTTATCGAAATGCAAACACACATAGGCTGAAACCTTGTGGTGTAAAGCATGGAGATACACCACATCTAAATAAATCAGTGATCAGTACCAAAACAGGTGAGTATTTATCAAACCTCTTATTTAACAAAGAAAGAGCAGATAGCCATATTATTGGTGAAAGCTGCTTTTATCGAAGGAGAGAACAGGATCTCAGTTTCACGCTTAAATCTGAACGATAACTCATTCCCATTTTTCACTGCTTTTGCTCGATGACAGGTCATTCACCTCACTACTGTCATGCATTACAAAAATTAGCAACCAAGAAAATGAATCTAGATCAGTTCCTATGTTTGAACTTGCTCATTTGCCTATCCGCTCTATTTCCTACTTAAAACCCGTTGACTGCATCGCGGAACCAACTTCACAGTCGACACGGAGCAAGGGAGATGGAGAACCTTGCGAATTTTCCCAATGTATCAGACTTACAAAAACACCTGTGCTAAATAACTTTGTGCTGAGCTACTGTGAAAAGCTGCAGTGTTAAATAGCAATCACAGTTTCTGATTTTTCACTGAGCTGGTTACTCTTCTGCTAGAGTCCTCCGAGCTGTTGTACAGAGCGTGAATGGCACCCATTTTAATCTTATTACCTTCTTTTTTATTTACATTGTTGAAATCATGAATTTATTTATCCTGAAGTATCATTACATCAATACAATGGGAGTTCAGCAGTGCCTGATAAAGTTGAAAAAAATCTGTTTATCCATGCCTTTTGCTCCTGAATTGAAACCATTCATTCACTGACTACTATAAGATGATGAGAGGGGTTGAGGAAATTATTCTAAGGCATTTGATTTGATACAGGGTTAAAAGTGCTATTTGTTTTCTTTAAAAATATCCCAAACACAGTATGTAAGGACAAAGGTAATGTAAAATTAAACAAACTTAGAAAGTTGCTGCCAATCCATCCCTTAAGAAGCACTGCAGCATTCATGTGAGAAAAAGCTCAGATTTCCATTATATAAAGAAACAATTCCCTTAAATCTACACAAGCACTTAAAAAAGATGCATTTGCATCTATACAGAGCTCATTATAGGCTTTAAGTGTGTTAATGATTAGATGGAAAACTTGTTCAAACAAATTATTGACTCTGCTAGTGAAGATCAGAGAGACAGTAAAGCTACTGCAAGCAGGTAAGGAAAGTTGCAATTAGATTGATCCAAGGACTATCTCACTTTGGCCTTCCCAGAAAGATAAATAGCAGCAATCTCAGGTCTGGGAACAAATTTCAAATACCTGCATACCTTCACACCTGAGGGAAGAAACAGGTAAAAGAACATTGCCAACATCATCTCTGTCAAAAACAATTCACCTTCTACATTCTTTAAACCCTTTTACATGTGTTTCCTAATTTATATGAACCATTCTGCAGGTCTTTAGCAGTGGTGTTGCAGGGAAAAGCCAGAAAAGCGGGAATAGAGCTGCTGCTAATGATGATTCATCTTTAGTGATGTCTGCGCTGGTACGAGTGGAGACTGGAGGTACGTTTAGATGCTACGCTCAAGCTAGAGTGAACCTAAACCAACATATGCCAAACTGGAGGGGGAAAAGAAAGTTGTTGAAAATTTGCTGCTCTGTTTTAATCAAAATTTTAAGTCATTCCTGATTTTCACCAGACGCCAGGCAGGAGAGCACAGCTCATGGTATTTAAATGAAGCTCCCACAACATTTTGTGGCAACACGATATTTTATGGCAGCGAGTGCAAAACACAGCAGCAGCACCACTGTAAACTTTGAAACGTTTCGAAGACTATCCAGCACCAACTGCGCTGCCAACAGTTTTAAGTAAAACGGAGTGAGCTAAAATTATGCAAGCAACCGTTTCTCACACGAGTAGACCCAATGATTTCAGACAAGGGTGATATCTGAGATGAAGACTTGCAGAAGAGGATGCTTGAAAAATATATATATATAAAAAGAACTTTTCATTGCAAAGAAGGTAGCAACACCCGGACTCGCGTTTAGGTAGGTTTGTCTGCGCGCTCGCGATTCTCATTTCCTACCTACATGAAATGGGTTTCAAATCTATAATTCATATAAAGTGAGAATTTCAGTGGTTTTTTTCACAAAAAAGCCTATTGTGAATGGCCCCAGGAATACTCCCCCAGCCAGGTAATTTAAACAGCAGAGAAGATAGGCAGATATGTTATTTTCAACAAGGTCCCAAGGTGGCTTTCAATTAAGAAAAACAATTGACTGATGTTTCTCTGTTTGCTGCCAGGAAGCTCGATGTAGTATTTCTAGAGCTTTTTCTCCACTCTACCCAACATGTGGGCTCAGTGTCAAGCTGTGAGTTTGTAAATCTTTTTCAGCACTTATCAGAGCTCAACATGAATTATGGTATTGCCAAATCTGCTTTATGCAGCTTTTTTTACACTAGAAGAAAATGTACAATTTTATGGTCAAAAAGAAATGTCTACATACTTGCAATGGGAGAATGCAGTCAGTTGTGACTGAACCCCAGAAAAGAATATTTCCCCCTAATCCTGCATCTTTCCTGTCTTCAAACTTTGGAAACTTCTCAACTGTCAAGCTTTACGTGATGCACATGGTTTCTCTCTGTACCTTTATTCACTTAATAAAGTAAGATTTTATTAACTAAGACTTTATTAGCTAAGATTTTATAAACAATGCATGCTCGAGAAAATCACTTCTACTTTTGCAGATGATTTGCCTTAAAACATGTGTCAATGTTTAGTAAAATACCTTCCTTTTTGTTGAATCCTTAGCATGGATCATAAATCAGCCCTTTTGTTGAGGGCTAATAAACTTTGTGCGTGTGCGTGCGTGTGACTTAATACCATTATAATAATATTATATGGCAGGCAAAAATATAATGAAAATGATAATTTGCCAAAAAGATTTAAAAAACACTGAGGTGTTACCTATCAAAAGTTCTCCTTCTGTCTATGATACAGCACAGATTGCAATCGTGACAGTAAATCTGGTGCTATTGTTAATGCCATGGCACTTTGGTTTTTGGCTTGCTTCAGTCCAATCTGTGACATGCTTGTGAATATCTTTCTTCTGTTCTGTCTGTATGGCATATGGATTTCTGGGATACAACGTCAGACCTATCCACATAACAAGTGTTCAGAGCACCTTATCATTTTAAAAAGCCAATTACTCAAAAAGACAAATGTGAAATGTTTCACATTTAATGATGAGCAAATCTGCAAAACAAATGCAATTTTGCTTCATTTGAAAAAGTTTAGTTTAACTGTAAATATTGCAATGGAGTCCCTAGCAATACACACCATGGGTAGGGACAGGCTCATTTTATGCATATTGTACATCATCACTGTCACTTAAATCTGCAAGATTTTCCATGCTAAGTTGTTTTAAATAAATAGAAAGAAATGAGATACAAAAGACTGAAATATATGCTTCTGAATAGACTGTAAAAATGTCACTGCTAGCACTGAGCATTGGACACTTAAAAAAAAAATATTTTGAAAGTCTCACCCAAAAAAACGAAAACTGCATATGTCTACAGAGGTAAAGGTCAGTAATGAAACAATTAACAGCAAAAATACCAATCCATTTTTTAGAAATATTTGTCAATATATAAAGAATGTTTTGTACGGCACATAAGTGCTCAATTAATCCTGGCTTAGTGGCCGTATGTCATATTCCCAGACTGAAATAATGTCAGCTGAAGAACTTAAATACACATAGGTTCAAAGCAAGATTCTGTAAGGACTTCAGGGCTGCAGAAATTGCTACTTTCTGGTGCAGTACTAATAGAGCTCATGATTCAACGAGAGTCTTTAGAATATCCATAATATATATGCTGTACCACTGAGGTCAAAATACAGTACGGTGGAATTTTTTTTTAAAAGACAGGCTATAGATATATGTATTTATGCCTACACGTCTGCAAAATATAAAGGCACACGTACGCCAGCCGCTGCTATAGACAATTTAATGATTGTCAGTTATCTAAATTGTAGGTGCTGAGTACCAGAGAAGAAATTAAAACAGTTATTGTTAATGTAGGAGCATATTGGGCTAAAAGGCTAGGTAGGAGAGCAGTGATATTAGTGGGAGTACTTGATGGAGCAAGGCAAATGGATTTATGTACAATAATTAAAATATATGGGAAACATAGAAACAGATTTTAATATTGAGGATTTTTGTGACTGATTTGATTTTTAAAACCCTCTCACTAAACTGAGAACGTTGGTAACAAAATAGTATAGAACATGGGAAACTGAATGCAGCTGGCACTGGTAATTTTAGAAGAAACTAATCTTGATATTTATAACATCATGTAGTAAGCGGAACACATTTACCAGGCTGGGAATGTTGAAATACAAAAAAGTTCACCTTTCAGCTATTGTGTTCTAGGTTTATTGCACTAGAAAAAAATCAGAAATCAGCTGTTTCAAGGCAAATATTAGGAAAGTTTATTATGATATATAGCCATTGAGATACCTTTTTTAAACTGCCTGTACATATGTTGTATTTTATATTAAATTTTTGTAATCCACCTCAGGGACTTAATATATACAGCCGAAAAATCAGTTCATAAATTGTATTTAGAAAGACAGAAAATATGCTGAGCTATAACATCAGATAAGAACGTTGGTTTAAATACATTCCTTTTTATTATTATATTTTTTTTAATTTTGAAGCACTTTAAATTGAAAGTTTGATGTTTTTACCTGTAGAATGCCAGTTATAATGAACTAATAATTAATGCATACAAAAGAGGGCATTTTACCCTTAATCCTGAAAACAGCTGTAATAATAATTCCCCAAATATTTTTTGCTGTTGCTGAACAATAGTAAGCATAAGTGTACATATAAACCTGTAAGAGAATGCAATTCAGCTTGCAATTTCATTACAGTATTTAGTTTCTATAATTTCAGCTTGTAAGGATAAAATAAACATTCATAAAACATAATAGAACAAATCATTTCATAAATTAAGCCATATAATGTATTTAAGTTCAAGTGATTTGCATCGAGGGTTAATTTTTACCAGTATCTTTAATGTTCAGGAGTAATGAAGGTAGAATAATATGTGATTTTAAAACGTAGAGCTTTAATAAATGTGGAGATTTTAATTTGCAGGGGACTGTGCAAACGTTCAGCCTGCTTTTATAGTACGTGTTTTTGTTTTTTCGCTTTTCCCTTGCACACCCACTCACCAACTCCAGCGCTGTGTTGCAGATTTGAATGAAGTGAAAAGCTCAATGGGTAATTGTCATAATACTTCCATTTCTCCCACTTTCACACAAGAACCAAATAAAGGCAGGAGAGTCTCCCGCTTTTCACAAACACCCAGAAATCGGCAGCATCCACCTGGAGCTACAGGAGAGCATTCCCAGATCCCATCTCCTTTTTATTTCCAGAAATACACCTTGGAAGCAAGCACATTTCTCTCGAGTTTCAGGATCTGATGTCAAAATTGCCCACCACCTAGCTCCTGCAAAAATCTGTTTACACACGTTCTCTCTCTCCTAGTATAACAAAAAAGAAATGTCAGTAATAATCAAGTGAGGGTGCTGAATTAAAATCCGAAATCGCTAACAAACCGATCTGTACAAAAGTGTCAGTGTTAAGATTCCAGACTGGGGGTTGTGCGACAGAACGAAGAGCTCAGACAGAAGAAAACAGCTCTCCACTCCAGTACTTTCACCCCGTTAATCTCACATGTGCTTTGCCACGGATTTCTTGCTATTTTATTTTTAACCTCTGCTACCTTGTGGGAAGTGGGCTATTCCGAGGGTGCTCGCAAGCAAAGCTCTGATTTTACAGATGGATGGAAAGCACTGTTACATGAGAGCTTTAAGAAGGACTTTTTCAATTTACTTTGAGCTTAATCTGAAGTGGTTTAATCACAGCTTGTACACATCTTCTTAAAAATTGTTCTAAGGGTTGGGGAGGAGGGGGAAAAGTAATAATCATGTAGAAAATCATCGCGACAGATGCTGGTTCCCATGATCCCATTTACACTTTTAACATCACTAATGCAAACCTCTCTGGGCAATACCTGTGTCAGGGAGGTGTCAGGTGGTCATTTGGCAACACAGAATAGGAAGGAATCAGATCAGCATTTCAAAAATGGCTCACTTTTCTTTTTCCTTTTTTTTTGTGTGTGTGTGTAGAGGGGGGTTTTTGGGCGATTTTTTTTTTTTTTTTTTTTTTTTTTTGCACCTGTTATTCTAAAATTTCTTTCAGTTACATTTCAAAACACTACAGTTGGGATCTCCTTGCCAACCTGAGATGGCATAAGCCTGGGTAACAGAACAAAATGTGAGAAGGTCCTTCTGTCTTTAACGCCTGTTCACCAATGAATCAGCCTCCAATTAATCTGTTTCTTCAGTAGGAGTTTAATAAAAGTCAAGCACACACATGTTCAGTCTTGTTTAGTATTAAAGCTGTGTTAACATTATCTGCCTAGCCAGGTCAAAAATCTTATATAATTAAATGCCAGAAACCATTTCAGAATTTTAAGGGCTTTACAATTTTCTGTAAGTAATTGATTATTCAAGGCAGGGTAGTTTAAATTTAAAACAGGATAGTGATGAGTGTGATGTCACTTTTCATTACATATTTCAGAAAAGTTTGTTTCATGGCCAAACTACATATAAAACCTAACTTATTAGATTTGCTATTTTGCATTTTTGTGAACCAGGGGAAAAAATAAAAATCAGCAACCCAGATTTTCTTTCCACATAATAAAATATAAACTGAGTAGGTTGTGCACATCCCAAATTTCCACACTGTCAGGCTATCTGCTATAATCACAGAGTAGATTTTGCCCTATTCAGCTGTGCCTCTAACTTGGCTTGGGAAAGCAAGGTATTATAATGCCAGGATTACACCACATTACTCCCTGGAGGAAGTGAGGTGGATGTGGAACATACACAGCCATACAAAGAGTTAAATAAGCAGTCTTGACTCAGAATGATACCTATAGCTCAGCGCAGGCAATCAACAGGCTTTGCTTGGAAATATGTGAGGTAAGTCTGATCTCCAAGTACATAAAAGCTCTCCATATTGATTAAAGTTCAGCTTTTCACCATTCAAATGTGACTATGACTCCCAATTAACAACAAAAGGTTGAGAGAAATAAAAATAGAAAAGAATATAAGCATATTAATCACAAAGATGATGTTATGAAAGGGTGGATCACATCTATAACTCTCTCCTTAAAATCTACTATGTCCTTAAAATCTACACTGTTTCCAAAGAATGTTAAGAGCAATTTAGTTCATGCTGCCATCAAACATTCGGCAGAAGATGTGGTTTCAGGCCTGTGTCCTCAGTCCCCTCCCAGGCACCCTCTGCTCCCAAGAGGAGAGGTGGCCTCAGCTTTTCCCCTCTCCATCTCTGTTTGAAAGCCTCCCCTTTTTCTCCCTCCACTCCACACACTGAAAACCAGACATACTGCAGTCCTCTCCATGCACAACTCCTCTCTGTCCTTCCAAAGACGAATTAAGCAGTGACACATTTTAATGACATAATGTAATGCCTAACATACACATCAATGTAGAACGACATGGAGTGCCAGCATCCAGGTTTCTCAGCCTGTGCCAATAAAGACAACCAAAGGAGGAGCTGAAAGAAGGTCTTAGAGACCATCATTCTGAGGTATAAGAACAATGATAAAGAAGAAAAGTTGAGCATATATGTTTTATCTGGAGATTAATTCATAAGATTGAAGCTAAGCATCTTCATAAGTTTTAAAACATAGTTAAAGTCCAGGAAAAAAAGAATAAAAAAAGAATCTGAGGGACATGAGAGAAAGGGAAACCAAAATAAAAGCCATTAAAATTAGAGCTACATAAAACTAGGGATGCTTATAGATATGGAGGACTGCCAGCTTTGAATAAACAAAGACCATTTTGGAAGTGGCACAGTAAAAATAGGTCAGTTCTACGTATAAGTAGAAATTAATATGATGGAAAATATTTAACAAGCCAATATACTGTACTCCATACAGTGCCATGATCATTAAGCTGGTGAATGGGTGCTAATGTTGTAGAAGGAAAGCAATGTATAAAAAGCCGAATCAATACAGCAAGAACAGAGCAACATGAGAGCAGAAATAAAGACAATCAAAAACAACAGTGCTTTTAGTATAGTTGCCCTATAAAATAAAACTGATCAATATACAGGTAAAGGAACAAGCGGTGTAGTCACAGCAGACTGAAATACAGGCAGGTATCGGCTTAATGAAAATATATATATAACTCAGTGCATTCTGCCAATAGGGTCGGACTGGTTGAGTAGTGTACAGGATAGAAAAACAGAGCACTGCACCAATAAAGCAAACAATTATGTAAAAACATCAGACAAGTATAAAAATAAAAGGGAAGCAGCCCTGCAATCTCTCTTAGCCTGGCAAGTTTATGCTCAGCAACTTTAAAATATACAAGTTTCTGTTACTTTCTATTAAAAACGTGATTAGACTAATAATTTTCAGTTCCCATGACATGGACATCTGGTAGCCGTGGCTAATAGAAAAAAGGCAGATGTCAAAGAACTTTAATTATGACCTCAAATGACTTAATATTCTGTGATTTGGTTTGTACTAACAGAAAATGAAGCACAGCAGTTTTGAAATGTGAGCAAATGTGACCATCGGACATGCAGTTTGTATACTCGGCTTTATTCATATGTATACATAAACCCAGTTCCTCTGTACTTATACTGGCCACTGATAAAACCTTTTCTTTGAAATTTCCAGATTAAAAGCATATTGTAATTTTTTCTATTCCTAGACTTTTCTGTACTCATTCAGACGCATGCAATAAACCATTTCCCAGATTGTTTTTGAAGTAATTAAATTTAAAATGAAAAGTTTGTAAATAAACCACTTGTTTTTCAATAGATATGATTAAAATATAAAACAACCATTACAGCAAAATACATTAGTTGGATGTTGTGTCTGCTTGACACAAGGACATCTGGAGATCTGGGCAGTGCATTCGCTGTGGCGGTATGTGAACTTTACTTTAGGATTAGAACAAAAAAATGGCAGCCTCATAAACATCTACACCATCCTTCAGAGAATAACAGGCAACCTCCCAACTTATAGTAATGAAAAGTTGCGGTTACAAAGCACATTTTGAGGAGAGGGGAAGAAACTCTGTCTTTTGGATTGTAAATATGAATTTCAGGCTGAAAGTGTTTTGTTTGGGTTTTTTTCTTATTTAAGGCTGTGCTAAAAATCTAGCTAGTATCTTTTGCACATCTATACATGCATAGCTATTACCTACCTACACGGGGGAAATGGAGGCAGAGGTGTATGGCTGTGGCATGATGCCACATGGCAGCATGGCCAAGTCACCAGGGAAAACCCAAGGGGTGGTGACACCCCTCTGGGGACTTGCATGTCTCATCCCTTCAGTGCCTCCCTCTTTTGATGAAATTCAAATTCCTATCACAAACGCTATTAGCGTGATGTAATTCCTTAATTTGAGGGACCCCGAGCGCTAGCGGGGTGAGCAGTTCCTTCACGGAGACGCGATGCTCGACGCGGTCCCCATCAGCACACGGCGACAGAGGGGTTAGCTCTGAATTAAATGAGTTGACCCAACTGCAGTCAGCGGCGGGGTAGGATATAAATAAAGCACGTGGTGCCTCGCAGGCCCGAGCTCTGACGGCAGAGCTTTGCGCCGACTCTTCCAGGGTCTCAGTTAGCAGCCACCACTGCCTAAATTATCTCCCGACAAGCCCCCGTCACCAACATTAAAGATATATATGTTAAGGATTGCGCATCCACAGCAGGAAGCTGTGGGATGGCATAACGGCATAAATGGGTCTCTGCAGTCGTACCTAACGCAAGTATCATGTGGGTACGAATCAACAAGGGTAACATATTTCACTACAGTTAATTATCCCGATTTATCCCAAGAAACTAGGTTTTAGGCTGTAATCTGTGAGGAAATCTGCTGTTCTAGTCCTAAATCCTCCCCTCAGCCTGGTGATTATCAACTACATTTTTGTACAGGAGGGAATTAATGCCACATACTGCCTAAGCAGCTTTGAAGTCAAAAAGGCCCAGACCTGTAATAACTTTCGTGCCATGCTATTGATTGAGGGGAAGCGAGGTGCCTGCGGGCGCTGGCATTTCAGGAGGGTTTCCATGCCCTCCTTCCCTCCTGCCCCTCCGCAGCCGGCCCAGCCCCGATGCAAGCCCTACCATTACCTCTCGGCAGGGCACCCCAGGTACCTGCTGACGCAGGCTGTGCCTCGGACCACAGGGAACAAGCTGGAATTACAATGCAAACTGATTTTCCCATCTAGCAACAATCAATACAGCTTTAGAATTTGATAATAAGGAGCTTTTTCAGAAAATAATCGTGTTTGCGGTGAAAGGCCGCTCACGAAACAGAGGTAATTTTTTTCCTGAGAGTGCATGTGTGATGGTTCCAGCAACATTTATATTTAATTTGATTATTAAACACTGTAATTCGAGTTTTACATATATGCATGTGTGTGCACACACACATGCATTTTGCACAATGCCTGTCGGAAAACCTAGGCAAGGTTTTTGTTGGAAGTGGTAAAGTGAACTGGGAAAAGGGGAGGGAAGGGGAAAGAAAGGGTGAAAAAACAGTAAAAGGAAAGAAAAAAAGAAAGAAGAAAGGAAAAATTAAATTGAAAGGGGAAAAGAAAAGGAAAGGAAAAGAAAAGAAAAGGAAAAAAGAAAGGGGAAAAAAAGGAAAAAGGGAGGAAAAAAATTTCCTATCCAGAGCCATGCATTTATTCAAAAGCATTTCAATCTGTGTGCACATCTTCATCACTTCAGTGATAATTAAATCTGGGAATCACAGGTGATGTCCTCGCACAGTCTCTTTGCCGGGCTCCCACCGGGCCAATGAAGCGGGGCTCCCTGTGAGGCCTGTTAGCACAGATCAGGTGGTAATGTGGAGGGACAGATGAGCTTTAGCTGACAGATGGCAGGATGACCTGGAAAACCTGCCCCCTTTTCTGGGATCAGGCAGCAGCTGACAGGTATTATTTCATAAAATAACGTCTAAAAGGAATCGCCAGGGTCTTCGCATTAATCTGAGGCTGCAACCAGCCATGTAACGTTTATGTCAGAACAAATCTGTCTCTATGCAGGAGAAGGAAAGTGGTTTTTGATGAAGTTGTTCATAAATTTTAATATAATATGCCTGATGGTGTCAGATATAGTCTCATATCTCTTTTATATTTAAAAGCTCTAGTGAAACATAGAAATAGTCAATCTCCAACAAGCTACTTTTAAATAACTAAAAAGTTAACCAAGGATACCTTACTGCTTTTCCCCATTTTCAGCAAAGAATTTGCATGTGTAATCTCCATGTTTTTAAATGAAAACATCTCAATTGCATGAAATCCTTTTTGTAATTGGTACTAAACAAAGGCACCACTAAAGCTTCTGCAAAGTTGTTTTATAAAAACAAATGAATAACTGACGCGGGGAAATAAAAAAAGCAGCCTTACATGAAGCTGCTTATCCAGCAACAACGTAATTAAAAACACCTTAAAAATCAATAATATTTTTTTTCTCTTTAAAAACTTCAGCTATGTCTGCTTTAAGGAGTGAAGAATTGCTTTAAAATACCCTCTCCAGACACATGCCATTTGAAAGTTTAGGCACAGATGAATATTTGGGGAATTCAAACACCTGGATCGGGTCTGGGCTTGCCAGCCCTCCAAATCTTTTTGCAAACTAGAGAGAAAGCAAGGTCGTGCTTCTCACCTCATTCCTTCCTCAATACGGCACCAGCTAGTTCAGCTACACCCTGATAAATTCAAGACTCGGTAATCAGCATTAATATGCAAGCAAGTATCAATCCAAAACCTGCTAATGAAAATGATTACACTGTTATATTCATCTGAATCTTATATGAGCTACTGAGGGGCATATACCAGCAATATGCATGTCTCACTGTCTTTGCAGTGCCACCTTAAAGACCCCTTGTTCACTTTTTTCTCTTTTATAGTCTTTTAGTTTTAGAGAATCACCTGCTTAAATATCTCTAAGGGTACTAGTAAAAAAGAAAAACAACATACATAACAGATGCGCGAGTGAACCTTGGGATGAATGTATTATGGATACAGAACCATCATCACACACCTCATAATCACTTTTTCACCTGCCCATCTGGTGCAGACCTGTGGCTTGTTAGTAATGCACTTGAATACAGTAAAATGTGCTTATCTAAAAAGAACAATTAAGCAGAAGCTTGAACGGTGCAGTTAACATGATTTGAGAAGAAAAATGCGATGGAGGAAAACAGACACGGCATCTTGCTTTTTAGAGAGGTATGCGCCACGCTTCCATATTTGAAAACGTGAGGGGAAAACGGCAAGCCTTCCACTGAAGTTTAACAAAACCACAATGCCTTTTCTTAAAAGGTCCTAATATCTTCCATTTATTCACCAAGCAAGCATGAAAAGACAAAGGCAATACAAGTTTTGCCTCAATGCTCTATTAATAAGTCTAAACTCTGACTGGGAAACATCAGCTTTAAGCTTAAGAGGCTGATCATCACCTTAGACTCTCCATTAAGGTTGCAGTAATGACTTCACAGTACTGACACTTCTCTAGTGGAAACCAGGTTATTTCATCATAAACAAAAGATGAAGACTTTTTATCACCGTAAAATAGACTTAAAATCAGAGAAAGAAAGGAGAAGAATTATCGCAGCATTGCCACTTTATGAAACTTGCTTTCCGTTTGGTTTCTCTTGAGAGTTTTCCAATGTGAATCCCCTTCCGGCAGCTAAATCTACAGAATTTCTTGGATTCTTGGTTACTATGGATGTGTGAACAAGCAAAATCTCATTTACCTTTCAGGCACTGGACATATGACAATACATGGGCTATGAGAAGACACCTGCTTTCCTTGAGATGCACAGAGAATCAAGCCACAATTTGCATTGATATTCATGACAGTTACTTAGCTGGGTCTAGTACAGTTAAGGAAGACAAGAGATTTCCCAACACTATTTATGCTGGTGTACCTGACCTAAAACAGAAAAACAACTAGTTAATCACAGATTCTGTGGTAGCTCTTGTCTAATAGTCCTTGAGATTGCTGAACTGCATCAGGCACAAATGTTGCTCTTGTTTATGACAAAATTCAGAAGGTGGTGCTTCCTTTCAGCCTATTTCATCCTATCAATTGTACAGGGAAAAGTGACTGGAGAGCTGTTTATTACTGATTTTTTTCTACGTGTCATCTCACGTAATTTTCTCAGGTTTGAATTAATATAAAATTTTACAGAAAAAAATAAAATTTACAATATTTTATATAAAAAAACCCCACCTTCAATGCAATTCATTCCACCTTGTTTAGCTTTAAAGATACCTCACGTAACACACAGACGTTGTACCACCTATGTACTGGGAGGTCGGTGGTTCCACAAAAATTTTTTAATATTTAATATTTAAATTAAAATAAAATTTTAATTTAAAATACTGAGCATTTTTAAAAGCCCAAGTGCAACTCATCTCCTCACCAGTAATGTGAATTACAACATGTGTGTTTTAAGGAAACCATTTAATTTTATGCAAAGGCATAAACTGGCCTATGAACAAGCCTCTAGTTTAACAGCAACATCTACGGGTCCCAATGAACAACTTACGCATTTCAAAGCACTGTGACCGTATTACACCGTCAAGATAGGTGCAGGTGTCCAAATTCCACCAATTAATTTTTTTCTCTCGCAGAAATTTTGTTATTAATAGAGATACTCAGTGAAAATCTCTGCATGTATGTAAGATATAGATACAGATATGTAAATCAATATTTGCATAAAGGCCTTTATACTCCCCAAGCCAAAAATGGTTTGTTTGATTAGTTGGGTAAGCCTGCTGTATTAATTGGCTGTGACTGTCATAATTAAAAGAACAATAGGGTGTTTCTCAGGTCTGCTACTCATGTTTGAACACATCATAGTTCTGAAGTTATTATAGAGGCACACAGTTAATTTTATCTCAAAATAAACATAATACTAGAGTTCAGACTCATGATTTCCACAAGGGAAAACTCAATGGAAATCCATTCTCCAGTGACATAAGAAACACTGACACAAATCTTACATACATATGGATAATTTGTAGTAATCAGACTTTCCAAGCCCTTGCTTGAAAAATATGTTGTAGAAAGCATATATATCCTTATTCAAAACCCCAAAGATGTATTTTGATTACTGATAAGTTCATTAAGAGGCTTGATTGCCTTTATATATGAAAATTCACTGTTTGATGCTTGATTTCATAATCTAAATCCCAATCTGTAATCTGCTCTTGCTCTTCCCAGTGTATACCTGGATCATACAAAGAATTCATACCCCTTGTATTTGGTGGCACATATTGGCCCATCTGCACATTTTATTCAGCTAAAAGATGTTTTGACTTGATACACCTGCCTTTTCTGGAGTACAGAGGACAAAGACACCCCACCATCAACATCTTTTGTTACTTTCCATATCCCTTCACCAGATTTTACTGAATAAGGATGCAGTTTAGTTCTAAGTGAAAAAGAATTGAGATGCAATCCTTCCCAGTGACAACTACATTTCTTAAGGAATTTTAAGCAAAATTTCATTTTGTCAAAAATAAGACATAGAAAGGGTGATAAAGTATTAACAAGTAGTAAACTATGACGAATGCTTTGAAAAATTAAACCAGCTACATCAGGCAGTGACCAACACAGAGTTAATCTGAAAAATTGGTTAATTTGTTTTATTTGCAAGCATTGATTACTAAAATTTAATCCCAATGGTCTCAACAATCATTTATTTGTAGAGATTATTAACTGATCTCTTTTTTCCCCTTTCCACACAATATTTTAGGACAAAAAGTAAAGAAAGTCCCAATTAAATGGCAGTGTAAGTAAGTGTAGGATACCTGACAACGACAAAGTGCATTAACTAGAGACATGTTTTCCTTGTATATCAGAAAAACAACTATCACAAACCTTCCAGTAAATAAAATATAACCACAGAAATGTTATTCAGAAGGGAACACTGGAAGTGGTCTTGTCCAATCTCCCACTTAAAGAAGTATTGCCAATGCTAGATCGGGTCACTTCTGGTTTTGTCTAGCCAAGACATGAAACCCTCTAAGGGTGGAGACTCTCCAACCATTCAAGGCCCTTGTTCTGATGCTGTACTATACTCTTACTAAAATATTTTTCCTAGTGTCCAATTCTGAGCCTACCGAGATGTAATTTATGGCACCTGTCTAATCTGCCGCTATGGTAAAGGGCACTGGTTTGTCTTATTTGCAAATGCCCTTTGTCTTCTCTTCGTCAGACTGTTCAAGCTCACTGCACTCCACATATTCCTTTTGGGCTTGTGCCTTAGGCACACAGTTGCCTCTTCTGAACCTTTTCCTATTTCCACAGACCCCACTTGACCCGGGAGGCCAATCTGTGCAGCACACACTGGAATGGCCTCACCATCCTGCACGGTGAGGGATGATAAGATCCCATCCTCCTTCCAATCTAGCTTATTACGTGATGTGCTGATTTCTCAGCATAAGCACACCATGAGCTCCTTTTTAACCTACATCAACTGGCACTCCCAGGACATTTTCAATAACAGTGTTCCTCCTCCAGATAAATAATTGTTTCCTACAGCTGTACCATTAGGGTCTTCCATTGCTGTGGCAGGGTACTGAGCC
Organism: Rhynochetos jubatus; assembly: GCA_027574665.1. NCBI lineage: Eukaryota > Metazoa > Chordata > Aves > Eurypygiformes > Rhynochetidae > Rhynochetos > Rhynochetos jubatus. The sequence continues at coordinate 38,686,233 of CM050654.1, read as the reverse complement.
ATATTTGATCAGAACAATACTACCGTGTCTGATCCTGGTCATAGGGTTTCTAGAACTGTAGTGATACAGGGTTACAGTATAATTGCCAATAAATCTTAAACCGTTTCCTATCCTGAAGAAACAGGTTAAGAGTTCTTCTGTTTCTTAGACAGACAAAAGATATTTCTGGCAGAACTAGGTTTGTTTCCTTAAATTTTACTTTCCATATGCTCAGGATAGTTATTTAGTTTGTCTCTGGTACTGAGGTGGCCAACAATGCAATGCTATTTCATCTAATGAAAAAAGAGAAGTACAAGGTATGAAAACCTTATTCTAAAAATGAACGAAGCAGATGGGATATGCAATTCTAACTTAGTCCATTTGCATGTGTTTGTTGGTTGGGGTTTTTTTTCCCTTTTCCTTTTTTTTTTTTTTTTTTTTTAGTTCTAGTAGATTTATCTACTTGAAAAGGTCTGTTTGCAGCAGAAAGGAAAAACCAATTCTTCCAGCTTTAGGGCAGGAAAGTGCATAGCTGCTAAGGAAGAGGAGAGATTATGCACATAACATCCTCACCTCCTACATTTGGCAGCTCCCTCTGCTTGGAAGCTGTCACCCAAGGCATCCAGCCCAGGGTGTTCTAGTCCTCGATATCCTCCTTGCACAGTCTCCCACTTCCTGGAGATGAACCAACACTTTGTGTTTGACTTCCCCCATCAGCTTCAATGTATTATACCATTGCTTTCCTCATCTCCCTAGCTGGCAGTATCAGAGACAGCTTATTTCAAGTTGCAACCTCCCGAGACCTGTATTATCACTATATTTAAAGGGCAAAGGGAGTAGTAAGAAGAGAAAGAGATCATACAAGGATTCAAACAGCCCATGAGCAGGTTAAAAAGACCACTTCTGACTACAGCCTCTGCACGTGAGAGAGAAAAGGAATGGTTTTCTCAGCATCCCTTAAAGATGCATAATGGCCTGCAGGAAGAAACAATAGGCAATGCCATATTCTGGATAACTGTATACAAGCACATAGGAGAAACTGCAAAAACTAAAGAGGCAAGACAATATGGTTTCTCAAATATCTACAAAAACAATGTATTTTTTTAATATTTGACTCCAAATTTAACTTTGCAGACGTAGGATGATAAATTCTGTACGTAGATAGTCAAGATAATGTGCAAGGTCAATGCTTTTTTGTCACTGAGTCGTATTTTAGCTAGCAAAAAAACTCTTCACCCAAATAAAAGCTTCAGTAAAGTTCTCCCAGGTTTCCCCTATAGACTTTCAGTTTACACCTCACCTTGGCCAATTACATTATGGTCAGTGTACAGGAGGGTTCAAGATGCACGATTTAGTCTTTAGCCTTTAACTGGTTTTCTCTTTAACTATTTATAAATACTAGTGAGAGTACATACCTTAATACAAAAAACACAGAGAAAGGAAAAACTTTTTTGCACCTATCTCACATTGCATTTTCTCTTTGTGACTGTGGAGAAATATGAAAACAACTATCCATGCCTATCCATTCTTTCTTGTGCTTTCCCACACGAGTACTCAGTTTAATATTTTTCAAGTGCCAATAGCCTTTTCCATCTCTGCAGCTCCCTCCAAGCATTAGACTGAATCGCAAAGAATATTTTTCAATGATTGATTGTAGTAAAAGAGCTGTTGAAGAACATGTGCGAGAAGAGCATCACACCACCCTCTCAAGGCCCTTGGAGGGTGCCTTGAGCACTGCAAGTTAAAAGAAGACAAAAAATAACCCTGAGTGACTGTGTTACTATAGTCATTTCCTCCAAATAGTGCTGGATATCTATATCTTTCTTTCTTCTCAATATAGAATTTCAAACACGTTTTTTAAAAAGACTATTATCAGTTAATGGGCTTATTGTTGGGAAGGTTATTTTAAAGAATGAGAAGGAGGTGTGACTAATTTATTTTGGTTAAATCTGGACCTCTTGCTTTACTTTTGCAACCACAGAACAAATTGACAAAGCAGAAAAGTAAATGCAAACAAAGAAGACAGCAGCCAGTGCCACTCTGAGTCCTGTGGGATTTTCCAAATTGCTAAAAGCTGTCACCATAGCCTGAAGTATCAAGTGTGAGGCACATGCTGTTGTTAGTTGTTAAATTTAGTGCCACTAAGGGCCACTCCTAAAAAAAACCCAAACAAAAACAACCTACCAGTGTCTAAAGCAGTCAGCATCTAAAGCAGATATTAGTGAGTGATTTTCCTGTGAAGAAAAAGTAAAGTACTAAGACGTTTTCTATCCCAAGTATCATGAGACAAAGGACTTGTCATGAGAATCAAAATACCTCCAAGATTCACAAACTAATCTCTATGTCTCAGCAGAAACCATGGGGCATTTGTGATGGGCAGCTGAGTGCTAGTTCACCACATAATACTTGCCTCTCTTGCCCCTTGTTTCATCTGATAACGTGCATTAAAAGTTGGCTGTAACGTACTGCGTATTTTCTGAATGCTAATTTTATATTCAGCAACATCTATCATGACTGAGGATGTGGTTTGGGTTGCCAGTGTCAAAAGAGGGTTCACACCACTACAGATAAGACAGCAAATAATCCACATCATATTGTCTATGTTACTGTGAGATAAAGAGGGTTGGAAGTTGCATCTCTGGATCTTCGGCACACACATTGAAAATGTTAAATACGCTCATTCCTGTGTGCCTGAGATGCCTGATGTTTGGGAAACGTGCTCAACAAACAGAGTGATGTGAGGAGTTGGACTGAAAAGGAAACCTTCTCAAGGTGCTGGCACGAGAGGCAGAAGAAGGAATGGCAAAAGTAATAAACCTGATATGGTGGGACAGGGAGAGGACTGAGTGTGAGAAGGGTGAGAACAATCCCCAACTAGAGTCAGAAGTGTCCGTAAATCAAAGTGTAAGTATACAACACATACATCCCCCACCTCCACGACCCAGCCAAGCGGTGCCAGCTGCGCGATGGAGGCGCTCAGGAAGTCTAGGATTCCTCAAACATCTGCTGATGCCATTAAGAATGAGAAGTAAATCCACACTGGCATTACTTGAGATTTATTTTTCCACATTAACCCCAGCAACGACTGCCAAGTTTTTTGCTCATTTGCCACACAAGTAACCACTGAGTGGCATAAGAATGGGAGCCAGATGAGAAACTAACTATACGTGGAAAAATTAGGATTAGGGCAAATTAATAGAAACCAGTAAGTGGCCAATGAAATAAGGACAGAAAAATAGTGGGGAAAGGAAGGTTGGAGAAAATGCATTCAGACTTCTCTTAAACTAATGCTATAATGAGAGAGCATATTATTGTTTCCATGATATCTCTCTGAGTTCCAGGTCCACTCAGGGCAGAAGATGACAGCTGCCTATCTTACTACTGTATCTGCTCTTATTCTGTTAAAAATAACATGAAAATTAGATAGCCAGCACCACTCAGAGGGGTTCATAAACAAGAACAAACTCTCTTCCTGTATATCGTCACATACATGAAGCATAAGGGTGTCATCCCCATTACACAGAGCACTGCAGCTACACCCCTGTTTCTCTGTGTTCTCCTGATCTCCTCAAAGCTCCTTTTGCCCATGCGATCCTACAAAATACATGCAGTGATACCTTTATTATCTTGATTACAGGAATTTAATTACAAATACCTCTACATGAAATGTTAGAGAGATCGAAGAGGGACTTAAGTCACTTATTTTTACTACAATATAGTCCATAATACTGAGTTAAAAGGTACATTAAAAAAGAAAAAGTTGATTCTTTAAACATAAATGTAATTTGTTAGTACCAATAGTCCCTCTGCCATATGATCAAGCTATGTTCAAAGCAGACAAAGGCTCCTGGGTCTACCCTGTGCTCCTCTACACATGCTACACATGGATCTCCCAGCCGTATTGTGTCTTACAGATTAAGCAACACCTAAGTGTTATATCTCTGTGATGCTTATTTCTAGGTCATGCTGGTTTCTTTATGCATTGTGAGCTAGGGTTTCATAATCATTTTTTCAACTCAAGTCTGCAAACAAAATCTGTCTTTTGTGTTACTGGTCTTCACTCCTCCTTTCCCCTTGGCATGCCACTCTCTGTTCTTTTCTAAAGTAACTAGAAATGAAAGGACCTTGAAACTTTTTAACATATTTAAGAGTTTACACCCTTTTGTTTCATGTTACAAGAGAAATGTTTTTTCTGGGATTACCGATGCAGGCACCCATTTTTTTCTTTTCTTTTTTTTTAAACTCCACTTCAGCTTGCCTGAAGGATGCAAGGAGTTTTAGGTAGGAATCATTAATGAGAACTGACTACAATAATCACAAAATATTTTTTGGTGAAGCACAATATTCACTGAACAGATACGAAACTGCATTTTTAAATTATAGAAGAAAATTCCCTTGATTAAAATCAATAAAACATTTTATTTACGAACGCTTATTTATGGTGCCTTTATTGCTTGTTCTTTATAAATTCAGAATAAATTGATTAGTTTTGTAAGGAATCCATCAAGTTTTGCAAAGTTTCTTGCCACCTTAGCAGCCTGTATAACACAAAGCCTTTCTGTGTACTGTACTTTCAAGCTATACATTAATACGGACATTAATGATCACAATACTCAATTTCTTCCTCTGTAACAGAGTAGGACAAAAAGAAGACTATATAATCATGGTAGCGTCACAGTAAAAATCGGTTGTTTCCACTTTGCTTTTAGGTATTTTCCTCCTCGTCTGGAGGACAATGTTTAGAGCTGCTCACCCACAAGCATCATGAAGTCTTGTGTTTTACCAAGATGTTTTAGAGAAACCCTCAGAGAGGACAGTCCATGAAGCTGCTGCTCAAACTTTTCTTGATCTGAGCCTGTTATTGTCTGACTTAATCTAGGTACCCTGGGCAAAGATCAAGCATCAAATATACCCTTTGCTGTGATACGAACATGACAGAAATGGTATTGAACTGTATCTTGCCATACACCAAAAGCAGGACCTGTGGCATAGCCAGACAACAGCTACTGCACTCCTGGCAGTAGGAAACATGAAGAAGCGCTGGTCACAGCTTTCTGCCTTCCGGCTTTATACAAAACTAATGATTTTGGCCCCTGGATACATATACTATTTCTGAGTAACTTGCCAAACCTAAACTGTCTCTTATTTCTATTCATAAGGTACTACATAACTCCTGTATGTTTCAGCACCATGCCACTGTAGCGATTGGGATACACAACAAAGAACATGCAAAAAAAACACAGTATTTTCAGCTTATTTTAAGGCTTTTCTGAGAACATCTCGCAGCAGAAATTAGTACCACCACTCAGCTTCAGGAACAAGCTGATGTTGGTGACTTAAGCAGTCTGATGCTGGTAGTGATTATATTAATCCACTAGACTGCAAGTGGATTCACCATTCGTTTCTTGAATGAGATGAAGATATGACTGGATACTCATCTATTGCTGGTTTAGCAACTAAAAGTGACTGCAGGGAAGGACTGGCCCTTGGAAAGCTCTGTTTAAAACTGACCTTTATTAATTGGTTCAGACATTTGTATCAGATTGCTAATAAGGGTTGCATCATTGTCACATTCCAGTTGTACCCTTATCAAACAGGATGTATGTTTTTAGCCAAGAAGCTAAGTTATAGGAACTTAGATGGAATCTCATGTTTCATTTCTGCATATGAAATTCTTGTTTGGATTAGCTTCAGGATAAGCTACAGGGTTTCATTCCAAATCTCTGAGATCTAGAGAAAAGTACTTTAAATGTATATACAAATATACAAATCAAAATCAATAACCTACATGAAAATCTTGACTTAAGGGACAGACATTTCCACGAAGCTGCTAAAGGAGTAGATATCAAGAAGATGGATCAAGCAAATGAAAAAGACATGTTACTGTGATTCAGTATTACCAGGAAACATTCCAGAATGAACTTAACTTGGAAATAAATTGTTTAAATGACAGTAATTATACCTTCAATTATGATTATATTAGTATTTTTTCCTAATAACCTTATTCATGGACAAACTTCACACAGACGAGGAGTTTGTTCAATGCTAACGGCAAAACTTTGCATGTTTACCTCCTTGTTGATGCAAAGCTCCAAGTATTCACCATTTCTTTCTAGCCTAATGAAACAGGATTGTCTTAATTTAATTAAAAGACTCAGAGAAGGAAATTAAAGAGAGGACATTTTAAAGGCCTATCTTGTAAGGCCGATGTTGTAATTGAGAAAGGGATGGAAAGGATCTTATCTGGGTATGAAAGAGTCTAGTTCTTCATGTATCTTCTTCCCTTTGGGACTGTGATTAAAGCTGAGGTCTACTAACCTTGCTATAAACTCTGTATTTATTTTGATTGCCAAAAAGAGATGATAAAACCCCAAGGTTTTTGACTCAATTACAGGCTATAGATCCGAAAGGATCTAACAAAGATAATCATAAACATAATCTTAGCCAACGGTAATACTATTTAAATTAATAGGGATCCTAACACATCTTCTATTGAAGCTGTGAGCAGCTGCTGGACTGGGATCATGGTTGGTTATTGGGGAACCAAAGTGACTGCAGTGTAGGATGGAATTTGTTTCTATACTCTTGAAACAAAAGCACCAGGGCAGCTCCCGTAAGGAACTGGTATGTGGCAAATATGGACCTCCAACTTCTGAATATACAGCTACCCAACAAACAATGGGCTTGTGATCATACATATAAAAAATCTTTTAAAGGCATATGTTCATATTGTAATAATATCACTGGTTACACTCAGAAGTCATGCAACACAAAATATTTTCAGTGAAGAAGAAAACCTTGGTTTTCAGAATTTTATGAGAATTTTCTGATGTAAAAGATGTCAAAGTAAACGTGCTAATATACACGTGTGTCTTTTAGCTTTGGCTCATTGATTTAGCTGAAGTGTGTAATTTTCTAACAGTGCAATAATCTGAATCACAACAAATAGAATGTGTTCATATCTATTGCTCACATCCATTAATTTATTTTTAATCGATATCCTCTTCTATGCATAACTCTGGGTTTGAATTAAAACTTTTAAAGAATACTACCTCTCAGTGGACAAGTAAAGATTACTCTTTAGTGACAAAATCAGATAGAAATATTTTTTAACTTAAAATCTCAGAAGATCCTTTTTCCCCTTGCATTGTAGCACAGAAAGATGTCCACAGTAAAGAATATTTAAAATGTATAATGGATACTGACTTGAAGAGCTTTTTCCCATTTTTTTTCTTAACATCCTTGAAACAGAAATAGTCTAAATGAAGAAACAATGGTGACTTGTTTTCTAAATCTGCAAACGTACTTTTGCAAGCATTACATAAATTATGACTATACCATATTTAAGTAATCCTGACCTAATTTATATTAAAAACAAAAACAAAAACAAACAACAACAAAAAAACCAACCAAACAAACAAAAAAACCCAACACTAAAACAAAACAAAAAAACAACCAAACAAAAGAAAAACACCAAAAAACAGCTTGCTGTCCCTGAATCCACAGATGCCAGACACTGGGCAAGTTACCCACTAGAGGACAGACACTACTTTAGAGCTGACTTTGTATCCCACCGAATGGTGTAAACTGCAAGGGGCATCAAGGTAACACAGCAGATCTGTATTTTGCGTGGAGGGTGAGATTATCCAGCACAACCTGCTGGACTGCTCCAACCTATAACCAATAACACATCAGTCATTCCAGCAGGCAAATCTATGATGTAACAGGGACATCTGTACATTATCACTGCCTTCAGTTTTATCTTATATTACTCTGATTTTCCACAAGGAACCACGTATGCACCAAAGCACATAATACCTTTGGGAGTTATTCACCTGCAGCCCTTCTTTTACCCCTGCTTAGTTGTGTTTGAACCACACAAACGTCTACTAATAAATTCTTTTGCCAAGCTTGGTAATATTGGTAGTTTTGCTCAAAAAAATTAAATAAGAAGTTAGGAATGGAGGCACCTAGGGAAAATCGGTCAAATATTGAGAAGACATTCATGATAACCTGTACTATTTCCCTAGCTATATATGCATTATTGGTTTGTGCAATCCATACACTGTGCTAAACCTTTGAATGGTTTAATTTTAAGTTATTCCATATGTAGGTTAAACTGTATGTATCACATCATTTACTCCTTTTGTATGCATGCTGAACTGTAAAACATTTAATAATATATATGGGAAGTAAGCCAACTCTGACTGGCACAGAAACCCTGGAGATCGGTGAATAATATATAAAACCATTTCTTCTCTGTTAGTAGCATGTGTCCTGGCTTATTGAGTCCTGTGCTGATATATCACTTCTAGGAATTCACTTTGTCAATCAAACTTAAAAATCCTTCCTAAACTTTCCTCTAGCCTTTTACAAAAAAAAAAAAAAAAAAAGATAAAAACCTCCAAGTCTGAAATGAGACCTCTTCTTACATCTCCTTGGGGGGAATCAAAGGCTGACAGTCTGAATGTGCAGCATGCAAGAATCACAATATGGAAATCATGCCAAAATGTTTAAAAACATAAAAATAACAGATAAATAAGTAAATGGAATCTGCTGTCTAATGTAATAACTTGGCACCAAGTCAATTTTAACCTTTCAACTTTTTAAATTTATGCAACAAGGGATTCTGAAAGTATCACAGAGAAATTATTTCTATCCATGGAGAGAAGAAATGAAAGAATTTGGGATTCAGGTAGATACTTTCTACTAATCCCTGGTTACTAGGAACACTGAGATCAGAAACCTTTTAAAGACTATTGGTGAATACAAGGAAGGTCTGAATTAAAAAGAAATGGACAACCTAATTCTGTTTTGAAGCCAATATAAAAATGCTGCCAGAGGTATTGAAAAATTTCATAGTAATCCCTGCTTTCCTGAACACAAAAGAGTAACAGAAGTAAATGGCACTAAGCACATGTTCCCAAAAAGATGGAGAACACAACAAATGTATTAACCTTCCCTGTTTGCTTTTCTCCTGGAAACTCTTGAAATAATCACAGTATTTTTCCTTTTAACCAAGAAAAAAGAAAAAAAAGACATAAGAGAAGTGGACAAACCCAAGCTCACATAGCCACCAGAGGAATGTCCTGCTAGCATACCTTTATGGAATCATTCTGGATACAGCACCAAGGGAGGCCTGCTAAACATCACAGTAACACAACAGGAATCTGGGGGCTCCAAAGGGCCATTTACAGGAGGACAGATAATTTTTAATAATTTGGATTTTTGACTAGAAATATCTCTAGCACAGATACTGCATATTAACATAACAGAAGCAGCCTAACACATCTCTGTCAGGCCATTTTTAATCTCAAACTTTACTTTTCCTAATTTCTGCTCCTCTTTTCAAATCACTGAGATCTCCTCAGGAACACTGGGGCCCCTTTCATGCAGAAAATTCTCTTATAACAGGGCCATACTGCAGAGGTGAGGTCTAACAGGAGCCATAACAGCCTTGCTACGGATGTTGGGAATGTCGAACATCTCCAGCACTGTCCACTGCCAAGTGAGGGGCAATATCTGCAAAAAAGGGGTTTCAAAAAAGAAATATAGTCCTTATGGCTTTCTGTGTCAAAGAGAACAACTGGCAGAAATTTCTTTTTCCATCTATACAAATGAAGGAGGAATTAGACTTTGAATTTCATTACTAAGTAAGAAAACAGGGCATATTAATAAAGACACAAAATCTGAAAAAAAACCCTAGGTAGAGCACCCTATTTGTCTAGAATTACCAAAATTAGTGTAATAAAATAAATTCTCTCCTCCTGCTATTGGAAATAATGAAATAGACTGAGCCAAAAAAAAAAAAAAAAAAAAAAAAAGAAAAGAAAAGGAAGCGGACAGCAAATTCAAAAACTTCCAAACATAAATCAACATCTCAACAAGAGCGCACGTGCTGTCCATCCAGCAGCACATATAACAGCAGTTAAAAAGGCCAATTAGCCTGAACAAGGACGTGCAGAATGATCAAGGGAGGTGTGCGAGGTATGTAATATCAGATACAGAGGGGAATGGAAAGATTACAGGATGAAGTTGAGAGTGTAAAAAAATGATAAGAGAAGCAAAGGTGGAGAATGAAAGGAAGATTGCACAAGATGATAAAGATAAATAAAAAGACATTTTTCAAGAACATATAGTCCAAGAGGTCAGCGGAGAAGACAGAAGGTCCTCTAAGAGATGGCTTGGGTAATTTATTGACAGCAGAGGTAGACGCTGATAAAAAAAAAAAAAAAAAAAAAAAGAGAATTCTTTGCCTCACTGTTCACAAAGCAAGCTGGGGGCAACACAGCAGAAATAGACATACTGCACATTTCCCAGGGGATGAAAAAGACACACTGAAGGAAATTAAATCACTGTAGAATAGGTGATTGCCTATAGTATGACAATGCTCTGGACAGACAGGGCTCTGAAGACTGCTGTGCTTAAAAAGAAAATCTTTATTACAATACACCTAAAAGCCTGCTTTGAAAGCAACAATCGCATCAAAACACAGGGCCAAATTTTGGCCCTGTGTTTATGAGCAGTTCCCTGTGGATGAAGGGGAACTACCTGAATGCACAAGTTCAGAGATAAATTAATGACGGGAAGCCATTTAAATTAACTAATCCACTGTCTTTGAAATCAAATCAGGGACTAGTGAAATTAGCTATGATACATATCGGAAAAGTCCCAACAACAGAAAAATGAATTTATCATCAACAACCTGAGTGAACCTGAAGTCCAAATCACACCCCTCTTACTCTTGCAAATAATCCTATTAATTTAATCATTCACACCAATAAGGCAAGGAAGGAATAAAAATCTCTTTTTGTTCATCACGTTTAATTACCTAATTTCATTCTTTTCTCGTGTGTTAAAGAAAAAAAAAAATCTTAAGAAGGACACACATACAAGGCTTGGTTGTGAGCCCCCAGCTCTGCAGCCCCTTTCCAGTGCAGGGAGCCTCTGGCTCTGGCCCTAGAAAAAGGACAACTTGCAAAATTCCAAAGCCCAAAGTACTTAATTTCATAAATCAGTTAAGGAGCTAAGTGAAAATAATGCCATTGTTTATCGCATCACTAACAAACCTAAGTGCTTAAAGGCAAGGAAATTAATATTAAGGACATTCATAAATCTCACAGAAAACATATATTATACCAATTTACAACAGCTGAGAATCCATCCCTTTACTTTTATTCGATATAAAATATACACATGTTGTCTTATTCAACAGAGTAGTCTTAATTCTAACCTAAAAATAAACCTTATTCTGTATCAGTGCAATTTCATATGCACAAATCTTTCAGAAGGAATTTCAATTAAGTTAACATTATGTATGCACCCATTACAGGCATACGGTGATTGGTCTCTGACAGAAGGGAATGGACATATACACTTCTAATATACTGCAAATGAGCAATGCCATATATTTCTGTATTATTCTTTACAAATAAATAATGTTTTCAAATATAAGTGATTTTAACTGTCATTTGGTTAATCCATTAACTGGTGTTTCCAAATAGCTATAGCCTTCAGTATTATACAGGTTTTTGGACAAAGAAACAAATATATTGAAAATCCCAAGAGGCCAATGGTCAGAGTTAAGGGTATGGTGTTTACATAAATTAAGCATGTCTTTATGCTTGATCAGAACATAACTTTAACCGTGTTCTGACTAAAATGGATTATGTAATTAACTATTCCTTTTTAAAATTACATCTTTAAATGGTATGATAGATAAGTTTCATAGAACCTATAAATGATTTATGAGATATATTTTATTTTATTAATAAAATGCTTAGCGAGAGCTTAATCTCTCAAAATTTAATACAATGATGCATGTGCTTTAAATGAAGTCCATGGTTAAATACTTTGTTGCATCTTGGCGCAAAGGTTCACCTTGTAGGATAGAGTCCGCATTTACGCTTTGGGCAAAAATAAACACATCACGTATGCAAACATACACACGCACAGACACACACACACACACACACACACAGAGTAAGGTTTGTGTATATTCACTATATTTCTGTAATCTTTTGTATATGACATTCCCTTTTCCCAGATATTTACATTAAACAGATGGCATACCCTTTACTGAAGTTGACCACAATTTGGCTGTTTACTAAATATTTTTTGAAATTATAGATTTTTGAGGATCACTGTCTTGGTTTAGAATAGATTAAATATTTAGAAAGGCAAGTCATGCTGTGATTATTATAAGCAACTGTTATGTTCTCTGTGCATGAACATGGTGCTTATCATTACATATTAGATAGCTTTTAATATATAATAATATGGCTAATACTCACTCAGTATGAAGTTAATTAAATAATTAATTAAATTAATCATCATCACACTGTTAGCTAAAATTCCAGATAGATGTATATTTTTTAAAATCCAGTTTCATTCAGTGGCTTGCTCAGAAAAATATTATTTCTCTCTCCCAGCCCTGAATATAAGCATCCTTTAAAAAAAATTCAGCAGCATCGTGGAATAAAAAGAAAAGCAAGTTCAGTTTAAATAAGTCTCTTTTTACTAACTAGTATATTAAATGTGGCTTTTAATTATTGGTTTTGATTATTTTTGAAGATTTTTGTATTTAGATGGCACACACATTTTCAATCATGTCTTAATTACTTTTAAAAATGCTGCACTGGCTTAGGGACAAGACAGATAACTTGTTAAGCATTTGAAATTTCTGAGCTGTTTTCTCAGTTCTGGCAGTCAATACCCAAGTCCAGATTGTAACCTCCTTTCTGCCTCCAAAGCCTGCCTTGGCTGCGTGTCCAGTGAGGGATTATGGATTTAGCAAGGAAGGTAAGTGTGACTACAAGCATTGGCTCACCATCTGCTCCCCAGCAGAGTTTGGGCCAACCTGCATAGCCTGCAGCAAGACCAGGGCACTGTTCTCAAGCCAGCCCTTTCCAACCTGGCTCAAGAAACACATCACATTCAGTCAGATGATTAGGTCTAAGTAGTCCATATGTAACAGAATATTTTTCCTAAATACCAAAATGAAAACAAAATGAATGCCATTTTTTTTATTCTCCTTACTCGATACATCAAGTTTTACACAAATAAATACTCTCTTAAGGTTTATGCAAATTATAGAAAAATAAAACTATGCATTATTTAGCAGTTCTCCTATTTCAAGATCTAACAGACTTTATTCACAGCATGTTTTTCCCTAGTTTATGTTGGCCTTCTTTTCTGATTCTACTTTTTAATTCATCTTTTTAAATTATTCCTTTTTAAATCATTATCTTATGTGACTTCATAGATTTTCATGTATTAATCTATTATTAATTTTTTTACTATAGTCAACTTAATCTTAAATTGTTTAAATCTCTTTTAAGTGTAAACACTTGAACATGGACAGTTTTTAAAAATATGATGCTCTTTAACATTTTGGAGCATTTCTATTTGTAGCTCATAACCTTATTCAAAAACTTCTTACTAAATATGTTCTCTTCTATTATAGGTACTTTTGACAGAATTATCAAATACCACATGTGACAGGCAATAGTACCGGTTAAGGGAAGGGAGAAAAAACCCCCACACATATTGTGAGGGGGATACATTCTGTGTTACTGAAAAATATGTTTGTATTTTACATTAAAACCTGACATCTGCTTGGTGAATATAAATCTAGATTAATACGCCCCCCCCCACACACCCCTTTTACTCATTCAGTTTCCTTTATGCTGATTCAGGTTAAGATTTTTTTATTTTCGTGAACAGCTACAAAGAATGCTGTCAAAACTAGCATTTTACTTCCTCCAGTACAGCACTGAACATGAAAATAAGCTGAATAAACATCCTGCCCTTTTTACTTAAACTGTTGTCTGCCCGACTGCTGAATGCACACAGAAAACAATCTAAAATTGTATAACCCATAATAGAGTATATTAAATTACAACATTGGTCAGTAATGGAAACTTATTCCCAGATATGAATTATTTACAGCCCATTTAAGTAATCCATATTCAGGTGTGGCAATGAAAAAAAAAAAGTGCAACATAAATCTTTAATGTTGACCGGTTGAGAGAGCAGAGCTGAGGATTACAGACATTTTAAAGGGAAGAAGGGAAAAAAAAAAAAAGCCCTAAACGAATTGATATAGCCTGTTCAGTGGCTTACTGCACCAGCGTGCTAATAAATTGACGGATGGCATGTCAGGGGTATGAGTTGAAATCCCAGCATTTCTAACTAGGGTGGGATCTAATATCAGTGTACCAAAATAAAGAGTTTCTGGACCTTGATGTCACAGGACACAGCCTGTGCCTCATTTACTACATCCTGTAGGTGCCTGGCATATGTTATTGCTACAGAAAAATCAACACTTTTCACTTTAACCCCATAACTGCATTAGTAATATTTCAAAGCCACTCGCAATGTATATTCATTTTCCTACGAGCTGTCATTTTACTTTCTTGTAGTTTATATTTATGGTATTTTATTGTTCAGCCGGCACAGTCTAACGTAAACCTATACAGCTCTCACACAGCCCACTGTCCCAGTTTCCCTGCGAGAGATACCGGGCATTCCTCACCAAAGCAGGAATTAAAAACACAAATTCTGGGAAATGTTGCCAGGTACAGTTTTGTTGTTGCTAGTGTTGTTTCCTAAAAAAAAAAAAAAAAATCAGACAGCTCGGGTGCTCCTTCAGAACGGTGTAGCAAAAGATCATGGTGGGGGAAAAGCTCTCACAACTGCAATTTCTTTTGTTTCCTGGAGCAGTACCTATATTAATTCATCTTACAAAGATCATTGCTCAAGAACTAAATTTTGCATACATTAGAGAGCAGAATTAGCATTGCGCTGTGTACAACGTTCCAGGCTAACTTCTCTCCAAGCAACCATTAAAGGTCATGTTTTGACGACTGAATGGCATGTCGGCACCTTGGTTCCCCAGAGAGGCATTCCCCAGGTACATGCAAAAGGTTATTAAATTACCTTCCAAGCAACACTATCTCCTCGGATGAAAATAATTACAGGCTTTTAGAGGCATCAGAATGCTTTCTATTTTTTTAAATAAGATGAAGATGCAGTACCTAATGACCATTTTTGTGTGTGAGTCATAGAGCCTGTCAGTGGTGACAGGACAAATGAGCATAATGGCATAGCTTAAAGGGGAAAGGTTCATTTTAAATAGTGACAAATAATATTTAAATGGCATTGTTGGAGACCCATCATGCTTGTAAAATGTAGTTTGTATCTCTTCTTCATCCTTTAATTTCATCACTGTCAAATGGTATTAGCTGTTAACATGCAACATCAGGTGCAGATATAATTTTTAACTATTAAATGTGCCTATAACTAAACAATGCATCTTGATTGTTCATATATTTTGTGATAGAATAAATAACATATTTTATGATTCACAATTTGCTCTGCCGAATGGTTTTGCTGTATGGTGAGGATCTATACTAAAGGAGGATGGGGGGAGTAAGAACGGTTTAAAATACGATACCTCGAACAAATTTCTTCTTGCCAACATGCTGAAATGGAAATGACTTTCTTTTTAGACTAATGTAATTCACAGGTTTGAAGAGCCACAGGCAAGATCGTGAGATACAGTAAATTGGTCAAAACAGACCTGGGCAAACCAATACAGGAGCATATATACTGCATGCACTTCAATAAAAGCAGCTGACAAACTTAGTCGCCCTCACAATTTGGCCCTAATAGAAAATGTTTGGAGTCTGAATCCTCCCAGAGCTCGTGAGGCGGCTTAGGGCACAAACAGAAAATGTTTATTTTAAAATATTGAAGAACAATCATTAAGCAATATAGTGCAGACATGAATTCTCCAGCACAAAATGCAAACCCAGGACTTGAAAAAGTTATTCGAAAGTCAATCCTGTGCTTGCTGAAATGACTCAAGTGAATATAAAGTCACAACACCACAGGTAATAAAATGACAAAAGCATACACTTGGCTGTGAAATCACAACTTCTGGATGTCAAACTTTCAGAAAAAAGTTTCTGATTTTTTAAGTGTTTTTTCCACAGCTTCATCATGTTTATTGCTATATTATTTTCAGATCATTTACGCCAAATATGTAGACAGTTTAGGTACCTTTGAGTTGTTAAAAGTTATAGCCAATTTTCTGAAAAATTATACCAGCTAAAAACACAACATTAAATATTTACCCTGTTGGATGTTAAAAAACGCTTACAATGAAAAATGTTCACATATTGACTATTCAAAATGGCCTTCACTTTGAAATTGTGAAATGGAAGGGATTGCAGATGTACAAGAATAAATATAAAAACAAATGAGTTGACTTGAAGTGTTGCCGGCTTTCATAAACATGCTACTGCAATAACATGTGACATTAATATTTAATTACAAAAGCACTGCTGCAAAATCTTTGAAATTAATGTTTTGCAAAATTAACATTCAGTGCACAGAAGCAAAGTCGTTCCAGGCGCGACTGTGATTAACAATGCCATTCACTTTACATATTATATTAATATATTATTCAAGCTAAGAATTAACACCTCCTAATTTAAATAAGGTGCTACATATCATGATGAGCTAAAATGCTTTTTCTTAAAATGGCCCATCTGATTTTAAGCAATCTGTGTTTATCATTTAATATTTTGTTATTGAATACTGTTCTCTGTAAAAAAACTCCTTGTACTTTAATTTCAAGATGAAGAGATCTCATTAAACTAGTGCCATAAGATTCAAGGATTATTGAGCCAGCAGAGCTGTGTCTTCATTGTTGGTCTACCTGGTATTAGTCCTTTTATCCCTGACATCAAGTTTCTCATTCCCCACCTGGAGTTCCTCTCTATTTTCTGCAATGCCTACAAAAAAGCTGAGCGTTTTCTTTCCTAAAACGCTGGCTGGATCTTCAACTGCCATGAAGGATTATAAAATCTTTTACAGCTACGTTGATTTACATCAGCTGATGATATAGCTCATATTGCCAACATTATCACATTGCTAGTACATTTTGGGGACGGCGATTTCTTGCTGCTCTGCATTCTGTGCTGTTTCTCGTGTGTTGTAGGAGGGTAAAGACGAACCAAGGGCTCAGGGGAGGTGGCGAGTCTAACGCTCTGCCTATCTCGCACAGAGCTTTCTCGCCCTCCAGCTCTACCTTTTAGTGTACAGGAATTCAGACTTATATTGAATTGTCTGTGTTTTGAACTACAGAGGAGTATAACTTCTGGTGGGACACGGCTAAGCAATCAGACCTCGAGGACTTGAAATGGGTTGACATATTCTCCAGCAGGTCAGACAAACCGGTTATTTTTGTTTGAGGGAAATACGAGACAGATGGGTACATCACTTCGGTTTAACCACACAGAACTTCATTTGCCATCTTCAATCTACTGAAATTGTTTGGTTTTCTTATTTCTAAGGCAGTGAGGAAATATATTTCAATGTTATTACTCACATAACCATCTTTCAAAGATCAGCAGACTTGTAGTAAGCAAAAGCCTATGTCCTATTATTGCCTTATATCAATAGTTACTAATTCATTCTCTACAATTTCACTTTCATTAATTACAGAGATTAGTTGCCACACATAAGGATCGAGAAGTACTTGCTGAAAATTATCTGTACAACCTAGGCATACACATTTAGCTATCAAACCTCCTTTATTGTTAGATGAAACTCTCATCTCCTCTTCAAAATTTTCCTAAAATACCAAATAACCAACCATCTTTCCAAAAACAGACAAAAAAACAGTGAAGGAGATCAAATATCTTATTTATATATTTTCAATGGTGAGTAAATATAATGTTGATGAAAGAAGTTGTTAGGAGTTGTCAAAAATATTGTCTGCAAAATATTCAAGAATAAGAGATCCAGAATTCAGATCTATAACAATAATTAAAAAAAATGTTTATGGAAAAGCTAAAACTATGCAGAACATTTATAGGCTAAGAAATCCTTCGGTCCTTTGCTTGCCAATATCTTTAATAATTTGGACTGCACCTTTGCAGTGAGCAAGAGAGAGGCAAAAGAGTGGTGAAGTTGCTACCAGACTCCATGTGGGCCGTCTGCCCTGGACCCAAACAAATTGCCTTCTCCAGGAGGGAGAGACAGAAAAATTGGTCCACTGATTTTGTATGTAGATCCTGGTGGTCTAATGATCCCTCTCTTTTTATGACAATGACATGAAAGCTACATCCTGCATCATTTGTTTTACACAAAATTAGAGTATGAAATAATTACAAGATGTTGTCTTAATGACCATTTCGTCAAAAATAGAAACTCCACATTTTTCCTTATTCCTTGCATTACCTAAAGTTGAGAAGATACTGAGGACATTTAACTATACAACACCATAGTCTACTTTAGTCTACCTTGCTAAAGATCTCTTCCTTGCTATGTACCCCATTATCAGACATGACCATCTGTGTGCTCGAAAGATCCGTGTAAATGCCACATACCATCCACTGATGGGTCTACATTTAATATTTCAACTAAAACTACTCTGTTCACAACAGAAAATAATGATTCAGCTAATGTTTTCAAATATTTTTCTGAAGTCATCCTATTTAAAGGCCTGCTTTAATATTGGACTACAAAACCTGAACAAAACAGAAACAGAAGTAAGTTTCCAACTCAGAAACAGTTTATGGAGAATTTATTAGTGTCTACCTCTCTGAAATCCCACTCCACACCCCCTACAAAAAATGAATTTTATTAAAATACTGTAGAAATCGATTAGAAACAGAGAGCCTTTTAGAAACTGTATATATGGCATCCAAGTTTACAGTAGAATCTCCTTCTACTTGAATAAAATATGGCATTTCAAAATCAATTAATAGAAAACAAAGGTGAAAGTGGGAATATGTTATGACCTTGAAAAATGTTACTTCTTCTGCTCAGTGAGTATTTTCAGTGCCAAAGCTCAACATGAAAATATGGATGTATAATATTCAGCTAACTTGTGATAAATGTACAAGCGCACAGAACCCTTGGAAATTCTACATTTTACTTGGAAAAGCTGGGGAATAATCATTAATTCAGTAGAATGACCATTCTGTGGTCAGTCACAGCCTTGGGAAGCACTGGAATAAATGCAAGAGTTGAGAAGAAACATGAAGACAACTCAAGAATCAAGTGGCCCGCACCATTTGTGCTGACTGAATTTGACTTGTCATTACTTTCCTAGAAACTCAGATCTAACTAGGCTGGGGTTTTGTATTTCTCTTGAAGACTACATTGGTCTGTTCATCTGTGTTCTGATTTTATCTTCATGAACAACGCAGACACACTCAGGTACTGGGTTGTAACGTTAATCAAACAATCAACACAGTGAGAAGAGGTTGTTTTACTGGACATAACTGGTTTCATCAAAAATCAAGTTGCTGTACTTAACTGTAAAGGCTGCAGAAAGAAAGAGTACTGAAATACTGTAGAGTGAGCCCTGCAGGTCCTGAAACACATAGATCTTTAAATACAGACAGTCCATCACAGGGCCGTGTCTTCCGAGAGCTATGCAGAGCAGCAAGGACGTGCCCGTGATTTCCAGCAGATAGAGCGCCTTGAAAAGACATTTTTTTAAGTTTCAGGCCCTGCACAAGTCTATTACACTCATTTTTTTTTGCAATTCTTCCCATGACCATGTCATAGTGGGCAGCAGTTTGCTCACTCAGCGGTCAAACACCCACCCCACATTGCTACTGTAGAAGCGCAGACAGGCTTTGCAGAAGTAAGTCCTGATGACCTTACAGAGAAATGTACAACCTACATCCCCCTTCATCCCCCTTTTTTACTAACTCTAGCTTAGCTGTGCTAAGTTCAACTTCCCTGCACCAGCCAAGATAAATACTTGTGCAACTGGTTTACAACACACAAATAGCGTTGCCTACCCCTTTCCTAGAACATGAGAGGTAGAAAGTAAACCAAAAAAGTAATAGGAAACAGCATTCCATACCCTCTAGCTTTTTTACGTGAATTCTCCCTTGCAGTAGGTCCAACACTGAAGCAAAGAAGCTACAGCCTCCTCTGGCTGGTTACCAGATTTTCTGTCTTCACCGACTGTAAAGTAATTTGTACTGCGTGGAGACCCAGACACTTTTAATTTCCGAGCAGATTTCATCCCAGAATTAACTTTATTCCTATTTACTGGGGTTAAGTCCTTACTTGCTGAAGTAAGGATCTTAATTGTTCTTATGTGTAATATGATAAAGTAGAATATGATATCATTTATAAAATGAGACTCTTGCATTTCATGACTTGTGAAGTGGAAGGAGGAGAATAAAACTGGACTCATACAGGTGGGAATCACCATTGTTCTTTCTGTCTTTAGCTCAGCACTGTCTTCCCAAAATATTGCTTTCTGTGGCAAACCGCTGTTGCTACAGGTACGTCAGTGGACATGTGACAGACTGAATTATTACTAATATACAGCAAAACCATTGGAGCCCAATGACAAAGCTCACATTGGTTTTAATGAAAGACGACTTCCCCCATAAATAATCGGATGACCCAGGCTGTCTTTCACTTACTGTATCACTGGATTCCCTTGGAGGATTGGCTTACGTGGACCTGCTCTGTTGTTTTTATCAGTGTAAAATGGCAGAATTTGGTCCAAGGTACTGAAGATTTTTTTTAACGTATAGACTTTATTTTAGACAGCTAAAGTTAGTGAATGTCAACACTGCAGCAAACAAAAATAGAAAATTTATTGAGAAATAGAACAAGTTGTGTCACCTTTTGTAGGAACCATTGAGGATATATGAAGCAAAGAAATCCCATACTGTCTACAGATATTATAAACAGTGCAACGCAATAACCAGTACACTACGAAGAAAGAACTAAACAAAAAATAAATCCAGAAATATTCTTATACCTGGGGGGGTGGGGAGGGAGTCTGAAGGCTGTAAAAGTAAGATTCTGAGGAGTGTATCTTATTGATAACTAAAATGATGACCTCTCTGGTCTTGCATGTTTTGTGATGTAACCTGTGATTTCTGCCAAGCACTTATAACAGTTCTCATCACAACATGAACTGATAGTGTGATATGTTAACATCACCACTAACGTACGCCAGCATTACACTTTTCTTTCTTCAGTTAGACAGCTTTCCTTCAGGCCATCAGACACTGGAGGTCTGTATAAAAATGTACCTCTTCAAAGCAAGTGAGTCCCCATGAATTTTAGCACAATTAAATGATTTTTACATGAAATGGTTTAGTGATTCCTATGTTTTATTTGCAATTGGGCCGATGCAACGAAGTTCAGATCCAATTCCAGATTTTTAAATTGTTTAAAGCCCAGTGACGTCTACATTTTCTCTTTCAGACCTATCTATAAATAACATTCACTAAAAGAAGATAAAAACTAAGAATTTTAATATCCTCTTTTGCCATTTTTCTTTATTCTTTTCTAATATCAGATAACCTAATAATAAAACATATAATAAATATTTAAGGGGAAATAGCAATGAATCTGCATTGTGCTTTCTAAAGTCTCTTCTTGAAGGGCTGATTACTCACAATTTGTAATGAGTCTATTATACAAAATTTATCTTTCTTTCATGATGTGTTTCTTTAGCCTTAATATTCACTTGATTCCCACTGATTACAATAGAATATGTACAAGAACAACAGTAGATGGGACCAGATGGAGCTATAGAAATATTCTCTCATTTTAGATACATGCGCACACTTCAGGCCTCAGAAGCAAAAACATGTCTTAAGACATGCTCCATGGTCCTCATTACCAGTCTAAAAAAAATAAACTTAATGCATAGATTGCCAAAGCTTTATGTATTGGGCCAAAGAGGCTTTCACCTAAAAAAACCCAGGACAGTACTGCTATTCCCATCTCACCATCTCTTCCATGCTCCTTAAAATTGTACCTTAATTCCTTCAAGTGCAGCTGAACCCCAACATACAGACAAACGAGTTTTTAGCGTTTCCCTGCAGAACAAAAAACAAACCTCCAGAATCATAGACCTTCCCTCACTCAAATTCCCCTTGTGCCAAGGTTTTGAAAGGTTTAAGTTACCAGGATATTCTTTCCACCTGAGAGGGAAACATGAATGGTTAAATGCTACTTGAGGCACCTGAGAAAAGCTGTGGGTTTCTTCAAGAACAGTTCCTAAATCCTTACGTTTTGTCTTGTATTCCTTCTCAGACATCCTCTTACTCTTCCCAAGCAGCCAATTCCCCTAGTAGGGTGCCTTTAAATTCTCTTCTGAGGGTCCAGTTGGCCCTTTCATTGTCCTCTTGGATATGTGAACACTGGGACTTCCTATCTCGTTTCTTCTTACAGAAGAAACCAAACATATATTTGCCCCCTAAATGCATGTTTCAATGCAATATGGAGCAGGCTACTCATATGAGGAGACACACAAGTGCAGGAGAGCACTACAAATTATAGGGGTAAGTGAACAAAACCACATAGTATTTTATAGAGAAAAAAAACCCAAAACCCGATAATATCTTTCCTTATGCTACAGGCATGCACTGACATTGATATCTTTAACATTTTCAGCCACACGAAGGACTATAAAAACCTTGATACACACAATGGAGATAACAGTTTACTGTAGCTCCAAAGCATGGTTATACAACACATCAGTCAATAGTACTTTATATATGTAAAAGCAGAAATACCGTCATCATCTGCTATTGAAACAAACAAGAAAACCCCATTTGCAACATGCACCTCTACTCCCAAATCACATTCAGAAAGAGTTAAAATATGAAATAATATTATAAAGGCACCAATGATATTTTTATAACAGAGCTATCGCTAGTAAGCTGTATTTTAGAGAAACACTGCACATTTTGATGACTGTCAAAATTTACATAACTTACTCTACATGAATTAACTATGAGGTATAAAATGCAACTTTGGCTAAATAAACCCTCAGCAATTGTAAAGCAGTATTTCAAGCACCGCTAGAATAACACCAGACTGAAACATTAAACAAAAAAAGATGAATATTGAGTGAAGTGATCTCCCCAATATTTAGTTATTATTGTGAAATAAATTGAACAATCAGAGAAGATAATCTTTAGAAATACAGATCATAATTCTAGTTGCTATAGTACTTTTTATTTTTATTTTTAATGAGTGTTTGTCAATTTAGTGTCTACAATCAAAACTCTGACATATTAGGGTAATGAACTGGGTCCGGGAATTACCAGAAAACACATAAATACTAGAAATTCTTGAAAACGTGAAGTGTTAAGAGAAACAAATTCCAGTCTTTAACATCTGTCCTACAGATTCTTACCATTTATCTGCTGATCAAAATTTCGAATGGTGCCAAAAAAAATCATGAAGTCAAAAGGACTTGGTGGGGGGATCTTTGTTTCTCTCTAAAAGCCTAAAAGTTATACTCAACTGCAGCACAAAGAGTAAAGAGGTTGTTATTCATATTAACTACATTTACATTCCTATCGCAACATCCAGAGAGCTAATAGTGGGGTTATTAACATAACAAACGTAAATGTTCTATATAAATAATACTGTTTCAGGCCAGCAACCGCTCATCTGACAGCATTTAGGCACAGGCTCAACATCTGTTTATGAACACTTTGCCTAATGATATCATCAGATATCATTAAGTGCGGCAGAATACAGCACAGAGGCAGGTGCAGCTGCCTTCAGTACCCATCACAGAGGAAGAAAAGAGCTGCATTCCCGATCCGAAAACCCATCATTAGGACAATTTTCTTCGACAAACCAGCCCTGTGATTTCAATCTGTATATCACCTGTAATTGTAGTTTTTAGCAAGAAGCTGATTCTATACATTTAGCGACGAATCACGTTGATGGCCTGAATACTGGAAACACATTTGTGCTACCAGCTGCGGCAGCTTTTTTTAGAGCCTGTGTTAACAAAATACTGCTAACAAGGCAATGCTTGGAGTGCAGCTTTGTTTCTCTTTCTTGTTCATAGTGTTTAGATGTGCATAATTATGGAGATTAGCAATTGATTGCTTCTCAATAATAATTGATTATTGGTCACTGAACCTTCCCCAAAGCACTTCACTGAAGGTGAGGACAGGTGATAAGTTCATTCTTAGCAGAACTAGGAAACAGAAGGGAAAGGTCCAAAAGAACCTTCGATTTGTACATCAGTTTCCATGATAAACAGACCAAAGGGATAATAGAATATCCCAAAGCCTCGTTTGCCCGGAGGCAAATTGTAGAGATCATAGCAAGCCTGCAGAATTCTCCCTGTGGACTATGTAAGAAACATACATCATTTTTATATATGTCAGTTGTTCTTTGATTTGAAAATATTTCTACCCATTTAATTTATCTTTTTCAGTCAGTTTTCTTAAATTGTACAATTTAAGGGTTATATCAAAGAATGAATATAATTTCTGAATACCCCTAAAATGAAACAAACTGACAAAATAATGCAAGTCTCTTTAGTAGGAATGTACAAATATTGAAGCATCTATTGTCACAGACTTCAAAATCACTATACCCTTTTGATCTGCTTTATATCCATCAAAATTTTGGTCTGTAGTGACTGCCTGGATGCAACGTAACATAATGTTGGGAATATAACACCATGCCACAGCTAAAATTTAAAGGCGAATGCTCTTATTTTTGGCTTAATCACCCACTGTAAATTTGGACAGCAAATATCCAATTTAAATTTATTGGAGTGCATGGAAGCCACTCAGACAATAAAGTATCCGTAGCGTTTGTAAAATGGTAAACATCATTTCTTGTTGGCTATTCAAAAGTATTTTGAACAGTTGAGACCAGTTTTTCTAACCCTTTTATGTTTACAGAAAAATGTAATTCTAAGCCTGACATATCATACCATCCATCTTTAGATAACCTTTTTTTTTGTGTTGTTAAATCAGAATTTTACAAGGACATGCCTCCTCCATGGCAATGAACTTTACAACCTGATTCATGAAAAATGCAGCTTGTTTAAAGTTAGACTGTTCCATTTCTAGAAGATTTTCATGCTAAAATGGGAAACAGATTGCACAATTATGATTCAAAAGGAAAATGCCCAAGATAGAGGGCTGAGGTTTAAGCAAGAGGAAACGCTGGGACCGGCGTCAGTGCTCACTTTCTGCTCGAAAGAAGTGTGTCACGTAATGAACGCGCTCACTTTTACGAGGGTCTCGTTCAGGCTTTGTGTTGCTCTCCTCAAAAGCAGCACAATGGTAGCAAATACTCACATTAGAGGACATGCATGATCCGCACCAGTACCAAGATAAGAGGGACTATTCAGTGCTTACACCCAACCACTTTTTACCAGCTCCTACCTGTGCACCTGGAAGAATAGCTCAGCTTCAAGTATTCTAAATGGCAGCTGGTATTTTATGAACCTAGGACTTACTCTATCACAGACAAAAATCTTCGAATCATGGATGTAATGTATCTGCGCACTCAGTTTACAGAAGGGGTTTTCTTTTTAAGGCAGCTTTAATCCAACCTCTGTTTGTGCACACAATTAGATGAGGAGATAATTTCCAAGCACAATGACTTGCAGGTGCAAATAGTGATATAGATAACAAACTATCTGATCTGTGGGCACAGATAGATAGTTAGACATCTAGAATCCTTATGTGCAGCCATAAATAATTGCATCCTCAATTATTTATACAAATAAAGAGAGAAGGCCAGCCTGGGGGGGCTAAGGAGGGGGGGGTGGGTGGGGGGGTGGGCAGAGAAATGAAGAAGCAGCAAAGCAAAACAGTACTTGATGCAGAACAGGTTATGTTTGCTGCTAAGCCCCAAAATTTTCAAAATGCAGAAGCAATATTAGGAATCCACATCACTGTCCCTCTTATGCCAAATATGGATTGATAACCTTTTATTTTATTTTAAATGCAATGCCTTTTTAACTTTAAAATTACTGTAGGATTTGCACCAAAGCAGATAAACTGATACAGATGCTCTTGTGCAGAATGAAGGTAGGGACCAGTAATGTAAACAGTGAATTGCTTCAGTGCATTTAATGGCTGTTGGAAAACAGTCCCTGCAACATTTTGTGTTAGGTTTTAATAAATATGTTAAACAAAGACATAGATGCAACTTGAGAGATGTCTGACACTTTCCAAAAACATCCTCAAAACAACCCATTTAGAATAGACAAAAGGTGAACAGGTTTTTATAAAAATGGGAAGAATCCTCACCGTGGAATGCTCAGGCATACATGTGCAAGTAATATTAAATATTACATAAATGATACTATCATACATGCAAACTATTCTAAACATCATGAAGTTTGGAAAGCAAACTATTTTAAAGTTTGCATAATGACTGTGATCATTATCCTTCCCCACATATATATATATATATATCTGAGTGATTTTTCATCACATGACAACATAACACACATTTTCCATAAGCTCCTGTCTCATTCAAAGCTCAGAATGATTGGTTTGATGCAAAACCATAGTGTTTCATTTTAGGTCAATTGCTCTCTCCTTAATTATACCACAGTATTTAGGTTCTACTCTGACTTAGAAAGGTATTTGTATATTTTTCTGCAGCATTCATGGAACAGAATTTGAGTGTTCTTTTTCTTAATTCATTTTACAATACCCATCAGAGATAAGAGGGTGTCGTTCTCTCAGTTGAGATCTCCGCAGTGGGAAATTTCAGGAACAAAGAGATTAAGATCAGAAGTATCTACTACAAGAAATTTAGGAGCTGATTTATTTGTTTTTTCTCAGAATAGTGTTAGACGGTACTTTATAGGGTCAGACATAGACCCCCACTGATTTCAGTTAGAGGGGTGAGCAGCCAGAGATTGTGCAGTGGCTTCCTGGGGTCTCAGGTCAGACCTACAGAAAATGAAGAGTGCATCAACAGTAATAAACCTTAAAGAAAAAAGCAGGAGCTGGGGATGGGAAGAGTTGATTTGAGCACTGCAAGAGAGGCCTGACTTGGCTCTCCTTTCCATATCTCAACTTATTTTGTCATGCAGTTCCCATACTAATTTGTTGCATACTGTCAAATCCCTGATTTACATCAAAAAATAGTTTCTATGCTATGAAAGATCTAGGAATTCTCTGGAAAAGGTAGAGCATGATGTCGCCACCAAAGGCTCTATCATGATACACAAATGTGCATGCAGTGCTCATTTAAATCCATGTAGTTCTGATATTTTCTAACTTCAGAATGGTTTATACAAACCACAGTGACGTTTTAAGATACTGGCGGAATTTTTTGTCTTATTTTCTACTGCTTTTATTATAGTAAAAACCCCAAACCCAGAGATGCTATATCAACACACCATAAAGATTTCTCCTGCTTGCACAGTCTCCCTCCACATCCAGAAGAGCCAGGGCCTGTTCTCCCCATGACCTTCCTCTCCACTCATACAGGCAGACCATCATTCCCAGCTTTTCCCTCTTAACGTGCCTCTACATATATGTCAACACTTAGTCCTGGCAGTATTAAGTAGGGGGGAAAAAAGATTTTCAGTATTTACAGACTAGAAATAATGTCTTGCCGGTGAGGAACAAGAGCATATAATTATGTGCATGAACGTCTTCCAAGGGTTACTGTATGGTATGGGCTGAAAGGCTGTGTGGAAGCACTCCTCTTGATCCCCTTTCTTTCCTTTTCAGCCATCCCTCCTTTAACCTTTCCTCTTCTCTCTTATCTTCTGCATTCCTTCTCTTTTCTTTCTATTAATAAGCTCCTCTGTTTCCTTTCCCTCAACTTTACATTTACACCCAGAGTCAAGGATTTAAAAAACAAAACAGCAGAAGTTTTGTTAACAGCTAAAACAGCTAAGAAGACTGATGTCTTTAATTGTACGAGTTGCTCCTTTGTCTTCCTTTACATACATAGCTCTCTTCGGATGGCAATTACTCAGGGCAAAGAAAGTCCCTGGGCTCTAGATGTGTATCTTGGAAGTGCCTGGCATATTTTATCTGTTACTATTGGATAAAAACCACATAGTAATGTTAGTCATTTTGTTTGGGTTTATTTCCATGTTATGCATGCAACTATTACTTGTGTGAACGTGTTGCTATGACAAAAGGCTTTCCACTATGCAAAAAAATTTGCTTTTGGTAGCTACTGCAATGGTTGGACAGAACCATCAATTGATCAGGTTACATTTTTTAATTGATAGCTTATTGCACATCATTCTAAGGCAGGCCACTTAAAAACTTTACTTATCATTTACATTTGTCACCTGCTGCTCATGATTTGCAGTATAGATGGATCCTAGCAAAGAATGTATGCTATGGATATTTTCAGGGTTATTGGTGAATTGTAGTCTTTCTTTTTTTTTTTAAGAGCATTTTGGAAAAATATAGCTCAACTGCTAGACATTTCTTTGTTTAACCTCTTTCCACACAAAATCAAAAGTTTTATTTCTTTGTCTTCTAGGATAAGTCTGCTCTCAGAGGCAAAATATAGTGTAATATGTCAAAAATGCTCAAGAACAATATCTGATGTTTACGTAGTTCTTAAATGTTTTATTGTTTAAAAGAAAGGAAGCTACTGGAAAAACCTATTATAGCTTAACACAATAGTACAGCCTTGAGGAGGGTCTGATAATAATGATTGTAAACAATGAATCTTCACTCAAGATAGCATCCATGGCTCAGATTCACAGGAACTGCAACCTAGAACTATATTTTTGGATTTTCTTTTGCAATGAAGAGGATAAACTCCTTTTGTTTTTCAAGACAAGAATTGGTGATTGTGGTAAGAGTTTAGAAAATGTGAAACCAACATCAAACCGTAGAGCAATGTCTGCCCAAATGCACAAAGCTAAGAAAACAAGCTTAAAAAATGCCACCAATTTACCCCTTCCAGTGTTCAATGACAAGCAATTTAGATACCTACTATGAGTAATTTAACTGCAACATTATTATACTTTCACTGATATCAGAAAAGGAGATGATGAATCTCAAACCTGCAGATCTCCTATGTCTGATACACTATTCTTGACAGATCATGCCTCATTTCTGGAAGAACTCAGCTCCTTCTTCTGTTACAACCAAAGGTAGTCTTGCACTCTACCAAAAGTCTCTCTCTCTCTTTGCATCCCACACAGAGCACTGAAGTCATGCCTGCTCTGGACGTGCCACAAGACTGCTCTCTCTAGCTATAGTGATGTCTCTTTTTTCTCTTCCGAGACTACCTATTAAAAAAGGCAGCATGATGTCGGACACAGGTCATTACATCTGTTTATATTTTGAAGCTTTGCTCATGTCCACAAATACTGAAATTCCCTTTTCTCGAAGGAGAAGATTGTAAGGTTACGATGCTGATGTTGCAACATCTGACCATGCCAGTGGTGAATCAGCTGAGGTCCAGGGACAGGAGCAGCGCTGGGGATGTCTGTCAGGGACAATTTGCCCACCAAAACTGCATTTTCGATCGTCTGCAAGTAAAAGCTCACTTTGATTCTCCAAATACCAAGCTTTCCTCTCAGAAATCAAGTAATATTTGTTCCTCTATTCATCTTATTATTAGTCCTGATATTGTTAGAGACAACTTGAAATAGGAATATAAATAGGATGTAACAAGATCTTAACCCTGAATATCTCAAACTTCAAGTGGTTTTAAAGCCATAGTTGAGTCAAATACAGATTTCCATAGGAGCTGTTAATTATTTATAGTCATATACACAATATGGGGGCATCATCACGTTTAGTAGCAGCTCTGAAAAGATGCACCATGGTTCTTCAGAACAGGAATCCATTTGCAGGATTTTATAGGAAGTCTAGCTTTTAAATCACCAACACTTTTAGACTTTGTGCCTCATTTGATGTACATGGAGAAAACAGAACTAATACAGTTGGATTAAAATGGTGGAAGGTGGGGTTAATTTGAATTTCCACATTAATGTTATAATTTTTTCATTATTTTTTTGAGTAATATTTCTTTCAAGAAGCAATACATTGTCAATACAAATTCTCAATAGGAATGTGGCTTAATACCATGCAATTGGCTTTTTATCAAATTCCGCTGGAGCAACTTCTCTGCCATCTGAGCAGGTTTTTTGCTAAATGCCACTGAAGTGGCGTCACTTCAAAACAACACCAGAAAAGGTTTTGTTTAGTTTTGTGCTTTGTTTTTAGCACACAAGTGACTTCAGCAGAAAGCACCCCTGCCTGAAAATAATAATAATAATGAGATGTGGTATCTAAGAATCACCATGTTGAGACAGCGAGGGGTTCATGAAGTATACTCTTTTCTGTTTTTTGTGGTATAAAAATGTCACATATTTGAGACCAACATCCATGTAATATTGTGAAGTACTCGATAACAACAAACTACCATATGTCACGCAACCCTGCCTACACTGTTTGGAAACCAGTTAATACTTTTCCATTTACTGCTTTGTACATGAAGGGAGGAGAAGGCTGTAACTATCAAGTTCTTTTTCCTGTTCTTTGAGAAACTTTAGGCTACTGTAGTAATCAAACACGGTAATATTTATTCATGAGTGTATTTGAAAATAACCTACCGATTTCAGCTGCTGTATCAGGTTGTTAAACATGAAGTGCCCCCAAATACAGCTACATCCCTGGTTTCTTTGTCTATATTGGTGTCCACTTATTTTGAGATAACTGTACTGAATCATATATAAATTACATTTCCTATTATTTAGCCATAAACTTTAAAACATTTGACACATCCATAAAGTTAAAAGACATTATGATACCTATGCTATTCAAAATTATCCACCTGGGAGCAACCTGCTCTGTGAAGAACTGATTAAAGATGGCATTTTCATCTGTTATTGAGAATTTCTCACACATTATCAATTCAACACTAATTCTTAGAAGCACAGTAAATATATTATGTGTCTTTTATTTAGTAGTAAAGCTGGGTCCAGAGAAGACAATATAAAATCTTGAAGCCAACAGAAAACATTTTCAAACTGGAGGCTTACAGTAATTTATTGCCAAAAAAGAAGAAATATTGATACATGTAATTTTGATTTATATCTTGTTCCGAAATAACCTTAATTTAATAGATAAATCATATCAATGATTTTGTAGGTTTATAAACAGATACTAAAACCTTTGCAATATTTGATGGGAAGATACATTTATCTATTGTTTCCAATTCTAGTATACATGTGTAAGCATTTAGTAGTGTACTGCTTTATAAACAGCACAAGATGGAAGTATCTGAACACTTAGGTTGTCACCTTAAAACAAACTGTCACACATTTTTCTTCACACATTTGAAACCCAACTTATCAACCTTAACAAGTGTTGTTATCAAAAGAATTTTGGTGCCTTTGTTCTTTCCCTTTTGCAAGTAAATTACACTTTTAGGATTTATTAAGACAAGAAACAATTTTTGAATAGCAGGTCAAAATTCTCTATGGAAAAATTCTCATTACTTTCTAGCCTGAAGCAGTGTTTACCACTCCAACTTATCCATCTTTTTCCTGTTTTTTATATATCTATATTTCCAGAATCTTGTTTCTGTGCCTAATGCTATAACATTGCAGCAGTTTGTTCAAAGCAACACTCTTATTTTTGCTCTTAGCCGGTGCTATACAAACCCTGATCAATTATTGAAGTGTAAGCCCTGAAGTAACACAGCCATTACTGCAGCAGGCAGATAAAAATGGAACACTTTTAGCTACAGTATATTTACTTTAGAGTTTCAGCAAACAAACCAACAAGTTAAACTACCTTGTCTTTCACTTTGTTTGATGTACTAATATTTCCTGCATGTTCAAAAGTCTTTCTTTTAAAACAAAGTTACTGAAATGTTATGGCTGCTTGTTTGTCAGAGTACCTAGCTTAAATATTTGCATGAAACAGCCTTGAGATATAGAAAAGGCAGCATTAAAGTAGTACAAATATAATACAGAAGCTGCTATCTGTAGTGCCATAAGAGACATACTTTTTTTTTTTTATGGGCTGTTTGGTATTTTAAGTTGGCCAAACTGCAGAGCCTGCATATTGTAATGACATTAAAAATGATGCTGGGAGGTATCTTAAACAACAAACCATGTCACTAAGAAAACTATTCATTAAAGAAAAGAAAAAATCAAATTAGAGGTGTTGGAAATTTCTCTTGAAAATCAACTGCTAATCACTGGTGGACTTTTCTCCTTCTGCAGCTCACTCCTTTACTCACAAAGGAGTGCCCAAGATGTAATTTTTTGTTAAAATGCTTTCTTATTTAATTATACAGAGTCTATTTGATAGCGACGCCAGTTCAAGACTACAACTATTCATCTTCTGATGGTGCTGCATGTGCATCTGCACACAAGATATAATGTTTTTCAGTTTAAATGTCTGTTCTGGGTTTTAAGGACTAAATGATAGCGAAGATGACTGGAAATGTTCCAGATTTTCCTATATAAACTGCTTAGCAAAACCAAAAATTAGTACTTATGCTACAGAACTAATAATGTTTGACATTTGCATTTTATCACTTACTATATGAAGAGCGGGAAGAACTTGTCCCAGGAAGTTTGAGGGAAACTATAAAAACTCAGTTTTAGAAGCGGATGTTTAAAAAAAGATTGTGTAGTTTTGCTCAGTTCTCAGCTGTTCTTTTTTCTGCTTCCCAGAGGAAAGCAGGCTGCATGGCTTGCAAACACCATACGTGAACAGCTTATGAAAAATGATCTCATAAACACATAAGTATGTCATCACATCCCACTTGAAGGCATTTGATAACTGCATCTAGTAGCCATGAGTGAATAAAGCTATTTGTACTTACATGTTTTCATAGGTTTGGACAAAACACAAAAATAGTATTTTGAAGAGGTTCATGGGTTGTTTTTGAGGTTTTGTTGATTCTTTGCAGGCCAGAGTACACAACATTTGCATTCATGAGAATATTCACAAAAATTTTCACTGACCTTGACAGTACTACTTGTAAACACAAGTAGTATGTATAGGGACACATAATATCCTGAAATATCTGAACTTCCCGAATTTTACGTCAGCTTTGACAAAATGACGAAGAAGGAACCATTCCTTCTCAGTCACAAAAACAAGAAAGTAGCCAGTGCTATCTGAAAATCCTAGAAACCTGGTGCTGCTGTGATGCTGGTAGCATCAGAAGCACTCCAGCTGACAGGAAGCAGCCAGGTAGGAACTTTGTCCTTACCTGGGTATGCACGGATTAGTTCTGCTCTTTCCACATCACTTTTTGCTCACTTTCTGGACATAGGATGAAACTGAACCCTTTCAAATCTGAGACAGACAACACAAGTACATGTACACACGGACATGCATCCATACAGATGTTGCAGAAAGTACAAGTTCAAGATAAAAATAACCACCAAATTTTTAAGACACATCTAGGGGTAATTACTAACCATGTCAAAGTGTCTCTTTTCACCCTTCAATACTTCTTATTTTAAAAAATGGAAATCACAATGAATGTAAACAACTTCTTTATCTTGCATTTTATTTTTAATTTTATAACCAGCACATCTGAGCCTGGTAACATATTCAAGGTATGCCTCAAATACTTGGAAGCAAAAACCTTTTCATTTGAACATTCGATTCACTGAAAGTGAGGTAGCCAATTTGTTGTTGCAAGCGTCTGTGCTATTATTTTTAGAGCTTTCTGGCAGACAGCTTATGAAAGGTGGTTTGTATAAAGCAGAAACATAATTTGAAAAAGTGCAAAAAGGGAATCTATAGTGATGCATGTCTTTGTGAAACTGCTCTTTATTTAAATATTGCACTGGATAGTAGAAACAGGCTGACTGGATTTATGAGGTGTGAAGCTATGTCTCATAATGATTAACATTAGAATCACAATTTAGACCTAAGGTCAGACTCCAGATACTACATTAACCTTCTTATTTTTTAGAAAATCTGGAGCTCTCATTATTATTATAGTCTTTATTAAAACAAAGATGCTGTTCTCTGCTTGTTTGAAATGAGTCTAGGGAAGTAGGATCGGGGTTTTGAAACCTCTACTTTTCTTCATTACTATGGTCATCCATATTTATCTTTTGTCAGAGAAGTCCAGTACGCTTATGTGGGGACATGCAAAAAAGGGTACTTTTCACAAAAATTATATCGAATAATCCAAAACATGGGTAACCTCTGTTGCAGTCACCAATTCCAGATAGATTTGTAATGAAATAGCCACTGTGTGAGTTAAATCCAACAGACAGCGCTCTAAACCCTGAATATTCTGTTATTCTGGGTAATCATCCTCAACAAAAGAAAATTTGTCCTATGTCCCGTCTTTTATAGCTTTGTTCCCTGTGAGCACTGGGCAAGAGACACTAGAAGGAGGGATCCCTTGGGGAGAGGGTCACAATGTTGCACCTGAAGAACAAAAAATCCTCAAACACAGGGTTCAGCTGGGTAGACAGACCTTGGGGAGGCAGTGGAAATCAATGAATGCTCTGTTTTCACACTTATCCCACAGTTCACATGCCATTAGCCAGAAATTCTGGTTGGTGACTCCTAGAAGCCCTTCTCCTGCAGGAAATTTGATGACCTCAGAGTCACAAGCTTTGTGTCTACCATGGTTACATAGATTGTTTATTCTGAGCAGGCAACCAACCCGTTTTGCATTTTCCAGGAGCACAAGGTCTATTGCACGTGTAGTATAATCCTTCCGCACACGTGGTAAATCTGGCGTTCCCTGGAGCTACCAGACTTACTTAGGGCAAGCGTGACCCACACTGATCTGCAGGACATCAGCTATATCACACCCTCAGAAAACACCACTGTGATGCTCCTCACGCGCCCAGAGGTTTCAAACTTCACTGCAAATCGAAACTTCCTTCCCAACACCTCCAGGATACAACAAAGGGAAAAGGAAAGTTAAAACAGACAACTTGAGACTAATTCCACATCTACATGGAAAACAATTATTGAAACAACCAACCCCATCTCCCTCCTCAGCTATAGCTACAGTCCTGCCTTTTCCTCTGTTCCACCTCCACTCCTGTTACTTTGATTCATATTTCTTTCCCCTAGAGAAATGGAGACGGAATCAAATAATTTATACCCACCTTTCCATTTAGTTTCAATTTACATAGTTCTACTCATGACTTAGGATATTGAGATATTTTTTGAAGACTAAAAGTAGCTGAACAGGTGAATCATAACCCAGATCCACAGTTCCACAGGTTAGTCTTAGCAAATCACAGCCAGATGATTGAATCAGTAATCTGTGACTACATAAAATATGTCAGATACTGAAGTCACTGCAGGGCAATATTACAAATTCATCTCCTAGATTTCTTTTAAAGTTGAAGCCACTGTAGAGAGGTTAGCAAATCATCCTAAATTGTGAACATCAAAAACTTATAAATAGCAATCTTAATCACGTAACCACGTAACATCTTCACTTAATGAAAAGATGCATGTCTTCAGGTGCAGCAGTGAATGTTTTATTGATTGGACTGCACGACGTATAAGGATAGGGGATGGAAAAAAACAACCCTGTAATACTGTAGGAAATAAGTTCAAAGGATGTTTTCAGGGAAAAAAGAGGGAATGCCTACTGCTACCTATGAAGGCAAAGAATTTGTAAAGACAACTAAAATATCTCCATTTGAACTAGTTGTCCATTTGAATGAAAACCGATACTTAATTTACATTTCTCATTGACAGAAGTTCCAAAGCCTATACCGTGAGGTATATGCAAATTAACTCTGTCCTGACTAAAACCAGAACACATGCAAAAAATTCAATTTAATTCAGAAACATTTATAAAACCTCTAGATTGCATACTAGGCATTCTCCTGATCTTATGACATGACCTACTGTGGGTACAATGGAGAATAACTCTAATTTTGAATATTCATTATATCCTTAAAAAAAACCAAAACAACACAACATTTTAATGTCACACGGCAACAAAAGCTATTCACGGGCCAAAGCCCAGTCACTTAGGTTTACCCTAGACTGGTGATTATACATCAAAATGTCAGAAAATATGTATTTATCAAGTTTGATGAAGAAAATCTGACAAATACTATTTAAGATAAGTGGCATTTTCTCCTAATTGTTTTCAGATGAATGAATGAGAACCTAATGCCCTGCTACTTTGGTGGAGCACTAAATGGCTTCAAAAACTCATGTTTATACAATGTATTGGTACGCAGTCTAAACAGAGCATTGAAACAGGCATGCCCATCTCTAAATGTGTCTTAGGTATGCGTAGTCAGAATTACAAAAGAAAACATGAAAAAATACCCCAGATTAACCAATCATTATTTTACGCTTGTTTGCTGTCTTTTCTCAGTTTGATATGCCATCTCAATCACCCTCATTTTCTTGGCACTGCTGTGGTTTTGACAACTGTAAATGTTTCAACTAGCATCAAATTTACTTAAATGAATCATTTACTACAGGTGGATCACACAGCAAAGAAACTCTTTTAACTGTCTTCCAGGGTACAGTGATATGTACAGATATTCTACAAGAAAGCAACTAAATAGGAGAAATTTCTGTATGTAAGGGAACTTGCCCGCACATATTTAAACTCAAGTCCCTGTGTCCTTTCCTTAACATTAAAGGTTTGTGGTATCAATTGGCAGAGCTTGCCAGTAATGCAAAGGTGCATGAAAAGAGATCGCTGAAGGAAGAGGTCTTATGCTGAAATTAGGGTTCTCCATAGTCTCTGAAAGAGGGAGTCCTGTTATTTTGCTCAAGCACGCCATCCACATTCTGACCCTAGTTATATACATCTATGTATATACACATATTTATAGGATACATCATATATATATATGATATAGATATATCTCAGCAAGCTTGGATTCTTGAGGAAATTTAGCTGTAGCAGCAAGGAATTGCTGCTGTCTTAAGAAAGTTAGCTGAAGCACTTAAAACTATTTTAATTTCTCCACATTATTATGTAATTCACTGATTAGTTTTGGGAGAAAATAATCTGCAGTGACCATGTAACACTCTTAGCTTTCTTCCCCTCCATAATAGCTCAGCTGCATGGTTCATAGCCTCATGGCGACAAAGCATTCTCCTGAACACTCCATACCGCAAGTGTTGACTAGAACTCAAGTTTCAGACACTCAGATTCATTGGTTTAAATCTGAAAAATATGGATTCAACAAAAAGCTTAACTAAATCCAGAACAGATATTTTAATAGGTCTGAGAATTAGCTTTGAACAAATCAGTCATCTGATTTTCTACAGCTCGGGATAATGCTTCCTGGAACAGCCAGAATAAAAAGCAGAAAAAGCAACTTATGACAAGATGGACTTTTGGGCAGCAGTCTGACTTGAGAAAAAAGTACCAGAGGTCATAACAGCCATTTTCGTATGAGATGTCCGGCTGAATCTTTCATGCCAGAAAAGATTAGGAGAATCTTGGTATTTTATTCCTCTGCATCAGGGTCCTACTCCAGAGATTTGCACTTGGTACTTTCAGATTTTGGCCCTAGGACAGAACTCATTTGTTCAATGAACTGGAAGACAAAATAGCATAGGACGGCGTGAGGTACAGTGGGATCCTGAAAGACCAGAACTAAATAGTATCATCAAAGATATACAAGGATGCTTGCCTTCCACTGAACCTGTTAATTGCAAATATTCTCATTACATTATAATAATTAAGGAGTATTAACATTCTCTCTCCGAGGAAACTGGAATGCCTTTATTACGTAGTTCACCATGAAAATTGCCGTTCATCACATCATCTGCCTCAGAGCCAGGGAGAATGAGGGCAGAGAGGAGCATATTGCTACATAGCACACAAAGTAATGTCAACAGGTGAAAGAGTATCAATGCTGTGACAAACCCTCATTTACAACTAGATGTGGACAGCAATGGGAAATCAGACACTGTCCATCCACTACTATGAAAAAGAATAAAGAGGAAGAAATTGTCCTTGGTTTTCTATCATCAATTTACTCTATCTTCTGCCCACAAAAGTCCACCAGGAGCCCAGAGGACTGTCTCGCCACAATGCATTACAAGCGAGCATGGCACTGTAGAGAATGAGGGCAAAACTAAAGCCTACCAAATGCAGTAGAAAAAACCCATTCATTTAAACGAGACTTGGATCAGTCTCTTGGCAACTGGTGTGTCAGACACTCAGCTGAAAACTCACTGGCAAAGTCAAGCTGGATGGCTGTCTTTGAAAGCCACGCTTCTCTCAGGTAGCTCAGAAGGACATCAGCAGAGCACACCAGTTCTCATGGCACTGGAGGCAACAGTACACACCTGAATATCAAACGTGGACATTTGCTACCTTGGAGGTTGTAAAATAAAATCCATGACAGTTGCAACATTGCAACTTTGCTTTTGAGATAGAGTAAGTATATCCATGTATAACAGATAACCTTTCTATTTTGTACCCTGTTAGGAGGTGGTGTACAACCATCTTTCTTTGACATGGAAGGTCAAGTGTGTACCTCTGGTTAGCTCCCAGCAATGAAGGATCTGCTCTATTGAAAGTAATAATGCAAAATCACTTAATTAATAGCTGGACCCAGTATAATCTGTGGAAAGAATTTCTGACATATGGCTTTCATTCTCTTTGTAAAGCCCAATGCTTTCAGCTCTCTTTTACAGTTCATACCTTACTAGGCACAAAATCATTGAGATTTTGTCCAATTAATCCGCGTCGGCTCTTTTAAAAATTTTGGTATGACTCTAAACCATATATATGTATCTCCCACACAAGCAAATCATTCAAAGACTTTGACAAAATGTCTTCTATAAATGCAAACATTTGTGTTCTAACACTATATTTTGTTTCTACACAATGAAAGGAAAATTTAAAATATAAGAGAGAATGACATTACAATGTGCTCAGTCGTGTGATCATTTGGCAAAATGGACAAATGTCTCCTAAAGAGTATGCTGAGGTTCCCCAAACAAATTTTACTGGTAACATAAGGCAGGTTGAGTAAATTCCAGCCATGAAACTCTAGTTCATTAATTTTCTACACCAACTGTCTCTTGCTAATTCCACTCACATAATAAACAGCCTAATAAAAATATACTTTCCTTCTCGGTCTACATCTGAGAATATTTATAGATTCTGCGTAATATTGACAGGGATTTGGTTGTTTTTTGTGTTTTAACAGAAATTCGAAAGAAGGGTTATACGTGTCTCAAAACACAGGAGCAATACTGTGCTTTGTGATTCTAAGGTGATGTAATTTGTCTACTGCTGTTTCTGCCAACTTGTGACCAGACACTAGAGCTGACTTAACCAGTAAGCAGAGTCTACCATCTGGTGGCTGGAGTTGCTGAATGTACGTCCTACACATTCCTGCATCTAGATTCAAATGGGACCTTTGTCATTGGTAGACAGCAGTTTTCTCCTGACTACTGGAGCAACGAGGCACCTTCAGTTTGATAATCTTTTCCCCCTTGAAGATTTTTTTTTTTAAATGTAATTTACATCTACCTCCATAGCAGCTTTCCCAAAAACCTGGATAAGCTTCTTGATCCTTATTTGGCCACTCTTTTCCATGGAGTCCGATTAATACCTTTGTGTATAAAAATAGTCCTGTCGTAGTATTTGACGTTAATTGATCAACAAATTAAATTTTATGAAATCTTAATATCAGCCTAATCTGACAATTTCATGCTCTTTTCCTTGCTGCTCATCATCTCTGCTCTACAAAGACTCATGCCCAGAACCTAACACATCACAATAGGAATTGCCACCGAAATCAGTGAATAATTTTGAACGAACCACCATTCATGTTGCACAGTGAAACAGCAATATTATATTTTAAACACACACCTAGCCAAATGACCTGAGGTATTTATGTACATCATTGAGGTACTGAAGGATAATCAAACAAAAAGCCAATAAAGCAAACTTGTTCTTAGTGATTAATCAACGCGTACCTTATTTCACATTCATCGACTCATACAGTGATTGGCAGGGACCGTATGATCTGCGTCAGCGTAAGAACTAAGACTGCATTTATCTTTTCAGATATGCTTTAACACAAGAACAGCAGAAAGCTGAAGCTATCTTCACATTAAGGTAGAGGACTGAAATGTCTGCAAATAATTTAAACCTTATTAGCGTGTGATAATGTTGACATTAACAAGATAGGAATGACTGAAACAATCTAAACACTGAAGCAGTAAAGTGGCTTTTATGTACCTAAACAAAAGATCACTGCCAACCAAAAGACATCCAAAAAGCAGAAGAATGTGTGATGTTCAAAAAAGATACAAAGGATGACTTCATCACAAGTTTCTATTGTGCCTCTCAATGCATGGGCTAGCATTTTGCATACTCTCATTTCTCTGCAATGACTGCACCCGATTAGTCTCTTCAACACACATTCTAACAATAGGAAATGCTATACACAAAATGGGTTATTTCACACAATAAAAGAAACTCTTACTGAACTATCTTCTGAAAATGATGTACAAAAGGCTATTAAGCAACATGCATCTGGCAAGTCAAATGGTTCAGATGGCATACAAATAAATCCACATACTATTGCTGATTTCCAACTATTAAGACATCTGCTGAAAATCCTCCAGTTAATAGGAGCACAAAATAGCTTCTTCCAGACTTGACTATTTTCCTTATCTATCATGTAACCATGGAAGGAGAGGGGACCAATCACTGTGTATAACAACCAACTTGGTAGCTCTTTCCCAGCCACAATGGGCAAAGGCATCGTTTTCGTGGTGCTGTTCATTGGTACTTATTTTTCCCTGGGTTGTGTCCTTTCACTTTCCAGGGTCAGATAAGCAAGAACAGACACAATGTGCTAATTGTGATTCTTGAGAAATCCATTGTAAACCAAAGAGGTAAATTCTCTTACATGGCTTTCACTAGACAGAGTTCTGCTTAGGTCAGGCATAAATAACCAAAAGAAAAAGACAAGAACATGTGAGTACACAAGTGGAAGAGCAGAAATCCCTCGGCATCAATGCCAGATCCTACTGCCTTAAGATTCATATCATCATTCCATGGTTAATGCCTTACTATGATATTTTGACAAGGAGAGGATCTAGACACCGAGGTGTAATGAAACTGATTAAAGCAATAACAAAGTCTTACAAAGCAGCATGCAGAAACTACAACTGAAAACTACTGTCATACACTAAGGAAGAGTCATTTAAGGACACAGACATTAGCAACAAAATACTATTCATACAAATACAGTCAAAAAACTAAAAGCTCCTCACAGTGCAGGTGCCAGCCCTAACTCTACCCACCTTCTGCCGACCCTAAGTATAGTTTTGGTGGTAGAAAGGACTATTTTATGCTTCACATAAAAATTTGTGGGGTAGCTTAGTTCACAGAGGGATACAGTATTTAGAATATTTTTTTGTCCTACAGAAAGCAGAAATAAAATTGCATGTTAGATATTCTACCTCTTCCATCTGACAAGCTGTGGGATGTTACTACAAATAGATATTTTAACTATTTTTTTAATAAATATAAAGAGTACATAGAACTGAGACTTCAGAGTCTGCCTACCTATAAGAGTTGTTACAGTCTGATAGCTATCACTAAAGGGATATTTAGACACTATATGGCATTGTTACTGAGAGTTATACCTGTAAAACTATTTAAACATAGGATTAATTAGAGGAGCTACATGATTACAGAATCTGTGCTCACACCAGGTACCAGGCAGCTTCTTTTTAATTGATTTTCTGAAGAACAAGAACTAATGCAGTAAGAGCAAAGGAACTTAATTTGACTCAGCAGACAGAGCCATCACAGACCACTTCTATTCCCTTTATTGTAAGTACCCGCATAATCTCATTGGCATAACTGATAAATCTGTACCATGTTTCTCCAGGTTTGCCAACCACCACGTATATTTATATTCTTGGTGAAAGCTATAAAACAGGTGTGAGCACAAACACGAGAAATTTTGGGATAGATGCTACTTATTTTCTTCAGGGAACAGGAAAAATAAAGACAATTCTGGTCAGCTTGGGTTGCCAGCAAAATTCGTGCCAACTCAGAGCACCCAGGTGCTCAGGAATGGCAATGAGTAGCCCATATACTTGAGTCCACCACGTTGTCTAGGAACTCTTGCTGCCTCAAATCCCTGGAGGAAGCACACCTAAGCAAAGATGATTCATGATGATCAATTTTAAATTTTTCCCATTATTTTATTATTTTTCTCAGGCTTATCATAGCAATATTATTTTTAGGGCTGTGTGATTTGTATCACAGCTTGCAGTAGATTATCTGACAAGGTGGTTAAAAATTCTAAAAAGAGGAGGAGTAGGTGGGGAAAAGAGAGAAGGAAAGAAAGGA
This sequence comes from Rhynochetos jubatus, assembly GCA_027574665.1. Taxonomy (NCBI): domain Eukaryota; kingdom Metazoa; phylum Chordata; class Aves; order Eurypygiformes; family Rhynochetidae; genus Rhynochetos; species Rhynochetos jubatus. The sequence continues at coordinate 38,644,140 of CM050654.1, read as the reverse complement.
AGAATCAAAAGCAGAGAGAACAAAGGAAAGAAATTCAGTGAGTGATTTATATCTTAGGGTTGAGCAATAAATATCAATAAACTCCTGATAAAACAATTGGAAATGAATTAAGGAATGTTCAAAGCAATATGACCAAAGGAATTATGATTATTTCTGTCTTTTTTCAAAACAGAATGAGACAGAGCATAAAGAGTTCCTGGTAGTACCAGTGCTGCTTTCTAAGCTGTCGCAGTGTGTGGCAAGACACACTTCGGTCCAGCCTATCTCTACCCTTTCTCTCACATATTGAACATTTTTCCTCATGATATTTCACCAAGCAACCTTGTTTATCCTCTCATTCCTACTCCAGATTTGTTTTTTCCACCATTATCATAAAGTTGTTACTGCTACAGACTCCACTTGGCCTCCACGCTGGTGCACAGCTGGGACAGAGGATGAGGGCTGTATCATCTCTTTTATGTCAGGAGTGAAAGAGGAGAAGAGCAGAGAGATGGAATAGCTTCTCATCTCCTCCCTTCCCCCATTTCCCATATGAACATGATGACTCATTATGAGAGAAGTGTAATAAACTTCTAAAAAAGGCAACCACAAAACATGTATTTTTTTTTCTTAGAGGCAGAGATACATTAAAAAAAAAAGCTCACACATTCAATGATACAGGATTAAATTATCCACTGCCAGCTTTTGGGGCAATATTTAAACATTGCGTCCTACAATGAAGCTCAGATCTAAACTGCTATATCTGATTTATAGAAATAAACAGAAAACCTCAAAGTGTAACATCATGGTAATGTCTTTATGTTTCAGCAGGGCTATAATTTAAAAAAAAATAAATAAAAAAAGAAGACTTTTTCCTTACTCTGACTCTAACCTGCACCAACCCCAGCATGGTGGAAATTACTCCAAGCTTTCTCTTCAGAAGAAACTTTCCCTCTTCTCTTGGTTTTTGGTGAGCAGCACTGTGCTCCTCACTGTCTGGTATCACTGACTCAGCTCCAAGGACCAGGACTAACACTGGGAACTTTACAACGCCAGTGGGCAACGGATGGAGGCACCAGATAGCCAGTGCACTGAGAGGGGGAGGGGATGTTGCCCCTCATGCAATCCCACTGCTTCTAGTTCTTCAGGCAAGGTTAAGTACATGTAAATTAAAACTGCAAGCTATTTTTGTATAAAGTTGGTATTACTAATTTGTTAACTATGACAATTTCACACAGAAACCCTTTTGTTGGAAACTGAGTTTCTCATGTAATAATTAGCTGTGGAATATTACCCCAAACAGGTGTCTGTAGCCTGTCAAAGTCAGAACAGGTGATTTAGAATTAGCGTATTAAAAGAACTGTGAATTAGCGAAGCAAAAACGTGTTAATTTCTTGTTCCATCTGTTAATATGAATTCACTGCCAAATATTTTACTTTGTAGAACTGTGCTGGGATTGGCAAGAACATACACTATAAAAAAAAAGTTTAAAGGCCTGAATGTTTAAAAATCATGACATACGTTACTGCAAAAATAACTTCTACATTTGAGCAAGGTTTTTTCTTTTGTATCTTTTAAAACTTCACAGTGAAGAATACCATATATTCCATAAGATTAAGATAAAAGCTCTCACAAATAAACTTTAGGGCTTTCAAAACCGAGTCTGAATAGAGCGTCACAAGAAAATGCACTAAAATATTATGAATTGGCTTAAATAAACACTACAAACATTGTATTTTTTCTACTTGTAAATTTGAGACATAACATATTCAAATAGTCAAGATATTTGAGACATGAATTTTTAAACATAATACTGGTATCTTCCTGAAAAGCTCTGTCCTGTGTGGACAGTAGCACAGTTTCTATGAACATGCCTTTCCTGAAGGTCTTTTGTGATAATGGGCATGTTATGAGCTTTTTCTATAAGCAATGGCAAAAACCCTGGAGAATACTTAGCTTACATGTCTGATTCTTCACAATAGTATTTATAGTTTGAATGGCATGCCTTTTTATAATAAACCCCACCTTCATGTTTCTTCATCTTCTAACTAGTAGCTGGCATACTCAAACTAATGGGAGAGTCTGGAACGTGGCAGGATGGTCAGTATTACAAAACCACTGCACAAGAGGAATTAAAGACTGATTTTAAAGAGTGTACAGTTTACATTTGCTGTACAATGGCTTCATGACACTACCCTTTCAAAAAAAAGGGAATATTTTAAAGCATTTTAAATATAATTATCCAGCAATGTATTATATATATACATCAACTATTAATGAACATCAGGTATAAATGTCCAACTCCTAATATATGTGACTAATGACTGCAATACATTTTCTGGTGCCTTATCCTACTTTTCTGAGCTTTGCAGAGAAATGCTCAATTCCATGTTTGCCCCCCACAGTGCATTGCTTCTTCTCTTACCCTGCACCCTGTGCCCTTTGGAGTCTGGCCATCATGCAGCAGAGCCTGCTCCCTGCCAAGGACCGCTTCGACTCAAGATGGAGAGCTAAGTATATGCACAACCACTAAGACTGCAAGGACGTTAGAGAATCATCAGAGCACCAACTGCAGCTGTGGTTTCAACAGCTGATTTCTTCTATGGGTCACCAGCTGCCCTATCCTGGAGAACACCATGCCCAGGTTTGCTCACAGGTACAAACAACAAGGTTACATCTCCAACCCATATTTACATGAGGTCCAACTGTTTGAATTGAATCCTTTGCCTTTACCCCTTTTCCTTCTGGAAGGTGAAAAGGTGCAGAAGAGCAGAGGAAGATCATGCATGCAAAACAGATGAGGGAGAAAGCCAAAGATGTGGGAATGTATAGAAATCTGTCAATGAACCAAACCTAGGTGTATTTCTCACCAAAAATGATGAGTTAAAAGCTAATCTGGGCAGCATTTGAATCTCTGTTACATCAACTTTTCCCAAGGTAAGAGGCAGACAGCATTTTGAGGCCTGGCCTTTGGAGAGACAAAACAATGTACACTAAAATTTTCTAGGGAGACAAATGTTTAAGCATTTGCTTGCCGTGTCTATACCCTGATCACACAGCCCTGATAAAAAAAAAATAGAGAGATTTGTAGATGTTTCCCTCAAGCTTGCATGCTGCCGCGATGCAGCAGGACACCATCCTGGCCCCAGGCATGTTGTTACTTTAGCATATTTCCACAAATTTTATTTTCTAGCATGAGGAAATCACAGAGAAGCCCATATTGCTACTTGGATTGCAGGAGAGGGAAAAGACGCACACCCAATTACCGCACGCATTTCAAGCAAAGCTTAGAGATATGCAGCAGGTTCTTAACTGCAAATGATATGATAGGTAGTTTCTCCTCCCTAGTTTTCTGCCACATCCAAGAGATTAATACTTACATGAATCATCTGTAATGACTAGCATAATTTAGGGAAGTGAATGAGATTTTCTGCATTATTTATATTATGAACTCACAAGAATATGAATGGTGGCTTATGTAAATTCAAACCATGTTTACAGTAGCAAAGTGCAGAGAGAGACTGGCAAGGGTTAAGCTGATATTTCCAGAGTTGGAGCTCTTTGTATCAACACTCTACTGCTTATTGCTTTAGTGCTGAGTGATGTGAGTTACAGCCTATGAACTACATATGGGAAACTTTTATTGTTTTCCACATTTGAATGGAAAAATAATTATGTTGCTCACATCTTTCACATACTTAAAGTAAATGCATCAAATTCTTTCTCAGGGTGTGGGCCTGAATTCTTATATTTAAAAAACAAAGGCTGCCAAAGTTTTAACCTTCGAGGAATAAAGATATTTTTTTTTTCCTTTCCTCTTTTTTTTAATGCTTGATAATTCAGCCTAAATGTCAGCTTAGGCTTTAAAATAGAACACATCTATTTGCTCATAATATTTAAGAAATACAATGTCATTATGCTGTTATCAGTGGTAAAACATGTCTAATCTTGATATAGCATCACCTTTAACAAATGCTTGTGGGAAAAAAACTAGCAAATGCATAAAACATTTTATGTAGTTTTAAAATATACAATACATTAAAGTTTTAGTTGACTTATCTGAAAAGACATATTTTTGGCACATAAATAAAAAAAGGCAAGGGAAGAACTTGTCAGAAGGCAAATAAAGTATGTAAATTAAATCAAAGGTAAGGCAGCTACACTTTTTGTATAAATAACTGTGTTAACAGATTTTTATGCATATTACAATATATTCAGATGTATTACTTCTGCAAAAACAAATTCATTGCTTCTCTCCAAAAAATGGATTAAAACAATTTATTTTATAAAATTTGGATGGATAGGATAAGAAATGTAATAGCTATCTATGGAAAATAAATATAAAAATTATTCAAGCTCCATCTACTTTATGTTAGTAATGAGATGCACTTCATTCAAATTCCTTTCAATTGAAACAGTGCTGAGAAAGCAAGAACATGATTCTGTAGGAAATGATTTCTAATCTTCATGATAACATACCAATATAATACAATTATTTACAATTGACTAAGAGTTAATTCCAATAGTATAACATCTTTCTTGCAAAAATGTCAGCTTTTATTGATGAAACAAACTAAGAATAAAACATTTTTACTTGTAGTCTAACTGTGCTGTTTTTCATTCTGTTAACCAAAACAACACAGCAATACTGTAAACAAAAAAATAGCATCAAACTGGCTGTGTTTGTATGATTTTATCAAGAATCACAAGCAGTAGAGTGAGGTGCTTTGGGATTTTTAAAACATTAAAAATAGCTTAAGAAAAACTGATTTTTTTGTTTATTTGGGGAGGATTTTTTTGGAGAACATAAAGATGAATTCAGTCAAAAGACATCTCCAACATCTCAACAGAGATCAGGTATTCTTATAAAAATAACTGCAACTCATGTTTTTAAATGCCCAGTTGTCAAGATCTTTTTGGTTTTGGTAAATTAATGGATATTACACTTAAACAAATAGTTAAAATTCTCTTTCTGTGTATTCAATTTGTGATGTACATGGCAGGACTAATTTCACTGAAGTTTGAATATTTTTTTATTCTCAGCAGTTCTCTTGCTTTAGAACACTACAGTAGTAGTGTACCTCAATATTCCTACAAAGAAGGAAATACAGCTTAATGACTACTCTCTCATATTCTGGGGGTATTACTCAACATTGCCAAGCATGCTTTAAGTTATCAAAAATAAAATAATTTCTATTTGCCGTTAAACAGGTACTTGTGTAGCATTTTCAACTCCTTTGTCATCACTTTCCTCTGTGGGTTCACTCCGAGGTTCACTAAGCAGGGTTGCAACCGCCAGCATAGTGACCAAAACCCATCCCTGCACACTGAGCACTTTGCTTTGCTCTTAGGATACCTTAAACGAGGATTCACCAAGGCAGCCTGAGAGGAAAAATATATCAAATCAGAACATAAATACTCAGACTGTTTTGGTGTAAAGGACCTCACAAGGCATAAGCATTGACAAGACGTGATCCTGGCTTGAAGGTTATTGATGAATATTTCCCTACTGTAAAGTCTGGATTTTTTTTTTTCATCTCCAGACCTGCAGCTGTTTGAAAAGATAAAATTAGTTTAACTCTTTTCTTATGGCAAGGAAAGTAAAAAGAAAAAAGAAAAGAAATAGCGGTGTGCCAAGACACAAAACCACAAGTAATCAAAGTTCATAATAAAAGCAGCTGCTTCATCCAATTCACATGGGGTTGCCCTGCTAAAGTCCTCCCACTAATAATTAAGAGCATGAACAAGTATGCCCTTATAAACAAAATACAGCAACTCTGCCTTATCTCTTCACATGGGCTGGCCCAACAAACTCAAATACTAACACAATAAAAGGAAACAGGTGGCTGAGAGAAATATCTTATATCCTCTAAAGCAGCTGCCTCACAAGAAATTCAATCTAGGTATCCCGAACAAACTGCCTTTTCATCAAAGAATACTTAGATGAGGGATGCACTGCATACCTATTTAGCACATATCTTGTACTTTCTACCACCAACTGGTTCCCTTTGACTGGCATAATTTTGGCAGATAATAATATTTGTATTTTAAAAAACAGTATTTAATTTGTTTACAACAGGTGCTTACTTTCCATTTGCACAGAAGAGACATTGTTCCCAAAGGCCCCAGGATACAACCATAAGTCTCACGTTACTGGTTTTCTCCTAAGAGTACCACAGCCATTAACATGCCCAAAGGAAACAACAGGAATGAATTAATTGACCTCCCAAGTTCCAGCAATCTGAACTATTCAAAGTGTGCGATGCAGAAAGACTGTAGAAGGTTGGAGTGTGTGAGAAAGGATATATACAGGTGATGACTGACGGGACATACCACTTGGACAAGGAGAAAAATGTTTCACCATAAGCCCATGTAGTGCCACTTTACTGCTCTGTTATAACATCTGAATCCTTTAGGGCAGAATGGAAACCTTTACACAAGTAGCAAGTATTTCCAACTAATTTAAAAATTGAAATCTTCTTTATGAAGAAAAACAACCATTCCTCTTAAACACCACTAAAACCCATAAGGTTGTGATCTTACTCAAATAGTTGCTTATAATATTAACCGTACACCAACACAGATTTCAAAACAACCACTCTGCAACACCCCCAGCCTAGAGCTTAAAATACTAAATATCTCTGGTCTCTTACTTTGGTCCCAAAACATGCTTCCTAATCTAAATCTGCTCTGGAAAACATGGAGAACTATCTTTTAGATAAGCAGAGATAAGTTTCAGGCATGCATCTGTGCACAAAGAACTCTCAACTTTTTCATATTATACATTTTTTTTTCTATTAAATAGAAGAATATATGTGAAATATATAATCATAAATCTAAATATATTCCTTTACAAATCTGCAGAGATTTCAATGACTAATATATGAGAGAAAAACTCTTTAAAGAGTTTCAAATCCTAAACTCAATACTGAATCCATTAGTACTGAAGAAAAGTTATGGTATGTAATGGTAGGGAGAGCGGTGCTTGTAGCTGAAGTGCTCTCTTGAAGCGATACAGTAGCACATGGAAAGGCAGATGGAAAGGTGCTGCACAGGTAACTAAGAATGGAAGGTGAACAGACATCAAAGAAGGAGCTCAAAGTATTCAGTCTTCCAAGTCATTACATTTGCTTCTACTCGTCATTGGTATGGCCTCGTCCTACCCTCGCTACAGCTTCTGTGATTGGTGAAAAGTCTTTCATTATCTCTCTTCTGAGAAGGAGGAAGGTGTACAATAGACTTAACAATAGATTCTTAACAACACACAAGTTATCGACTGACAGTCCTAAAATCTAGCAATCTATCTGTTCAATCTGGGCTTTATACACATGAGGAAAAACGTTACAAATGGGTATGGAATGGTGAAGGTTTTATGGAACAACTTATATAGCCACGCATTTTACATTTTGCTGTGTTGGTTTTCACTATGTCTGGAAAAGTCAGGTTTCTTCATTGCACTATATACATATCTAAAGAGAAAATATAATTATTGTAATAGCAAAATATCTGATTTTTTGAAAATAACTACTGATCATAGACAGCAGCTCTTAGCTGCAGCTGTTTCCATCATGACACTGATTCCTCATTCATTTGAATGGGCCTTAATGGTGCTGTCATAATAATCTTATTGTGACACCAATGGAAGTTCATGGAGACAATGCAAAAATGTTAAGACTAAATAAATTGATGTCCCTACTGTGATATGTTTAGCATCATATTCTGAAATTTCTATATTTGGGGAGTTTAATTATATAGAATTTATTAGTCTGACATATTAACCTCATTTTTATGGTTTCCTCGAAAGCTTGCAGATTTAATCAAATAATTCTCTATAGCTGCACAAGCTATTGACTTCTCTTGAATGTATTCATGAGTCTTCTCTGTTCCATGTAAAATGTAGTGTCGTGTTATAATGGCAAAATATTTTTGGCATGTCATTGTCCTACTAGAGATCCAGAAGTCCAGCTGGCTGTAGTTTTGTGTATATTAGTTGCAAACCCCTACATTTTAGAGAAGATTAATGAACCACTCTATCGACGGCTGTACAAATGTAAAACCTGGTTTTGTGCAGAAAGACCTAAGTATACAGCAATAGGTGGAAGGGAACTTCCTGGAATCCGAGAAACCATGTCAAATGGGAAAGAAACATGTAGACAGATTTTTGGAACTGACCACAATACATATTATAAAAAAAAAATACAGCTCAGCCCCTCAAAAATCTGAGACTACAGAATTAACAAGTATTGCTTTCACTGTAAAAAATTTAATCCTACTCTGATTTTATTCCCCACCTCTCTGTAAGCTTACACTGAAAAAAACCACAGGATGTTGGCTCGATTTGTGGAAATATCAATTTCATAATCTCAATATGGGTGAACTGTGCACTTCATTTCTAAAATTAATAAGGTTCAAGAAATGTAAAGAGAACAACAAAGTGTTCCCGAGCTCTGATCCTTGTCTGTAACCACAGGTGCCCGCTCTTCCCAAGGCAGAGGTATCTCACAGCATTTGACGAGCGCTGTAATATTCTCTGTCAATTTTACATTCTGCTTGGCAGCAGCAGAAACCTGACAGGCATCAGCAGAGTGATTGGCAGTACCATGCCTGATAATGCGAGTCAAAGCAATTGGCAACAGCACCACTATCCCCCTCACAGAGTCCAGAATTTAGTTATAATCTCACAGGTGACCTTTGATGATACGGGCTGGAAGGTCATGGAAAGGAGGAGAGCTTTTATGTCCCTTAGACATAATTGCTGGTGTATTTGTCATACCTTATTAGATATTGAACTAAAGCAGGCCCTGATCTGGGGTACTTCAGCTGCTCACACAACCTCCATTACCTTGTAGGGGCTGCATGGCCTCATGTCAAGAAACATTAATTCTTTTGGGTGTTTAATAATGTATATGATTCTTCTCTTCATATATACATCTTTGATTTCCCCAACTGTAAACAACTATAGTGAACCTTTCTACGTCAGGAAATTGCTGTGAAGATTAATCAGTTAATGTTCGTAGTGAGATCTAACAAGTCAGTCTTGAATGCATTCATCACCACTTGATGTCTGTCCAGGCTCAGCCCTGCACCTACTGTTAGGCTTCCATGTGAACACAAGATTTTTCTTTTGTCTGAGAGCTCAGTCATGAGTGTCTCTGTCTCAAAATCCCCAAAGAATTCTAAATTTGATATCAGAAGCTCAAGTTCTCAGACATTATGTTAAACATTTCAATATTAAAGCAGCAAGGAAAGGGAACCTTTCAAGAAGAATGAGGAAATGTGAACAAAACTGGTTTTATTTAAACAAAATCAAATTCACAGAAAGCCTTGGGTTGTTCTCTTCACCCTCAATCTCTACTCCTACCCATCCAGCTATCTCTCCCTAATCTCAACAGCTTTTCAGTTGCACTTGACAATGAAACACACATCCAAAACCATCCCCATTAATGCACAGATAATATATCTTATTTAGATTTTGTAACCTATCATTTCATGTCTTAGGGTTCTCTGCTCACGAGCACTTTATAAGTGTGTTGTAGAAAATGATGCTTTGAGGGAGAGGTTTCAATCACTGGAAGGCAGAATTAAATTGGGAGAAATAATAGGACTCAGTAAAACACGCCTTGTCTTGCTGGCCTGCAGTGCCAGCTCTCTCTGTTGAGGTACCTAGAAACCAGAGTTTGAGATGAATGTCAACTAATGCTATTTTTCAAGCCCCCGAAGCCTTCTTTCCTCACATTGCCTGTCACCAAGTGATACCCTTGTTTGACATGACATTAGGTTTGAATAAAGGCATTTATTAATCCAAAATATTCTGATTGCTTATGCCTTTCCTTTCGTTATATTTCCTTGGGGTTTTTTTTATATTATGCTGAAATTAAAACAAGACAAAATCTCCCTGCATTTAATGTCATCAGGGTTAGTTGTTTCCAAGAGGAATTTTTTAAGATTTTTCCCCAACTGCTCTTACTTAGCTCTCTATAAATTTGATTAGGTATGTACTGCTACACCTATGAAAATCAGAAAAAGTGAAGAATAGCTTAGTTTGAAGCCTGGCCACTGCACATCCTTTACGCTTTTCTTCAGCCAAGGTTTATACCCCCTAAACTGCTGTGGTGCATGTTGCAATCCACAAAGATTTAAAATTCATCAAACAGACAAAGTGTACATTTAATACTCACATGAGGGAATACAGAATGCCTTTCAATACATCAAACTCCTAAACCTTTTACATCTTTCATTTTTAAGCTACATGGATTTTGATTTGTACAATTTTAAAAATATTCTGAAGCCTAGTCAATCTAACACTAAAAAGCACTGTTGCACAGTAAGAAATCAAGAATACAATTCAGCAAACCTGGTATAGTTGGTCCCCAGGGAAGTTTTTTTCCAATTCTGTTTGTCATAGCCCAGATCCATCATGTCATGCTAGCCTAACTTACTACTTCTGTCTTTTCTCTTCTTTTTTTTTTTTTCTTCCTTTTCTTTCTTTTTTACCCTTTTTTGGCACACTCCAACTATTTTCTGTTAAACTAGTGCTGTCACAAGAAAACATATAAAAATGCTCTTTTGCAAACATACTGTTTGGTCTCTACCGAACTCTCCAGAGCCACGGATTTCTCTCACTGTCTTTATCAGGGGTGAATGTTGACAGATCACTGAACCTTACTGTCAGCGGTGACAGGCTTAAAGCTGTTTTGTGCAAGGTGGAGAAAAAACAAAAAAAGGTTTCTGTGCCTTGCATCTAGAAGGTCCCTGATTTAACAACAAAGGCTTATGTTCAAAGATGATTAGCTTAAAGGCATTTCAGAGAGTTTTGATTGTAGCAGCAGTTGGGTGTCTTGCTACTGGGTGAAATATGTATTCCCCTGAGAACAAAGGCGGTAGCAATCCTATTCTGCTGAGATGGCAACTTTAATAATTCCATGTATTTATCAGTATTGTGTCAAGATCTTAAGGATTTTGCCCTTCAGGTGAAGTTGGAGGTAGATGGAATGGATACGGTGCTGAACAATCCCACTAAGATATACATGGAAAATGTCCCGTAATGTCCTGGGGGACAGATAGAAAAGATTCCTAAGGGTCTGAATACACATAACACAGATAAATGTCTTCGAGGTTTATGAAAAGAAGGCTGAGGATTTTACACTGGGCTTTAGCCTATGCATAAAGTGGTGAGGCCAGGTGTTTTTCTCCCATACAGAAGAAAATTTTTTTAAAAAAAAGCATTAATAGTGGAAATTATCCAGCAGCATTTTCACATAGGAATTAAACCAGAAAAAAATAGAAATGCTGATTAGACATTGAATGTATTGAAAGTAATAACATCTTATTTACTGTTGAGTCTCTTCAAAAAGATGTGACTTAAAACATGAATAATAGGATTTTCTGAAAAAAAAAAATTGGAAATATTATTTCAGCTAACAGTGGTATGGGTAGGGTTTGTCTGAGCACAGATATTACATACAGATAAACTCACACAGAAACAAAGCACTTCTTTACCTTTGGGTACACAACTGTTTTCTGTAAGATTACTTTATGTGCCCATGTTCGGTGACACCAGGACAGATTTCACTGTCCCAGAATGATAATGACCAACAGGGAGAAACTACTCATTTGGTGAGGATATATGTACCTCTTCATGCACCATCAGAGAGATATAGAGGATTTTCAGAAGGAAATGCCTCCTAATTAATGATAGTTCAGAGCCTTATGAAGTGTGAAAGGCTGTCTGGAGGAATGTGTAGCGTAAGCATGATTCTGAAGGGCCTGGTAGTACAGCGCTAGAAAGCAATAAAAATATAGGACTAACATGCAGGACAGGAGGGACAGGTAGCTGGAGGAAATCTAAGAATGGATTTTAAAATATTTGGGTGCCCTATAGATAACACTTTGAACAATTATAGGCCTTTCTTATTCAATGCCTTGAAAACTTATTTTAGGAGGAAAACAAAAATGCATTTTGCTTGACATGTTTACTCCATGAAAGTTGGTGAGTTCTTGGCCGTGCTTCATTAATTAAGATCTCATGATGCTTCAGGAATTGCCATGGCATCACTGGTTATATATGTCTGGAGACTACAGTGGTTGTATCAACCTATTAGTAGGCAGCTCACGTTAGAAATAATTTTCACCAGTATTTGTGAGATGCAACTGTTCATAATATTAAGGATTTTTTCATAGACTGGATGGCTATAAAAGAGAATATCTTAATTCCTTTAAAATCAGCAAACAGGAAAATGGCAGCAGTATCAGAGAGAAACTTTCTTAATGCGGAAAGCTGCTTGCAGATCAATTTTCAAACATATCAATTCTCTTCCGACATATTTGTCTTATGCTGTGTCAAGTGGCAGAGCTGTGCCACTGGCCACTGCTCCCAAGCTAATGTTAATATGTCCCTGGACTTCGCCTGGCAGCAGCTGTGCCCACAGCCTCTCCGGTTCCCAGTACCAACCGGTCCTGCCAGAAGCAGGACTAAGCTCTGTGGTGGGAGAGGATGCACATGCTGGCAGTATCTCAGTAGGCTGAATATTTATGCAGACTCTGTGCACCAAAACCCCTGATCTCTAGGAACCTACATCTCTAAAAAGACCTCTGTTTTCATTTTATGTGAGGTTTGGTGATGAATAACCCCAAATACAGCGATAAGATAGGAATCCATCATTTCCAGGCCAAACTCTTATCTTTTTTTATTATTTTTCTTTCATTCTATTACAGTAAGGGGTTCTGGCAAGTATGGGTGCCTTGTGTTTGCCAGAATTTAACTACACATTTTCAAATTATTGGCCTTTTGTAGTTCAAAAGATATCTGTTTTCTGCAGGCCTATTTTCCCTCCTAAATTGACTCATTGTTGAAGTCAAAGTTTTACACTGAGCCCCCACTGAGATTGCACAGGTGCAGGATTACTGGGGTGGCTGCAGCCTGGCCGGGAGCCCTGCCCCACGGAGCACCCACCCCCTCCCAGGGCTGTCCCGGGGTTGATGCACAGTCCTCTCCTCCTTTCTCCCCAGTCAGCTGCATCAGCACCTGGATTACAAATCTGTGATTCTTCATTCTTTACTTTAGAGCTACCATAATGTGACCGGAGCTGGCAGAGATTCCCGTGATCTAGCCACTGACAAGCAGGGCTGTGGGGAGCAGAAGCTAACTCAAAAAAGTCAGAGGAAAATTCATTTCTGGGGGCAGAAAGACCTAAAACATCATTCCTCCAGACAGTCTCCCAGATAGAGACGCCCAAACTACCTAGTATCCAGGGTTTTACAGCTGTTCCCCAGCAGCTGAAGATCACCACTGTTAGGAGCAGCTCAGCCTGTACAAACTTAAAATATTAAGAGCAAGGCATGCTAGAGTCACAGAAAAGGTGTTCCTGGAGGGGGTGATTTGTGTTCAAACCTGAGCCAGGCTTTTCTCTCTCACTCCATCCCCAATCCTCTTGCAGTGGTCGCACAGATGGGGACTCTCTTGTGGGATGGGAATAACTGGTGCTCTGCCATCCTGCAGTGCAACTGCTCTGCTTCTATCCAAAGACCAGCAATCTTGTTTTCCTGAAAGCCTTTTCAAATGATATGTGCACATGGCATCTGTTTGCAATGTATATTTGCCATTAGTGTTTTTAAGTAGGAATGGTGGGGTCCGTATGGCACAGAACATAAGGATTGCCATGGTAATTAGTCATTATTTGGACTAGCAGAGTAACCGCTATCAAAGACTCTTAACTCACTCATATCCTAATGTACCTGACATGTATTTTCTTTGTTTCTGCACTTTATCTAAAGTATTTTTGCTCTGAAAATACTGTTGATATTTACCATTTGCCTGAGACATCAAACTATACAGGAAAATTAAATAAAACATTTAGGAAAGTTTGCTTTTAAATTTTTTGAGAATTCCACATTTTTCATTGCAAACCCAACATCTATATAACATCTCTAAATCGACATGAGTTAGAGGAAAGCAACCAAAATAAGAGAGCAACGCCTTCACAACAAAGGTTATATGTATCTGAAGTTGATACACACCGAACACAAAAAGAGATTATTTACCTGCAGCTTTTGTTTTCTGAGACATGTTTACCTTGCATATATTCACAGTCTGGGTCTTATTTCTGAAAGTCAGATTGGTTTTTTTAATTTTCAAGCAGCCAGCAGTGTGCCCAAGCATGCCCACTGCTGCACGGCTTCATTCCACTCAGGAGAGAATTGCTAACTCAAGCTCAAAAATACCATACTGAGGAGGGCTGCGATGTGCGTAAGCACACTTCTAAGAGAAATGGTCATAGGTGTGTAACTGTTCTGCTTCCTCTGACCATCTGTATATATCTAGGAGTGTTCCCCAATTCCTGGGAGGCTGATGAAGGGCAATGCCATTGCACTAGTTGAAAATAGTGGAAACACCAAGTGAGAGCAGCTCCACCACATGACAAACTGGGGATGGAGATGGATCGGCTCGACTGTCCCAAGCAGTTCCCTAAGAAATCTCAAAAGCTCAGGGCTGAAGACTACAAAAGCCCATTCCAAGGCTCAAAGGATGGAGAGTTTGGTATGTTATTCCAAAAGAAGGAAAGGCTCAGAATCTTCATTCACAGCAAGACATGGAATCATGGAATGGTTTGGGTTGGAAGGGACCTTAAAGACCATCCAGTCCCACGCCCCTGCCATGAGCAGGGACACTTTCCTCTAGACCAGGTTGCTCAGAGCCTCATCCAGCCTGGCCTTGGACACTGCCAGGGATGGGGCATCCACAGCTTCTCTGGGCAACCTGTGCCTGTGCCTCCCCCCTCCTCTCTGGGAAGAACAGGGTAAAGTCACTCTGATAAGAGAGAGAAGAGTTCTAACTACATAAAGTGGGACAGACAACTATGAAGAGGGCCTTTTATTCCCCTTAATGAAAATATAAGAAGAAAAGATTCCCCTGAGCTTCATACTGGGCTTTGTGCACATGGGGGACAGCTGTTTGGTCTTGGAGCTCCCTCTCACCCTCCTGCACTGTGTGGGAAGTGGGCCAGACACATGGGGTTACAGGACAAGGTTTGCAAGAAACCTCCAAGTTATACAGCACCACTGATGAACATGGCAGCCTCTCAGAGGTGCACAAGGACTACCCTTTGAGGATTTGAAATCTGGAGATGAGAAAAACAGCATTTGATGCTTAGTAATTATGCTAAGTGGGCAGGTGGGAGCCAGATGCTAAACAACAGCTTCAGATGTGAAGGTACTGGTGCCCCAGTGCTTTGCCTAGACCCATCTGTAAACATCAACAATATTTAAACATTTTAAAAAAAATCAAGGTCTGATCCTGAAAGTGTGCTAGTAAGCAGCAGGGTATGTTATACTGGTTGCCATATTGTCTTGTCTAGAGAGTTTGGATAAAATTTTTACATTTGTATATTTAATGTTGGATTATCATTTCTTACAGTTTCCACATGTTCTTTCATCAGGAAAATAATGCACGATCAAATGGTAAGTCCTATTTTTAAACTGCCTTTATGCAATTGAACTGAAAATATTAGTTTATCTTGTGTTATTCTGTCAAGAAATATTATACTGATTAAGTTTTTAAAATATTATTGATGCAGATGGACTATACATAACCTGTGTTTATACTCCATTTCATGTGCTTACGTCTTGAATCTGGACGAACTTCAAATTTTTGACCATACCCTTGTGAAGGATCAGAATGTCAGAACCACTTTAGTCAATATTTTGAAAGGCTAATTTGAGTGAATAATTGCATTCCAGTTCAGAAGAATATTAAAATAACTAGTTTATGTGAATACATCCATCCTAATGGAAATACGCATTCCAGAATGGTTGGAAGAATTATCTTAATATCACTGTTGTATAAAATTCATTGACTTGAGCTTTCAGGCAGGGCTGCACAGGCAGACTGAAAACATTTTGGCTCGCTTGGGTTTGCCTCCACTGTATCTGCTTCCAATCTCAAATTCCAATAAATGAACAACAAAGAAATCAAAAGGAAACTGCGTGGCTCGCCAGCTTGAACCTTGCTTGCAGAGAAACCAGACAAAACCACACAGTGTGAGGAAACAAACATAAAAACACAGTGTAATATGTTTTCTATTGTTTCTGCCAAAAAACATCAATTGGTCCAGATCCACACAAAATCTGCCTTCTTCTGCCTAAATTTACCCCACACTCACTGAAGGACTGGCGAGACTTAATGAACTTTAAAGTAAACAAGGCCAAGTTCTGGTATAACCTTCATTTTGTTTCATTGTAAAAATGTCACACACAGCCATTTCTCAGAATTAAAGAGACAAATTCCTAGACAATTAAAACAAACCCTTATGCTCATGTTCAGCTTACTTTTTCTGTATATAATGCCTGCTACTTCCATGCATAGTTGGGAAATTAGAAGATAGTATCCAAACTAGTAGCTTGAACAGCATTAATAGCACAGTAGCACAAGCACACATGTAAGAATGAAATCCTCCAAGGATTACGTTTTAAGACTGCTTCTAAGCTGACAGCATCTATGGTGCAGGAGTAAATCTGATGATGATAAAAATGTATAGGTTGTATGCTAGCTGCAACTTGCTACTATGGTGTGCATCCTTGGTGTTGAGCACATACTCCACTCTGAATCAGAACAGCATTTCTCTACAGAAGTGTTGTAGAGAAATTATATACCCTTAAAACATAATAAATCAACGAATTACCAGGTTTAGGCAACGGGACTTCCATCTAGGAAGTTCTCTCTATATATGTATATAGATACTGCCTCTGCCACCTGAGCTAACTACTACAGTGAGAAAACCACCAGGACACCATTAACAAGTCACCTCTGCCTGGTCACTTCTCTCCTGGCATCAGCACCTCCAGCCTGGAGATGTCATTAGTCAGAAAGAGGAGTTTACTTTCATGGATACAAGTGTACAGCCATATACAGACAGATACATTTGCTTCTTATTGTTGGCTTGATCTTGAGCTAGGAGGAGAGCTGGTGACTAACCTGAACATACCACATGACAGAACATAGCTTTTTAAGCTTCTCGTTCACTTTCTGTTAGTCGAAAAGTCTCAGCCCCTCATACAGACTGGAGAACAGAGGAATTCTTAGTAACACTCACTGTCCTGTTCAAAGTTAAATACTGTTACAGATGGGAACAGAAGGACTTATTGCTGCAGGACAGTGATCTTACAGCGCACATCTGGAGCACATCGTCTACACCCAGACTGGCAGTGAAGACTGAATTCATCAGATGCCATTAGTCAGAAAATGTGTTAGCAGAAAGAAATTATGATAAGTGTACAACATGGTCAGATGTAAGGAAAGGCACCATTTGTAGATTTGTTAGTCAATTAGGCTTTATTTCAAGTGATTCCCCCAAGGGTTATTGAGGTAGGAACATTTGTTTTCCTTCATTTCACCTAGGCTTGCTACAATTCAGTGACTGTAGACTTCTATATAGTCTCAGTATTTTTATTTTCAGAACTGTCACTCAAAGCATCACCTTTCCTTCGACCTCTCTCCTGATCCATACTAAACAACCACATACCATCCAAACACAGATACAACAAAAAAGCAGGAAAATAATACTGCACAAAAACTGTCAACCTTTGTACTGTGACTGTTCTATACCTCTCACTAAAATAATGAAATAAATCAAGAATATAGTGTCACTATTTTGGTTAAAAAATAGCGTTGGCCAAGGCAGATTGCTCATGACACCTACGCAAGTTTAGGAGGTATGTGACCTTTTTCATTTCAGACTCTAAAATTGACTTTTGGGGTTTCCAATACTTGAAAAAACTCTTCAGCAAACAGGTCTCAGTATACAGAAATACAAGGGTTTTGTGTGCAAAATCCAATAACTGTTAATCTGTAATATTTACCTATTATTAAAAATACTTTGGTCTCCAATCA
Source organism: Rhynochetos jubatus (assembly GCA_027574665.1). NCBI lineage: Eukaryota > Metazoa > Chordata > Aves > Eurypygiformes > Rhynochetidae > Rhynochetos > Rhynochetos jubatus. Next base: position 38,626,277 of record CM050654.1, on the reverse strand, counting down.
GAGGGAATGCTGAATGCAGCAATGCCACACAGCGACTACCAAATAAATTAGGCGACTAGCAGAACAGGTCATAGGCTGAAACAGGTTGTCATCACCTGATTAAATTGCTATAAAATAAGGAGTAAATTCACAGAAATCTAAGTCAATTTGCTAAGTGAAAAATCTGGGGAAGTTGAATATTTTGCTTGTAATGAATAATCTGAGCAAGTATGCTCTGCAATTTCAGTAAAAATACTGCAGATATTTCAAAGTTACATATTTACTAGAAAGATCTTCAAAAATCTTCTTAAAAAGTAAAATGTGTGCTGAACTTTTCTGACATTTACAAAAGTAATTAATTAATATGATTAAGCAAATTAGATTGAGCCAAAGTCTGACTGATTGTAAAGCATGCTGCAAGAGCCACCTGTTTGCTAGAAAGATTAGATACTATGGTGCTGGCAGCTAGAAAATAACAGAATTATGAAAGATAAGATGGAGATACATCCACATATACTGATCTGAGTTCTGTCTTGTCTAACATGCATCAGCAGATTATCTCAGCTTTACCTGATAAAAGAATTGTCCATGAGACATTTTTGCTTGGGATAAAAGCCCTACAGATTAAGCTAAAACAAAGTCACTGCTGGCTAGGTCCATAAGGGTATTTATGAGTCTGATTCCCAATTAGGTATGTCAGCAACTCTGCAGACCTAGCTAGACAGTTCCCAAGGTTCCAGGGAAATCCTCAGCACTAGCCATCTTCTCTCTAGATTTGCTTTCCTTCACCTTGAGGACAGCAGCATAACTTCCTGCTGAACAGATACAATATCTTTTCCTGAGATAACATTTAGCACTCAAGAATCAAACTTCTGGTTAGCATTCTGAGATGCTGTAAAACATGAAATTTTAGGATATTCATCCCTGGTCACCTTTTACAACTTTAAACAAAACTTGAAAACAGGGAAGAGAGGTGCTTCCTCTTATTTTCATAAGTTTTTATAACTTGTATTAACGTGAACCCCCAGTCGTGTACCTTATAGCATCAAGCACTATGTAACACACGGAACAAATCCATCACCTCTATCCCTGGGAGCCTACAATGAAAGTGTAAGGGGAGAGACAACACACCCAGCTTTAAAGGACTTAAGAGTAGTGCTGGCAGTACAGGACACAGCACAGAGCAGCCACTAAAGTACTAACTCAGGATAGCATTTGATGAATACCTGGTTGACTAATACTTGATCATACTTGATTTTGAGATCCACACTGACCCTGGCTACAGCATTGCTCAAATCAAAATCAAGTGAGCTTTACTACAAGACCATCAGCAGAGGTCCAAATCTGAGCACAGAGCTCTTCTCCAGACTCTACCTTTGGCATGTTGAGCTCATCCTCAAGGTTAAGTATGAGAAGACTTCAGAGAACCCATTTGGTGTTCAGTTCAGGAAGGGGATGGGGACTGGAGCAGGAGCGTAGACTTTTGTGTTTGTAGTGCAGGCACAGTAGCTCAGCTGCGCTGGTAAATGGGACTGTTGGGTGACAGCACAGGAACAAAGGTCTTAGAGTCCGGACAGAGGCAGGAGATGGAAAAGAATAATTTTCCAAAAGGCAAGCCAAAGGAGTAGGTAAAGATGTAGACATGCAGCAGAATCAGAGAAGCTCCCAGGAACAAGATTTTGAGAACATAAGTTGAGGGCCATAAGTTCCATGCAGTTGTATAAATCCCATTAACTTTGTCATAGGAATGATGCCTTAGGGCTCACTCTATGCCCTCGACATTGAGCTGAGGCTAGCATGGTGCCATGTACATTAGATGACCGTCACTAAAATACCACATTAGAATCTGGGTAATAAAAAACCCCTTTGTAAATCACAATTCCCGCAAAGAGAAAATGCTAACAAATGGACATCTCTGGGAAAAGAAAATGCTGGATATAGGAATCAACAGAGCTGACTGCTAGGTATGATCAATTAGGAGTGAATATGTGCACTTTTCAGACGCTCATGCTCAGCCCTGCTGCTTGTACTATACTTCTGCCATACAGATTAACAAAACACAATATTAAAGATGCAAAAAACCTGTGATTTGAAAGTTCTGACATAAACAGTCCCTGAAAAAGAAGCAAACAGAGCACACATTGTCTATGCCATTTGTGAGCCAGTGGATCTAATGGTTCACTTACTTTACAACCTGCTTTGGAATAATTTGGCACATCTCTAATTTTAACAAGCTTCAGAGGGATTAGATAAAATGCAGACTTTGTTTACATCAATTAACACTCAAAGAAGTACAAAAGAACTTGTTAACTGCATTTATGAACATAAAGTAACAAAGTGAGGGTTTGTCCAAACAAAGTTACTGTATGACTTCTCAGATTGGCACAGTTGTCTCTAAAAGACTAAAAACAAAAATCCAACAACTGAACTGCATTTTCAAAGAGGCAGATGTGTACTTTTAATTACATCGGCAGATATAATCTACATTTGCAGTAACTGCATTATCACTTTTGCATACATCAAATTCACAAAAACGACTTCTTTCCTCCACTTGCCATGGACACATTCACTGAGTTAAGTGGAAAACCAAAACCATTGCAGCCGAGTTGACAAATACATTGCCTGTTGCTATATTATTATCCCTCTTTCCAATTATTTTACCTTGACTGATTATAAGCACATTCTTTACTAGCTACAGAGCTCAAAAGAAAATGTGGATGACTTCAAACCCAGCACTAACCATCTTCAGAGATAATAAATGGACACAGCACACGCTCCCCATAAAATGTTTACAAATAGTAAGGGATTTGATAAAGATACAGAGAGGGAAGACAGGGTTAAAGTGAGGGAAGGAGAAAGGTGCACTATGGTATATACCATACTATATACTGTAGTCCTTTTGGTGATAAAAAATTTGCCCCCAGTATCACATCATTTCCATAGACCTGCACGTGTTCAAATCTCTAACATAAGAGATAAGTCCAGAAGTTGGTGTTTCAAATCCCTCCTCAGCTGAGGAGCAACACTCTGCTATCTATTCCTTCTATCTTTTGCCATTGTTAGCTCAGGGATTCATAAAATAACGTTGTCACCTTAATCACAATGTTCTTGGTTACATTTTGCGTGTGGCCAAGAGGCCCGGACACTATATAAACCCATTTTTGTTAGTAGCATGCCATTTTAATTAGAAGTGACGCCTCACAACAACAGAATCGAGCTGTCGCCAGTGAGAGCCATGGTCGGTCAATACTGTATTTCCTGGTCCTGCGATACTGCAACCTCTCGCTCCTAATATGACATAATTAATTCTTACAACCTGATAACAAGGCTATTACTATACTAACACCGGTAAGGGTGGCTCTGCTGGAACAGCCTGGAGTACTCGAGCATTGCAGTTCAAAGGTCTATTGAGCTGCAACAACAAATAGAATCAATTTTTCCAACTGTTCCTGCATTTCTAAGCTTGCAGTGGCACATGACAAATTGTGACTTAAAGAAGCTCAGACAAGCGGTGCCGTGGGACAGCCATCCCTGCTCCAGTCATGAGACCTAACGGAGAGCTCTCCCAACTGGGGAACCCAGCTTCTGGCTGAAGACAGCTTCACACTTTGGCATCGGGGGACGGGGAGGACGGAGATCGTTCACTTAGCCACAGCTAGGAGAAAGCAGCAGGAATGGAGGGAAATGTGCAGTCGGCTATACAGATTGACTAAGCAGTACAAATTCAGTGATCTCTCATCCTCAACCCCGATTACATCTCCTGCCTGCTTAACTCTGCCGTGCTGCCGTTTCAAAAGCTGCACTGATTAAAAGCAACGGTTGTGCCAACGGAGAAGCAAGGAAACAGTCTTTAATCAATGGGGCCACACTGTCTATATCACAAACATCATTCCTTAAGGTAGGGATATATAGTGAAAAAAAAATTCATGTTTTGGTTTTTTTTAAGGAAATAGAACAAAGAGATTTCAAGAGCAAGAACACATCAGATGTAGCTCAGACACGAGGTTTTTTTTTAATAAAGACTAAAGAGTGGGAATTTGTAAAGTAACAGGAAGGGAAATGTTCCTCTAATGTGAAGAAAACCAGGCTATGATAAGGATCAAGGTTAAAAAAAATAGTTTTCCGTATAGTTATGGCATTGCCCGTATCAAGTTTTAAAGGAAGTGTCGTGAATATCACACAGACCACCAAGCGTGTTGGTATCTGGAGTCTTTTTACTAGTAACTACCACCCAACAAGTGGTAATTACTGAAACTGTGACAGCTCAAGAAAATAGCCATGCACACACTTAATATTTGAGTAATTGAATTCATAGAGGCTACTGGACGTAGACCCTAACACAGATATCTAGATGTGTCAGAGAAACTCCAAAATGCTCTCTAAACAAGAGTGACTATAAATTCAGAATATCAGCACATATAAGTAAAGTCCTCATACTTATCCAAACCCTGTACAATCTAATAGCAGCTTATCATTGATTGCATGCTACACAACATTTGAGGTTTCGTTTTCCATTAGCAAACACCTCAAATTACATGAAAGGGAGAAAAAGTTCCCTAGATACGAACATGAAATATTTATCAGCCTTATGTCTGCTCAGTCACCACTCCTCTAAAAAAGTCCATTAATTAAATACTTTAGAAACGATTAAAACACTTCTTTAGAACTTATTGGCACCTGTTAATTCACTGACCCTATGAAGCTATGGCAGTAAATGTCTCATTTGATTGCTCCCGTTACCAATAAGTCAGCAGCTTAAAGACAAAGGAGACATGATGCAACTTCATGTACCACAACATTGCCTTAAAACACAAAAGCCAGTATCTAGAGGCAGAAAAACAGAACATTTATGTAGACAGGGCAGCACAAATAATCTATTTAACCTAATCTTTTAATTACAGGAAACATCTCGTAGCAAGACATACAAGAGCAATGAAATGACCCAGAGCTAGAAATCAAGATGATATATTTGTGCATGTGAAAGTAACACCAGCAGGATTCATAAAAGAAAACCTCCTTGGGCATTATTATCTTTCCATCAGGATATACTGTCATCACATTGAGAATAGGAGAAAAATGACTTAACATGTGTTATTAAAAAATAAAAATATAAAATAGAAGGTAAAGAGAAGAGCAGAGAAAGGTATAATTACAGGGGGAAAAAATGCAGGTGAAAAGCAATCTCTGAATAAAAAAAGGAGCATCTTAAAAAGGGTGGGGGGAGGAAAGAAATAAGGGACAGACCCTAATAGCTTGACATAGCACAGCACCTACTCTACAAAAGCTGCAATGATTTTGGTGTCATTATTTACTCAGTAATACACTATTCATCGGAGAGGAGTGTTCAAATCTGGCCTTGCTTGGGCAGTATGCAAATCTTCTCCCACTCCTCTGCAAGCTTATAAGGATAGTTGGCAGAGAGTCCCCTGAAGAGTCCTGGCAATGCCACACTCCGTGGTGGGAAACAAGCATCTTGCAAAGAACCCCTGAGATCCTCCTACCCCCTCAAATCTGCGCAAGTGGAGAAGTGTTGCCTGGAAGGGAGAGCGAGACAGAACGTGTGTGCAGCAGAGGGAGCAAAAATAATGTTAGTAATTATAAGAGAGTCCTGAAATACCAGGAGATGGATATAATAATTGATCCTTTAAAAAAAAAAAATAAATTGTACACTCCTCACTATATATAATGTTTTCTCCTTTCCCATTTGTGGTATTCTGACCCTTTGTTCAGATCCTTTACCTTGCTACATCTAAGTTATTACCGAATATTTGAAAAAATTGGCTTCCCTTCCTTTGATCTTCTGCTGTTGCATTACATTCTTCCTACTCCCTGTACACAGTTCTTCACTCCCACATTTATTTTCCCCATTTCTTTGTTTACATTCAATTTTACCATATTTCTTCACACTTTTCTACATGGGTAAAGTCTATGTTATGTTCCAACACACATTACTCTCTCTTACTCCTTACTTTGCACTTTTTAACTAAACATGTAGAATATTTGTTTCCAGAACGACAATGAAAAAAAGAAAAATATATGCTATAGTGAAAATATGTTCCTTTTCACTTCAACTGCAGCCTTAGCTGAATCGCATTGCCATTGTTTTCCAACAGAACTTGCATTTCCAAACTTGGGAATTCCCATCACTCTGTCTGACAGAATTTTCCTGTTTTTTCTTAGAAGGTGTGTGTTTTTCAAAAGCCAGTAACAAACCACTGCATATTTTCCCAGGAGTAACAGCCTGATTTGAGGGACTCTTATTCAAAAGCCTTAGTTCCAAATCAGCCATTTGAAACAGAAGAATCAAAACTGATTATTTACATTGTATAAATCAAAACAAAACTATAACCAATGCATTTCAAAATATTTCTATAATTATTTTCTACAGGCTGATAGATTGCTGGACATCCTTTCTCGAGCACTGGTTGGAAATTCTGTGAGCACTAAACAAAATGTTTATTTAATTTTAGATTGTGAATATAATTATTAAAAGTGTGATTCCAAATCCAGATCATTAAAAAAAAAAAAAAAAAAAGAATATACAGGAAAAAAATTACCAAAAAGAAAGGGAGTTGTATTTCAGCTCCATTACATACTTCTTCATCCCTGTCTATGGGCAGGGCTGAGAGGCACTTGCCCCAGGGTGTAACTGGCTGACACTGCCCCAAGGTGTGGCAGAGCCTGTCCCCAGCAGGGACAGAGCATCCCAAGGCAGGTGACAAAACTCAAGGCCACTGTGACAGTTTGGGGCTAAGAAGCTACAAAGCTCAGGAAGTGTCTCTCAGCAATTCTGATTCCACTCTCTAAAATATATTAAAATGACAATGATGTAAAAATTTATTTCCCCCATTTTTCTCAGCATGCTTAGAAGAGAATCTCTGTCTTACTCAAAATGATTATTTCCTGAATAAATTGTGTTTTTTCTCTATAGTCTGTGCACCATGATGCTTCTTTCTCCTACAATAAAAGCCAGTGGATGTTATAAGTTGTGAAGAGTCATAATACAGTATTTGAATTATGGAGGAAGAGTTCTTATCCGATTCCCACATTCACACCCAAGAATTTCCGTTTGTGACCTTTCAAATATGTGTCTAGGGCTGTGCTGGCCATGGACCAGCTTGTCCAGACTCAGCCATATCAGCTTATAAACACAAGAGAGAAACATAAACGTGGTGTTCTATATACTGCCACAATTGCAAAAGGCGTACCCCTGTAAAAGATCTGACCCTGCAAAAGATCTAAGGTGTAAATCAGGATAGTTTGGCTGGAGTCAGTGTATTAGCAGCAATGGAGGTAGGCCTTGTTACCCTCAGTCAAAATCGAACCTGTACAATCGATAGCAGGTAGCCTCGTACCATGAGAAAATAGGGGTGGGCTGTGAAGTGACTTTGCTACCATACCTAAAAGAAGAAGCTCAAAAAAAAATACTAAAAAACATGGTCAATCCATCCTACACTGATTTAAGTACTGAAAGATAGGGCACTGAAATGGTAGATACTGGTTATTTCAATCTCTTACTCGTCTCCTTTTGACTTTATCACGCTTGAATGATGTTTCTGAATTAATTCAAGAGACCTCTGTACAGCCCACGAGTAAATATAGTCAAATTTCATTGTTTTTCTGCTGTAGTAGAGGTTGAAGCACAAGCTTGCTCAGTCTGGCTGAGAGTTGAGCATTTGGCGGTAACAGGTTACTTCAGCAGTTCAGGTTAAAAAGCATCTCATTCACTTAACTATGCGGTATCAATGCAATTCATCTCAGTCCATAACAGATGACACATTCAATAGAATATGTAAAGTATGCCTCCACCTAGTGATGACTATGTACAAAAAATAGACAATAATAATAATTCTATTACTTTAGAGAACCTTAGTAATTTGGCTCCCATTTTCATAAATTAATACGTGCTCTCATACAAATATTCACCTATACAAACGCACACTGTCCATCCTGGAAAATTAGACTGAAATTCACTCTGTAGAAGTTTACCTGTAAACTCTGACTTGGAGCAGGGGGAACTAAACACACCCTAGATATCCAGTGTGATAAAGTGTTAAACAATAATGTGTTTGTAACAATCATGACAACAATCAGAAAAACAAAACAAGGGGAGGCTGACTGAAGTGCTGTGGATTTTAAGTGTTAAAATCGAAACTGCCTGATAATTTAAGTTAGATAGCCTATTTTAAAATGAAATTGTAAGCAATCCACATCTCTTTGCAACTTTGTTTGCCAAAGAATATATTTGCTAACCTTCTTGGATGACCCTTTTTTACAGATGCAATTGCAGATGTAAATAAATTAAATTACTAGGAATTTTTTCACCCCAAATCAGAGAATGAATGGAAAAGTGAAAACAAAAAAGACCCCAAACTGAAATTAAATAAACACTACATCAGGATTCAAGCAATTCATTCCCTAAACTGAAGTTTTTAACAACTCTCATAATCCATATAAAAATACTCTATAAACGGGATCAATTGGAGGTGCATCCTCAGAATCAATAAACTTGAGAAGGAGGTTTGAAAAGTTAGGATCCCCTGTGGAAAATGTTATTCTGGGTTTCCCTTTCATTTGTACCATCTGGGAACTACCTTAAATATCTTCTCAGGCTGACTATGCTTGTATTACCATTTCAAAAAGTCTCCCCATCCCATTAGTGGTCCATGAATCAGCCTAAGAATGACTGCTCTGCTGAAAACCAAGGGGTGTATTATCTAAGAGAGAGGGAAGGTCACTATTTGCATTTGTCCCCTTGCATTCAGACTGCCTGCCGTCAGTCCAGTTAACACCTTGAAATATCCGAAATCCTCCTCTCCAACCACTGAAGGAAAAAAAAAAAAAAAGAGGGTAGAAATCATTCCTATGCAAAAAAAAATTGTGAATCCCTACCATGTCGTCTGGCATCCCATTACACACAAATGTGAGGTGCTGCCTTTCAGAGAAAGGACAGCCAAGGCTCGCCGTGCCCAGCCAACTTTAGATATCTGCCTCGCTCATTAAAGAGAAACACAAACATGGAGTAAAGTGGCTTAGCCAAGATTTTAAAAAATGTAGTGGCTGAATACAGAAATACCAGCACCAAACATGTAAACAAGTCACATTTGATTATCTCTGAGTGAGTTTATTTAGGATTCAGTTTTCTCTTTGGTTTTGGGGGTTTTGGGGTTTTTTTTTGGTTGGTTGGTTGGTTTGGGTTGGTTCAACCCCACCCAAGAGTTTGATAAATTAAGGGACGTGCACAATGTTTGGGCCCATATCAAGACTTTTTTTTTTTTAATATTAAGTTACATTAAGGCTACAAAAATCATAATGCTTCTAAATTAATTCAGCTGTTTGCACTCAGGAGAATCATAAAACCTTAGAGGACTAAAGAATCAGAAAAAGGCAGGCTCCTTTCACATTTCTCCCTTTCAGCTGTTGACGGCCAGGACTCTGAAAATACCGTTTTCCCCATTTTATGTGTACACAGAACGCAGCACCAAAGGCCTCACGTCAGAGGGCTTTATCAAGTTCACCAAACGGGATGTCTGCAGCCATAATTCTCGTTATGCGCTTTATACCTCGAACAGCCCATCCTTACAAAGCTATTTACACTTTCCCTCTCAGCCCCGCTGATTAGATGATAATCGTCATTAAAACAAAAACAAACCCAAAACATAAAATAAAAAAAAAAAACCAAACATAAAACTACCACCTCATGAATAATTTAGAGAACACAGGTTTACAGCAGCACTATTCCTTCCTAAAAGCAGACATTACCTCATTTAGCAACCAGCTAAAATAAGCGTTAATAACATCAACTCTTCGGCCACCCTTTCTCTCTTCTTTTTTTTTTTTGTCAAAAGATGCTTAAAAACTGCTTCCCATCGTACTAGTGGGTGCCAAGTGACCTGCATCACTGTCCTCTGCAGAGCTGGTCCACCCCCCCGCCCCGGCACTGGCCAGCCCTGGCCTCGAGCGCTGCCCGCGCCGGCTCGTGCGCTGCCCACGAGATGGCAGCAATATGTTTATGAATAATGCAGCAAGAGGCTGCAGCCCACTTCTTCAGCTGTTAAAAAAAAAAGAAAACCCCAAACCCAAAACCAACCACAGAACCCTCCCTGAATTCAGCCGAAAAACGATGGAAAAATAAGCGGCCCCGTTGTGGCGCTTTGCTCGCGGGTAAACCGTCCGGATTGCTTTTTCCCAAGATTCGGCGTTATCCAAGGCACAAGGTGCTGCTCGTGCACTTACGCGCAGGCTCTAATGCTCAGCTGTGCTTCTGTCCCTGACAAAATTATTTCACATGCACATTAAGCATTAACTGCTGTTACGTTTTATTTTTGCAACGCAAAAAATGCCTGTGGCTTGAAATAAATATTTTCTTTTCTGATGGACAAATAACATCTGCACTTCTGAAAGCTGCAGCATAGCTGTCAAAAAACTGATTCACATAATTTCCTAAGAAGCACATGTGTATGAGCATACACAGACACCCATACCTCTCAGTCACTCACATATCAGCCCTTACATCCATCAAAACATGGGCCCTTAAAACAGTGCGGTGAGCTATTACAATGATAATTTTTAGCAGACGCCTATGTATACCTAATGTCAGATTTGGAGAAAATGGGTTGTATTTTCTTTTTAAAAAATCAGCATGACCTTCACAAAAAACTTAGATTTGCTTTTCATTTTGATTTTGGAGCTCTGTGAGTTTCAGTAAGACCCCAAGCTCATGGCCTGCAGCGAGTATCCTAGCAGGGGTGATCTGTAAACCTGCAGACATCACCACTGTGGCATCATGCCCACAGCAGCTCTTTATCCAGACTTTGAAGCCCTTTCAAGACCTACATGAGTTGTTGAAGTTATGCTTCAAGTGATATTTTTTTTTCCAGCAGAGTGAAATTTTCATGAAGCTTTTCATGGGACAATAATTGGGAAAAAGATGATACTTAGCTACAAATCAACCCAAGTTTTGTTGAGAATTTTGAATCTTCAAGTAGCCAGGTAGAACAAAATGATGCTTCTGAAAAGTGGACTTCACTATTTCTGAAAAGTAATAACTTCCTTCCATTTTCAGTAAAATTGTGACTAGAATTGTAAGGTGGTGTAGGGTTTTTTTTTTTGGGGGGGGGGGGGGGGGTGGTGTTTGTTTTTAATTAAAAAGTAAACTACTGTCCTGATTTTGTAGTCACAAAACACACGAAGCCTTTGCTGCCACCACTGAGGATTTTGTTACCCCAAAGAAGACACAGGAACCACAGAATGTGAGAGAAATACTTCTACTGCTCAGCTTGGCTTTTTTTTGAATAAAGTTGCTTTTTCCTGAAACTTTTGGAACTCTATTGTAAAGGTTGAACGTATACAGAGCTTCTTTGAAACGCTGTTATAGAAGTTGAAAACTCGGTTTCCCAAAGCTTTTAAATAGAATCATATCATAGAATGGTTGGGATTGGAAGGGACCTTAAAGCCCACCTAGTTCCAACCCCCTGCCACAGGCAGGGACACCCTCCACTAGCCCAGGTTGCTCCAAGCCTCATCCAGCCTGGCCTTGGACACTTCCAGGGATGGGGCATCCACAGCTTCTCTGGGCAACCTGTCCCACTGCCTCACCACCCTCAGATGCACACCATTATCAAAGTTGAGTGTCTTCCTGCTGAAACCTTGTCTATTTTCAAACTGCATATAGTTTGAAGCAAAGTACAAACATTTGGTACATATTATGAAGTATTTTATAAATCAGTTTCTATAAGGTGCTACTAGTTTTATATGTATGAAATCCAGGACATTTGGGTTTGTATGTTCCTGTCATTAAGTACAAAGCTTTGTTGTCACTGCTTGTGTCCCCCTCTCCATCACATTTTTTCAGGGGGAGACTGACTTTATTACCTGGCATTTCTTTAAACTTGAGTCACATCAAGTATTTTTCCATCTGAGTTCACAAAGCAAAATCACTTTCACTTCACTATCAACATACTCTCTTTCAGCTAAGATGGGCAACAGCAAATCTAAGAGTGAAATACTGGCAGAAGGCAAACTCGCTCATTTGCTCAGGATGACCGTTTGCCTGATCATTGTTCACCCAGAACTTCTGAAATGAGGATGAAACTGCATATATCACAGCTTATATGAGTGTCTCAGTTACCAGGCCCTTGCTTATTCAGGATTAGATGAGGATCTTTTTCTTTCTCAGTTAATATTTCCACCTATTTTGGTCTTTCATAACCAGGAACACCTCCTTGAGTGTCAGGAACTGCTACTATCAACACAGGTAGAGTGATTATGATTAAATCTGCCCTTTTCATACTCTCACACATATACAAAAAAAAAAAAATATTACCAAGTATCTCTAAATGTCTCTCCCCTTTATCACCTTAAAATGTCATGTTCAAGCCTTTAGAAGTCAAAGTGCCTTCTCAGATGTATAATATTTACAATGTGTATCAGGTACAATATTCTATTTTCTGCAAGACTTTCTGCACAATCAAGGATACTTTTCTTCTTACACTACGTTCTCTCTCTTTTCTTTTTTAATCAACACCAAAAATTTGGCATACAGATATTAATTGAAAATACACCTCTACTGCTATTACTTGCATAAAAGCCTGCCCAGTCTTGCATGCTAAGAGCACTATTGTAACAGCAGACTCCAAAGAAAAGGCTGTGATCTGAATTGCTTGACACCTCAGAAAATCTGGGGACTCAAGTAAGGCAATGAATTGAAGAAAGCATAGTTTCATTTTTAGCTTCTGGATTAAAAGAAATGAGAAGATTATAAGGCAATTAATAAATATTAATAAAGAGCCTATTTTTCAACAGAAAAATTCTGTAAATCAGAAGTGATTCAAAAAACGTCCACAGAGCTACGCCATCATAAAAGTAGAATAAGAAGTGTGTCCCATAATTCTGAAATAAGTATAAATTATGTATATTTAAAGTGTCCCCCACTCATAGCTCTGATTCTACATTTTACATTCATTTCTGCTAAATACAGAAAGTAATATGTGGCTTTCAAAATGAAAAAAAAAAAAAAATAAAACCAACTAAATTCAACAACAAGATAAAACATTCACACACAGGTCTTGTCTTTAGGTTACAAAAGAAAAAACTGATATATAGAGAAGTCAGAAGATTTTCTGTATCCATTCATTGGGTTTTCCTGAGCATTTTGGCAGGGGCTTTTCTGGTAAGGTCGCTAACAAGACAGAAGAGAGAAATGGAAACAAATATAGAGACCATCCCACGTCATTGTGTTCATGATCTCCCACTTGCCCCAATAAAAAGAGAATACTAGTTCCATAAAAATATACACTTGAACATCTCTAAGATGATGACAGAGACCTTTTCTTGTACTTTTTTTAAAAAGTAATTATAATAAAAGTAAATAATAACTTTACTATTTAAACAACCTCTTGCCGACACCATGTAATAGCTGTGTGATGTGGCCAAGTCTTTTAATTAGGCAATAATATATGCAGGTCTGTGGGACAGAAATTAAACCACAATCACATCAGTAACCTCCAGAAGTGGACAAAACACTGTACGCACGTTTCAAAATCACAACAGGTCCGCCTAATGCATACCTAATTCAAAGCCAGCAAAGGTTACTGTGCACTTTGTAGGAGCTGCAGACAAGAGCTCCTCAGGCTTCAGGAATCAGCATGTTCTCTGGGGCCAGTTCAGGATAGGGAACATGCTCCAGCTGCTGCTAAGGACCACCAGAAGTTTCACATCTGTCTGAGTGCAAGGTGGCTTTCTCATATTTGCCTCTTCTATACAGCATTTACATTTAAAAACACAGAATGAAATCCAAACACCATCCTGACCCAAGCCCCTCCACGTTGCACTCTCAATGCTTCCTCTAGAGAGATCATGGAAAAGAAAATGATCCCTCTCATGGCAAAAAGCGGTGACTTAAAACATTCCTGGGAGGCATCCAGATACTATACTGATCCTACAGAATGTAGAACAAAATAGCTTATCATTCAGATTATGCTCTTGGACAAAGCTGGATAGCTTCAAGGACAAGGGAGTTACCCTAGATCAGCGCCATAAATGTTATTATATATGAAACAGCTGCAAGAAAAATTCTTTCATATTACACATAGGTACAGTTGTACTTTCAGCTGTCTCGCTGTTGAAATACTGTACGTCTTATACGGATTTCTCTATTTGTAAAATACACTTAGAATTCTTAGTTGAGTATGAATGAGTAACCCCTTACAGCTGCACTTTCTTGAAACAAAAACCAGTATCACACCAGATCTGTGACAAGAGCCAGGGCATTTGACTCCAGGAATTCTGCACATGAGACCCTCCGAAAAAATGAGCTTGGTAAACAGGGAAAAAATATTACTAAACAAACTAAAAAATTTCTGTTGGTTAAATGAATGGTGCTATTAGGAGAACAAAGCCACTTCACCCATTCCTAAGTATGCTCCTCATGACCTTTTTTTGCACTCTTCACCTTTCTCCTATTTTTCCTTTTCTTTTTTGAATCATCTGAGAGAAATCTTCCAAAACCTCTTCAAGGAAATAATCTACAGCCACAAGTCTTTGTGCTAATGAAGCTCCAGAATTATGAAGCCAGGGGTCAAGAGCATGTCTTCTATGACGTCTGGGCTGAATTTGAAATTAGAAAGGGCTGCTTCATTTAGAGGATGAGTAAAGCAGGGGAAAGGATAAACTCCAGTTAAAAAGTTGACCAGAAGCAAAAAAACCTGCTAAATATTGAGAAAATCTGTGAACTAACCTAGCTACTGGTGCCTCAGAAGACATATCAGTGCTGATACAAAGCAGCCTATCATATTTTCTTTTTTGATAACCTGCATCAAATTGCACCTACCCAATATAAAACTAAGCCAAATAAAGGAAAGAGGAGAGCGACAGAGTGACATAGGCGTTGTTTCTGTTCCAGTTGCTGACTGACAACACTGCCATCCCTTAACATGGTTTTATTTAGTTATTACAACCATCTCTCTGTAAATGACACTTAGGATTATTTAAGATTATGTTGTAATCCTTTTAATCCTCAGTGCTTTAAATTTCAGGCTAAACACCAAAGAGCAAACTAGCACTTAGCAGAAATATTTAAAGCATGTGATTTGAACATAAATCTTCTTTTATTCACCACTCTTCTGATGAAGACCTAGTATATCGCGTCATTCAGCCAGTGAGAACAAACAGCACGGTATCTCACTACAAACTGCTACGTTTCCCCACACCATGTAAAGCTCTTTCTAACCAGTTCTGTTCCTCAGTGCTAGCTATATCATCAATAAAATAAGTGAAGGAAAATCAGAAGGTTATATTTTATAAGATGTGGATATTTTCAGTTACTACGAAGGAAAACTTAGGAAAAAAATTAATATGCTCATCAAGAACAGAAATAGATTGCAGGCACAAATTGGACAGTGTGAGAGACAAATCAGACTTATCCTGTTAAACAGGGAGTAGCTCAGTTAAAATGAGTGGAGTAACACTGCTGAAAACCTCATGATCAAGACCAAAAACCCAGATTTCCTGCCTGAATATCATTTACTTGCAGTTTCCCCTTTATTTTTTTTCCTGCATCGATCATGTTTCCAATTAATTTTCTTTATGATACTCCTATCACCCATCTTCATTTTACCATCCATTAACTGTCATATGCTTAGATTTTAAATTCAAGATTTCCTTCTTTTTCTTCAAACCAAAATCTCAGTAGTCATTTTCTATTTCTAATCTATAATTCATGAACTCAAATTGAGCACACGGGTTAAATCAAACTCAAAATTCTGCATCTACCGCTAGTACAACATACTAGCAGAAAGCAACCATTGCTCTGTTTAAATCAGAAAAAACGTTTTGTTATTCAGAAAGTAATGAAATAAAACTCCACCAACAATGCTTTGTTGTCGTGCTTTAAAGATACAATCATACTTATTTCTGATCATTTCAGAGTTAGGGAGCTAATGTATTTAGTCAAATAGCAATGCAACACATCTATATTTAGGACAGAAAAGAAAAGAATCAAAAAGTCACCCATGTTCTTTTAATTTGAACAAATCTATGAATAAGTACACATATATTATCAACCTTGTTCCCACCCACTTGGGATAAGTAGAGCATCAGAAGTGTTTCCTGAAATATTCAGTATCCAGGTACAAACTGACCTCACCATTTTCGAACTTGCCTTGGATTCCCTCCAGACTATCTCATAAATCTTCGCTCTCTCTCTAGTCCCCTTCCCACTCTATCTGCTCATGTAGCACCAGTCTCGTTCAGTCCTTTCCTTTCCCAAAATGTCACCACTACTGATGCCAAAGCCTTCTCCTCTTTCGCTCTTACCATCTGGCATAATCTTCTTGTAGCTCTCTGTCTAAACAATGCTCCATCCCTTTTCAAAATGTGTCTTAACATATGTCCTTCCTCCCATGCTTTTACTTCTTAATGTCTCTCCCACTCACTTATTGGCTTGATGAAGACACATTTTAATGGGTTCAAACACTAGTGCATGAGTTTCCTTTCTCACATTATTCTGATTCAGTGGAGTTACACCTCACACTAACAGAAGTGAGAAGAAAATGCATTGCAAAGTCTCCATACAACCAGTTTGGTAAATCAATAACAGACCTTCATTTGTCTTTACACTGGAAATGTATTAGCTTCAGTGACTCACCACGCCAATATGCATTTTCAAACAGAAATTTTGCTTACTGCAAAATGAGAAACAAACCCTAGAAGCTCAGAAGACCTGTCAGTGTGCTCAGGGGGTTGCAGGAGTGAAGCCTAAGGTTATACTTAATCATGTTCCAAGTGAAAAAGCTGAAGATTGACAGCAAAACCAAAATATTTATTCTAAAAATACCTAGGAAATGACAAAGCTCCAAGTGTTGTTTCAAGACAACCTGAAGGACGTGGGGTGTATAGAAGCATAGGTCTCACTGTCTTGAAGAAGAGGAATATTTCTAAATATTGAATGTGCTTTGGAAAGATGTCTAGAAAAATAAACCTTGAAAAAGTTTCTGTAACACCCAGTTGACCCAAAGAGGTTTCTTTTCAAGAAATCACGCACAGTCCCTTAGGGTGTTTTTGTGTGTGGTGCCTTTTCTTTTTTCTCCTTAAACCCCAGACCCAGGCACAGTTGGTTACTCTAGCATGTTTCATTGGTGATGATGCCAAAGGACTATCTGGTAACTAACAGTATCTTGATCCTGACACGTTTCCTTCTGCATCTCTCCTCCCTTTGTTGTTTGTGTTGCTAAAATTCTTCATGTTAGAGCTCTGGGAAACAACTCAGTTCATAGAGAATAATATTTTGATGTGGCTTGATGCAACTTCTAGTGAAACAAAAAACACACCCTTTCTATTGATATTCATGGGAGCTGGATTATGTCCAAAACCTGAAGATGTTGCAATAAACTATTTTAGCCCCTAGATCCTGGAATGTTAACCTTGCAGTAACTCTTTTCTCTTTCTTTCATCTTCTTGGTCCTTGATCCACCCTCTCAATTCAATGGGATTTAGGTGAAGTAATTAAATAATATTTTCCATCAATGAAGAATAGACCTATGAGGAATACATGTCCTTCTATGCTGTCCCTGACAGAGGCAAGCTTTTAAAATCCTCTCCTCCCTTTCCAGAAATGAACCTGGGTCATCACCGTATGAGGAGCCTGAACAGCAATAAAAATAAACAGAGTAACCGCACTGTGTTGGAGCAATGCTTGTATAAGCAGTTGGAAGAAGTTGTGTTTATGGAAGTCCTTTAGGTCAAGATTCTAGGCCTGAACCCAAAGCAATTACCTACTAAGTTTTAAAAACAAATTGAATATAGAGCATTAATCAATAAATCAACAAGTTCTCAAGTGTTTTAGAGACTCAGCTCCTTCTCTTAGAAAAATAGTAAACTGATGTTTGATAAAATGTTACATTCCTGTATTGGTAAGAAAAACACTGTATTAACTCAGCCTTTAGTTATTAAAAAAAAAAAGAAAATAAAACCTACCTCTTAACATAGAGTTTGCTCATTTGAGTATAATGGAATGCATGCTTTGCCTCTTACCTGAAAGACATTCTTTCTGCTGGATTTCTCTGAGGTCCACTCAATGCGAGCACCACACAAATCCACACACTCCGGTTTATACCCTGGTTTCTGGAAAGAAAAAGAAAATCAACCATGAATATGGCCTGTCATCTCACAAATGGGGACAGTTATCAGATTAAACAAGAATAGATCAAGTTCAAGTGACAGATCATTGTAACATGGCTGCTGGTAAAACTGAAAAGAGTTCATTATTCCCTGGTATTATCAAATAACCACTCTTGAGGTGCCTTAGGTCAGAAATAAGTTACTTATACTAAATATAGCATTTTAAAAGTAATCTGATGGTTTAAAAAACAGTCTAATATACAATAGTTCAAAGCACAAATGCATACACATTGACCAAATATTTTAAATGCTTACTTTTCACCATCTTAAGAAAAGCCCTTGGGCTTAAAAGTAAAGTTTTGTGTTTTTTCCAAATGTAAATTTAAACTGATGCAGCTGGAAAGGACAGAAATTAAACAAGAACGTACATCATATCCGTAAGACAAGACATCTCCTTTCTCCAAACAAATTATCATTTCTAGCTCCTAAAAATAAGGCTTTGGGGTATGTGTGACCCAGAAAAAGCTCAACACCAGGGTAGCTCCACACAGTTCGTTACTTCGCAATATCAGTCTCTGCATCCCGGAGTGACACAGCTTTGCCTCTCCAGCTCCTCCGTACGGATGCAAATAATTCAAAGACCAGATTTGTTTGCCTGTATCATTTACGCTGCTGAGAGTTGGTGTAAAGCACAATAATCCTCATTTGCCATTTAAGCTCCTTATCCAGGGACTCTGCCTGTGCAGCGGTTCTGGCAAAGTCCATGTAGTTTAGAGTAGCCTTTGCAGATTGGGCTACTGCTCAGCCCAGACAATAAAAATCCTAATGTTAACAGTATAAAACACTAAGAAGTCCCTTTCGGATGAGACATGGAATGATATCCACTTCATAAATGACCTTGAGGTATCTTTTTTTTCCTCTCTTGTTCTTAAGTCATTTTACCTTAGAAAATGGCACTGGTGATGAAGAAAGACTTAATAGAAGTTACAGTGGCCAGTCCAGCCTCAACCACATAACCCATTTTCCAAAGATCGCTCACTGAATTTCTCTGATGCTGTTTTAAAAGGCTAAAAAAAATTTTGTGTTCTCCAGGGTGCTTTTTCAGATGGGTAGAAAAGGAACTATTTAGTTTAAAAGAAGCAGAATAAGATATCCTGGTCAAGTAATTTTCAGCCAGTGTCTCTAGCAGTTTTCAGTACTGGAGTTGTAATTATGTTCTCCGCTTGCCAAACCATAAAACCACCATGGTTCAGCTCCTCTAAAACTGACAGTCCTGTGTGTCTTTGTTCCTTTGGTTTTTTTTTAACCTTGTTTTTTTTTTAATAGAAGAAATATGCTGTTCAAAACAGAAGGATGTTCTTGTGGCTAAACCACAGGAAGAGTAGGATTTGGATCTTTTTTCCCCCTAAACTTCATCTCAGACTTCCTGCCTGGTCTCCAAAAAGAACTTAACTTTTCTGAATTTTTAATAACAGATCAAAACTGCAGTGTTGATAGTTGATTTGACAAAGAAGCTGTGAAATTTAATCAGTTAATATTTACATGGCAAAAGTGACAAAGTTGAAAAAAGCCCAAACACACACCAACCAATTAGCAAAAAGACATATTCAAATGGGGGGGAACCACCCCCAGTGTTCCAGTACAACACTTTTTATATAGGGCTATGGTGTCTCCTTTAAATAGATCACTCTCCTTGGCCAGGAGAGACCCCAGGGTAATTTCCTCCCCAGGACTCTCTGCAATGACCAGGTCTACATTTGCAGAGAACGTGCAGCTCTGTAACCCATCATGAACACACAGCACAGCCTTGTCAAAGTGGGTCACCTGGCTTTATTTGAAAAAAAAAAAAAAAAAAAAGGAGATGGAGTCTGAAAAAACTTTATGGAAAGAAGGGCAATTTTATTCCACCAGCAGAAAGGGCCAAGAAATTTTGGAAACACATAATGAGATGAAAAGAAGAGATTAAATCTTAGACAAAGAATCTTTGAGAGTGAAGGATACTGAGTTACAGAATATTTGACTCAGAAAAACTGCCATGGCATTTCACACTGAAGAGTGAAAAGAAAGTCCAGGGAACTTTTGCAAGAAGGTAGAATAGTGAACGCTATAGGATTTTACCATCCCTAACTTCTGATTGTACAAAAATATATGCAGCGGCAGAACTTGGACTCCTCAGTGCACACACATTTTAATTTTGTTGTTGTAGTAATCTGGGGTTTGTTTACAGCTCCGATTTTGTAATAAGCAGAGGAAAAGTATAAGTATGTGTATCTCCCTTTCCCAAAAGGATGGGAAGCAAGCTCATGGTGTTGGAAAGACGAACACCATTCTGCTGTGTACAATATTCAACTGGAAAGCTTCTCTGTAGGAGAATTTAGCAATTCTGCCCACATCAGGATATGAGGTGTCTGAACATCATACAAGACTCACGAGTATAAAGAAAAATCTACACGCAAAACCACCCAGATCCATCAAGCTCAAAAGTGTCCATCGTGCACATCAGTCCTTCTACACTGCAAGAGAGTAAGTTAAGGTTACTGGGAAAGCTTGAGCATTCTGCGTCCTTGCTTTGTGTTTTGCAGTCAGAGCAATTATGTTATATCAATGTTGTTGGAGGGGGTTATGCTGTAAATTGATACAAGTGTCTGCTAGAATGAAATCTTCCTAAACATGAATATGGATTTCAGCAGCATTTTCACTCGCTAAATTACGTTGCAGATGGGCTAATAACCTGAGGTTAAAATAACCTCTGTTGAATAAACAGACTAGCTTTTCTTGGTCAGAAGACCAACTGATAATAGAATTTAATGCTGGAATAAGTGATGGAGCTGTGATGCATCTAAGATCACAACATCCTTAATTTAAAATAAAAAGAAAGTTATATTCATATGAATGCTAAAGAAAAAAGAAATGTATCAAAAGCCTGATCACAAACGATCAAGGCAGCAGCAAAAGATAATGATTTAGCTACATGGGATGCAAACTTGCATTTTCAGTAATATTTGTAAACAAGCTCATTTTCTGAATCTCTCCTCTGTGTGCTTTAATTGCTGTGCTGTGTTACTACTAATAATTCGCATGTTGTCACTAGCTTCACCAGAAAGCTATAGATCGCAGTCGTCTTCATGCCAATCAAGTGGAAAGTTGTGACTGTGGGTCCTACAACTGTAGAAAGGAACATCAAAAACTCCTTTTAGGTATAACTATTTTTTGACTTAAAATATTAAATATTTTGGTAAATATAATTTTAAATCACCGCTAAATGTTTTCTTATTGTCAGAAGACAGGTATGATTAGAATGTGTTTCATTTCCCTATCTCCTGTTGCCTTTATTGTGAAATATCATTTCTCTTGTAATGACGCTGTCTTATTTTAAATTTTCACTTCATGTTCAGTATTTAATAATTAATATCTTTATAATACAAAGGAACATAAATTTTTTTGTTAAGTCACATCATTTTCCTACTAACAATAAAAATGTTTCATGAGTCATACTATAGTGAATCAACATTGCCTCTACTAGATTATTTAATTAATGGTTGAGATCCCATTTTTCCAAAGTGAACTACAGCTGAAAAAAAATAACAACTAAAAAAAAAAAAATCAGTAAACAAATGGTTTCTAATGAAGTCCTTTTGTATTATTTCCTGTCCACTATCAAAATTATATCCGGTTAAATGATTTACAAAAGAAATAAGCATTGCATTTGCTTTATCAGATGAGAACAACATGCCACTTCATCTTTCTTTGATGGGGGAAATTTGGGGTTAGAAAATTGGGTTTGGTTGATTTTTTTTTCCCAAGCTTAATCTAATTTGTTTATTTACCACTGCATATAACTTATATGCAATAGACAGAAAAAACGTAACTTTAACAACTTTTTCTCACCTAGTGAACATTGACTTCACAATCTAATGTTCGGAACCAGCATGGAATAAAAAAAAAAAAACACACCACTTTCA
This sequence comes from Rhynochetos jubatus, assembly GCA_027574665.1. Taxonomy (NCBI): domain Eukaryota; kingdom Metazoa; phylum Chordata; class Aves; order Eurypygiformes; family Rhynochetidae; genus Rhynochetos; species Rhynochetos jubatus. Next base: position 38,604,219 of record CM050654.1, on the reverse strand, counting down.
TTTATTACCCCATAATGAACAAACTATGGGATCAATATGTCTGTGTTCTTCCTAACACAGCGGGCAATAGATGTTCTCTCACCCTGGTGATGTCTGAGACTTTAGAGAAAGGGACTGGCTTCTCAGAAGATCCCTTCTCACACACCTCAATTGTTTTGAGTTAAACAGATTGAGATCTGGGCCAGAGTCCCATTCTCCAGGCAGGTCTACTCTAGTATCTAAATCCTTAAAGAAGTAATGAAGATTTTAACTCTGGAGGAGACTCAGAGCAAAATCAAGTCTCCTGTGTGTTGAATTTTCACTGGTCCATTTATCTCCCGGAAACTGGGTGAGGGTTTGCAGAGATGAGAAGAGGTAGCAAGTAGAAGTGTAAGACAGTAAATTATAAGATTAGTTCTAATGAGCTCACCTGAGACTTTTTTATGACATAATTCAACTAAGGAACACAGATGATTCTGAAAAAATAATGAATGCAAGCTATATTGTTTCATGGCTGCAGAAAAGCAGTATTTTCAAGCTGTAGTAGCACAAACTCAAGCAGAAAATGCCAGATTCCACCCTTTACTTACTTTTAACATTTTATCTATTGTTTTTATTTTTGCTGCAACCCCTACCTTTCCAAAAAAAGAGTAAGGCATGGAAAGATGTTCTTTAAAGTTGATTTTATGGCAGGTGGCATTGGCAGATCAAGGATATATAGAGAAAAGGTTTGTATCACCTGCCATGGAAAAAAAATAGCTTATTGTTTGTGACTCCTGCCAAAGAGAGCACCTTTCTGGCCACCCGTCACGCCAATGAGATTTGGCAGGTTTGATCAGGCCTTGAGAGCCTTTCACAACAGAGCTTTGTCAAACCTGTCCCTTCAGTACCCACAGTGTCGCACATTTACGGAATTCCCTTTTTGTTGCCCACATTCATGTTCGTAGGCTCAAACACGGCAGTAACAAGAACCAAAGGGATACATGCCATTACTGCTTGCTCAACGTAGCTGTCACATCTCCAAAGACTAAGATCAGTGGTCTTTCCTTGGGGCACAATAAAAAGGTACTGGAAATTTCACTTTGTAGTAACTACAGGCTACAGAAATTGCATTAGCTGCATTAGATGGAGTCATAGAAATTTTCAGGAAGGTTAGTGGGATATGGTAGATGTCACATTTATACTACAATAAAAAATCACTTTGCTAACTTAAAATGTTTTCTGCTTTGGTAACACCCTATATTAAGGTGTCATTTATAAATAATTTATTGTTATTTATTAATGTATAAGCCACTTTATAGGATGGTAGATAACAACTTAAATTCATGTATTAAAGATGCACATACATGGCTTAATACAATTTACGTCTCACAATATCCTTTGCAACAGATTCTCATCGCATCATCTGTTAAGCATTTATTACTAATGCATTTTATAACACACTTTATAATACATTATTTGAGGAAGTAGCTGCATTTAGTGATCATTTTCATAAATAAGAATAAAGCATTTATAAATGGCACCTTAATTTGAAGTGTTACCTTCACATTACTGGATAGTCATTCACCATTTGTCTCACTTAGTAATTATTCTCAAAATGCATCTCTTACTAAAGGACATTCTAAATCCTATTTCTTCTCATACCCTACATCTGATTAAAAGTTTATCAAGGCATTTTCCTTCAGCTCCTCTCAAATCTTTGAAGGTTGAAATTTTTCTTATGTAAATACTAAACTTTTTATACCAAAATAACAGTTGCAAGGAAGCTGAGTATATTGGATGGTTGATTGCCTACCAGGTTGGCCAGAGCTGGCTGCTTGGATTCTTTGTAGAATTCCATTTTTCGAGACGTGAGAACAATCCAGGACGTGGACCAGTTTTTCCTTAAAAATAAAATTTTAAAAAGGAAAAATTAGCAGGGAATGCAAGGAGGAGGTATAAGATGCATTATTTGTAGACTTAAGTTTTATTTATTTCATTTCAGAAACAAATATTATCTAAAGTCAGTATCAGCAATGCCCTTCCACTAATATTGATGGAGTTGCACCCTCCTAATTATATCTGAATGTGTCTCAGCAAAGCTTGAAGGCTTTCTTTCTCCTCATTCATGTTTTAAAGTCTATCTACCACACTGTCTTGACCATAGGAAAACGGTGAGATCAGTCACACATGCTTAAAGTTCACATATACTTACAGAACTCCAATAGCTGGGGCCCTTCTGGTAACTAATACTTAAAATAGAACTGAGAAGGAAAAGCAAAGATGTTGTAATTTTGATCTAACTATACAGAGCTCAGCGAATGGTCCATATTGAATGGTCCCAAATACTTTCTCCTTTCCCTAAATTAAAAATTCACAGGAGAGCAAGAGAGATAAGAACGATAACTAAGAGAGGTTTAAGTAAGCATTAAACATCAGGAGTTGACAATCCTAAAGTTCTGGCAAACTGCTGGGGCCAGGGAGAAGTCAAAATACACACAGATCTGTGAAACAGTGTCCCCTGACGCACAAGGACGTACTACTCAGAAGCAAATGCTATTCCATATAATGTGATGTTTCAAACCACCACATGAACATGAACAAGTAGAAGTGGTCTGACAGAAAACTGGTTGTAGATGAAAGTCACAGGTGTGACAGTCATAACGTCTCATATATGCAAAAATACTCAGAAATCCACTATTTATTTTCTTTATGTGAATGCAAATAAAAAATCTGGACATTTTAGAACAAACCTGAAAATTCGCGTGAAAAATAGGCTGTTTCATGTGTATGCTGTAGTGTGTTAAAAAGGAGAGAGCTGCCTGTAAGGACAGAGACCCCATGGAGGATCTGTTAGAAACTCTTTTCATCTTCCCTAGTTCATTTCAGTGTTCCCTATTGAGGTACTCCTGAGTAACTCAAACACACTCATTCTTTAATTCCAGCAAAACCTGACTTTGTTGGGTTTTAAAATCTGTTGGTCTTTGCGATGCCCACTTCCAGATTCATCTGAAAGCTCTGCTGCACTCAATATCCCATCAGACTGCACATCAAGCATAACAACAGGCAGCTTTTCTATTAATGACTTTTCCTTTCAATGTGTTTGTGTCATCAGCTTAAGGAGCATGACCAATATTGCAGATGAAGCCCTAACGTCACTGACACTGCCAGAGGAACTTGATGCAGTGTGGGCAGGATTTCACCCAGCACCATCTAAGGATCATCTCTAAAATATGGCTAACAAGAGGAAACAGTGAAAGAAGGTCTCTGTGAAAGACATTAATAGATGTGAAGAAAATAGGGCTGCATTTTTTATGCCAAGATAATGGGGAAAAAATAGAGAGGCATTGAGAAAGAGAAAGAAACAGTAGTTTTTAAGAAAAGTACCTATCACTTACAAATATTTTCCCACAAAAGGACAGTGTTTGTAAGTCACTTTGAAATCTTCAGTGAAATTTATTGCGACTATAAAGCTGTATCATTAGCTGGTGTGAACTAGGGTCATAGCTGTGGATTGTGCATATTGGCATAAAGAACAGTTCAACCTCAGTTAATGGTTACTCTTGGTTTTGGGGGTTTTTTTGTAAATATCCTTAAGAAACTAGTACTGTAGCTGAGAATCACCATCAATGTAGTGAATACAAGTTGTTGGTAAGTACAATTTAAGTTCTTTTAATTCTATTTTTTTTCCCTTGCTCAACAAAGGTCTTGTAAGTGCACAGTGGAGTAAGTGGCCAAGCATGCTATGTGCTGATTTAAACAGATTTTCCTATGAGTTGGATATCCTGGATAAATGTGGATTACCAAAGGATTAAAGTCCTTGGGACAGAGCTTAGATTGAGTAACCACCTTACAGCAAGTGCCTGACATGAGCTATGGAGGGGAACATTTCTATGTTGTGGCCACTTCTACTAGCCAGGGTGCTGCTTGCTCCAGCTACTCGTGGGGCAGGTTTTTCTGGCTGAGAAATACAAATCAGCAATAACACTTTGAGGTCCCAAACTTGTGAGCAAACTTCTTAAGAGATTTGAATTTCTGATCAAACTAATTGGGAAGTTTGCAAAGATTTGAAAACATTTCCTTTCAACCTGAAATCCATTTAAAAAAATTTAAAAAGGCAGTTCTGTTTATGGTTTTGAAGTAAGAAGTCAACAACAAAGAAATATAAAGTCAGTGATAAGTGTGTCCTAAATTATATCATGTGAGATATTTTATCTAGAGTTTTGTTCTGAATTTTAAGGGGAGAATGCTTTAATTCCCTTAGGAATAAGAAGATTCTGTGTTTGCAAGAGACTGTAGGAACTATAGAAGCTATGAGAATGTAACTGTATTTCACTCAATATCTGCAAGAAGATCCGCCCCACCACCACCACCACCACCAAATTTAGATTTCCTGGTTCTTTTACTCTATAGTTGTTTCATTTTAAAAGGGGCATTGTAAAGTAAAAAAATATATTTTTTTATTATTATTTTTTGTGACCTAAAGATAAAAGGTGTATAAACTAGACAACTTTTTAATCAGATTTTCCATAAACTGTCAGAAACTGACAGATTTTCCAGAAACTGTTCCATCTGTCAATTTTTTTAAAAATGCTTTAAGGTATATTATTCTCTGTACTGATCGGCAGAGGTTGTATTTCCTGGGATGCATGCAATGACCTAAGATTTTCAAGCTTTTCAGAAAAGTTAGTTCACAATATATTAATTTTTCTTGTGCGACACCAACATTATTCAAGAAATCACTTCCAGACAAAGTTCAGGTAGGTGAAAGGAGTCAGACAAAGCATAGTTGAATCCCTGCTACCCATGCTCTGCCTGTATAAAAGGCCATAAATACCAGTATGCAGAGAAGACCCAGCTAGAATTGACAAGGATATTGAGTGAATTCGTCTATACAGCTCTGCTGTTAGCATCAAGGGTTGGCGGTCCCTGCGATGTGCCACCCGACTCGGGGGGCTGCAAAGGGAGCCCCGAGCACTGCGGCTGCATTTGCATTCTGTCAAATGAACACCTGATGGCAGCACGTTATAGCTTCAGTGGTGCTCACAATCTCTGAGGCTATTTCAAAATACGAGACTGTTCAAGGCTATTTAAAAATACAAGTGGCCGGGCTATGCTGCCTCTTCCTGCACCCACGCTGAGCCGTGGGGATGCTTCGTGCTCAGGGCGCGATGTGCTGGGATGGCAAAGGTCCATCCTCGTCTGGGCTTGTTCACAGGTGATGTACAGCCCACTCATGCTCTGCAGAAGCGGCTGCCGGTGTCCAAAGTGCGGAACAGGTGGCTGGCTTCGATGCCTTTTCCCAAAATACCAGTCTCTGGTGGTACCCAGCTGCAGCAGGCTTGGCCAAGCTCTGACAATGTTCTTGCTTCAAGTGAGAGGTTGGACTAGATGAGCTACATACTCCTTTTCAATAGGCATTTTTACAGTCCATATGGTTTAGCACTATATAGGTATGAGACCTTAATACTTGACTCCTTTCTCCAGGCAGAAATTGTAATATTTCACATTGCTTTCTCATTGGTAACACACAGTGCTGGTCACATTGCTACTACTCCTTTACAGGCATCTAAACAGAGCAAACCGTAGCAAATCCTTCTATAAAAGGCAGAATTAATATTCACATTGCCTTCCACACTGCTAAGTGAGTAACACTTCTGATAATCTTGTCCTGGCATGCCTGTGGCATCACTACATGGTGGGTTCCTACATCCCATCCTTGACCCCTCAAGCACACACACAGATCCTAAAATTTGCTCACTGGAAAATATATTATTGGTTTGTCTGGTGCCTTAAGGTTGTCCTTAATATGTGTGTAACATATTATATACGGAGGCTAACATTGACACATGCTCATTGGATGCAATGAGCCCATTAGCTGCTGTTACTTGGTTTCTGGGACTGTAATCATCCAGTGTCTTGGTATCAAAACAACAGCAGTTTGGCTATGAGCAGCAGTATCATAGAATAGTTTTGGTTGGAAGGGACCTTAAAGACCATCCAGTTCCAAGCCCCCTGCCATGGGCAGGGACACCCTCCACTAGACCAGGTTGCTCCAAGCCTCATCCAGCCTGGCCTTGGACACTGCCAGGGATGGGGCACCCACAGCTTCTCTGGGCAACCTGTCCCAGTGCTCCCCACCCTCTCCAGGAAGAATTTCTTCCTGGTATCTAATCCAAATCTCCCCCTTTCAATTTAAACCCATCACCCCTTGTCCTGTCATTACAGGCCCTTGTAAAAAGCGCCCCCCCCCCCCCCCCCCCCCCCAGCTTCCTTGTAGGCCCCTTCAGGCACTGGAAGGTGCTATAAGGTCTCCCTGGACCCTTCTCTTCACCAGGCTGAACAAGCCCAACTCTCTCAGCCTTCATAGCAGAGGTGCTCCAGCCCTCTGAGCATCTTTGTTGCCTCCTCTGGACTCGCTCTAACTGGTCTATATCTTTCTTATGCTGAGGGTGCCACAGTAGTAGCTATACATATTTAAACATGCATCAACTCTAAAATTTCCAACCAAAAGTTCTGTAACATTTGCATATAATACCTTAATTTCTTGCCACCATCTGCTATTTTTGCTTTGAGAAGATATCCTTCTTTCTCCACTACCTACAAGAAAGAAAAAAAGTCATATCATATCATTTATCCAGATGAATTAATCCTCTTAGTGCATGCATAAGAGTCCACATCTAGCTAATATAGTGTGAGGGCATTTTGTCACTAACTCTTAGTTTAGTCAGCTATTTTTTCTGAGACAGTCAGGTTTTATTGAAAATTTGCAGAAAAAATTTAAGGTTAATTGGTACACAGAACTAACCTTGAAAAAACCTCGATAATATTTGTTGATTCAGGAGAAACTTATTTTAATGCAAGAAAGTTTCTAGCTGTATGTAAAAATTAATTGAAAATATATTGTAAATAAATTATGTCAAATTATCATTTGATACACTGAGTTGCATGAATCCATGATTCATTGATAGCTTTGAGGGACACACCATACATCTGTAGAAGACTCTTGATTCTCATATTCTAAAGAAAGTCATGTTTATGTGTAACATTAATTATCTGTACAACAGGAAAATTTACACTGCCTTCACAGGTGCCACCTTTTCCTTTGAGTCAGCACTAAATCAAGGCTCATGTAAGATGCTAAAAGGCATCATATTTTGAAGTAGTGCCATCTTTCAGAGGAGCTCTGCTATTGAGGCACTCGCCCCTCACAGCACTCAACAGGTCACACATCACTGGCGTGTGCACATCCATGCGCAGGGAGAACTTCAAGTTTCCAGCTGAACTAAATTATCTCATAGTATGGTGCAGACAACCAAACTGACTGTTTCTGTCAGTGCTCGGCATACAATCTGCAACTAAAATTACAATCCAGGGAAAGAACAGCTGTGCGTTTTCCAAAACACACCCAAAAAGACAAAGCCCTTGGCTATTACCTACAGAAAGCAGTATGTGATATTCGCAACCTGATATCACCTTTGAAGATCCCATACTCTGCTATTGCTGTTACTGAAACTTGGTCCCTTTCCTGTGGTGTCCGAACAGGCGAGGGACTCTCCTGGTATACATGAGGCTGCAAGCGTGGCCGTGGGGTATCAAGGTTGCGCTTGAATTTTGGAATAGTAGAAACAAGCCCGAGGCTTTGTCTTCTGTTTTCATTTCTCCCTCTTAATTTGTGCTCCCATGCATCTCTGCACACACTTTTCTTAAGCTGTAGGCCCTTGCAGACACTTGGTTCTCTGATCTGCTGAAACATTCCTTGTATAGCTGTGATCCACAATTTGGGTTAGGGTTGTGGGGTTTTTTTGGCTATGCAATTTTATATTTAAAAATTTAAAAACCAAACAAGACAACTGGTCTTCAGCCAAACTCATTGATCTGCCATCTCACCAGATCTCATTAGCTAAGGAACTCCCAGCTGTGTGACTAACAGGAAAAGGAGCAAAATTGTGATTCAGAGTGGGTCTGTTTTCCCTTTCAAACACTACAGAGTCTGTGTCTGACTGGGATATTGTAGCTCCATGTGATCTTTTGAGTCATAAGGTGATTATGCAACAATTTCAATAGAATTTTGCTGTCTGCAAAGCCATTAAATAGAAGTACAACATGTGATAAAGATTTTTAAATCAAAGGTAATATAATGATACTTTGCAAAATAAAATAACAGTGTAATATGTTTAACTATTTCCTTAGATTTTTTTTCTGTTGCTGGTACACAGCATATAATGAAATATAAACTGTGTGCATATGTTTGTACCTATGGAAAGGTCTGCAGGTCTGCGGACAATGATTTATTTGACATTCTCAAATGGGTACACGAGGATTAGCATGTGCATTTTCTATAATTTGTATTTATCTCATGCAAATTCCTGTCATAGATATCATTGCCATAGAAAGCCCAGAGAGAAGGTATGGAGGGATTATTGTGCAGAATCATTTCATTATTTATCTAGTGATGGATGGATGAATTAGAGCTAAAATAAGACTTAATCCCCATCTCCACCTACTTTCTTTAAAAAAAAAAAAAAATCAAACTTACATTACATATTTCAGTATTTTTTCCCCCGTCTAACCCTTCATTTTTGTAGCATAAGACTTCTGGTGCTTGGCCAGAGACGCCAAATAACACATGAGAAAGGTTATTCTTTTTAATATTTCTACCCATCTAGAAACAGAAATTGGGAGGAGCATTGGCTAGCCATTCAAGCTGTTGATTGCTTCTCTGAAGCAGACCCAAAATCTCATGCTTTCAAAGTTTAGAAATCACCCTTCCCAAATTGTTAACCAATCCAAAACTCAAGGCAAATGTGATTTTCAACACAGGATCTGAATCACCTTTATTCTCACATTTTTGGGAGTTAAAAATTGGATGTGCTTCCAGACGAAAATGTTGCTGCTCAGTCATATTTTCCTTGTAATTGTCTTGAGCTAGAATATCAAATCCACTAACAAATGTTGGGCATATAAAATAACCTGATTTAAATTACATCGCTCTAATCTGCCATTTGTTTTAAATTGAACAGCTCAGAAATACAAGAACATCCGTTAATATGAAACCTCTCAGTGTTAAACAAAGTAACTTTCATATATATATGTTGCTTTAATTGAATAATTACAGGTGTTGTCTTTTAAAAAAATTAGCATGCGCTTTATTAATTGATAATGCCCATAGTTTTCTCTTAATTTGTAAAAAAGGCATTTATGGAATTACAAAACAACTTTACCACAAAGATTTATAGGATGACCCCAATATTTCTGTAACTTGTTTGGGGTGCTATATTCCCATTGTAAAACATCTATTAATATCCCCTTTTCTGTTCTGTTTTGGTTTTCTTCCCCCCACCCCACCCCACCCTCCCCCCCCAAAAAAAAAACTTCCAAGATAGCTCAGGATCAGCTCACAATACTTCTGCAAATGGATGATCTTCAATTAAAAAAATATCAAATATATCCTAAAAATATCCTCTGCTGTTTCTGTCTCAATAAATACCATCATTTGTTGTAAAGCAGCTGCCCTTCCTGCACCTTTTCAACATATGGAAGGTTGAGAAAAATGACCCAAATTGCCATGAAGAATTAGCATAGAAATAAGAAAATGGAATTATTGTGTGAGGGTTTGTGTTTGGGTTTTGGGGGGGTTTGTTGTTTTTGTGTTTTTGTTGTTTTTTTTTTTAATTCGTTTTTTAGAAGAATATTAAGGGTTGGAATATGTATGTGTAAATGTTTGAGTTTCTAAATACTAAAACAAAAATAAAAATACGTTCATAAGCTAACAGTATTAGAAACTATAAGGAAAAGCAATTATCATTATATTACATATAGGTTCTATCCTTTTCTTAATTAGAAGAATTCAAAGCTTCTGAACCTGTCTAATCCTGAAAAGTTGTGCAGGTAGAAGTACCACAGATGGAAGCTTTTCTATTAAAAGAAAATAAATATGCAAATAGAGTTTCATCCAAGAAATGTTATGTTTTCATTCCCCCTAGATCCTTTTAATGTCAAGGAAAATTTTGTTAAATTTTGTGATCACTTTTACTTATAGAAATTGATATCAGTATTAAAAATACCTTAATATGGCCAAAGACTTGGTTGCATTCCTTCATACCAAGTATTAATACAGGTGAAATATCTGTCTAGTACAACCGAATTAAAAGTCAAGGTATATAAATTGCTTTGTACCTTCTAAAATTATTCTTTTTATTGATTAATCAACATCTCTCAAATCCCTTAACATCTTGAGGCATCCAAAGCCTCATGTATTTATTCTTTAGTAAAGTATGTGTAACATTTACATTATAAACATTTAAAGTAACAAGAGTGATTTATCATTTCTACAGAGCAATTTCTTACCGTGTGGTCCTGTGTACTAATGATGTCTGCAAGCGTTAAGTTGTGTTGGGAATGATTTCTTCTATGACGATTTACCTTAAAAAAAAAAAAAAGAAAAAGAGATAATTCAAGGATTTAAATTCAGAGACGATTCAAATACAGGCAGGTAAAGATGGACCAACAAATTTAATTGCTGGGGATGTACAGCATTCATCTGATGCATCTTTGGACACCTGGCTTCTTTGGGTACTACATTTGTGTGAAACCTGGTGTTCATCTGAGCCCTGTGTATTTAAAGTGTACAGTACTAAACTAAACATCTCTGGTATAAATGTGTTTATGACATCACATTAGCAAATTTACCTAAAAATTAACCAATTTATAATAATAATTTGAAATTATGACTATTCAATCAGGAAACTCAAAAATTGTTTAACTGGCTAGGTGATCTTAAACCCATTTTACAGAAATGGAAAGATGATAATTATAACCTCAGGGCCACAAAACAAGTCAATAAAGAAACTACAAAATAACTGGGAATAAGCACATGATAAACTATTTTAACTGCTTTAAAGATTATTTTTAAATTCTCCATGACAGGAAGGTCACAGCAATACTGGACTTTGATTCTACAATTGTTCCCAAGGCCTGAGTCCTTGATTTCCTCTAGTATCCTCTTTTCTAGAAGGAAGCCAGTATAACCATCTGTGACTTAACTCTGGAAAAGTATTGTATTATACCAGAAATTAAGACTAAATAAGAGTTTCATCACAAATCAAGGGTTTGACAAAGCTCAATAGCATTTTCCTTCCTTAAAAATCTGCAACAAAACAGGTCACCCAGAGGTGTATGAGTGTGTATATATATACACATATATATTAAAAACTTCTACTGTTTAAATTCAATATTAATCAATAATAATATAATTTGGAGTTGGGATCCTGCAAAATTCAGCTATTATCTCCTTCTTCAACTAAAGCCAAAAAGCAAACAACAAAATAGAGTCTCAGCTAGTTTCCACTGTATTCATCATAATGCATTCTCTTTTTCCCTATTAAGATAGAGTTAGCTGAAAGTCATAATGTATTCTGTTTATATTTAAGTGTCTGAATATAGAAAATGTTCCTAATTAATCCAGAGGGCCACTCAAAAAAACAGTTAAACATATTATGATCCCATATTTTTTCTCCACACATTGCTTTCATGTTTATTTGTAAGTACCAACATATTTAAGCCTTGAAATCTATATCCTAGATATTGCTCTACTCTCCTAGTCAGAGCTAATGAGCTTAATGAATTACCAGTTCTAAATTTAATACAAACATTTCAAAGAAAGAGATAAAACATTCTTCACAATTCAAAAGTTTCCCTGACCTATTTATGAAGAATATCACTTAACAATTTCATTAAGGGTGAGTAACAGCTGGTGACATGGCTGTGTCCTAAAGTGTTTTTCTTTCTTAATATTCTGCATCTTAAGCAATCGAGCTTTCATAAGAAATACTTTAGTTAGTGGCAGTCTCTCCTTTGGGGAGAAAAAAAATGTCAGACCACATTTTCTGTATTTTGCAATCTTGTTTTCAGGAGTGTCATGTTCCTATTTTATTAGCATGTAGGGTAAACAACAATGATTTGCTGATGCTATTGAGAGAACTTCTAACATTACAGTCTTTCTATTTAAATTTTGGATGGAACTTAATATTAATGTAGGCAGAGACATGTATATAAATTCAAAATAAATTAATTCAATTTATCTTTTTTTATCTTTACTGTTCAACAACTCTGAAGGTTCTATAGTGCTCAAGACATAACTACACTATTCAGGTCTAGATCATAGAAAGTCTTCCCTGCCCAGATGTCCCATTCTAATTATTCCTTAACATGCAACAGCATAATGCCCAGAGATGCTTTCTAAAATATATTCTTCACTCATCCAAATTAAATTACAAGACACACCACAGACTGCACAGTATCTATTTTAACATTCAGCAGCTCTCTCCAGGAATCATACATGTCTGTTGGGGGCCCTATATGCAACTTTGTGAAGTGTACAGCACCGATCAGAGCTTTCAGTCTGGTCTTTGGTTCAGTGATCAGAGTACTAGCAAAAAAGTTGCTCATATTTGAGGGATGTTAAAAAGAATATATCGGAAGCACTAAATACATCTACAACCAAATGAAGAAAGAAGACCATAAAAAGTATTTTAGTAGTACTAGCAAATTATTAGTGGTAGTATAACAAAAAGACAATAGAAAGGTTTCCAGGAAATATGAAAGAAGAAAAAATATTAAATTCCAGATAAGGATGATATTATGTGCTTTAAAAACCTCTCTATTGTATGCAAAGAAGAAATATTCAGGAAAACCACATGTGTACAAGGAGAAGGAATAGACCTACCCAGCTGTTTAATGTGATACTCTTGCTAAAAATTTGTTTATCTTATAAGACAAAAATAAAAGAAATGACGTTGTTTTGTAGCCCAGCATTGAGCAATCTCACACAAGAAAGTCCTGAAGCTCCAAATTTTGAATCTAGTTACAGAAATATAACCAACATCCACAGCTATGTAAGCCAAACTCAAGATTCTCTGGAAAAGCACCCAAATATTTAGCTTACAAATGGAATTAATGGAAAATTCAACAAAGTTCCTACTCATTTCTACCAGCCTTTCGGTTTAGGAATGGAACTTTAAAATAAAAAATCAAAAGAGCTTGGAAAAAACTCAGCAGCTACAGAGGCAATGTATTCTTTAAGACTGATTTTATAAAATTTCAACAGGTCTTATAGAAATTTGGTCTTAAATATATTTTTCAAATACTGCTGAATGACTTAGTCTTATGACTTTCTTTATATTCAGTTCAGTGTTAAAATGTTCTTAGCAGGAAGACGTGGGTGATAGTAGTCAATATAGTCATGTTTCAGTATACTCACAATTTTCAGTGGTGTACCGAACTATTCAAAGGGAAGTGCAGGATCAATTACTTTCATCCTTTCATTCAGTTTTTAATAGATGGACAATAAAGGAGATGTTTTGAGATTTTTTTCCCCCTCCATCACTCCATTCGATTACCCTAATAAACTAAAGAAAAACCTAAATAATATCTGTCACAAGTCCTCTACCTCACCTCCCAGGGTATGATGAAAGGCAGAGATTTACAGGAGAAGTTCGTGAGATCCCTTTTTGGGAAAGGCAGCTTATCAGCAGTTTTCTGATTTGATGAACATTCTTCAGTCAGCAACAATGTCACCTGCAGCATTAAAAATCCACTCTGCGAGCGCTTGCAAGTCTGTGGTCTAGTCTGGTTTTGTTAAATTCAGCCTCAGCAACCTCCCCCCCCCCCCCCCCCCCCCCCGCCTTTCCCTAGCTAAAGGGTATCCATCTCCTACCAGAGTTATTCCAGCATCTAAGCACTAATCCGTCATCATCCTTTCTACAAAGGCAAAGCCTCCATTACATATGCCTGGTATCCTGGCGTGAAGGGACAACCATCTGACAACGGCTGTTTTAACACTGATGAAGTAAAATACAATAACCTGATGTTGAATTTCATTTCTTTCTGTGTTCCCATTTGTTCTTTAAATTCTCCCTCTTTAGGTGGGAATTCATCACGACTAACTCATTGCTACTCTCTTCAAATAAAGTGGCATTGATTTAAAAAGAGACTTGGAGGACTGATTTGGATTTTATTTCCCATTACAAGCGTATTTCTGACCTAATTCATCTAGTCAATGAGAAGCAGCATACTTCTTTTTTGATTTCAACCAAACCTAACAAAACCAACTAGCATTTCTCAGAAGGCCCAGACAAGTTGCTTTAATGAAAAATACAGACAATTAATTCTTTCCTGAAACATCATTCTGAATTCCCTTGTACCCCTAAATAATTAAGATAATTTTAAGATGTTTCTAGGTGGTTTCCAAGATTACCAAATAAGTTATTCACCAGAGATTATTTACCCACAAACATCACATGCAAGAAGCCTGCAAAAACCATGGTTTGCTAGAACAAGCAGCACAGCTCTACTTTGAACGAGAAACCCTGGCAGGACATCTACATACTGTTTTTTCCATCAGTCATTGTATTGCTCCACCAAGAAGAAGATTCTCATGGAGATTTTGTTAATTTTCTACCAAAAACTTGTCATGCTGTTCATGCTCTGACCTTTCTTTTTAGGGGCCTATTGTTTTCTTTCCTGCTACCTACACTGCAATCATGCACGTGGAAATTTGTCTATAAATACCCAAAAAAAGAGAGAAGGCCCCTACTGTTGAGCCCCTACTACTGCATGTTGCTCCACTCTGGACCTGATCCAGCAAAGCACTCTCCAATGGGCTTAAGTGTTTTTCTGGATCAGGGCCAGAACACTCAATGCTTTATAGGATCGAACTTACTGGTGGCAGCTTGAAAGTTCGCAATAAAAGTACAAACCAGTCACATAAACGTTTGTGAAAACCATTCCCTCAACAGGGTGATACCTGATTTAGCGATGTCTATGGTCATTTCATTCCCAGTCACTTCCATACTCCGGTGACAGCTCATAATTGCTTAGATAAACTTAACAAAAATGTATTGTGGCCCCATCGCTTGAAAGACACCTAGGCAATGGCAAGAGAAAGGAAAACCCTGTAGCATTTCACTCACTGCTGTGGTTTAAGTGATTTGTTCTGTTTTAAACATGCAGTTTTGGACAGCATGGCAAGTTCATCATTATCTACAAGAATTATTTGAAACAACTCTGCTGTGATATGGTTTGCCTTCAGCTGTGAAAGGCACTGAGAAAGCCCCACTGGGCTCCCCACCCGAAGACGTTCCTTTGTCACCTCAACAGATAAGGGATTTCAGTCCATCCTCAAGAAATTGAGGCTGTCAAGAAACAGCAGGAGCAATCCCCTTCCCCAGCCCGCTGCTGTGGATGCTCTTGGTGCATGAGAGCTCTGCAATATCTTAGCAGAACACCCTGTGTGGCCCCAAGGAAAGCTCCCCATGTCCCAGCAGGGTCTTTGCCCACAGCCACTGGTGCACTTGGCTGGCTCTGGAGTCCTCCTGATGCTATGGTCCAGAGGGTTACATTAGAACCACATTTGCTTCCCCCCCCCCCCCCCCCCCCCCCACCTCCTTCCTTGTCCTGAAGAAATTTCATCAGAAAAGGTAAAGGAGACTACAAGACAGCATAACGTGACATTAGCTCTCTGCTTTTTTTTTTTTTCCTCTGAGGCTTGCAGTGAGAGTGGCACAAAATGTGTTTTCAGACCTATCCCCACCAGCCCTCATTTTTTTCTCGCCCTCCATCTCCATCCCCAGGCCCCCAGAAACTCGTTACTATGCAGGTGACCAAACGCTTTTCTTGGGAATAAGAACTTGCATGGATGGAGCCTTTGTGCACTGGCTACAGACCAGATAATCTCTCTATGCATCATTTAATAAGAAAACCACTTCACAGTCCTTACAGGCTTGAGCTTCTTACATATGACCTAGTCTCCGCAGAATCTGCAGACTAGTCAGTGGGGGAAAAAAGGCAGCAAGCAGGATTGTGTTGCATTCCCCCTGCATGTCTCCCTTTGAGCACACTGCCCTCTATATTCAGTTCAGATCTCCAGAGCCTGTGAAAATAATGATAATGGTTTTGCTTCCCTTGACCTCTTGCTCCCTTATAAATCAGAGTCCTATAGACCTTTCCCACAGTGTGAGGGTCCTCCTTCATATTTGAGCCTGTGAGGTTAGGTATTTTATATCACGGCAGTTTAATCACATGGGCGTGCTCCCTGGCTTCAGAACTTGCTGTAGACAAGCGCCACAGTGCTTTTACTGCAGGAGTATCTCGATTGATTCAGCCGCTTCATTCATGAAATAAGAGCAAAATAATTATTCAGAACCTAGTTTAAATTGCAGCCAGTGTTAAGATGAACTGATTCTCTGTGATCAGAAAATAAATAATCATGAGTATGATTACAAAGCATGATATGATTGAAACTACGTCACCTTCTTTCCCAAAATTGTTGGAGAGATGCTCCAGATTTAGGGCATCCAGTTTGGGCTAATATTTTATCCCCAAGGATGAGCCTACATCAGGCACTGGGTACTTTTCTCCATTAATGTCTTGCTGTTTCCCAGGAGCTGATTTTCCCTAGAGTGGGAGCTCTTTTGTTCCTCTCTAGCTACTCAAACAGACTTTGAAATTTGTCCAACTGATCCTTGCTTTGAGGGAGTCCCAGCTGATGTAGTTGGCTTCATTTATAGCCTTTTCAGGAGTAGGAGATCTGCCAAAATACTATGTAGAAGAGGAGACAGCTACAAAAGGTTCTTACCACCCATATAAGTTTGAGAAATCCTAAGGTCACTCTAAATTTGACTGTGGGTTGCTCAGATTCTTGTACCTGGGGATCAAACTACAACAAGGGGACCAACAGCTGTGTTGCTTCTAATCCTCAGGATTTCCAACTGGAAATCAAACTGGAACCTGGTCTCAAATCTTCAATATGCTTCAGTTGTATTAAATACAATATTCATTGATTCAAGAAAAGAACATTTAAAGTGAGGCTTTTTATATATTTGTACTAGTCTTTTCTGTTCCAGCCTGTAATATCTAACAAAATACAGCAACATGCACACTGTGACAGTATTCACCTAGCCAGACATAAAAATACATATTATAAAATAAAATATATTGATAAGTTGCCTATTCAGATTTTTCTATTCAAAATGTAGTTGTTACTCTTTGTTCACCGTGGTATTAGAATATATTAAACTTAACTACTGCAGGTGATTTGGTAAAATTGCAGATGAGTTGTGCACCAATGATAGAGGGAATACAGAGTGAAAACAGCAGGAACAAAAATGCAATAGATGTCAAAGACCACTGAAATACTGATGTCTATGTCTGAAAAAATGTGTGCTTTGATGTTAAGTCTATAAAAGGTAATAATCAAAGTTAATACAGACAGAGAGTAAGGATAGATTATCTTTACATGTCCCCTTTGGATCTTAGAAAGATAAGGACAATAAATGTGAAAACTCAGCTATGAAAGCAAACTCTGTCAGCAACTCTGACCTGAAACTATGCCCCAGAATAGTATTCTTAGGGTGAGGGGCAAGGAAAAAATAATTAAAACTTACTAAGCAAATGGACAAAAAGATTCCAAAAGAATTGCCTTTACAAAAATCACATCCAGCACACACACACTGCAATCAAAATGCACTCAAAAGCTCGGTCTCTCCTGAAAGGACTGTCTTAACAGAAAGAGCATAATTAACATTGATGTCACACTCCTGCAAGTCATCAGTTACTGTATACCATATAAATACCCTCATATAAAATATTATTAATACTCCTATACAAATGTTCCATTCTCTCTAATGGACTCTGTGTCCGTGCACCTCTCTGTTCTGCCTACCTAATTCTTTCTCTCGGATTTAAACAAGCCAAAAACTCACCTTATGCTACTGCAGAAGCAATTTTTATTTTTGAAGGTTAATCCAACTCAGCAGGATTTAGGGATGGCACTTTTGCTTGGTCGTAGGCATGTTGGCTCAGGCCAGACAGCTGTTTGGACATTCTCCACTGGGAATCTTGCCCTCAACACCCACAGTTGATGCACATACATGGTCTACTGGCTGCCTACTTCCATGCCCATCTGTTCAGATGGCATGGTGCCCACTCACAAGTTCGCTGGATCCTTGCCCTTAGTGTGTAGATGCCAGGCAATGATGGGCTTAGATGGGCAGCCTGCAAAATACTGAAAGTGATCATTTTTTTCCTGTAGGAAGTCCTTCCTCTGTGCTAGCACTGAAGCATGGACACCACATGCTACCCTACACTTAATAACACCTGTGGACATACATGTGCCAGAAGTACAAAATGTGGGGGGAGATGTACTGAGGGTGGAAAATGGAATGACAGAAGTAAATTGCAAATATTCCTGTGTAAGCATGTGCTCTACATTATCAATGGCAGTGGAGGGATACTAGGGCTAACTTGAAAGAAACTGGCTCAAGCATCAGAGCAGCATAACTGAACCACACGAACTAGGCTACCAGGCTAACCTGCTTCTGAGATCCAACGTAGCTTAAAACTACCTTGGGCATCGCACATCATTCGGTGGCCATAGTATATAAAAATCAAACGTAGAGCATACTGAAAGCAGGGTGAGTCAAATCCAGACCTGTCTAAAATTGTTTATCCTCAGTGCACATTCCATATGTACACAATACTGCATAAAATATTCCATAGTAAACAATGGCACCAGTAAAAGTAGACAGTAAAAAACATCATTTTTATAAAGGTTCATTTTAATTTGTGTCATTGCCCTTTGAAATAGTAACTGAGAAAACCCTACCGGATTACAAGGGACTCTTTTTATAAAATTTAGTAGAAAAGCTAATGCCTGGTTCTTTGGCTCGAAAAGACGTTATTGCAGGTATTTTAAGACAAAGCAGTAATGTTACAATTCAAGCATAGGGGTTTTGTTTCCTCAAATATAATTTGATTAACAGAAAACGGACACAAGAATAATGTTATTACTTTAAATAAGTGAAATTTCAATTGAAATTATTTGAACTACTTCATATGTGCATATAAATCCCATGATATTTTTACAGACCATTCATAGCTCTTCAGCTGTCCTTCATCCACTGTATGAGAGTCATTTGAAAACTTACATACTATAGCTTCCCCTCTTTGATTAGATGACTCAAACTTTTAAAACGAGAAGGGAGAGGAAAATCAAAGAGATCTCTGCAACTGAGAATATTTCCAACAGTGTCTTCCAGGACTCTTCCTCTCTGCCAACACTCTGGCGAACAAACTATCACACTTACAAACACTCATGGAAAATTAATAAAATGAGTTGCAAATTGCCATGAAACATATTCACAAAATTATTCTGACAAGTGTTTTTCTCTTTTTTCTCCCCTTTCTCCTTGCTGAGTGCACCCCAATACTGCTCTAATGATTGCGGATGCTTGCTAGCAGGCTGAAAAAGAAATATAAAAGCTACGGCATGGCTGGGTCTGCAGCCTGGCTTGGGGCTCTCATCTAGTCAGCAGTGGAAGCCTGTGCTGGAAGGCACATTTAAGCTGTGTCTAACTTAGTGTTTACTCTGGGGTGACTGGATTTGAGCGCACTGTCCCTACCCTAGAGAATTGTTTGCTGCGCAGAGGCATCAGTCTTGTCTTTGAGCATGCTCCACTGAATCAGTCATGTGTGACTACTTGATCTGTTTTGGTCTGGACATATTGTCAAATTGTTGTGTCCAAGTTTCACAGGAGCAGTGCCGAAAGTGTCCTGGCTCCAGAATGAAATTAGATTCATAAGGAACACAAGCCAAAAAAGTCTCTATGAACGTCCAGTGACAAAAGAAAAAAATATCACAGAACCTGAATAAAAACTATTTGCTCGGACTTCCAAACTTAGTCCAGCTTCTTTAATATGAAGAGGGAAAAAAAACAAAAAAACAAAAAAACAACACTAAGACTACCTTTATTCTAACTTTTAGGTTGCTGATTCCAGGCAATGCATAGGTAAAACATTGGCTTTTACAATAGAAAAGCTAATTCTTTTGTCAGTACAGGAATTTTCACAAAGTACATTTTTAATGAGATTGGAAGGAATATCTTCTAACACAGGTCATGGCTGAAAACCCCATAGCTAAAATCTTATTAAAAACTATTCAGAGACCAAAATTAGAGACTGTAATACAGAACCACTTGGATACCTGTCAGATTGATAATATCTAGATGGCCATCTAACTTGCCACCTGCTCTCCCTTCCCTTTACACTAATAACCCAAGTAAGCTTGTGAACTTTTTTCCCTACCCTGTTGCCTCATATTAGTCTCTCATACCATCACGACCTGTAATCTCTTAAAAAAAAAAAATATTGCTTATTAACATTGTTCAGAGGACCAAAGTACATACACAGCAGAAGAAAGAGCAAAGCAACGTTTTCAAACAGATTTTCCCAGGTGCCATTATAAACACTAACATGAGAGAAAGAGTAATCAAGATTAAAAAGCTGCTTGAAGCAGCTTTTTAAGCAAATGGGTGATTTTGCAAAGGTCAATTAGCAGCATGATTCCTTCCTATTCTACCTGAAATCATGGTATTAAGCTAGGAAAAGAATATTTAAAACCTTAAGGTTCCCTCGCTCTTCCTCTGAGATCTCTCAGTTTTATCGTTAATCACAACCTTGCAGCAAACCAAGTAGGACAGATGTGGTTGTTATTACTGTTACCCAGCTATTGGATTCTCCACTTGGAATTTGCCTTCATCTCACACGAAATTATCATCGTAGCATTTTTTCCAAAATCTGCTGAAGCAGTAAAAGTACTGTAATGCAAAGGTCAAGTTGTCTAGACACTAGAAATTGCCCCTGATTTGATTTTCACCTTACATATAAGAGAAAACCCTTAAAACAAGAATTGTCCACTACCATCCAAATGTGAGCAGTGTATAAAGGCAGTGGTTACTCTAGGTGCACTGACAGAGAATTCACCAACCTTTTTTAAAAAATAAAAAAGGGAAAAAAGGGCATTTCAAGAAAACAAATGAGCCAAATGATATTAGAAGCTTTGGTGATACATGACAACAGAATTTTGACTGTTGTCCTTGCATATATACCATGCTGTACATACATATATACCACACTGTCAGCAAAGTCACAAACACACGTTACATAACAGAGGGAAACATCTTTGATTTATCATTTATGTTCTGGGTTAATTCCTCTTTCGTCCCCAGCCCAATGAAGGCTTTCAAAGAACACCTGCCACTGTATCTCTTTGCTTCTCCACCCCTTGACATGGATGAGGAATCAAGATGGCACTGTTTATAGAAATGTTTACATAAATATTTTATTCAAACTACGCTGGACTTAGCCTAGGAAATTTCTGTTTGATACCTCCCTGGAAGGGATCCATTTCTTATTTGAAAGCATGAAAAAATGATGAATTTACCAATTCTCTTGGTAGTTTCCCACTAGTCTTTGCAAAATGTACTGTAACTCTCATTTTCTGTTGGGGGACATCCAACTTCCAGACGTTTCATCTTGTATTGCCTTTTTCTGCTACATTAAAGAATCGTTTGGTGCCCAATGTTGTCCCTTAATGTAGGTAAGTATGAAATCAATTGCCTTTCAATTTCTTTCAGTTAATTTAAACATGCTGAGGTCTGTAGGTCTTTCATCAGCAAGACAATTTTCCTAATCTCCAATACTTTATTCTTTCTCCTTTTCCTTGCATCACCTTTTTTATTTTAATATCATTATTCTAGCATCCATTCCATCCATGCTGCTGACAGACATGAGCATTGTCTGTCTCTTCTTAAGTATCATACACAAGGGTCAGCTCAAACTTTCTGACACCAAAACACCCATAGAAGCTATGTTTTGCAGTAAAAACTCAGAATACGGTTCCTACTTCTGCAAACAGCATGGCCTGTGTTTCCCATATATACATATATTTGGATAAATTAAAATGCACTTTCAGCCATTAAGCAATCCAGATCACTCTCCGCAAGTGCCTTTACCCAGACCTATTTGCCAGTCCATCAATCTTTGCTTCATTTTAGAATGTTATTAAAACTGTTCTATTTACTTCCATATCATGGATAAAAAGACTGATTAGTGTCAAGCTTAGTACTGGTCCCTGGAGAACAACTCTAGAAATTCACCCAGTTGATGATGATTCTCCAGGGACTACTTTCTGAAATGTGTAAATTAATCAGTTCTTAATCCATTTAACGTGTGCTTCACTGATACAGCCCATAGCTAATATTTAATCAGAATGTCACGTACTATTAAGTTAAGTGACATACAAACTTTCAGTACTCTTCAAGTATGGCTGCCTTTTTCAACCAGGCTTGCATTAAAAATGCTTTTTTAAAAATTTGTTTCTTATTCAGATATGATGATTGACATCAATGATATTATTGGAGTTTTTTATTAAACCCAGAAACAACTATGTCATTAGTTGACCCAATACTCCATCAGTTTAATCTGCTTGTAAAAAAGTTATACTATTTTCCCTTTTTGAGTACTGGCACAATAATTGCCCTTTTTGAACCTTTTGTAATTCCCATGATAACCTAATATTTATTAAAGATCGAAATCAACAAGCAAGAACCACCTAAGAAAACTCTTTAAGGCTCTAGCATGACTTTCATATTTCTTAAAATTTTGCCAAATTTCATTAATTTTTCTAGAATTATCACTGGTAGATGCCATTTCAATGTGTTTTCAGACATTAATAGCATGGAAACTTCATCATCAGTTTCTTATAAGTAAATCACACCTAATTAAAACAAAAAAAAAAAAAAGAAAAACAACACACAAAACCCAACCACAACTAAAAAAACCCCACAATCTCAAAACCCCACAAATACTTAGTGACTGTTCCTGCCTTTCCTGCATCACTATTAACAGCTGTATCTTCTAAACAGTGTGCCTGTAATAGGACAGCATTAAGCTCTTAGAGATAAAACACGATTCTTAAAATTATCCCTGTGCAGAGCTGAGAACTGAAAGAATTCAGACAACTCCAAGACACGGTAAGATCATCGGTTCGGTCCAACGTTGCAGCGCTTGCAAGATTCCCCTCAGCGATACAGTATCTGGGGGGAAGTTTATTATGGGGAGGATTTTATATACTGTTTATCATGTGGCTGCTTTTCACTGTGTAAAGGGCCTGTCTATATTGGGTGCCATTACAAAACCCAGTCAATTAGTCAATACATGTCATTTTGTCACCACCTGGATTCAGCGACTATAGATTTGTGAAGCGGTGAATGCACAGCACGATGCAGAAAGAACAGGACTACCTGTAATCTACAATTTCCATGTGCTAAAATAATGAAGTTGATTTTGCAGTGCCCTGCATTTTACACAATCATTTCTAAATCTGTAAGGAATGTCTCCAGATCAAAAATGGGATAATTTGTCCCGTTTATACAGGTGTACATACAATCAGAAAGGCAGAAGCAAGCTGGCATAACGTGTCATGCTGGCTTTTAAAATTTCTGCTTATATCTTCTTGCAGGTTTAAGCTTGTGTGTGTGTGAAAGCGGAACACAATGAAAGATAAATCCATGTAAATTATAATTCCTTCAGTAATTTATTACACATTGCCATAGAAACTAATTTACAAACTATTTTCTCTGTGGTTCTAGAAGTATCAAAATTTAAACAATGCTCTGAATAAACATCTTAAAACGTTCTAATGTCAGTATACAAAGGGCCATTTTCTTCCCAGCTCAAATATCCAAAATACTGTAAATGGAGGCTGACCTAAAAAAAAAAATCCTACTCCAGATTTGAAGATCATCAGACCTATTACACAAACGCGTTCAGGCACAGATATAGCGGTTGTTGTAAATGCTCAGAAAAATTAGCATAAAGGCACGTGTAACTCTAATAGGTGCTTAACTGTAACCAGTGGGAAGTGGAAATGGTTGTTTGCATATATACCACTGTGCAAATTCATCTATTTATGGTGCATATGCACAAAGAACTGCGATAGTGAATTATTTTCCCCTACAATTTTATTCTTTAAATAATTACTGAAAGATTAAGAGGTAGTCAAATGGTACAAATGGACTTTTCTTAAAATCACTTGCATATGCTTTGTAAGTGATATTTTTCTGAGCCTAACACCCTCTGTTTTGTAGGTCATACGGATATCTACAGACTGCGGATACTGAGGGCGCTTGTCCTTTAGCCTTCTGCCTCACCACATGATTGAGCATCCATATACCTTACAACCATACACCCTGTCGAGTGTTATTCTCTTACATATCACAATTTACCTCGCTTTCTCCACTCAAACATGCAACCAAGCTGAGCAACAAGCTGCTTCAGCTGCCATGTCATTTCAGTTTTTACACATCTTCTCTTTTTATGTGTGCTCTACATCTCCGTGATGTCTCATCTCCCCGTTCCACTGCCATAGGCTACAAGTCAGGAACAAAGCTCAGGCTCAATGTCAAACAGAGTGAAAATGGGAAAATATCATAGAAGAGAAAATTAATGGGCACAAACACAGCTCTAAAACTTCCACCCTTGTGGGCTTTGCAACTTTCCTTCCTTTCTTAGCAAAATCTGAAGTAGAAGAGAGTAATAGTATTTGTATAGAAAATGTTTTAAAAAGGTATTTAGCTAAGGAAAATACAAGTCAAAAAAAAACCTAGGTGGAAGAATTATGCTTGCATATTAAAGAATAAATAATCACTTGAAGTGTGCAATCAGCCCCCTTATCTGAAACACATTTTTTTTTCCATTCCTCTCCCTTCCTTTTTCTTGCCTGACCACCATGGCTTGTGGAGGTTTAAATTTCTTAAATTGCCTTAGCAACAGATAGTCCAGAGTCTAAGACACAGAAACGGACTCAAGGATGAAATCATGGCTTCTTGGACTGAACTGAGACCTTACTCTCATTTTAAACTGTGAAATTTCAAGGTGAAACATGTGTGAAATCTCTCATCTCAACAGGTTTGCTAGTTATGTCTTTAGAACAAAAATGCTGCCTTTCATCTTTTCGGACTGATTTTTTTTTTCTGTAATAAGCATTTTTGTTTTCCTAAGAAAATTATGATGTATGAAACCTATATTTGAAAAAAAATAATTTAAAAAAAATTAAATCCTAACCACACTGACATGGCCAGCAAACACAGAGATTTCCATCATGGTCTTCTATGTCATTAGCCATTTATTTATTGTGAAATCTAACTCATGGCCAAAAACTTTTCAAGAAAATAGGGATTGTATATTTCTGCAAAAACGTAGAGGTCTTAGAGCACAATAAAATATAAGGAAAAGAGAGATTTTTATTCTCACACCATAGAATTACCTTGCTCTAGAAAATATAATCTTGTTCAGGACCCTGTCTCTCTTATCCCCTAATGTGTTTATTTTTAAAAAAAAAAAAAAAAAGATTTTTCTCTTTTTGTAGATCCCCAGAATCAAACACAAGAGTAAATACTAATATGACAAATATTAACACTGTTATTGTGTTTGGATCCACATACTTGATTTATCAGTTAAATTATTTATTCAGGAGGTAACATCATACTTTGTGATCCTGTTTCTTAGTGTTTGTAAATTTACTTTTCATTTTAAATTTCAGTACTTCATCTTTTCACTATTTGAAACATATAATTTATATTTTTTGAACTAACATGCCTTAACTGAGCTGAATGTACATTGTATATACATATTTTTTTTAAAACACCTTTCACGTGAGCAAACCAGAGTTGAAAAATAAAATGCCTCTTTTTTGGTGGTGCGTGCATTCATGATGCAGCTTCAGTCTGTTCATTAAGTAATCATATCTGGGTACAAGTGTCAACACAATTTACGTTTTGAATAATGTGAAGCAGATAACCTCAATTAACAAGTAATTAGAGTCATTTTCCTATTAAGCAGTTTCCCTAATTGTTTTTGAAACCTGGAACTAAAATTGTAATAAATAATAAGCGGCCAAAACATGTCCCTGCATTAGCTTAATCCAGGCTCTTCCACTAAATCCGGGGGAAAATGCAGCAGAAACAAGGGCTGAATACCCATGTGATACTAAGAGAAGAGGGAAATATCTTGTAGTTGCAGAACTCCACATATTCCCCTCTTTCCTGTGGCTCTTTTTTTCATCAAGACGATTCCCTTTCCCCTCCCTCTCTCTTTTCACCCCCATGATTTCTCATATGAACATTTAATGTATGAAGTATTTGACTTAACCATTACTGTGAATTGACTAGAGCTTATCAGGTAAAAGCCATCCCACAGTGAACACAGGGTACCATCTCTCTTGAACTACAGTTCATAGTAGTGCAAATTAATTTGAGACGTTACATTTTACCTTGCCGGTATATTTACCTCTGTTTATGTAAAATAATAAATATGACCTGGTTGTCCCAAATATAGCTATTTGTCGGTTAGCTGCTGGTCCTTAAAGAAAAAAATAAAAGAAAAAAAAGGCCTTTCCCTTGGATATCAGTCTTTAAATAGGTAGATGTCTCATCAAGTACAATAAATGCACAGAGAAAGTAAAAATTTCACATGTATTTCTCTGTTTACACTACACAATCTCATGGAAAACACCTATGTGGCACTGTCTGCCATAGCCAATAAGGGGAACAAAAATAATCTGGTTAAATACAAAAGAAATCCAACAGCTGCTTCTTACCCTAAGCCAAACCAACCAACCAAACAAAAAACTAACGATAAACATACCCATAAGTCCCATAAAAAAAACCCCAAACAAACACACACACAAAAACCCACCAGTAAATACAACAATATACTCTTCAGCCCCAAAGTCCAACCTAAGTCAGCCTCCTGTCTTGCAGATCCATTTATCACAATTGCAGCTGGAAAGCTGTGCTGGCAGGATATACCATTTCCCCCTCAAAGTAAAGAAAGAGAAAGATTTCTTATGGTCCATGAGGGAACCAAAGTACCTGTGACTGCTCAAAAAAGTTAGTAACTAGATTGTTCCCTGCTTCACAAGTAAACATTTTGCTGTTGTCTCTGTGACTACAGGAAATTTTGACAGCCTTGGAAGAGCAGAGCACTTATTTTCTCTGTTTAAATAAAAATAAAATAAAATCCAGGAAGGTAATAAGTCAAAAGCAAACCCCTGAAATTAAAAAGTGAAGACCCTAGGAAGATACCTGAGAAATTCCAGGAAAAACCTCTGGCAGCTATAGAAGGACATGAGCTGTACAGAAGGAATGCAAACATTTAAATAATGTATCTTGCTGGAAATTAAGCTTTGTGAGAAATCCCATTGATCTCTTTTAAGTAATTTTATTAAAAGGTCTATTAATGCTTGGCTTGCACTTTGTGGCTATAAGAGATGTTGGAATGAAGAGCTATCAAAGGTGGCTATCAAAGTTTTTTTTCTCCCATTTAACTTTTTCTAACTGTTAAGCTGCTCATTTTGTGGAGACAATCATTAGTGTCTTTAATGTGAAACAAAGCTTCTGGATAAGAGCTGCTAGCTGAAGATCAATATGAAAGATATCATTCCAGTTACAGCTTTAATAACTGTAACAATAGGGAGCCTGGCATCACCCGCTTTATGTATTAATGTAATTTAGAATCTACCAGGTACAAATCTTATCAAACATTAGCAGTGGCTGCATTGGGATTTTCTAGGTAAGGAGCATGTGTAATAAATGAGGAGTATTTTAAAGGTAAGCTTTCATGTAATCAGGCTCATCTGCCATAAAACCATGAAAGAATTTACATGAAGGAAATAAAAAAGGGAATAAAATATAAAGAAAAAAAAACCCACACACCAAAATAAATTCTTGAAAAACAATGACAGTTTTTAAGGAACTGGTGGTGCATGGGCCCAGAATATGCTCAGTGTATACCAGGATATATCTCTTGTTTAGTACATCATAAAAATCATACAACCTGCAAGACTGGAGATTTGGAATTTTCAGCCAAGTTCAGTACAGTTATAGATTTCCTACAAACTGCAACAGGTAGAATTCCACACCTACCTGGACATACATTGTATACCTTTCAACTAAACCACAGGATACCTCTTTATTCCAATGCTGCCAGCAAAGCAGCAGGAACACAACTCTCCTTTTAGGCAGGAACCACAACTCCACACAGCTGCAGCAAATTCACCTTTCCCCACCCCATTTCCTCCAGCCCACCTGCCTCCAAATGCCTCAGTTCCCTACCTGAGCTGTGCTTTTCACAATCACTAGCCCATTGTCACAACCTTTCCCACACTTACGAGATTTTCATGGTAGTATCATCCTTATTCCTCTTCAACAGTTTATCTACAGTCACGTACAGTATTTCTTTTCCCAGATTTTCCATTTCTGGATTTAAAAAAAATCTCCTCCCCCCTGCTTCTCCCCAAAAAAACCCCAAACCAGGTCTGAAAATGTTAAAATACAAATTTTGGATCTTCCCTTCAAAGTTATTCCTAAAACCTGATGCAACCAATTGGCAGTTTTTTAAACAATTTGTTTAACTTGTGTCCAAATGTCTTCAGGTTTTAGTGCTTACAGGTGGCCACTTTAGATTTACACTTTAATTTTGAGAAAGTTCTAAACTGGGAACACTGAATTTTCAGTTTATCATTTCCTGATAAAAAATGGAAAGCTCAAAGTTGAAGTAGCCAACTACTGAAAAGAGTTAGCACCTGGCACTTTAATATTTAAACATTCGGGGGTTTATGTAATGAGGTTATAAAGTGAGAGTCTGACTTCAGGACCACAATCAAGAAGAATGAGCTCCTAAGGATGACAGGACTGCTGATGCAAAGCTCAGTTACTCCAAATCCCAGGTTTGGTCCAAATAAACACACAAAAGTTTGGATGCTTGTCTGGGTTTTCTACCTGCCTCGGGGCTAGAGACGTCATGAGAACAGATTCACTCATCACAGCTGCAGTACTTCCATTTCTGGCCCTGGATTAAATATCCAGGGAAACAATCTTTCTTGCAGAGCTCTAGAGGGGGGTGTTGCAGGGGCAAGAAAGGGAAAATAGGATAAAGTATTTCACAGTCTTTCAAATTTGATTCCAAAACTGAGGGAAGATTCAGAGATTAGAAAGGATAGCACAATTTTTGCTTTATTTGGGTTTTGGCTGTAGTCCTAAACACAACTTTTTACTGCAACTGTCAAGAGTATGTGGCAGCTCACACAGTCAATTATCATGAAAAGAAAGGCATAACTGTTTCTAAAGTTCAAGCGTATTCATTACTGTCCTACAGTAACAAACATAAATTACTAATATTGGTCTCTGAAATACAAAGAAAAAAATTTATTTTTTTCCCCACAGGTTGCCTACTGGAAAATGAGGCTGCTTCTTCCTCTCAAGGTGGAGGGTCCTGGGCCCTTTGAAGGGGAAGGTTCCAATTCCACTCTGGCCATGGCTGTGTATGTATGCATGCACATATATCACAGACCACAGATGATCAAGATCTATTTCCATTAAGGCTACAAACCTCACCAAACAAGAAATCAAACAGAAAATAAAATATTACCATATTAAAATGACTGGATTGGATCCTGCGCTTATTGCTCCTGCAAAAAACCCACTGACTTCCAAGAGAATTTGATCTGATTTAGGGCAGGAGAATGCTGCTGTCAACTATTTGTCTAAGAATAGGCACATTGCCTAACAAGGACATCCTACTGTCTGTTTTAAAACCTCTTCTCAGTGCATTAAACAACATTTAGCAAGCATGCCCGTATATTCTGCAACAGCACATGTATTTAGCACATGCACAAAATAATTTGATCTCCATTTCCTTGCATTGGTAGTGTAATTATTTCACTACAGTAATAAAACAAACAAAAAAACCCTGGCTCTTTACCTCTCCTGTCATCTTGCATCGGGTCACTTGGTGTCACATGATGTGATATAATGTAACTCAATGCAAGGAGACACATGTCCCTTCTCATTGGAAATTTAAAGAAATGGAGCTTACTTTTCCCCTGTGGGAAACTATGCAGGTCAGGTGCCCAAGACTAGCTACGGGAAGTTCGATATCATCTCAGTTTCACTACCTACATATTTCAAATCTTACGGCATTTTGAAAGGAAACGTGTTAGATGCCACAATTTAGCTGTAATACAGTACTTAATAAAGATAGCGTAAGAGGAATATAATTCCACAGCTTATGTTCCTTGTCACGGTGTGCACTGACATATTGCCAAAGAGACTCTTTCAAACAATACTTTTAACCATACTTTTTGAAATATACACTATAAAACATGAAAGCCCTCAGAGAAACCTAATGCCGCTAAAAGCACATGGGTATAGAATCAAAGGAACAGAACTGATTAATGATGAAGCCAAAACAAGACTTTTTTTGATGAAAAATAGTGAAACAGTTAAGCACAGAGAATATAGATAAGGAAAATGTACAGGACCTGGGGCCAAGTTCCCCTCTCAGTTACACTAACATAATTGTGGAATAATTCTATTTCAATTAATAGAGTTAATATGATGAGAATAGAATTATCTACATAATGAACATGATTGAAACATCACAGTTGACCCAGGTCTGAGGCAGACTGTGGAATATGTGCGAAGAAGATACACATCTTCCTCAGACCCATTTTACAGGTAAAGAAACAGAAGAAAGGACTCAAAGCCTCTTGGCAGGCCAAAGTCCAAGCTGAGACCAAGGGAAACATGGCAATATCCAGCCCAGCTCCTTCTCCACTTGGTTGCAATAAATAAAGACTATTGTGGAGGCCAACTGAAATATTACATATATAAAGTATAATCTCTCTAACTTCGTGGCGTGTTGCTGTCTCACTTCTGAAGCAGACAGGTGTAGCTTTAGAGTGCACTGGGACATTTAGCACCAGGGTAGTAATTTCAGTGTCATTAACATGTTTATATATTTGAGTGTCACTGTTTACAGGTTAAAATAGCAGAAAAAAATAGAAGCCTGAGGAGCACATTCAGAACAGATGCAGGACGCAAGTTTTCCTAAGAACAAAAAAACTAAGGATGTGTAGAACGGACTGTGAAATAATAAAAATCATACCAAAGAACTAAGTTCATTTCAATTTGAATTAGATTATTACAGAAAATAATACCATTCGGTGGGTTTTGTTTAGCTAAAACCTCATGTCTGAGTTCACTCAGTCTGTGTAGTTTCTTTACAAGGACAGCTCAAAGGCTTTATTTTGTGGAGTTTTGGAACAATCAAGTTTTGAGTTACAAACACTTGATTCAACACCATGATTTTCTTGGCGGTTTAAACAAGGTAGATAAAAGAAACATTTGGAGTTATTACAGTTCACCTCATTTAACATCAAACTCATCATTTTTGCACATTTTTGGTGGAAAGAATGAGGGAGAGGTAATTTTCTCCTTTTTGTTTCTGAATTCTTGCTGGTCACACAGCCTCAGTCACCAGTTACCACTAAGAAATGGTAACCACAGTCTGCACCTGTACTCTCTTAAACAAAACATCACATCTTGTGTGATGTAGCCAAAAATCAATATTATCGTGTTTCCACTGGTATTCCATAGACTACAGTAAAACTAATAATTTCAAAAGAAGAAACATGCATTTAACCCTTGCATTTCTCTGTGTTTACTGAAGAACTACTAACACTTTCATAGAAGGTATTTTCTAAGCGTTTCTTTATCTGTTTTTCTGTCAGTTTGGGAAGCCATGGTTTAGTTCCCTACATGTCTTGAAGAAAAAAGGGGATTCATTCGTGGAAAAAAAAAATCAATAATATTTTCCTTTTCCAAAGATATCCAACAATGCAAATGAACAGTAGGTAGCATTAGATTGAAGGGAAGAGCAGTCAAACTGCCCTAGACTGCAGGAATGTCATCTGATATTCTTCCAGGGGAAAGGATCGCGTTTTAAGGTAACTACCAGCTGGTGAGGCAGAAGAGCAATGTCTGGGCTGGACTGCCCGTCATCGCCTTTCCAGCAGGCACACACGCCTCGGTGTCACCAAATAAAGGTGGGAAGTCTGGTCAGACACCTTACAGGGTGATTACGGGGTTCCTGGTCCTGCCCCAAAGCTGTTGCACGTGAGGTCACACCGCAAGGCACCAGATCCTTGAGAAGAACCAGCACGGGCATGGTCATGTCTCCACAGCCACTGCCAGCATCAGAGACAAAAAGGGCTGTTAATTGGCAAGCATGGATGAAAATAAAAGATGAAACAAAAGAAGTGGAGCATGCTTTTTAGATGATAGATTAAATAATATTTTCACAACCAAGTTTTCTTTTTTTTCCCCTCAAGGCATATATTACGACAGAGAGAAACGCCAAAAAAAACCAACTCCCCTGCATTTTTACCCTTTTTTAGCCCGTCCTATCAGATTACAAAATTTTTTAAAAATATTTACACCACGCTTTCTATGAAACTCAAAGGGATTTGCAGGCTTGGAGAAATGCATTGATCTTGTCAAACATCCTCCCCCAAATTGTAGACAACTCTATTAATGATAACACAAATGTTTCATTTGTTGACTAGATGCTAGGAAAGCAGCGGTGAGATATTAATAGAGAGGATTGAAAACTTCCGGGCAATGCGTTCAGTTAGGAATGTATTTCAATATTAAGCATTGCTCCAAATAATCATATTTTCAAGTGATGGATGATGGCAACATCAAGGTTACGAAGTCAGAAGCTCTTCGACCTAGCGTCTCCCCATATTTTTAAGGGGGGGGGGGGGGGAAGGCAAGGAGGTGGGAGGGGGGAAAGGCAAGCCATTTGGCACAGATTTGTGCTCTTGTAGCATCATCTGCTTCACCTGTAATCTCTAGTGCTGCTCTGCCCTCTTGTGCTGCTGCAACCGCAGAGCAGCCGCCGCGCCTTTGTGCGGGGACCGCTCGCTAAAAATCCCCCACTGTCACTTCTCACTTCTCTGGCAAGTTCAAGGTCAGTGCCTAGCTATTTTCAGCTCATCTCTTCTTGATCCATGCAGAGAAATGACAAGGTAACGTGATTTGGGGTCAGCTGTATTACAGGAACCGTTACATAAACGGAGAAAGTGGAAATCAATCCTAGCTGACAGTGTCTTCAGGATAATCAGCGCTCACTCCATGCCGCTGTCAGCTCTCCTGCGTCAAACACCATGTTACTTCTGTCAGATCTCTTTAACAAAACCACATTCTCACTTTTGGCAAAGTAAATAAATATTTCACCCGGGCTTGCATTTAATTCATTGTTTAGAGAACTTTAGCACTTTGGACTTGCAAAGAGTCCCCATTTATACGGGAAAAGACGTCTTAGCCTGTCATGTCCATTACTGCCTGCAAAGGGCGTTGGCAAAGATACAGTCACGTCTTATGAAATACCCCATTCTTCATATTTTGTGCTCGATTTCTTCATGCAGATGATTGTCCTCCAATTCTCCGTAACCCAAGCAGACCTCGGTTTCCCAAAGTGCTTACCTCACCCACAGTCATCCTCACCCCAACCGTATCAGGGCTTTTCCTCTAACGTTTCAGGACACCTTCCTCAATTTGTTTGATTATTATGACTTTCTCTGAACCATTTCCTCCCCTAACTAGACATCTTCCCTAACGCAGAATTATGAACATATCATTTCACAAGATGTGCCGCGTTAGCCGCATCTCGATGACAGCACACGGTATGTCAGTTTAGGGAAAGAACAGCGATTCTATCCCACCCACCTTGTGCTCCCATGAAACTGCCAAGCCCGCGGTACTCTGCCGAAGAACAATTTACCATAATATTAGTTGTCAGTAAATTCAAAGACGGAACTCCTAAAGCTATAAAATGGATTAGAAGCAATTTAAAAAAGAATTAACAAACTAGAGTAAGAGTATACTGTCAACAAACAAATGCTTCATCATAGCACTGTAATTTGGAATTTTAATTACCCCTCTGCTTCTGTAACAAAACAATGTCTGAACTGGCAGCCATTTGAATCTCTCACAGGTCATTGAGCATTCTAGTTAATTACTCTATGAATAGCCTGTTTTTCTCCCCTCTGGAAACACGTTTCTAATGGCAGTCAAGGTCTGACAAATGTGTCATCTACATAATTAGCTAGGAAGCAACACAAAACATTAAACATGCTTTGTGCCGACAACTATCAAAACATTTCATTTGTTGTCAATTATTCATTACTTTGTAGGTTCTGAAGGGGTTGTTATTATGGAAATAAGTCCAGATGCTAACAAGGTTAGAGTTTTTTATTCAAATTAGTAATCAGAAGACTAACTTTAAAAAATGTATCCCGTGTACATTTATGGCAGCATTCAATCAGTACTAAATTATAAATTAATTTAGTTAAGTTCAAGTTAAAATAGCCATGGCAGAGCACATACATACACTAATTTGTAGAGTTGCATCTCTCTTTGAAGTTTTAGGATCTAAGCTGAAGTAGCAAACTTCCAGAACCTTTGGCAAGACTAATTTGTGCTTGGTAAATAGAGTAAAGATTTTCACAGCATGAGATAATGTAAGATTGCAAAAAAAAAAAAACCCGGAGGTTTTTGAACCTTTCTTCTACCCTTCTGTCACGCTGAGTAAAAGTCAAAATCAGCAATTCCGACTCACATAATATCTCGTCTGAACTTCAGTTTGGTTTAACAAGGAAGGCAAACCAGTTACATTCACCACTCCCTTAATAGAGCTGAAATGAATTTATCCTCTCTTTTAAGAAGAAATAGGTGCTGGATATTTCTTTTTTCTATGATCTCATTATGATGCTGCCTATCAAGATACACAGCTGAAACGGTACAGTGAAAATGTTTGGAAGAGAAATAAATGGGGAGTTTAACAATAAAATTAACTACTACTTTTTAGCCACAATTGTTTCAGTTGAAGTGCTATAATACAAACATACAATAAAGAATACCTTCTCACAGGACATATAAAAGACAAAAAAAAAAAAAAAAGGAACAAATATATTCAGAAAAACAAAAGGCTTATTCTGAGCCTGAAAAAATGCCTGCATGCTAAATGCTGATCCTGAAAATGGTTTGGGAGGCAACTTGCATTGCTCCATTGAGAAAAATTGCTTATTGAAGGTAAACTGGACCCTAAAATATTCTGATGCATTAATATTCTACTTTCAGCCTCTACATCAAAGGAGTTTATGGTATTTAGGACACACATGAGCATGTAGGGAGTGGTGCCCAGTGCGGGCTGAGGGCCTCTGCCCTGGAGCTGGAGCAGCCTCTCAGGTGGAGAGCAAGGGATGTGCGTATGAAATGGCTGAAAAACTGGAGCCAAGGGCCGAACGAGTCAGTCTACGAGCATGACACACACCAGAGAGCCAATCTAGGATTTGAACGCACAAAAGCAGTTTGAATACAGTAAGGGGACATATGACACACTTCATTTCTCATTTTCCTGCACTAGAAAGCGGAATGACTAATGTTACTCAACATTTCTCTTTTTTTGGCAATATTCATGTTCAAGAAGTAAAACTGGACTGTGTTTATGGACTTACTGCTTTCGTACCTACTCTGAAATATTTGGGATGAGCAAGGTGTAAGCTTGCATTTATTAACATTTACCACACATGTCACGGGAAGCATATTTTGCTACATCTGTCCCAGTGCTATATGATTTGTGTGACACCTTGAAGGTAACTCAGCCATGTCCTTATGGTGATAAAAGTAGATGCATTTATAATGGACTAGTGTATGACGATAAAATTTGCAGAGAATAAAGCCTGGACAGTCACTTTTAGAACACAATAAAGAGAATATTTTCCCCTTTCCACTTCAAATGTACACAACTATGACAGGAGAAGGTTTTCTGCTTTTAGAAGTATTTTGTCAAGATTTGCATTTTCCTTCAAAAAAAAAGTGAACTGAAGGAAAAAAAAAAAAAACCTGAATGCTCCAAAACTTTCTGTAAATAAACTATACTATAAAATAAGCTCTGATGATCTCTCAGAGATTGAAATAATCCATTTTCAGCTAAAACTACCCATAGCATTGAAACTGAAAATACTCTAGGAGAGGGTCTGTCTTGTAATTAACATCAGACAGATAACATATTTATGAGGAAGTCAAAATATTTTGGAAGCCGATAATCCTGTAAGCCTTAACATGGTATAAAAACAACAAATAAATGCAAAGTGTTACTGTTACACATGCCTGCCTGATCAATGGTTTTCACATATTGATCTATAAATGGAGTTGACAGTCTGTGTTGGCTGCACATTTTCCAAGCAGCTCTATTTTTGTACAAAACCAATACGGGCAATTACCTTTGTTTGAGATGCCAAGTCTTATCAATTCAATGTGATTTAGTGTCATTTTAATTAAATATCAGGATCTACTTCAGGACAATCTATACAAACAAAGCCTCAAACTTGACTATAAGCTTGAAGTAAACATGTACAAGCCCTGCAATTTCAAAATATGGCTCAAAAACTCTGCTAAACAGAAGGCTTATATTTTTAGCCATTTTATTTCTGTCTTTTTGGCTAGCCATAACTTTGGCAAGTGTTCTATGATCACAGGATTAAGAAACAAAAGAAGACTGCTTCCCTTTTCCCTGATAATGTATTAGAGAGAGAAATAAACCTACCAGTTTGTTTAACCTAATCAGAAAAAGCTCTAATACATTAACATTTTGGAATGTCTAAATAGGCTCTAATTCTTAATATAGACACCAATAAAAAAAGACATTTCATTGTCTGAAGTTGTTCTGAATGAAGCAAAATGCACTTCCCTGGGGTTTAACAGATGAAAATAGCAAATATTCATTTACATTGCTAGTTCAGACACTAACATTAAGCACAGAAAGAGCCCTTGCTTACCACAGTCTGTGTCCAGCTTCTTGATTTGTGCTCTTTAAACTCTACATTAATATCAATTTCAACCTTTGCACAAAGCTCAAGCATTTCCAGCGGAATAAATAACATAAACCCCCAAGAATCTACATTTAGATTTTGCATCAGTTAACTTATGCATTCCACGTTTGCATCTCTACTACTATAAAACGCACAAGTGCATATGGCCCTACCGACGTATGATGCATATCCTTCTTTGTCACACTATAGAAAATAATCTGGCCACCTTCAAAAGTATAGCCCCAGGTGTGCTTACAAGCATCACAGCAAATGCTCGAGAATACAACAAATCCCTTAGAGAAAATTATGTATTTTCTTCCCTATAAATCACCAGTGATCTTTCTAGTTTTGTGCCTGGTTTTCACCCTTCATTGTCCGGAGCGTTAATTTTTTTCCCAAATATGTTTCAGAAATACGTATTTCTATTGATTGCTCAAAATGTGCCAAATGCTGATTGCCTTAATCCAGTGAAGTCAGTAGGTTTTGCATAAGTTGGGAAAAGAGGATTTAACCCATTTATTAATAGAACATAGAGTATAGTTCACATGCTGAATATGGGCGACGGAAGAGTAATATGGAGCCCCTTATTCAGCTATTTCTTGTTTTTCAAAAGAAAAATCTCTCTGATGATAGGACAAAAATATTCAGTCGATGTAAAATAGAAAACAAGAGCAATCAGTGGATGATTTATAGATTATATCCATCACCTAAACAGAAACAGACTGTTGAAAACAGAAAACTTCCAGAGAAAATCAGGACAAATCCTTTTTATCTGCTAGCACCAAATAATTATCTTTGCTTAATATGATGGTAATATGTATCTTTCAGCAGGGATCTGTGTGCTTTAAAGGCAAAAGTGACGGCTGTGTATATAAGTGCACTGGAAAAGAGCATCACGAATTTTCAAACAAGATTAGTAAACATATCTACATATATATACATACACATATGTGTGTGTATATCAGTTGGACCCTCCTTTTCGAGACACTTGGACAGAGACTACTCTCCTCCTTCACTTTCCCCTAAATCCTTCACAAGTCATGTACACAGATCCAGATATGTCAGCATGCAGTTGATACAAGCAATTGATATCTCACTGCTCTTTCAACTTGAACCGCACTGCGTTTAAAGCACGTACTTGAAAATGCTTGGATCCTTAAGGAATTTTGCTTTTTGGTGGGGCGTTAGCAAAAAACTTTAAGAGGCTTATTTAAGTAAATACGCCAAAACACTTTCATTCTGTCAATATCTAGTCAGAAAATTCTGCATGGCAAAAAGAGATGAAAAGAATTGAAATAGAAAGGAAATTAGTAGCATGGCAAGCTTTCAATCTATTATGTTGGAGCCAAGTTTGCTTGGTAAACTGACATATACTCAGTAAAATTCCACGTTTATATAATTAGCTACTAAACAAATGTAACACAAAGCAACTTTTCAGCTCTCATGCCAATGAACATATATTGTACCTGTTATGGTTATGGGAATGCGGCAGTGAATATTTATGTCTAATTTAACTTTTTAGAGCCCTTGCTCTGTAACAGTCCAGCATACTATCCCCAAAACTAAAGTTATGTAACAAGGTAATATCAACAATGAGAAACTGCATGATAAAATCCTGCCCAAAAGTGAAAAATGCTAATTTTGTCTCATTTAGCAGCTGGATACAGAAATGCTCATTAGTTTTAAGAGGGTTAATCCTTTTAACTTTTGCATATTGATATGCCAATTATGCCTAATTGTACAAGAGGCATCAGTCAAGGTAATAGTGCATAAACACATGAAAGTTATTAAGTACATCCCAACATGTAATAAAGTAGGTGTTAATTGGTAGCTGAGTTCTGCAGGCTATTGAGGTGGATAATTCATTGAGAGATGGATCACTTGTAATTTCTCTACATAATTCCTTTTGCAGTCTCATGCTGTGATGTTTTCATGCTTGTCAAAAACAACTGC
Organism: Rhynochetos jubatus; assembly: GCA_027574665.1. Taxonomy (NCBI): domain Eukaryota; kingdom Metazoa; phylum Chordata; class Aves; order Eurypygiformes; family Rhynochetidae; genus Rhynochetos; species Rhynochetos jubatus. The sequence goes on along the minus strand of CM050654.1, from coordinate 38,565,692 downwards.
AGCCTAGTGCCTTTTGTTAAACACAGCCAATAAAATATGTTAGGCATCATTAAATATACTTAACTTTTAAACTTTTTCAAAGGTACAGTTCTTCCTGATAATACATTATCGTATTCCCAGTAAATTACTATAAGCATCGTCTCACTTTTGCAATGGAGGAGCATTTCACGTCAGATAAAAAGGAAGAACCACGTACAGTGTGTCTGAGGTGAACAATATCGCTTAAATGGAAGGCAATGGAGTATCTTATCAGCTACTAAGATCTAAACAGATTTTTCTCTCCAGAAATATAAGGTGAAATGAGTTAAGCTATGCCAGATAAATTAATGATTAAAATAATGCATTTCTAAATGAGTTTGAATTTAGAATTTGAACTTACAGTAAAAATGGAGGAAAATACAGCTGTTATTGTAGGCTTCCTCCATTTAATAACTTTGTTAGAAAGCTGAATATTTCATAGGAATCCATTACATCAACACAACAAAAAATTAATGGCTGGCATGGTTGTGAGAAGTGACTGAGACCTGGGACTCTGTCCCCAGCCAGCAGAGTTTTCCCCTTCATTTGCATTCTCTGAGAACAAAATGGAACTGGAGTCCAAAAAGTGGCTAACATTGCATAAATAATTTTGTAACATCATATGGCCTCAGCTGCAAGTTGCCACCATTATGGAAGAAAATTAACCAGGGGAGACTCATACCAATCAGTTTGTTTAGTAGCTCAGAAGGAGTACAGGGGCAGGGATGCAACTGGCAATAGAGTTCATCACTAACTATTTAATTTACAAAAAAAAGGTAATGGATAAAAAATTACTCAACTCTATCAACTCTGCATCATTACACTAATAATAGAACTTCAGTGTCTGACTTTTTCAATTCACTTATTTTTGTTACTGACAAAGTTGTCCTTTATTTACCAACTTGTAATTTCCATTTCTTTACTTTTCTCTGGTTTTAGCATTTGCCTTTTAAGAAATTGTGTGTATATCTGGCACTGTAAGTACTAGTCTCTACATCAGCTGTATTTAAGTACTGTAACACTTGAGTTGAAATGCTGAGAAGATGCTATGATCCTGGCCACCAAAGCCAAATTTTTTCTTTCAGTGAAGTTGTTATTCCAATTGCTTTGCCACACTCCTAAAAATGCATCAGTGCCATTAAATCCCTCCTTGAAAGGGATGATCACAAAACCAGTATCTTAACCATACTCAGGGTGATTCTGTAGTTTTGCAAAAATTGGAAGATTCAGAAAGTATTAGTAGTGTTTTACTTACAGGCTCAGTGACTTTCACATTTTCAGACAGAATCATAGATTTGCTTTGGCTCAGTCTATCGTGGTGACTGTTCGCGTTTTTGATCCTCATTTGAACAGCCCCTGTACTGTGGTGGGAAGGATTAGGTTTTTCAGAGGCCATATCTGAAGTTGTAGACCTTTCCATGGTTACTGGGTTGACCTAAAGAACATAAAATAAGAGCATTAATCTAGGGACCCTTCATATAAAAATGTATCAATACCAGATATATGCCACTGTAGTCAGGAGAAACTGAATTATCTTGCTGGCAAGATCTTGATCATCTTTGAACACCAGGATAACTATCAGCTGTGTCAGCCTGTAGTTTTATTATTGTCCTTATCACTCACCCATCCAAACTGCCTTGGAAGAGTTAGTTTGTGTAAAAGATTATCCTTATCTCAAAAGCCATTCTCCTTTATGGTGTAATCTCCCTGCAAGCCTCTGTCACAGTCCAGCTGGCAGCCACTACACTTTGTCTTTGGCCCTGCTCACACTCCACATTTTAAATCTTGCAAAGGAAAACAACATGCTGTGAAGCCAATTAGCAAGTCTTACCTCCAGAGTTCAATACATGCATGTTACATGTGCCTTACAGGACCACATTTCAACCCTGTTAGTGTCCCAGATTCAAACCCAGATCTAGCGAAATTTCGCTTAATCTTTACAATCCTACCAACAGCACAGATGGGATTTTTGTTTCTCTGTTCATTTTTAAAATTTTGAAACGAAGAAGTGGCTCAGCACATCAGTTCTCCAGCCCTTGGAAGGAATGGGGGGAACTTGTACAGAACGATCACCTTCTCTATCAGTGCTGCTGTTCAATGTTCCGTCGCAGCAATAGGGCAGCTCAACAAACTCTTCCAACTATCCAAATTCCCAAAACATTTTCCATCAGCAAGAGTTGCTTTATACTTCCTGCACAAAACATCAGGACAGTGATGCACAATACTTGCTCTATTGTCTTTCCCCCATAGTTCACCCTGGCACTACTATCCATAAATCGTCGGTGAAGTAATATGGTAAGACTCACAAGAAAACTTGCCACTTATATTGCTGTATAACTGTATGAGAAAATGTGTAAGGAAGAGATACTACATAAGCTGGAATTGCTGGTTTCCCTACTATGGAGCCAGGGAAATGGAAATCCATCTAAGTGCAGTTATAAACTGTTAAAAATCAGCATTTTCCGAATGGGTTTGAAAAGTACAGCTTTTTCTAGCAACATGTCCTCAGCCTCTGAAGACTCTAAAAGATGAAATTCCCTGATTTCAAGAAATTCTGTTTCTATGAAGACAGCAGAACAGAGGAAAATACGACACTGATGTGAAGATGGGAGAGGGGGATGAGGAGCGTGACTGCATGTGTCTGGGCAGGACCCCAGCCGTTGTGCTGGTGGAAGGACACAGGTCTCGTAGCTTCACCCTGTACTGGCCCTGATAAATCAGTTCCTTACAGGAAACTGCTTTAGATGTAGAAGACAATAACGAGAGGTTATGCACTCACAGAATGTTTGCGTTGGAAGAGACCTTTGGAGGTCATTTGGTCCAACCCCCCTGCTCAAGCAGGACCACTTAGACCTGGTTGCCCATGACCATGTTGAGACAGTTTTGAATATCTTCAGGGGGATTTAAACTCAAACAGCCAGAGATACAGAAGAGTGAGGAACCACAGCAATCTTGAGGAGAGAAATGAGAACAGAGTGCTTCAATATCAGCCATTATTCACTCAACATTACCTGTCATGATAGAAACACGAACTTTAGTAAAAGTAACAGTAAAGCTTGTGCTTCTTTGCTGTTTCCTGCACTGAGTTAGTTATTCAAAGATCCCTACAGAAGTTGAACCACAGGAAGAGAGGAGAAAAACATTTGCTAAGGACATTTCCTGCTACTCAGGAGTGTGCATGTCTATTTCTGCCACAGAGCTGGTATGTGACACTGGGAAAAACTCTTTATGTGGTCCTTGAGGAGACAGCACTGTGTGTTCCTCCTCCCTGAGACACTTCTCACCACCCTTCAGAGCAGTCACCACTCAAACCCATGTCACAGGGACACTGCCATTTTAGCAGTAAGGTCTGCAGCGGCGCTCAGCAGGAAATGATTTTTTCCTCCTTCTAAACTTGGAGAGTCAAGCCATTTTGTATTTCATGTTGGTATCATACCAAAATTGCTTCTCAACAGATTTTCAGTAGGCTCCGGGCTGGAGAGCTGATCAGACTCGAGAGACGAGAGCAACACTGGCTCTGTCACCGATCCAATGTTTGGTTGGAGCACATCTCATTTTCTTCTGAAATCTCCCATCTATAAAACTCTGACATATCCCTTCTTGGGATCATTATGAGTTTTAATTAGGTAGTCTCTGTCTGGTGTTGTCAGTACATGATGTGCTATAGAAGAGTTTAATAGTGTGACAAAGTCATGCCCTGGATCTCAAGTAGGAGCACAGTCAGGAAATGATAAGTCGTCTGAAAATTTTTATTCTGATCTTCTTAAACCTTCATTAATTTTCCCCAAAACTGCAAACAATTCACAGACATTGGACTACTGCAAGAAGATCCTCTGAGACACTAAAATTACAGGAAAAGGAAAGAAAAATACCCCAAACCTCAACATTTCCACCATCAGATTTTACTTGTCTTAGTGTAGAGCATGGTGAGATCCTGCAGAAGATGAAGGAGACCTTACAGAATATGAAAGAAAGGTACAGGTTACAAAAGTTGCCCCCTTAGGATTTCCAGGCATGAATCCTTTTCAGCCCAAACTCTCTTAAGACTCCTGACAAGGTTATCAGCCCTGCATGCCAGTAGATGGCACCCTGAATATGAGCTCCACCAACGCAACCGCACAATTCGCGCTTGCAAGAGGAATTTATTAGTACTTACTCTCTGCCCTCTTTTTATTATTTCTTTTTTTAACTTTTAAAATGCAACAGAGGGAAAGAGAGTCAAAAAACAGATAAAATATTAACAGAATAGAGAAAAAGGGTCCTACCTGATGCTTTTATGATTTGGTGCTTCCAAATTGTTATTAACAGCATCAAGGCCAAGTTTGGGCCAGTTTTGCAGGGGAATTCATTTCACTTAACTTTGGAAGGCAGAGCTGCCAAACCCTGTGCAACTGCTTGTGAGGCACTCCATGTTCATTATATAATTAGCTAATTTGCCTTTTGGCAAATAGTTAGCATCTGGATATAAATTTTTGTTTTGAAACCTCCTACGGTTGATTTGCTGGAGAAAGGCACTAAACTATGACAGAATTTCCTCCCCCTCCCCACCCTGTTTTTTATAGGGTTCCTGGAGCAAAGGCAACATAACTTTAAGGCATTCATCTAAGAGAAGGGGGACAGGAGAACACCCTGAAAAACCCTCTTGGAAGTACCTATTTTGGGGGACTGTAGAACAGAAGTGGCAGGTTGGATAAGAGTGGGGGAAAGTCAGGTAAGTGTACAGGTACAAGAAAAATCCTTGACATGAGGCTGGATGGAGGATACAGAAAGGGAAAATTGATTCATAGGGTGGGGAAATAAAGGATTATATTGGATGTGAGAGAGTAATTTCTGGAGAGCAGGTAGGTCAGCTTATTTATGGGGCAAGAAACACCACTGAGTTGAAGGGACAAAATCACCTTTCAGACAGACACTTTTGGATACACCCTCAGGAGTTCAGAAGGCCTCACTGAATGAAGAAAATATTCCTACATTAAAGAAAATTGCAGCTTCAGTGGGTCATCACTTGCATCCACTTTTCCCACAGATTGGTCCATGTGTTTGGGATGCTTGGAGAGGAGACCAGCCTGCTCCTGCAAGTAGCACTACATCCCTGTAGTGAATCAGTTTGAACTGAAGCCAGAGCTCAGCACCAACTAAAGGTGTGAGGAGGTTTCTGCATAGAATCACAGAATCATAGAACAGTTTTGGTTGGAAGGGACCTTAAAGATCATCTAGTTGCAACCCCCATGGGCAGGGACACCCTTCACTAGACAGGTTGCTCAAAGCCTCATCCAGCCTGGCCTTCAAGAAGGCATAGTCAAGTGATATTTCACATATCTGGCAGATCAGCACTTAAGATCTTAAAACCTTGATTTTTAAATGAGCAATTGACTTTCAAACACGTGGTGTTGAGGTAATGAGTACTACTGAAGTGAAAAACGGAAAGGTTGTTGTGGATGCAAATCTGTGCACACAGTAAAGTCATCCCATTTCTGAGAATCAGGCCCAGCTTGAAAGAGTAATACAGCAAATTGTGGAGATCAGATCTCATTCTTCACAAAGTACTAGGTCTTGGCAAAACTATTTCCAAGAACATTATTTGTAACATTTATTTTAAAAATAGCAATTACACAAAACCCTGATGTTTGATTACAGGGAAAATATTTAAATCAGTTCTAATTTTCTTTTCATGGGAAAAAAATACCTTCCTGCCTTTTGTCTTCAATAAGAGAAAGAAGATGATAAAGGAAACAAAGTAACATTGTTAACTTTCCAATGAAAACCAAACCAAACCAAAAAATAACCCTTTCTTTTGCTATTTCTAATTTCCATCAAAAAAAGTAAAAATACACTTCTTAGCTTTTTGAAAAAATTAGGAAAGTGAACTGTTCATCTCAATGCCATTCTTATATCTTTGATAGCTTAATTATGGTTTCTGCTCACAATGGCAGCCAATAAGTATTCCCCTCCTGCAGCAGGCCATGGAGCTAGAGGAAGTTTCATACTGAATTTATCAGGGGTATAATACATTTTGGCATGTTGCTTTGTCCAGAATTGATCATATTATGAGTGGACTGGCTGGTATTACCCAATAACATTATTTCATGAGTTTTGGCACAGTACCGCTGAAGTTTGTGTATAGGTTTTATACAAAGCAAAGCATTACCTCAGGAAACAAGAGAATAGCAGCATTTCTGAATTTTGCCTTGAGCTATGCCTGTGTTTCCTGCAGCTATGTATGGTGAAAGACAGAATGCAAATGTTAATTCATTAGCAATTTTTACCAAGTAGTAGCCGTAGTAAGTACTTTTACCCAAGAAAAAAAACCAACCTATGATTAATATAATTTCTTGCATTTGTTTTTCAAGATTATGATGTTAAAAATGTGGTATATAATCTTCAGTATTTATCAAAATAACCTTTTAATTTCCAACTTCACTCCTTATGACATATCTACGAACTCAGAAGCACAATGAACATGAAAGTGCTCAACATAGTAACAGGAAAACCCTGCAACATTAAAGTGCATCTTGTCACATTCACTAATTCCATTCTTCTGCTGAAGAACATATTGTGCAGGAAGAGCATCCATTGAAACCTAATGCAACAGTATTACCGAAGAATAAAAATCAGCACTAGGTTCACCGTTACAATAGACCTGTGAGCCTGAAAAAAAACATTAAATGGGAAGAGGAAGTTAAGAGTTAACAATTGAAAAGACAAGCTAATGCCACACGTGGTGAGTCAGAGCATTCTTGTAAGGGAGAAAACATATTGCTGTGTCTGGGAAAGCAGTGTTTAAAATCAACACACCTATGTAAATATTTCTGCTGTTGGGTGTTGCTCTTAGCCTTTGCTACACTGAAGTACTGCTCAGGGGCAGTATGTGCTTAAACACACAACTGATGGGAACAAAGGGGGACAGATGAAAAAACTACACATCAAGAGAGGGGATAACAAATAAACTGCCACATAGATTTTTTTTTTTTCTTTTCAGTTATTCTTATCTGCACTGTCTTTATTTCTTTTCAACCATCCCCACCACGCTGCTGTCACAGCTAACACGTCACACAGCTGCGCTCAGGGCATGGACGCAAACAGTAAAGGCTGCTGAGGGATAAGGTGTCCTGGGCTGGTGCCCAGGAGAGTCCTGAAGCCAGTTTATCTGAGTATTAGAAAAACATAAAACCCCATTGTAATGAAAATACAAGGCAGATGTAACATTCCTATGCCTTTTCCTTTGGAGAAAAATATTGTCCGGCCTGGAATAATTTGTACTTCGGAAGTAGCATTAAATTCAACCATCAGTCATATCTCTAGACAAAGTAGATCAGAAATGACACTGTGTCACCATCACCTGGATCTTTACTCCAGTGTTATCCTTTTATATCAGATTGACAATAAACCAGAATTTGGTGCCGAGTTCGGTCTGCTGTGAAATGTTAAATGTCCTACACTGGACAGAACAGTTTCCCTTATCAACCAAATTCAGTGTCTCATCAGTAAACATCAGTGAGTTAGTTAATATGTCCTAAGTCCCACAAAAGCCACGCTCATCAGCATTGAATATCATACCCTTTTTTTAACTGTTGTACCTGTTGCAGCCATATTAGACTTTCAGTGATGTTTCTTGGAACACACAACACACTGAGCAAGGATCATGGAGGTCGCCTTAGCTCACGTGTCTAAAGGCTGGCTTTGTAGTCACTCTTTTCTAGTCCAGTATTTGAGGACTTTCTACAAAAAAAAGCAGAAATGGCCCGCAGAGTTCTTCAGGCAACTCTAATTTACATGTACAGTTACCCATGTCTCTCCTGTGGTCAAAGAGAAAACATCTTTTCTGGTTTGTTTGTAGCAATATCTCAGTACCCAGCATTTCTCTGTTACCACATGTGGAATACGCTGCTCCATGCTATGAAAATTATTCATAATTTTATTTATGCTCTGAGGTATATAATCTAGTGTCTATGAAGGATGAACTTAAAGGCAAATTTCTTGACACAACCTGAATTATAGCGGACTTCCCAGGCAGTAGCGCAACACAAGAAATAAAGCATTTTCAGGCATCGTTGTTAAACAGCTCTTAGGCTAGAGAATCTTTTATCCGTGGGGTGTTAACTTGATCCATGATATGATGACCATTTTACCCTTTTGGGTTTATTCTCTTCTATCAAGACAGTGTTATATTTTACAATAACTCTTGGTTAATAACTACATAGTTCTCAAAACTGAAATCTCACAGCTTAATATCCAGTAGGAACAAAGTATGTTATTGTTTAAAATAATTTCTTCCTAGTTTATGCAGTACAGAACATGCTGGCCGGACAGGTCTTAAAGGCCTAATCCTGATCTCAGTTTCACAGTGATCCCACAGAAGATAATGGAGTCACAGCAGTCCAAAAGTAACAGTAAGCACCTGAGGAGGAAAGCCAAAGCATTTATTGCATTACAGAGCCAGATTGCAAAAGGGAAAGGGACAGACTATTACCACTGTGCAGCAGTAACTCTGTTGTTTTATTTGGAGTCTAAAAGCACGCTCTAAGGCTGTTTTGATGACTGAATTCCTAAGAATTAAAGTGTTAAAATGCAGTACTTCATTTCTCATATTCAATAGTTACCACATAAATTAGGAATATGTGATTGTCTGCCCACAGTACAACACAGACCTGAATGGGTGCAGAGTCGACACCGCACAATAACTTGCAGACTGTTACAGTTTGTGCCTCAGTGATTTCCTGCTCATTGAACGCAGTGCTAAAAATATGAGTGGCTTACTGTTATGAAGGTTGACTGTAGGGTTTTTTCCATTTTTTTAACTAGTAATAGCACCTTACACAATAAAAAAATAAAAGGAAAAAATGAAATAATAGAAAGCTGATACTGAGTCCCACTTTCTAGCAGATGGCAGCAAAATGTCTTAACCAAATACACAATTTCAGTGAAAATATTATTAATCTTTACACACTGTTTGTAAGTTGGTTGGGTTGGAAGGGACCTTAAAGATCGTCTAGTTCCAACCCCCCTGCCATAGGCAGGGACACATTCCACTGGACCAGGGTGCTAGATTGGATGAAGAGACATGTAAAGAAAGAAAATTTGAATAGCTGTGCTAGACTGGCAATGGCTATCTATGAGGATATAAGCAGAGAGCTAAGGTCCTTCTTTCTGTCATTCTGAAATTTTGTAGATGATAGCTGAAAGCCCCAGGGTCTGTTCCTGCTATACGTAGACCCTTAAAAATAGCAGAATCAGATGTCAAAAGAAAAAAAAACCAAGGATGTGGAAAAGCTACTTGTACAAGGCAGAGATGTGTTCTCTGGAAATGCTTTCCTATGGGGATAGAAGTATCTTGATAATTAGAAAAAAGAAGAGAATGAGAGACAGTTACTATTCCAAAGCTGTGCAAATACAATGACAACTCTTTGCATACATATTCAATGACTACATCTCTATTCCTGTAAACCTTCATGACCTGCTATCTACAGGATTTCCCTGCACAAATATAAGCTTACTAAAAAACATCACTAGAATATTTTTTTGAAAGAACAAAAACACATGCAATAAGGTAAAATCTCTTCTACAAGTCAGCAGGTGACTGCATATGGTCATGTCTCTTCTTGAATCACTTAGTTTCTTAATTATATTACATGTGAAGGTCTCAGAAAAGGTAACAGTTGTTTCAAAAGTTCGTCTGTCCCAATCTATCATATGAGATAGCATAATGGAGTCTATTTTCACCACTCCTATGTCAATTTAATATCTCAGTTTCAAGTGGAACTTGAAGCTAAAAGTATCCTTTGTGTACAGTTTGGCCTGCATATGTTCTGGGAACAGTCGTCCATAGTAGAGATTCAGTTGAATATGTAAAAGAACATGCCTAGGAAAAATTGCTACTTCTAGGTCTTCCTGCTGGCAGTGCATTTCATTTCTTTCTGGAGTGCATCTGATCCACGACACCTGCCTCCGTTTTCCATGCTGTGCAAGCTAAACTACAATCCTCCAAATGATGAATATTGGTCACACACAATATTAAAAAAAAAACCAACAAACTATGAATGTCATCCAATATATAACACTTTTAACACATCCTAAAATATTGAATAGCAGGATGACTATGGTTTAGGTACTAGACCAATAGCATCAAGAAGTTTACAGCATCAAAAGGTCATAACAATTTAATTGATTTAACACCAAATAAGACCTGAGAAGTGACCTGCCCTCAACTAACACATGAAGAAAAAATAATTTTCTTCTACCTCCTTCCTTTCTGCTATATATTTATATACTGCAGATAAGTACAGAGTAGAATCATGACTTTCCAACCACCATAGGTCAGAGTGACCAGCTCTAAACTCATTTTATACCTGCATATGATACTTGTCACATGGTAACTTTTTAGTTTAAAGCTGTCTAATTTTGAATTAAAAAAAAAAAAAAAAAATCCAATGTTTTCTCTAGGAAGATCACATAAGAATCACAAATTTTCTCCGGTGCTTGAAAGAAATCTGTTCCTATAGCGTAAATGTTCAGAAAAGTGTTGTTACTTTTAATGTTGCCAGATCTGAAGTGATGAGATACTATGGGAAAGGTTATTCTTGCAGTATTTACAGATACAAGCAGAAGCAGAAGTGACAGGAATTTCAAAGTAAGACTGCTTGAAATACTTCCAGCTCAATTTTGCAGAACTTCTCCTCACAGAGATTCAGATATTCATCCAAACTTTCCATGCTTACCTGAACTAGACATGTGGTGATGGTAATTTTGGAACAGCCCAAACTCTCCGGAGAAGTGGAAGAGTTGTACCGCAAGAGAAACTGATGTATTAGAAAAATATTTTTTAAATGCCTGAAAGCTTGCTGTAAATAATCTAAGAGAGAAACTTCCTATATGGTCTGAATTTCAGGGCTTTGCCAACAGAAATTTCTGTTTCAATTTAACAGTGCTATATAAACAAGCTGTCACAAGGCCAGCTCAGGCTGGAGGTTACAGCAAATTTCTCACCTGCACCACATTCATGTACAGGCGCATGCTCCATTGGTTGATCCACAGTGGAGAAAGCACCTCACGTTATCAGAGTAAGACTACACACAAATTGTATCCCACTTGACCTCTAATTCAGTTGTGCACTACTGAACACTCAGAGCAGTTAAGTCATAACTCAGTTTGCCTCCTTGTCCTTCGTTCCTGCAGCAGAAGCAGCAGTGGCCCCCGTGCTAGAAAAAATGCTATCTTGAGCTCTGTTAAGACGTTGGTGAAGCACTGGCAGTTGTTTTAACCTCTTGAGCATCTTACAGTCCCTCAAATTAGTAGTTTAAGTGCACATTTGCCACGTCTTGATCCATTTTGCAGTTCGGTGTACCCATCATCCTACCTATAGAAGACATGTCTGTCAAACAGATACTGAAATTATTGAATAGGAAAGGTTTCATAGCTTCTCACACTTTTGGGGGAAAAAAAAAAGGTAAACTTATAATACAATTTTTTTTTTATTTAAAACTTATAATAAAACTATTTCTTTCTGACACTGCCTGACTCATGTCTACAAGAAGAGGTTTGTCCCTTATTCAGACAGTAAGACCCCACCTCCATCCCAAGTCCCAGGATAATGTTCGATTCCCTGTGCTGTGCACATGAAACAGTCTCTCCCACCCTCTCTCAATCTTCCTCCATACATATCTGCAGCAGTTTTTGTGCTGTGATCCTGCAGCTGCTCCCTTACTACTTCTCACTGCTCCCACTTCCCATCTGAAGGGGGAAAAAAAACCTTTCCAGACACTTTTAAGCTGTTCCCACACTCCATCTCCACTTTCCTTTGCAGAGCTCCCAGTGCTGCTCTTGTAAGAGATGCTGCTGTGAAACACCCCAGAGCCGACACCTACAATTTTAGGAGAAAACTTTTAAGCTACAGCAGGAACTAGAAGGGGAAATTCTTTGCAGCTTGCATCAAGCAAGCCTCTCTTCTGCAATTCGTGGGGCCCACGGTTTGCTTTCTTCACCAGCTGTCTCTGCCACGACCCCGAGCGGAGCAGAAGGGCCTGCCCCACCATGCTGCTCCTCAGCACTGGGTGGCAGAGTGGGGAGAAGACAAAGGTATTTGCTTTAAGTGATAGTATCTGACATCACATGGTGTAGCCAAGATGTCTGCTTTTAGCAAATGGGAAATACCAAGGGTATTGTGGTGTCAAAAATATAATTTCTTTGATTATGCAAGAAGTTTGAGCATAGTCTCTGTTAATTATATCTAAAAATTTTGATGCAAATGTACATTGTTTTGTGAGAGACCAATGAAAACTTTATTTCACTACGGTGGACCAGGATGTCTCCAAAAACCTTGTATGCCCACTTGCACCACGAGTCCCACCCCAAACAGGCTGCACTTGGAAGGAGCAGCCAGCAGCAGTGACTGCAGGAGCATGATGGTGCCAGATCCACCTGCAAACACCAACAACCACAGTAAGAAGGGTGGCAGCCGTTCATCTGCCCCCAGCACTGTTAAGAGCAAAAATACTTCACAAGTATTACATCTGCTGTCGGCTGGGAGTTTATTAGGTAGCATGGTAATGTGCAGAGCTGATGGACTCCTCAAATCCCTTGTTGGCTGAAATTGCTGTACTCAGCTCAAACTAGCCATTGTAGTCTTACCTACTTGAGTCAAAATATCCTCACAGTGCATCAACATTATTACATAAACATCTGTATCTTGGTGCATGATACAAGTCTGGTAAGAAATCTCTGCATTTAACTTTTTCCATGCCTTCCTTTTATACAATTTTTCTCCACATCTTAATAGATTCCCTCTCTTCACTTACACTCTAGGAAAGACTATATATAAAGACCCAAACTTCAGATGAAAACTAAAACCAGAAAAGAAGTTTTCCAATTAAAATCTCTGTGTAGCAATTCTGAATTTCTCAGGTGTGTATGACTGCATACCACTCAATCCAGAGCCAGTGCTAGACTGTCCAAAGCATATTCAAGAATGGGTTAAAGAGACTGGTTTCTCTAACCCCTTGTTAAGACTGGGAGCACTCATTGCTTTTGCCAGTGCCTAGGATTAGGGAACGAGGAGAAACTGAGATACTTTTACTTGAGCTGTTTCTGCTTTCTTCGCAACTCCAGGAAGAGTAGATGAATTAATGACATGTCCTAGTTCAAAAATAATGACAAGAATTTAATTACTCCTTACTGGTCACTATGCTTTGCTTTTTTTGCTAATAAATTAACAAAGCATGCAAAGCATTGCTGATAATAGAAATCTTTCTAGATCAAGCCTCAGCACTACTCAGCCCAAAATACAAAAGCCCGCATGTGTCAGAGCAGGTCAGCCAGTTGGAAAGTCTGATGTAACACCTTCCCAGTGGAAAATGTTGACTCATTTGTAGCAAAGCCATTCACTAGAAATGCATTTTGTTTGAGAGAGCCCAGGGAGGCTTCTGTCGGCATTTGCTGTGGATGTCTGTGGTGTTACCATCAGGGACTCCTACAACTTGGGGGGGGGGGGGGGGGTAGGCTTTGGCCAGCTTCACCATGTGAGCCAAGGAACCCCCAACCAGTGGGACACACTGCCAACACTGGGATAATTCTCTCACCATGGATTGCTCAGTTTCTCCAAATCCACTATCCCAGCAGACACTGGGCTAAGCCAAGCAGCAGGTGCCTCCTGAACAACTGCTGAAGCAGAAACACCAGACACAGTGAGTGCATCCTGACACCTGGCAAGCTGGTGACAGACCCACCAACCGTGGAGGTGACCCTCCTAGAGACAGAACTCCATAGCTTCAACTGTCTTCACAAAACATCTGTGTCATTTCCCTCCTCACCCACAAAGGAAAGGAGTTTAGTAACATCCTGAGCAACAAACAAGTACAGGTGCCAAGCATTATGCCTTGCCGCGGAGGAGCTTTGGTATCTGGTTCAGATGGGCTCTTCGGTATCTGATTCAGCACCAAATACAGTGGTGGCTTTGCTCAGGGTGTGGCAGGAAAAGAAATAAGATATAAAGAGCAAGCACATACTCAAAGCACATCTCTTCAGTTCTCAGGCACATTCACTTCTGGTTTTTTTTTCCTCTTATTCTCCCTCTCTCCTCTTATTGTGTCGCAGTTGTCCTGAAAACTGATGGATGGCTTGGAGAAGGATTCTGAAGTCACTTTAAGTTCATTTGTTCAAGGATTGCACCTGTTTAGTGTATCAGGCACAGGCTTTGGAAGAAATATTCATAAAACCACAATACAAAACCACAATACCTGGCTGAACTACAAGTGATTTAATACCCATCAATCTCAAACAGCAGGAAGTGTTATATTGTGTCTTAAACAACCATAAACCACTAAATATACTAATCTCAAACTTGCTTATTCAATTTATTGAAGAAATGCTTCACAGTGCACTGTCTGAGTTAGTATTTCACTAAATAACTTGCACTTTCCCCCCAGAAGTTTAGATGCTAATCTGGAGAAAACCATTATCTGTTAAATAATCCTCTTGTATCTTTCCTACTTCATTCCCAAAACAATTCTTTCTCACGCTAAGGTGAATGAAAATACAGAGAAATGAAGAGAAAAAGGGCAAAATTTTCAAGCACAAATGGATTTTGGGCCCTTAGTTTCTGACAAACAGGACTCACTTTTATACATGCCAGTCACTTCCAGGTGACTTCAGCGTGAACCAAAAATGCACTGAAAATCTTCTCCAGCATCACCTGGCTGCATCCACAGACTGAGTTCTTGCACGAGTCAGATTTGCTCCATGGTCAGTTTGCAACACCTAAATATCCACATCCAGAAAATGAATGCTTGCTTTCCTCATTCAGGCAGCCTTCTTTAAAAAAACTACAATCCAATAGTATTTTGCTCCTATTTCAGCCAGCCTGGAAGTTTGCACTCCAAGGTGCTTCAAGTTGTAATAAAGATGATGGGAGTCCACAGGCTCTGTGACAAGAGGTCTTACTCTTGAAATAAAAATAGATCTGCACTGAGGAAGTCTCCGTGCAAATGAGGACCTAGCAATGTTTGCTTTGCAGCAAGTCTCCAAAACAACCTTTTTATAGTATGTCTCAAAGCAGGGAAGACCGTAAAGGCGTGTCAAGGCATGAAGGTACAATCTTAACATCCACCACAGCAAACGAACAACCTTCAAATGTCATCCTGTTCTTCATGTCAATAAGTGAAATTAAGATTCACTGAGAATACTGGCTGAAGCAGACCAACCTTAGGGGAAGGTTTCAGAAGCAGGTAACACCACTGTCTCCTGACCTAGGCCAAGCTCACAGGTTCCCAAATACACATCCAACAGGGAATGTGCTGTTGTGAGCAAGCCTACTCTGAGACTAAGAGGACATTACAGCATGTAGTCTGATGGTGACAAAATCTGTTGGAAGCCACCACAGGATGGAAAAAGGGACAGTTTTGTGCAGGGGGTGTAACCAGTTAAAGAAATCTGCTGATGTGCTCTGAATGGCACTGAAATTATCATGGAAGATACACAGTCAAAAGCTGGGCCAAAATTTTATCCTACCTGTTTTCTTCAGGACTAATGTTATCAACAAATTAAATCAGAAAAGCAATCAAAACATCTTCATATAGATGGTATCCACCAGTACTAGCTTCTGTCTTTGTAGCACTGAGAAATAGGTTTGATGCATCTATGTGGAAGTCTTACTTCAGAGAAAAGTGAAACAGAGAGATTTTAGCTAGAGTTCAAGTGATGCTTTGTTTTGCCTTTAAAAGAGATCAGCCCAAACGACACCTACATGTACAGAATATCTCCTAATCCTGTACAACTGCCATGTTTCAGGTTTCTAATTAAGAACACAGCAAAGCACTAACAGACCTTTCCAACATCATGAGGCAGTTTTTAACAGCATGCAGGATTTAACAACTCATTAAATGATTAGCAACTCACACTGATTGAGCTGACACAGCACAGAGGCATTTTAAAAAAAATAAGCAAGTATCAGAATTACACATTGCGAGTCTCAAAAAATTCGGAAGATGCTGCCTATAACCCACTAAGCCCCACGTGACTCAGTAGAAATGGGCCATAATGCAGCAGTTCCAGTCGCTGTAAGAATGTGGGACTCTAGCAGAGTGCCATGCTGAAGCCTGAGCAGCACAACAAAAGCCATCCTCATTAAGGCACTAGTGATCATGATGGGCACTGAAAACTCATCCTGTGGGATATTACTTTTTAGACCCTGGCCTGAAACTCATCACTGCAAAAGAGTCATAAAGTCTGGGACCAGAAACAGAGAAATCCAGCCAGAGCTGTGTCCAGCTGTTTCAGTTAAGCCAGCACCACACTGGACATGGCAGTGTTGTGCCACCCAAACTTCAGGAGAAGAATCAAAACGTGCCTCAGTCACCATTTTAGTTTCCAGTTCCTGCCTCACTCCGGAGGGGAGGAACATGTCCAAGACCATGGTCTGACACAGACAGCTCCTTTGCTGCCCTGGTTATGGGGGGCTACCAAGGGGACCACGCAACTCTGCTTGGTCAGAAAGAGGTGGTGTGTCTCTTCCAAGCTAGTGTACTGCTTGTTACAGAACAAAAGGAAGTTTCTACAACAAATGCTGCCAAAAAAGGCAAAGGTTTGTTTTTCTTTGTAACTCAATATTAGTGTACAACAGGAGTTTTAAAATACAGGGTGCTTCAGCTGTTCACTCTATTTGGAAAAGAAAATGAACAAATGTATGTTACAGACGTAATTGGACTGAGAGATAAAGTGAACAAGAGATGCTGCTTTTAAATGAATTTCCTTTGGTCACAAAGAGGTAAGTTGCAGCGGGGGGGGGGGGGGGGGGGAGGGGGGAGAAAATAAAGAAAAACAACTCTGAGAATTCAAACTACTTTACTAAATCTCACAGCTCTGTGAAAAACGCATTTCAAATGACTCTTAGGCACTGCAGCAGTAACATAAAACCCACTACAAACACAGCCCAGGAAGAGAACATGTTCTTTTTATACAATCTCCCTGTCTGTGCCGATTTGTGTAAGCAGGCAGGACAGCTTTTTTTCCTCCGAAAAGTATACAGAAGATTTGAAATGGAATCTTACAACATTATGCTAAAATCTGTCTCCAATTAGTATGCACAATACAAAATGAGCTTCGAGCCACGTGTGATATCTTTCAACTCTGACCCATATTTCCAAAAGAAAAACAAGTTGCTTCTTATGATCAGGCTATCAGTTACAAATACGAGTACATGTCACAAAGTTTGCAGCACACTACACTTTACCAAGAAGACAAATCTTCACCGTAGAACAAATCTTGCCAATTTTGGCTCTCCTTTATGTAGCCCATAATCAAAGCATGATATCGTGTTATTTGAACGTCTTTCTAAATTACTACTTCCTTGTAAGGCTCTAAGGGCCAGAAAGCAGTGTCTGCCCACTGACAGCAGTGCAAAGCTATTTTTTCTCATAGAAAGTTTCAAGTGAGATGTGGGCTCGGGACACACAACCTTTTTCTGGGCAGCCCTGAAGCAGAGGAGGAATTAGTCTGGATCTAAACAGCCTCATGCGGGAAACACACTACCATGACATCTTCATTGAACAACTCCACAAGGAACAGCGTTGAGAGTGACCACGGCAAAACAAGGACATTTTCTGTATGACGTCCTTTATACCACCCCGTCTCCTATTCTTACTAGCACCACCGATGAACAATAGAGTGTTACCAAATTTTTGATACAGAGCAGGGCAAGAGATCCCTCTGTCGACCTCTTCAGTCTCTAGTGATAGCACATATCAACCAGATACCTACCCTTACCACTCATTAAGTCTTACAGTATCCACTGCTACTAATCTCCTCCCTCGTGGTCCTCAGTGTAGAAGCCATGAATCAAACATTAAGAAATTGCACCTGGCAAAGGCAAATGCTGGGAAACAGGATCTAATCTCATTTCCCAGCCAGTGCCACCAGCCTTTCCTATTCTTTGGGAACAACTACTTGGCACTGGCAGGGATAAGAGAAGAGAGTAGTGGTTTGAGATACTAGAGAGGATACTAGAGAGGATCACATATAGTTGCCTCTTGAACAGGGTACAATGGGTTTGCTAGATTCTGAATATTAAATTGCCTTTAAAACATCTTTTTAAATCTGTACTCTCTACATTATTGCTCACTGCCTTCAAATCCACAAACACCAACAGAAATACAATAATTTTGTAACTAACAAAATCTGTATTGAACGTATACAAAATACACATAGTTATGATTATTTTAAAACACTTCAGCAACAGGTTTCCTAAATTGCATTAAGATTAATTTAAGGCTCCTTACCTACAGCCTCACAGATGTTGTCGTCTCATCTTAAACTGCCATCAACCAGCAACAGTTTTAACTATTTCAAAAAACGGAAAACATCTAGGTCACATGTCTATAGACATCACTTGGGTTAATCTCCCGCAGCTCATAAAGATAGAAAGAAAGCAGGAAAAAAAAGTAAAATAAAACCACTTCCTGCAACAGCAGAAGCAAACCATCTCACCAGTGACACACAGGTTTAGTGCAAAACTTTTCCAGATTGGAGAAAGAGCTAATTTTTAAAGTATGAAAGCAGCTTCCCTGTTAAAATTGCAACAAACAGGGAAAGTTAGTTTCTGCAGAAGGTAAACATGACGTTTAAAAGGAAATGCTGAAAGGAATTACAGTTCTAAGCCTCAAGACAACTTCCCTTTTCTTACCTTCAATGAAACCCTTTGAGTACTGAAATAAACAGCTTTCAACAAATCTACTTTGCTGTTTTGAAATGTAGCTTTAGTAAATGTGACACTTATCACACCGTTACTTTAGATTTATAAAATAGCAAATTCTGGCCAATCAGAGTTTACTACTTAAATAAAAAGAAAGAGACTTGTACTATTGCCTGGTGAAAGTCTCCCAGACACACACTTCTGTTTCTTTGACTTGCTGTTTAAACACTTCTCCATGAAGTGGCCCATGGGGAAGCACAGGCACACACAAATGCTGCCCTGCTTCACTTCTTGCAGCGTCACACACCATAACTGTCCTTCTCAAGCCTGGGGAACTCAGAGAGCCAGCAGATTCAGAGACAGCTCTGCACCTTTGGAGCTCCAGAAAACCCCCTCCCTTGCGCACACCTTCACCAGCATCTTCCCCTCTGTTGTATTTTTTTTTTTTCCGGCGGGAAATGACTGTATCTTTCCGGTATTTCTAGCTAAGTTTGTAAAACAAGGGCTCATCTGCCAGGAGCAGTGGGGGTTCCCTTGCAGGGCAGGGTGGTTGTGCTGTGTGCAAGTACTGACACGGCGCTGGCCAGGCTGCAGAGGCCTCTGTTGATGCTTTGGCAGAATAGGGGGACATTTTTGAGGGCTGTCTCTCACAATAAAACAAAGAGCTGCCATAGGAGCTGAGAAAATCAAGGCCATCCTGAAGTTCAAAGATTTATCCCAAAAGTGCAGTGAAATGAACCCCACTGGCAGCAGTTGCTAGTAGAGATCCTCAGGAAGGTGGGCTTTGTCTAGTAAGCAATTCACTGGGTGCCCTAAAGGAGGATCCTGTAGAACATCCCATCCAGAAAGGGCAGAGACTGATAGGAAAAAAGGGCTGGGGCTGAGGCTGGAGTAGAGCTTAGGAAAACCTAGAAAGGGATCGTGACTTATTTTACAAGGCTGCAGTGAAAAGACTGATTTGCAGGCAGATCATTTCCTATTGCAGCAAAAAATGAAGCAAGACAGTTCCTGTAAAGAATAGCTTTAGTATATCATGCACTTACTGAAGCACATGGGAAACAAGAACTTCAGGGTCTCAAGAAAAACACCAGAAAGAAAAAGGGGGAACATGACACCGCTGAAGCAATAGCAGAGCTATTAGGTTAGGGTGACCTTTACATTATTATGATTGATTTTGTAGTAACTTCTACAACCTCCATTTCATGGCCAAAGATCCAATTATGCTAAAGGCCGTACAAAGCCAGAACCAGGACTGTCCTTGTTCCCAAACACTTACTAGGTCTGCCAAGAGGTAACACACACATACAGACAGGAGAGGGAGTTACACAGCAAGACAGCTGGTCTTCACCCTTCTAAACTAAAATATCATTACTTCCTAGGCCCTGCATTTTAGGGAAGTGTTTTAAAGATTTTGGAACGAAAATAGTAGATGTTGAGTATGAAAGGTGATGAGGTGTTCCAGGTGTGAGCAGGTGAGAAACAATACTATGCTTTTCTGTAAACTAACAACTGCTAGTGCTTGAAGAATCTGCAACAGCACTAATTGCTTGCTAGCTTTTTTGAAAACAGTATGTATTTCAACTAATTTTGTCATATAGAATAAATTTTAGAGAGCCACTAATTGAAAAATATATTGCAGCCATGTAGCTCAAGATTTTCCTCAAATAAAATCATCACAAGCATTTTTACAGTTAGAAAACATTTGTGAACAGTGTGGACAACTGAATCTCATCACTAAAATGTGAAGATACCGTCACCAAACTTATCAAATACTGCAGCAAAACTTGCCTATGGTACCTTGTCCAAAACCTAGGTTTCCGGGGACATGACATTTTTCATGAAAATGTCTTTCACTGTACACCTAACATTTCAAGTCAAGTTGCATACTCCGTCTGATTTCCTTCACTTCCATTTGACAGTATGTCAGTAGTGACAAAATTCTATAAAAGGATGGCAGCTTTGCATACTGCTTAAAGTTATGCGGCACAAGCTTCCTGTGTGATCTCTGGAAGGCTGAAAATACATTAGATGTGCAAAAAAAAAAAAAAAAAAAAACCAGTTTCGCAAAATCAAAGGGCTCGTTTAATCTAAGTAAAACTAAACAGGAAACAGAAACTGCGTAGACGTTACCTGGAGCAGATTGCTGCTCAATGGTCTTTGCGTGTTTGCTGTGCAAGTTAAAGATGGAGCACCATTTCTGAAGCTCAGATTGCTTGTCCTATTTCAGTGATTCATGGCATCTTTGCTTATGAGACATGTCATCAAGCTGGTGAACATCCAGTTTTCCACATCTCATAACTGAGAGCACAGAGCACTAAGGCTAAATAGGAAAAAAAAAATGTTTTCAAAATCACTGTTGACTGAGGATGCCCAGCCCCTGAGCTGCTGTTACCAACTCAGCTCTAATAAATTCAAGAGGTATCATAAGTTTCATCAGGTGCTCAAACAGCGATTCCAAGGCTTGTTCTGGACCAGCAGACTCCTGAGGGGGAAAAAATTTGACTTTTTTTCTTTTTACCTAGTTCAGCCTATGCTCTCTGTTGAGGGGATTGACAGACAGCCATATTCTGGCTTGTGTAGCAAACACTCAGTGGTAAATCTAATTCAGTGAGTAAATCAAGCCATAACAGACAATACAAACCTGGAAACTATGCAGGCACGAGCCTGGAAGAACAACTGTGCATGCAATGGCTGGTTCCAGCAGAAAATAATTTATTATTAATGAAAATGGATAAAGTTTCAAAGCTTTGCAATTCACTGGGAAAAACTAGAAAACTAATAGACTATATGATAATGAAAAGGTAATATATTATTTCTCACATTCTTCACCAGAGAAATGACACTTTTCATATTTGTAGTAGGTATTGTAAAATATTTCAATTAAAAAGGTGAACAAATAATTATGTCTGTATGGACAGTAATTCATATTGCTGTTCACAGCAATTGTTTGCTCAGAAAGCTGATGTCCATTCAGTAGCCAATATTTTTTTGCCATAAGGGTTTTGAATATTTAATCCCAGTAAAAAATATTTCTAGGAGCACATTCTTGTATATTGAGAAGGCCATGCACATGGCCATGTAACAGCTCCAATAGTTTATAGTCCAAGCTAACAGCAGTCTCCAATATTACCTGCTTGGGCAATAAATGTTTATTATGTAGGAGCTTGTATGTAAATGTCAATGCAAATATACAGTAATGGTTAAATTCACACAACCCTCTCAACCATAACATGCATTACAAACATTCTGGTATCATCCTCCAAAACCTTATATTCCGAGTTGATTTTTTTTCCTAAACAATCCATTTTACTTTCAGCAATCTTAAAAATGTAGAAGATATTTTTTAGAAAAATTGTCACAGGTGGTAGAAAATAGATCCTTAGAGCTTCTCGAGGGATTTAATGCTGGCTATATGGAAGGAACATATACACTATGACTTGAGGTCTAAAACCCACACCATTCAAATTTTAGGAAAGAAATGATCTTGCATTAAAACATCTCTTTGTAGCTGAGCTGCTAAACTTTTGGTAACGGATATACTTTACAAAGGAGCAAAGAAGTTTAGGATAGAATTCTCTGAACATTTACTCTCATCATAAAGAACATTTTGCTCTATAATGGGATTTGGATTTCAAAATATGCATAGTTAAGAAAATAATGTATTTCTTTATTTTTACACTCATCATTTTCAAGACTAGATAATGTATTTTTTCACTGTTTAAAAAAAAAATAGGACATTGAAGTTAATGAAAATTACTAGGTAAAAAAGTTCTACATAAATCCAAGCTGGTACTTTTCTGTCTCTCTCCCAGGTGTTTTAGGGATCTTGACACTTACTTGAAAGGCCAGCACTTGCCTAGGGCTATTTTTAATAACTTAGAAAAGCCACTCCAACCCATTGTATAGCTATACTGTACTAAAAAGGAGACAAAACCCCAGCATATGTTGATGCATTATGTAAAGACTTTCCTTGACAGGATTTAGTTACACACAAGCTTTAAATGCAGTGTAAATGCATTTTCTGGAGTGTTAGGCCTCCGAATGCTAAAAGTGCTACAATACCAAACTGCCAAAAAGGTGGTTTTACATCACACAATAACGGACCTTAAAAAGACAAATGAGTCATGCACTTTGGGTGACAATATCATCGTCAGAGTTACAAAGTGGTGATAGCAAAATCCTCTTCAAAGCCCTTTTCTCCCTGGTGATCACCACTGACTGCAGGTGTGACCCAAGCTCTCCACACCAATAGCTTGTTGACTGGAGATGTTCCAAAAACTGTCAATGTTTTCCCTATTAAGGAAGTATGAAGTGGCTCTCCTTGATATAAAACTGATGCTCCAGACAGTGTTGTTTCTACCTCTATTAAAAAAGCTTCAGCTACATGGTGAAGAACAGTGCAGAAAGTACTCAGCCCTGCAAAATCCCATGCTGAGGATGAATGCAAAAGAAAGCTGAGATGTTCTGGGATATTCTCCTCTTTTGCATCCACCTTTGAGGAAGAAGAGGCTCACTTTTACAGTATCAAATTCCACATGCACAAAGAAGATAAACTTAACCATGCAGCAACACAAGGCATTCACCAAAATAACGCAGCCCCATCAAATCTAGTGGAAATAAGAATTGAATTGCTGAAGTCATTGCTTGTCTCTTCCTCATACAGCTTTTATCTGTGTGGTAGTCTCTGCTCCTTCCCATGCTGCTGTGGCACAGTAAGTCAGAACTGCCCAGGCAGTTGTGCCAGAGAAGAAGTCAATAAAAACAAGAGAAAGACAGATGCAGGAAGTAAAACTCCCCTGCAGACAGATGATTGTCTTCTCTCATGTCCAGAAGCTTTCACTGGGGGCTATGCTGCCTGAAATGGACTGGGAAACAAAAAAATAAACCAGTTTATCGGAGACTTGAAGCAGTTAGTTGAATTAAATAATTCAGTATGTCAGTTCCAATCGCTTCCTATGATTTTATGTGCCTATGTAATACAACAATACTCTTGGTTTTATGCATGGATGTCCTCTATTGCCCTGTTCCCCAGCTCCCTCCTCCTGAGAGGCAATTGCTATTGCACATTCTCATGTGATCTGGGAAATATCAGGAAATCTTACTGGTTATTGGTGAATGAGGGCATCCAGATTTGGGGAAGGGAAAAAAAAAGCATAACCAGTCCAACTAATAGCCAACAGGTTCGGTATCAGATATGTTGGCTGTTTGCAATTCTTAGAAGACTTCTTCACAGTAGCCACCTACATAAAAAAAGGAGGTCTTTACTCAGACCACTCCAAAATGTCTGCACAAACACATTTAACTTCAGTTTCCTTCAAACAGGCAAAAAGAGAAAACTGATGGCCCCCATTCTATAGCTTTTGGGATCGTTCCATTTTTTTCAGTTCCTTCTAACTGCCATAGTTTGTGGTCTCTGAAGTCATCTACTTCCTTTTCCCCTGTTTCTCAAGACCACTCTGTCCTTGTCCTTCCTCTGGTCCATGTTTCTAATCTTGCTTTTATGAGCCCCTTTTTATTCTCTATCTGCCCAATTTAACATGGGCTGTCCTAAAGCAGGTACACAGCACTGTGATACTGGGATGCTATAGTTACTGACGTAGGTTATCACAGAAAAATCACCTTTATGCTCCAATAGCAGCTGCCTGGTGCCCTGTTTACATCACCTCCACTCTTGTCTGATGTTGGGGTGGGGGGGTGTTTCGTAAAAATATTACAATGATGGTTTCTTATCAGCCAGAAATATACCTTCCGAGATGTGAAAAGCATACATCCAGATCCATTATTTCTATTAGTTCAGACAAGCTCTGCAACAAGACAAAGTATATCATTAGCAGTTCAAAAGGCAAGTGGTATTTGGTGTTAATGAATAGTTTTTAGGTTTTTAGGACTATTTTGGGTTTAGGAAAGAGGAAGAGAGTGAGTTGAAGATGTCAGATGTGGCATTGCAGGCAGCAGACCCCACTCCTTGGTCATGCACATGGGTAAGAGTGTCAACGGAACTGCATCTCTGCTGCAGCCTCTTTGTGTTTCTATTAATTAATTATAGTCCCTTTAGTCAACCCCCCCAGCTGTGTTATCAGTTCACCTTTATTTCAAGCTTCAGTTATCATGACCCTTCTAGTTCTTCTGAGCAAAAAAGTGTTGAATGTTAGGTCTGTTGGCCTCCTCCATGAAACTTTTTAATCCTGGTTTCTTCTTCCTTCGGAACAGGGTCTGCAAAACTAACTTGCACTTATTAGTCATTTCTTCACAGAGCCAAGGGTTCTTTTTTATAACCTTTAACAGCGACAGTGCGATAGAGGCACCAGCCCTTCTCCCCTCGTGCATAAGCTTGCAAATCTAAAATAAGACCTTAATGAAAAAAAATTAAACATTATAACTCCACAGTGTATGTCATTATGATATCCTGAATGCAAAGCAGCTGTTCCTAACAGATTTGGCATATAACAGGGGTAACGTAATTTTACACAAATCATGATGTTCATTATATTAAATTAATAGATTAAAATTAGACAACCATGGTTTTTTAAGACTGTCTTACCCATAGATCCCTTTATCCTTATATTCCAAAGGTTTTGTTTTTCTCCTCAATATTCTGTGCAGAGAGGACATAAATGCCCTCACTAGGAGAATAAGCCCCTAAATTCATGGCTGTTGAGCTTCTTCCAATATAAGCATCTAAAGGAAAGATATTTAAGGGAAATAGAAAATGACATCATTTTTTTCCTCATCTTTTGAAGAGTGAATTATTTTTTTCCCATCCTACAGGAGCAGATTCTGGACTAATTTTTCCTAGTAAAGACTTTAAAGTCTAAAATTCATCAAACATCCTCAGAGACAATATCATCCAAGTTCAAAGGATCTATAGCCCCTCAAAACTGATGTCTTACTTCAGAGCTAATGCCTTTGTTTTCATTGAACGTTTGATTTCATCAAATTAAAACACTTCTTCTACTTTCTATAGATGTGAAAAATAATAGAAGACAGAAGCAAACCTCTTGATTCCTTGAAGAAGAGCACAGATATACACACACATACAGATGTACATACATATCATATGCACTCAATCGGTGTGTTTTCTGTCTAATATTTTTCCAGAATAGATTTATTGTACATTATGGTTTTTATATGGTTTTTGAAGAGCCTTTGAATTGAAAATAGTAGTCTTTCAAGGCATTTGTTTTAACGAACATCATTATAATTAAGATCATGCTTTTCAAAACTAAATATAAAGAGAATTTTTTCAAGTAAAGTCTGGGTCTGATTACTGATGGAGGAACTTCAAGATCTTTTTCTGCTAAGCATTTCAATATTCATTCAGAAAAATGTCAAGATAACAGACTTCAGCATGTAATTTTGGTGATTCATATTTTTTCTGGTATTTCATCACTTCGGTTTTAATATCCAGTTAAAGCAAGAAACTTTGAGTAAAATAAGAATACTAATAAAAATGAAGCAGTCATATGCTGCGTCTAATTTAGAATCTTCCAAAAATTGACCCATAATGTTACCCTTCATCCATATCTGATACAGAACAATAAGCTTTGATTTATTAGTTAAATTTGAGAAGTTGAGAGTAATGTCTTTCCAAAATTCAGTGTACTTGTCACTCCTACTTTGGTCCAGAAGGAATTTACCTTATCTGATTCTCAACAGATGAAATTTAGACGCTATAAAGAGGTTTATAAAGTCATTAACCTACCACTGAACTGTGTTCAAAAAGTCATAACCAATGATAACGAATGGGATTTTCACATCAATTTAAGAGTCAAGTTCCACTATTTTTTGTATACCACTATACATGCGGTGTGCCATTATCCCAATAAGCCACTTTTTGCACAACTGTATATTAAACAGGAAATGACCTAGGAGAGCAGGAAGCACAATCGACCATTAGATTCTAGAAACCAAGCATGAGGTCTCAAAATGCACTTCAGCATGACTTCATAATCAGTAAAACTGAAATACCTGACACCAGCGTGGTGAACCGTAGAAATCAGTTTGTATCCTGAGGTTCTCTGCTGGGTGAAGAGGAGGTGGGGCACCCCAGAGACAGGCTGCACTGCCAGCAGAGGGAACTAGGCTTCAGGAGGGCTTTCCACAGTCTCTGCACTGGGCAGAGTTACACCAAACTGAGCATTGGAAATGGTGTCTAAGGTTTTGGCTGTTCCTGATGGGCTCGGTGTCCCTGGCACACTTGGCAGCACACCTCTCCTGGCTGAAGCTCCCATCTTACCTGCCTGTCCTCCCCCACCATAGCTCTACACAATTGCAGCTGTTGGTTAGCATCGATTTATAAAAATGGAAAAAACATGGAATTTAATTAAGCTGACAACAGTCTAATATAGTATCATAGACTATTTTAGGTTGGAAAAGACCTTTAAGATCATCATATCCAACCGTTAACCCAACACTGCCAAGTACAACCATGTCCCTAAGCACCACATCCACATGTCTCTTAAATCCCTCCAAGGATGGTGACTCCACCACCTCCCTGGGCAGCCCATTCCAATGCCTGACAGCCCTTTCCAGGAAGGAATTTTCCCTAATATCCAGTCTAAACTTCTTCTGGTGCAACTTGAGGCCTTGTCCCATCACTTGGCCCTTGGGAGAAGAGATCAACCCCTCACCTCTCTGCAACCTCCTTTCAGGGAGTTGTAGAGTTGCAGAGGCCCTCCTCCCAGGGCTGTGCTCTCACCAGTAAGCTGCTCTTAGTAAAGCCGATGGCTCCACCACACACCTTTCTACCAGAATAACTGGCATTGATCTACTTGCTGCTGGGGTTTATGCAGATGGGGTGTGCTGGGGAAGATTTCTCAATATTGGGCTGCTCCAGAGACCAAAACACTTCCTTGCTCCTGGATCATGAAGTGTTAGCCCTTCAATACCCCATTCTAGTGGTTGAAACCTTTTCAAAACTGATGTGGTGAAGGACTTTAAAGGCATCTTGTTGTAAAGAAATGTATGTTATTAACCATTACATTTACCACTCACTCTAGATAGAGTCTATCTCTCCACTTTATAGCTGTCAGATCAAAACCATTTTTACAGTCATAGTGATATAGAAACTCAGCTGTGGAATCAGGAAAAATAACCCTTTCAGAAGCAGTTAGGAGAACTCAGAGGCATGTAAATCTGGACTTTCACTCACAGACAATTTCTCCAAGGAGACCTTCACAATGTTTTTTTCTGCAGGAACCAGCAGTACAGGTAAGTCTAGGAGCATCCCTCAGAATATATGTCCACACATTCACAAGTTACCCAGTTGCAAGGTGTTGTTCTAAAAATGTAAGAACTGTCAGAACCTGTTGCCTCTTGACCACACTGGATTAAGAGTGTAATTACACACAAGAACATCTGAGCATTTTGCATAAAATTTCAGCTATTAAAACTGTTTTTATGTCCTATTTGAAGGCTGAATATTTCTGAAAATGTCCTTTCACCTTCCAGGTGGAAATTCAAATAAAACACTAGTTAAAAAGAAAGGCTGTCAATAGCATGAGAGATGTCAACCATACCTTACTGCTAAAATAGAAAACACATTACAGGCCAGTTCCTGTTGAGATTAATTTATGACATTTTAGTATCTCCCAGTTATATCTTGTGCTCAAGTATCAGTGTGAACTTTGCAGTGTCGGCCTTGCCTTGCAACAACCGCCTCACAGCACGGTCTCTCCCAGATGGTAAACAGAGGCACCAGGAAAATTTGCAAAGTAGGAAAGTTGCAACTTGGCCCCATGAATCTCAATTCATACTCTATTACCACAAACATATGACAACACTTATCCTACTAAAGACAGACTCTCCATAGCAGGGAATTTGCTCTGTGTTGCAAGAGGTGAGACCATGAGCTATGCTGCAATCTACGTGAGTTTCTACACAATCTAAGCTCCGCTGGGTGGGTGGCATCCCACAAGACATAATTCCTTTTAAGCAGCAGTAGTTTTTCTAGTGCTCAAATGATTTTTTTTCATTCAGAACAAACCTTGTTATGAAGAAAGAACTGGAAAAGTTTTCATATATATCTTCATATTTATACCTGGCACTGTGATGATAAGACTGCTATTTGCTTTTATTTCAAATGAAGGGTTTTCTGTGCTGCTTGCCCCCATGCTTATTTCAGAAGCCTGTATCAATCTTGCCCCACATGGGAGTAATTTTGAATGTATTAAATAATGATTTTTCTATGTCTCTCCCACTTTGATGTAGCCTCCCAGGAGAAAGAACTATCCTGGATATACAATTCAGTCAGAATTTAACAATTTGATGATCTCTTCAAAATCCTTCAATAAAACGTAAGTTTT
Organism: Rhynochetos jubatus; assembly: GCA_027574665.1. Classification (NCBI taxonomy): domain Eukaryota; kingdom Metazoa; phylum Chordata; class Aves; order Eurypygiformes; family Rhynochetidae; genus Rhynochetos; species Rhynochetos jubatus. The sequence continues at coordinate 38,536,694 of CM050654.1, read as the reverse complement.
TTTAAAAAAAGTACCTCAGCACTTAGCTCAGTTGATAAGAGGCCCTGTCCCCACAAATTATAATGTAGCAAATTTTAGAACCTATACTTTAAATTCATAATTCATTTCTTATTTTTAAAGCTTTTTTTTAATCATTTGATTAATTGCTTAAAACTGTACACAAAGATAAAGGGAACTTTGAAATTCATACCTTGGAGTATTAACATGTACTCAGGACTAGATGTAAATGTCAGAGAGAAAAGAGATCTAATGAACTCTTTATTGGTGAAATACTGTATTGCAGCTGCCTAGAATTTTAAATGGCTTGTAGTTAGCTCCAAAGCAATGTAACTACAGAAGTTTACTTACAGCATGGACTCTCATTCAGCATTTCTAAGGTCTTCTTCCAGCGTGCATTGAGCCATTTGTTTTGCTAGAAGTTGCAGCAACTTCATTTTGATGAAGTTTAGTGGATCCTTTTAATGTTAGAAAAATGTCCAGGGGAAAAAAAAAAAAAACAAAAACAAAAACAAAGAAAAAACCTGCAGCTGCAGAAGTATTTTTCTGTCTAGAAAATTACACGACCATACGTTTTCCTTTTCCCTGATGTCTTCTCTGCCATAATAATGGCTTCAGGATTTAAATCCTTTGCTGCTATTGTGACTTCAAAGCCTTAAAACTGCAATTGAATGAAGTAGTTCATCTGTCATTATTCAAATATGAAGCAATTATGATGAAATAAAGATAGAATTCCATTGAGAAATGTCGCAATCAATTCTCACTTATATTTAACTAGAAACATAAAATGATGCTTAAGAAGAGTAAGCTTAGGTAACAAAAACTTGGAATATAATAAGTATGAATTACTGATCTATAACATTCACTTCTGAATAAGCTTTCTAAATATATTTCACAAATATTGACAAAAGTTTAAGCCTACAATGCAAAACTGGCTCTCAGCTGGTCGTAGAGAGTAACTAGCTTTTCAGAAACATATTTTCATCAGTTTGGGTGCCCAGAGGTTCCAATGGGAACCTACTGAGACTTTTAAGGGTCTCTGAGCATGTCAGTTCCTCTGAAACATGTTAGATCATGACATGTTAATTGCATCTAGTACAAGTGGGTTTTATAAGCAAGTGTATGAAATAACACACCTACCTCTGTCGTGTCTTCATTACATTTCTGCTACGGCTTTGATGCTTACACATCCTGTAAGGCCCCTCAGTGGATTTAGCCCCAGATGCTTATTTTCACCTTTCTAACACAACCAAGGCCCATCCCCACCCCTGGGACTACGATTTCACAGGGAGTTCTTACCTGTACCCAGTTGGATTTGGGGACATGACCATAACATAATGTGGCATAGGTTAAAAAGTTAATTCTTTTGTTGTATAATCTCACATCCTGCCTTTCCTCTTTCACCTTTCTTGCTTAATCTACCCCTGTATAATGCTGTGCTGCTAAAACGGAAGCAAGGTGGATTCTGCAGTAGTCAGACCAAGGGCTGCCAATATTTTGCATCTCAAGCTCTTCAGCTGGGTCCCATTCTCAATCATGCAGCAAGCTCAGATGAGAAAATAACTGTACATCATAATTTATTTTTCACTCATGGTGTTCTGTTCTTTTGGAAAACTAAACCATCTTTTTCGACTCATGAAAGACGAATTTGCCTTTTCTTTGGTCTTGCCATGGCAAAGCAGGGTAAAAAAAATCACTAATGGATCCTATAGTATTTTTTCCCTCACATTTTCAACAGTTGCAGTGAGTTTGAGAAATCTGTACAATATTAAACTCAAGGGATCTACATACTCACATTTATCTTCCTTCATTTTGTAGGCATTTTATCACTCTACCTGGGTATCAATTTTCTGTCAGCTACAGACACTCATGTCGTGTAGTTCAATTCGAAAAACGTAATTTCTTCAGACAATCCAAGAACTATATGTTATCACAATTAGAAGGCAGCAGTACTTAATACTGAATTTTAAATCAGAGTCAAAACTAGCAAGAAGCATTCGGGGTATATACAATTAATTATTTCACACATAATTATTCCTGATATTACTCTAAATGTGATAACTTAGAGCATTTGAAAAAACAGACTGTAATATTCTACCGTTTGGGGGTTTTTTTGCGCAGCTCTTTCACTTTATATTCTCTTGCTAAATAATATGTAAAATACTGACACCTAATGTTAACTTTCAGTATTATTCATTTTGCAAAACTAGTAAAAATAAAGAAAGATCATGTGAAACAGGTGCTTATGCTGCGATTTTGTTTCAGATAAATGCAATCTAACCTTCCCTCATTTTTTGGAAATAATTTTCTGAATTTATATATGTGCCTAGGAAAGTAAGGAGCTTTCATGTTTACTGTCACAGCTCATACATAAAAATCCATCAAATGGAACACAAATGTTTATTTATAAAGTCAATATTTGTACCTGTAGCCTGAAATGTTACTAAAAGACAAAATACTATTAAACATCTCTTTATGCTCTATTATCTTTTGAAACCTGGCCTGTATAGAGTCAGTAAGTACTTTACCTACCCTACCTCATTCACTTTCCTCAATCAGAGACACGAGGAATTGTTTGTGAATTAAGGCAAATGCCAAACTGTGACCTCAAAATTCACCATTTATATCCCTGTAACTTCCAACACAGCTAGACCAAACCTGATATCTAGGTGCTATTTAGAAAGAGAATTTGAGGTACTTACTCTTCCTGGGTTTACTGTGGTCTCTCTGATATCAAAATAAGGTATTTTATAGTCTGACTTAGTGTCATATCTGAATTTATATTAAGCTTTCCTAACTTTATAGGGAAGACACATGACTGTTAGCCAGAGCGGTACAGCAGCACAAGTGTTTCAAAAGCACTGGCCGTGAATTAAAACCCTTTTCAACACTGTTGACTATCACAGTTATATATTCAGTGCTTTTTTCATCAACAGTCACTTCATGGAAAATGGTCCTTGTCTAAGACCATGTTACTTGACAGATTAAAGTAGCTGTGCTGCAGATGCAAGTATAAAAATAAAACCACAGCCACTGTAATACAAATACCTGGTTTGCAATACAATGAGACAGTCTCAGCTAAAGTGATGACATCAATGTAAGCAAAACTTCTTAGGCGAGCCAGAGCTTTCCGACTGATTAAGACTTTTGTGCTATTCTTTATAACAATATTCTACTTTAAGCAGTTGTTCTTACTCTTCACAGGTGCTAAGAATACCAACAAATGCTTTATTTGCAGTTCTTTCCGTTTTCCCCTATATATTACAGCCGATGAAATAGGTGTTACTGCAGAAGGATTTAAAAAATACCCATTTGGGAGCAATTTTAGAGCACAGGGAGAGACTGCAAATGCCCTTGGGTTTCTGTGTGCAGCAGGAGGTCACAGAATCACAACATGGTTTGGGTTGGAAGGGACCTTAAAGATCATCCAGTTCCAACCCCCCTGCCATGGGCAGGGACACCCTCCACTAGACCAGTTTGTTCCAAGCCTCATCCAGCCTGGCCTTGGACACTTCCAGGGATGGGGCATCCACAGCCTCTCTGGGCAACCTGTGCCAGTGCCTCCCCACCCTCTCCAGGAAGAATTTGAGAAGATGCTCAAAGAGTGCAAAAATCTCAACCAGAAAAAATACTCTTGAGCCAAAATGGTTTGGAGGACTCCTCACTTCTACCCCTAAATCCTTTCTTACCCTTGAAATGTAGTCTTTAAAAAAGTACTACCAGAAGTAATTTTTTAAGTGTTTCATACTAAAAAATCAGACACACTGAGTATCATCAGAGAGAAAGTTTAAGTTGATTCTCGAAAAATGGTGTGCACTGAATAGCTACAGACTTAGGCGCTTATTTGCCAGTTATGCCAAGGTGTTATTTATGTCATAAAACAACTCCAGGTAAAGTGTTAGCTAAATTTAAGACGTTTTTCCTCATAGGTCTTATTTGTCTAGAAAATCTCTGTAAAAATCTGGGCCACACTGTGAATTAACAATGATATATTTTGCTGCTGCTGAAACAGTTCAGAGTTCATTTTGCCTAATCCAAAATAAGCCCTGTTAAAACTGCAGTAAGTGCTTATACAGCCTTTCACACTGGCTTACACAAAATTGTTCTCAGCTTTTTCAAGCATATTTTCTTCAAGATGACTACCTAGAAAGATAAAGAGTAAATGCTTTGTTTTAGCTGACTGTGTCACACCAAAGAAGGTATGTGCAATGTAAATTCATTCTTCAATTAAATCATTAATCAAACTAGAACTTCAAAATGTTAGGCCCTTTGGAAAATCCAGTATGCGGCAGTTAACAGGTTTTGAACAACTAATTGTTCAACTTCTACTTTTCAAGTACACCATGTACTTTAAATAGAATTGATAAATTAAAAATGTAAATTGGACTGTATCTTTTAACTGTTGGTGATTTGTCTATTTTCCACTTTTTATTATGCACCATTTTTATAATAAAGAAGGGATTTCTTTTTCGTTCCTGCTCTAGTTGATAGCAATTTTTCCATGCTTCTCAAAGTTAATGTAATAAAACTACATAAAATGTTTAAGAAAAGCCCCATTAAAATACACAAAGCATACTAATTCACAAAGTCAAAGTCAAAGCAGAGTGGAAATATGAGCTTTAATAAAACTATGTCTGTTGTAAATAACTATTCAAGCACAGTCATTTTTTTGCAAATTGCACGGGATATAGCTCAGTCTACTCAAAGCAAAGAAGCACTCAGCAGGATAAATGCATCTTAGTCAGAAATAGATTAAAAGATACAGCTGAGCCATCAATAAGAACCAGATAGTGCAGTATTGTTTGCTGTTTGTTTTGAAGATGTAATTGCAGATCCCAGGATTTCAATAAATCTGTGCACATCATGGAAAGAATTGTAGAGAGGAACTGGGGCAATGCGAAGAGCATTTGGTTCTCGCATGTCACACTGCAAAACAGAAAAGGAAAGCTTAATAAATTCAGGTCGCTTCATATTTATCTGTAAGACTGTATTTTTAAATGTCATCCTTGTCTTCAAGGAATAATGATTGGACCAGCAGGGAGAGACATGTAAAACTTTGGGACTCCCAAGAAACTACTGTGAGGAGCGTTATTGTGAAAAAAACTGGCATGTTCCCTATAAAAGGGTGCATGGCTCAGGATGGACAGGACTCTAGCAGTGTCATTGAGGGTTTCCAAACCAGCTATGCATCCCCATAATTTACCTTAGTGCCTATAGCAACCCATAGGTGAAGCAGCACATAGGTGACAAAAAAGCCACCACAAAACTGACACATGCCAGTACCACAGTGTCTTGTACTACAGGCACAAGTAATGTCATGGGGATTGCAGTAATTTTCTTCCCCCTCTCTGTGAATTTGAACATTTTTCTGAATAATCTCTCATATTTGAAGAATATTAATGCATCGCAAAGATAAGCCAACAGTATAAGTCCCCGTGCCCTCTTAAAAGCAGCAGTTCCTGGAACTACCTGGCAGCACCAAAACAGCAGCATATTTAGCCTAGAAGACTTGCCCTTTGGGGACACAAGTCACCAGCAGAAATAAAAATTATCTATCATTTATATGGCATTATGCTATCAGCCTCACACCCCAGCACTTCTAAATCACCAACTGTATAACCTTAAATATAGCTTTTATTCTTTTTGAGCAGTGTTCACTGGTAACAGTGTCTGAGTGCTAAAACACATCTCTAAGGGAATGGTCGCTTTTTAATTTCTCCACCTTGAGAAAGAGCAAGCGTTTGGCCATTTGCAGATCAGGAAAGGGATGGGGGGAAGGTTCACAGCTCCTTGTCATTGTCAGGCTGTAGGTGTGTGAGTTGTGTTGAGGATGGTGAGCACCGCCTGAACCTTGCTGACTGCCAACACCCCGGGGTGGCACAGACCTCCTCTTTGTGGTCTCTGGCCTCATGCCTAGACCCACTGCAGGGGAGCTGGGCCAGCACACCGTACAGGAAAAGCCTGTGCAGGCAGTACATTGCATTGGGAATCTCTGACATACTCCTATTTGTGGGTTTTCCAGTGATATTTTTTAGTTCGTTTATTTTTTCCCCTCTCCTTCTTGATGAGACCATGAGCTTCAAATCCATAATTCCTCCCACTATAATGTACTCATAAAGCAGCTCTTAGTAGTGTCTACTGGGTGCTACTCCCAGAACTATTGAAAATAAAACAATAGAGAAAGGACAATCTACAGACTAATAAATAATTTATAAAATAACTACTAATTAGATTTATAAAATAACTACTAATTAGATTTATAAAATAACTCTACTTATTAGACTGAAGATGCTGTGTAAGCAATTTCCATCATTCCCAGTCTTTTTTGACCTTATATGAGACTGTATTTGAATAAAAGCAAAACTATTTCTTTGTTATGGTATAGGTTCACAAAATAATGCATAAGATTATGAAGAGTGATTTACTCACAGCTACTCCTCTCTTCTCCAGCTCTTTAAACACAGATTTGATTGGAAGAGAAAAAGAGAGTGTGAGTTGGCATCCTCTTTCTTCAATCTGAGATGGTGTGATTATTTTTACAAAGGGCTTCTCTGGATTTGTTTTATCCTCGCTGTAGTAATGTTTTATCAGGTATTCCAAGTAACCGGTGAGTAGAACGGATTTCCTCCTCAATGCTTTCATTGTCGTTTGATGAAAAACCTGTAATGATTTTAAATCATTAGAATGACAATGTGCTGCTATAGAAAATAAAAAGAAGTAAAGAAGACTAAAAGGGTGTCAGATTTCTCTATACATTATCATTGGAATCAAGTGGTAATATCAGATAGATATTATATATAAACATGACAGGATTGGGCTTTTGAAAAGACAGGATAATGTTATTAGAGAATGAAAGACATTTTAGTGTTAAAGTGTTACACACATCTATATCTGCATAAATGAATTTGCACACTAAAGCAGTTTTCTAAGAAAGCATCTATTTGCGTATGTGAGAAGCATCCATAAATTCTCTATACATGCAACGGGCCTACATGAAACTCAACAAACACATATAAGTTTTCCCTTGCATGTATCTCAGGTAACAACATCCAAGGGTCAAGACTGATCTATAAATTCTTGTCTTTGAAGACACAAAATTTATACTAACATATTGACTTCAGTGCTTTAAGTCCTGTATAGGCTCTGTCCCTGTTAGTCTGCATGAAGAAAAAAAAAACGCACTTGACTCTGGTTTCATAGTTACATAGCTACAAGGACTGATGAAACCTCAAACATCATGAGACGTGCAATAGCGATTGCTTAAAAATGGCGGTGCTACTTTGCCACACAAACAAGAACAAACAATGGGGCAGAAGAGTTTGGGAGTAGGAGAAGGTGAGACAGCTTCTGCTTGTGCTCTGGAAAGGCTCAGTTACAGGGAATAATGGAAAATGTGACCTCAGAAACAATTTACTCCTGCCTTCCTCAAACCCTCCCTTTTCTTCTTCCCATGCAAGTAGCCTCAGGGAAAAATGACAAGATACAGACACGTAAGTACCCAATAGTCACTTCAAATCACATTCTGGCACATAAACCCAGTATCGTTGCTCATGGACAACTGTGCCTCCACTGACTGTAGCTGCAAAATGCGACACAAGGCAGAGGTCCTGCATGCAGATCCACAACCTTCACTCTCAAGAAATCACTGCTCCCCACTGAAGGAGTAACGCTTTCAAGATTACTTTTAACCTGGAAGAGTGTACAAACTGAGAAATTCTACTTGAAATATGATCAAGTCTGGTTTCCAGCAGCACCTGGAAATCGCGCTTTTGTAGAATATCCCAAGCATTACTCCGTGATGCTATCACAACCGCTAGACACTGCACAGACCCAAAAGCCCCTCCACTGTTTTGTCTGTGAAACAAAACATGGCTGCTGTAAGGCAGTATTTGCACAGAGACAGTGCAGTCATGGAAATGAACGCGAAGGGGACCAGAACTGTCAGCAGTCAGTACCTTCGCAGGCCAACAAAAATCTGGAGGTGCTTCCCCAGCCACACAGGCAGCGGTACAGATGACCATTCAGCACATTACTGGAGGTGGAGACCTGCCTCCTATTCCTCTGGGCTTCTCAGCAGTATGAAGGATGGATCTCCCTAGGCTGCGTGCAAAAATCTGTTTGCTCAGACTTTGTGCAAGGAATATTTGTCCTCCTGGGTGAAATTTTTGGAAAAGATCTTTCAAATGCAGTTGTGGAGCGCTCCCCTTTTTTCCATAAAAGGGAGCAGCCACTGCCATAACAGTCACTTTAAGCATTATTGAGGAATAACATGCATTAACACTTGCAGTTTTCATTGTTTCCATTGGAAACACTGCCTTCTGCTTAATGTGTCCCAATGAAGGTGGCATGCAATTTCACTAGCCATCTCTTGCCAGACATGAAAACTATTTTGTTTCCCACTGTATTAGAGCAATTAGCACTGGGAAATCCTGGCTGTGCCAAAAGGTAATGCAGGCATGGAAAGGGGGGGGCGATGGAAACTGCTCAGCCCTCATTGTTTGAGGCTCCCTGCAGTGGGCTAAATGACATCAACCCACACAAACTGGAGCACTGACAATCTGGGTCATAGCAGAATAGCTTTCAGTTTATCTCGAAGGTCTCATAAAGTTTAAAAAAATATATTGGATGTTTAAGGACTAACAAAATAAATTGTCAGGCAGAACAAGAAGCATCGCTGTGCCCTTTGCAGTCCTTCAGAATTGCATGTAAACTGCAGAGAGCACAACTGGCACTTTTCTGACTTTGTTTGCTTAAGATACTCTTTTTTCAGTAAATAAAGATGGATGTACAGTGTATGGACATTTCTCTTTGTTCCAGCATAAGCTTTGCCATTACACTAGCATTAATGGAATGCTAGCAGGAATAAAATTCTCCCACTTATGCTCATGGCAAAACCTTGCTAACCAAATCTGGCTTGAACACAGATTAGGAAAAAATTTAATACAGTAGCACAGGTAGCATACAGTAGGGAAATCTATGTAAAACCATCCTTCACAGCCACCAAGGCCAAGGGTCCTGCATTTCAGGGTTGAAACATCCAATGCTGCTACATCTCAGTATGAAATGCAGCATGACAGAAGGTGTTTTGAGGACAGCTCTGCACCTTCAGACAGGGCTGAATCGTGCTCTCTGAGGTGGATGAGAGGGCTTTCAGCACCTGGGTCACTCGTTCCTCGGCAGGAAGGGAATTAGCTCAGTAACGCAGGACTGCCCTTCCCACAGCCACGATCTCAGTGATTTGTACACAGATGGGGCTCTGCTCCTTTGGCCACCAAGAAAACTAATGCAGTGGTGAAACAAAACTCATCCTGGAGTTATAAATTCCCCTTTTAGGAAGCATTCACAGACAACTTCTCTCTCTATTTCTGTTTGCAATAAAAGGGATTACAGCAGAGGATAGGTTCCTTGAGCCTCTGGTTCAATTTAGACTCCAGGACATCAAGTGCCCACACCCATTTTCTTTCATAAAGGAGCTAAGTCTGTTTTCCTCAGGCAAATAGAAGTAGAAAAACCTCTGGATGCAAATTTTTAGTTTTCTTCCTAGAAAGATGTCTAACATCAATCTTTGCATGAGTTGTAGAGAGGCAAGCCTCTATGGGAAAAGCTGCTGTTTGTACTGAGTATATTTATTAAAGGCCTTATTTTCTCAGGGTTGTAGGGTTATTTTCTTTGTTTTTCACTTCCTCTGCACCTTGTTTTTTTCTGCCTTTTTTTTTTTTTTTTTAAGGGAGACAGCAACAATATGCTTAACATTCATTTAACATTTTTATACTCTTAAATTCAGGCTCAAAATAAAGCAATTACTTACCTCTAAACTAGCTTGCAGAGCACAGACCAGTAAAATTGGAGGATTCGATAACCGAAATGCATTAATTCCTTCACTTAGTTGTAATTCTGGAAAATGAATAACTTATATTAGTGTTTTTGATTTCTTCCTTTTAATGGATTGGACCTTATCTTGAAGTCCATCCTCATGCAATAAAATATTTCACTAATGTGGGCTGTAGGAATCAGTCATTAAAAAGAAATAGTAATCTATGCACAGCTAATACTTTTAACTTTGAGAGAAGCCCAATCTTAGCCAGCAGAAGACATCATTAGCAGCTTCATGGGAACTAGAGAACTGCAATTAATTTGTTTAAATGGTGTGTGTTAAAACCACCTTTACACTTCAATCTCTTTTAACACTGGCACAAACCAGAGAAAATTCCAAGTCAGCAGAGGCACACTCGTGCGGATCTGCGGTGCTGCCATGAGCAGGGAATCATGTTCCTTAACTTTATTAAACTGATGAGACACATGGGAGACTGCATATGCAGCTAAGTGTAGCTTCAGGCCACGTAGAGAAGTTGCATAGACTTTAGGCTGTGAAATTTCACAAAATCTCTTTAATAAAACTATAAAGCATGGCTGTAAGTTCTGTGTCACCGTTTATATTTCATGCTCCAGCACCAGATCAAGAGGATGCTGCGGAGGAAATGCTTTTCATGCACAGCAGACTGGCTAATTTTATAATGATCGCTGCCCCACTTATTCTTTATAAACTGCCCATGGAAATGAATAAACAACATTTTTCTTCTTCTAACAGTGTTTCAAGTCAATTTGTGTCTCTTGCTGACTTTCCATACCGCCACTCTCTTACGTTTGATCAGAAAATGAAGAGCAGACTGAGATTATTAGAGAGGTGTTCTCCAGCCAAAGTCACCTCAATAGGGGTGACTCAATCTTCTGCCACAGAAGATTAAAAATATATTAAAACCAAACCAACTAATCAAACCAAAAGGCTCCTTTCTCCTCCAGATCCCTCAGGATACTCTCTCTGTCATACTTGAAAATTGAGCTGAACAGTATAGCTGTCAGATTTGGAAAGAAGTCCTCATTTCACATTGGGACAATAAATATTTAGCTAGTTCAGAGCAGGTTCAGTTTCATCTTATGGCCTATCCTTTGCTAGGGGAAGAGATTTGGAGATGCTGAAACATTAGTATTATTTCATGACTTATGTCAGGTTGCGGTACCTTTATTTATATGATTTCTCATTAATTCCAGTGGAACTAATCCATAAGTAAGGTATTACCAAGTGCATGATAGCAGATCCTCGCTACCCAGAGACTTACAAGTTTAATTCACTGTGATACTTTGAGTTTCATCCATATCCTGCATCTGCATTTTGAAGGTATATCAGCAAAACATCTGGAAGCAGACAGACCCATATGCCCAGAGACCGAATTTATTCACACATTTATTTTGTTAACCCCACTGCATTACATATTGAGATGAGTTTAGCTTAATACCTTTAACACAAGTGAGGAAGTGCAAAATTCTATCCTTTCTACTCTAAGTATTACAAAAGTGAAGCTGGTGATACATAGATACTTCAAACAGGGTGAAACTGAAAGTGCAAAAGTACATACTGTTTTCCATGAGGAATCGTGTTTTGAATTCATGACCCCACCAGCCGATTAGCCTAAGATTTTTTAAAGAAAGTAAGTTAATAGCAGTCTTGGTAAAATATATTTTAATTTAGATCTGAGAATTAAGAAACAGAGAATATTAAGAAGCATATATGCTGTATTTCTAACAATGACATAAAAATGCAATAAATTCTGTAAATAGCTAGCAGTAAAAACTTAATATTACTATTTGGGAATTTCTCTTTAACTACTAATGACAAAATGTACTACATCTTTCAATTAACTATTGATTTCTAACAATACATATTTTGACTGAATTCGTTTCACAAAGTGAAAAATACAACAAATATTTCTGATGTTTTTTTCAAGGCAATAAATTTAACCTCCTCTAAACTTAGTCTAATGAACATTGAAAGCTAGAAGGTGTTATAAAATCTTAGTTTCACAAAGCAAAGATGTTGGTGAGGGATAGCAGACAGAAAACAGGGCCTCCGAAGGAGTGTGCAAGCATTGTCTTTTCCTTACCGTGAGACAGCACTGTGACTTGAATAAACTCTTCTCCTAAACTGAGTCTATTATTAAAAAAAACCTTTCTTTAAAATAAAAACCAAACTAGTTTAATCCAAAAATTACATTTTTTTAGATCACGTCCAGGAAAAAAAATAAAGATCAGTTGCTTCAAAAATTATTTATCCAAGCTGTTAAATTAGGATTATATTACATTATTAACATTTTCATATTTGCTGAAAAATGTGCTTAAGGACATAGCCATAAGTAGTTTTCCAAAGCAGCTGGATACACTGGGTCACCTAGTGCCCAAGATACTGCAGAAAGTCAGTATTAGAAAATCATGGAGTCTCTCCCACCTCCTTTGGGTTCTGTACTTCTTAACATGATAATATCAGTGGCAAATAACATCAACATGCTTGAAATTTCCCATGTATCAATGCTGTCACAACGTTAGGAAGTCACCACTTTAGAAGGTCAGGAAGGACTCTATGTCCATCCTATATGTCAAGGGCTGGACGTACTGGACAACACTTCATCCGAGGCTTTTCTCAGCTTCTCCATGCCAGGTAAAAGAGTTGTTAGGAGTAAAGCCTGGCAAGTATCCAAAATTTGTAATAGTAAAACCTATAGGTGAAACTCATAGTAGATCAGCCTTCCTGGAAGCAAGCAAGGAAAAAGAAAGACATTGCCCCTCTCTATAGCAGGAGCAATTCTATGCAGTGTGCTTAAAAGAGTTTAGCTCTGCAGAATTAAGACCACATTTGAGTTAAAGACTTGTTATATGAATACCATTACACCATGGTGTAAAATAAAGTACTTCATATTTCTGTATAACAACATAGGTTTTATGTTTACTTCTATGAAAGGCTCTGAGCTGCATCCAAACATAGTGTATACAGGAAAAGGATGGTTTTTTCTTTATTGCTGTGTGATGTTTTTATCATTCTAAGACCCATAAAAATCAATAATGCAATACACATTCTTTACAAATGAGATATTACAATGCCAAAATGAATATACCCCAGATAAAGTATAATGCATCTTCTGCCCAAATGACTCAGTCACTGATGCTTTGAATCATAAAAGATATTTCAGCTATTTAATATGAACTGTATAATAAATAGAGAACACTTTATTATAAACCCTGAATATTGTTTGTTACTACAACATACTACTAATGTCAGTGGCACACATATTCCATGCATTCCAAAAGTTTTAAACAGAAACAAAATTCCATGGGAAATACAACATTTCTCCTTGACACAGAGCAATAGTCCAAAACAATACTATGTTCTATGTGGGTCACATCCTAAAGTCAAAGACAAATATAAACATCAGCCAGCATATTACCCAGCCAGAGCCTGATGGAAAGCACTCTGGGTGCGTTTTGAATGCTCCAACCTTGCTAACACTGAAGCTGGCTTAAAACCAGACCTCTGCTGCAGCGCCACGTTTGCGACTTGGAAACGGAAATTTCGGAACTTTTCCAAAATGACAGGATGAAGGATTATTTTAAAGACAGTTTTAGCTCTCTTGCCCTTTCCTACCATAACTTTGACAATTTGCTTTTTCTTTCTCTTTTTTTTTTTTTTTTTCATTTTTGGCTGTTCTAGAACTTCAGAGGTGTCACCACAGGATGTGCACTTCGAGGCAGCTCCGGTCCTACACTCTCATTGATCTAATGGTCCATATGGATGTCATATTATTTGACATTTAAGTTGACAGGCTTCAAAGTGTGGAAATTAACAAAATCTTTACAAATTAGCAATTTGCTGTTTACAATTTTCTGTGAAAATTTTGAAATGAGGGTTGCCACTGCTATGCCAAATTTCAACCTGTTACGATGGGAAATAGCGAAGGTGTTAAACCCCAAACATAAGGCTTTATAAATGCTCGCTAAAAATAATAGGCAATAAAACTGCACATTAAGATACTGCAGTAAAATTTCTTATTAAAGAGTTGTTACTCTGCATGCAAAATGAGTATTTTGAAATGCAGTCACCATTTTGATTATTCCTGCTTCAAACACAAAGACACCAAGACCTAAATTGATTTTGAATTTCAAACCATAATCTTTGCAAAATGCATAATGTGGAAGGCTCTGAAAAGCCTTGTATGATGTGCTTTTGTTTGAAAATACCTTACATTTGTTTGTAACTGGACTTCAGAGTTACAACCTTTTCATTGCAGATAATAATCACCATTATCTGCACTCATTTTGTGAAATGTTTTAAAAATTAGTGTGTCTGGGGAGACAAAGGTCTAATTTTGAAAACATTCCACCATAAACTTTTGAGAACAATGTTTTTTTCCAGTCACTGCCCTTTACATGTACATGCATCCAAACTGAGCACTTGTTTTAACACAGTGCTCATCAAAATTGAGCAACCTTGTCTAGTGGAGGGTGTCCCTGCCCATGGCAGGGGGATTGGAACGGGATGGTCTTTAAGGTCCCTTCCAACCCAAACCATTCTGTGATTCTATGGTTTTCTGAAATGGCTAGCCCAGAGACGGCTGGCTTTAGGGGTGTGCCTGGATGGCATCCTGCTGCCAGTCCCAAGTACATACAGCCTACCAAGACTGCTCAGCAGAGGTGCTCCTGGACCACCTCTACACCTAACATCTCTCCATCCAGCAGCAAAAAACAGCATTAAATCCACTGCCTTCATGCCAAAAAGGAAAATAAATTAGTGCCGGATCAGCTGTCGCTTTTTCTGTGAGGTGTGCATGTTCCTACCAACCCAACTCTGTAATACATGTTAAAGCAGATAATGCATTGTCCTATTTTGTCCCTTGAATAAAACGAGTGTCCTCATGGTTTGACTTACCCAGGGAATTCTGCAGCTTTCCAGTCTATGCACAGTACTTTTTAAATGTGCCACATAAAATTTAAAGCAAACTGTTACTAGCGCAATTTCATGAAACAAGTAGGCATAGAAAGAATTATTGCTGCAAGATATTCAAATTCCTTATTTTTACCCCCAAATGTTCTCTCATTTTACAAATCAATGAACAAAAGATTTGCTGGGCTGGAAAATGACTCCAGAAAGAAACAGTATCCTCTCATTTAGTCATACTTTTTTTAAGCACGTTGACACCAGGGAACAATCCCTTCAGTAAGTATTTTTATTTAGCTCATTTTCTTCCTTTATATCTGTCTGCATTAGGTTGAAGCACTAGTTGTTCATAACTTGAGCCTTCTCGTTTGTAGTTGCATTAATGATGCAAGAGTGCAGGATATAATGATCATGCTGTATGTGCAGTGTAAACATCAAAGACAATCCAGTTAAAGAACACAGACAAAATACAAAAAAAATTCCTTTGACCTTTGCTTCTAAGTTACAGATGATCATGCTACTCATTTATAATTTACAGCCTGAAACAACACGGGTCTCGTTCCCCTTCTTGGCAAGAAAAAATAAGGAAATTCTTGTGTAGCGACACAGAAAACTGGGAAATACTGTTAGTGTGGCCCAACTTTTACAATCCAGGGCAATGCGACGGAATTATCCTGCCATTATATTGTGTGAGAAATAATTTTACGTCTGTGAGAAAGCATGCTGAAAACCTAGATCAGGAATGCAGTGTGAAATCAGTAATACCGTATATTACATTTTCCCACTTCACTGGGCATGGTGCAGTTTGTCTTCCTGCCTTTATCAGGTCACAACACTATATACAAACTTCATGTTCACTCCTTACATCTGTATTAAGAGCATATACCAGCAAAGCATGCTGTGTTTATGAACTTGTGATTAAGCTAAATCATAAACAAGCATTTTCTGGGCAGCCTGTGTCCGCAAAGCAACCGGTGTAGCTGCTGGGTGGCAGCTCAGCTCTTCATTCACACATCACTTTATTTTTTCAAAAACTTCCAGGTGTTGGCAAAGATTTGCTTGGGTTTTCATGCTGCTGTTCCAGCTATGAGTAACAATCAGAGCTGTGAGGAGTTAACGAGATGTCACCCTGCTCCCAGTGTTTATTACACTGGACTCGGGCAGATACTTTGCAGTGTCTGTGAAGGTAACCTTGCTCAGGAAAAAGGGTGAAATGGAGCACATCTGCAGCACATCCATTCCCCGTGTTTATGTCTCACAACACCTTGGAAAACCTATAACAGACAACCAACGGACACAGCAGAGTTTGACACAGACTTGGAACAGAGGTTAACTGTGTCTTTAATATCACTCCATTAACAGGAAATGTGTTAAATAAACAACTCATTAGGTCTTAGGAATTAGACTTCAAAAGAATACAGAAAGCCTAGAAGCTGGAGCCAGCCTGAAGCCAGGAACATACTGAATCTGATCTCAGTCACAGTGATTTGACTATTTTTGAGCATCATCCTGCTGCCTAGGAGAATGTGGTGGTACCACACCACTGGTGCCACATCCAGAATCCAGCTCTGCCCAGCTTTCGTGTTTCAAAAGGCAGGTTAAAAAACAGACAAAGAAACAAAAAACAAATAAAAAACCCCACCAGCCCCTAAAGACTGAAAGTATTCCTTAGCATGCCTTACACCCATATGTGAATCTCCAGCTCAACTGAAATTTTAGTTCCAGACCTTGAAGCGCATTCCTCCAGCACGCTGGGCTCCACATACTACAATACAGATAGAAAAAGAATCCAGGACTCGGCTCCTGAGCAGGAGCATCCCCTAAAGCTGTTGCATTCAGAGAAAAGTCAGTTCCAGAAACCAAACTCATATAAACAGTTGTATCACCCCCTCTAAGCCACCTTACTCTTACCTGGATTTACAAACAGCTCTCCACAACCTGAGCACAGACCTGATCCCCCAGCTCAACAGCTGGGGCACAGTCTTTGCATTCTACTCTGCATTAATTTTATTGCAGTTTTCTAGTTGTAATGTTTTATATGTTTTAATTGAATCTTTATAACATTAATTTTATCACAAGTGCATGAGCATGATTTTGCTTCTTTGGATTCAATGCCAAAACTCAGAATAAATAACAAAAGTGAGCTGCCCCCTCCCCAACAAAAAACACAGAGAAAACCTGTTTATTGCTTTCCATAGCAAATTTTTTACTCACTGACTAGAATTTAAGAACTTTCCATATTCTTCACTATCACAGACTTGTCTATCATGGATGAGTCATTTAGTTTTTCCATGCTGCAAGCCCTCGTCTCTAGAAATGCTGTTCAGTGCTGCCCTGTCTGTCTGGTGAGTGGTGAGAATATATTTATTAAAATGTGTTCATTACTTAGTAATGAGAACCATGTAAGAATGGAGAAAAAGAAAGCCAATCGTATCCTGGGCTGTATCAGGAGAAGTG
The DNA here is from genome assembly GCA_027574665.1 of Rhynochetos jubatus. Taxonomy (NCBI): domain Eukaryota; kingdom Metazoa; phylum Chordata; class Aves; order Eurypygiformes; family Rhynochetidae; genus Rhynochetos; species Rhynochetos jubatus. The sequence continues at coordinate 38,519,479 of CM050654.1, read as the reverse complement.
TGGCCAGCAGGGCGAGGGAGGGGATTCTCCCCCTCTACTCTGCTCTTGTGAGACCCCACCTGGAATGCTGTGTCCAGCTGTGGAGCCCTCAGCATCAGAAGGATATAGACCAGTTGGAACGAGTCCAGAGGAGGCAACAAAAATGATCCAAGGGCTGGAACACCTCTGCTATGAAGAAAGGCTGAGAGAGTTGGGCTTGTTCAGCCTGGAGAAGGCTCCAGGGAGACCTTATTGCAGCCTTCCAGTACCTGAAGGGGCCTACAAGGAAGGTGGGTGGGGGGTCTTTTTACAAGGGTCTGTAGTGACAGGAGAAGGGGTAACGGGTTTAAATTGAAAGCGGGGAGATTTAGATTAGATACCAGGAAGAAGTTCTTCCTGGAGAGGGTGGTGAGATGCTGGAACAGGTTCCCCAGAGAAGCTGTGGATGCCCCATCCCTGGCAGTGTCCAAGGCCAGGCTGGATGAGGCTTGGAGCAACCTGGTCTAGCAGAGGGTGTCCCTGTCCATGGCAGGGGGGTTGGAACTAGATGATCTTTATGGTCCCTCCCAACCCAAACTATTCTATGATTCTAAAAATATTTCCTTGGAATATCTTGTACTAGATTTTTTGAAATAGAGCTAGGGAAAGGGGATTCGGAGGTAAAGGCTGATGCCACGTGTTCTTTACCCCTCTTCTCAGCCTTTCCCCAAATTATCTTCTCAGGATCAAAAGTTAGGTTTCTGTTGAGTTCAGCATTTAATGTTTTTCTTGGTACATCACCTACGTGAAGGGGTGGGTGTGTGTGTGGGGATCAATATTTCTATTGTTTAATTCTACATGGTGTTTCACAGCTGTGCTGACACAAAACTGAAGCCCAAGTTAATGGACAATGCTATTTCACTGCAATTCCGTCTTTTCACCACTGGGCACCACAGCAAGGTCCTCCTCTGACCTGTTTGCTGGAAGGGAGAAGAATACTTCAAATAACATTTGGTGTGGTGGTGAGGCATCTGTTTAATAAGAACAAAGATAATTGAAAAGTGACTCCCAGTTTCATCACTGAAATGCAGAATTCAAAGATTTTAACCCTCCTGTGTAGGTGAAATTCTTCATATACTGTGTGGTTGTTACTTCATAGTGTCTACATATATATGCTAGGTTTGCATAGGGGATTAAGGGAGTTCGCAGCTAGCCGCTGTTAGAATCAAGTAATATTTGAAACCTAACTCTCACTGTCTCCTTCAGAAAACCTTGCCAAGATTGCCAGAAGCTATATTTAAAGTCCCTCTTTTCCCTCCTCCCTTATATCTATTTAGATATTCTTTATCCTAAATGGTAAAATTGGACTTCTTTCATTATTCTCTTCTGTGCAATATCTGTGGTTAATTTTAAGTAGGATCTGTTGTTAGAATCTGAAAAGCTTTTGAAGCCCAGGTAATTATTAGCCCCAGACTTCTGTAGTTTTGGACTTGTACATACTCTGATGCTTTCCTTACTCTTTTCAACTCATTACAAATGTTTCCTAATTATTAAGCATATGTGACTTGTGAGCAATGTCTTACATTATTAATGGACCAGTCTCTTAGAACTCAGTGGAAAAAATCAGAACTCCTTATGAAAAGTTGTTACTGTGAAAGTAGTAACTTTTCATATTTAATATCAATGAGGTTTTACTTTGTCAAAAGACCAAAGTAATATGATTGTATTAGAGGCTAATAGCATGACAGTCATCTTTGTTAAGTAGCTTACATTTTCAGTACCATCTAAAGGGAGACAATTTTTCTCCTCTATTTTGAGGCTTGTCTTGGTTAAAAAAAAAAAAAAAGCTAAAATCACTTTCTGTCTAGCAACAAATTTTACCAGCAAAGAGCAAAATCCTGAAAAAACAGTTTCACAATCTAAACAATGACACGTAGTTAACTATGTAACTGTGACAGGTGAAATTATGAAAACGCTAGATTTGAGTAATCATCCTTTTTCCAAAGGTACCTGGGCAGCTCGCAGCTCCCTGAGCTTCCCTGTTCTCAGAGGTGGGGAATTCAATGCAACTGCTGCCACAATTAGATAGACTCTTGGCTGAAAACCTAGGCTGTTCGGTCAATCAAGTGCAAGGTGATTTACAGCTGATAGGTATTTGAAGATGGAGGGTACACACGCTCTTCTTGAATTGATTTTTTCCTTGTTAGTCTTTTAGACTCAACACGACTGGGAATACACCAATTTCAACATGTCCCTCCATATTACCCCTCCAGGTCAAAACAAAAGAAGATTGAGTTCACTTTTGTAGCAAGAAACAAGTTGCTGTGATCAGGGCATGAGAAAGAGAAATGCCTGCAATGCTGCGAATCCAATCAGAGCCCCTTGGAGTTGCACAGAGCTCCCTGCCAAACCTCTAAGGCGCTGGTGATGAGGGATGATAATTTCATTCGCCATGATCAGGCAGAAGAAAGGTATGATCAAATGGCAGACAAAATTGGAGCCTAAATTAAATCCCAGAAAAAGATCTCACAAAAAACAAGCCCTCTAAGGCTAATGAAGTTGAATTAAAAACTGTTAAATCGGCTTACGAACAACTATTATCACAAAGTGCTCATATATCACTTCCACTAGCCAAATATCAGATATATGAAAAGGGGGAATACAGCCAACAGTATGTTAGCACATTTAGTAAGGGGAAATCAAATATTCTGCCTAACACCAGAAATTAAAAATCAAGCAGGGAGCCAATTTACTCATAGAGATATTAATAAAGTTCTCAGTGATTTTTATAAAGTATTGAATAGTTCCCAATTATATTATGGTGATAAACCCCAGCATATTACATTCTTTAAGAATTCAGTAATATTTTTCTAGGCTGTTTCAAATAGATTAAATTAAACAAGAAGTAAAAACAACAATCCATCCTAGAGGTACTTTTAAATGTGAATTCTGACTTAAAGGAGACTTGGATGGTTTTGATTACTATGATGCACTTACTGAACTACACAGTCTCCTCAATCCCTCGAATAAATCTTTAAGGGGATGATATCCAGATAGATTTCTAAATAATATATGTGTCTGAACCATAATATAAAAATTTTAAGATCTAGAAGCTGCGCTTCCTCAGGTCTCTGTTGTTTTTAAATAGAGTAATCACAATATCAATGCAAGACCTTTATCATACGAGAATCCTTATTAGCTAAAATGTAAGAGTTATCACCTCTGCTCTTTGCCTGAAACAAGAAGCAATCCACACTAGATGAGATTTGGGGGTTTTTTAATGTCAGTGGCTGGAACTAATTGAATTCAAAGTTTTAAGTGTCAGCAGAGTTGCCACAGAATCCAGTAGTTGTGTTACAAAATATTTACTCACACTAACTGATACTCAAGGAGACAAGAAAGCAAACAGAGCTTATTGAGCTGCAGCCTAAGACAGGAAATCGTTAAGGGAGAACAAAAATGGACGTCTTTCAGAGTCGTTTTAAAGAGTCCCTCCTCAAAAAGGTGAAATTTCATCCATCACCAGAGAACACAAGACAAATGTGACTTAGGGACCTTTCTTTACAAGGCTGTAGTTGCCCTGATTTTCAGTAGCACATAAACAACCAGTATTTTGAGCTCTAAAAGGTGCTTGACATGAGGTCAAACATTTGACACGATGTCCAATGTATGTATGTCAAATGTCTGACATGAGGCCCAACAATGGTTTCAGGAGCCCCTAAAGCACTTCTCACTGCAGAAACAGGTGAGAAGCCATCGGACAAGGATGCTTATACAGTCTTATTCTCATGTCACAAACTAACGGTATCTGCAGCATTGACCACCGACACACTCTGAACGAATATCTCTGTGCTTGTCTACAATGGGTTGCTAGGAAGTCATCAGAAATCTGTCAGTGAATGCAGAGGAATGCTGAAAAAATAGGTTAGGAAATTGTTATATTTTTGTTCAATAAACTGTACACAGATAAAGGAATTAATAATTCTTCTCTTTGAAGAGCTGTTTTTCATGCCATGGGACAGAAAGAATTCACGAGTTTCCCAAAACTGTTACACCAGTGTGATTAGCTCCCTGACTTGATGCCATACCAACTGAGAAACTAAGAGAAGGAAGGGGATAAGAGAGGTATATAACATTCCCAGCAGCTCACTGGAAACTGCTCTTCAGACACATGAGTGAGCACCGATTTCGGTGGCACCATAGTGAAACTCTTGTTGTAGCTGCCTTATGATTTCCATGCATAGGAAGCAGCAAAGTGGCACCTGCCACCAAGTGCTGCCAGTGACTTCAGTGGCAAACAGGGAGTAGTGACTGTGATAGCAAGAGCTTACCATCAGGTACAAACAGTGACAATAAATATTTCACAAGGAAAGAGGAAAGATGACCTAAAGCAACTGGACAAGAAGAAACAGTATATGTCATGAAGGCCTCCAAGAAGATCCTGAGACAAAGATGTGTGGAGATAGGCACGAAGTAAAGGACAGCAGTCTGTGGGCTTGCTTTTCTGGTCTTACCAAGAAAGAAGATAAGGTGAGGGCAAGAGAAACGATCTAGCTTGCCCACAACAATGGTGAAGATAAAATAGATTTGAGAGATAAGAGAGCCCAAGGAAAAAGGTAAGTATGAAGTTGTATGCCCTGGTGAGACCGTCTTGTCCTGGCTGAACACTCGGGAGACAAAGGTTCAGCTGGGAGAAAGAGGGGGCATGAGGACCAAAACCCCCATGAACAAGTGGAAAAAATTAAACACAAGAGGTAAACCAAGAAAGAAAGAAAACCCATACAAAATCCCATCGGTGCACACACACAAAAAACCAACTTTACAAGTAATAACGAGGCTGAATTATTTCTTTAACCTGGGCAACGACCTTCCAATTACCTTTAAAAATGCTTATGGTTTGAATCAGGTGCTGGCTGTGATATGAATCACAATATGAGCTGCATGTGTGATCCCAGAGCTGTGGCTAAAGCCAGAAAGGTATTCAGCCAGGACAGGGACACGTATAGCTCTGGGAGACATGCAGTGCAGGAGACCTCATCTGAACTGGTAACGGACAATTACAGGAGTATACTCCAGAGGACATAAGTGGGAAAAAAGGTAACTGTATTAATGGCACAAAAGCATAATGTCTATTGCTGGTACTTTCAGCATAGAGCAATTTCGAGGCCTACTGTGATCTTGAAGCACATTCAGTAAGGAAAAATTAGAAACAATTCCCCACTGTGGGCTAATGAACTAATACAAAAGCATGAGCAAATCTCATTTCTAAAGGACATCTGTAGACTAGAGGTTTAATTGATAACCTTAGGACAAAAGCTTCATAGAAAGTACCAAAAGTGTGAATCTGAAGTAGAAAAAGTAAAATATGATCAAATGTTGAAAGTGAGTCAACATCTAGTAGGAAATCCCAAATGTAAAATTGCATTAGTTCCAGCACATTTCTGCACAGAAGTAAGCGAGCTCTTAGTGGAAATGGCAGAAGATTTACTTGACATTTTTTGTTGAAAATAAACTCTTTTCTCCCTAAGAGAAAAGGGTTGTGTGAGGTGGATACAGAACCATACATACTGAGGGGTAAGCATAAGAGCGGAGATAATGTCTCTGTGACTAATTAAAGAGGCAGGTAAAAGAAGGGTTTCTTTCCATTTTTTTAAAGGTGTGTGACACCAGCTTGAATGTTGCATCTCTGGAAGTTCATTCAGACTTTTCTTATTGGAGAAAAAAGTAAAAAAACCAACACAAACCAAGACACAGCAAAGCGCTTTCAAAATTACCTGTCTCAAAGTAGAGAACTAAGGCACAAAGAGCAAGCAGCTAACAACACAGGTCCTTTGAAGTGGAGTAAAAAAAAAAAAAAAAAAAAATTACAGCAACCATACAGACTGGGAGGAGAGCCCCAGGATCTCTTCCTTGCTAGTTAATGGGGATGCAAGAGTTGCCCCCAGGCTACATTCACCTTTCCATCAGGCTAAGCCTGTTGGGCTCCTTTCATGTATTGAAGCAGTTATGTCTTACACGATCTGATGAGAAAAGCTAGAGGCAGCAGATGGGAAACTGCATCTGTAAGGAACGCTGCCACCTCCCTCTCATTTCCAAGGCTGAGAGTGGGAAAGGGCCATGTCAGAGCAGACTAAGTGGTGTATGTCCCATCAGCATGGTCCAGAAGGAGAGATGCACGAGAAATTTGTAACCTGCAAACCCACTAGTTTAGTGAGCGACTGTGGAAGAATGAATACCATTAAAGATCTATTGCAAGAATTTCACCAGCCTCAGCCTTAAAATAAAAATTATGTTTTTTAGAAGACCGTGGCAAGCATCATGTTTTAAATTACATTTCTTCATATTTTGGTGGAGCTTTGGACAAAAGAAAGTGCACGTTATGGGGTAAAGATTTAAATATCCATAAAACCTCCAAATTTGCAAAGATGTCTGCAGCCAAACACACCTCTGCTATAAACACTGTTTTGGAGAAGCTCATAGAAGCGAAGTGCTTTTGTTTACTCATCTCTGCTTCTCCCAGAATTTTGATGGCTTGATAACATGCATGAAAAGCAGAAATCAGTCCAGCACCCTGCTTTTTAAAAATACTATAGTACATAATTGAGAAATTTGAGAGGAACCATGTCTGATTTTCCATATGTTCCATTTTGAGCTTTCAAAGCTATTATTATCTAAGTAACACAGGAGTACGCACAAGGAGGGAAAACAGCACGCTACTATCACTATCCTATAGGTGACTCAGACTTGATATACAGCATGTTTACTTGTACATAGTCCCATGAGTTTACAAGGAGTCATGTAGCTCCTCTCTCAAATACCTTTAAATTTAACCAGGGCAAAGATGACAAAACATAAGGGAAAACCTTCAAGGAGGAAAGAATGATAAGATTATTTATAATGAGAAGCAAGATTGCTTGAAGATACAGCTTAATTACAAGGGAGAATTTGTAGGAAGTTAGAGAGAAAATACTTGACAGAGAACAAGGATACAATCATGGGAGCCACATAAAAGGATGTACAGAGTTGAAGAAATGAGAATGCGAATAGATTATGTGAATGTACATTAAGCTCTCACTTTTTTTTTTTCTCCCTGAGACTCTCTCCAAAGTTGAAAAATGCTCTTGGATATTTGCCATTCAGTTGGTGAATCTGAGAACACACCCCTGCAGGCCCATCATGGGTCTAGATTGGCCTAATAAATCACTTGTCCCAAGACAATGCAATTAAGCCTAATTAGCCAATGCCTTTATTCCTAAACAGTCTGTTCCCAAGGGAAGTTTTAACTTTTGGTTTCTAAATTAGCTCGAGGAGCTGAATTGTTCTCATCTCCTTGGCACAGAAACAGTTCATTTCTACCTTTATGCACTCGGGGGACACGTGTTCTCCTCCACGAATAGTTTTTCCATACATTAGTCCACAATTTGAGTTCACTAGGACCAGCGACAAACCCTTCTCCAAAGGGCAGCATGCACACTTCCATCTGTGACCCCTGACTTTCCACCTTGCTTCGTTCAGCACAGCTCCTTGGAAGTCCCTACCGTACTTCTCCAGATCCCACCTTGGCTGGGCCAGGGGACTCTGTTCTGCTAAAACTTTCAGTAGTGCTGAGTTTCTCAGAGCTGATAGACTCCAAGGGTCAGCGAGAGCTGGATCATCTTAGTCTATTATTCCTAGAAGCATTTTAAACAAAGGCAGCTTTAGTTCTTTCCAATAGAGAAGATAGAAAACAGTCCTCCTTCCCAATCTTTTCATGGCTGTCCTTTGCTCCCAACTCACATTGTTCTAAAGCAACATTATTTTCAGCATTTCACAGAAGCTTCAGCTGTTCAATTTGGGGATTATGTGGCTGTAATTCAAAAAGAAATAATGTGGTATCTCCTCATAGATCAAGAAAGTAACTAAAGACAAACTCAGCTGGAGCTACCAGCCCCGGGAGGGGTTGGGCAACCTCTTGCAAAACAAAGTTACTGGGCAGAGAGGCTCTGCACTGGAACAGGGTGGGGACCCAGAGTGCCTGGGAATAATGGAAAGGGGAAGATGTATGGAGCTGGAATAGGGCATTTTTGTTTATCGCACACCAGGGTAAAAGTTCAGATATCCAACAGCTGGGCAGGTCTCTATAATGAAGTAGCAAGAAGCCATTTGTGTTCTGGCATCTTGGCTGGAATCAAGATGCCGAAAAGGAAAGTGATCTAAGAGGGAGGGTTGTTATCTCATCTCTGCCTATGAAGAAATTGCCTGGAGATACCTTGTGTGTCTCAAAGCTGTGTAAAATAGTTACATTTTTGTTTCTTGTTCTTTGATACTTTTTATCCTACAGTAAAAGCCTACACGCTCTGTGGACATCAGCTGCTCCCTGCACATACAGCATTTCTTCACATCACACAAACTTTATTTTTAAACTCTACCTGCTGCTAGTCTGTGCTAAAGTTAAGTCCTGATAAATCCTTTCATTTTAAACACTAGACTGTGTACATTTTTCATTTAATCCTCTGCCAAGGCTTATTATTGTTCTCCTGGCTGCTTTACATACATTTATTTCCCTTTCATCTTTTTAAATTGTGCCTTACTTTTTCTTACAAGGATTTGACTAGGACACTTTTTTCTTCTCCTATCTCAGGACTCTGAGTTTGTCTCCTCCTGTCCCTTATGCCAGCTGACAGCAGAGCTGAACTCACAGCACACTTACAACTGCAGATAATCTTCTGTAAACACCTGATTTTTCCTGTACCTTTTATCCCAGGTGCTCACAAACATTCACATGACCTTATAGCTACCTTGCTTGGCATATTTGAGTTATCCTTCTTTTTATAAATGGAGAAATAGAGAAAGAGGGGGGAAAGAAAAACCAATGGAAAAATATAAAACCCCGAAACATTTCTGGAGCCCAAAAGAGCTATTCAAGCAAAATTTCAGGATTAGTAGGTCACCTTAATGCTCTCTGGACTTTAGAGACCTCCCTTCCACAACGTAACTGCATTTCTGTAGAAATCTGGGGGCACAGGATCAGCCTGCACTGACCAAACAGATTCAGTAGCATTTAATAGCTCTGCTCTGTCCAGGTCTTTTTTATTTGAAACCTTCCCATAGACAAATCACTCCAGCACAATTAGCCAAGAATATATTGCATTGTGATATATAGAGCAGGTATTAAAAAAGCTATTTGAGTATTAAAAGAGACTTCAAAGGAGGTGAGATCATGAGAGAATAGGAATATATTGGACCCATATATGTCAGATGGATTCAGTTTTACTGCTCTAGGAAGAAAGATAGGGGACTAGCAAAGGACTACCCAACCTACTTGGGTACAGATATTAATTAGGATGGTTACAACATGTAACTTTCAGACCCACGGCCCTTGCAGTGAATTAGAGAAGTATCCCCAGCTAAGCCAAGGAGTGTGGGTTGGCCTTTGACGTGACACAAAAGAAGAAGACATAGGTGCCTGTATTGTCTGTAGCCTCCCTCTTCTAACTGTCAGACCTAAGGATCAATCTTTGCTCTTGGCCCTAAATTCTTTTTCAAGCTGGTGAATTACCAGCTTCTAAAACTCTTGTGGGAAGCTTTCACAGCCATAAAGAAAGTGGGCTTGATGTTGCCTTTTGTCTGCTGGGATGTGACATGGTGTTACTGAATAACACGAGGTTTGGACTGTGTAGGTTTGCAGCTAGGCTGCCACAAGCTCGGTCTGCAGACTCAAAGCAGAAAGCAGTTTCAGCATGGACCTAGCTGCTGGTAGTAAAGCTACTAAATAAGTTAATAACTCCTTCACAAGCTGTATTTTTAAAAGAATGTAGCAGTACTCTGTTGTCCAGGGAGAAAGGTCTGGATGGAGCTGCTGGTATTAGCAAAGCTCTGGGCATATCCAAAGGCATACTCATAGATGCAGAAGTTAAAACAAAATACCTAAATGTCTTTGATGATGGGCAATAGCTGGGCTTCAGGATTTAATTTTAAAGTTTTGGATTGAGCTGTTTAATTTTCAGGAATTACCTAAGTCCTTTTTGCCCCAGCCTCAGTCAGTAACAGGCACTTGGCAAATGTTCTGGGTCTGCCTCTCTGAATTATGGGCAGGACATACATCTTTATATTAAAATACAATACATTCTTTTGATATAAGACTAATTATCTACTCAATAGCTTGCAGAAAATATGAAGGATGAGACAAATTCAAGAAATCCATATACGTGGGAAAAGTGACTTGCATAATATTGACCATGAGTTAAAAACAATATTTCAGACAGTTTAAGTTAGAAGAGTATATCAGCCGGATTGGAATTTAATTACCCAGTTATGTGTGGGCTGAGATGTTCAAAAAGAGTGTTCCGTGCTTCTGTTTTTGAATGACGTTGTCTGGCCACTGGGTGTCATCCTTGATTCAGATGACAAGCGAAGCCCTTCTAGATACAGCATAAAAACTGCAACTTCCAGAGCAGTTAAATTCCACTCTATTTGATTGTACAACATACAGCAAATTGCTCTGCATTTAAATCAGCTATAAAATTGAATACTTTGACATAGACAAATTCTCCTTTGTCTCACTGCCTTATTTGTAGGCCTGAAATGGCTGGTTGATGCGGAAAAGAAAGAAAAAGTAATGCAACCTGGGCATATTAACTACAAACAATTTGATGAGTGATTATCAAATCCCAGGAAATATGAAATAGCTATGATTAAATAATGCAAAGGGCCTATGCAGAAAGTTGGGAATTATACCCTTAATTGGGGCCCAGGCTGAAAAAGCCTATTTCTTATATGCAATTGTATTTAAGACATTCAATATCCAGATTCAGTACACAAGTTAATGACTATGTATGAAGAAACTGGTTCAGGAAAAACTAATTTAAGCTCTTACCTCACTACGAGCTACTACCCTCACAGAAGTTTCAAAATTTCATCAAGAAAGGAAAATGTCTCCAAGTCCTTGAGATTTTATTCATTCCTCCTATTGCTTTTCTGTGATTTCTATCTGGGTTACATTTTTTCACTGCTCAGCATCTTCCCAGCTCCCCACAGCCAGGGTCCAGAGGTTTGGTCATAGGAGCGATGCCTGCAGCTGGCTCACAGGGAAACAGAAAAAACACCAACCCTTCCAGGAGTAATATCCAGATATTCAGAATATTTTGCCAGTGTTCACATGTGAGGATCGAATCAGCTCACAACAGGTCATATGTCATCCTAATGAGTTTTCTGTTACGGGTGGCTGAGAAGAACTTATCAGCGTTATTTTGTTATCTTCTAGGAGTCTAGACAGTCTGAAACCACCACATAGTGCAGCAAAGCTGCATATTATAATATTATTTCTCTCTGAAACCTGATTTAGTTTGCCTTCTTCAAGCTAAAATAAAAGCAAGTGCCAGCAATTTCTCCAAGCATTACAGCCAGAAAGAAATGTTTACATCTGACAGCGCATTAAAAGCATTAATCCTACTGTTCTTAATATACATACACAGAGTACGGTCATATAACATTTTAAAGAACAGCTATATTTTTAATGCAGCTAACCTCAGTTGATAGCACAGCTTTTCATGGATTATACAGTCTTTGAGAACACAGATCTCCATGTAATGCTTCCTAGCTTTACCAGTGGATATAATTTTAATGAAAACATGCCAGTATTAAAGAGCTATTAGGCACAGAGTGGAAATTGTCTTTGATTTTGTTCACCAACCAAAGACTTCAATGATTTTTAAAAAATCCATTTTTAAAAGATGATGTTAAATATTCTCTTTACATTGAACAGTCTCACTGGCATGATTTAGGTTGCTTGTTTTTAATATTGCAAGCACTCTCTTTTATAATTATATTTAGTTTAGAAAGGATAGCAGGCTGAAAGCAGAGGAGGAAAGCTATTTGAAAGGTGTGCATGTACATTAACAATTTTAAAATTTACTAAAATTAACATAGAACAACCCATCAGATGTAACAAAGCCAGATAACCACATTATCTTATCTTGTACTACCCTTTTCTTTGATGCAATAAGTCAGTAACAAATATTAACCCAATGAGTGTTTTTTTGAAGCAGGGAATTTCTTCTACGTATATACATAGTCTACAACCAGGAATCTATACGCTTTCTCACTTTCAGATGTCAACTCAAAGGAAAGATACTTTTCCATTTAAACTTCACAGCACCTTTAATTTGGGTAGAGAAATATACTTACACTGGTTTAATGCTCTGGGAATGCTTCTCATGAATGTAGGCACCAGCAAGACCTCCTGCTCCAGAATTTAAATACTGCAAAGAATAAATCAACATGTACACATGTTGTGCTCGTTATCTGTGGAGAATAGCTTTCCTTCCCACACTCTGCTCTATTAAACAGACCAGTTTTAACATTTCTAGTGGTTTCTAACTGGAGAACTTAGCATTTGTCTCAAAGTGCTGATGTAGGTAAAAGCCAATATATTTTTTCAGATGAGTTCTAAAAATATCCTTCTGGTCTTATATATGATACTTGAAGTCTAACAGACAAAAGTCTAGAAAACTTAAGTACAGCTGAAGCATGTCATAATACATACAGAAAAGTCATCAAACAATTCATTTGACTGTATCTGTTAGTCCTTTATCATAAGAGAAATCAAAGTAGTTAAAAATACCTCGTTCTATGATCTGAAATTATTTGACTTCACGCAAGAATATTGTCTTATTTAGGGACCACTTAAGGAAATCCTACAGCCACAAGACCTTCTTGGTGTGGAAAATATGAAGAGCCTCTGTTAGTGTGACCGCAGAGCAGAGCGTACTTCAGAGAAGATGTTTAACCACCACTAGCGTCCACCTCACATCTGCAAGACCTTGCAGGTCGTTGTTACTATTACCTTTTTGAATCTCTCATAGCAAAACCAACACTACATCAGTGTCCATCTCCTCACAGCGACTGGTTCAAACATTCAGTGAAGTCTTGATCAAACAGTTCAGGTGCGGTTCTTACTCATGTGACCAGTTTTCTGACCCACCATAGAAGTGACATTGTGGAAAATAGTCTTCAACAATGAATCTGGTTTACCTTGTAAGAGCACCAGCAGGCAAAATCTACTCCCCAGTCATGCAAGTGAAGTTCCACGTTCCCAACAGCATGAGCCAGGTCAAATCCAACAAAGCAACCCTGTAGGAAACAGATAATTATTATTCTACTTATTGAGAAAATAATCACTATAAATTTATTTTGAAAGGAATATCTTAGAGTTTTACTTGCTCTTTATACAGGCATGCTATCAAGTCCCATCTGTTTTGAGTTTTTATAGAAAACAAGTTTTTTATACCATAGATAAATGTAGAAATCATGAATTGTTTGTGGGCTTGTCTTCAAGGACGCTTAGATACGGTTTATATGTCTAGGGTTTTTTTTTTTTCTCCTGCAATAAAGTGGAATCACTTGAAATAAGTATTCAAAATGAATGCATTATTTCAAACTGTTGTATAGCATGACAAGCTCTATGCAGAGACAAAATGATGCCAGTCATTTATGACCAATTAAGTTACACCACATACTTGTACTTAAACTATGAGGATCTTACTCTTTGGGAATCCAAAGGTGAGATCACATCCTATGTAACACATTGATTTTTAAGGACTTTTCCAACTTAAAGAGTTGAAAAGCATTCTATAAGTTCTTTGTGAAAACTGTTGCGTTTTTCCTAACCACAATTTGCATGGGATACTGGGGGAAAAGAAAAAAAGGCGTGTAAGGACCACAGATATATAGATCAAAAAGTCGCAGTTTTACACAGTAACCACTGGATGGCAGCATTTTTAAACTAAAAAGTTCTTCCAAGCTTTGCTATATATTTAAGCACTGAGAACTAAAACTGTCTTTTCTGCCTGGACTACAAATTAAATGCTATTCTGCAGTTTGCTTTTAAAACACAAACATCTTGCTTGCAAGCATCATGGTAGAAATAAGAGCGAGAGCAGAGGCTTCAGAAAAATCAACGTCCAATGATAAAACAAAGGATTTTTTTAAGGATCTCTTGCTGTTTCTTGCACGAAGGGAGCCTTAACTAAATTATTTAAACAGTGTTTTAGTATATTTAATCTTCTGTATAAACTAGATAACAATTTGAATGAAGTAGCATTTTAAGAAAATGCGACACATTAATTCTAGCGGAGGCGTTGCTGAAGTTATTATCTTGAGAAGTTGCTCCAAAACGATGGGAAGGAAACTCACTGCATTTACAGGAACTAAACATTTCCTCTTAAACAGAACCAAAGTTCCAATAAACAGAGCCTAGACTTCACACCCTTGTCTTCACAGGGACACTCAGAAGTGAGTTAAGACAAACCAACTGAAATGGTGAAGCTAATGCTGAGAAGCCAAAGCACACTGAATGCCCATGGGAATACTCTCACTGAGAAATAAAATGCCCTTGGTTTAGAGGAATAAGCTACAGCAAACTAAAGCCAATCTGCTATTGAATGAGAAGGTTTTCACAGGGTTTGAAGGCATTAACTTAAAAACTTCAGTTGACTGGGTTTAAACATTTACAGGTATTCTTTTGTACTTACACCCTACACAAACATTTTTGAAGAACAGCTATCAGAGATTCATTGATTGCAGTAGAAACCAGGATACAACATGATATGCTGAGAGTCTTGCAGAATGCATGTGTCCGGCCATCCATTAACAAACAAACAAACAAACCCAGTAGTTGCTTGTGTATATATAAAAAAAACAAAAAACAAAAAAAGGACTAAGAAATTTAATTCTACGGTTGTCCTGTCCCTATCAGTAAGTGATAATAAACTCTATTAAAAAATATGTTCGAGCACCAGATGACAAATTAAGAAAATGCAGTAGAGGGGATGTAGGACAAGACTCTTCAGGACACAAGCAGATTGGATGCCCTTGCAGTCACAGTAGCATAATAAGGCTCCATGGCCACATCTATACCTGCAACCTCAGCACGCACAAACTTTCCATGACACTGACACCGGCTGGCCCAGATCAGCTTGCACCCACATCATGGGCTAGTAACCTGCAAAACAGAATGGCCACCAACATGCCACCCATGGATCATCTTCCTGAACGGCTTTAACTTCTCCCCAGCACTTTAGAATGGGTTGGTAAATCCTACTAGGCACTATTTAACTTACTAACAACACAGCCTGAAAATCTGGGTTCAGCACTGGCAGGTTTCCCACATAATCTGGGAAACACCCACACGTACCATTTTGTCCGAGTTGTCATCTGCAAGATGGGTGGTGCTGGTTTGCTTTCCCAGGGAGGTGTCTGGCACTCGAGTCGCACCAACAGCAAATGTTTAGCCACACAGATTGCATGATAAAAGTAAAACAAACTGAAACAGCTCTCCCTGCACAAGCCACGCAGAACAGGGACTGCGTGGGAACATCACTTTCCCAGACTAGGGGGAAAACAGAGCTCTCCATCTGCTCTGGGTGAAGGAGAGGACATGTGCCCTCCCCTGCCTCTTCCGTTTTATTCTAACATCTAAAAGTCATTTCTGCAAAGTGTCTGGGTAGCTGCTGATAACCAGCAGGTAACAACTCAGCATGGACAATGACATTTGGAGAGAGGAAGAGAAATGACAGCTTCACACCAGCAAAGCTGGGACATTTAAAAAGAGAGACAGGAAAAGAAATGAAGATGAAGGATCTTAAAGCTCTTCCTACTGGGACTCAAGAGATTAAAATACTTTACATACGATACAGAGTCAGTGGAAAGTACAATATAACTTATGAAATTAAAATCGTATTTGAAAGCTAGAGTCTCCTAAAAGTCAGCCATTTCTTCACTTGTAGAAGAATAAAACAACTCAACCTCCTCCATCCTCTAGAGCAGGCACAGAAGTACAAAACAAGGAAAACTGTTACATCCTCTTCAGCCTGCTGATGAGTGTCTTGCACAATACGTAGTAATTTTGATTTATCTGAGAGACTAAGATGGAAAAATAGCCTGAGGTAATTTTTCAAGCTTAATTTAGTTCATTTAATATTTAATGACTTAATGAAGCTGTCTATGTGCAGAGCTTTCACTCTGGGAGGAATCTTAACGTATGTAGAGATCTTAGGAAATTGGCTTAAAAAATGTAAAAGGAAATCAGTAACTTAATTCATAAATGATTGACCTCAAGAATCCTAGGACATTTTCCAGACCTCCTGAGCCTGCAGCTCAAATCTCTAGCCAAGCCCTGATAAGGTACAACACTGCAGGATTTTATTTCAATTGTACATTAAAAGAATTATTAAGACCATCTGTGCAGGACTTTTCTTTCTGGCTGACAAGTGATTTTTTTCCCTCCTCTTCTCAAATGACACTTCCACCTTGTATTTTCCCTTTCGGACTCTCTTGCTTGCCAGCTCTCCCCAGCCCATTTTGTCTTCAGGAGCATGAGGTCATTCACCACCCTTCGGCACCAGGAAAGGAAGCCTTCCATTTTTGCTATAAACACGACTTCTTGGGTTTTTCCACTTTTAATATACATTTTAAAGAACTCCCAGCTGTTCTGTGATAATATGTCGTATAAAAGACAATCATTCTAACCTCTGCTGGTTTCATCAGATCCAGAAGCTCTTGAAGGAGATATGGCCTTTAAGTCCACACATTTACTGTCCTGAAAGCTCATCAGCCTGGGAACAGGGACTGGTTGGATGCCACCAAACACATACATACAATGTGCCCATACACATTACATACCTGGGTTTTTTGGTTTTTTTCCTCGCTCCTGAAAAATCTGTGGGAGGTTCACTTTTACATTACGGCATTTCTAACAGGCATGCTGGTGCAAACAGGCCTTTGACATCTATCTGTGCCTGCTGGAGCACTACTGACCTGCTGTCAGAAATTTCTCTCCTCTTCAGTAACACGATGCAGTGTCTGTATAAGTGTGCCATGGTTTTGTGTATATCCATGTGGAAGCACACACTGTCAAGTTAATAGCATTTGCACGGCCCTACAGAAATTTTAAGCTCCCTGGTTATCTCCTCAGATAATATAAACACCAAATCCATCTTCAGTCCATATAATAAACTAACAGTGACTACTTCTCCCCAGAACACAGGTTCTTAGACACCTTAGGGTAGTTTATAGCTTTCAGTGAAACTGCATCACTTCCACTCATTCAAGCATGTGTCCCACAGTCCAGAGAGCATCTTTAGAGAGGCAGTAAAGTGACAGGCTTTTCCCAATTTGTTCATATTTACAGTAGAGGAGAAAGCTTTCCCTCTCAGACACCTTTCAGACACATCAGAGAGCAGATTTTGGGGAAGCAGCACTGAAGGCACATAGGCAGCTGTACCAAAGCTTTGCTTTTGAGCAGTGGGTGTCATTGTGCTATTAATAACTTGTCTTCCCTTCCAAACATTCCAGCATAGCCTTTTGATTATTTGCGATCAGCAAAGTACTGGAAGACCCTCAAGGAAGGCACCATGCGAGTGTTGCTTTTAGAGCTTCATAGAGCTAATACACAGACCCATTTCCCCCTGAAGCTAACTCCCTCCATTTCTTTTTCTTTGGCTTTCTGCATCCCTGTCAGAATTTGGTCTTGTTTTGTACCGTAATCAGGACCAATTTTGTCACCAGGTGCTGCTTTGTGAGAACATTCCCTTATTATATCCCCTGGGCCCTGCACTAGCTCTCACACCTGCTGTGCTCTCCCAGGGGAGACTTTACCATCACTTTCCAGCAGCATAACTTACTCCCTGACCTCCAGAAAAATTTCCACTGCCAAACCCACAGCAACAGAGGATGTATAGCTTGATGTGGGCCAGGAACCTCTCCAGAGAGTTAAAACATCAAATATAAATAGTTAGCTGGTTTGCCAAAATCCAGTGATACTAAATAAATTTATCCTTGAGTGGTTTAATCTTAGATAAGATACATCCAGTAAAAGACTGCCCCTACAGAAAGTCTGGTGACCTCCTGTGCATAAGAAGACTTAATTAAAAACTATTTTCTCATGGATTCCTGAGGCAATTCAGATGGTTAAAGAAGTTTTACAGCTATGTCCACAGAGCACACTGCCTGCAAGCTCTGAAGGCTGAGTCATCACTAAAATACAGTCCTCTTGTGACGTTGATATGCTCCACATTGTGCCTGTCTCCTGAAAACAGATCCGCCGAGCTGGAACACTGGCTCCATAGGGAGCTCACCTCCGTGCTCACTGGGGGCAAAAACTGCCACAGCATGGCTGTGGGAAAGGAAGAAAATTGTGAAAGTCTGCCAAAAAGCAGAAATCTAATGCAAAATAACTTTTAAGGAGAGATTAGAGCTGTGATTATCTCCTCCTCCTTCTCCAGTGAACTTCTTGAAATTCTATGCTTCAAGAAAAGCCCTGTAGAAGTTAATAGTCATGAATTATTTCTCCATATATTTTAAGTCACACCTGCAAGATTGCTCTCACAGGACTATTTCTTCATACAGCACACAGCCCCCAAAGGATCTGGGCACAGAGTGCTTTTACATTTTATCAGATCCCTACAGGTTTCCATATGTGCTCTGTTTTGTTCCACAAAACGTAGAAATTAAAAATATTTCACAAGGAAAATTGATCTAAAATTGGTGTGAAAAGGACAGGTCTGGAGAAATCCTACCTTTTCTTGGCCAGCCTTTGTTATTCTAGGAATGTTAAACAGCTGTCCCGTGTAGTACTGCACCCCACTGAACAGAATGACAGCAATAGAATCCCCCTCCTTCTCAATTACAGCAAGAATATCTTCAATCCTTAAGGTCTCCTCCCCCTAAAACAAAGTTAAAGCGCACATTTTACATCAACTCTGGCAGTAATGAAACTGTCATTTCTTATTTCATAATCTATATGTTACCGTGAGCTGTGCTGCTTGCATAAGGAGATCAAAAGCAAATCCTTACCTTGGTAATGGTATACAAAAGGTATATGAAGTAGCCTATGAGTAAGTTACCTCAAGAAAATCATTAGCAAACTTATCGTGAAGATACCAGTTATAAAAAGTCTATTCACTTCATATTCTAGAATGCTTCATACTGTTTAATATTTCAGACAGTTTTAATTTACAGTAAAAAAAAAAAATTGTGGTGCAAACTGCATATATAATTATTTTTATGTAGTATCTGAAATTTGTGACCCCCCCAAGACTTGGAAGTTATCTATCAGTTTCACTCTGTATTTTTCTGATAAACTTTGTGTCCCACAGGAAGCCATTATAAACCTGCCATATTTATATTTCAAAAACAATAAGTCTCACATCATCAAAAGTACAAAAATCCCCAAACCTGGGGTCATTAAATATAGAGGAATTTCAACCACACACAAAAAAATCATTCTTGATTCTTTATAGGAAAATTACTGCCCCATCCTCCTCCCGTCTTCCTAGCGAGGGATCATGTAAAACATACCACCACCTAGGGATCAATTAGGCAGTGAAAACCTAGAATTAAATTAGACTTGTTACTGAAAAGAGCTCGGGCAAGATTGTTGAATTGCAAGTAACTGTTATTATCTCAACAATCTTTGCAAATCTATCAAGCATTCAGGAGTGAGCTCTTTACTCACAAGATGACTCAGATTTCAGGAGCAAAAGGTCACCATCGGTTTATGGTTAGGTGAAAGTTCTTAATACCACAAAAGTGAAGCAAGGCAGTCTTTCAAATTAATCTGAATTGCATATTACTCAAAGCAGACCTTTCCCTTAGTCTGGGCTGATACACAGGCTGCTGTTGTTCATGTTGTGGCAATCTTTTACCTTAGGACGTTAAAAGGACATTGAGGTTTCTCAATGAGTTATTATATTTTGTAGTTCTCTCAGGATGCTGTCAGGTTTTGCACACAGGAAAAATAGAGAAAATACTTCTTCTTTTCCTATAAGCCACTAGTTGAACCAGACAATTATAAAATACATTGTAAGATCAAAAAATATACGCATAAACAGAATGCACAATTCAGAAGTTTTACCTAAAGCATTAGTAGAAATAGAGTATAACTTCTGCAGGCAGACACTAGAATAGTTGAGAATGTATGACTACTCTCCTATAAAATATGTTCCTGCCCTTAAGGGGCAGAACTGCCATATTTCTCACCCACCTCCCGCGGCCGCATCATGAGCATGCATTTCTCCACATCAAGGTTGTGAAGTCGAAGTTGGGACTCGACAGCGTACTGAAAGAGATTTCCATGCAGAGCACGTGAGCGCAACTATATGATAAAACAACTAAAAGGAAAATGGCCAAATGCATCAGAACTGCAGAAAAGGGATTCAGGTACCTTGCCTTCCACTAAAACTAATGCTTGAAAGCCTAATCCAACCCCACTGAGAACTTCAGAGATTTCCTTTGGTTTGAAAAAGATCAGAGTTTAATTCACATCATCAGTCAGCATGGATGAAGTCAAAGCCTAAACCTACAGGATAAATTCATGGAGCAGACTGAGGGTGGAAATGCGGTGAAGGATGTGTTTTAGCAGATGTCAGCACGCAAAGCTTCCACGGATAACAGCCATGAAGGCTGGCCATCACATCTCCAGGGGCTCTGGGTACCTATTTTGCTTGGAAGCACATGCTAAATCCCAGGCTGTCACATACACGTTGCTGGCAACCCAATCGAGGATTGACCAGCACGTATATGTTGTCCCATGCTATTCTCACATCTTAGATTTGCTGCACAGCTGGGAGGAAATGAGAGCTCTACACTCTTAGGTTATTTTGAAGATCTTACCCACTGGTTTTATCAATCAATACTGGTTCTGGAGATTGCATAAAAATTATCAAATACTACTATAACATCGTTTAGAATTACATGGCAGGAACTGAAGTGATGGCAGTTACAGAGGTTGTTACTGAAGTGCCATGGAAATTTAAGAAGACGGAGTCCAAAGGTACAAGTGTGCCTGGAACAAACGTGGCATTATTATGAACATTACTTAGAATAAAGGCAATTTGATGTTTATACATCTGTGCTGCCATCTTCATTACAAATAAACCTGTTAGTAGCTTGAGTCGTTTTTATTGCACCTTAGAGATCAAATTTGTTATCAATTTGCATGAGTTTACGAAGTTGATGATAAAGTAGCAGTGAGCCACAAACCCAAAGATTAATTTGCTCTAAGCTGTGACGCATGGGCTATTGTCTCCTACTTTATAGCAGACAAATTATGTTTGAACTAGTAATCCGAAGTGCTAAGAACAAACATTTCCATCTCTATCTGGGGTTATATAAGTGTTAATGTTGTGAGTTTGTATTGATTTGGTTTCATAAAGTAAAACAGCAACAAGAATTAATAAAACATTTACAACTTCAGTTGATTTAGGCCAGTAGTTTGCTCAATGTCTTTAAAAAGACTAATAAATCAATGCACCCATTCAATCTCTTCCTCTTGTAACATTTTTTATTTGAACAAAAGGAATAAAGCTACGATCTGTAAAATATGCTGAGCTCAAAAGCTTCTGACAGATTTTTTTATTGTAATGTTACTTGGACAAGATGAGCTAATAAATATTCAAATCAGACTACTGATATTCTTTGGAAAAATATTATTAATAATACAAATATGGTGAAATATTAATTTCTTACATGGTCAGAGGGAAAGGCTCTGGCTTCTAGAAGAATTTTATAGCGTCTTGGAGTAGGCTTAAAGAAAGATAGCTGTTAAGAACAAAAAAAAAAAGATATGTTGAAATGTATCTAAGCAGAGATGAAAGAGATGCTCCCAGTATATAACTTAATAAAGACCGCTTTACTTTCATGCAGACTACAGAGAATCCCCTAGAAATTACAAATATTTCTTTGTCCATATAACATTTATCAAAGTAGGAAAGCGTTATAATATTGTATTTCATATAACCATAACAAAGGCCACAAAAATCCAGCAGTGAATACTCGCACTTGCATGAATTGATGGCAAAGCTTTGACCCAGCTCCATCCCACAAGCAAAAGCAGCAGCTGAAGAGTAGCAAACTGTGTAAAGGAACTGGATTTCCACCCCTGCCCTAAAACATTAGTTATCAAACCATCCTCTCCTCTGAAATGATCCTGACCAAATGACTATCCTTCTGCAAAGACCTCATCTCAGCACCTTTAGGTGAATGGTCTTCCTCAGCTCCTCACATGGAGGCAAGTTGGGCTTGCCACCATGCTGAGAGGACTAGAAGCCGCCAAGCCCTCCTGTTCATGCTAGCAGTGCCTACACAGAGCTCAGCATGGGCTGTGTGCCCAAAAAGTTTGGCATGAGTCTGGCTGCTTTGCACATAATTCTAGGCAGAGCAGCCAGATAAATTTGCTTGTACTTAGTCCCATCCTGCCCTGCTTCAGGTTTCTTAACCTAACAAAGGTCAGAGACATGTTACAGAGGAGTGGACCAAGTGATAAATCTTTTTGCATAACCACACAAAATGAAGCTTCACATCTTCAGTCAGTTGAACCAAGTCTTTGGTAACGCTGTAGAACCAGAGACAGGCTGCATGTAACAGCAGAGACCTATGCATAAGGAAACCACATTGATTGCCACGATGCCATAAAATTCAAAATCAGATGCTTTATCACATTAGGGATACCTTTAAGAGTGTAACTCAAAATGCCATCTCTTGTATGCAACTGCATTTTAAATTTGACTGAAATGACAGCTTTGTCTTGCTCACAGTTGAGTTCTTGTTTCTTAAAACTTTGGAATTTGGTGTGAAGTTCAAAATTGAGAAGTGATTTGGAAGTGTTTCTTAGATAGGATCTCATCTCTGAGGACTGGCATTCTACACGTGAGAACAGCTTAGACTTCCACTGCAGTCCTTGAAAATATTTCTCTGTCCAGCTTTTCTGCTTAATATTAAGTGGAGCCAGGTCTTGCACAAGCCAAAGCATCATTCAAGATACAACTCCTAATATTTAAGAAAAATTCAGCTATTGATACGTACTTGTCTTTGTGAGGTCTTTGGAAAACATTTTGCTTAGGTACACAAAGAAAGGAAAACACACTTGTCAACACAACACCAAATAAACATCATAAAGACATACCATCTGGAGGTGCAAGTTAACAGTTAGCCCATTCATTAAGGCTACTTCATGTCTCTGTGCCCCTGAAATAATAATAATAATTTTAAAAAATTAAAATATTAGGGGTTTTTCTTTATAATTTCAGAGAAATCTAGCACAATGTTGAGAAAGCAAAAGTATGTTTTCAGTCAATTTGTCTCTAAAGACTGGAAAGTAAACAAATGTTTGAGGTGTCATAACAGTGAAGTAAAAAGATTTCTTGTCTGACTCACTATACCACACTGGCAGGAAAATATTTATTTTTTCAGGTCAGCCACAGAAAACCAAACACAGTGAAGTATTTCCACTTCCCGGCAAACCAGTGGTGGATTTATTATCAATATCTCAGACAAAAATTAGGTCAGAAGACTATACGTAAAACAAGGCTTGCAGGCTTGTTTTTCTTACAAGTTTATATGTAAAGCAAGTCAGAAAGTGTAACAAGACAATCATCCATTGTACGTGGTTACTGTAATGTCAAGCTAAAATCTCATGCCTAATTAAAAGTAAAAACTAAAAATTTGTCTATTGGATATAACAGACCATTATTAATTTAACAACTTAGCAAGAAGAAGCCATACCCACATAGCTCCAAGGAGGCTAATAACAGATGCCTTTTGGCTACAGCTAATCACGGGGAGAGCTAATGGAGTAAAAACTAGTTGTTATTAGGAAGTATTTAGTAACAATTTCTCGAACCCTTATCAACCACTGATGAAATATTTTAGGCACGACGAGGAACTGCATGTCAGGCTGGGCGCCACTGAGATATGGACAAAATCAATTCCTGTTCCTTTCTGGTTTGCCTGATGGCTGTTGTTGAAAAGCAGTAATTCACCTTTGACACAAATCAGTGCTTTGATAGTCGTATTCAGCTGGAAGGCGGGCTCATGCACCTTGCCCTCGTCATCACCCAAAAAGAGGAGTTGGCTGAAGGTGGAAAGAGGTTGCAAACAGGGAGGAATGAAGACAAGTATAAGCAGGCAGGGAGGGCAACAGCTGCCCTTGAGATTGAAAAGAAGAAAGTAAAACATGATGTTGGGATAAAAAGGGAACCACCAGAAATGGAGAGGTGAATCCTGGGTTTCCCTTGTACCCACCTTGGAGGGCACACAAAGTCCCAACTAACACAGGGGGAAGGCAGCAAGAGCACCAAGACACTGCTACCACATCCCACAGAGCTTAGATTTATGAAGTTAATACTTTCTTAGCCTAGGAAAGAGACATAACCATGGGTTGGATTCAATACAAGCAAATATGGCCAAAGAACACGGAAATCTACAGTTAGGAAAGGTTTATTCATAAATCCTTGCCAAGCAGAAATCAGGTTCTGCCACCACAGGAAAAACCAAGAACTATTTTGATTAAGGTATTCAATGGCCTTTCTTTGTGTTGCTGAAATCTGTAAGTATTGGAGATAAAGATCTGTCAATAGCTGCCAGTTATTCCAGAGAACTTGTCCAGGGGATGAGACAGGAGGGAAAAGAGATGTCATGAATAAGTTCCCCCCTCCAGACACCAGTAACACCACCAAGTTTTTGAGAAGAAATATAAGCAAACCTAGTTCTACACAAGGAAAAATATATTGTTTTCCTCACTTAAACTGCTCTGCTTTGCTTTCTTTTCTTCCCTCTGATTCCATTGCATCTGCAGGCTCCATGCTGCTGGAAGAGGTCACCTTGCAGCTGTTCTATTGCAGATACAGAAGACAGCTACAGAGAGTGATTGCAGCTCAAAACAGTATTATTTGCAGTCCTAATATTTCTATGGAACTCTTGAGGCTGAAAAAAGGGATAGCATCAGGAAATGGTATTGTTCTTATTTCTCCCTCTGCTCCTTCCATGAAATCTGTGTCTTTCACAGCAAATTCGGCACAAGCAATCCTCTGCCTGGTGTACCATTTCCGCATAAAACAAACGGTTAATCTGTAGATCCCTTTTAGCTGCATGCTAGCATCCCAAATTAAATATGACACTACATTTGTCATGTAAGTCTTGGTCTTCCGTAAATTATATATTTATTAAAAGCTTTCCATTATTGAATTTCATGCCCACAAAACAAACCTCATCCGTGTCATTGGAAAACTGTTATCCTTTATAACCTGTACTGCGTTTCAGAAAACAACCTTTCTATGATCCAATTAACCTATTACAATATTCAAAGACCCGGCACACAGGAGACAAAATTATGTTTGCTTTCTTTATTTCCTAACTTTATACCATATCTCCAAGACAGTCTAAAACCTGTATGTTCTGCTTGATAAATCTCCTCTTTAATAAAAGGAAGCAGCATTTGCAAAGTACAACTTCAGAGACAATTATGATTGCGTTAGGCAGACACTGCCATCCTTCTCCTCTCTGACTGCAGTGGGAGCCTGATCCTCAGAGTAAGTAAAAAGCATTTTGTAAAATGATTGAAAAAAGGCTAAAGGCCCCAATTCTGAAAATAGTTTGCTTATTTCAAATAATCCTTAACACTCAAAGTCACTACAAATCTGCCCAGCGTTCAGTCTTCCCTCAACAGAGACCTGCCTGAGCACATCGTACAGCAGCAGCCATACAGTTAATCTTGTTCCATCAGAAGGTGATCCTGCCAAGGTTGTAATGTTTTAATAAAGTCTGGTAGGAGAAGCTGAGATTACCGTCACCGCGTTATGCCACTCGGCGTGAACATAGAAAAAAGCTTTGGCCTCCGCTGACCTTGACTCTGCATTTCACAATGTATTTACTACTGTAACTTTCATTGAACAAGAAAATGTGACTGCATTTAATAAGCAAGGTGTTATAGCACTATAAACCATTAAAAGGACAAAGATACTTTACTGTCTTTAGACCGTTCCTGAATAAATCTCACCAAATAATTTTTACTTACTACTACTACTTCGAGTGAGAAATTACAATTCCTCCTCCATACCATATTAAATATTGAATAAAAAACAGAGAAAAAAATCTATTTATGTACTTAAATTAAATTAACTGAAGAAGCAAATTCAGAATTCACTCAACTCATACAAACTCAGTATCACACCTTGCTGGAAAACAGTACTTAATCGTAAATACCACATAGGAAGACAGCATTGTAACATAACATTTGTCCTGCATGTATTCTCTTAGCCTTTTCACTACGACCTAGAAATTTAAAAATCATATTTTACTGCAATCCATCCATTATTTGGAAAATATTAATTTATTCACAGTCTAAGAATCACTCACCTAGGTCCTGAAAAAAGCTCTGAGAATGTTACATAAATACAACCCTGCTAGCATATGAATCTGAGGGTCAGATTTGAGCCCAAACCACGTTTTATAGTTCAATTAAACAGAAGTCAAAAAAATCTGGAGAACAAAATCCAAACTGATAATGTTGACATGCCCGTTACTACCAAGGACAAGAGGAGTATGAAAGCCTTCCCAACAAAGAATTTAAAAAAAAAAAAAAAAAGGCAGGTTAATGACAAGGTAACCTCAGTCCTCATAATGTATTCGATAGAACACTTTAAAACATATGTTTATAATGAACAAAGTTGTAGTAAGTTCAGTGTAGTCTGGCCATTGTGACAAAAAGAAAGCACCAGTCTCATACAGAGTGAATGAAAGAAAAGAATAATAGAGTGACTGATAAGAAATTAGATGAAGTTTAAGCAAAGCTCTATTTCCCTCTCCTTACACCCAAAAGTTTAACTTTTAGTTAAACAAATATTATAACACACACTGAGCTGGCAGCCTCTGCAAGACAGATGAATAAGGGGGGAAAAAATCCCAGCCTGACTCCCTGCGTTCTGCAGTGACTCTTAACCTAAAGCTGAGGTCAAACCGATCCAGCACCAGCACCGGCAGGAGGTTGGTGCTCAGCCTAACCCAACACCCCGTGGGGAGTTCACGGGGGCCCACGTTTCACCAACAGAGCAGTGGCAAAGGTTCACAGAAGGTGATGCAGAGAAGGATGACAGTTTCAGGGTTTCAAGCTGTCCTTTGGGCGACCTTGTCTCTCTCTCCTGGTTATGTGAAGAGCATCAATAGTCTACCTTGTTAATTTGCTAATTTAAGTGCCTGAAAGTAGGTAGTGTGACTACTCTCCCACTCACATAAGACACGAGATAAATTCTCCACCCTCCAGTTAATTAAGTTCAAGGTTTCCAGTTTAATAGCCCTTAATATGCATGGGGTTAGTTGTGTGACAGGTCACATTTCCCCAACTGCCCACAGCTTCCCAGTTATGCCCAACCAGAACGAGAACATCCACTTGCCAGGAGAGATCAGTCAAACTCAAAAAATAACCAGCTGAGTTCAGCGTTTCAACACCCTCCACCCCTTTACATTCTCATATTTTAACATCCTATGATAGTTAACAGGTGAACATACTGAACTTGCCCTTGAGTGTAGTGAAAGCAAGAGAAGTAATTTCTTAACCTCCTGAGCAACATCAGGTGCTACAGTAAGAATTTCCAAAATCAGAACAAGTAATCTGCATTTTGCTTTTTATTTCACTCTGGGGATGGGATCACTCTGGATAGCCCAGTGATGCCCAGTGTAGCCACACAGTTATTTATGTTGTCTTAGTCCTTACATCCTGGATAGACCAACTATATCCATATTCTTATATATGCTCTGCTCTGATAATAATGTCAAGTATTCTAGCTATTTGGAATCTTCATGAAGAAGTCAGGAAGTGAGGGGGTTTTATAAATATATAAATAAACCTGTGATGAAACATTCCTTAATGTCTCTGTTTCCAGTTGTTCAGACCCCACTTACTTCTCTTGAAGGAGAAAAATCATAACTTTCTCATTGAACACTTGTCGGTTGTTGAAGGAGAAATAACAAGACAATATCTAGCTTGCAGTAGGTCAACTTAACTGTAATATTTTTCTTTAGTGAAAGTACAAAAGTACACAGGATAATTCAGTTCAGACAGTCAGTATTGACAGTTGTCTTCAACAGCTAAATTGAAATACTGGCCAAATATCACAAAAATCTACTAACCTAGCCACAACAATGGCTGTAAGGTTTTGGGGGAAAAAAGGGTCTGTGAGGGACCCTGGCAAGACAGTTTCTCTTCCCCCTTCTGACAGCAACAGCTGTGAATGAAATCTCAGTGAAAGATTATTTCAGCAACCACAAACAGTTTAGAGTAAGGGACGACAGAGGAGATTTGCATTAAGACTCAGACGACTGCTTTCATGGCTGGCAAACTCACCAGGAGAAGTCTCCAGGGCTCCCTCTCAATCTCTGGAATAACCAGATGCCTTTACTGCCAAGGTCCTGCAGCACTGCAGACTCAAGGGGTACAGCAGGGTAATGGGAACTTACAAATCGCAGGTCCTGCCCCAATTATCTGCTTCATTGACATAAGCAATTCTCAAATATGAGGCTGGATTTAGTGGTGGAGAAAGGAGGAAAAGCAGAAAATGTCTAGATAGAAATAATATTTCAAAAGGGAAAGTTTATTGGTTCACTTCTAGGAGAGAGATTGAGAATCTGTAATGCCAAGTGCCCTTTAAAAGGCTTGACATGTTGGATCAAGTAGTTTATGATGCTCCAAGAAACCCTTTGCTGCAATTAGTTTCATGAGATGCATATGCTCATATATTACTGCATACATTCGTCTCTTAAATCACTTGCCGCTTTAAATTAAGTTAGTCCATGCACAAGACAGTCAGAAAAACTACTTTAAAACAAAAGAATGCAAGGGACTAAATTCTGCTTACAGAGTTTCAGGATTTTTATTCTTAAAAGAAGCCAAGTTTGTTTTAATTTCTAGAGAAAGGCTTTCCCTGCAGTTCACACCTACCAACCAGCTCAGCCATCAGGTCCAGGATGCACTCGTCTGCCAAGGCCCATGGGCGCTGACCATTGAAATGGCCATGAACACCTCTGGAAAGGAAGAGGCAAGCAATGAAAACATATGTTGTTCACTTTGGATTATTCCTAAGAAATGTGCCTGATTTGGAGAACCCGCATTTGGAGAAGGAAGGAGGAGGTAGCTTGCCTAAGCTGAGCACAGTGCTTTTATCATGCCATTAAAGCTCATTGCAAACACAATTCATTTGTTGGTTTCTGACAGGTTTTCAGTTGCTCAAAAATTACTCATTTTGGCCTCCTCCAAAATTTTCCTAGAAATCCCTCAAAATTAGATAGTAGCTTTTTTTACAAGCCCTTTGGAAGCAGCTGCCTGGGTATCAGGCAAGCTGGGAAAGGGAACAGTGATGTTCAGAGCAGGATGGCACCCCGCTAATTGCAGTTCACATCAACTGCACAGAGAGCAGAGATCCAGAGTTACTCCATCCACATTTCTAGCCGAATGTTGTATGGTGCAGAGGATGGTAGACTTGAATACTGCCCTGCTCCCAGGCAGAAATATTTCTTGTCAGAAACAATTTCTATCCTCCTGAATCTCCCGTCTGAACTCACCCTTCTGCATAAACCAGCAGGTACTTAATGTATATGCAGGGAAGCACCTGCACAAACAGAGCTGCCTGCTAATTTTTATTGCTTCTCTTCTTTCTGTCAAATTGTTCTAGATCTAAATGTGCATAAAACTATTTGGTTTGACAGAGGGCATTTAAAAGTTTTATTTAGCAAACTGTTTCTGTCTACAGCAGATCATATGGGCACCTTAAACCTGAACACATCACTACACTGCAGTGACAGATGTGTACATTCAGTTCTGGATTAAGTGCTCTGAACTAATTTTTGCTTCAAATGCGACAGAGAAGTAAATTTCTAAGGTAGCCACCATGCATATATAAATAAAAAATTGCAAAGTTTCTTAAACATGCAGGATGTAGCATACAGATTTAAATGCAAATGAAGGCAGATTGAGGAAAGTAATAATGGTGCTAATCCAGGGGAACATTGCTCTGGGCTTCCATCTCACACTGGCTGATTTTCATATTTGCTGAGCACCACAGGGTACTTGTGGAGTTGGAAATGTCAGGATACATGTGGCTGAGGCAAACGAAGTATAATGCTGTTTCAAAACAGGGGCAGAGCTGGTAAGAAACTGGGTAGAGAGCAGAAAAAGCTTTAAAAACCATGATGAGAGAAAGAAAAAAGATAATAAAATAACAAGTAATAAAGCTTTCAAAGAAGAACAGGCCCACAGTGTTCACTCAAAATCATGAGATGTTTGGCAGATTAAGACATAAGAAAGGAGGACATACGAGACACTACCAGCTAGTCCCTCATGCTTAAGGCTATTTAAAAGATTGGTTTTCCCCATATACCTCCTACTTTCCCTTCTCAGGCAGAATTTTTTCTGTCTCCCACACAAATTCTACCTGGATGTTTTACAGTCAGACCCTTTCTGACTGACTTGGGTCTAACTGACAACTCCTAAGGATATTTCCAAAAGAATCACAGTCCTAAATGAAAGCAACGCTGCTGCAAAAAGCGCAATTTGTGTGAACCATTTCACGCCTCTCATCCTTACAAAATACTGTTTGCTTTTGGACTAGTTTAGTTGAACAGCTGAAGGAGGGCACAGGGACAATTGAACGTCTCTTATAGATAAAACATGGCTAGGGGGTCAAGGGAAGTTATCCTGCCCCTCTACTCTGCGCTGGTGAGGCCTCACCTGGAGTGCCGTGTCCAGTTCTGGGTTTCTCAGTTCCAGAAGGACAAGGAGCTCCTGGAGAGGGTCCAGCGCAGGGACACTGAGATGATGAAGAGCCTGGAGCACCTTCTGTATGAGGAAAGGCTGAGAGAGCTGGGGCTGTTCAGCTTGGAGAAGAGCTGAAGGGGTCTGAGAAGAGGCTGAGGGGGGATCTTATCAATGCTTATCAATATTTAAAGGGTGGGTGTCAGGATGATGGGGCCAGGCTCTTCTTGGTGGTGTCCAGTGACAGGACAAGGGGCAATGGCTATAAACTGGAAAACAGAAGGTTCAACCAGAACATGAGGAAGCTCTTCTTCCCTGTGAGGGTGACAGAGCCCTGGGACAGGCTGCCCAGAGAGGGGGGGGGAGTCTCCTTCCCTGGAGACTTTCAAAAGCCGCCTGGACTTGTTCCTGTGTGATCTACTCTAGGGGATGCTGCTCTGGCAGGGGGGTTGGACTAGATGATCTCTAGGGGTCCCTTCCAACCCCTGACACTCTGTGAATCTGTGCAAAACAACTTCCATACATTCAACAAGTCCAACCCCACACAGATGAGGGACCAGATCCCTAGTGTGGATAAGCTCATTGTACACTAGCTGACCACTTTATTTTCCATTTTAGAATTGCTCTCAGATGAGAACTTGATAGCAGAACGCGAGCAGTGTGAAATAGCACTCATTTGAAAGAACATTTCATAGATGAGGAATAAAGGCAGTAGGTGGGTAGGGGAGAAAATGTGATAAGGGGCAGGATTAGTGCTAAAAGTTCCTCCCTTCTATCAGATCATAGTACAGCTGCATTCCCTTAAGACAATCATATGTGTTTCACAAACAGCAAGACATTTATTGCTATTTCCCTTCTTATTCTTAACTGTAATATAGCAATCAAGGGACATTGGGATAATACAGACTGTTAAAATAAAAAAAACCCAAAAGATTTTCAGTGGCTCCCAGCCTGAGGGGATCTGTATTTCTGAAAGGGGATAGTGAATATAATAAGATGGGAAAAAGAAGCCGTAACTACCTATGGGATTCTCTTTCATTAGCTTTCTCTGATTTTATAGCCATTAGTGTCCTTCTAATGGGAATTTACTGATGAAATCACTCTCTACCAGCACACAGGACTAACAAAATTTCAGAATAAATTTCCAGGTTATCATGAAAACAGATACGCTATTTTGGGCATGAGAATATTTTATTTTGAGAAGAAAACATGGAAATTTAAGTATATTGATAGAGAAGAGAACCAGCATTAATTATTATTCATATTATTAGTAGTAGTACGGCACAGCTTACAGCTTGCCTCCCTCTTGATGGCCAGTATAAATGCCAAGAGACAAAAATTATTGCAGCTAAAATGGTAGTTAAAGGCATATTCTTGGACCCTTTTTTTATTTTAATCACATGAAACTCTGTAGCCTTTGCTGATGGCACAATACATCCTATTACACTTAGGTTGTAAAATTCTACGCTCTGCCTCAGAGAATTTATATCTCTGTATATTATGCCACCCCTTTCTCAGCTCTGCTAGGCACTGGGGGTAATAATCTTTAAGGACACAACTGCAGTGCTTCTGGCATTCCCCTCAGACACAGATAGCCTAGGTCTCATTTTGTTTCCACTGCACCCTGGGTAGAAAGGGAGATTTAAATCAAGGTACCCAAATTAATGAATACAAAACGTGGCCCATCAAATCATAAAGCATCATACAAACAGAACCATTTCTTAAACTACTGTGAGAGTTTCTCATTGCGCAAATTAATTTTTAGTCAGTTACCATTTTATTTTCAATTTGGCAAGAAATCACCTTGCCACATTTTATTCACTGAGGTCTGGTTGATTTAAAGCTCACTAGGGGAGCTAGAAACACATTTTCTGATATGATCCCATGGTTTCAAGGAGGTAACAGAAGGGATTTAAATTAATTGCCAGCTTCAGGAATCTTCTGCGCTTATCCAAATCTTGTTCAAGTGGAAATTTCCTTCTTGTTTCTTTGCCAAAAATGATGCAAGGTATTTAACGAGCCAGGCTCTTAAGTTTGACGATGGTTTCAAGCAAAGAAATAGCCACAAGAAAGGAAGACATATCCAAAGAAAGAGAACCACATGCAGCAGGAGATTGAAGGCAAAACTAAAAAACCCAGGCATTAAACCCAGCATTTATAGCTCTAACATACAACCTGCTAGAAGCTACAATGCAGAGAGGACTCCTGCCGAATGGCAGAAGTGGGTCTGTCAAACAGAATATGATATGACTGAGCCCCACCAAGCTGCACTCCTGCTTGCAGGACTGTTTTATCCTGTAGGATTATTTCAGCACATAGAACCAAAGATACCTTTTGACTCACTGAAAACAGTCCTTTGCTACTGCTGGTGCTATATTACAAAGCCCTGCACAGACCTGGATTTTTTTTTTTTTTTTATCTACTGAACTCATGTCAGAAGCCAGACTACCTCAATGCATAGAAGTATATCTATATATTTAGTTTCTAGCCCAAACTTATTTATTCCTAGTTTATATTTACTGTGCCAGCATGGTTTATTTCCACATAAGTGACTCCCTTCCCCCCCTCACTACATTTGTCCCTTGATACAGTCACAGAGAACAATCAGTTTTCCTTTCAGTCTTCATTTTGCTCAACTAAACAACTCTAATCCTCAAGACTTCCATACAACAGGTTCTCCACTCCCTAGTCACCCCACCAGCCCTTCATAACAACTGGCTACAGCAGACTCCCTTCTGTTTTAATTGTTCCCCGTTAATGAGTTACTCGGACATGAGACATAGCCCACTGCAGTGAGTAGGTTTGCATGCAATAATGATTCTATAAAATATATTAATTGCTTAAACAGTTCTGGCAGGGAAAAGGGAAAACAAGACACTGCAAAGCACCTATTGGCCTTTATCCAACCAAACAAATCACTTGTTTGGTCTTTTAGATTTCAAAAAAACTGGATTATTGGTTACTCTAGACTAAGCACAAAAGAGACAATTCTTCATCTCTTTTTGCCCCTCATTCAATAAATCTTGGATTTAACTGAAATCAAAAGAGAAAGAAAGATGAAGTCTCACAGGCTCTTTTTAAATCCATACTAAGAATGCCAGTGGCTTGGATTTGTAGTCTTAATATGTTAGCATAAAAACATGGAAAGGAAGAATACAAAACCAGAAAAGGTATGTGGGAGGCAGATGTAAGAGAAGAAAGCTATAGCCCACCATTTAAGGCAGGGGAGTAGGGAGGGGAGGAGAAAAAAATGGACAGTGACATTGAAAGAGGGAACACAAGAAGAAAGCAATGCATGAACAGGCCTCTTTCTCTCCGGGCCTCACTCTAGTAAGTCAACATCGCCATACTTCCCTGCCCTTGACAACAGCTACTGCATAATCTTCCTTTTCACTCCTGCCTTCAGCTATAAGCAGTGAAAACCATTTAAATAGACAAGTACAGTAGCTATTTGAGATGAGTCCCAAGACACAAACAACAGAAAATGCAATAAACCAATATATAAGAGAGCCAGAATCTATATCATTGCTGACTTGAAGGATGTACCTAATTTGCATGCCATTTCTTAGAATCTTGCTACTTATTTATCTAAGCCACAGCCACTAAATTCCATGCTGCCAACACACAAACCATTGAACAGGCTTCGGCTGGTAACAGCTACTCCCTTAAACTGGATTTTGCTAAGCTGTCCTTGGTGACTGGAATCAAGGCACCCATTTGTGCATCTCCAACCACCTAGGCCTTTGCAGACCCCAGCACCCAATCCCACCCATCAGCTTCTTTAAGCACACATCGCCCTGTTCAATTTAGCTTGACCTTACCCTCACTCTGTTGCCTTAGGTACACGTGCAGCTAGCAAGATTTTGTTCTGGGGTTTTGTTGAGTTTAGTTTGGGTTTGTTTTGGTGTGCTTTTATGTGTTTTGGTTTGGGTGCGGTTTTTTTGTGGGTTTTGGGTTTTTTTTGTTTTTTACTTCCTGATTTATTCTGGGTGCTTGGGGCTAAGCTGTATTTTTGGCAAACAGACTTCCTAGATTTACCCACTCTCTCCCAATAGCTTAAAATCATGTTCAGCCACATTTCCTCCTTAGATACAGCTACTGAAGGCACTTTTGATCTTCTGAAGAAACATGCTACCTACCCTTTTCTTTGGGTTTTTTATAATCACTGAGGAAAAAAACCCCAACTTCCTTCACTGTAGCAAAGACAAAAATAAAAATGGAAGTGAACCAGCGAAAAGGTACAGTGAAGGAGCTGAAATATGTTTACACTCCCAGTGCATCACTAACAGATAAGCGTGCTATCTGACTTTTACCTTTTGAAAGAGCTCAGCTGTTTCCCTGATAAAGTATGATAATCATACAGAAATGGACAGGGTTGCAATTTTTTCAAATGACTGGAGAAACTGCATTGCTGTGCGGAATGAATAACCAGCAGGAACGAGTGCTTCCCAAAGTTCACATTCATTCCCATTTATTCTCAACCTTCTTCTCACTTCTAAGAATACAAGTAATAAATAGGAAACAGTAAACTATTTTTATTAACCCAGAGCATTCATATATTAACCAGTGAAACAGCAGATACGGAGTTTTCAGATTTACATTGTGTTGCCAGCACCTACAGAGTTTCTACTGAAACAGGGCTGCCCAGTTCGCAGAATCAGCTTTTCCTCTTCTGCCTCCCCATATTTCCTCTGCTGTCACCATGAAATCACAACTGCTCCCCTTATACCCTGCACCCGATAAAAGTGTTTATCTCTTTCCCAGCTCACTCACTCATCTGGATGTTATTTTCCTTTCCTGTCTTCAGATCCCTTGTTTTCACTTATCTTTTTCCTTACTCCTCCTGCTCAGGTAGGTTCTGGACATCTCAAAGCACAGACTCTCCATGGAAACAAAATATAATACAAAAAAAGCCTTTTTTTCCCTCCCCATCTAGAAGTATCCAAACATCTAAAAGTATCCCATCCACTGTGATGACAATGCCCCTCTCCTGCAATGCCAAAATGTGTCCCTCTTTTGTCCTCCTGTCTCTTCTACATCAGCTCCTTTGGGCAGATCTCATTGTGACCCACCCTCAGCTCATCTCTGAGATGTTCATGAGAAGATAGGAATGCTTCTTTCTAAATAAAATTAACTTGTCAGGCAGAGTCCTGGTTTAAGAGGAGCCAAAAACCTGCCAGCACTGGCAGCAGCACCACCTGCACTTGGTGCTATTTCAAGGGGAACTGCCCATTGCAAAGCCTGCAGGGTGACTCACATGCAGTTAAAAATACTAATTAGAAAAATCACAGGGCCTGAAACTGAATCATGTTCACCAGCGAGCAGCAGTAACAAAATGAGTTTGGGTGCCTTGTGTATAAACACGCATAGCGATTGGATGGGGATGGTTAGGTCGTGCGTGTCGTTCAGACGAGCCAAAGCAGAGAACCCACGTGCAGCGCAGGTTATCAGAGCTACAAGTTTCTTTTTGCCTGTTATACTGCTCATACCTTTAAAGGAGATTTAAGTAGTGCTAGGGAAACACTGAACATGTTTTACTCCTGGTCTATAGTGATTTTAACACACTGTTCTTCTATTAGAGCATTTTCAAGGCAGAACCCAAAATAAAATGAAGCGCTCATCTGAGGCATAGGTTAGCATCTCGCGTACCCTGCTGTGTACTCACGTTCGAGCCCACTTGTCCAGTTCTTCATCCAAGTAAGTTTTAACTTTTCTTGGCTGAAGCCCAAGAGAATTCCCAGCAAAGTATACACAGCTCTCCTCTCCATTCACCAGGCTCAGATCAGCTGCGGAGGGAAACCACAGAAACAACATGCACATGGGAGTGAGCACAGGAGGGACAGCACACGCATGCCACCACCCAGAGCTTTGCCCATCCTGGAGCTCCCTGGGACACCCTGCTCCGCACACTGGAATAGAGGTGCTGCATCCCGAGCTTTCTGGACAGCACACAGGTAACCCTGCAAAGGGGTCTATGGAGGACAACAGCCAGACAATTTGCAAGCAGTTATTCCCCTCATCCTCCAGGAATTTTTGGCTGAGTCCATCTATACCTGTTCTGGAGCTAATGTGAGTTTGGGCAGCATTAAATCCCCAGGTCTCTGGGGCTGTGTGGGAAGCAGCCACTAGCACAAACTGTCAGGTCTGTAACCAATGGTAAGTGAATAGGGAACATTTTCCTGATCAGGCTAACCACTTTTTTTCCATCATCAATATGTTCCTACTCTGAGTCATGAAACTACTTGAATCACACATTAAATAAAAGTTAAGACTAGGTAAATCTGTATCTTTCATGCAAGTTCTCCCTGCACAGTTAAATCACTATTTAGAAAAATGTTGTCATTGCATAGAATATTTTAAGGCAGCCTCAAAAGTTCTTGTCTTGTCAGCATATATTGTGGGCTGCACTTCTTGTCATCGTCTGAGGAGGAGGAGGAAATCTATGTTGACAAATCCTTTCAATGATTAGGAGAAAAGCAAGGCGGTAGAAATTTATAAATAATAGCTCTAGTGAGGTTCTGAACAATCTAATTACCCTGTGTCATCATCTATCAATCCAAACACTGTCTTTTTCTATTATTTGTCATATTAGAGATTCTTGGAGGGACAAGTGATGGTGACCTTCTAGAAGTAGTAAGTAATTTGCATTCATCTATACGTATACTTACAATGTCCCAAAAGATAACATCACATGTATTTTTGGTAAATATAGTCAATATGCCTGAGAGAAAAGATCAAATTAATAAATGTGTTAAGATACATACTACAAGTGAAAGATAAGACTGCATTTCTGTCTCTGAAAATTTTATGTTATAGAGCTGTAGAAAAATAGATTAGATGCCTGGAAAGAGGTCTCTTACTACCTTTTACACTAACAATTACCAACTTCATTGAACTTCACCAGAAACACATTTTTCAGAAGCATAGACAACTTAGGTAATTTTTTAATTAAAGCTTTAGAAGCTTTTAAAAAGCATAAGTCAGAGAGCAATTGCAGCCTAATCTGTTTTACAGATACTATGTCTGGTTTTCATCTCTACTCTAATATGAATGAAAACAGAGAGGCATAAATATTATCCATGCTCCTAAATTGGTTCTATTAACAGTTCTTTTCCTATCAAGAATCACAATAATGCTGTCTCCTTGGGAATAGACAGAAGGATCTTTGCTCAAGAATTCAGAGTTTAAATGTCACTAAAACTTTTTATATTCCAATCAAATATTAAAACATAGGAGGAATTACATGCAAACTAGCTTTTCCTGCACCACAGTCCTCTCCAAATAAAAAAGCCTCTTGGGTCACTGTTGAACAGAGATGGCATTACCACTTTGACAAAATGTATTTTTCTATTTTTACGCCTGTTATTTTGGATAATATTTTTGGCATGTTATCAACTCTGTATTGGGCTATAATTTTCCTTTTTACAAAAACTTCCCCCTCTCTGACATCATTAAAAGATTCATTTTGGATCACTGCTGCTTCCCAAACCAGGCTTGTTTTTTGAAGCATCTTTATCATGCCACAAGTTCTCCTGACCAGCACACCATTGTGCTCCAGCATTTCCTCTGTCCCTGTGATAATCTTTACAGTAACACATGTTTTCTTAAGACTAGAATTTGTCTTTCCCCAAATTACTCTACCCTCATCTTTCACAGCATTGGCACTTTTTATTTCTGGAGGAGCTGTGTTGAATATGCAACATATATTGAAATATTCACATAGGAAATAATAAAAAAAGAAAGATGAAATAATGGCTGATGCTAAACAAAAATGAGATAATTACAGATCATTTTCACACCTACTCAGATTAATGCAAACTGGTGAGACCTAATAATGTACATAATTTTGCATACTAAATATACCAACTGAACTACATTAGACATGTATTTCTATACCTGTTAAGCCTCAAAGAAAGAGCAAGTTTATTTTCAGAAACATTAGGGCCAAACAAAAGGGAAAAATACAATGTCTTATTAACCAGAAAGGAAGGACTAAATCTGTTTATACATTATCTGAGTCCTATCCCTTGTTGAAGGATAAAAGATCACCTCCTTCACACCTTCCTATATCCCCCTCACCAGCCCTCCAAACAAAGAACCAGATTTATATGATTCACCACCACCATTAACCATCTCTTCAGGGAAATATAGCTCAACTCTTTCACTCTGGGATATCTTTTTATTCCCAAGAAACCCAAATAATGTTCTATTCCTTTACAAGATGACAAAGCACAAGCCATAGCCTTAATCAGATTGGTGATTTGGTGCCCAACTGCCAACTGCAATCCCATCATTCCTACCTCCCCGCAGCGCATGAAAAAGCATTAAAGAGACTTTGTTGTCAGCTCAGAGAAGAGCAAGGAGATCCAAACATTTCTCTAAATCTTCTGCTGTCATCTTTTCCTACCTGCTCACCTGAGCTCCGTCCCTCATGCTTGCACATAAAAACCTCAAAAGATTTGCCAGGGAGTTAGTCTGCTAGTGTTTTCCACTTGATCCATAGAACAAATAAACAGCTGTGACAGTTTATAAGTTGATAACTAAATTAAACTATTATAATGACTTTCTAAATATTTTTTACGTACATCATCTTACAGTTGCCTCCTATGGATGTTCTCGTCTGCTTCTTGTAAAGCTTCATTTTAAAACCTCATTGTAATGTTTTATGTAAATATATAAAGAATATTTGATGCCTAATATCTGTAATGACATTTATCTTCAGAAGCATGTTATCTAGGATCCGCCTCTGTGCTGAGATAAATGTCATGGGAGATCTGTCTCTATGGTATAGACACACAATGTAAATATATATGTATTTACACCCCTGCTGTTTTTCAGCGGGGAAGCTTTTCCTGATGACAACTGAAGCACGGAAAAGAGAGACAGGGCAAAAAGAGGAGGAAAAGAACCTTCAATCTGAGAGAACAGGAATGATGGGTTCTCTGTGCTGTTCAACTGGCACTACCATGTAGACTGCTTATCTTCACTAAAACATATATCCACAGTCTCAGGACTAAATATTATAGTAACTTGAGGAAAAAAAACCACACATCAGCAGTCTGAGTCTAAATATTATGGTAACTGAAAAGCAAACAGTAATGAAAACTGTCACAGGAGTATCAAAACCTCATCGTACTTCTCAGAAGAGTGTTTACTCTGAAGCTGCTGAGACACTACACTGAAAAGTGACCTCTCATATCCTTGAGTCATTCAATGCGCTGCCGTTGAAGACACATCTGCAGTTCAGGTGCCCTACTCGAACCGGAACTCCATGGCCATGTGAATGGCCTTCCTGCACCCTTCCAGCTCCCTTTTGCATCTCCCGCACCCACACTGCACGGGAGATTGTGCACCAGCAGCACGGTGGCAGCTCAGGTGGCTTTAAGAACGGAATAGTCACACCCAAACAAACAGATGGGGCTTAGGAAAACCTCTTAAGCAACCAGAGGGAGAAAGAAAAAAATGACTTCTAGGCAGACGGGCTGAGAACACCTCCTCCGTGCGGAGGAAGGACCTAGTTTAAATATTTGTCAAGCGTCCAGTTCTGCTCTGAATAATAGAAATAGCAAAACTCAAGGATTTATATGTGGGGAAAGATAAACCAGTAACACCAGTAAACAGAGAACTAAGATTTATCATCCTCATGTCCTGAGGACAGGAGCAGATGACATCCCCAACATTCATTGTCTCTAAGATGACAATCTTAAACAAAGATCATTTCAAAAGATATCCTGGAATACAGAGTATTGATACCATTTTCTATCACAGACCTTTACTGGGTACAGTTTGGTGAATGTACCTGTGATTTCTCATGTGCCATCAGCACTGTTCTTTTCAGAAAACAAAAAAAAACCTGCAGAAAATTGTATCTGTGTTTGTTAGAAAATGAATATATTTTGCAAGAAAGTTCTATGACATTTTTTTCCTTTAATTTTCAACAGATGTTTTCTACTAAGGCAGAAAAGGAGAATGACTATGCCCATATATGTTCACCACCTAAGGAATATAATTCCTTAATATGTTATTTCTTCACCTTCTATTGTGCAATGACCAGGGCCTGCAGAGCAGGGACAGCTTTTGCTCCCCAGGTAGG
Source organism: Rhynochetos jubatus (assembly GCA_027574665.1). Classification (NCBI taxonomy): domain Eukaryota; kingdom Metazoa; phylum Chordata; class Aves; order Eurypygiformes; family Rhynochetidae; genus Rhynochetos; species Rhynochetos jubatus. The sequence goes on along the minus strand of CM050654.1, from coordinate 38,478,872 downwards.
TGACATGAGCTGAAACTAAACCCAGACAGCACTTGGGAAGAAGGAGGAGAGCCCAGAACCATGCTGCCTCCAGAGGTGGGTGCTCCCACCAGGTTTCCCTGCATGATTTTGGCCAGACACAGCAGCAGTGGTGGGTACAAAAATAACCCCCATGGGTATGTTTTGTACTTTGGTTGGGCAAGGATTGCTAACTCAAAGCAAATGCTTCCCTCTCAACTTGCCAGCCCTCCTGCACACCCCTCCTGACTCCCTGCCTGCACACCAGGCCCTCTCTCAATGAATCAAAGGCACCCCTGCTCCCATGCCCAGGCATGCCACAGGCTCCCTGAAACACCCTACAAATTGGGAAGGAAGCAGGAAAAATCTGAGAACATTTTGCAGGGCTATATTGAAGCCATGTGCAGTTATCTGTTCCTGAGGAAAGTGGGAAAGATCATCAAATAAAAGGTTTCATTATGAATTATTTGCTCAGAACAATTATTTTTTTCTAAGGCACTGTCTTCCATTTGGCCTCCGGAAGAAAATCATCTCTACTACTAGCAATAAGGCATAAATATGATATATGTACCATCCTTTTCATTAACAAAAATAATTGTAACTAGATAGATAATACCAAACTATATTATACCAAGGAAGCAACTACTCCGAACTATTGTAAGCTACATTGCCGTTTCAAACCATTAGATAGAAATGCTTCTGCCTATAATTTTCAATCAGTCACTATATTGTTCAAAGCAGCTGACTGACAGCATAAGCACCATGTAAGTACTGTATCCTCGCATTTTATTCAGGATGGGAATCAGAGCATAAAGCTCTTGGTGCTAGAATAAGCTGATGGATTGATTTAGCAACATCAGGGACATACTGTGCTCAGATATGACGACAATTGCACAATTAACTCATAAGTGACAATGATTTCCAACATTTTGTGATAAACGTGCACAAGATGTGAAGCCACACCCTTCCCCCCCTTCCCCTCTGTAATTATAATTCTCACTTGGAGGCAGATCCTTGACTTTTGGGATACAGAAACATTCACGAAGATGCTTTAACTCATCTTCTTCATCTAAGCGAAAAGCAAGTTTCTTGTCAGCAGGGCTGCATCCTAGCCGCAAGGCAGTTTGTTCTAAGATGGTTGCTGGTAACACAGGAGAAGATGAATCCATTTTCAGGTCATTCAATTTCACCTTTAAATGAAAAATGCCACAGTTTAGCTCCTGAGGTATGCATGTTCACGCGTGGCTGGTAAGCAGCCACTAAAGCTGCATCATTCAACACCCAAACTTACTTGATGTAAAGCTTTTTAAAAGCAAAGTATTTGAATAGAATAGTAAAACTGATCAAGTATTTCCAAGACAAAATATTGCTGTAACCCCCAGAGGCTTTTTTTTTTTTGCCTCTATAGATAGAATGCTGTTCCCTTCTTATCAGAAGATTTCGAGTTCTCCCACCAGACCGACAGCAGTTACAAACACTGAAGTGTCATTCACAATTCTGAGATCTCAAAGCCAGAGGCAGCATTATTGTTTCTGTGCAGTCTGTGCTCCTAAAAATAGCAGGTGCAGAGCTACACTGAAGTTCTTTCCAGGCTCTGCAATGTTCAACCTCCAGCTTTTCTTTCTTAAAAATAAGAGGGGGTGTTTGTGTACAGCCATGCTCACGTACAAGGGCAGAGCAGGCAGGATACAGGCAGCAGACAAAGACAATGTTAGAAATGGAGCTTTCAAGATCAGGACGTTGATTAGTATATCCTTCTAACTACAGTGAATATCCTGGTGTTACAGCTCTGCTTGTCCTGGGAAAGGAGAGAAGCCCAAGTAAAGCTGCAACCATGACAGACCATATTTTCTAACAGAATATTCAAAATTTTAACTGCAAAATTTACAAGCTCATTGATCTTTATAAGAATAGTTCTATAACTGCAATGCTTGGAGACACCATTGTGTTCAAGACAGCAGTTGTGCACTTGGCCTTCCGGGTCTATTGGCAAAGAAAATTTATGACATGTACTCCATACTTCAGGGCAAAACTTGGCCGGTGTTTCCCGCTGTTGCAGCAGGCAGTCAAGAGGCTCACTGAGGTACCCGGTGGTTTCCTCAGTTTAGGGAACTCTAGTTACACCACATAATATTCTCTGCTTTTTTAAACATCCAAAAGAGTCATGGTACAGCAGAAAAACTCTAGGGGATAGGCAGAAATAGGACAGGATTAGCACACAATATATAGCACAGAGCCACCAGAGAATATTGCTTTTTCCCCCTTTGTTCAAGAACGAAAACCCTTTAAGTACGTAACTTCCATAAGTACCAGCTCTTTTTTCTTAAAACCAATAGTATATTACTAACAGGTACTTAGAAACAAGCTGTGGAGAGAATAACAGATGATTATATGCGTTGTAGCCAGCTGAGCTTATATTCATTGTGGCTTAACCTGACTTGGGTTTTGTGGAAGAGGAGTTCTGAATGTCAATGTGATGATATCTTCCAGGTGATGGATATTTTAAAAAAATTAAATCCTTTGTGATACATTCATCTTTATTCTTCTTGATACAGATAAAAAATACTAAACTGTATTTATGTATCAATTTTTTATGCCAATCCCTGAAGACCATCCAGAAGAGCTTCACTGACACATATAGGAAGGACAACAGTTGGTATTTAAATAGAAAGCCCTAAATAGCACAGCCTCATTAGTGTCAATTAATCCAAACCTGTCTATGCTTTAGCCAAACAGCCAGGATGATGCTAGTTACCTGGTTTAATTTGCCATCATTTAGTTTATGATGAGAACATTTTCCTTTTCCCCTCCAGACTTGATACCTTACACAGTAGCAATTTTTCCACTCCCACCAGTGTGTAGAGTAAAAAAAAAAAAAAAAAAACCAAACAAAACAACCCAAACACCATTAACCATTTCCACTCCTCTTTCATCCTAATCTTCCTGTACCTGGTAAAAAGGAAAATAAAATGGCAAAAGATGGTTGAAAAAAGGATATTTTAACATCTTTGTTCTCAATGTTTTTCAAGGCTTCTAGGAGGCAGAGGGTTAGGGTTAGACAAGTAGTTTGGTGTGATGTTAAAGTGGAGGAGGTGGCTGAAATTAATACACCAGACCTGCCACCTCCCTAAATGTTGCCACTCCAGTGAAATCCCTGGGGAAAGTGTGACCCGGCTCCCTATTCCTCCAGGAGCCTCTTAGTTCCTCCACAGCTGAAGAGTAGATCCAAGACCTTGCTTCTGCCAGCCCTTCTGCTGGGGTATTGGTAATGTGTGCTCTTCTGCAGGTCAGAAGAGCACTGACCTCCCGGACCTCATTTGACAGTCATCAGGGAGGATGGTTTAGAGAAGTTTATTTCCTCCAGTAGATGCAAAATAGACACTATGGCTATCTCCAATACAGACACCTCATTGTAATCTAAAGACACTGTAAGGTAACTGAAGTTTCACCTCTCCAAATTATATATTTTCAGAATCCCATAACCTTAATCAATTAATCTGGGTTTATTTTCAAGCAACAGTGGGATCAGCACTTAGAAAGTAAAACCTTTTTTTGTTCCACAAAACCTTTTGTTTCTTTGATTTACAACACTAACATGGGTGTCCTGATCAAAAAACTACCAAGGCATTATCAAAAAATGTCCAGTACACCATCACATAATCAAAATATAGTTCTCTATGTTTAATAATGAGTATTTAATTCAAATTATGGAACCAATCCTTGGAGAAGGGTCTGGAAATCAGGTCTCCCTGACTGTCTCCTTCCAGATAAAAGGACCACACAGTAGTCTGTAAGCTTTTCTATGCAGTAAATCTCCTTCTTGCTCAAGTTAATGCCTAGATCTTTTTTTGTTCCCAGTGGCATAGCTCCTGCAGTAAGGGAAGGAGCCTTTTAACCTCTCTAAACAGATGACTCACTTGAGTTAGGGATATTTGTTCAGTGACGCTCAGCTCTCCTGGTACCTAGGAGGGGGAGGGTGCAACATTGGTATTGCCATCACCCGTGTCCTCCCTTGGATGCAGCCTATGAAGGTTTGGGATCCCCAAACATTTATCTACTGGGACCCACACAAGCAATGCCAGCTAATTCCCCTGAGATCTATGATCAGGATAATAAGGGTGGATGAAGAACCATTTGGTTTTATGCACCAGATCCCTGTCATCTGGTCTGTAGATACTCTGCTTTGCAGCCTGTGAACACAGCACAGCATCCTACCGTTTGTCTTACTAGTCACCATTTTTCAGTAAGGACACATAGTTATTATAGTGGATTAATGGCTGCCATATTCCAGGTCATCCGCTGACCTATCTGGCAAGCATAGATGGGCTTTGTTTCCATTGGAGGCCTGACCCAAAACCTACTGAAGTCAATAGGTGTGTCTATTACAGACAAAGATTTCTGGATCAGGCTTTTTGGTTCCCTGTCATTGCTGTAGTTCACTGCATCTGATCAATGACTTATATTTATTGTGATTCTTATTTATATTAAATTTTGACAGCAAATACAATATTAAATACAAAGATCTAGAAGCTAAAAATGATTAAGCGCTCAGAGGTATCTGATTTAATACAAACGTTATGAAATAAGATAAAACTACTAAAATAAAATCAATCAAAATCCTATTGAGGAATGAAATACCAGAGATCAAATTCTGAGACCAGAATAAGAAAGTACTTTTGTCCTTCAAATGCGAATTAGGCTTCATAGAGAGGGAATCCCAGGATTGCTTGGGTTTTTGGGTTTTGATTTTTTTGTTTGTTTGTTTTTCCCTCTCTGACTGGCATTATTGTATTTTGTAATTCCTGCAGCATAAAGTCCTATAAAGTTATTTTACATTAATTCATGAGTCCTTTTGTTATACAAATGTATTTGATCTACATGTAGAAAATAAGAACAGCACACCTTTATTCCATGCAATTATATTCATTTAACTGAAAACTATACTCTGGATCCTCAACAAATCAAAAATCAGACCCAACAGTGTAAAATGTAATTCCTACATGGATAAACATAGCTGCTTATCAGGACTTTTTTTTCCTACAACTCAGAATAAAAATAATCAAGATTCTAAGAGAAACAACTTGCTTCCCCCACCTGAAATCTAAAAAAGCATTCAGATGTTTTATTCTCCCTGTCTTTCAAAATTTACTACACCTTTTGACTTAATAGAGGTAGATGACAAAGTCAGCTTTTTTTTTTTTACTCTCTCTTTGCTCTTTTGACTCTTCCACAGAATTTGCCTGCACTGCATACTGATTCAGTGTAAAAACAATGAGTGTTGGCAATCTTTCATTTTCAAAAAGACCATATGCAACCTAAATTAAGAAAACAGCCATGATTACATATTTTATCAGCGCAAATATCAGCCCCGCTACTTCATCTCCCATTTTAAAACTATAAAAGACAATGGATGAGAATTAGTCAGACACTGGTGACGTGAATGTCTGGGTGATTATTTCTGTTTTGTCCTTTATGCATAATTTACTGACTAAATAGAAAATGTGTGAATATTAGCAAGCCATCTTATCAAACTTACACAGGAAGGTCCATTAGGCTTAATTCTAAGAACTATAATTTGTCCTATTTTTAGATCCACTTATGATATTTTTATAGATCTACCCTCTGTCTATAATTGTATCTTGATGTCTTTATTAAAAAGAATTGTAAAGTCCCCTCACCCCCCTTTAACATGTTTTTTAAATATTCCAAGATGTTACTCACAGTCTTTCTACCCAGCACAGTGCTGACAGGCACCCAGTGAATCCCTACTTAAACAGCTGTATCAATATCCTCAGAGAAAGAGAGTTTATCATGGAAATAACCTGTCCTGCACTTTCTGCCCTCCAATAGCTGTTTACCAGGTTACTAAATGCAGCTCAGCCCACGGACCTTTGACATTTTGAGGTTAATGTCCAAATGAACTCTTTGGAAGGAAAACTGGGGGTGTGCACATGTATAAGCACACAAGTTCACAGTATAGGTCCACGCTGTCAAAATACACCCACTGAAAGCACCAATAACACCACGGAGTGAAGTTGCTTTAAAAGCAAACAACGAATCTACAGAAATGCATAGCACATAAGGGCTGATTCTCCTTCCCAGCTTTACACAAACAAAATGACTTTTGTGAATATAATTTTGCAGAAGGAAGTTCCTAAAAACGCACAGCCCAAAGCAACGCACATTCTAGATTACTGCGGGTTAAATGCACATCAGTGAATTTGTTTCAATTACAGAACTGCAGAGAAAGAAAAACCTAAATATTCATAACATACCCTACAACAGACACACAGCAGCAAACACAAGTGTATAATTAGTTACACAGCACAGTGTTACAGCTGCACAAGGGAATGTGACACAGAGGAACTATAATAAACTCAGTTTCTTGGAGTAATTTAGGCACATATTGACCTTCACATCAAGAAATGTTGCAGTGTTAAAAGTAATTTTACATATAGAACTCATCTTTCCCCCGCCACAGTGAAACCACGTTACCCTGCGGTTGGCAGCCATTCCTGAGAGAGGATGATGAAATTCTTGAGCAAACACTCAGAGTCGCATGAAGAAACAGCCAGTGTCACATGCCTGCTTCTCCAGACTCTGACCCGCTCAGCAGCCAAACACATGACCTCTGAGAGTTAACCAAGAACCAGGTGCATATATGTATATTTTTTCCTTTGTCACCATGACAAAAAAGTTAAAGCTCTGGTTAAATTAAGAAGGCGCCTTTCTCCCATAAAAGCACAAGAATACACACACAATTACAATGAAAATGGTTTTTTAAAAAGCCCTAATGGTTTTTGCTTTAGTAAAAGAGCAGATCCATAGCATAACAGCTGGAAGTCAACAAAGTTCACAGTCACATAGCAGAGGGAGTGGTGGGAATTTATAGAGACCATGGATTTGCCAGAGTAGAAAACAAGAAGAATTGGAGAATAGGCTTGATATCTCTCTTTACTCTATGAACATCTCAAACCAGCCATGTGTTAGACCAATCCCCTCCATTCAAGTTTGGATAACACCCATTCCTACACATAACAAGAACATAATCACATGGAAGCAACAAAAAAGGTTTCTCTATTCAGTCTCTGAAGTCCCAAGTGGGGACAAAAACCCACCACTCACCGCCCCCAAACAGTGAGGAGAGATCTAGGGGCAAAGGGGTCAGAGCTGTAGACCAGCAATTTAAGTTAGAGATACAACTCCATCCTGGTGTTCTGCATGCACAGACCCCTGCAGTAATGCTTGTTTATTACTTATATTTCCATTTTCAGTAAGCACCGATACATTTGACACTCTTGAACTATAACATTTCATCTCCTTTGCTAGGAAAAAGAACCAACAAAACCACACACAAAGCACTTGACTCACAATAAACCTAACTTCTATCCATGTCCTTGCAGTATTGTTTCCCTGTTTTGCATTGTCTAATGATTTTTTGGACTTCCCACTAATTTGTCTTGTTTACTCCACCAGCAAGACAACTGGACTGCTGCTCTAGAGACTTTGTACCACCAGGAATTTGGGCAAAGAAAGAGAAACAGGAGTTTGAGGCACTTCAGCTACTGTGTTAAGAGGGATCCAGTGTCAAATCTTACCACAAACGGGTATTTATTTCATTGGTTGGTTGGCCATTTAGGTCAAATCAAGCTGAAATACACTGCAACCTTTCATTTTGCCCTTGGAAATAACACTACACATACAGAAGAGTGAAGAAATTCCCACTGCATTTTGCTTTGAAAAAGCATCACGAGTTTTACCCTTGATTGTCAACGGTGGCAGGAAAGTAGCTGTACTGGCAAAGGCCATATGTTTGTAGACTTTCATGAGAGAAGGAATATTGACCCCTTCTTCCCAGCTATTCTTCTGACTCTTCAGATGAAGTGAAAGAGAAGCAAAGACAAAAACCTTTACCCTTAAGTTCAAGGCTTAAAAATCAGCAAACATGTCTCCTTGGTACCTTTTTAGCTGCAGAACTAATCTAATGGTCTGGTGGGGTGTTTTTGTTGTTGGGGTTTTTTTCCTGTGATGCTGCAAAGTAACCATGGGGCAGGGAGAGAGGAAAGAGTCACTGCAAGCCACAGTGAGACCAATGTGCAAGGGAGCAGGACCACATGAGACAGCCTACATCCCAGCAGGCACAGGCTGATGTGGCAAAGAAAAAGCAGCAAATGCAACAGAGGGCAGCCCTGCCATCACCTTCTCAAAGGAGCTGTTAAGAGAGTGATGGGAAAGCAGTGACATCTGACAAACAGTTTAAAGAAGGAAAAAGAAAGAAAGGATTTGGGGCTTTGTGAGAAGATGAGCTCTGCGTGTGTGTAACTAAGGGTTGTATGAGGTACGTGGGGCGAAGAAGGAATTAAGTTTTGGATAGGAAAACACTTTTCTCACACCAACAGCATCCCCAGCTCACTCAGATGTCTTAACCATGTTAAGCCATGCTCTTCCAGACACATCCACATGTGCTGATAACCACTTCGTCTCATCCTTCACCCTAACTATTTGCAGTACCTTTCAGCCATCCATCACTGCCAGCCCCAGGCTCACGAGAGCACGTTCAAGCCCTTGTCATGGGATCCTTGTCCCTTGACTGAAAGAAACTATGCGAGCTTTCCCACAGGAACACCAATAAGATTTGTAATAAATTAATTTGACAAAACATCCGCCTTCTCAAGGCATGTGAACACAACAAGCCACCAAGGTTGCCCTGAAGCACACACACCTTGTGCCAGATGGGATGCCAGGACACTTAGTCCATGAGATCACAAAACCTTGCCTTGGCACTGCTAGCCCAGAGCGCTCTTGCTGTCAAGAGAGTAAAATGATCCAGCAAACAAAGAAGGGCTCTCTTTAACAAAAAAAAGGCAGGTCTTACCCAGGATGAGATGGCCTAGAAGACGCTAGGGCAGGAGAACACTGTGGTTTCTGCAAATTGTCAGGCAGTGATGAGTCCAAGCAGCACACGCTGAACCTGCAACACCAACCTCTCCTTAATGCACAGCTGCTTACAAAAACTAAGCTGTCTGTGTTTATAAGGCAAGCCCCACAGCTAGTTTTTAAAGCATGCCATCTGCACCTCATGATGCATTTCACCTCAGGCCTAACAGCAACAACTCAGTAAACAGCAGCATAAAACCTCTGATCTTCTCTCTTCTGAGCTTGCTACACCAACTCCTTTACCACTTTTGTTTTCTCTTCACCCCATCAACACTCCTGCTCTGTCTGAAAAGCTCATCTTTTACCTCAGACCACATTTAAATCCTACTTGATCAGGATGCTCTACACCTGTTCTCACTCAGCTGCCTCTCCTCCCTCCCAGGTCCCAGAGTTCCATGTTCCTTCTGACGGGATTTGAAGGCAATATGCATATTTGCTCTATTTTCAGCAGTGGATCACTCTGTCTTCTGGTTAAGACCAAAAAAACCTCACTTAGTTCGTTTAGCTTCACCTTATGGAGAGTTAACTCTCTATAACTATGATCCATTTTTTTATTATTTTATGCATGGAGCAGTTATTAGTAGCTCCTGCTAAATTACTAGTTGGCTTTTGGGTGGCTAGAGTGAGCCACGGACATCTTCTTGCTTATCTGAAGCACTTTTCCTTATTTTCTTTTCAGTTTGACTGTTACGCAGCCTCAAATTCACATGGATTTTTCCCTGTTTCGTGACCTGCTCCTCACATTGTTTTTAATCCTGCTCTGTATCAGTTATCATTTTCATTTCTTTCTGAGTCTTTAAACGTAGTATTTGTCCTTTAAAAGCTATTCTTAAAGTAGAGTCTCTAAGGAGGAAGATAATAATAGAAATAAGAAATTATTTACTTTTCTGCAGTAACATTTAGGGAGAAATCTTTCACCACTGCACTAACAATATTAATACCCAGAGTGGGACAAGAAGAGAATCAGGGTCAAGTGATTTCCATGTAAAGAAAAACAAGAACAGCTTTGATATCTCCATGGCACCTGCAACAGCAAGAGAACATTTTGAATAGATGAAATTTCCTTGTATCTCTCCAAGTTAGCTGCTACTACTAAAAGACAACTATACTTCTGATGTCCTCACCTGCATTTCCAGGTGGAATGCACACACACATGTGTTTTAAAAGCCTCTTGCTGTAAGGGATAGCTTATCAGGGTTGTTTACCTTAAAGTTTTGCACAGGATAAGAGCTTTTTTTCCCTGTCTCATCAAGCATTTGGTGTTAATGCTTGCTTTGGACTGGGAGGTCTTTTCTCCTATTTTTTACCAAACACAGGAACTGGAGGGGGGGATGCATCCATCCCTTCCCAAGGGAGCATTAATATAACAGCAAAGGGGGAATTTGAGAGACTGAAAGCAAAATGGGGGAGCTGGCACACCCTTTCCTCATGGCAGTGACTTGCTATGTTTTGCATAACCCTCTTAAAAATAAATGTGTGGAGTTTTGAGGGTGGATTTATGGCAAATCTCCCAAATAATCTTTTGCCAAGGTCCCCTCAGAGACAGGTAAAGGTGTCTGTGTATCAGATACAGTCTCTCTCTTTATAGCCACTGTTGCATCTACAGGTCCTCGCCCACCAAATGAGTGTCATTGTACGCCCACAGTACAGGACAATTGGCAACTTCCTCATCTACTTGTAACACATTTCCTGCCTGTGGTCAGAGCTTCTGAGAAAGGGGAAATCAGAAATCAGCTGCAGGCCAGATGCAATGGGGTAATAACAACAACACCTTATTGGGAGGCTGCCCACACCACCAGAGCTTTCTTTTTCTCTTAAATATTTGTGTACTGTATCTTTTATGATGCAATTCTTACCACTGCAGGTTGACTAATGGCTGAGGACATTAATTGAACTGAGGTAGACAAACGATCCCAGTGCGTTTTCCGTCCTTTCCCTGCCCCTTGTTTGCAGCTCCATAAAAGTGCATACATTTCACACTTTCCTTTTGATTCTTAAGCTCTTACAGCAGTTACCATCTGGAGCAAGACTCAGGGAGAGAAAAACAAAAGATAGGTCAGAAAATAACAAGCTGAGCTTGTACTACATGTGTGTTGTATCCAAAAAAAAAAACCAAACAAGAGTGCCACACACAGCGTAGTACTGATTAATGAGAAGCACCATGCAGATCCGGACCCTCCAAGAGCTGAACTTGCAAAGACGCCTGATTTAAATAGCACGCTACCATTCCGGATGGCCTGGAAGCAGGAGAGGAAGAAATAGCACGTAAAGGATGGTAACAGGCAGCAATGGGGTGTGTGACACCCAGGGGAGGCCACCATAAAGAGCCAGCAGTGGCTTAGGAAGGGGACATATTCACTCACACATTCTGTGATAAGAAACTCACTCTGCAGCTTTCTGTCAGAGGGTGTTTAACATTCAAGAGCGTCACATTCAAACGGTGCTAGATCATTTTGGCAAAGCTGAAATTCCTGAAAAAGACTTTAATGCCAAATAACACAAGAAAACCAACAAGCTCCTGCATTAAGGCCACTGGGGCATGGCATTGCCCCTGCAAGTGGAGAGAGGTGAGGGGAAAACCTTGCCCTTTATTCATAAACTCAGCCGTTCCTGTGGGAATGACAGGTAAGTACCAAACTCTTTCTAGAAAAACAAATACAGGTCCTTGTGCCACTTTGGTATCCATACGCTCACTCTTTCCCTCCTGGTTCCCAGATTTGAACCTCTCCACTCTCCCTAACCGAAGATTTTATCTTTGTTTGATTCACTAATAAACTGATTATGCAGCAAATCAGACAGCAGTCTGACCAAGGTCTAAGTGAAGCTTTGCCAATACCCGACTTCCTACCGATATTTATAATCCTCAGATAACCCTGTGCTTGAACCCCAGGGTTGCAGGCAGTGACTCAGCAGTCGCAGGGCTCCTATTAGTATTCTCAGAGCATTTCCAGAGCGTTTTAAACTGACTGTCTCACTTGTGCTGTGATCAGACCGATCAGTTTGTGGTGAATTGCTCTGAGGAAGGTTACAGGTCTCCATAGGGACTGCACATGATCTTTCAAAAGTGCATTTCCCTCTAGCAAGTCATAAATGCTCAGGAGAGTTGCTGAAGATCACTCAAAATATATTATTGAATACTTTGATGCCGTACTCTCATTCTGTGTTATCATATGCTTAAAGTATATTAAAAGGTTCCCTAAATACCAGGTGCATTTGTGTGCAATAGATTTGTGTTTTCCAAAGCCAGAAGAAAATAGCTTTGTATTGTTACAGGATATGTAACACTTATTCTGCAATTCTGCAGAATGGATTATAAGCGTTTGACAGTGCTTTTTTTTTTTGGCTGTTGGGATTTTTTTTTTCCTAGTTCCAATGACTGTTGTGATAGACTTTAGTTAACTTCTTTGGATTGTTTTTCTCCTTGCTAACAGTCCGCAGTCAAAATGAAAAATAAGAACCTTCTGGATCCTGTCTTGATAAGGTCAGATTGTAGAATTTTTCTTTCCAGCAATTTAGCCAGGCTCTCTCCTTCCAGAATACATTTACTCAGTAATAAACAGCTCCAGACAGCCGAGCTGTACAGACTGGAAACAATTAAGCCAAAATTGGGGAAAGCAGCACATGAATAAGTGTTCCACTTTAATGAAATTAGACTGAAAAATTCAGGAGCAAAAAGAAGTAAAAGCATTTTCAAATTGCATTAATTAGACATATTTGTAAAAATCTGTGCTCATGCAAGTACCTTATGCATTTTTTAGTATCAAACTGCTCAGAAAATGTGCTGGGTAATTACAAGCCTTTGGTCCTGTGGTCAAGCACGAGGAACATCAACTTTCTGGGGTACATAATTTAATGCCTAGTAAGAAAAACAAAGAAGTTTAGCCAATTTTCTTTAAGCTATATAAAAGGAAGCCTGCCATGCAACAGGTTAAAAGGGTTTGTCTTACTAAAGCAGAATAAGGTTAAAAACAATCTTATTCCAGACATTAGTTGAAAACTTATACTATGAAGAAGCCTCATCTCTCAATTAGGGAAGCAATTAATTAAATATGTTTAGCTGTCCAGCTTGTTAGAGATCCAGGTAAAATCCCTCTTTAACAACCCAGAGTTGTTCCATCATCATGAACATTTTATCAGCTCCTAAATTCTAAAGTTTTCCCATTTTTGCACAAATGCATTTACTGCCAAGACATCATGCTCTTAATTGCAAACCCATCACCTGTTTACTTACAGTAAGAGAACAAAAAGCACCTGTGCTGTTATTTTTTATTAGATTATCCTCCTACACCTCCTCTGTCCAATATCCTCAAATAGTTTATACATAAATTCTAAAATAGGGTTCAATAATTACACATGATGCTTGTGACATCTCTTGGTGTGGTGTTCTCAAGAGACTCAAAACTAGTACAAAACTAAACTTGGTTTTATAAAGCACTATTTCAGTTTGGAAAGTTCACAGCACTTTCAAGAGGAATTAATGAACGTTGCTAATAGCTGGATCCGAGTTATAAGGCATTAGGAGGACACAATCATGAGGAAAGGCAATATATAACCTTTAGATGGGACAATTAGAGATCAATTATTAGAGCCAGAGAAGAGCATTCGAGAGGAGCTTCTTCATTAATCAAAGATTATCTCACATTAGAATGTTTAATTATTTGCCAAAGTTCTTTGTATATACTTACGCCAAAAAAAAAAAAAAAAAAAAAAAAAAAGGCCAGGGGCTTTTGGAAAAGTACTAGCTTTTTGAACATTTCTTTTTAACATAGTTTTAAAGCTAAAATGCCAAATATTTTAAAGAACATGTTGCACTGTGAAAGTAGCATAACTCAGAAAATTACATGCGAGATGCCACAGCTGCTGGATTTTAATACACGAAGTCTGGTGCTTATTGTTAACTCTTTGGATGCATGGCTACACAGAAAAAATGTTTTAATAGAACTGGCAAGAAAGCAAAAGATGTGAATATCCAATGCACGGTAATGATTTGGGGCAGGATCCTAGGATCTGATATTAGATTTAAATCAAACTTGTAGGCATCTGAGTTTTAGGTTCCCAAACCACTGAGCATATCCAAAATCTGAAGTGGGAGGCAGGATCATGAACTGGCATGGAAAGGGTGATTAGATCAGCTGGTGGGTGTTCAACCTGTGCTTGGCACACTTGTCATTTATCTCCCACTAGGGAGACAAATGCTTGGTGGGCACATGAGCTGTCCATGGGACTGTGGACACCTGAGTACCTGCTCATGGGTCTTCTTGGGATGCCAAGGGGCACTTATTCTTCAGTGACAGCCAGACACAGATATACATACAGTCTGGAGAACCAAGCTGTTCCCATTATGAGATACCTTTCTTACACAGTTAGCTTTTTTTCTCATGGCCAACCTTATATTCAAGCCTCAATGAAACTCCTTTATGTCTTTATTCCTCGGTAAAGTGTACCCAGACTTTCTTCTTCTCACAGGTGACATTCTCTCCCTGCAAGGCCCTGCCCTTTGTGGGCTAGGTCAGGATGACCCCAGGCATGTTCAGGGCCACTTGAACTAGACTTTTGCACATTCAGTATAGAATAACAACCCTGAGATATTCTGGTTAAAACCTGACACTCTTTGTGAGAAAGTGTATTAGCAATCTGAGATAAACAAAAGGCTCTCTGTCTGTCTTTCACCATATCTACCCCCTACCCTTTGTTATTTTTCCTGCTGCTATAATGAAAATTTGTCAAACATGCACACCGATGCAGCCATCTACCAAGTCACCACTGAAGAACTTGGCAGTGATAACTGTGACACGAGAACTCCAGAGACAGCCATAAGAGAAGGCAGCATAGGGGATGGTGGGGTGATCTTTGCTGATTAAAGAACATGAGTTTAATGCAAAAAACAGGAAAATCCATGCAATCATCTTGAATGGTCTAGAATTTTTCTTTATGGACAGCAGAGCTCAGGATCCTTCAACATCTGTTGGCACTGTCACAAGGAGAAAGCAAAATGTTTGACCCCTTCCACATCAAATTGTGATGGGGAAGGGGACCAAGTGTACCATCGCCCTTTTATTTAATTGTTACCTTTTTTCGCACTTTGAATTCTTGACATTCTGCTAAATATAAGGCAACATGATGGATAGCTTAGTCATGCTGTGTACTGTTGGCTGCAATTAAAGTCAATTCTTGAAAATACTTTTTTCTTAAACTCAAGGGGAAAAATTATTTTCACATTTTCTACAATTTTCTAAAATGCTTTATTTCTTACTGGTGTACAAATGCAACAAAATGAGGTGCTATTTAGACTTACTCAAATGTTCAGCTAATAATAGTGTATGATATAATTACTATATAAACTTTATCAGAGAGGTTGTTGCAAAAATAGCTGTCTATGGGAATATCATGCAAACATATGTGAACATGGAATTGTTCCTATTTCCTGCAGCAGGAAAAGCAGCCAGGTCTGAGGACATAGGACCGTGGCCATGGCATGTCTAACACCTTATCGATTCCTGGCTGCTTTCTCTGCCCTTTGAATCAGCCACTAATTGCCTTGGTAAGAGCAGATTTCAGGATGCTCAAGGTCAATGTCACTCAACCCAACTATGCCAGACTCTATTCCATTTGTTAATTATTTATGCCTCTTTGCAGTGTAAGTCACACATGCCATAGTGCCCTGCACTTCACTCGCTGTTCCATAAAGCTTTATAGGTAAGATGCATCTCTCAGATTGAAGAAAGGAGCTAAAAGGTTGCAGTTCCACAATCACTTTAAGTTGGTGCAAGGCTTGGCTACTACTGACAGGTTTGATCTCTCTCTGTCTAAACTGTGTTAATTCTTCCCCTCTTTTTTGCTAGCACTAGCACTTCTATAACCAAATCATGAGCTGCGGCTATTTATATATTGCTGGATTAATTTTCAGCCATATATCTGCAGGGGTGCTAGAAATCACATGGGGAAAATAGCAAGAACAAATAGCTAGTCCAAAGTAGGGTCACCCAGGCTTCAGTTTTCCATGGCATTGCTGCCTAAATCAGCCACTACACCGCGTAAAGGGGCGGCTCCTGCATTGCGCATCTCCATTTCTCAAATGCATGGAGTTTAGGAATGCAGCACTAAGGCATACATAAATATCTTGCCCAATAAAGAGCAAGTAAATCACAGCAGGATGTCCACGTATTTGAAAACTGTTAAAAAAAAATCTTCATTTTTTTCAAGTAGTAAATTCATGTGTTTTTAAACAAGGGAACCACCAGTCCAGACTCCTTCACGGGTCCATTCAGGGCTGTGGCGTCTCAATGGAAGGAGTCACAAGCAATGGGCCAAATTTAAGGCACACACTATCCTTCGTGTATTTTAGAGGTAACCTCTATGTTGTTTCTTTCTCAGCATGATGGATCTTACTTAAAACAAAATCAACTCTCACATATAACATAGGAAGAACTTAAAACCATTCTATAGACTAAATACTTAAGGATGAAACACTTGGTGGGTTAGATATATTCTCAGTGGAAAAATATGGTATAAATTTAATTATGCAGCAATCTCTCTGAAACCTGACAGAGCTTCTGACAGCAGGTATCACTCAGTTCCCTGATACAGACATCAATTTGTGGCAGAAGAGCCACCTCTCAGAACAGCCCATTGACTTCAGCTTGAACTTGAGCCAAAACACTGAGATCCAGTTGCAAATTTTTTGTTATCACATCAGTGTGGGAAAATGTCCCACATTTTAAGAAAGTACACAATTTACTTGTAAATTACAAAAAAATACACCAATTCCACTATCTATTGGCATGAAAATTGCTTATTGATTCCAAGAAAATGCTATAAATATTTTACATAAAATTACTGTGCTCAAACTAGAGTTTACAGCACTGAGAAGTTTTGTGAAGAGTCATTAAAGGCAGGAAATTAGTTTTATGATACAAATAGATAAAATAAGTTTTAGAAATATTTTGAAAAAAAATAAATGCAGAAGTTTTTTTTTTAAATAAAGCTATTTCTATTGAAGATATACAAATATTAAAAAATATATATATTGTTTCCTCTAGCTCATTTTAATTCATACTAAACCAGTGTTATCTGTATAGAAATGTATGGTTTTTTCTTCAGAAAGCAGAATCATTTCTAACAATGTAATGTATCAAATACAATTATTATAACAAACAATTGAGAGTAAAGCATAAATGCAAGCATTGTGCCTATGTTGCTGTACCACACAGGTAGATCTCAACCTGTTTAATCACTTCCATTCTCTGCACCATGGTAATACATGAGAGAGGGCAAGAGAGGCAGGAGAGAGCCGGTACACGTGCACCAGCACCGGCTTCCCCTTTCCAGCGCTAAATGGAAGTGAGTGCCCTGCCTTGACTTCACAAAGTTATTCTTTAGGTTTATTCACACACTTAAAAAGAAACACCTGCTTAACTGTGGCTAGATCAAAGCCAGAGGTCCCCCCAGTAACAACCCTTCCCTGTTTTGCTGGTGGAAAATTTGTATTTCTGATTCAGCAAAGCACTTCAGCATGCAGGGGGATTCATCCAAGTCCCCATGAATCTACATAAACATGCACACGCTTACAGTCAAGTACGTGCACTGTTGCTTTGCTGGAACTAGACCGATATCAAACTAGACCTTTATCCTGTGCCTCCTCACCCTCCTCAACTACAGGGGCTGGATTAGCAGGGGTGCATTTGTCTTTAAAAAGGAATCCAACAAATAAACACTTTTGGAAGGAATTGTTTCAGATGATAACATGTTTCCACCCAATCTAGCTAAGACAAAGATACTGTTTTTGATGCAGTTAAATCCTCTTTCATACAAAATGGCGTGAACAGGGGTTGGAGGGTCCTCTTCACATAATTACAAGAATACACAATCCCCCTTCACTGTCTCCCCTCAGTTTTTGCCTCAGAAAGGTTATTCTATAATCTTAATTTAATGAAGCAAAAGTCTAACGTGCTTCCTACTGGCATAAGCTGAAGAAGTTTACACCAGCCAGAGATTTTGAGAGTCAGAGCCCATAAAAAGTTACCTGACAGTGCCACAGGCTGCACATTTCTGGCAGAAAGAAAGTTTCACTTGACCCTGGAGGAAAAATTTCCCAACAATTTAGAACCAAAGGCTCATCAACTTATATGTTTCCACCAGCTTTATCTGTTTGCTCTCCACCATCCTTCTCCCATATAGTTGGAAAAATGAGGCCATGACTTCACAGTCAGTTGCAAATGTAAGTTTAAGATACACTTTTTGCAGCAGGGTGCAGCTTATTATGGATGTTCAGAGTGTGATATAAAAGGTTCCCCTTACCTCCCTGCGACCACTATGAGCTTTTGCCAAAAATAAGAAAAAAATATAATGATTGCATTAATATAGGTGCTGGAGCTCTGGTCAGCGATTTAAATTGCTCCAGTCTGTTAAACTTTTTAAGCTACCTTTGAAAATAAAATACTTGCCTGGAGCAATTCTCAATGTATTTCCCATTAAAAAACAAAACATCTCGGTTCAGCTACTTGAAAATTGTTCGCATACGTGACGAGGTATTTCTACAATGTGCCAGGCTTAGCCCCAAAATGTCCCCAGTTATTCCTTTACACTCTAATACAGGTATTACAAGTGCCTGAAACAGGATTTATTACAGAAGGGCTTGATCACAGCTTTACAAAAGACACCACCATAATTTTGATGTCTCAGGAGTTGATTGGAAAAGCACCTCACTGCAGGTTATCACAATTTTTTATTAGTCAATATCTAATTTTGTTCTGTATCACACATAAAATAGTATTATTTTCAAGCCTCTCAGAGCAGTGGTAAGATGCAGCATCTGCCAGGTAAGGGCCAGTCCTCCCCAGCCAAGCTCTCAGCTTCTCTGCAGGCTCTTTCTACAGTTCCTGTAGTGCAAAAGGACAACAAATACCACAAATAAAACCTCTCAGATGTCTTCCCAGTACAAGTCTTAGGGATTTCACTGCTGGAGTAGTACCTTTCCTCCCCCAGAAGATTATCTTTATGGAAAGAAAGAAAAAAAAAAAAAAATGTACAGCTGAAACACCTCAGTGCCCCAGCGAGCACTAACCATGAAATCCGTCAGGAGCTATGGCAATGCTGCTCGTGATTGTGCTGGGGGTGAAGTTGCCGCCCAGCACAGCAGAGGTGCAGAGCCAGGTTTCCTTCTCCTGCAGGAGATATTGCCCTGCAGAGAGGGTGGTTCCCATCAGGAATCTGCAAAGACCCTGTGCACACAGCAATTGCAGAACAGTTTCCATTGGAAAAAGGGTCCTGAATAAAAATGCTTGTTACAACATTCCTGGAGAATATCCATGGTAGGAACAACTACACATATGTGCAGAAAAATGTAAGTTTTTATTTAAAAATCAGTGTTCTAACACTTCAGTAATGAGAGGTGTTCAGTTTTCAAAGTCTGCCATCAGATGCTGAACTAATTAATAGTATGTTGTGAAAAATCCCATTGCCTACTCCACTTCTTCCTCTGACTTTAGAAGGACAAGTGTGATTAGCAGAGAATACATCCACCTGCATAAGAACATTTTCTAATTATTCATGTGGTTATAAACGACCTCTGGCAGCTCATAACACAGTGAAAACTGATGAACAGTACATGCCATTGGGAAAATAGTGCAAATCCTTCCCCATCTCCCTTGAAATGAAATTTTTGGCCTTGCTGTGGCAAAGAAATAAAATTGAACACACAGTTTTATTAAGGTTTAAGATCCTCTCTTGTCTTGGCCACATGCTTTCAGCACCTCTCCTGTGCCAGCATCGATAATCATGTGGTTGAGAAAGTATTTTCTTTCTTACCCTTTTTTTTTTTTTTTCTTTTTTGCAAATCTACCTTAATTTTCAGCCTTGCCAGTTCCTGATCCAGCTCACTATAAAGTCACTCAAGAGTAGGATTGCTGGCTTATACGGGAGATGTTTTGCAGAGGCAGAAGAGGAGATGAAGGGATGATATATGCAGTGCTAACATGTACTTGGACCTGCTCAAACTAGTTGCAAACTTGCAGCCTGATTCATCCTCATCTGAGGTAGCATAGATGCCCACATTACACGAAGACCTGCGCAATCTTTCATGCTGTGTTTGTAACTATTAACTGCAGTGCAAACACCAGACAATATAATAAAACAAATTGGTTCTGTCTGAAAATGGGAGAGGCAAACTTGTTAGATAAGATGAAAGTCTGCATTTCACTCAGAAACAAGCTTTACAGCTTAGTCATAAATACCTAAAAATCTTGTTTGCTAATAGAAATGTGATACAAGTTAATATATTTCATTTCAGGGTGGCACATACAGCACTAGAAAATCCAATGTGCCCCTGTGGCAAACCTACAACTGAAGATGCAATGTTAGTTTTTTGATACAGCTTACCTACAGGAACCAAGTTGAATCTAGTCCCAGCTGAGAGTTAACTCAGTCATAGTGTTTATTACAGCAGCCCACAAAATAAGTTATATTATACTAGTAGTGCCATTAAATTACAGTGTATAGTTTTGTGGTAGCAATGTTAAATATTTATGAATTTCTTAGTGCACTGATCTTGAACAGTGGTTATTTCACCGATTGCTTTGTCCAATAAGCAGATAAATTTGAAGATGGAAATATTAAACATTTTTCCTATTATTTCTGTTTTCATAGAAGAAAATCCTTATTGTCCTATTCTATTTCTCAATAATTATGCTACACCGAGATAGCTTTAACAATTCAGTAGCCATTTAGGGAAAAAAGTGCCAAAAATGTATGCAGTTATTAAAGTAACATTAAGTGCTTTAATAATCATTTTTGGTCAGGGCACACACGTTATAAATAAATTCAAATGCCATATTAACCTTAAATTAAAAAATGGAAAAAATTGCAGTCAGCGAAAAAATTAGATGTCTTACCAAACTTTGTATTGCAACTTTTAAATTCCCTGAGAAGTTTTTACTGGAAGTGATACTTAACCTTTATATGTCGTGATCTTGGAATGGCAAGGTCTACACTTCTATGGCCAGGCCAATAATCTTCAATTAAGCAATAAATGTGCAAGGCTTGTTCAGTGCCAGTATAAATTCCTTAGCTTTATACTACACCGTCAGAAATACACTAAGAGTTAAAAACCAGGATCACCTTCCAGTAACATTTTAATGAAGCACACCTTTATGTAACTTCACCATTTAATACCTTCCATTTAGATAAGGTTTTACAGCAGCCCTGAAGAATAAAACTGCTTGGCTACCCTAATTCGAAATAGAAAGTATCTTGCCCTAGTGCCTTACCTGGGGTGTCTTAACAATCCGCCATGTATATTTCTTCTGGACAATGACCATATAAAAGATTAACATGTTGAGTGTGTTCATTGTAAAACATGAAATTTATTGGAGCAGTTCATTCTTTTAAAATTTACTATAAAAGATTACAATCACCTACCCTGCAGGAACAATGATAATATATCTGCAACATAGCTTACTCACATGTTTCTTTTGGGTTTTGTATCAAAAAGGTATATGAAATACATCTAACTGAGACACATGCTGAGATTTTTTTTTCAAGATGCATCAAAATTATGTCTTTTTTTCTCAGAAATATCATATTCTACTGAAGTGATTTTATTAGACAAAAGGCATTAATTACAAAGGTAAAAAAGAGTGGTTGTGTGGACTAGTCTGGCATTATCGGGGCACAACAAAATGACCCAGATATGTAGGAGCAAAGTGAAATACATTATTTTCCCTGATTTTCACTGAGTGTGCATAAGCCACTTAAATCACATTTTGCTTTACAACACAGTCCCAGCGTGCACAGAAGTTTCAGGATTCACAGGAAGGCCGTTATGCGTTCCTTGACCCAAAAACATATCCGAGAAATTTTAGTGTGTAGGGAAAGAAAGCAGTATAGGAAAAATAAACCACAAACAATTTTACAAAATGCTGCATGGCATTTACTACCATCTGATGTGCCATTTAAGCATACTTATTCACTTATTCCTCCAATATGTGTTTCTTAAACTGAGTTTTGCAAATAATAGTGAAATAAAAGATCACAGTAACCATGTCCCTCCTTACTAACTGGTGAGACCAATCACTTTTTATAACACTTTTTATGCATAACTATTTTTATTTTACCTATGCATTTCTTTCCAGAATTGCAAGACCAGATCAGTCTGCTATACTAATATCACTTTCACCATGGTTCGCCTGGGTGATGCTTTCCAGCCCAAAGACACAAAGATGAATTACAAAAGGGTTTGAGAGGAGAAGGCTCTGAGGCAGAACAGGGCACAACAGCAGAGAAGGACATAAGGACCCTCAGACAAGCACAAAGAAACTATTTGTTAGCAAATGGCAAATATCTCCAACAATGAGGCTGAGAATATCCTTCTTGATACAAAGAGGGAATAAGGAGAAGCAAAGCCCTGGGCAGGTTTAGTCTCCAAGAAATATCATCAGCCTGCTGACAGGAGGCAGAGAAGCAATGCAAAACCATGGTGCAGAGAACAGCTCGTGGCTGCAGCTCACTGCTGGGATTCACTTGGTCACGCACACAGCAAACTCCTCACCTTTCTAACTTCACATTTCCACTGCAATGGGTGAGTCTCACCACAAGTGTGCTCTGATCTGCCAAATTTGCAATAGTTAAGGCTAAAATATCCAAAATATTTAATGTTGCTTCTGCATGTAAGTCTTCTGCTGTCCCGTGCATTGTTTTCTGTGGTTTGCATTGCTATCTGCGTGTGAAATAAGTGCATGTTGACTAGCACGGAGAAATCTGGGTTGAATCACTCAAAGCAGGCAGCAAGGACTCCAAAGCACCAGACAGCTGGGCAAGGGATAACACAGATTGCTGGATGGAGCCGCTAGCCATGTTTCCCTGCCCTCCAACTTCTTGGCACAAGGGAACACACTGGGCTTAACATTAAAAGCAACAACAACACAACAACAAAAAAAAAAAACCCAACCACCAAAAAAAGAAAACAATAGTAGCAGCTGCCAGGCAGCCTCAGAGAAAGAACCTCATTATTTACGGCAGCAAAAAAATACTCAATTTGTCCTTAAATATTTTCATACTATTTAGGATTCATTCTTTAAAATTTTGTTAAATAAAGCTGCTAGAAGGTAAATCTTTGCTGTCCTGTATTAAAATAAAAACTTTTGCTGACATTACATATATTTTGCTGCAAGGTTCCAAAGCATACATGCACATTTTACATGTAGGATATTTGTGTAGATATATTATGGTCATCCCACAGAATCAGGTTTAGAAATGACCTTAAAAGCGCCTGTGTTTGGTAACTGGATACACCACAGCCTAGAAACTTGCTTTTCCTCCGAGCCAGCATCCTCTCAGCAAAGTAATAGTGAAAAGATGCTGTCAGGTCCCTCACTGCCAGTTGTCTCCTCAGTTTCTACCGGGAGAAGCGCTGTAATTCACACTCGAAGATCCGCAGGTCATTCATAACCAGGGACATGCATATATTATGATGCAGCCTTCCCAGGGGACACTTTTTTGGTGGCAGATAATTGCAAAAGGAAGGGTTAACATCTACGCAATGGCTTTAATACATGTACTGTAACAGTCCTCCCACCTCCACTTCTCGCTGGTTCCAATGGTGAACCTGCAAGCTGGCTCTCCTTAGTGGAAACTTTTTGTAGACTTCCAAAAGCAGCTATTGAACACCTCTAATAATGATACTCCTCTCAGTGCCTTTGAATCCTTCCAACAAATTGCTTTGCATGGCTCTCAATAAGGATAAAAGGAATTTAACTAAAATTCTGTGCTATCTCACACCTCGTTCCTGTTACCCTCTCTGTCTGAGGACTTTAAAAATGAAGTCAATGCCGTAGCACAGGGATGATTCTGTGATAGAAATGCCGTCCTTTACTTCCAAAAGAAAGAAATGGAGGTGTTTCCTTTAGCACAGTAAGATCAATCACAATAGCTGAAAAAGGAACCTGTTTCTCAGGTTTGTCCTTGTTTGGCTCTAACCAAATGAATCTGACAGTGATTTTTCTTTAACTTTATAATGAAACTAAAGAAACAAACATGTGATATCCATACCTTTACTCAGAGTCTTTCATATAGTCTGTTATATCAGTTGGAAATAGAGGAGTAGCTATACTGTTAATGCAGCCTTTATTTTGTAGATAGTATTTCCTGATGGTGAGTTATTTTACAATGCAGTGCTTTTACCTCTATGGCACTGGTAATTGTAATAACAGTTTTTATTAACTATATAAACTATCAGAAATCTTTTTGATGTCTTTGTTGAAAACCTGATCATAATGTCAACGAGTCCATCAGGAAGTGGTTGCAGACTTCCATACCACCATTTTCTCTGAAAGATTATCTGTAGGGCGGGCAAATTATATAGTATGTGTTACGTAGAGCATGTTCTCCTTGTGTCTGGCCACCTCATATAACATAACCTATCACTGATTCGCGTCTACAAGTCACAGCGACAGCACTGCTCCATCAGTGTGTCACGATAACTTCGAGAGATGTGAGCTGATGTCTTAGACTTCTGCTCCCTTTCTTAAACCAGCATTAACGCTCATCTGTTTCCAAGACGAGCTGAGGTGAGGATTAATTCCTCACTAAACAAGCAAGAAGAGAAGCTGACTCAGCTTGCAGCAGTGCAACAGCCACAGGCCTGGACCAAACAAAATCCCTTGAGCCTGCACCCTCTTATGTAACCCTTGCATAAAGAGCAATTTTGCTGGGTATACAACTCTTCAAGAAAATAATGATTAAAAAAAAGCTAAAGACCCTTATAATTTTATCTAACAATATTCTTCCCAGAGCCTAACATGAATATCTGCAGAACAGCTATAGATGCCAGCATCCCTGCGGGCCAAAGCACATTGCTGTTTCCCTCCCAAGGCTGAGCATATGCTGAACAGAATCATAGAATCACAGAATGGTTTGGGTTGGAAGGGACCTTACAGACCATCCAGTTCCAACCCCCCTGCCATGGGCAGGGACACCCTCCACTAGCCCAGGTTGCTCCAAGCCTCATCCAGCCTGGCACTGAACACTTCCAGGGATGGGGCATCCACAGCTTCTCTGGGCAACCTTTGCCAGTGCTCCCCACCCTCTCCAGGAAGAAAGGAACACAAAAGCAGAAAGCTGAAAAATCGGACATAGGACTACTTGCAAAGAAATATTATCATCACCACTTGAGATGTCAGAATTAAGAAAATATCTCAGATTTAAAATTTCATCAAGCATCCCTTTCTGTCTTGATTTGAATAAGCCCTGAACCATTAACTTTCTAATGTAGGTTGCATTTCAAATCAGAAAATAATCTCGCAGCTCTGCTTAGAAGAGTCTTCACAGAAGTACAAAGCCAATTTCTATGCATGACAACAGAAAGGTCTGTTCAGAGACTGAGCACAACCAGCACCAGCCTTTTGCTGTGCCCATGGCCAGAAGATGACTGTCACAACCCATGTGAGCACTCCGGCCACTGCCACTACACCCACGGCAACACCTCGGTGAGATTCATCCCTGCGATGGGACAGGTACGCAAATGAACAAAGAGAAGGTGCACAGGCAACTACACACTTGGCAATCCTTAAATGTGAAGTGTGTAACTTCACAGTTAAAACACTGCTCAGCCAATAGAGTTATTTTGCATATGCTTTATGAACATGTATGGAGCTGCTGTACTAAAATCAATGCAAACATCTCAAAAACCCTTTAAAATTTTTTGGATGAATTGAAGTCAGTGGATCTGCTAAGCTCTATGCGTAAATCTATTCATTTCAATTTAATGTACTCCTTGGTTGTTTTTTATTGCTTTGTCCTGCTTTGATCAGGCTCATGACCGATTCCAAATTGTGAAGCCACTCTTTGCAAAGTGCCTATGGTGTGATGTACTGAGTTTATATGTTTAAGAACATTAACATTAATAAGAATTTCAAGTTTTTCACACATATACAAGGCAGTTAAATGAGGATTGTTTCTGGCAACTTGAGAAATATTTTTTTTATTTCTGTGGTGAATGTCTATTTCTCTTTCAAGATGACATTTCTTATAGAATGCCTCCAAGTGTAACAGTTTTTATAGGAATTTGCCATTGATAATATTTATAAAATTCAAGGACGTTTTAGAATTGTCAGCATGAGGCTGCCCATATTGTCACTCAAACTGAAGTCCTCTTTGACAGCACAGCATTTTCCCCCAATATTACTGACAGATGTCTCAAGAGCAAGTCACCTGTTACATTCAGTGGTTTGTAGCCGACACTTCTCTTATTTTATATGATAAAACATTACTCCACCATAATTTAAAATGATTTTTTCTCTTCAATGGCTTTGAAACAGATAAAGCCATTTGTAACACAAGCCAGACAATTTTTACACTGTGGCGGCACATCACACATCCCACATTTTTCTCTTCTGCAAGGCTTTCACTCACAGTGGGGACAGGACACCTATTTAATATCATCCAGGGTAAAACTCACAAATTTTTGTGTTCAGTTTACCAAGACATGCAGTGAGGTTTTAAACATTTAAAGTGAAAACACCCCATGTTACTCTGCATCTTGCTGAACTGTTTGCCTGTTCAAAGGGATCTCAGGAAGAAGCAACAATCAACGAGCTGTGATATGCACATATTTCATGAAAGATTAAGTTTTGCCAAATTGCCAGAAGAAAAATTTAGGCTTCAGAAATTTGCTTGACATAAGGCTATGTATGGTGGAGGTTCATTAATCGAAGTCAATAAGGAATTTATTGATAACATTACTTGTTAGTTATAAAGGAGAACAATGATATTTTTAAAAATTTAGAACATTCAGGATACCTGCAGGAATTGCCTTTGTTAGAAACTATGTTCATACATCAGCTCCACTAATAAGGTGAAAATTGCTGATATCAGTTTGAGGAAAATATAAAGGAGTAATTTGGGCAAAGATGTGCTTGCAAGGATACGTAGTTAATGAAAGCATCTGAGAGTAGTTATTTGAAGCTTTCCCTGGGCTGTATCTATTGACACAACAGCATCTCAACATACCAGACCATATTAAAAATTTGTAAAAACAAAACAAGGGAAAAACCTGACATTCATCGATTGATCTCTACAATGACTTGACATAGATTGTTTAGGCTTTCGTACATGAGGTGCAAAACAATTCTTTAGATTTTGCATAGCAAACCTATTAATTTTTGCAATTAGTCAATGAAGTGCATGCAGCTAAGCCTATCTATTTCATCTGAACTAATCCTGACAGCGAATCCAAATTTTTGGGAGAACATCAGGTTTTGTGGTTAAAGATTAATTCTAGTCTAATTCTTAATGTACCAAAATGTTACTTGGAAAGCATTTGAGAAAGGTCATTCCCAGCTATAAATGTAGAAAAATAGTTCCAGGGACAAATATACAACATTAATAATTAGATTATTGGAGGATTTAATTGACCAAAGATCCCACAGTGGAAGTCTTATCCTGAACTTTGATGCATACAATCTAAAATTATTTTCAAGATAAATAAATGTATAAATGAACACAGACTTTTTATGAATGTTCATCAGAATAGAAGATAAATGCTTTTCCAGTTTACATAATCCTTATTTTTCAGCTGCACAGTCCTATGCCTTTTAAATTTTACTTTAAATCTTCCTCTTTGAATGCATTATTCTGCACAACATTTGATGAGGATCTTCACAAAGCATATTTTTAAAATAAATAATTTCCTGTACCTCAACACTTTTGTTCTGGCAAAATTGTGTAGGTACCATTAATAAAATTACGACTTTTTTGGAAAGACCTTGATGTTGAACCACTAAACTATCATCTTTATTGTACTGTGACACACCTCTACAACTGTATTCAGCAGAAGCAATCAGGCCATATTTTCCACTCATGCTTATGTAAATCAAAAATAAATCATTTGAAGCCAGCAGGCATGACCCAGTGAGAACAGCTTCCCAGCTGTTAAGTTTGAGCTTAGTCAGGAAAGATTTGTTGGTTTCTGTGGTTTACACTAAATGCAAGTAAAGAGCAGATGTATCTTTTCTCCTGGTTTATAAAACATGCCTGGAATTTGAGCTGTTGTAACACACATTATCACTTTGTTCTTCCCTGAGTATACACAGTGAGTTAATTACTGTAAGTAGGAGTTGTGATCCCATTCAAACTCTGATTCAGACCCAGATACTCACTAACATCCTACTGAACATCCTCCTCTTCACACTTATCACACACTGTGCTGGCAGTGCACTGACAAACTGAGGCAGAGAGAGAAATAACGTATCCCTTATCTTACCATTCTTCTGGATTCATTTCTTCAGCATTTCAGCTAAAATTCCCAAACCTGATCAGCTTCAAACACCTGGTCCTTATTCCCTCTGCATTTGTCCTACCACCTGTCTCAGAGCTGCTCTTTGCAGGCTGTCCTGTGAACTAGCAGGGCTCAGAGAAAAGCCACAAGACATGGCACCCCAGGGTTGAAGGGCAGCATCAAAAAACATCTTACATTTCTTGATGTCTTACTTATATATTTGTTAAACATGCTGATCACAGTCTATTATAATCTGGCTTGCCTTGTGACTATTCTAAACATAACGTTTTATATGTCTGAGAAGAGACAAATAAGACTGTCTGGGCTAGAGTTTATAGAGTTTCCCCGCACGATGACAGATAAATATACATTCATCCTTGTACAGACCGAGTGCATGCAAACATCAAAATCAAATTTAACTTCTCCTCTATCAAATAAGACAGAGCATATTGTATTCTTCAAGCAATCATTATTATCTTACTCAGGGACTGAGTAAACTCTTAAATTCTGTTAGCCTGGCCTTTGGAAGATCTCTCTCTGTGATTAGATAGTGGATATAATGTGGTCAAATGAATGGTTGTATCAGATCACATACACAACTGCTGATGTCTAGGCATTGATACTGGAAAAAACAGATCCCTTCTCGTCTGCATCCCAAAATCTGAGGAGAAAGTAGTGGTCTGTTAAATAAAGTAAGATCAAATTAAAAGGGACAGGATCTGTTTTCCCAGCTCTAAAATTACTAAAATTTATCTGCAGTTACACAGTACAAAAAGACATGCAATATCAAATCCCACATGTAAAAGAAAAGATTCTCCCTAGAATCTGCTGAATCACTGGTTGTTAGAGCTATAGATTGAATTAAAATAAGGCACGATTTTTTTCTCCTTGCCATGGAACCTTCTGGTGAACAAAACACAATTGTTTCAAAAACTTATCTTCCAATCCTAATATTTCCTTTTAATAAAGCAGATGCATTAAGGGATCAAGGCCTCATTCAATCTAAGCATTTAAATTACTTAATGGAATGTAAAACAGGAGCAAAAAAGTTAAATTGATGGCTATCAGCAGTCCTGAGCTGCCATGGGCTTAATCAGGTACTTTCTGGACAATATTCATTAGTCAAACCCAACTTTCAGGGCTCCACACCTGAACTGCTGATGGAGAAGTCAATGGTTGGTTCAGTGCTGAGGTTCAGACCTAATGGTCCCATGCAGCCTTTAGAGCTCAGTCCCTGTATGTTTAAGATCTTTTTATAATCTGCCCAGTGTAATTACACTTGCTACAAGCCAGTCTTTGTGCTGCCTGTGCTGGATTCTCCACAGATCACCCTAAGCATATGAGACCATTTCACCAGACCTCACGCAGAGCCAGGGCTTGACTCTCACTCCCACCATCAGCCTTTTTCTTTTACAAGCCTAGTCTAGTTTAAAAACCACTTAATTAGGGTCTAGCATCTGCCTTTATGAACAGATATTAGTATATGTTTGCTTTTTATTATTAAAGACTTATATTTCCCAGTAAAATATAATAATTTTTATAGGTTTCTTTATAAGATTAATTCAATTTTTAAACAGACATAGCAGCAGGAAGCAATAGTGAGAGTTCAGATCTTCTTAAGTCCTGGAATCAGGAATCATTCAAGCAAGTAAACTCAAAACAGCTGCAGTAATTCGCCGAAATTGCCACTTTTAATGACACAAATTATACCAGAGTGATGTTTAATGAAAGCTACAATTCCCAGCTTCTATACGCAAAATTTAAAACATTCTCCTAAATTGTGTTGACCTCTCTCGTTTAATACCCTGCTAATCTTTGAAAATTGGAAACAAATGCTTCAATTAAGAGACAATTAATTGACAATTAATTCAACAATAAGCAGATGGCCAGAAAGAGCATCCTGCTATTAAATGAATCAAATGTGAGAGGGAGTATTTGACCTTTCCTATGTAAAGCCCCCCCACTCCTGAAAAAAACACTTTTCTTAAAAAAAAAAAAAAAAAAGCAAGCATGTGGATTTCTTTGTGTCATACTGTGCAGAGCTATAACTTTGAAAAATGAAAATAAAAAGCTTATTTACATCAGTATTTCGGTCTAGGGGATAGGAAATGTGAATTAAGATAGGAATAAAGAGAAATAGCATGCACAAGTGCAAGAGGATTTACAATAGCTCTTGCACCCCAAGGCCTAATAGAAGAAAATAAAGCCGCCATTATCATCAAAACTGCAGATGATCTCATAAAGGGCTTGTCTACATGGGGAGGTCAGCGCAGAACAAGTTCCATTATGAATTTAAAGTGCAGTCAGAACTTTGCCTTGCTCCCTGCGCAGGCACGATGGCTGCTTTCCCATGGTTACAACGGATGAGGAGCGTTAAAAGGCTCGGGGTAGAGGCACTGAAAGCACAAAGCAAAGGTCAAGCATGTACCTTCTGCAGGGTGTAGCCAGGGAAATTACCAATTTACATTGTGACACCCCATCTCAGCTGTTCTGCAGGTGGGAAAGGGTCAGTTTGGCACTCTGGGAGGGAAAAGACTCATTACATTCTTCATCTTTCCACACCTTCCCCAATAACATTCCCATGCAAACTGGCCTAAGGGTTTATTATTCTTATGTCTTAGTACATATCTAACCATTTTGCAGCAGGGCTGAAAAGGATAACTAAAGTCTTGAATTCCTGAAGTCCATGGCAGAACACCCTCA
Organism: Rhynochetos jubatus; assembly: GCA_027574665.1. Classification (NCBI taxonomy): domain Eukaryota; kingdom Metazoa; phylum Chordata; class Aves; order Eurypygiformes; family Rhynochetidae; genus Rhynochetos; species Rhynochetos jubatus. Next base: position 38,447,968 of record CM050654.1, on the reverse strand, counting down.
TCCAAGCCAGGATTTTGCTTTACGTATCTCAAAAGACCAAAGCCAGGTTCTTGGTGACATGGGGATATTTTCAGATAACTTCAGAAAATGGTCCTTCTTCAGCCTTTTTCTTCTTTGAGAAGATACGTAAAACTCCAATTTTTCTCTCAGAACCTTCATATGTGTAAATATAAAATTATGCTGGATATTTAAGGCAGTGCATAGAACAGAGAAGACATCCCATACAAAAAGAATTACGTTTATGGGACACTAAGAAATTAATTTTATTAGGAAAAAATAGATTTTGTCTCAAATAAATTAGGAAAGATAAATCACTGAAAAAAGGTAAAGAGTTTCTGGAAAAAAACTGGACCTATAGATAAATCAATATTGCCATTCTCCAGATTTTTATTTACCCTATAGGAAAAAATTAACATGATTAATGACTGAGACCTACAAATAAAACATTTCAGCCATCCTACACATAGCACTGCAAGAGTGCTTACTGTATTTCATTTGTTAGTGTATTTTGTGCAGCCTGGCTGTGACGTCGTTGGTAATTTATACTGCAGAAACCTTGACACCTTGTGTGGCAGAAGCAGTAAGCCTGGTTTTCTAGGGCTTTGGCATAGGCGAAGCAAGCAGGGTAATCATTGCTTATAGCTGGAGCTGTCTGAGTTTTGTTAATATTCATCAGGTACTCCTGCCCCTTATTTCAGTGTATGTCTCTTAATCCCACCACGTTAACAACCTAATCCAAAATCCGGAGCCGCAAGACCATTAAGCAAATTCATGAATACTTTCCCCATAATACTCATCTTTCCTATGTCAACATAATAGTGATGTTTTTTTCCTTTAATATTAATAATACATTTGTACTTGAAAAAGGTTTTCTTAAGTATTCCAGAAGTTAACCAACCTGATCAAAGTTGCTGTATAAAATCAGATGTACTCTGTGACTTGTGCTTGGACACAACGGTGTCTCATGGAAAGCACCTCCTGTACTTGTGAGACTCTAGATAAAAGTTTGCATGGTTTAGACAAGAAATGCGTAGACAGGAATAGTTAGGCTGGGTTTCCGCAGGTAGTTCCTGGAAAGTGGAATAAATCAATGGAACTGGAAATACACTTGAACAACATCAGGGCAAATATGTTCTGTCGGAGATTTGGGAACTCCCAGTGCATGAAAACAGCGGTACCTAATATAGGACAGGTCAGACAGCTTTATTAACTGTCATCATGGTAAGAGGACATTGGGACAGCATCTCCCGCTCTGTTGCCCTGCTCTTTCCCAAATGATTGCAGAGATCCAGCCTATATAGTTTTGAGGTGGGGGCTGGGGGGGAAAGAAAAAGAAAAAAGCATGAGGAGAGGCAAAAACAGTAATTTGAAGTTAACAAAGACAGACTCCTTAAGCAGCTTGCTGACTGCCACAGTTCTAAGAAGGAACCAGACAGTAAATAGTGTGCAAGTACAGAGACGGCTCTTGGTGGAGCCTGCAGGAGGGGCACACCCAGCATTATTTTAGCTCACAAGTAGGCGGTTGGAAAGAACCACAGCTTTTAGTTGACAGGAATATTCTTGTAGTTAGAACCTCTGAAATCTTAAATATTAAAGATTTTACCTTCACACATCTTTGAGTCCTGTTCAGTTTCCTCCTGCTCAAGCTTAGGACTTGAGACTGTGAAACAATAATGACAAATTGTAAATAAATTCACAATGTTCAGAGCCGTAGAGGATTTTTTTTTTTCTGTCTTATAAAGATTTTTTTACTACTTCAGTAGTGAAGATTTCATTACCCAGGTTGTTAACTCAGTTGTTTTCATTTTAAAGAAGAGAGGTCTTATTACTGATTACTGAAATATATTACCTTTTGCCAAACCTAGCCATAGGTGTTTAGTCAAACTTCCTGTTTTACTGAACCCTACAAACTGCTTTTATATTGTAGAATTGGTTCAGATTTCACTCTTTAATTAAACTTTAAGATTCCCCCAACAGTTTTGTGCCTTATACTTGGAATATCTTAATCAATTCCCAGTTGGCATGCAGCACAATAATGAGTCTGCACATGCATTAGCAGATGCCATATGTTGGGGGGAGGAGGGAAGGGAAGGAAAAAGAAGATACAGAATATGATTCAGAAAAATTCAGACATAAAAATGTATTGAGATTGTCTTCACAGCTCATGAGAAGTTTAAAATATGTTTAATTGTTCTCCAATATGAAAGGTGTAAAAGGAAAAATATTTTTGAAAAGAGTTAATTTTGATTAACGACATGAAAAATATTATTTTTAAAATTGAAATAAGGGAATAAGTAGATTTTTTACTTATTTTCATTTTCGGTTTTTTATTTCAAAATGTCTTTTCAATCTTTATGTTGAAATAAAGGAGTCCAAAATGTGAAAAGCAACCAACAAGTAAACAAACGGAAAACAAACTCCCGCCCCCAAACGCATACATCAAAAACGTGAAAGTAAAAAGTTTAGTTTAATATGAAGTGAATTTTCTTCAGAAATCTGCTATTTTTAATTTTTATCCCAATAAGAGATTAGGAAAAAAGTATAGATCAGTAGGAAAGAAGAGCTTCCACTCACACGCTGTATAATGGAATTTTAGGTAAACATTGTTTTTTTAAAAAAGAAAATCATCCCATTTTCTGAAGTTCATGAACAGAACTTATGTTCTGAGTGCTATTATTTTGTCTATTATTGATAAGATTAAGATGCCTTTTGATTTTCTGAAAACTATAGGCCAATGATTTCGTTCCTGTAGTATTCAAGATAATTAGAAAAAAACCCACATTTTCATTAGTTCCATGCCAGAATTTTTAAATGTCTGGCAAAGTAGTTATCATAACCATTAATATGATTTATATTTGTAAGTATTCATTATTATATTAGTACAATATAGTATTAGAATAATCCAGAAGACTAATGACCAGAAGAAGACTGGACAAAAACATCTTGTCAATATTTAACAGAGTGCACAAGACCATCTGTGTAATTATATTCCTCAGTCTTTGGTTCCAGGCTCAATCTACTTGTCTAATGATACCAAAATTGAGGGTTTAACTAATACAATACACCATCAGTCTATAACAATCATTACTATGAACAAATTGATGAGTGCTCAACACTGCACTGAGATCATATAGTTAGATACATTAGATATTTAAACTGGGAAATATAAGTACGGTTTATTTCCTTTGCCTGTGAAGGTATTTGAAATAATAAAACACATAAATAAAAGTGTGTTTACTATTCCATAATTTATGATATCTAAAGGTGACTTATTTCACTACAGGTGTTTGAACAGTTGGTATAAAGCCAGCACAATCCAGCTGTTGGACACGGGTCCAGAGATCTTAAGGGACCCATCCTCAGTGACGGGTTGTATTCACTTTTGAAAGTTAGAAAAAAGAAACAAATTAACCGCTTTTCTAGTCTTTTGCCCTCATTTTCCTTTGGTGCTACTAGAGCATGGGCTTAACCATTTTTTTGGAGCCCTTCATCAAGTCTTGGTAGCTTATCACCAGTTCCAAGGCAAGATAGGGGTTAGCAGGGTAATAGTTTTGTGTTGTCTTCACTTGAGATGAAAAAACATTCAGTCAGGTAATGAAAGATGCAGTAGGCCTGGCAGTTTATAATAAATGCTGTGCACACATAAATGGTCTCAACAAGCACGTACACTCCTGCAGCTCTCTTATCCAAAGTCAGGTATTTCAGGGATGTGTGGAGGATAATGTTCCCTTTAGATACAACTCTGTCCCTTGCTAATCTCCTGTCAACCAAATTCTCCTTGCTCTTCTCCATTTTGCACCGTGATTTATTTTAGAAATCCTTAATTAGACCTCAAGCCAGGTTACAAAGGCATGACATCACTGATGAGTCAGCATTTCAGCTAACAATTGCCCAAGATTTTTGGTTATTTTATTTTTAAAGTCCCAAACTCAAAAAGTGTTTGGCTCTGCAGCTCACTTTCTGACTCTTTGAAATGCAAATCAGTAAGTCCAGTAGACTGAAACTCAATCTGAATTACTCAGAAATGTCAGAACAAGAAAGGCTTTGCAAGCGCAATGCCCTATTTAACAAACCTTTTTAAAAAGATCATGGTGGAAAGCATGGAGCTTGTCACTTGAAAGTCTTTAAAAAGTGCTCTGCCTAATCACAGTTACCAGACCTTTCTGAGCAAGATTCTGAACATACAGGTATAAAAGTGTCCTTATCTAAAGCACACAGTTTGCATCCAGTTCACTAAAGACCCTCTTACTGGTTTTATACATAGTGTGCTGGTGCAATGGGTGATGAGCTTGAGAAGTTGAGGGTCAAATCCTCAAAACCAGCCTTATTCAGCCATGATTTCTCCAATTTACTTCATATTTCAGTTGTGCACATATAAAGTGCCATTAGCCCCCGTTAAGTGCCGCTTCTGAGGAGGGGTGAGCAAATGTATGAGAATCCCCTGGACTGGAGACTTCTCTGACAGGTTGCTTCCTCCCATGCTACTGCAGTAATTAGTAGGAGTTAATTCAAGACAAGAATTTGTATTTGTTCCTATATGATTTTTTAGAAGCAGGGGCCTTCAAAGCCCACACCAACCAGAAATATCCTACACAGTCATCAACTGTATGATTCACCAGATATAGATTTTATACAAAAATATCTATGTGGACGCTCATTCCCAGACTCGTGACATCCAAACTTCTCCTTTTCCAGAGCATTTACATTGGTGGAATATCCTTCTTTGCCAAGTCGTTACCTTGTTCCCTCACAGGAATGAGGACCACCTCCCCTCTTCCTGGCTGCTCCTGCCCATTTTCCCTCTCTAAATCTCATACTCTGTGCAGTGCCCTAAGCCCTCAAGCAAGTTGTCAGCTACGTCGGTCTACAAACAGAACATGTCAAAAGCCAGACACCTTTCCTTAGGTGAACAGGAAAGAGATAAACAACATGCATCAGCAACTGCTTATAATTTACTCACCTTTCACAAGGCAAATAGCCCAGACTGTGTTATAAAGGCTTTTCAGAACAGACATTTAGGTTAATCTCAAGGTGAATGCCTTGTAATATGACTATAAAGGTCTGTTGATTTTTTAACCCACAGAATACTCCTGGAGAGTCAGGGTGTACAATGTGGTGGCCCTTGTTTTCAGGACTTGGAAGCTGCTTGTCAGAGCTCTGGTGACAGACCCCTCTCTGCCCTCCTGCTCCACACGGGGAATGCTATATGGGCAAAGAGTAATTCCAACAGGGCTCTTCTGTCTGGATTCACTCAAGAGCTCCCCGTAAGAACACCTGAAGCAGAATGGGTGCAACCATAAGCCCTACAGCAGCTCCTTGCAGAGCTGAGTTGGTGTTGCCCACCAGGCTCTTCGACCTTGCATCCCACAAATGACTGAAGGCTGCTGGGTACCACCTCATTCCATACCTAATTATAACCTCTTGGGATATCTAAACACAACAGATTTTCTACTAACACAGCCAGGAACCCATTTTCAGATGATGAGAGCAACTCACTGCTTTATGCTGAGGTGAAGTCTTAGGTCAGAGTTTTGTTGCTACAATACACAGATGAGCTCAGCAAAGGTCTTTAAGAAAACAGACCTTCACAGACCTGATTTCAACCACCAGTGAGCTGTTTGTGTCATCATTCTTTCTCACTAGTCAATGCCTGTGAGCTCAGCTGTTTTGCCTCATCCAGTTACTTCAGATCAGTGCTGTCCAGAATATAAATAAGTTTTTTATTTCACCCCATTGCCATTTCTCCTCCTCCAATGGATTCAGAGACCGAGCCATCCCACTGGAACAGCAGACAGAAATTCATCCCCTTGTTTGAGTCTGAACACCTGTGCACCATATCACTTGCACGATGATTGCTGCACTCATGGCGCAACCACTGCATCTTCCGCGTTATTTGGCAATTTATAAGCATAGCTGAGAAACAAATGCATGTGTGCTGTATGGCTGCCTGTTTATCCCCAGCTTCTGTTTGGCATCTCCCATATATCTGAAGAGAAAAAAAAACCCCACAGCACAACAAAAAAAATTATAGGAATAATGAAAGACTGTACTGTGAGATACCTACCCAGAATAGAGTGATTAATTCAAATTAGCATAGGGACTTTAGTGGACTGCAGGGACACAATGATTAATGGGAAAAATAATTCATGCTAGAATAACAAAGTAGACTTACTCACTTCCATATATTACCGCAATTAGAGAGAGAAAAAAAAAAAAGTAGACTGTGCAATATTTCTATGGAGGCTAAGCTAAAGGTACATCTATATCAGTCCTTACTGTGCATGTCCTTAGCATAAAACCTTAGCCCCAGTGCTTCCTAGCTCTTCCCAGTGGTGTCCCTGCCATGCCAAGCTCCCAGTGCCCATCCCTGCTCCTGCTCCATCCCTGCAGACACAAGCTAGCCTCTCCCCCATCCAGCAGGTTTCCTTCGGCTCTGTCAAATCTTCTTAAAGTAATGTATAATAACCGTGGAGAAAGTTCAAACAAACAGGAGCTGCCGCATACATGTTCTGGAAGAGCTTATTCCTGTGTGGGAAGTGCTAGAGTGTGCTACAGAACTTTTGTATCTGTGGAAGCGCAACACCTTGGGATCGTGCCAGCAGTGCCAAAGGAGGAGAATTTCACATCCTTGGATAGTCTGAATATGAAAACGTTGTGCAGGCCAAGACTAGATTTTATTAACGTTCATTGCTCACAGTGTGCCGGTGCATAGCACTGAAACGGGATGAAGGATGTCCTGCGTCCATGGCTTGAGCGGATAAACTGCAATAGTAGTCTGCATGTGTGCACGTTCAGTTACACATGCTCAGGAGACCTTCATGTCTTGCACCGGAGTACCATAACCTGAGGTCTGAGGCTGATTGGCATCCAGAAAATGAACAGACTTCGACCTGTCCAATATCTGGAAAGACTCTGATTTGAAGTACCATGTGCAATCAGGGATTTTTTACCATGCATTTTTAACAAATGGGGAAATGGCCTGACTAAAACCTAGAAATTTATATTAATAAGGATCAATCAGTAAATAAAAGCATTCATATGCAATGTTATCCCCTATGGCAAAAGACAACACCTTTCATTAGCTTTAGCATAGTGGAGTCACTGAAACGATGAATAAATAACAGCTAACACAGAGACTACTGTCGATGCTATTTGCCAAAAGAAACAACACACTACATTTGCCAGGAACAAAGACAAAAACAATACCTTGCATAACATGGTTTGCAAAGTAAAATTTAACTCTGAAGTAATTAGCAAGTGCATGAAACATGTAAACAAAGAAAAAGGGACACCTCTTGTTTCTGCATCCCAGGCTGTCAGCCACGGATCAGGAGCGTGAACCTGTTTGACAGTGACAAGGCAGCAGCAGAAAGTGTAGCACCGCTCGGTTGGCAGGATTTCATAAAACCACAGCTCTTTCAGAAGGGCAAATTAGCTGTTCTTGTTCATCCTTCTGCCCCTCCTAAAATATGCTGTCTGCGTCCAAATAGAGACGTAGGGACGCAAGACAGCTGGGCTGTCAGGGATCCTGCTAACCCAGATCTGTCAAGGTGAACATGTGAAAGACTTCAATTTTCCATAGACTGGTTGGAGGAGGAAAATGATGTGCTGTTCGTACTAAGCTGCTGCCGTCAGGGAGTCAGTAAGCTTTCTGCAACGCCCAGTGGAGTTTGAATATAGAAGATACTCAACTTTTTATGCATGGCGGGAGGATGCAGCCATTAGCTTCTCAGGTGGAGAGGGTGCTGCCAAAAGAAGGTACAGGAAAAAGACGTCATGGCTTGGTTTGTTGTGCTGAGGGAAAAGCCAAGGTGGTTTTATACTTTGCAGGTTGTCTTTGCCTGTGGCCCAGGAACCCACCCTGTCAGCATCAGACTCCCTGAAACAAATAGTTAGCAATTCCAGTAGCTTTGGCTCAGTTTTTCACCTTTCTGTGGCAGAAATGACTTGAAGGATGTGTACTACAGGCACTGGTGTCCTCTGGGGTGAGGCGTTAAAATGGGGAACCATGTCTGTTCCATCTGGGCATTGCTGGTGGCATTTTAGTTAGATGCTGGAGTTCACCACTGTCATCCTGGCTTCTCCTAGAGATATTACTTCAAATTCTGAGAATATTTTTTAAGGAATATTATTGAGAGTAAAATTTTGCAGGTTTTTCTAAGATTCATGCACAGACAGGAGCACAGTGTTACAGGCACCACTTTAGAAAAGATAAGAATTTTACTAAAATAAGAATTCGAGAACATCAAAAGAAGAAAAGACTAGACTGCTAAGTGGTATCCTGACAACATGCTCAGCAGATATCTTTTCCAGATAAACCTAGTCAATACTAGGGTGAGTTAAGAGGATACTTAGAGAAAGCAATAGGTGTTTCCAAAATGGATGGGCCATTAACAGCAGATAATTGAATGCTTGTGGTTAGGAAGTGCCACTAAACCCAATAGAAGCTGCACATACATCTGAAGCCAACACATGTTTTTGACAGACACCAGATAAGGTGATGGGGGAGAAGCACAATTCTGAGCAACAACAACAACAAAAAAGCATTCATTTACAATAAAAAAATAAAATACAAAAGAAGGCTCAAATATTTTTAGCATAGCCAAACTTTTCCCAAAGTGATTAAAAGCTTGGGTATAATTCACTGCCTTTAGTGCTGCCTCATGAATAGAGTGTCTCCCTTCCCTCAGGTCTGGTCTGGGGAAACAAAGCACTGGGTTATGTCACAAGAGATCTGAGATGGGGGAGTTGTAGTTATGTAGGTCTGCCATCAATATTCCTTTTCTGTCTACCACTTAACGCTGAGGAATGTATGTGTGTATGTGTACATACCTATTTGTAAAGAGTTTGGGTTCAAATTCAGTATCCTTTGGGTCACCTGACTTCGCTCCCATACAAGGAACAAGAAAACTGCTCATACATCAAGGTATTCCTGCTTGTTCAAGAGTTTTGACATCCTCCAGACCAATAAATGAGGTCTGCCAAGGGTTTTATATGGCTTAATATTTTCCCATAGGGAAATGAAAGGATTCACACGATAAGCTGACTAAAGCGGTTGCTGGAACACACACCTCAGGCACATGATGGCAGACAGATGAAGATCACCTTTCAGATGTATTTAAATCCAGCCAGTGTTATAGGTCCATTTTTGCTGCCTTGAGAGCATCTTATTGCATGTGAGCAAACTCCAGATAAAGTATTAATGGTATTTAAGTGCAGTAATTGTCCATCTTGCCGTAATGAACAAGTACACTCATGTGCCGCAGCCAACACAGAGCCGCTTCTCACTGATTTATAGAAAAACATTCCTTTTGGTGGGTGCCTGTTTGTGCCTTTAAGATCATGGCAGTAGACAGTCAAACCCAAGATTTCATGGATTTCCTTCATGTTGTGAGCCTTGACTTTGCTAATACATAGGTCCCAGAGCTGACCCAAACTCCTTGACCTTACCCAATCTGTTAGCTCTTTGCTGCATTGCTAAACGCAAAATTGTATCTTCTTATCCTAGATTTTTTTTTTCCTTTGGCTTCAGCAACCATGTATTTGATTATATTCCTACTTAACTAAAAATTATACTCCAAATATTTCTGTTGCCTCTGCTTTCGCTTTGGAATTAATTATGCCCTGTTTTCATCTTTAATTTGGCTTATGGCTGTACATTTACAAAAATGCTTTGCTGGGAATGCATGCAGCATATACTGCCAGCAACGGTTCTCAAACAGCCTACTGAAGAATCTCCGATGCCAGAAAAGAAATGGCAAAGTTTGAAACAGTTGCACAGATCTTACAGACTTTCTCTTAATTAAAACTTTATTATTTGTATTAAACATTCGAAATATGAGGTGAATATATGCAGCCTCAATATTATTTTCCTGTAAATTTTGTCAATCTGCAAAGCCATTTCTTTGCTATTTCCCAATATTTCTCTAGTATTTCTACATATCTTTGTAGGTCTTTGTTGATTATAGTTATAAAATACAAATTAGCTCACAATTCTCTTGAAGAAAGTGTTAGGATTAAATCTATAATGCTCTTCCCAATACATTTGAAAAAGACAGAAGTGAGGATTTCAGAGACATTACGCATACTAATGTCTGTGCTATGTGATACTTCACGGATATTTTTCCCAAAATAAAAATGATTAATTTAGTCAAACCTTAGGTTTTGAATCTGTAACCACTGATAGGTAGATGTTCCTTTTGATTTAAAATGACATTGTTCCAGTAACATTGATGTAGAAAACCCAAAAGCCTTTTTCTCTCTTATATTTGGTTGTGCTTGAACCATTTTGATTTGAATGACTGCTTTCAAGAGCTAAAATAATCATAGATTGAAGCTGATTCTCAGGTGTGGTTTTTTTGACCAATCAGTAACATGACATTTGTTGCCATTTCCACTGATTGTGCATGTGGGCCAGAAGGGGAAACTCCGTTGTGCAAACTATCCCAGTAATCTTACAACTAAATATTTCAAGACAATGCCAGAATGATACATTGGTGTCCCATAGGTGATTTAGGGTCATACCTTTGTTTACAGCTTATTCCTCTATAATCTCTAGCTATTGTTTTATTACTGGTACTGTTCTCTAGAACTGAAGATGTTAGATTTTATCGCTTGAGAGATGTTGAATATCAAGTTGTAACCTGCATGATTCTGCTTTGTGAGCAGTCTACCAGCACCAAAAACTCTCTTTAGCCTGATAAATATCTGTGGAAGGCTCCATTTGTATTGGGAATTAAATAGAAAACGAGGAACATGACCACTTGAAAATAATGTGTCTCCTCCCCAGCTTCCACTTAGTCTTAGCCTTTTCCTAAGAAAGATTTAACTGTTGTGAAAATTGCTTGCAGAAATTCTGCACATCTAGAAAAAAAAAAGTCACAGGTTTTTATCCTTACAGCTGACAAGGAAGAAATTATTGTGAGTCATTATGTTTTGGAGAACTGGGAGTACCTCGTGCAAGGGTAATGGTGCCAGCGATGCTGCTGATCCTTTAGGGAGCAGTGACCTTTACACGGCACAGCAGCAAACAGCACCTTCTTTCTCCACCAAAAAGCACTAATCTGCCAAGGCAGAGGAGAGATGCGCAGCGTCCATGAGCACCTGGGACTAGTTGCTAAGAAGGTAGCCCATGAATATGAAAACCCAGCACACAGAGCCCGGGCAGCTCTCTGGCAGGCAAATGTCACCAATGGCTATGCCCTTCCAGTACACAGCTTTTTTATTTTTTTTTTGCTTTTTTTTTTTCCAGTCCATCAAAATTTGTGCTTGTGCTCTGAGAATTCATCAGCCAGCTATAAAGGCATAACAATAGTGGTCAAGGACAGAGCATACAATGCCTTTTCACACGGGGCAAAGGCAATCAGGAGATTTCACACATATTTGTGCTGCCTGAGAAACATCCTTAATGTGTGGGGACACAGACAAGGGTAAGAGCAAGAAAGATAAATTATCTTGCTCCTAGCTACAGTCAGCCTGTGGATAGAAGCAGATTGACACAGTTGAGTACAAGCACCACGAGCCAGAGACTGTAAATACCTGTTAGAGTGCAAGCTGGGCTGAGCAAGGAAAAATGCCTCTCTCTCCTTCCTTACCCTTCTGCTCATCTTTATCTGTCTCTCCTGGTAATTTTATCATCCTTCTCAGGGAGCAGAGAGGGGATGGAAAGGGTAAGTGGCATTTCCAACCCCGACCCTGGATATTAAGGGTGAGGTATTTAAATCTGTAAAATAGAGTTAAGAGTCATCAATGCCCAGAGACGAGCTCTTAGATTAGCAGCTCTAAAAACTCTTTGGGAATTACAGCTAAAGCAACTCATACAAAGCCTCCCAGTAATCCCATTTTTGCACATTAACAAAAATGGATTGAGGAAGCTGAGAAATATTCAGTCCTTCTGAAACCTGGTAGCTTAAGTGGCCTCTGCTGCAGACTTCAGCTAATTACACTGCCAGGTGCAGATCCTACAGAAAGATTTAGACCTGAGGAGAAAAACATAAGAAAATGTTGAAAATTTCTTTGCGATATTCCTACCTGACCTCTTCCTAAATCTTCCTGTAGTCTGTATTATGTTGTAAAACTACTTCTGCTTTGTGACAGCTGAGACTTTTATAGAGAATATTACATACTGGGACATCTCATTTGCTGGATTCATTTCTGGCACTGCACCCATCATTCCTGAGGAGATTAAGATACCAGGAACTGGCCAGATACAGAGAAGATAAGGGCCAACATTTAGGTTTCTTTGGATCCTTAACACACCAGTGTAGCATCATAAGCCTCTATTATGGATCTGACCTAGGATGTAGCCCGCCATGCTGCTTTCAGAGGATGGTCCTTGCAGATATCACTCCTTTATAGAGCACAGATGGCTTTAGCACTGGCTCATGGGAACCCAGAATTAATAAAATGTCCCTACCAGGCTGACCGTGCTGGTGTGCCATGGAATAACTGAGGATCTGGCTTTCCTCATCATTTGAACTATGGAGTGGGACACCCTTTTAATCGCTTACAAATTGTGCAATCTGGTTTCCCTTCATGGAAATTAGGTCACGGGAAGGAAAGTTTCTGAGTTGCTGAACCGTGTCCTACCATTTGCAGGACACAACTAGGGCATGGAAACCTGGAAGCATTTCCACTAATTTGTATATAACTAGGGGCAGGCTCAGCTATAGCTATACCTAATGTAATTAGGGACTGTGCCTGGGAACAGCCCAGAGAATTGATCAGGAAAGAGACTTAGCCTCACAAGCAAACATGGTCCAGCACCTACTATGATGTGTATAATGGGCAGGAAAAATGGGACACTTCCTGTAAGAGTTGGTCGGTTTGCCTTCTTACATTCCTGTACTGGAAAAGCCATGGAGGAGCTATTTGTCCTGGGAAATATCCTGAAATCCTGACTTCATCCAAGAACAGCACAGTGATCATCTGGACACATGACCATATGGCAGGTCATATGTGCCATGTGACGGTCCCAGGAGAGGAGTTTCCAATTCAGAATATTACTGCTAATAACTCTCATCCAGATTGCCAGAGGCAAAATGACAGGATGCCCTCAGACTCTTACAGAGGTCTATAAAAGAACTAACATATTCTGTACGTAGCAAATTTAGTATAATATTGAAATATGAATAAAAATAGAATACATTGGAATACTATTATCAATACATTTGAAATGCAGCAGTAATTCTGTTTGATGGTCTCCAGTTGAATATTCTTGTTTAGTTTCACTTCAACTTTTGCATTTTGTTTTTTCACTTTGATTTGGAACTTATTTCATGTACAAAGAATTTACCTCAAAAGAAAAAAAAAGAAAAATGTTGCTCATCAGTCAAAAGCAAACACTTTGCATTTAACATGGAAACCCAGCTCCTTAGAACAGCCCGATTCTCTGATCAAAAGGGAAACTTCATTGTTTTTCAAAGTCAAATATTAGTGATTAGTGTAAGGATCACTGTAAATACCTTCTACACGAGTGCTTGAGGAGCCCATTGAACCCAGGATCTATTCACAAAAGCAGCTATGCTAATAAGCATATCTTAGACTAGAGTTTACTGAATGTTAAGATTGCTGAATATTAAACAAGAAACCTGTAATTTCCAATACAGTTGATCATCCTCTAGATGAGCCAGTGAATAAAATCATCCCCGAAGTGTTCAAATTCATGTACTGTTGAATCACAATTTTCATCTCTGATTGAAAAGCAGAATGACTCCATGTTATCCTGGTTTTATCTCCATGGAGAGCTAAAGACAGTTACTGTCATCCTGTATGCCAGGTTTGTTGCACTTGGGACATCTTGCACTGGGAGCCTAAGAGTATTGCAGTTTTTAAATACAGTCTTCTCAAAAGCCAGCTACAAGCTCTGAAAAATTCTTACCAAAAGAGGAAGTAAGAAAATCATTCCTTAAGCTGTAAGTCAGATGGAACAGCACACTTCTTCACCTTTTCATTTCCAGAGAGAAGAAAAACAAACATCATCATCAAATGCGACAGCTCACAATTAAAAACACAATTCAACCACAACATTGCAGATACATTTTAATTACAGCAAGCAGACGTTAAGGTACAGAACTGACTGCCTTCGAGGCAGTTCTCCTTGTCTGCTAGAATCCATATGCTTGCTCAGATACCGTGTCGATAACTGCTTAAGAAATGCTGGTAGACATATGCAGCTGAAATATTGGTGGGCTAACTGTAAAGTAGCAACAAATCCACTTTACTTATGAAAACAGGTAAGCTAATGACAATTTTTGGGTTTATATATATATACACACACATATATGCACACACTTTTCATTATTACAGTGAAGTGTAACCTGGAGTCAAGGCCCATAAATAAGATAAAATGGAAATTGTGTGGTATTTGAAAACCCATTACCCCACCCTTCCTCTTCTTTTGTTGTCTCTGCAAAGAGCCCCACCATTCACTTAAGGCTTTGAGTGGAACAATTGCATCAGCTTGGGTCTAATTCCCCAATAATTGGAGCCTTCAGGAGTTTCTCCAGCCCCCAGGGACAGAGTTCAGGGCAGCTGGAGAAGGGGTGTAAGGTGGATTTTGTTTGCTTGATGTCCCCAAATACCTATGTGTTACGGGGTTAGCAGCCTAGCACAGAGCAGGCTTGGTGGTACTGAATGAGCCCATAAGCAAAAGATTTGACCAGTGAGCTCTTCATTTTTATTCTGGAGGAAGTGTGTCAAAAACAATGTCTTTGCTATTAAAAATTAATTGTCTTAAATGATATATGACATTAAAATGTAAATTTAAAGCTCAATCTTTCAAGGTGCTGAACCATATGGCTTTAATCCATGGAAGCATTAATGCGTGTACTTAAACTTTGTACGTGTGTAGTCTTATTGGTGTAAGCACTTCGCTAAAATGGGCCAGATTACAAAGCCTCTTTGAGGATCTAGCCCTAAACGGTGAAAAGAAGCAGTTTAGGCCAAAGACATCAGAGTGGGCTAGAGCCCACATGTGTTATTTGCATTTTGTATGAAAGCATTTTAATAATTTAATCACATTTGAAAAGCCATTGTACAGAGAAGATCCCCAGTCATTCTGAGAAACTAAGTCCTCTTAAATTCTAATTCTTACCCTTCCACTTATTCACAAAACAGCTTTAAGAAGCATCTTGCCATGTCTCAGCTGCTTTTCCATCTCTACAATACTTACCTCAAAGGGCTATTGTGCATGTCATTAAATAATGCTGGTAAAGCACTCTGAAGATCTGCACTGGTATATATATTCTAAGAGCAATCATTATTGTAGTGTTAGCACCATATAAAGTTTGATACAAATCCGTGAACTATACCATTGGTTACAATTCTTTAAACACAATCTCCAGTATAAAGACATTAAGCGTAAGAAATAGTTGACTACTTGGAACATAGTTCTCTAAAACCTTTATTCCTATAGCTATATTATATTCAAATGTCAGAATATATCCAAACCCCTATTTTTATTTTAAGCTTGGCTGATTTATTGATGGCTGTGCTTAATTTTTAAAACATTTTCTCCTTTAGAAATTAGTCTTCTGTCAACCTTTCTAATGTACACAGTCTGGAGTCACAGCGTTCATCTTAAGCAGCTTAGCATTAATGTTTAATTCTGCAGTCTTTACCCTGACTGTGCAGAACAGTTTGATAGTTCGTGTCTTTTGCAATCAGTAGCTAACACACATTCCTGTATTCTCCACTGTACTGATAGTAAGTCGCCATTCTCTCCCACTCTGTTTTCCATGAGGTTTTTTTCCCCCCTGTAATTTCTACCTGGGTTAATACCCATATAATTTTTCAATAACAGGTGATTTTGAAAGCCAGCAGTGGAAGTGCTGAAGTACACAGGCTCTCTGGCCCCCTTTGGATGCTGAAGTTCATGAGATGCTTTTGCATCAGATGTTCCAAGCACCTACGGGCATGGTCTGCTTACTCACTGTGGGTCACCCCTTTGCCACCGAGAGCTTTGGTTACATTGGTCCTCAGCGTTATATGCAGCTCCTTTCCCACAGAGCAGACCTTCACACAAGTGTTATTCTTGTTTTAACATGCAGAAATAATATCTTAACCCTGCCTCACACTTCATAGAGGAGAAAAGAAACCGCGGGGTGCCTTATGCACTGACACATGGAATTTAAGTTAACTTAAATTCACTGCTTTTCTTTGTTTTTCATATCCTCTGTCTGCATTTCTATATTATACACATACCTTTCAAATACAGCCAAGGTTTTGCTATCTGCTAGTGTCCACACCCGAGCAAAACCCTCTTTACTCTACAAGAGTATTAAGGCTGCTGCTCTCAAGCACATGCGGATCGGTGTGGGTTCTGATTCAACAAAGTACACTCTTCACATTAGCCCATGCTTATCTTCTATTAAGCCTAATAGGACTAGGCACTTGTTTAATGTTAATTATACACTTATATGTTTTATGGATTGGGGCCTGGATTACCTATTTGATTACAATTAGGCCTATGATTGCATGTTCACTGAGCTGAGACTATTGAGCAACGAGTCTGACCGCCTGCCTACTCCCCACTACCCTCATTTTGGGTAACGCACATTGCTACGTCTGCAGTGCTGAGGGGTTTATATTAGCCTTGTTGTAATGATGGATTCTGCTCTTTTACGTGTGCAACTACAAAAATAAAAATACCATTACTCCTTTTCTCAATGCCTTGTGACCATGTACAGAGACAAAACTTTCTCAACAAGAGGGTTAGCCAACTATCCCGAAAACACCTTCACATCTTTGGTCCATGAATATACATGTACATTACTTGTATCCAGAGAAGCTGTAAACAAGATGAACTCTTCTAACCTCACTCAAAATTGTCAAACTAAACCCAAGAAAATAAATGCTCTAGGGAAAAAGAAGAGGTAGAACAACCTTTAACAGAGCGACAAAAATCTCACCTCTTCCACTGTAAATGCAGAAACTCCAGGGGAATAAGTCCTGCCCTGTGAAACACTAACAGGCTTAGAGCTCAGTGTGACTGCAGTAATTTAACTGTTGACCTTGCAGAGTCAAAAACACCCGTCAGCTGGAAACAATATTAATTACAGTGGTACAAGAACAATGCATTTAAAAATCATTTTATAGAGGATAATGATTACAAACTTTTATGAATAGTTCATTTCTTTATGCAAAGTGTCTTCTCTAGACAAACACATTAAGAAAAGCTGATGTCCTCATCAGAATGGTCTTGTGGTTAAGGTAACAGATTGGGACTAATTTTCGAGGTCTATGTCCCTTTTGCGCCTTATCTTTCAGAGACAGATTGCAAACCAGTTCTTCTCATTGATGAGTAGTACTCGCACTAGTTGTCCCCTACAAAATAATGATACAGCTCGTGCAGGCAGTCATCCACCACTGCAAAAAAAGACATTCTCAATGTAACCTTTAGATTGCATGAGATGTTTAGGGAAGTTACTATCTCCTCCTGCATTTAGCACAAAGGTCTCCCTGTGTCTGGTGTGTCACAGTATCTGCAATATAGGTGAGAACAGCCTCAACTCTAGCCAAATAATATCATCTGAGAATATTTAAGTAAAGATTACTACAGGCAAAATATTAAGTTCTCAGTATTTTCCACTGCATAATCATCATAGTCCACATCCCTACATCTATTTGAGGCCTCAAGAACAAATTTGAGGCTGAAGTGTAAAAGAAAAGGAACAGTTAAATATTGATTCATGTATAAAACTTGGTTTGTTTTTTTCATAAATGACAATCATTCGAACTATCAATCATCTGGAGAGGAAGAATCAGCAGGCAATCTAATTCAAGAAATTAGATTGTAATGCCTGATGTAGACCTACCAGTTAATTTAAATAATGAGTCACCTGGTAGGCAATCAAATCTAGGTCAGGACATTTAGCAGGCTGAAAATAATGAGTCTAACAGCAACAGAGCTAACAAAACAATCCAGATAATAATGACAGCATAGAATGACAGTCCTAACATAATCAGACAGCATGCACAAACTGTAAATAGACAGAGTAAAGAGAACGAACTTGCGTAGGGAGGCGAAACATATTCTCCAATGAAACTATTATAGAAGAATTATGTTTGGTTAAAAGGAAGCACAGTGACAATCACAGCGAGGACATACAATATTTATGTTCTCTTACTGCATCTACAGTATCTGTGAAAGCATTCTTTTCCAGCTTTTTTTTTTTTTTTTTTGATTGCATGTAAAGCAAATATAGTAAAATTTGGTTGTTGTTGGTTTTAGGAAGTGAGATAGAAAGGTAAAGCTTTGCCTAATGTCTTTTGCTTCCATTGATTGATGATCCTGATTTTAGAAATTGTCCCTTGGTTCAAGAAAATACCACTAGGAGGGGATAAGAAAGTAAATGTTTAAATGCAGCTCCCCCTGCAGTCCCCTCTGCTTAGTTTAGAAACACAGCACACAGGGACGGGCATCAGAGACCGGGAATTTCAAACCCGTATCCTCCGCAACTCCCTCACTAAATTGGGGTCATGGATCCTCGCACCCTGACCAACACAGGGGCTGTAACCAAATACAGACGCTTCTGCTCCTTAGGAGTATAAGCAGACAATTTGTTTAATTGGAAAACACTAGATGTCAGCAGTCCTCCTCGCTCTCCAAAGTGTGATCCCCAATCAAGAAGTCAGCACTCGTTTTAAGCTAATCTTAGAGCTAAGCTAGTCTGTTCCTGGCTGGGGACACAGTTACCCTTTTATAGGGTGTTTGATCTCCACGCAGTCCCCACCTGTGTCAGGCTGCTGCAAGGCATTTTCTTCTTGTGCTTGATTTCCGTCTCGTTCATTTGCACAAGCAGAGCACAACTCGTTTGGTCGATGTGTCGGGATGGTGAGGTCTGAAAATGTTCTTACATATAGTCCACTGGGTAAAGCATGTCACCTATACTGAGGGGACAGCAGCTATACCTTCCTTCCTTCCTTCACCAGTGGTCTGCTCCAGCATTTTTAACTGCTTTGGTTTTTTTTAAATTAAGAACAGCTTTGACTTACCAACAACATGACTAAGTTATTTGGATAAAATGTGAAATGGCAACAGATTTAGCTATTGAGATGCATTTTATAATCCATTACCCTTATGATGCTCCAGGCAATTGGCACTCTCTTGGCTTGTTATTAATGTTGGGCTGTTGAGTTTATTCGGCTTAAACTAAAAAGGAAACACAAAGGAGATGGGTACCAAATAAATATTCTTCAACTTTGGCAACTCATTTTGTCTTAGAATGAAGGATGGCACTTCTCTTCATAACTCTAGGGAGCTAGCTAAGTTGAACAGCCCATTTTTTCCCCCTTGTGAGCTTTTTTTTAAGTTTATAATTACCATTTCTGTTTTAAAAGCATCGTAGAGTTACATCCACAGATTGAAAAAAGGATAGGGCTTTGTAGCTCAGCTCCCTGTTTCCAAACGTGTCACCGACTTCTTTGCTCCTTCAAGAGAATCTGTGGGAGCTCTGGTGGTGCCTTACATCATGCTTTTTTTAATTTGAAAAGTCAAAAGGGAATGATCAGACGTTATTCTTACTTACATCAGTGCGAATTATATTTTCTTATGGACTGGTGATCTGGTATCTGGTACCTACTTGCAAAAATTTAATCAGCTTTCAGTAATGCAAACTGGGTGACACAGAACCTAAACAGGAGTTTATAAAGGTGTAAAAATTTTACCTTCTAAGACAATCTCAATCATTGGCTTAAGAGCTAGCCATAGTATTTCAATTCTGTTTACCTCTTCACTTAATTTTCATACACACAGAAAGCAGTGAAAGCAGTTTCTAAAGCACTGAGTGTCAAAAGAGCAGTAGCTCTGCAGTCCTGCAGCAGCAGCACAAGTTGAATCACGTCTGGATCGTAATATCCATGACCAAGGGGGCCTGACACAGTGCTCAGGGCAACAGATGCTGAATGAAGAAATCGCAGTTATTCCTCTAGTTCTGCTAAGGCTCTTCTGTCTTTCCTTGCTGAAATCCTTGCATATTTCTGTGCTAATTCCTCTCTCACTCTCTGTTTATATTGCAAATTTGTTTTCTGCTTCTGAGCTCTGCAACAGAAGTGGCAAGAGGAAGATTGCATAGACATACTACTGCATCTTCCTTACTCTGCACTAAAGTAGACTAGTCACAATATTATCAACTCAGATGTCGTTGTTATTTAATTCTATTTTCTGTTAATCATCAGGTTTATGTGTTCTCAAAGTTAATAAGAACAAGAACTTCAGAAAAGTAGAATTCATTGCACAAAGTGGGTTGTGAAGTGTTTTGAGATCCTCTTAAATGAAGGGAGCATTGTAAAGGAGAAATGATAACCACCTTATATCTAGTCCTTATATTTAATTTGTATAATTCTTGTTTCACAAATATTGGAGCTTGTCACAACTAGAATGTTTTTCAGAACTTGGGCGTAGCACATTTAGATTGTAAGTAGTAAAAAAAGCTTGGCTAGCTGGCCTGCTAAAATGCTAATCCTTGAAATCTCTTTTCCCTTATATTTTACAGTTTATAGATGCCTGAGAATGTAATGCCATATGTAATTCTCTTTCTAGCCAAGCCTACTTAAAATGCTCGTTCAAAAGTAATAAGCGCAATATTTTTTATAATCAGGTCCCCTTGGAATGAAATCATGGAAAAAATGTTCCTGCCAGTTCATGCTGATTACCTGTGTGTCTCATTATTCTAAACCCTATCTGACAGCCGCACAGTCATAACTGCCTTTCAACAAGAACCACCACTGCGTCTTTTAAAAATAATTTTATTTCAATTTCCAGCTAGTTCTAGCTTAAACAGCACATATAATTGCCTAATAAGCAGTTCATAAGAAGAACGTAATTTCAAAGTAAAATGTTGGACCTATCCAGTCTTTGACAGTAACAGAAATTAGAGATGCCTTTTAAGTTCTCCAGTGCAAGTTACTCTGCAACAGAGGAATCAGCATCCTGGAAACTCTTTAGAATACTGATTAGACTTTCAAAGTATGCACAGAATTAAAAAAAAAAAAAAGTTAATATTAAGCAACTGCTGAACTTAAAAGGTAAAATCTATTACCTGTTTCTGAAGGAGTAGAAGGCTCCAAAGTAATAAAAAACCCAACAGGTTTGGTATGTGGACAGGAAAACCTTCCGATGCTACTGGAAACAGCTGTTATTTTGTTAACACATACAACACCTGTACAAATGTACAATGTACCATATGCAGGGTCTAATTTTGTCTGATCTCCTGTGTAACAAAGGCCACAGCTCTTAATCCATACTTTTTTTTTTTTTTTTAGTTTTAGCTCAATAATGTGTACCTGACAAACTCCCAGTTTCAAAAGGCCTTATTATCCTCAGGACTCCAAGAGGATGATGGACTGGACAAAGCTGTGTTAAGTCCCTGAGGTTCTTTGGGAATTCTCCTAAGGATTTATTGCAGGTTGACTTCAATCACCCGTGTCAGAATACCCCATCTCCATTGCTTTGTCCACACGTGTGTCTGAGTCTGTGCAGATGGAGTGGAGCCCCTTGGTCAATAGCCAGTCCAGGTCTGGATGAGGAAAGCCAGGATGTAAGGGAAAACAGTAAGGGAGGAGAGCAGTTGGCCCAGAGTCCTTCAATGTGGAGTTGGGATGTAGCTGTAAAAGACATGGTCACAGACCTAAAATCCCCATTCCCCATTTTAAAGACTAAGTAAGTCCCTCAATCACCTTCCAGAATTTTGTCATGTCTTGATTCCTCAAATAATTAAATGTTAAAGTTCAAAGCCTGAAACAGAGATAATGACTAAGGAAGCTGCCCCCTACTTTTCCTTTTTGAATGGCAGAGGTGTCGAGTAGTCTAGATAATGTGTTTCCTGCCAGTGTGAATCATTCTAGAATGAATAAAAATTGTTGGCAAGTACAAAGAAAATCAAAAGTGGCTGGTAGACCAGTTAAATTACCAGCCTGGGCAGTTATTTAAAATTCAAGAGTGTTACCTGCACCTGGGAGACAGTAAAGCGAGGTATTACAGGAGATATTCTATAGGAAGGAAGTAAAATCAGTTTAATTTTTAATGGCAATGCTTTTCTGTTCAAAAAATATTCAATTTTGGAAATTGATAAACTTTGTCAAATGCCCTGATTGATGAAATTGTACAAATAAAGAATTAAAACCCAATGATTTTCAGAAGGTCAAATGCACTGGAATATCTCCATCTATTGTTTTAAATTATTTTTTTATATCATTACAAATATGATGACCATGATGTAAAAATTTCTAATATTTCAATACTCTGCTTTCACCCAAATCAAATGGGAGACTCTTGGCCTCATTTTAAAAGAAAATACTGTGTTATTAACGCTGCAAGTGTTTCATAAGAAAGCTTCTATTAAAAAATCAAGCTGTATATAACAGATATTGTACAAAGTGAAATAAAATTGTGTAATCAAAAGAGACATTAGTTAATAAAAGAAATAATTCTGAAGAATATTTTCCTTCTCGCATCAGCTCAAGATGTTACTGCCTGTGTTTTTAATCGCAGAAAATGAGAAAATAATTTTGTCTATGAGCATAAAAAAACCAATAAACTTAAATTGTAAACTATAGTCATAAATCAATCTAAGATAAATTTCAGAAATGATCAAATAATAATCCATTTCCTGCTATATATCTGTTTGTGGCTATGCCTGTGAAATACCCTTTGAACCTTTTTCCCATGATTTTGAGAAAGTATGTTATATTCAGTTCCTCAACAAAATTCTTATTAGCTAAAGCATTAATCACTGGTTAATTGTAATTACTTACCCTGTGGAAAATTTGGGAATGGAGTTAGACTGTGACTACAAATCAAATAAAGTTTGCTTTTACTATTGATTTAAACATTTTTGCGACAGATATTCAATATGGTTTGCTTAGCATCTTTTTTCCTTTGGTAATGCTTGGTCAATGTGCTGAATAATAATTGAACTCAGTCTATGCACAATTTTTTGTATCACATATAAGTTACCTTGTAATCATCAATGTTCTTAATAATAGAGGACAGCACATATATTGCCTTTCCAATACACCTGCACAGAATTACAAATCAAGATATTTTCGAGCTTCTATACCTTTTGTTGTTCAATTGCATGTACCTGACAATGTTAAAAATTATTTAGAGCCTGCTATATAACCTCTGACACTTTCTTTAAACACTTTTCAACTTTTTCAGAGTTACAGTCCACTACCCTTTTCTTAGTCTCACAAAATTTTAATTATGCTCAGAAGGCCAGACCTTTAACGGGCTTTCAGCGATGGGATGGGGCTCTGTCTGCATGAGACACTGGAATTTCTTCAGTCATTCAGCTCAAGACGGTGAAAGTTAAGATCAAGGGCTTAATTTTTCCATCACTGAAGTCCATGTCTGTTTTTTTCCTTCTTTCTTATCAGTTTCATCTTGATGACTTCAGCTATGTTAAAAATATATTGATTTTTTTTTACTGAATTTGTTGGAAACCGGATGAAGTTCCTTTCAGAGCTAGTCAACTCCTTCCCCTCTGTCCCTCTGTCTATACCACAGAGCTCCTGTACAACACAGGGCTCCCGAAGCTCCTCTGCCTCCAGTAGATCATCAGTAATGCAAGAAGTTCATGAGTACCTGAAAAAATGGATTTGTGCCTTGACAGGCGTTGGCTTTTTAACTGAATAGCATCAGTGGTTCACCTCTTTCTGTGCCTGAGTCTGCAAGGGGAGAGACGTCCCAATGCCTTACTCAGAGACACAAATCAGTGCAAGTCACCAGGGAATGCAGGTGGGAAGAAATTTGAACTGAATGGTGAAGATGGTGTCTAAAAAGGTGTTTCACTATGTCTTTCCCACTTATCCACCCGCCTATTTCACACAAAACCTGTGGGACGTACTTGTTAGCATCGAAGCTCAACACCTCTGTCGAAACTGGATGAAATTAGCCCAGTGGTTTAAAAGTCCATCTGCTCAGAATAACAAAGCAGCAAATAAGAACTTCAGAATAACTGTTGATGTAAATGGTACCTCTCCCCAGGTTGAGAGCCTGAGATTGGTGATGCAGATGTAAATTCATTAAATGTTTCATGATTCAAATTAGCAGAAAATAATACCCACTTTCCAAGGGAAACTGTAATTCCAAAAAGGGTAACTGACTTTTAAATTTAACAGAAAAATGAAACGTACTACTTCTAAAATGTGAGAAATTTAAAATATCGGTTCTTCCTCTTCCTTTATCTCTGTCCCTTCCTCCCCTCCTACCCCCAACCCCACCCCACCCCACCCCCCGCCCTTTTGTGGGTTTTTTTGGGGTTGTTTTTTTTTTAATAATCGTATAAAAGGAGGAGGGAGAGAAATCAAACTATGGAAAGGAGAAACTGAAAATGGGCAATTAAATCACTGATCAAGACTTCAATCATCATGGTAAGATTCTGCCAAAAAAATTATTTGGTTGCAAAACTTTAAAACAGCAGCAAAGAAAACCTTTCCTCTCATATCATAATTTAATGATATAAAAATATTTATTTTTACAGAAAATAGGTAATTCACTAGTATTTAAAGTTACTACAGAACTCTTTTCATGGGCTTCTGAACTAATCACACATTACCACTTCCAATGGTAGATTATTTCACTTTCCTAAATTTTATTTTTCTGAACTTAAGTCTGAATAATAATAGTGCTATTTTCTCTTTTCCATTCAGATCCCAAATATAAAGTTAATGACATTTTATTATGACATATTACTTATTCATGCAGTCTGAATCTCTTGTAAAATACTTACTTTTGAAAGAATATCTGAAAATACTCCCAAATGGGGTGAAAAAAACCCCACAGTTGTTTAGTATAATTGGAGTTGTTTTATTTTAAATTCAATACTGAATTGATGTTGCTTCTTCAGTTCCCACCATGAGCGATTGTAACATGACTCATCTAAGCTAGCTATGTCTATTATTATGCAGCAAAAAGGTTGGAGGTATTATTTTCCTCAAACACTTTTAGATAACTTTTTCTTCAGTGGCAGTGATGGCTAAGGTAATAATTTATTTCTTAGCAGAGAATTACAAGGCTTTCACAGTGACTCATCTATGTCGGTTGGGTTATATGTGAACGCAGACGTACAGCTCATCTTTCCCCCACTCCTTTAACCTGTTTTTTTTTTCTTAGGTTTAAGATCTGGATCTTTTTCAAATAACAAGATGAGTAACAAAATGAAAAGATTTTGACACATCAAAATTTTTAAGCTCTTCAACAGAGCTTACAGCAAAAGGAGGCAGACTGACTTTCTGGCTTCACCCTTGACCCCAGCTTCTCCAGAAAACTGTGCTGGCCATCCGGCTGAAGCCATTCCTTATTCTAAAGAGCCAGCATTTACAATGACACCACAAGGCTACGTGTTCTCTCGTTCTTTCATGTTTTCTTGACTGAAGCAAAACAACAAACCCCATTAACAAGGACGCAAAGTCCTTCTGATACTCACAGAATTCTCCATATTACCCCAGTCCACAAGAAAGGACTCTGATAGAAGTCATGGTACAAATTTCATCACGCGTTGCGGGTATCTGTATGGAAAGAAACACTCTTGCCATGAATAATACATCAATAAATAAAAATGTGTTGCCTTCCTCCAAACCCTTTCTTACAGAGGAATGTAGTAAGCATGAGTTTCTTCTTAGAAATGTTTTTACATACACAAATGAAGATGATCCAAAGAAAAAACTTTTAGAGAAGATGAATACAGAGCAGCAGTAGTTAACACTTACAATATAACTATAAAGAACAATATCAGCAAAACATTGCATTGGCCTCTCTGGGTTTGTTCATGATATAATTAATCCAGTCCAAATCCTTTTCTAAAAGAAATAACTAGTAAGATAATTTTAATGAGTTTTAAATTGCATGCTATACTTCACATTCTCTCTAAATTTAAATATCGGCAATAATTCCTCCACCGAAATATTTTCTTCTATTATAATTTCAATAAACACAGTGTATGCAAGCCAAGATATGCCTTAGTTGAAGAAAAGAAACTTTGGATAATGTATCATTAACCTTAGGCCACATTTTAATCTTCATTTCTAAAGGTTTCCCTTTCTGTACAATTTATTCATTACACATTGCCTGCTTACAACAAGCAAATTCAGCAAACTATTTATCAGAGTTCCTTTGTAGGCTAACGGCTGCCTGAGTTTCCTGTTGTGTTGTGGAGGACAAACCAAGGAGGCAGATTCAACCGAAAATAAATGGTTGATGTCCAGGTTTGCACTCTATTTCTTTAAACATAGTGGAAAAGTTCTTAAAAGCTGCAAGGACACATAGTAAAGTGTCCCAAGAGAAGACTAATTCATGCTCTGACCTTTATAACAGTTTGGTTATAGCATGTATTCAATTACCCAATTAAGAAAAAAAGAGAGAGAGATGAAAAAAACAAGTATAATCCATAGCAATATCATCTTGATGCCTCTGCTACTTGAACAGAATTATGTCTCACTTATAGGCTACGAGGCCCCAGAAAACTAATAATCCAAGGACAATAATATTTTTTTGAGAAAACATTCTAAACCGAGTTAAACTTTTTTGATCAGGAGCTCATTTTACAAAACTGTCAAATTTTTCTGTTATGTAATATCTGAATTTTCTCCCCACTCCTTATTCTCCTGTCTTCATGAACCTGGAAATAAAAAATACATTCTCATTTAAAAGAAGGAGATTCTGTACATCAAAGGGTAAACAGTGCATTTCTATCTCTGTAAATGAGGTCATTTTGCTATTACACCACTCTTCTTTCTCTCTTTCCCTGGATACTGAAGTTTGAAACAAATTATCTGTACTTCCTTTTCTAAAGAACTGAAAAGGCAACTTTTGTGTACATCATAATGTTTTAGTAACCACAGGGGTTTAAATTTTGTAGTTTGCAGATAAGTGTAGCACTTTCTTTTCATCAAAAGAATATATTGTTCTTTTTCCAGTATTTCAGTGTAATATTTAATTGCATTGTACATTCCATTCCTTAGATGTGTAAAAGTTGCAAAGACACATGAATCATAGTAAAATTTAATGAGTTTTTCATATGATACTCAAGAGATTATTGTCATAAACTTTGGCTACATATTAAGAACAATATATTCAAAAATATCTACATGTTTTGGTTTATTTGGTCATTGTATGATTACTATAGATGCTGGATCTGGGGAGGACATCCATTGGTTTTATTTAAAAATGTAAGTTTTTATCAATTTTCAGAATCCAAACTCCTATAATAGGCTTTTATCTTGGTGTTGCTGATATCAACCAGAGTTCTATGTATGAGTCAATGGTATCACGTTCAAGTCTGTAAGCTGGCAAAGTTTAAGCTTCATCAATACAGTCAATCAGCTGTACTATGTGAATACAGAATGTTTTCAATCATTTATTATCACACAATATTTTGCAGCAAAAGAAAAACAAATTCGTCTTCATTGCATCCAAGTCTAATACCAATCTACATGCGATGAGATACCTTACTTAAATAAGAATTACTCATGCAACTGAAAAAATGTTTGAAGCAGTGGCAGTAATATTTGTTACAATTGTACAACTGCTTTCATAACTGAGAAATCATTGATCAGCTTTATTTTTAAAACAAATTATTGTATTGTTTTCAAAATTCCTTTGTTAGTCTTTTTAAAGAATGGCTGAAGACCGAATAGAATTACAATATTCTTCTGTCAGGAAGAGAAAGATTAGATTACACTTCATATTTTATGTGAAGAAAATGATGGCTATTTTGGCCATAAATATAGCCTGCAAGAAAAAAATAATACTGAATCTGTATTGCCAGCACAACACTGAGATGTCAGAGTAATATAATATTCACTCAGATATGATAGGTGCTTTCAAAAAATTACAGATATGTAACAGCACACGCCATAGATTAAACATTCTCTCTTAATATATATCCTGCATACCAATTTCAGTATAATAACCAGTGGGTGGATGTCCTATTATTGATTTTACTGTCTCAGACAGTTGGAGGTCAGCATACATTTATACAGGATAAACTACAAATCCCAGTAGTCATAAGTACACTGCCTCAGCCTTTTTCCTTTTTTTTCATATAGTTAGTACAACAGTAAACATAGAGAAAAATAATCCTTAGTGCTTAGCAATTTCTTTTATTGTCCTTTGTATTATATACAATCTTTTGGTGTGAAAGCCCTTAAGAGAAACAAAATCAATAGGACACTATGAAACTGTAATAGGAGTCTACAGAAATCACTCTAAGAACCATCAGATATAATAGAAAGTGAGTGCTTAAAACTCCATAGGGCTTTTCTTTCTAGGGCAAAGAATCTAATAATTATAAGAAAACGTAAAAAGCTTGTTTGCTTTTTCCTAGTAGATTGTCTTATATTGTGCAAGGGCTGACGGAGGAAAGGTGTCACTAGCTCTGAACATATCCTTGAAGTGTAAATGCAGGGGAAAAGCTCAGCCCTTAGAAGAGGAGTTCCTTCTTGAAGGACTCTTAGAAGACAACTTTCCCAGAGTGTCCATTGTTTCAAAATGGGAAATTACATAAAAATGATGGGAAAGTCTGGAACCTTGAGGGGTTTATTTCTCCAGGTAGTTTGAGATCACTGGGTGCTAAGTTTCCAAAGGAATTTTTGAGATACTGTGCTGCATCAAGCCCTTCTAGAGAATAAACAGGTGACACAACTTCTTCATAGAGCAACCAGTGCTTCACTGATGACTTATAAAATATATAATACTAACGACACTAAGAGCACCACAAAGTTATTCTTCTTTAATGTCTATGTTTAGTGATATTCTCAAAAACTTTCAAGGAGCTTGAGCGATGACAACAGTATAGGCCTTGATCTGAACCTAGAGTCACTAAGAACCTAGACTTTATTTAATCCTGATTTAGCTAGATACTAAAGCCAGTGCTGAATTTTAAGTATACAAATAGCTGTATTAAAACTGATGAGCTTAAAATTATGTATACAAATCCATTTCCAGATTGGGGTATATGTTAATATATAAAACACGGATATAACTTCTCCAATAAGCTTCCTTTTCACAACTAATAAATTCACAATGGGAAAACTCAGATTGAGTACTTCAAAATTATATTCAAAGATAAGTAAAAGCTTCAGTGATTTGCTGGGTTAGAGAATATTCACTGTCAACTATCATACATATGAAACCTGTAACCACAGGCTCTTCTTCACACCGTTTCACTTCTGGTGTCTCGTGGATGTATTTTGAATCACTACGTGCAATACAGGTCTTTCCTGCATAGCCTACTCAGGCTCCTAGCTTTGGATAGATAAAATATCTAAGTTAAATGCCTGGGGAATCTAAAATACATGGTGAACCCATCCTCAGTCAACAACAAAAGTCATGGCAAACCCTACCCTCTCCCATATCCATACAAATTTATTGAACTGAATGAAGTTAAGACCCATTTTCACTATGTACGTGTTTAGTTCTGTATTAATCCTCAAATCATTTCTTTAGCCATACAGTAATAGTGGCAATTTTTTGGCAATGTAACCCTTTTGGTTTTGCTGAACACCTAAAACTATCCATATTGAAGGCTGAAGTGATTCATAGCAATGGTTATATCAAGCACATTAGTGTTCTATTTTCCCTCAATATCCCAGCCACAGAAACACCACTCTGGCCATATATTCATCAGAGTGTTTTAGCGTACCTTTTAAATTTTCATCGTTCTCTTTGCTCCATTAATACAACTATTTGCATGAAAGAGAGAACAAATTGTCTTCTAACGGGTCTATTACAAGGTACATTAATGAATATAGGGAACTTTATTAGTACTATTATGGTGTACCCACTCACTTCAGATTGTCATTGGTATTATTGTTATAAGGGGTTGCTTGAGAGACATCTTAAAGTGCTGTTAGTATCAACAAACAACGTATTAGACAACTTTTACACTTGTACTGTTCCTTTTCCTTGTTAAATAAGTATTTTCAGAGCAATATTTACCAGCAGTAATTTGATGGCAAATTATATTTGGGCATCTTACAGGTATTTACTGAGCTAGGTGGTTCAAGTTCCCTATGACTTTGTCCCTGAAAAGTGACTTAAAAAAAAAACCAGCCCCAAAAAAACCCGCCAAAACACATAAAATAAATTTTGAAGAGCAGAGTATTAACTTAATGTTTTATCACGTTAACTAAACCATGTCCTGTAAAAAGTCTTTACTGTAAAATACCGCATTAAAGTTGTTAATGCAAGATAGAATATTACACATGAGCATATTCACTGCAAACTTCGATTCTCACTAGGAGCAAGCCTCCATGGACACCTCTGAGAAGTTGGCGTGACTAAACGTGGGCAAATGAAGCTCCACATTAAGGAGGAAAACGACCTTCCAGCACATGGGTCATACATACATAAACTTTTTTCATTTCTTTCAAGGCTGGCCATCATCACTGAATATTGGTAACAAAAAGGTAAATAAAATGCATTGTTACAATTGTTTTCCACAGAACAGCAAAGGCTATAGGCCACCATGGGATGGGCTGGATGTAAATGTCAAATACAGGATATAAAATGTGTTAAACCCATAGCAACTTCTCACACTGTCCCAAAGCACCATCATCATGGCTTCTTTTGTCAGAAATATTTTTAGCCATTTCTTGTTAAGGACAGTAAACAGTTTGTGCTTCAGTAAAGCATTGCATGAAAGGCAAATATTATAAAACCACAATATTTACTTTGCAAATATAAAGAGAAATTTTTGTTGCTCATGTGACTTTTCTACATATTTCATAAATATTATGTATTATTATATATTATACATAAATGTGTATGCTACATATTGCATAAGTTCCCAGTCCTTCCATAAGTAGTCCAAAATAATGGGAACTGACGTCAAGACCTTAGTATAAACTGATATTAAAGAGGGATGGTTAAAGCATATTTTTATAGATATACACACATAATGATGTATCATTCACATTTGTAAAATTTCTATCACTGACTGTGGCACAGTACCACTTTTCTAATTACTTAAGTTAGATATTTCTTTGCCAAAGCAAGCAGATTTTTTTTCCTCTATAAATCACCGTCTAAAACTCCAAGACTTCTTTGTCTTCTTGTCTACTGCTGGAAGAAATACAGAAATATTTTCTATTGAAAAGTAAGGTAAAAACCTTTTGCAATATTATGTTTTGCTGCTTATCTAGTTTAAAACAAAGAATAGCAAGTGGGAGCAGGAAGATTTGGAGTCACATTGTTCAGTGGGACCTAACAGTCACAGTGATGGGATTGTGATAAATATTTACAAATGTTCATGGTACAGATATCTTTGACATGGCCTAATTTCACTCCATATTCATAATCTGTTCATTCATAATCATTTATCAACTTGCAGGGTTGGGTTTTTTTAATGAAGTACTGTTTGTCAAAAAGGTTTGAAGGAAACTTTACCTGGTAAAACAGTTTAAGCATCTTAGAAGAAGTACAATGAGGTTGAAGTTAGAGTTGATGTTTATATTCATGAAAATCATTATTGTCTGAGCATTTTTATACTGCTGTTTTTCCAAGTTGATAACATAGGCTGACGTACCATGATGCATTTTTTATTAAGTGTTTGATTATTCAGTTTGATTTCTTGAAGGCTTTAGTGTCTAATTTACTGGAGAGGAAAAGGGATCAGCTTAAACTTTGTGCAGAAAAATGAGAATGACACATTTTAGGCAGACCTGTTATGGTGTGGCATGATTATATGAGGCCAGTCTTCGGGAGGCTATAGAAATAATCTCAGTTCATGATAAATTCCAGTGTGGCAGAGCATATGAGGTTACTAGGAATATTTAAAAAGAAATAAAAACTTTATGTAAGAATCCTCAAAGTGTACGAAGTAGGAAAAAAGATTTATTGGCACCAGATTTGTCCCATTTTGTTGTTGATCTTGCAACATATACATTGCAAAGACCAAAATGTCTCACAGATGTATTTATGTAATTTTACATTCCAGTTTTCAGCACTATTCTACTGACATTTTCCAATCTGGACAGTGAACTATTAACTAGTCCAATTTTACAACAGGTGAAAATTACCACAGCTAACCCATCTCTGATGCTAAGTTTAAAATATATTAAAAAAAAAAAAGATATTTCTCACCTTCCCAAGATTTATAAAGAGATAATCTAAGTGGTCTATCTAATATTTTACATTCTATTCAATATACAGTATGGCAAGTCGAATGTAATTTATAATTTACATGTTTCTTAACATCTTACTCACATTTATATGCAAAAAATTTTAGGATGGAGTGCATAACAGCCATTGAAAGATTCCTCCTGAAGTTAAGAGAAAGGTTGCATGTAAGGAAACAGCGGTATTAAACCTTTAGTTTCTTTGACTAATTCCTGTCTAATGATCAGGAATGGGGATATTTACTACCAGATATGCAGAGATATCTTCCACTCAATTTATTTTGTTTAGGGAAAATCCAGTTTACCCAATTTTGAGTTTGAGGTTGGTAGCACATATACTGGAGGGAACGCAGCTAGTTTCAGTGTCATTTCTCCTTTAAATTATTTTATTTTTCATACAATGAATACTTGTTTGGTAGCTACACTTTGTTGTTAGAGGTGCTTAGAGTATCACAGTGAAATGTATATTGTTAGAGGTGCTTAGAGTATCACAGTGAAATGTATATTTCAAGAAGTATATGTGTAAAAAAAATAATGGAATACAAAAGAAAACATATACATGTTCTAGTAGAAGGGCTTTCTGTGGGGTCTTGAGTTAGAGAAGCTTACATGGAAAGTAGCCACAAATGGAGATAAATTACATCAACATAGATCTATCTCTGTATTTAGTTTAGTGTTTTATAATACTGATAGAAAAATTCACACAGGTTATTTTAAAACACAAAGCACAGCAAACAAACAGCAAGATAAAAAGACTCAACCAATTTTTTTCGGTTATTAAGCTTCTGACATTCATAAATCATCAGGAAGGCTGACCAGATATTCTAAAGCCCATCCAATTTATCATTGCACTGATAGGTTACACTTTCTAAACTTGCTTGTTCATTCTGATCATTATACTAATTTGAAATGGCAAGATAAATGCTTATATTGATTTTATTAAGACAGAATTTTTTGCCATTAGAAGCTCTGTTTAATTTTTTTCCCCTCAGGTTTAGGCACCAGCTCAGGAAAGCATCTGTACATAGAGTTAAACGTGTACTTACTGCACTCTGAGTTTAAGCATCTACTGAAAGCAGGAAAGCATTTAAATAATGCACTTAAATGCCTTCTGCATAGAAACCTCAATATCAGCACTTTTAATAGAAGACTATTGATTGTAGCTGGCCTTGCTGTCACCCGCAGCTCCTGGCTCCCCAGCGCTGGCCAAGCAGTTGCCATCCTGCTCCCAGCCACAGGCTGCCCTCACCGCCATCACATTCCCCCTTGCCTAGTGAAAACATGCCCGACTTATCAAAAATGTATTTCCTTAGCTTCGACATCTGTCTTTGTGTTGCAGGCTCAGTATAAGATGCATTTATAAAACAGAAAATTAATTAGAAAAATCCTAAACACTACATCAGACCAACACAATTGGTCGCTTTTATGAAATCCACTGGTTTGTTGCATTTCACAAAAACACCAGAGCCCCTCCTTCAGATTTAATGGATGGCATATGCCTCAAGCTATACATTAGTATAAATGATGCTCCAAATGTTCTTTGTCTTAATTATACAGCTGTTTAAAGAATATATGGCATTTAGAGAGATGCGACTTGTCAAAAGTTCGAAATGACACGTCTTGGCAGGCTGGCACACTCAGACCACATGTCAACCTACAGCATACCCCCGTCTAAACGTTGCCATAAACAGCAGAGGTAAAGGGGAAAACTTTGCTATCTTACAAAGGTTAAAGTTTATATAAATAATATTCTTGATTCTCACTGCTGCCTGTTCTGCTTTCTGAACTCTCCCATTACTTACTTTTTTTTTTTTAAACACTGTTCCTCTGGGATTCACAGCGCTAACTTCTCTTAATAAAATTACTCAGAAAATTTCCTCATATCAAGTGCTAAGGAAAAGGACTGCTCCAAGGGTTCACCATTGAACTGGTGATAGTCCTCATTTTGATGCACAACTCTCTCTGCTTCTCCTGACTGAGTTCTTGAGTCAACAAAGTCATCACCATACCTTTGCATTAAAGTCTTTTCACAGTCTTGTTTTTTTTCTATAGCTGAATATCAGTCCTGTCATTAAAATATTAAGGATGAAGGTTCAGCATGCACCCAGTAGTGTTTCTATGAGCCCTACTGCCTTCCATTGACAATAGTAGATCAGAACAAGTCTGCCTCTAAGGCTTTGAAGACAGAACTATAGGAAATCACATCATAATAGGGTTTAAAACTGGTTGTTTATAACAAAGTAGCACCCAGGATTATCAGCCCAGAACCTGATTTCCTTTGTGCTAGGCATTATACTGCCACAAAATTAAAGGAAAATTTTCCTATACGGAACTTTTAAGGTGGTTGAATTGAATGGCTGGAGTGGCTTTAAACAGTACTTAAGATTAAGCATTTTTCTGTCTGCTGATGGTTTATTAGTCATTCTGCTTTCCTAGGAAACTTCTGAAGAAAAACCTTAATTTTAATATATTTGACTTGATTGGACCTAAGCTTGTACATAATTACTTGAATCAAGTCCTATTAAATAGCTCTACAGATATCGATAAACTGTAGTCTTTCTATGCAAGAAGCATGATTGCGGAAAACACCGAGTCAACATTACAGTGAAACGAATACATTGGCTGTCCAGGTATCGGTTGCTCCCTAAACGCTGGTCCATCAAAAAGCATCAGCATTTAAAAGACAGTGTCACTTATTAAGTAGACAGTCCAAATACGTTAATCTCAAAGGATTACAACCAGTACAAATGGAAACAAACTTTCTAACTCTTTTCTAAATTAAACAGTTAACTCTAATATTTACATCCTCAGAGATATTTCAGTTGAGCTAGCATGTCTAATTTATAATCAATGATTAACAGAAGATGCAACTAATTTGTCTTTGTTATTTGATTTTGTCACAGTCAAATTTACTCAGTGAAATGGATTGAAACAATGTTCTAAAGACTGGTAAGCATTGAATTAGAAATCTGGTATGTGGCTTCTTCGTAGACGAGCATTAAATAGATGTAATACAGGACAATATCTCTTGCATTAAGTAGTTTTAACAAATTAATTTTGACCCATGAGTTTAACAAAGTCTGTTAAGTAGGCCGAACATCTCTGTTAAGTTAAACAGAGACTGAATATTTAATTATTTTAATCGTCTGATAAATTTGAAATTGAGAAAGTAACAGCCCTGCAAATCTTAAAATATATTTTAAGCCTTGTGTGTCATTAAGCATTACTCTAGTGATTTTACTGCATTCAAGAGGTTACAAAGTCAAGCCCAGCCACCCCTGATTGAATGAGAATTGCACATTAGTTCAAGAAAAATAGTTTTCCAGAGGTTAAAGTACTAGTCCAGGGAAGCCAAGACACATTTGCAGGAATATTTAGAATGGCGATTAGGCAGTGGAAGAAGTAACAAAGATGGACAGCCCTAATAACGATAAAATACATTGCGCTGAAGTCAGTTGCAGCCATTCTTATAGTAAAGGACGTGAAATTGTAGCAGTTTATATAGGAACTGTTACTTCCACTGTTGTGTTCTATGCTAAATATAAAGATGTAAACATTAAAAGACGAGGTAGCTGCACCAGAACTACACTGTCAGCCACAGCATGGCTGTGTGTGCCCTCTCAGCTCTCCCGATTCCCGTTGATACAGTCTCCAAGGGAAGAAACAGTTTGCTCCCTGTTCTTTTTTGGGTTTAAGAACTCTTCTCACACACACTTAATCTGATGCACATCAGTGAATCTTCCACGAAAACCTCTCGTGACTGCCACACCATAGCTCTGCACTCAGTTTAAGCTGATGCTGCCACTGAAAGGTCGTGTCCTGCGTCCCTCAGCCTTTGGCACCCAATTTGTGACACCCATCCCCTCAGGGTCTGCGGAACAGGGCCAGCAAAATACTCATCACAAAGCAAGAAGGCGCAGGGAATAGAGAAATATCACAGAGTAGAGGTAAAGATGCAAGTAAACCTTCAGTTAGCAGTATTGGGTTATTCATGCACAGCTCAAGTACAAAGTTTTTGAGCAATCTAATTTCTCAGCAGCACCACTGGAGTCAGTAATAATTGAGACTGATATGTCCTAGAGGGAGTTTTCCAAACAAAACCTCTTAACAGGGATCAGAACAGGGACATAGCTACTGAGAGGCAGAAAAGTATTCCTTTCATGGGTAGCACCCTGTGCAAAGAGGTAGTTGTAGAGGGGCAGATTAACAAGACAGCAACACGAAATGTGATATGCTGGGAGAGAGCCATGTCCATGCTCTACATGTACATTTGCATATTTACATGTGCCAGGAAGATAAGGATGGCAATGTTGCTAATACAGGATTCAATTCACTGCACAGAAATAAAAATTAAGTGTCCAATACGATAGAATAACTCAAATATTCTTACTGTGGAGCATGCTAATCACAAAGAATTATTTATTCAGTTCATTAGCTCCAGGTATTAGTTCCACTTTCAGACCAGTTGGTTCATTGCTTTTCTCATGCAGCTTTCTCACTTTCGTGGAGTAACTATGCCACAACCTGGTATTTTCCTGCGAGACTTTTCTCAAAAGTGTTTGAACTGAAATCATCTCCAGTGTATGGGTATGCAGTGCAACAGGCCTCTTAGCAAAATCAGAGTGTACGCAGATATATACTTCTTTTCCATAATAATCCAATAAGAACACAAGATGTCTCAACTGCAATTCTTAGGTCTAATCTGTCCAGGTAATTATTTTACTAAAGGAAAAAAAACGGATTCTGAAAGGGTTCTCTGTAGAGGATGGTTGTGCACTGGACATAGGACAAATAGCAATCAGCAGCAGTAAAATAAAAAGGCCAAAAAGCAACTACAATCAGTATGCTGAGAAGTCATCCCTGTTAAAATCGATGCTGTGATTAACGCTGAAACATAGAGATCAGAATCCA
This sequence comes from Rhynochetos jubatus, assembly GCA_027574665.1. Lineage (NCBI taxonomy): Eukaryota > Metazoa > Chordata > Aves > Eurypygiformes > Rhynochetidae > Rhynochetos > Rhynochetos jubatus. The sequence goes on along the minus strand of CM050654.1, from coordinate 38,410,936 downwards.
TCATGCAGTATTTTTACCTGTCTGTACTATTATTTTTATTACTTTAACTTTGCTGTGCCGATCAGTTTTACTTCTGAATACTTGCTGGAAACCAGCCCCAACCCCTTCTTGAGAAGCAAAGGGAGGCTGAGGTTCATGCTTAGCTGAGAAGAAAGAGGATGAGAAGAAAAAACAAGGTGAAAACAAACCTTTGTTATTTATATGAACTTCATAGCATAAACTAAACCATACAACCTGGCAGATAATTCCTGCTGAAATTGCTGCAAAGTCTTTCAAGGTTTTCTGAGATGGAGTTAGTCACTCTGCCACAGACACGATCACTCCGGTGACCCTGGACTTCCCTGGTGAAGGACTGGTGGTTGCAGTATTTCTGTCCCTTACCTTATGCTGTTCTTCTCTGGATTCATTTTCTGCTGCAAGAAGAATCATGTCCTCAATTTCTATCTCCTGAAAAGCAAACACTGCAAAGTAACCATGACACATTTATATATAATTTTAAAAGACAGGATCGGGTTCATATAATTAAAAAGTGTCTGTTCAGAATATTTCAGTCTTTTTTTTTTAATTTAAAGTCTTTGCTGCAATAAAGAATGACCTTGATACATAATAAATACATTGGTTGCCTGGTAGTTTAACAGATAAGTTGCAATATGAGATAGACTGCTTTTCAGAAAGGGATAAAATTTTATTTGCCTGGATTTTTGAAATAAAATAACTAGCCATGCATCTCCAAAATTTGGCGGGTGACATACCAATATTTACTGTATGGATACATATGACTGAGCTGTCGTAATAACTCAGTAGCATGAAGTTGCTCACTCACTCCTCCCCTAAATGTGATAGGGAGGAGGAAATATAAGGAAAGGCTCGTGGGTCAAGATAAGGACAGGAATCCTCGCCAGTTATGATCATGGGCAAAACAGACTCAACTTGAGGAACTAAAACCAAGTTAATTCGTTACCAATTAAAGCAGAGTAGAACAATGAGAGATAAAACCAGATCTTAAACACACCTTCCCCTGACCTGTCCCATCTTCCCAGCCTAGGCTTTGCTCCCTGTTTCTCCACCTTCTCCCTCTGCCAGCAAAGCAGGGGGATGGGGAATGGGGATTGTGGTCAGTCTCAGATTGCGGTCAGAGACATGCCGTCTCTGCGGCTCCTTCCTCCTCAGGGGAGGATCCTCACACTACGCCCTTGCTCCACCCATGGGTCCTTCCCATGGGAGACAGTTCTCCATGGGCTTCTCTTGCATGAGTCCTTCCTGTAAGCTGTAGTTTTCTTCACAGGCTGCTCCAGCCCGGGCTGCCCACAGGGTCACAGCCTCCTTCGGGCATCCACTGCTCTGGTGTGGGGTCCTCCCCAGGCTGCAGGCAGGTCTCTGCCCCCCACTCTATGATCCTCCATGGCTGCAGGGCACAGCCTGCCCTCTCACTGTCTGACTTGGAGCTGGGGAAGCTTCCAGCAGCTTCTCACAGGCGCCACCTCTGTAGCCCCCATCCCCTGTTACCAAAACCCCATCACACAAACCCAATACACGAACACATCGTGAAATAACAATAACTTTTTCTATTCATAAAGCTAAAGTTTGGAAAGTTGTCATTAATTCCAGCTATTCCCCATCTACCTGCGGTCCCTTAGAATGCCCTGGTATAACCTTGACAGCACTGGAGAGCAGACTGCTGAGTACTGGCAACTTCATAAAGAAGGAAAACTAACACTGGAGCATCTTAGAGTATTAACTTCAGAAATGCTGGCTACATGAAGACTAACGGAGTAACATCCATTTTCTATGAAAAAATGTCACAACACGGCTCTCCTCTGCACAAGATATGCACAAGCAATTTTACTAAAGTCTACAGAATTACACTGATATTAGGTGTAGAATGACACAGCATATCCTGGTTAAAAAACAAACAAACAAAGAACCCCAACAAAACCAACAGAAAACCGAAGTCATTCCCATACTTTCTGCTTGATTGGACTCTATTTATAAACAGACCCCAGAGACATGGCAGTCTAATGCATTGTGCCCTTAACATTGTCCCTCTTTCACAACAATAGCCCGTAATATTACTGATTTTTAAACAACAGACTTAAAACTGACATGGGCTGAACATGTTTTTGAAACCCTTACTGACCTTTTGGTCTCATAACACTAATATATAAAAACTATAGAAATATTTTGAGTGTATATTTCACAATTTTTGCTGAAGATCGTTACTTAAACATTGTTAATTATAAGAATAAATGATTCAGCATTAATTATAAAGTCATATGATAGAAAAGGTACATATATTTTATACACCTAGCAGATTTTATTAGACAGCTATATTGGGCTTTCCTTTTCATCCTCTTGCACATGTTTTTACATCAAAGATTTTAGTTTGACACTTGCTTTTTTCCTCCTTTCCATTTTATAATATTATTGATGTATAATTTAATGACGGAATATTTTGAATGCGTTTGTTGATAAATAGGCAAGAAGCTTTGTTCTCCATAGGATCATTGCTTTTTATCTTTTCTTCATCGAATTGTCAAGACTGCATACTTAATCACAGCTAGACGTTGGGCCTCATCTCAAACGCCATAAAGTCAACGAGAGTTTTGCAACTGATTTTTATTGGAATGGGACTAAGCACGCTACTGGTAATGTGCAACTTATAAATGCCATTTGCACACATATCAATTTTATTAACTCTCTTAGTATGGAATTTTCAGAATGTAGTAGTTTGGCAGGCATTACTTTAGATTTATAGTGCTCCAAGATGACACTATTAAGCCACATTCTCACCTCTGAAAATTGCTATAGCAACAGACTAAGACCAGTTCCTCCTCTACACTGTTGGGTGAGAAGAGGCCTTCTGAATTCTTTTGTATTCTACAGACCTAGAAACCTGGGACAAAACCTGAAAAGTTGGTTTCAATATTACCTTAAAATATCAGCAATTCCTACAAAAAAAGAGAGGATGTGGCTGACCAGTCTGGCTCCCAGTGCTGTCTCCAAAACACTGCACAAACCACACCTGAACCTGCCAGAGCCACCCTTTCTGCCCTTACAAGGGAAATATCCACCCACTTCATCCCTGTGGGGTTCCCGAGGGCAAAAGTGGTGAAATCATCAGGTTTCTGGGCAGCCTCCAAGTCACTGACCATTGCACAGAGGATGCAGAAGTGCTGAACAGACAAGGCAACAAGAAGTCAAGCTTCACAGAGGATGCTACTGGAGAGAAACGTCATGCCAGAAACCCCCGCTCACCTTCCTGGAAGAATGGGAACAATCCAAGGTAGAGATAGAGCAAAATCACTGGACTGATTTCTCTGAGAGAAAGGAAGATAGATTCTTCCTTTGTCTGAGGGAGCAGCTACCCAAAGAAAATAATGAAGGGCAATCTGCTGTTGCTATTTCCTACACTTTGAGGTTAGCCTTCATCCTGGCTGTGAACCTACCTTCTTAAAATGTGAAATGTTAAGGGACCACTATTTGTTTATTAAGGCTACTTTTAACTAAACCTTTACATTTCTATTTGCCTGGGAAACAAAGTGTGGGTCTGACTCCAACTGATGTGTCAGGTTCTTGTACTTTTAAATGGTATTTCAAAATCAGAGTATGAGTCCATCTCCTCTGTAACGCATGGTAGAGCCTGACTCACTTTTTTTGGCAACGGTGACACTCCTGACTAATGTTGATTCACCTTGGCAATGTAATTTAATAATTTTCTGGCATAAGAGCTACAAGCAGTACTTTCACAAAACCATGAACTAAAATTAATTTTCTACAAAAAAAAAAAAAAAAACTTGTTATATATTTGTGAGTTTGAGACATTCTCTAAAGAGTTACTTAATTCTGAATTAATACCTTCTAAAGCATTTTTGAACAATTGCTTTTGGTAAGATTGTAGAAATATAGGTAGTTAGCAGATAATCTTTTGAAATAAAGAGATTTAAAAGCCAGAGGAGTAATCTTCTCAGTGCCTGGAGATGGAGTGTAACCACCGCAAAAAAATCTCTTCACATTTTGTTCTTTGAAAGATGATAAAAAGAAGAAAATTGAGGATCACATTCATGCAATGTGGAGACGTTGGCAGAAAGCAGACTAATGAGGCTGTGGCTACTTCACAGGTCCAGCACTGGTGGGCAGCAAAGCAGTAGGATCTTCCCTCTTCCACAATAGCCGGTTGGAGGGCCAACATCCAACTGCTTCAAACCACATGCGTGAACATTGTTGCCCAGTGGTTTTCTAACCACTGTGCACCAGATTCTCTCTCTTTCGGCAGTAATATTAATTAGTCACTACCCCAGCAGAAGACTGTTTTCCTCCAAGACATACTGAGACAAGCGCTGATGAGGGCATAAATCGTATCATCTTAAATCAGCTCTGCTGAATCTGGCCCAAAGCTCTTATGACTCATTATGCTTTAAGGTTTTTACTATAATGTCAAACTATTGCCATGGCCACTGCCATCAGCTATGTCACCGTTCTGGCTTCAGTGTATTCTCTGGCTAGGCACTGTCGTGAGCACAGGGTGATACCAGCAGACACTTCCTGAAGAGGACTTGAGAGGAAGTTACGAATTATTTCACAATTAGCAAGTGAAATGGTATTGTCCTTGCAAAACACCTACTGCATCAAACCTGGGATGCAGCAGTTTCATCCCTACTTCAGCACATTTGCTTACGCATAATTTGAGCTCTCTATGCACCCATCTGCTGATAGGTTGCTATGAATGAATTTGGAAAAGGTGGCTTAGTTCACCAGCTGTGGAACTTACTCTTCCCATTTTTGTTAAAATGAGAGCTTCCTTATCAAGAATGACGTCACTAGGCAATTTGGATATACTTACGTTTTCCTGAAAAATACATGTCGATAATATGATAAAAGTAGTTCGTGTTTGTCAACAGGTCACTACTGATCCTGGAGAAGTAAAGGCCTCTGAGTTAGAAAAGGAAAAAAAGTTTAATATTAAAAACAGGGAAACAACATTTGCAGAGTGTTTAAGAGAACCAAGAGAGTCAATAGGCAAAAATAGGATTCTACCAACAGTATTTCTGTGAAAATAATTTTAAAATGCTTGCCATTTTAGGCAATACTCTCCATGCCATGGGTAAACAATATACATTCTTCCCAATGACCTTCAGCTCCTGCCAGCTCGGTTCTGCCGACCCATCTTCAACTTGCTTTGAGTTTCCTAGAGATCCAGGTCTGGAGTATTATGTGCCAGCTGCATAAACGACATACTATAATCTGAGAAAATTCTGTCAGTACTTTTTCTCATTTACTGTTTTCTTCTCAGATACATTGTTAAATTTTTCCCAAATTTCCCCACTATTTTAGCTAGTCTCTTAAATCTTCTTTCTGTTTCCTGCAGACTGATCTCTGACAAAGCCATTCCAAGGATTACTAAACTTCAAATCACTGTTGAAAAGAAACTAAGGTATTTCACGCATAAAACCCAAAGTGAGCCAAACATGATTTATCTTTAAAAAGCCACAAAACAACAGCCTTAAGACAGACACAGCAAACACTCAGCAAAAAGTACAATCTCCCATTTAGAGCAAAGGTAAATCTCTATGCAGGTTACAAACACCAGATACTTCAACTTGTGTTTTCCCAGGCTGTATTGCTGGTGTTATTCATTTCACATCTAAACTTAAATCCCAACTCTTTAATGTTTAGACAGGCTTGTAAAAATATGTGTTGTTAAATGCTAATGTCCTTTTATAAAGGCTTCTACAAAAACATAAACCAATATAAGTGCAACCTTTATTTATATTTTTCTGGTTTTCTTCTAGTGTGTATCAGCCGATTATCTCTCTTAAACACATTACTTATTCAAAAGAAGACTGACTAGATGCTATACTATTTCACTCCAAAGAAAGAACCAGTTTCCTGATTTCTTTTAATCTATCTGTAAACTGTGAAGTCTGCCATCAAGTAGCTACGTATTAGTTGTGGGTGTTATAACCTGTCAATCATGGAAGATTATTTAAATTAGTAGGTTTCTCAGACAGTGATTTTCTCCCAGATATCAAGTTATTTCCTTCTTAAAAAGGATACAATAACTCCAGACACCTATATAGAAAGTCTCATGAAGATGATGGAATTTGTAGACTTCTTCCTAAGTATAATTTTGTGACATTCTTAAATTCCATATAAAACCTTCTTTATATGAGTGATTTTCATCTTTGGTGATTAAAACTTCAGGACTAGTTACAGATTTTCAGTAGAGAGAAGAAATGTGAAGCACTATGAAGAGAACTGATTACAACATGTGGGGTATAATCCTCTGTTGAGGGCATAAGAAATTCTCTGCTGGGTGAGAACCTTGGTTCGTCTAATCCAGCTGGGAGACCCTGCGTGACTTGCCACGATCCACAGTCTTCTCCAACATCCACATTTCTTGGATTAGGGATATTAGTGCAGACATCTCTGCCTGATCCCTCCCTTCAGTATATTTTCATTGACTTGTTATCCGTGGATTTGTCTGATCCCTTTTTGAATGGGCTGATGCTGTCTGCCTCCACAACCTCCTGAGACAGTTAGTTCCAGAACTTCACTTCCACAATGGAAAAGTACTTCTCTCCTGTATGTTTTGAACAGATTTTCCTCTAGTTCCAATGAGTTTCAGAACCAAGAGGAGTTTAATATTAAAATGCTCCTTTGCTCTAACCAAAGCCCAGACCTCAGAGAGCACAGGATGGCACGCTTCCCTTTTCCCGTGGTTTTCCAGCACGCGACCCTGCCTGCAAAATTCATCGTTCTGTGTCAGCAAGCATAGGGGCTCTTCCACTCTTTTCAGCACTACCACATCACAGCTTACTGAATCCACAGATCTTCCCTTTCAGTTAGTCTCTCCATTTACCTTCAGGCACAGGGCAAAAAGTCTCCCCGTTGCACAGCCTACCCTTACTCCTTGTGTGGACATCAATGGCAGCGGCACAGCCTGAGCACGCGGCAGAGGCACGCCAAACCGCGCACGGCGCGGATCAGAGGTTGGCACTTTGCCCTTGCTCGGATGCCAGCTGGGAGAATGGGACCCGTTAGGGGGGAAGCACCACAAAAGTAAACAATGTTTGCAAATAGGCAGTTCCCAGGAAATGCTGACGCCATGACATACAGTGTCAATAAGCTTAATTTAACCATTGACATTAATTTGAGGATGACCACTGCAAATGTAGGAAATAAAGACATTTCTCTAAGAACACTGATTTAGATTAAATCTTTCTCTTGCAGTTTCTTAAAAACATGTGGCATATCCCGTTAATTAGTACACATAAAAGCCTATAATAGTGTAAGGAATGATATGGGCTAAGAGGAAAAAATATGGTAGGTTTGTTTAGCTTGTTTTTGCAAAATAATTCCTTAAACCTGTTTCAACTTTTTCTTTGAAGTGGAATTTAGACAGGTGCCACTTGGAGGCACTCTTATACTATTGTGACTTAAAGTTTCTTATAAGCATTTCATGCAGGAAAACAGCAATTTTTTTAAATATCTTTTTTTTTTTTTTCCTAATAATCATCTAGAAATGGGTAATTAACAATGGTTTGGGTAGTTAAACTTTGACATTACTCATATTTATTACCTTGTAATTTTGTCCAAGGTAAACAGTCCCCTATACTTTCAGTAAAAATGACTTAATTCCCTTGTGTAACAGATGATAAAATTCTGTCTGTGATGTAGCACTGTTTCAAAGAAGTGGTTAGAAAGGATTGCAAACCACAAACTTACACAAATTATTCACTTGAAAAATTGTGTGGGGTTTTATCACTTCAGATTTGAAATTAAACACCCAGCTTATAATTATATTCTATATATGTTAAATTACATATAATTATCTTTGAGAAGCAGAGAAAAGCATTTCTGTTTTATAGGCACATATAATCTACCCATTTTGATTGCATGTTAGATATGGAACTTTGGAATACATTTCATTGTATTTGCGGCACTGTATTTCTTACACAGATGCAAAACTCAAATAATTATTCTCAGTCTGAGCAGAGATGACATTTCGCAAAGCACTTGTGCACCATAACAGCACTTTTATAATTTAAATGTGAGGTGTTCATTAATCTTCTATAGTTCACCAAAGGAAATAATCAGGTTAAAAGAAAGCTTGCCCATTGCTCGCAAGGCAACATGTTCCACGGCTCTGAAACCCTACAAAATTAAAAAAACTTGGACCACAGTGTTGTCCTTAGTAAAAGGTGATATGAAGAGGTCTGGTCTATTAAGAGGAGAGAAACAAACTCATGATTTAGAAAAAATCACAGGTTTGGTGCTTTCCAGTTTAACCCTGGGTTGTACCACCCATGCTCCCATATCACCTTACAGCTCTGCAGTGGGTCTCTTGACCAAGATTCGTAAGGGAATGGTGCAGGATCCTGTTTCCTGCTCATCCTGCCGAGCATGTGCCATTAACAGCAGCACAGGAGCCGTACTGAGGTGCCGCTGGTAAACCCCACCAGCACGGCCTTATGGCATCTCAGCACCAAGCAAACAGCGAAGTTAAAGGTCCTCTCATTTCCAATAAGTGTTTCACACAGCTAAATCGTGCAGTTCAAAATACTTTTGAACCCTGTGTGTAATTCAGAGAGCTGTACCTCGTGTTCATTTTCCCAAAGAAAACCTTACATATGCTCTAGATATACATTAGGAATTCCTCAGAGTGAAGGAGATTAACGCCAACTGTACTTGAGCGCAGCGTAAGTCTAAATACCGAGTGGTGAGAGATAATACCTGCCTAGGGACCCATGAGGACAAAAGTGTACTTAAGGAGAGTGATGGGTTTCAGCAATGTCATAAAGAAGGCGGCAAGTGGAAGCCTCCTCACCAGGAGGAAGGGAAGATGCTAAAAGCCAGGGAAGTCTTGTGCATGATAAGAGCAAAAGGAAATGGATATTAACCCTTTTGAAATCTGGCTTTGTTTGCTCCCTTCTTTTTAGAGTCTTTCCTTCACAGCGTGCACTGATCATGCTTCTCAGCCAGCATTGTTTTCTTTCCTGACATCGGAGCACACGTAAGTGGCCAAAGCAGCGATGTCAGACCCCGCACCCCATCTCCAATGACAGGCAAAAGCCTGCCCATCCCACCGCCAGCAGCTCAGCACCCGCCAGATCTGCTTCCCAAACAGCGAGTTACCCACAGGGGATTTCTCTTCAATGAATGTGTCTCGCTTCGACCTGAACATAAAGTCTCTTTGCTAAGCTAAACATGAACAGCAAATGGAAGTAACGTTGACCGCAAAAAAGCAATGGAGACAGTACAAATTTTCGCAACATCCTGTAGCAGGAGCTTTAGATCTTACCCCTACACTTTATAGCGTGTTTTTTTTTGAACCTGCCACCTACTACTCATCCCTCACTCTATCTTCAACCATTTAAAATACTTTTTTTTTCCCTTTTCCCCCTTCCATTGTTATTTATTTACTGTTTCTCTTTATTCCTACTCTTTTTTCTTCTCCCCTGCCTTTATTATTCCCTCCAGTTTCTACAGTTCTTTCTTATGTCAGACATGTATCACTGGCAGACTGCAAAAATCAAGCAGGAATTAGGAAACCACATCCCTTAAGAGGCAGGATTTCTTATAGGCCTTATTCTGGTCAGAGACATCTGACTGTATTCATAATGCAGAATCGTAGTGAGTAAATAACTAAATATGAGGTTTTTTTAGTGAACTGAAGTAGTTGGTCACATTTTCTCACACGCCCCTCTCTGCTAAAGTCTTTCTACACAAAGACATTACCTAAGCCAAGCACTTAGTATATGGAAGTCAAATGTCTTGAGAACAAAACAAGGGAGGCAGCAGGAAGGATCAGATGTCTGTTAGACTTAAATTGTGCATATAAGATTATATTATTACACCACTCACATAAGTCCAGTTAAACATGGATTTCTAAAACAGCCTTCCATTAAAGATGGTCTGGGGTCAAAAATCTCAGCAGCAGTTTGATCATGGGGGCAGCAGACCCTTGCATTAATTACTTAACAGATACTCAGTCTTAGCCCTGCCATTATGCCATGGTGGAGCAGTAGGTTCCTCCATGACTTCAGCATAGAAGGACACATGTCCCACACAAAAGAGGTCAGCTCCAACTGGTCAACATCTCTACTTGATGATGTTATCAGAGCACAGAAAAGGCTTTTCTTCAAGTTAAAAGTTTCCTTTTAGCTAATCATCCACCCTCAGGTCACCAAATGATTTATGCTCAGGATTTTACACCCAAACTGGTCCCTGATGCTAATTTGACAAGCCAACTGGTGAATCCTTAAAACACTTTCCTGTTAAAGTGACTAGACAGAGTTGAAACTGTGCATTAGGGCGTCAATCACAGAAACCATCTGTTCTAACAAGGTTTTTTGTGCTCTCCAAATTCAAGCTTCCTGAATGAGATGCTGACTGTTTTATAAAATACTGACAAGAATCAGTATACAAGAAATTACCTATTCAGCATCTCTCAGAGATGATAATTGACAGTAGTCAGTTAACAAGTAAAGATGTTTTGAATGATTAACATTAGGGAGGATGAGTTAGAGTCTCCTCATTAATTCTGTATTAAATTAACCTTCTTAACACTTACAGTTTGAGAATTGCTTTGCAAAACATTGCATATGAGCCTCAAGTGCAAGGCATTGTTTCCCATGGCTAGTCACAACTGCCATAAAATAAATCTGGGATCTGCATGAGCTTTGTTGTCCTAAGGTAATTTTATTTTTGGTCATAAATTACTATCACTGTCATCTTTTCATTTATCACATTAATGTTTCAAAACTAAAAGTGGGATATTCAGAGCAGTTATAAGGAAAACCTTTTCCCCCATGAAGACAGTCAAGCAGGGGACCAGCTTGCCCAGGTATGTCCCACCATTTCCAACCTTATAGGTTGGCAGGACCCGAGTGGATCAAGCCCTGAACAAGGGGGTCAGACCGCAGAGCTGATCCTGCTGGGACACGTGACCTGACCAGGGACCTCCTGGGGCCCCTTCCCACCTAAATTACTCTGTGATACTTGAATCCCAAAATAGCGCACTTACACCCAATATTCCACTGTTACATTTTATAGACATTAAGCTGACCCTATCTTGTTTCAGATACCTCAACACTCCCTGATTCTCCACAAGTTTAAGGCAGAGTCATCACACGGTTTGGTGGAAAGTGAAACAAACTACAACCCTGATCTCTGCTCTGTCCCCTTCGGCAGAGCTCCCGATGACCTACAACAGGCTTTTCTAGAGATAAAGTATTGCTTTCCTAGAATTTCTTCCTTCCAGACACCCTACAGGTTTTTTGACTGATAGCAGAGTGTCACATGGAGAAATACAAATATTTTGGATACAATTATTTTTAAATGTTGTGCCCTTCAATAACTATGTGGCATTGCCATCCCAAACCTCTTACAGAAATTGGTAACCAACCTCTTTTTTGACATCTGCAGGCACTTGGGGAAACACTGTCCCGTTCTGAGGACACAATTTACATAGAGCGAACTAGATAATGCTGAGAATTCAAAAAGGAAAGAACATTTTAACATCAGTGTTTCCTATTAAACTACAATAAAATTTGCCTTCAGTTCATTTTTAAAGTAGCAGGCACCAACTTTCTTCACGCTGCATTTCCTACAGATCTTTATCAAGACATCTAATATATATATATATATATGGATCTGATAGATTCCTTTTGTCCTTCATGATCCCAGAACTCTATAAGCAATACAGTTTTCACCTGTTGGTATGCAGCTGCAGAAAGCACAATTCCTTTGCAACATGCTGCCAAAACAACCCCAAAAGAGCAGGAGGGCCAAAGCAATTCTAAGAGAAAGCAATATATAAACTTTAGGCGAGAAATGTCCACACAGAGCAGGAAGAACCTCTCTGTTAAGGTCATCCTTTTATGTATTTATATACAAAAGAGGAAGATTGGGGAGTGAACATGACACTTCAATTAATTTTTCTAACAATTGGAAAAGTGAGATATGTGTACATGTATATATATTTTACAGAATAGCATTCCTTTCTACCAGCAGCTTGTGAAGCTCACGATGCCCCTAGGTGTTCTCGGTAGGGCTGCTGAACAGACTGCAGTGATAGAACAGACCTCTGCTCCATGAAATCCTGCTGACAGCTAGGAGCTGAATGCTGCAGTTTCTTGTACCCTTAAGATAACACAATTGCTTGGATGCAGCAACGTCTGACAGAGTTTATGAGGTAGTGATCAATCTCTGATTGACAATTCTAATTAGCAACTCTCTTATGTGCAACATTATGGCATTTTATAGCAACTTTCTGTTGCCTATTAAATCTCCACAGCCATCTTATATGAAACAGAGTACTTTATAGATCATTTGATACCCAACACTGTCAATTATGTTTGTTTATACTGAAAGGCTTTATTGGTATTGCAACATGCTGGTTTTGATATAAAAATTCATGCCTACAATACCTAGTGATATCTTCCAAGACCTCAGCATTTCTTCTCTAAAGAGCTACTGGCATTTGAGGCTGGCACAGGAGGACTACTGTGTCCTATTATTACTGTTTCCACAACAAAGTGTATTTCAGGTACCAAGTTTTATACATTTAGGGATGAATTCCACATACACACACACCCCCAACCCCCTTCAATGGAGGTGATTCATAATGGAATACAGTAATCATAAGAAAAATGACATCTGTTTAAAAATATGGTTCTGTTACAGTCACGATGACATATCACATTTTGCTTGGTTGAAAACACGCTAGAAAATGGTGTTCATTTCAGATGTGTTATGAAATGTCTAAACAGATTTTTCATGGAATAATCTCTTTTCCAAAACCCCACCACAAACTAGACAATAATTACACAGCAGGGTCACACCTTAGCGTCCCCATTACAATTTGTAACTAGCACAACAACGTCCATCAGAAATACAATAAATAAGCTTGTCTTCTGGTCATACAATAAATAAGATTGTCTTCTGGTCATCAAGTTTCTCACCTGTATTGAATATGAGTTTGTTTCAGGGTTTTTTTTCTCCCTGATATTTCTTTTGGAAAACTAGGCTTTCCATCATACAGAAGGTGATAAATTACTATGAAAAAACAGTATCTTTTCTTGTCATGTGTGTGGATTGTAGCAGAGATCTGTTCTCCTTGGTGTTCTTGGAGGAAAAGACAGCATATAAAATAAAGTTTTCCTCCCCTGTCCCCAGAAATCCCAGACCAGCAATTTAAATTTTACCTTAATCATACTTTAGATTAACCACTAAACACTTCCAAAACTAAATTTAAAGATGACAGATCAGCAAAAATTTTGTTATACCACCAAAAAAAGAAAAAATGATTATAAAGTACAGATAAGGAGGTCGATGATATATGCACTTGAAATACTAGATATCAGCAGACAGAATGCAAAGCACAGCAGGGCAGTTACAACTCAGTGTGATTCATCTTTTAAATGCTTTTCTAATTTTATGAAGTATTTGTCATATCAAATGCTTCCTAGTTCCATGAAAGATTTCTTTGATTTCCATCCCTTCAGATTTTGATGTACAGTACGGCGTTGCCTTCATATAAGGATTAATGCTGGAATTATAAATAAACTGCTCAATATTTAGGACTATTGATGGTGGTAAGTGGCACCCTGAAAGTTGAACTCCCACACTTCACAGTAACTTTACAGTATCACACAAGACTGGGAGCTGCCCAGCGAGGACACCTATTTTATTCAGAAGGGAGAGTGCCGGAAGATGCATTCATTTCAAACTTATTTTGAAAGTTACCTCTTAAAAAAAAAATGTTATAAATCTTTCCCGTAACTCAAGAATGCTTTTTCCTTGGGAAATTAGTCAGGAGGCAATATATATGCATATATCTACCGCACAGGCACAAATACATATAAAAATTGTTATCGGAGAGGAAAGATTGTATTGCATTGCATTAACAAAAGCAAAGATAAAAATTCAAATAGGAGCTTCAGCATAACCAGTCTCTCCCAGTCGTATCACCCATGCATGGGTTAAACCATCCAAGATACCCTTTGGCTTTCCCTGCCTTCCTGCCAGGTCACCCTCCTCCTGCACCCTGGGCACCTCCCGCTTTCTGGCTCAGGGATTTTGCTTTCAGCTGCCAGCCCCGATCACTGTTTGCGCTGCCAGGTGCTCTGCATATCCTCTGCTAACGAGGCATTTCTTCTGCTCTGCTGAAAAACTTGGTCTTTTGCTATTTTGGCAGGCTTCATTCCCTCCCAGCTCCTCCTTTTCAGCCTTGTCTCCACTCCTTCCCTGACAAAATTCACATCCCTTGTACCACTCTTTCTCCAACTCACTTCAATAATGCTGTGGGGTCATATAGGGCAAATCCCGTGCGAGCCACCTATACAACCCTGGTCCTCAAACATCGGACAGGACCTCTCTGCTACACACTCAGGGATGGTATGTTTTAGCTTTAAATTGAGTCTTTTTATGACATGAAGCAATTTGTGTTAAACACTTTCACACAACCTATTAAGGAATGAAAGACCTTGTTCAAATTTAAACAGGACCCTCTCTCCCGCGCATTAAAAAACACTAGCCAAATTTGCTTAGTGTGTTAAATGGCAATAATCAGAAGTGGCAAAGAATGCGAATACCAAATATCATTTGTATTTGGAGAGAGGGAAGAATCAACATCACCCATCCCGAAATCATTGTTAAATTTGGCATCACTAACAGCACCATAGACAAGGATAAATCTTCCCTCTCATCTGCGTTCAAGCGCGGTTTGGATCCTTGCTGTATGTTCTGCACTCCCGCTATTCTCTACTGATTTTTGATAGAGATGCATAAAATATGCAACACAGACCTGTGGTGCAAACTGGAGGATGTACGTTTACTCCTACTTTGATGAAGGGAAAACGCATTTCTCTATTCCCTTTGGACCACATAGGCAAGAAAAAGAGTTCCATGGTATGCCTTTGGAAAGGAAAGTGTTGTTAGCCCAAATAATCCAGTAATTAATTAAAACTAGTAAATATACTAATCAAAGTGATAATAGTTGGCTAGAACTATGTGACGTGCCCTGTGTAGTAGCAATTCCCACTCGATTTTAAGGTGCTGAACTCATGGAGTTGGAGTTTACATTTTAACTGTACAATATGTGTCAGAGCTCACCTAAGCATCAATTTAAAAAAAAAAAAAAAATCTATTGGAAAGCCTTAGGTGTATTTTAAACAACATTCACTGTTTTTCATCCAGCATCTTGAGATCTATGTCCAAAACAGAACTTAAATAATGTAGCATGTGAACACCACTCACACTAAGGATCTTTTACGTTCTTCTATTTTTTTCCTACATATATAGTCACACATCCCCATGAATCAACATTTGTGATGTATCTTCATATTTTTCAACTTTTGCTCTGCATTTTCTTTCTATTTTGTTTAGGTGTTTACCCAAAATAAAACCATTTACATATAATGAAATGTTAAATATAAAATATTAATTTTGCATTTGACATTAATTTTATCTCTGATACTTTATGCCACTTTATAAAAGTTAAAGCTATAGATTTTAACTTAAAATCTTGATTTATATTGAATTTTAGAGCTAGTCTTATTTAAAATAGACTGTCAATGTAGTAGACTCATTTGAAATGAACCATAAAATGGATAGACAAAGCATCTCCTGATATCCATGTCTCTTGTACCAGGTCAAACTACTAACATGACTTCAAAAATTGGCTTACCTTTGACAAGGACATTATTCAAACTGCTATTTTATTTTTCTTTATCACTGTATAGATGGTAAATAGGTTTAAAAGATAATTTCCCCAAGATTACCTAGATGATTATCTAGGAACTCAGAGGTAAAGAGACTGAATATTCATCTTCCAGCTCTTCTAACACTGATGCCTTCCCAACAGATTGTGTTATCTCCTATATCATTTCCCTTAAAGAAATACCCAGAAGATAAATAGTGGACAGGTCAGGCAGAAGCCCTGACTGCTACTTTTCCTAGTTAGAAATGCAAACAAGAATTGACCTGTAGCACTTCTGATCTCAAACCAGTTATCAGAGTGCATCTCCTCCAGAAGCCAGGCCAAGGGAACTCAAGTCAATGACCGTGGCTAAAAGCTTTTCCGATAAACCCTCGATTCATTAAATCAAATGGAGACTTTAAATTGATGAATATTATAATAAATTATTTCTTAATCCTGCTGTACCAATCTATCATACATGGTACTACAAAGCAACGAGCAGAAACACTAAAAGCTTTATGAAAGTCATCTCATCTTCGGTCAGAGCTCAGTGGTGGCTGGGGGCAGGAAAGGAGTTACAGTGGAAGATGTAGCGGAGCAACGGGTCACAACTCCTGAGCAAGTGGGAAGGATCTCACATGGGCATCGAGCTGTGACAAAGGACATTCACAAACTAATGCCACAAGCTTCTCCCATACTCTTCCCCATGCATTAACCAAGTTTCTTGGCCCTCTGCTTGAGAGAGCAGCCCAGTGGCAATATCTACATATTCACTGGGTAGACAGGACACAGAAAGGCACCACATGGCCTCGTCTCTGCCTTACACTCAGGGTTAGCATCACACCACAGCAAGTCCAAAACTACCCAAAACCAGCTAATCCAGTCAGTCCAAAAGGAATACAACAAAGCCAAGTGAAGAATATCAGACTCACATTATGGTACAGAGGTTAACAGTGCCATAGAGGAGACATCCATTCTGGTTGCTTTGAGGAGCATAAGGAACAGGATGTGTCCTCAAATTTAGAGAATATTTATAGTTGTTAGCTATCCCTATACCATCATTACTATTAGCAAGATTGTGAAGTACAATCCCGTTAGTCTGTTGCTGACATGCCAGTTAATTTGAACTCTGCTAGCTTATGATTATCATATTAATTTAGCAAATTGCAATACCTTTAGTTGACTTCTTTCTTAACATGTTAACAGACTTTTAAACAACAACAACAAAAAAAAAAAAATCAAAGTGGCAGCTCTTTCCAAAGCTCTTGCTATTAGTAAGAGTTACTACTTCCTCCTTTAAGGAATGGGGTTTTTTTTTTAAATAAAACCAGCCTGATCAAAGAAACATACCTTGAAAACATCCAGATATGGGTTGTATTCACTTACTATCTCAGAACCTGGCTATTTTATTACTTTTGTACATTTCTGCCTGATGTATTTCTCACTGGTACTTCTGAATTCAGGAGCTTACCTCAACATCGACTGGTAAAATGCAGCGTCGGTTTTGATCACTAGACTGGGTCCTTATTATCCAAGGCTCATTCTATACTTCACTACCACGAAGGAAAGCATGGCAATGCCTCCAAAGAAGAATCTGAAGTAAGACAGCACGAGGGACTACACGGATGGCCTTGCCCGAGCATCTCAGTCTGTGCAGTCTTTCCCTTGTTTCCTGTGGTTGGAGGTGTTAATGCGTGCTCATTAGGATGAGGCTCACTCAGGACCCTTACACCCTATTGACTTTCATTGACTCATAGGAACTCCCCAATGATTTGTACTTATGTACGGTCACATGGTTTTACATTAGGACAATGGCAACAGTACAAGTCGCTCTTCTTTTCATGCTAAACATCATGCATTTAAAAAGACCAAATGAGTGTTCCTATGATCCTACCATTCCTGGGGAGTTTGGTCCAGTAAGTACTCAGAAAAATCTTCATTTTGTAGTCTAAGCTTCACAGGTCAAGTGAGCTCTCTATCTACCCATCGTATCTGCTCTGAGCTGCAACATCTGAGAGATCTAAAAACAAAAACGCACCAAGAAATATTTGATTGAGTTGCATTTCACTGTAGATATTTTCTATGCACCACAGCACGCTCACAAAAGGAAAATCTGAAAGTTTTTGAGACCACTATTGGAGACTCAAGACTTCAGAAAAAAAAAACCAAAATCTTGAAGTTCTCCTTGTAATAGGGTTTTATACTTACACAGTTATACGAGCAACTCAAAACATTTTATATTTCCTTTAGAAATAAATCTTGCAACATCCCTGTGAGATAGAGATGTAGTACAGTTGTTTTACAGATGAGGAAACTTTAGCATAGAGCCAAGTACACGACTATCAAATTGACATTTACCTGCAATATTTAAAATGGACTCTTAGGCATCTAAAAGATGGGTTAAGTATTCACATTCAGAAATGTGCATCTTACTTCAACTCAGAAACAGGAGTTGTCAAATATAAAATACATAAAATACTAAAAATAACCTAGCCAACATCTTAGGTTATTTAAAAGACTTATAAATAGACATCTACCTGGTAAATTTTCAAACAGCAACCCTAGGGGGAAAGCTGAGATCTAAATATTAATAGCAGTTCTTTTACCACTGGACCCGGTGTTACTGTAAACAGAAGCAATTATTTTTTGGCTTAAGAGTATGTGGTTAGGATGTTTGTTTATCACCTTGGTAAATGAAAAAAAAATATTCACAAATAGAAGCACAGTAGGACAGTTAGCATCTACTACTGTCAAAAGTTGGTCCTTCTTTTTAGAAGAAAAATGTGTCTCCTCGCTAAATCAGTTTTTGTAATTTTCTGGAGCAGACCATTCTTCAAGAAATTCTTCTGTGTGAGGCAGCTTTATGTTTTCCCTAAACAGTAAGCCCATGGCATGCATTTCATTTTGGGGTTTTTTGGGGTTGGTTTTTTTTTTTTTTCCTATGCCTTCAGAGTTTGGTCATGTCACCTTCACCCACCTGCCACTTCCCAAACCTTTTTTCCTCTCCGTGTGCACAAAAGATGGCCCAGACAATACAGAAATCATTCAAATCACTTCACATCTCCGGCACCCGCTTTTCTGCGCACATGTTGGGTCTATGGCTTGCACTGCTTCTATCCCCTGCAATAAATTTTAATCAGATACTTTGTACCCAGTTGTACTCTTGTCTGAAACCATCCAAAGTGCTGTTGTTGCTAAGGAAACCACTTCCCCGTTATCCTCACACTCCGCTCCACTGCCTTCTTCCTTCCATCTCGCCTCCCTTTCCCTCTCCCCAGTTTTCCTTGGCTCCAAGGGGCAACTCTGGCACCGCATTACGGACGCTGAGCCGCTTACCCCCCATCCTTGGAGGGCCAACTCATTGAACCACATAAGTCACTGCAACCAGAATTTGAGGTATTTAAATATGACTGTCCTTGCACAGGCCCATTATGTTTAATTAGTCCCTATGCAGCAAGAGACAAGCTGATCCCAATGGGCTGTGAGAGTGAGGAGGAGCTCCAACCCACTGTGAAAAAAGGCAAAAACTCAGCTCTAGGATCTTCTTGCAGGAGCTGAAAGAAGAAATAGTTGGAAGAGAGAGCAAAGAGAGGCTGGATATGCAAGTGCTTGCCTTTTTTTTTTTATCCCTAAGCACTAAAGTTGTAGACTCCTTCACTCTTCTGCAGAGCATTCCCCTCCATGCCAGCCCCACTGCAGGAAGGGTTGTTTACCTCTTTCAGAGAAATAAAGTCCCCTGAGTCACTTGACTGCAGAATTGATTCCTGACCCTTTGCTTCCTTCCAGTCTCCTAATGTTTAAATTATGCAGCTGACAAGTAGACCACAAGGGCAGTTCGCACTTAGGGTTATGTTCTCAAAGCTGTGAGCAGCGCATGCAGAGCCCAGCTCCATCACCATGGGCACATGGAAAAAAGTGAGGAATTCAGATCTCTCCATGTCCCTCCTGTATGTCCAGGCCCAGAAGGCAAAAACCTAAGCCAAGCTGCTAAATGAAAAAGGTGCAGGGGAAGCACAATACGTGAAGAAAGTCAACAAAATTAGGGTACTTTTTTTGACAGGAGTTGATAAAACAGCATTTGAACAAAACAAGTTTTACGTTGTAGATTTTTTTTTTCCCCAGGGAAAAGGGAATACATTCAACATGCACAACTTCCTAATGAAAGGGTCCCTTTAACTATCCATTGTGTTTGTCAATAATGGTAATTTTGACACATTTCAGCTTTTTCTATATTCATTGCTCTTCCCCCTGCCCTCCCACACCTTGCTTTTTATCACATTTACCTTTGTATAGTGGGATGTAGAAGAGACAAAAGGCAAAATTCAGAACTAAAGAGCAAGTAACCTCTAATATTAGAGAGGCTTCTCTGTGCCTTTGCTTTTCCAAACTAAGCTTCACTGTCGTTAGTATTGAGTGTAAGGATCCTGCTGGGTCTGTTGCGGTTGTCCTATTGACTTTCTCTGGATGAATAAGTTCCTGTCAAGAGCACCACTAAATATCCACTTTAGAAAAGCACTTTTAGCCATAAAGAGCACATTTTCCCTTCCTTCCTAGAGTCAGAGCCAGCGCTGCAAGGCAAAATGAAAATGCCGTCTTTGGAGACAGATATAATTATAAGTAAATACTTCATAGGCATTAATTAGCAACATCTTTTCACCTGTGTTTTGTATAGGGAGTCAAACATCCGTCAACAGAATTTGCTGGTGCTCCTATACTTGCTACTACCATTTTACAAGTAATAATTACACCAAACACTTGTACTGCACCAAGCTTCAGATGCTTGAATAATACGAATCTAAATTCTTAAGTTGTACAGGGTTTTTTTCTAGTTACAAGAAGCTAAGATACTGATTCAGAACCAACTGCATGGCAGCTTCTTAGTGGTTTTTTGTGGTCAGGAACCAAAGCAGGGATAGACCCACTGCACAAAACATCCACAGAATTCCAGAATGTTTATTTGGGACTTCGGTTAATTATCTGAAAACTACCATTGAGAGGAACAAAGCAGTGGTTCATCTGCATTCAGCATCAGTGCATAAGATGAAGGTTAAGGGAAAAACCCTACAGAAAAGGACAGTGGAAAGACGAAAAAGAAAAGGTCACTATTGGTCTTCACACTTCTAGAAAAAGCAGAGCAAATACTTGGTGAGAATATAAGCTACTCAGTCTGCATTTGCCAGCAAGAGAACAGCCAATTTCTTTGGGCTGTTTCTGTCCAAAGGCTATGCAGTTTTTAATCAAAGGCTGCTGCTCTTGCTGATATGGACAATGCATTACTGACACTGTAAACAGCCTTAAAGAATTTATTAAATTGTTTCTTATAATAAATTTAAGAATTCTTTACTCACTTGGCACTGCTCATCCCTTTTCTTCAGGCACAAACCATGAAAGGTGTCTTTTCCCCTACTGGAATGATGTTCAGACCTAGGGCTCCTACACCAATGCACAACACCACAAACCCCACAGAGGCTCATGCACATATTTACAAAGGTTCCATTCTGGTGAATATTGTCATCAATAAACCTACATGTTATAGAAAGTTCAGAGGCAGGTGTAAGAGAAACATTGATGTATAATGCTGAAAACAAAAATAAATGTTAGAAAGACTGGAATTATCTTGTAAAAGTCTTGAAATGCATGTCACTGGTGTGTCCCTACAGCAGCTGTAGGAAGTGCTGGCTGTGAAGGGGAAAAACAACCCAACCACTTATGGCTGTGACTCAGCATCATGCCTGTCTTCTGACATACAGTCTACTCCTGTCATATACTCAAAGGGTCCTTAACAACAAGTGGCAGAAGCTGTATTTTCATTCCTAAACTCCTCCAGGCTTGCTTAACCTGGGACTTGTGAATGCCTAGTTCATCTCATCTCTTAGCTGGGCAGTGGGGAACATCCTTATAACTGTCTTAAGATTTTCATCTGAGATGTAAAGTTCACTGTTTGAACACATGAATATACAGCTAGGAGTCAGAAGCTGTCAGAAAATCATGCAGCTATTCACTGGAACAAACAAGAGAGAAGAAATGTCTTAATATCAGAGCTGTCTTGACATTTTCCAGCATAACCAGATCTGGCTGTGGTCTGCAAGAAATCAATTCACAGAGAAGCCACAAATACCAGCTAATGCCTTGATTCATAAACTTTTATCAGTGCTGGTATGAAAGTCCTATTAAAGTAAACAGGACTATAGTCACTCATACTCAGATTGCAGGGCCAGAGCAGCTGGGAAGTCTGTCTGAAAACTCCCCAGGGGTGAGGGAAGGGCTGCCTTCCAGAAACCAGCCCTAAACTTTCCTTCATACAGATTCACCTCATCCTGATTCTACCTACCCTGGACAGTCTGAACTAATGAGATTCGTTTTGGTAAGGAGTACATAAATATTGATCACCGTTGGAAAGGCTCCAAAAACCTTTTAAACTGACGCCTTTGTTTTCACTAATTATTATTCACGTATTGTGGAAAGAAGAGTTCCAAGTTCCATTTACTTGACAGATGCTTGTATTGAGTATTGTGAATAAGGAGCTTTTATAGATAAGGTAAATCATTGGAAGATTTTTGTTTTAAGGACTAGAGTTCACTCCTTTAGATCTGTTACTTTTGACAAGAGGGAAGAAAGGTTAGAGTAGTATACAGCATAAATAATTTTCAACTAATGATCTAAAACTTGAGGGTCAAGTCTTTTATGGGTTTATTATTAATCTCTTGACTTCAACTGACTTATGGTTTCTCAGCTTTTCATTGATGGGTGTCTTGATTATGATTTTCCTGAATTCATTATATGCTTCTGATGAAGAGGAAGACTTGAGGGTTACTTAGTTGCTGACAGGATGTTAACACTAATTGGGGCTACACTGGAAATTCTTCTTACAGGTATTATTACAATGGCAAAAGCAACAGCCAATAGTACAGATACTTAGTGGATAGATACATTACATATAACTGTGCTTACAACAATTAATATTTCAGAAATCTGTGAAGTAAATTGGCAGTAAAGAGCCAGAATTGCAGCTTGAATTTCCAAGTCTCTGCTCCAAAACTAAGCAAGGTCAGGGATGGAATTAATTTCTTCCACACAGGCTACAGCCTCAGTGGTTGTGTAAAAACTATATGACCATTAAAAATATGACTGGTGTATGAGAATAATGTGGAAGAGTATTGTTTACCCTCCCTGAATGATAAAAATCGAGACCCATTGTAATATTCTCTAAGGTTACTGGATGAGGCACAGAGTACCGCATTTGCAGGTACTAAGAACTGTTTAAGTGATGGCCTTGTGACCCAGCAACGAGGCACATAAGTATATGTTTCCCATTACACACATCATTGCTCAATGCAAACCACAACACTAAGTAAGTGTTGGAAGTCCTGACTCAAGATGAGGGTAACATGAAATCTAGGGGAGGTTCCCTCAGGAAAACATCCTCTTTGGTATCTAATTCCTTCTCTAAAGCACTGCATAGTGCAGTTCAAAATCAGTTCTAAGCTTTAAGGGTATTTTTTTTTAATTTCCAGACAGTTCTTAATCAGCAGTCATACAAGCATGGACTGCAGAACCTTACAGCATAGTGTTAAACATGTAACATCTAATCAAGAAGTGAGTATTTCAAAATACTAATCCAAAATACTACACTTTAAGAGATAAAGCCTACTGAAAATATACTCTGTCAGGAAGAGATCTGTTTTTTCTATCAGCTGCCCTTTACTTGTAGCGTTGTTCAGTAAAGTGGCTGAGAACAGCAGCAAAGCTCCAGTTTACAGAGCTGAATCCTACAGCCCTTGCAAGAGCAAATCCAAAAGGAAGGGACTGCTGTGCTGGAGCAAAAACTGCTGCTCTGCAAGGAACAACTCAGCAAGGGAAAAGGCAAAGTCTCTCCCACTGGGAAGCCAGGCCTGAGATTTTCTGCACACCGAGCTCCAGCTCTTCTACTGTCTCTTCTTATGCTACCAGATGCATGAACATGTAAAAGTAATTCCCATTTAGGTGAAAAGCATCAATAACTGCTTTATGTACATAGCGGAAGGGGGTTTTTTTTAATATGCAGGGAAGTTAAGCCATCTATATTCTGAAATTATCCTTTACACATTTTTAGTAATGCACAGTTGTGGCTGCTAGAGCAACGATGTGCTTGGCTGAACTGGCATGGAAGGCTCCACACTGCTTCCTTCTTGCCATGTGGAAAGAACTGGCTGAACAAAACCCCCTGCACCCTGTAGGCAGACTTTGCATTGATTAGTCAGCCACACACTTAAGTCTATTAATATGTAGCTCTATTGCCATGGCAGCAGGTTAAAGTTAGAATTAACTAGATTTGAATAATTTAAATATGCTAAAAATACCAACTTCTGGGCTTAAGTGGTTCTATTTGTCACTACACTGTCATCCATAATGACAATTGCCACCTATGTTAGAAAGTCTCCTTAGAAAACTCAGTCACTGCATATGCATATAGTTCTGTCTGTATTTGTACTCCAAAATCTATGTCATATAGTTCCACTTTCAGACAACAAACCCAATAGTTTAGTTTCTCAAATATAGTGAATACACGAAGTTTGATTTTTATCATAAAGAAATAAGCAGATATTGGAAGAAGACTGAAGAGATTTAGTTTGATTCAGTATGGTTCACCCACGTCAGCCTGCAGACAAATCTGAGTAGTTTCATAAGTTTCTCTTTTCCTACAAGGACTACATGAAAAAATGAATATATTTAGATTTTAAGAAGTGATTTTGCAATGGAAAAACATGATAAAAACCTAAAAATGATGCAGAGAATACCAAACCACGTTGTCCTATATGTCAAACAAGTGACTGTGCTTGGAGAAACAAATAAAAAAGCAACAATAGTTAACACGGGGTTTCAGAAAGGAGGTAGAACAGGTAGTTCCCCTGCATCAGTTTTCCAAAAAACAAACTCAGTGTAAGCTAAATTTTTCCTGTTCCTAAAAACTCCTGACTGAGTGCTCCAGAGCCTCCAAATTATTCCAGTGCCAATCCCAATCAATATAAACCACTCACCTAAGCAGAATCATTCAGGTGTATTAGTGTTTCCAGGACTGCTTGTTTGACAGCAATGGGAAAGAGGCATGGCTCACAGTTAACAAAAAAATAAAATCAAAATTACTTTCTATCTGTACCTGTATTTAGCACAGATCTAGTAGTCAAGATCTTCTTGGCTTCTTGTACTCATTTCTTAACTAAAATACTAACAGGGAACATTAAACACCTCCCTATTTCATCTTTCAACATTCGAGTTACAGACGCAATCCTAGGAGCAGCAGCCTACTGACAGATGTGGCTGTATGCCCTGCAGGTGCGAAAAAACATAATTTGAACATCAAGTGATTACAACTACAGATTTACCTACCAGTAACCCAGTTGGGAAGCCAGTCTAATGGACACTGGATTAAGGATTTTGAAAGAGAAGTAAAGAGGAAGGAATGTATTGCATAATACAGAAGAATATATGGGTAGCTCTATAATTTATTATATTTTGGGCATGGACGGTCTTTTTCACCTTCTAGGGGATGAAAGGAAAACTCCTTTTTTCTTATTTACTGTGCTAAAGTCATGGAGATTAAAACATTTTCATTTGCAATTTACAAGCGACTCCCCCTCCCCATCCATCTGGTCCAATCCTTCCCTCCTGCTCAGGCCATAAAGCTATGGATAGACACAACTGCATTTAACCGAGCGAACAAATGCAATTCTCGCACAGTGATTCTTCTCCCTGTCTGCCAGCAGCATTGGCTACATGTTACTTGGAGCACTTTATCTCTCAGTCCATGCATGTGAAGATGGCCTTGCAATCCTTCAAGGATGAGGAGCTTTGGTGTGCAAACACATGGGGAAATTGCTTTCATCTTCGCACCTTCCTTTCACAGAGCTGGTAATAGCCCAGTATGGCCAAAGAGAAAGAAATTACTCAGTCCCCATTTCTGGCTCTGTGGTTGCTCCCGAGAAGGGTGACAGCCACACAGTGCAGCCCTAAAAGGAGGCTCTCCTCCTCCTGACACCTTGTGCAATCAACTCCAAAGACCCTCCCTGAGCATGGGGGGAATATTTTACAAGGGCCTGTAGTGACAGGACACAGGTAACGGACAGGTAACAGGTTTAAATTGAAAGCAGGGAGATTTAGATTAGATATCAGGAAGAAATTCCTCATGGAGAGGGTGGGGAGGCACTGGGACAGGTTGCCCAGAGAAGCTGTGGATGCCCCATCCCTGGCTGTCTTCAAGGCCAGGCTGGATGGGACTTTGAGCAACCTGGTCTAGTGGGGGTGTCCTTGACCATGGCAGGGGGTTTGGAACTAGATGGTCTTTAAGGTCCCTTCCAACCCAAACCATTTTGATTCTATGAATTCTCAGTGCAGATGTTCTGTTGATTTTTGGTTTTATGGAGGGAAAGGAGTGAGGCAGTATTATGGCTCTGAAGCAGCAGAGACATCCACACCCAAGGGCCAGTATGGATGCAGATGTCCCTACACATTTCTCCCAGATCCCCAGGGGCAGAGCAATCCTATTTTTGATGGGGTGACAAAAAGGACTGAATGGCCCATGATGAAATGACTGCTTTGCCTTTGTCTGCAGTGCAGTTGTGGGTGGGAGGTAGCCAAACTGGTCCTGGCAGGCCAAAGACCCTCCCTGGGCATGAGAAAAGCAGGGCAGCTCATTCCCAGAGGTGGAACAAAGTACTGAATTTTCCTAAAATTATGTAACTGCACACAACAGGAGGCTAATTGGCAAATAGGGCTGTAGCAAGGAGCTTCTGGGAGGGATTTTAAAGAGGAAGAGAATAGCCGGCTAAGCTTACAGAAGCAGCTGATGCTGATAGCAGTGTGAAATGCAGATATAGGGAGACAGAAATGTTTTAAATATGAGCTGTTGTTGTGACTGTAGAGTTCCAGCACCGCTTCATTTGCTGCCCCCACTAGATTGCCACTCTAAATTCCTGCTAGATTATGCTGTCCTGGGAGATCCTTCTCCTGGAATCATTAGGCATCTTTCAATTTAGTTTTCCAATAAAACTCTGAAAGTTACAATTTAGTGGCACAGCTGCAGTTATTGAAATAGCTCCAGGTCTGCTGGCTGAGGGCTCTGAAGTGGGGAAGGAGGAGAAGAGGAACAGGCAGAACGCAGAGGAGCTGGTTGGGAACAGACATAGCAAAGGCATGGGAAGGACAAGGAGGCTTGACATCAGCAGAAGCAGCCAGGAGAAAAGGAGGTCAGGCATGTCAGCAGTGACTTTATTTCTTTGTGTTGCTATTTCATACTTTAATGAGTTAAGAAATATTGTTCAGACCTGGGCCAGGACTGAAAGTTCACCTCCCTGTTCTACCTGCTCACAGTCCTCCCTACATGTGCTGGGTATTACCTGCATGTCACCAACAGCTTGAGTATCTTATAAAGACAGAGGTAAAGCCCAGACATCTACTCACAATCATATAGCACGGCACCACGCCGCACAGGCTGTCATGCTGCTGTTCTCTTAGGACAGCTTTTCAGACTTCGTATATGCTGAACCATGTTAAGTACCTGTCTCAACGGCGTTTCTTATGCAACCACTTTAAACATCTGAAATGATGCTTCTTTATTTACATCAGTGGATAGGTATGACCAAACTGCAGATGGACTTGCCCATCAAACAGATCTTGAATGACACCATTAGTATTATCAGCTCCCACGCTTTGAATTGGCACCTCTCCGTCTTTTGGCTTTGTCAGTTCACAGAAGCTAGAAAATGAAAGACTGAGAATAAGAATTATTGGCTGAAAATCTGAAAGCAGAAGATGTACACACTCACAAAACAATTATGTTCATAATTTCAAAGGAACAGAAAAAGGAAATTGTACTTTAAAAGTGAAATGTCAGCAATTTTGGAGGAATAGTCAAGATAGTCCCTGGGGTTAAAAAAATAACCCAAACCCACTCAAAGTACAGGACAGCTAATAGGTAAAGAATAGCTTATTAAGGGCACAATATCAAATAATTCTGATGCAGGTAAAATGGAAGAAAGAGATTCAAAAATCTCTTTAACAATCCAGATAATCAAAAGGGAATTGTATTTATAGTGGAATTGTGCTGAAAGTGGAAATATAATTAAGGACAAGTTTAAAAGAACAGCACAAGTGTGTAGGCATAGAATTGAAAAGGCAGAGGCACAAAGCAAATTTTAACCAGCTATTAATGTAAATGTAAACAAGAAAAAAGTTATAGAATTGCATTGTCCATAACAGAAGACAAAGAACCATCAAGTTCACTTATATTAGTCAAACAAATAATGGCAAATGCAGAAAAGCTCAAGTACCCAAACCCTGCCTTTCTTCAGTTTTCTCTAAGGTTAATTACAGCCAGATACTTGAACAATTAATTTTAACTGGGAGATAAAATTGTAGGACAAGAATATGAAAAGGACACATTGAAGAATATTTAAGTTAGACACAGTCAAATTTTAGGGACAAATGAAATGCACTTTCAAGTACTCAAGGAATTAACTTAAGCCATCTAAGAACCATTAGCAATTATCTTTGAGAACTCAGAGGACAGGGAAATCCCAGGAGACCAGGGAAGGGCAAACAGAGCACTGACGCTCGAAAAAGAAGACAGAAGGAAGGTCCAAAGATTTAAAGATCAGTCAACCTTGCTTTTATACTTGGAAGAGTATTAGAACAGTGCTTAAAATGATGAGACAAGAGTGTGAACATAGACTATATGAATTTCCTTAGATCAAATTAACCCGGTCTCCTGACACTGATGAACACATGGGAAGTTTGAGGCATTCTCCAATAGGGCTTTTGTAGCTAGATTAGCTCTCATAAATTTTGTAAGTAAAATAGAGAAATATGGCCTAAATGAAATTATTATGAAATATATAGACAGTTTAAAAACAGCAATTTGATCATCCAATATAACAGGAAGACGCATTCTGTTTTGTATTTTCATCTGGGGTGGTGCAATTGCCTGCACTCTTTCATAGGTCTGAGAGATAATGCATTCATTAGCAAGCAATGCATGTCATCACAAATATAGCTGTTTCTGTGTTTCCAAAGTAGTAAACAAATAACAGTAGCATTATGCAAGAGAACTGGGGCCACTTATTTTACATTGGAGATGTTTCTGTAAAGGTTGTCTTGCATGAAGTGCTGTATGTAGTTGCCACGCTCAGCAAGTCTAAGGTTACCTCCTGCTTCTGAAAGAAATGCTGTGGCAGAGCCAAGCACCCGAGTGACAGTGCTGAAGACTGATATAAAGGAGATGAGGATTCAACAGCTGAGATAAGGGGTTTTGGCTTCCTCATTACTTACAGTCACTCTGGTTGAGCAACTGCATAGCCTCCTCATCCAGACCAGAGGGGGGGAAAAAAGCTAGCTACAAATTGCTGGGAATGTGGTGTTTATCATCAGCTCCAATTCACTTCTGATCTAGAGCTGTGTTTATATCTCCTTCATGGGGGGAAAAAAAATAGTCATAACAAAGAAACAGCCATTCTTCAGCAGTTTGATCCAAACCCTATTTCAGATTTTGGAAATTCAAGCAGCTTATAGTGCTCACCATAAGTAAACAAGCAGTGCAGCACTACCCATACAGGAATATCTTTTCTTGAGAACCAGCCAACCATAAGGACAAGTTAGCCTTGCTGAGAAGCAGGCCATATTATCTAGGTGGTGTGTTTGTCTGGTACAGCAATATTGCTCGTGGTATTCAAAGCACAACTTGCTCAAGACTACGGGAATCAACAAATATTTTATCCTTTGTGTTACATTCCTTTACCATCTGCTGTACAAACAGATAAAGAACATGCTCTCCCTCATGAAATCTAGGTGCTTCCTCAAAATCTTAAAGAAGTTTGAAAGAGAGTCACAACAAGTAACAGAAAACCAACCAGTCACAGAAGTGAAAAAAGTACAGCAGACAAGTTCTACAACTGTCCTTCCTTGGGGGGGTTGGGAGGAAAACACCAACAAAAACAAAAAAACACCAACACCCAACCCACAAACCACTACACAAAACACTATGATACTGGTTGTCTTGTAATAAGAAATAAAAATCACTGATGAACCTTGAACAGCTCAATATTAGATATACATGTCTTGACAGCAGAACTGAAGATAAAACTAAGCATAATACAGTAAATTTAAATTGTTGATGATAGTTACATATTAATCAAAGAGTTCCTGAGGTCTTGCATATTGAGCTAAATTAGGTTCACAGAGGGACATGAAGAACAGTGCGAAAGGAGTTCTTCCTTCCTTGTACACTTCTGCACGCTTTCACTCTAAGCCTGAGGACCAGGAATGAGGCAACAGCATGGACAACCAACCAAAAAAGAATGGATAAAATTAAGGCTATGGCTTTTCCACCTGCAGACTTCTCAGCAAGCCAATGGGGATATTTGGAAAGATAATAGCAAAGGAGAAGTCAGGCTCATGCTTCTTTGCTGCCCCAAAAGTATTTTCTGCAAGTTCTTCATATGGGATTAAGGTTAGTCTCCCAAATTTGGCTGAATGATGGGACTATTTAGCATGAATGCTCTTGTCTTAAAAGGATTGGTGGGTTGAGAGGTTAAACTTTAACAAGCTGTATTTTCTAGAAACTCATTGGACATTCTAGAAACTCATTCTGACTCCACAGAAAAACAGTTAAGTTATTTCCTTAACATGTTCTGGTTTTATTTCATCAGCATTACTCCCTGCACCAGTGATTTGGTCACTACAGGATCTTTCAACCTTAATGAGACCAGACTTCTAATGTAAAACGTTAGCAGAGTTCTCCCCCACTTCTTCACAAATATTGCAACTCTAATAAAAAGCAACAAGACAGGTCACCAGCCTTTTTTGTCCAAGTAATAAAGTGTTTCAAAGCCATGCCCCCCCAGGCATTGTATACAGAGACACACGTGCACAGATCCCACTGTGCACCGAGACTTGAGACTACAATACAGCATTAAAAGGTATATTTTTTCCTTCAAAGTCCATTTATAATTCCCACCAACACTTATGGGAGCTGTGCAAACCCATTAAGAAAGAGATGAATATACTTCCCTCCTGAGCATAGCCTTGAATTACAAACCAAGAGCAGCTACAGAGGTCTGACACCTGAAAGAAAACCTTGAAAATCTGTATTTCTCCTGGAGATGCATCTGCTTCTCTCACTCCAGCAGTGCTACAGGACAGCGTGCTACGCTCACCTCCACTGCCGTTATTAAGTAGTTATACCCACTATTGGTAAAAGTGCTGATGATATTTAAAATGTGTTTCCAAAACAGGCTTTTCTGCATCTCCTTTCCCATCTGTAACTGTTTACTTGACTGAAAAATCTGTCTGCAATACTCTGGTATTTTTAGCAGAAAAGTCATGTAGACCTGCATTCAAGGACCAGAGATGATCAGCAGGTTTCCAAGCTACTCTGGTATTTATCATTTCCAAAGTGTTTTCTTGCTTCCCATTATGAACAATAGTCCTAACGAGCCAATCTTTGGAAAACAGAGAAATAAAAATCAACAACCAGCTACTTATTCCCCCAATCCAGCTGCCCAGGGGTGGACAGGAGCTCTCACTAGTAGCTTTTCATAGACTCAAAGCTGTTCTTAAAAGCACTTTGTGGTGACCTCTCTCACCTCCAAAACCACAAATCTCATCAAGGACAGGTTTTGATCTCCTCAAACAAACATCTGACCTCCAGTGATGTCAAACACCTGCTGAAGCACAAGCATGGGGACTCAAGGGACTGGGGACTCAAGGGACTGGGGACTCAAGGGACTGGGGACTCAAGGGACTGGGGACTTGTCCTTCACAGTTAATATGGGAAGAAATACATCGAAGTTACTTGATACAGAAGGAGCATATGATTACATTGACTTCATATGTGTGACAACTAATTTAGCAAAATCAGCTCCCCGTTTGTCTTTAAGAGTTTAATGAAGCTGGTGAAGCTTCTAGAGCACAAGTCCTATGAGGAGCAGCTGAGGGAGCTGGAGTTGATAGGACAGGAGGAAATGGCCTCAAGTTGTGCCAGAAGAAGTTTAGATTGGATACTAGGAAAAACTGCTTCAGTGTTTCTAAAGAATTTCCAAAATGCTAAAGACACCCTGGTGCCAATCTCCTACTGCCCATCAGTGAAGCTAACCACTGTACCACTGGAAATCTTCCCTTCCTCCCCTAATCTGGACTAACAACTAACCCTTAAGAAACTTGCAGCACACAGTAACTCCATTATTTTCAACTCTTCGCTGTCACAAATAACTTCTGAAATTAGCCCACTGCACAAAGCA
The DNA here is from genome assembly GCA_027574665.1 of Rhynochetos jubatus. NCBI lineage: Eukaryota > Metazoa > Chordata > Aves > Eurypygiformes > Rhynochetidae > Rhynochetos > Rhynochetos jubatus. Next base: position 38,378,965 of record CM050654.1, on the reverse strand, counting down.
TGGTTCCTTACAGGTAGAAGATCATTTAAAACACACCAGGTGGTGATGGTGCTCATGCAGTAACCAGAGAGATTTGTGTCAGCCAGATGACCCCAGGGAGCTTTGTTGTACAGCTGCCACAAGGATGGCTGCTGGCTGTCTCTGCCCTTTTGAAGTGCAGATCCCTTAGGTTCATCTGAGATGTCTGGACATAGGTTCTCCAGAAATCCTTCACTTGTTCCCCGCCATACACAAATCAACCCCTCAGCCCACCCTCACTGCCACTGAGGAGTGTCTGACCTACTGCTTACCTGCTTTAAAGTTGAGGTTTACATCTTGGGAAATTTAAAAGCCCCAACAGTACAGGATTTTTGACACATTTACACCTCACCCCAGCTGCGTTGGACACACTGCATATGACTCGCCACACATCTGGGAACATACTTGTGTTCAGAAACTCAGAGAAATAAGTGCAACAGCTTCACCCTGCTACAAATGCATCCCAATTACGCTCCTGCCAGCCACACTGACCTGCCTAACTTCTGCAGTCCCTGCTAGTGTGATATCTGCCTTGCTCTTGCCACCAATGGACGCAGCAGCTGCTGGTTCATGATAGTTTTAGATTTCATCCTAAATTAGCCCACCGTGCTCAATTGCTAAAGGAAGAAGTGTTGCACAGGTGACTAGATACCACAAGTTCAATATAGACAGGTGTGTTTCTTATTTTTTGGAATATTTTTTCCAGTGGAAAAGGCCATGCCTGAGGTTTCAAGTTTTCTCATCAGAATTCAACACAACACCAACACCTTCAGGTATAACAAACACCACACAGGAAAGCAAGCCTTGGTACAGAAATGAGTGAAGAAAGGTGTTTTAAACACTGCTTAATTCCGTCTGCCTTTTTCCCCAAATATGCTTGCCTTTCACCACTGTCCCCCACTCAGTCAAGAGAAGCTCCTGCCCTGTGTCTCTCCCAGAGCAGGTTAAGCCATGACTGCATAAGCTGTGTGTCACTGCACACATGTCTCATGTTGTATCTGCTGGCTCACAGCATCACAACAAATAGCTTTTTTAGGGCAGAGTGGTGAAGGGTGCAGGAACCTGAGGGCATCATTCACAATTACTACAAAGGAGAACAGAAGAGTTTGCTGAAACAATCCTAGTAGCAACAGCAGACTGCAAACGAGTATGTTTGCAGGTCTGGGTTGATGAGCCAGAGAAGTCTGTACCGTAACACCAAGAGAGAGCAGCTCTCGGCTTTCTAGCCAGCTCTCTTCTGCAATGTAGGAGTTCAATTTTCTGATTATTCCTGGTGGTTTAAGGATGAACTTTGTTCTAAACTATTAATCCATGGCAATGGGCTAAGCAGGTGATCCTTCTAATAGAAAATTGATTACACAGCAAAGTTTGATGCAGAACTGAAATAGTACGGCTATTAAATGGCTCTTAAGCAAGGAAAAATGATTAGCCATTGAAAGTTCTAAGTAAGTTTGATTTCAAATAAAAGGTCAATTTTTTTTTTTTTTTTAAACTTCAGCTTCATTGAAATGTTTTGACAAATGTCTTTGAGAGTTTGGGGTTAAGTTTTTCAGAGGTTTAAAGAACAGAAAGGGAAAATTGGAAGTCAAAAGCTTTTTCAAACACATTTTAATCAAAGACTGAAAATATAGCTTTCCTACTTTTTGTTAAAGTTTGCTTCATAAGAATTATGAAGCAGCTATATTCAAACATGCAGGCTGTCAAATCTGCACTTTGTCAAGAATTCCATGGAGAAACCTCTGCTCTACTGGTTTTAATCACTTTATTGGCTTTTACTGTATTCAAAGGGCCTTTTTTTTTTTTGAGCCCTACTCCCCAGCAGCATTCAGGGGCAATGCTGAGGTGTGTGGGGCCATTCAGACAGGCCACATTTCTGCTCTGACCTGTTATCTCAGATAATTCCACTTTTCCAAAGACACCTCTCCTCTCTGTTACGCCTCAAGTAGTTACCTTAACTAAAGCTGGTATAGCTGCCTGTCAGACTCCCCTGACAACCATTAGCACAGTTCAAAGAAACACTGCACTGAGTATATGGAGTTTCCCTCCTCATCAGAAGTGCACAAGAAAACTTAGTTTTGTATCAGATATGAAACCCCTTTCAGGAGCTCAGTTTTCATCCGTCTTATACCTTGCCTGGACACTTCCACAAGTGAAAGGCAAAACCCCTGCCAACAAAGAAGAGAAGCAGACTATAGCTACTGAGAACTTGTTTTGCCCACATATAACCATCCAACAGAGCCAGCTTTGCACACTCAGCGATACTCAGTTCTACTCAGTTCGTAAGGATCTCCAGTGGAGCTCAAGGGCAAAGTTGACTAAGAGAGGAGGTGTGAAGGAAGTGAAAAACAGGGAAGAAAGAGTAATAATAGATGTTGCTGGGTATAATCCAGCAAACACAAACAACACAGTAAGGGCACTGCCTGACCTAAGAGACAGAAGTGCAATGCGTTTCATTTACTACAGGTAGCAGAAACCAGCAATGTCATCCAAAATACAAACTCACTTCTGACAGTGGTTTGACACACCAAAGGTATTTAATATTTGTCATTAAATTCATTATCTCAGTGGAAGCCAGCTCAGTAAACATTAATGCCTTCTGAGAATTACTGCATACCACAGAATAAGTGTATTTTTGACTAGGGAACACAAAGAAAAGGAAACAGAACACATTCTGCAACCTATTAGCAGCTAAAAAGAAGACTCCAAAACTCTCTTCATTAAGAAGGTTAGAGGAAGAAAAGTGCAAGAGTGAAATACACTCAGTGATCATAGCAGAACAGTGAGCAAAATAAGTCCATTTGTGTACTGAAGAATGAGCAACAGCATCCTTTGAAGGAGGGGAACAGAGCTCCCATTTTGTTCAAGAAGGTCTCACATGGCCAACAACGGTAAAAGGTTAAATGGCTGCGTCTAAGGACACTTCACATCCGAATAAATATACTCTCAAGGAAGCGTCAACAACTCTCAGTGGACCAACAAGTTCAAGTGGTACTGTAATGCGTCTCAAATGATTTTAGTGTAATGAAATTGGCTAATGATTTGGTAAGTGTTTGAAAATGTGTTCATCCTTATTGTTGAGCTTGGATGCAAGAAGAGCAACCAAACTGCTTTATCTGGGGAATCTGGGGGCAAGTGGCACCAAGGCACTTAATGAACGTTAGTAAAACATCTTTCCCAGCCAACACTGAAAATCTACACGTATGCATTTGAGGTTTTTTGCCTTGAGAAGGGAGTCTAAGAGTTAAGGTGTCCTGAACTCCACCGTTTGTATTGGTAAAACCCCGAAACAAGATCTAGGTGAATGAGGAGAACATGACCACCACAACACAGCTTCCAGACTTGACACTTAGGGCTCTGGAGAAGCAGAGACCACACACCTTCTGCAGACAAATAGGACTGCCAAGAAGATTACTTGTTTCTGCAGCTTTGGAGACACCCTGCCTAATAGCTGTCAGGGTAGGTGAAAATGCCTTCTGGGGATGAGAAATCACTTCTGTGGAAGCCCTTTTTCTCCTATTGCTGCCACCACCCTACACAAGACACATGTGGCTCCCTGAATGCCGAATTTGGGAAACACAACCTGAACATTTTCCACATTCACTTTTTCACCTGAACTCACTAAATTGCACATAATGACTCCAATAGGACACTGCAGATCTTAAGCCATGAACAAAATGCGAACACGCTCACTTTACTTGCCTAGCCAATATGTTTCAGACTCCGGCATAATCGGGGCTATACCTGGCTGTTGCTCAGGAGCCCTCTCGGAAAGGCTATACATTTCTGAACTCTCCTCCACAGCCACCAATTAAAATGGGAAGTTTCAAACAGAGAAATGATCAGTGGGGCTTTGCTGAATTTATTTTTTAAAGTATATTTACCCCCTACCACTAAACAGATAATATCTTGGTAAAAATACACTCACATTATGGCCAATATTGTTTTTTTTAAGCTTTCAGGAGCCTCGCAAAAGTCAAGGGGAAGAAAGACTAAAAGTAGGAAAGGTAAGAAGTCACTTTTACATTCTCACCCGCATATGGGGAAAAAATATTGCATACTTTAATCATTGGTACACACATCTATATACTTTGTTACATTTCTTACTCACAGACCTCAAAGCCACACTGGAGCAAAAATAGTCACTCCTGTTCTAAATGACAACAGATGCTCCTATAGAGGTTGGAAGGAGAAATTTTCATATTATATGGTTAGTACCATAGAATGAACATTATCCGCTGCTCCTTTATTGAGAAGATATCTGCCAGATTGTCATTGACCTTCCATCGAAGCCTCAATACTAAGCTGTCAAACACCTGTTTATATTTTGTACCACACAAGTAAAAGGGTTATCATCCACCAAACAATACTGTGACAAAAAAGTGTTTAGAAAAATGAAGGAAATATGAATTTTGCACTCTAACATGAATACAATGTTTTGCCTAGCAATACATTGGAAATTTAAAGTTAGTCTACTATTGCCAACAATTTCCTAAAAGTAATTGGAGACAAATATATGCTGCAACTGAATCACATACGGAGCTCAGGCACCTCACACAAAAAGTTCTTCAACGACATTTCTTCAGGTCTTGCTTTGTGCTGTCTGACATTAACACAGCTCTCTATGTGACAAAACTTTTAGCCTTTCACGCCATCTCTCACATATGTAGATTGCCCTGTCTGTTATAGCTTGTGTATTCCCTCATTCCGAGGTTACCAGACATAAACATTCCCTGTGGCTAAGTGTTTGTAATTAAATACAGTGCTGAAGAAGCTAATTAAAAAGTGTTTTGATGATAGCTGCATAATACTTAATAACCTTCATAGTGCAGCAGCTGTGCAGAAAACACTACATTTGTTAACATTTTTAGGAGTGTTACATTAATGCTGCGTTTACATGACCGCAGGCGCTGAGGACCAAGGGAGACAAGCGTTAGCTTGGGTGGCTTTTGGGCTAATCACAGGGTCTAGGTGTCACCTCACCTGCCCCCAGGACTTGGGCCTAGGGGAACACTGCTTACCTTCCGCGAGTGCAGGTGTCACTGCTGAGACATCATTTTAAATTCACACATACTCTTAGGGTGAACTCAGGCTTGGATATCTTGGGTGCAAAAGTTACAGAAGAGCAGATATCCAGGCAAATATCTGATAACCATCTCCTGGTGACAAGCTTCCCTTTCATGGGATGAGTGTTCTGGGGCTGCTTGTGTACTCTCTACCCTTTGCACTCCAGGGGACCTCAATGCAAGGTCTGGGATTTCTGGATTCTACTCTGGGGCCAGGAACTAAGCAGTGGTAGATACAGCATATAGAATAACCATTTTCTTACTCAAACTAGCTCACACACCCCAGATTCAGCTATTTTTTTCTGTACTAAATCATCCCCCAACAGTTGCTGTGACTCTGCTGCCTGCTGAAGTCGCTAATGGTTTCCTAAGAAAAATCACTTTTTCCATGCCTCAACAGCACAGTAAGTTTTCACAAACCACAGAAGTCACAAAGGGATCACTGTGAGGGACAGATTGCAAACAAATATTTCAACTTCATATGCACATGGTAAAAAGGGGACAAAGCAAAATCAATAGCAATATGCTTGCTAATATGTGTCTTAGCCACAGGCTGCAGCATGGAATGCAATATACATAAGGTAAACATTTTCAATGCAACACAGCTCAATAAAATGATAGATATTCTGAAAATAAAGTGTCCCCAAAGAAACAGAAAACATCATATCTGCCCTAAAAATAAGAAAACCCTTGTAGTGTCAGCGAACAGCATCCAATGATATATGCCTTTAAGGATAACTTTGTAACAAAAAGGCTTTTTTGGAAGAGAAAGTAAAGTTTCTTATATATTGTGGTCCTGCAGATAGGCCAGGCACTCCAGAGCCACTCACTGGAAGGTGGTGATCAGTAATGCTCACATGGAGATTTACTTCTGGAGGGTGGGGGCTGCATGAGCCAGACAGCTCAGTAACCTCCCATAGCCATAAGCCACAGGGTGGAGAGTGTAGATCTGAACAGAATCCTACAGGCTCCAGCACTGTAGCAAGGTGCTTTCAAAGTGGAATAATGTCTTCCTCCGAGCACAGTATCTTCCAAGAGTAAACAATGTGAGTGTAAAGAAAAAATTAACACTTGAAAAAGAGGAATTTCCAAGAACTTTGAAAGGTCCTTGTTCCTCCTGCACTTCTCACCTCCCACCACTGTCACAGTGGGACTAATTTCATACATTGTCAAGGTTTCATCTGATTGCTGGATAGAAGGAAAAGGCAAATCGACCCCCACTCTCTGTTTGGCTATCATGTGATTTTTAAAGCAATCCCCCAGTGGATGTGATTTGTAGGAGAGAATCTGAATTTGACAGCTGTGTCTCACAATATTGCACATAAATTTAAAATATACCATGACTTCTCAAAGATCTTTGAAACACTTAGCTGACCTGTTGCATCAGAACAGAACAGTTCCTTACCAAGCATCTTTCTATCCGAAACTGATCTTCATTTTTCCAGACCACTGACAAGAATCAGAAGCTGGGAGAATGACAGAGAAAACACATCTTTAAAAAAAGAGAAATCATATTTTTACGCTGAGGGGCCCCAAAAAATTGAACTATAGTCCAGTTAAATGCAGGGGCTAAGGATTTGGTCTAACTGCTCCATTTTTTTTTCATCCTGCCAGGTTATTTGCTTTAATCCTACCACCACAGTGACTTCTACAACCTAATTATTGCTTGCAGAACTGAGTCAAGAACTAAAACTGAACATGGCCAAGGTTTCCTGAACACTGTCTTAAGCCACTGACAAAAAGGAAAAATCGTTTAGGAAAACAATACTTCTCCAACAAAAATATAGAAAGCTGATGCTTTATATGACTATTTTGCAACAATAAGTATTTTTGTGGCTGCAAGATTTTTGTTGGAAAATAATGTATTTTTGGATGGCAAAAGTTTCTTGAACCACTGAGTATCATTTTTCATTATGTTAATGTAAGTGGTAAAAGGGTTTCTTGACTGACACTAATTGATGGTCCCTCCTGGAGCTTAATTGACACAAGTTTGTCTCTATAAACCTGCACTGTTAATCAGCTCCTTACCCACTTTGAAAAATGTTTGCAGCTGAAGTGTCAGTGGGGGTTACAGACAGACAACACTGATTCTAAGTGAGGGTACTTTTGAGCACTCTCGTTGTGATATTTCATTAAACTGATATTTTCCTAATCTCACTCTAAAGTAAAAAGATAGTGTCTTGGTTTCTTTTACTGCTGGAATTATTTCTTGTTGTTTTTTAGCATTTCATTTAGATGTTAAGGGCTTCCTTTTATCTATGGACAATCAGTAGGCTTAGATAACTAGATGTTAAATGCTGTTTGAAAATGTATAGAATTAGCTGATATTAAGCCATCCTATTCCTCACAACAAGAGACATCCTTTTGATTGCTACACCCACAGTATTCCTGTAGTCATACCATAGTTAGGAAATACAAGGAAAAATATGTTATAGTGATTGGACAAATACACTTTCTTCCCATACAGAACTAGCATTGACTAATTTCTGAAATTTCTGTCAACTAATAACTACACCAGTTTTTAATTACACCAACAACTCTGTCCCTTGGTATAAGAACTGTAGATTTTGACTTAGAAAGTACTTTTAAAAACCAATGCTTACTATTCACATTGGGCTGCAGCCATAGTAATTTCTCCTATACCAGCTGCCAGTGCTATTTCCAACTTCTCCTTTTCAGGAGATTTTACTTGCATTAATTTTCTGATTTCTTAAGAAATTCTGTGTATTCACAATAAAAAACATTATCTTTTAATACTAATGGTACAGTTATTATAAACATCCAAGATATGAAATCAGATTTTCAGACTTATCCCGTATCTATCACACATACAAAGAGGTGACTTCATAGCTGTGTTTCTCAATAGAAAATAGGGTAAGTGTCAAGGTACCACTTTGTATTTGATTTACTTTGATGACTATAGTCTTTGTTTGCTAACAGCGTCAGTAAACTGGTTAAAAACAGTATTAAAGAGTAAAAAAGGGTGATTTATGAAGCATAACCAATATAGTGTCCATAGCAGATGGCAGGGGTGCTTGGCAGAAATAAGAACTGTTGAGCAATGGCACTGTAGGTGACATACAGAGACAGAGAGCCCACTCCACACATTAGAAGGACTCTTTCTTGTGAGTTTAATTCTCAAAAGACATTTGGGAAGATAAAGCAAAACAGCTATAAATAATCTTAAATTTAACTTATGCAGAACTAATCCACAAGATATCCTGGGGACGTAACTCTTCCTCTTGTCTTAAGCCATTGGCCAGGTTTCCAGGTACAGGGCTGCTCTCCTGCAGCAATCCTGCTCTTCTGACCTACATTAATAATGCTGATGTAGAGAACATTTTACTATATAGAACATTTACACTGCTCCTCTATATGCATACCTCTACTCACTGCCCTCCCTAAAAACATTAAACTAATTGTTTATCTACTTTCACAGCCCTTAGCAAAATAGCATCTACCTTAACATCCCTCCTGCCGTATCAAGAGCTCTGTCTTTCCCTATTCACTCCAACATTGGCTTTCAGCACTCCAGTTTTTAAACAATCCTCTTTGCGCTTTACTCTTGAGGGGAACACACTGGAGATACACCTGTAAAGGTACTTCATTATTCCCTTTACAACTCTTCATAATTCATCTGCTGTGAAGCACTTTGGAACAGTAACTGGATTTTAGAGGAGGTTTTGCCCTCGTTCTGTACAGTGCTTGCTATAAGGTCGTGGAAGCTATAGACAAGTTGATAATAATGGTATTATTTGGTAGGCTCACAAAAACACTGAACTGCCTCCAATTTTATAATAGCTACCTGAGTGAGAAACACACAGCAGTAAACATGGCTAGATCCAATTTTATAGACATATGTATAAATTATGGGGATAAGCTCATCAAAAGCACAGCAGGTTAACTGGTATACCAAGTGAAAAAAATCCAATGATGTCCTAAAAACAACAGTACAAGCATGGCCTTTAAATTGTTACATTATTCGGACAGGGAAAGTTATTTACATAAATATTAATTATTCAGTATGCATCCTATGCTTAGTACAGTTCGAGTTTGTGTTTCTTAAGAAGTCAAAGCTTGTTGGTTGCTTTGAATTTACTAGTTATAACGGGCTGAACAAATTCAAATGAGCACATTGCAAGTCTCCAGAACCATTCTCCACATCATTTGACATCTTTTTCTTTTTGATGGCTGTACTGTTTAGCTGGTCATATGTCCAAGGGTCCCATATGCTGTCCAGATAATTTCTTAATGTCACACCAAGGAAAAGAAAGACCAAAAAGAGTTTAAGATGGGCTCATGAAAGCTTTCAATCATATACTGTTCCACAATACATAAATCATACAGTTGTTCAGATACCGGCATTCAGCGTACGATGGTGTACATGTGTTAGGCACACAGCTATCAAAGCCATTTCATATTTCTTCCATTCTGTTACATTTGCCTACTTCATACTCTGTCCAATGTTGTTTCTGTTTCCTCTTGTATGAAATGTAATATATGAAACACAGAAATATGGCTCACTCTTACATCAACTCATTTTTGTTAATGTTGAGCAACAGACCACTGAGAAATAATTATGTACTTAACAGCAGTTGAAGAACAGTGGTTACAAAACAAATTACAGACTCCATAGTGAAAGAGTCATGTAGCTATTCTAGCAAGTTATAGTCGTATAGCAAAACCTGCCATTGTAAGGTTCAAGTCCAAGTTACCTATGCGTCTTACTTACAATCCCCCATCACATTTTACTACTAACATAAACAAAGAATTTTTCCCTCCAAAGCATTCCCTGACATACTCTGCTGCTATCTCCGTGATGCTGAATGTGAGATAACACTAGCTAACACCCATGGTATTTCACAGTAATTAAATACACTGATAGGCTCTAGCATAAGCATCCCTTGAGTGGCTCAGTAGATGACTGGTCCAGCCTTACAGAGTTGCTCTGTGGTTGTGTTACCTGAGCTGAAACGGACACAAAAATAATTTCATCAAAAAATTTTCTATCAAGCAGAAATGCCTGCAGCAACTGAGAACATGTTATTGCTGAAACCAAAGCTCTACAGTCAACCCTGACAAATTCCTCAATAAAACGCTTTTTCTAAGTAGATTATGTATATTATTTACGGCTCTAGAAGGGTGGCTGTGTGGCACGTTTGCCAACAATTAGCTCAGGAACCGAAGAAGGTTTTCTGAAGCCCCTTGGGAATTTTCTCCTACTATCCTGATTGTGTGGAGTGTCACTGGCTATACACCAGACACTGGGAACTGCTTCTTCTACTGTCTCTGTGATCCAAGCTCCTGAAGCATCCTCACACTGAGAAGGGTCTCTTACAAGTCCTATAGCTATGCTCTGGCCTCATATTTTGTTCCTTAATATCAAAGTACTTGAACACTCCAAAATTTATTTGTTTTTATCTTAACAAGGCTTGGATAAAGAAAGAAACACTTCTTTAAAGTATAAACAAAAACAAAGCCTTAGAAGGCTGCAGATGGGGAGTACAGCAAGACCCATTTAATACACTTACTCCAAGGTGAAGCATAAGGGACCTTTTATGTTCTGAATCTAGCAACCAAGCTTTAGACTCCTATTTAATCTAAGTAGGAAGAAGCCTAGTTTTGCTCTGCATCCATATTCTCAGTATTGTTTTCACAGGCAAAAATTGCATGTTGACGGGTATCACCCTGAGCCAAATTTGCTGTTTGCTTGGGGATTCACTCATGCTTCCTCTGTTCTACCCTTTTACTTCGAATTTTTCCTTCAAAACTCCACCTATTTGGAAATACAAATATAAAAAATAATGGACCGCCAAAGTGAAATTTAAGTGGCTGGAAAACTGGAAACCAATTGAGCCATAAAAGACTCTTTCTCACCTGTTAACAGTATGCACAAACCTAAGCGCTCAGTGTTTCCAGTCATCCAGGGACACACCACATTTATGTGCAAACATATACCTTGGAAATCTATACACTTTAATCCCATTTATATAATTAATAAATCCAAATTAATCTATTTGGGTGAAAAAGACTGATGCGTAACCCTTGTCTGTGTGTGTTACCAAAGAATTTAGTTATTGTAAGAAAGAAACCCATCATGTGTAATATAGTTCATGGCAGTTTTGACAGAATGGTAGCGTTTGCTAATTTACATACCATGATCTCTGGGGATCTTTTCACGGTAACAGTATTTGGGGCAGACTAGAATGGCATTCTAGATAAAAACACATACAGGTCAACCTACCAACACATCAAGAATAACACTACAGAGGTGAAGAGTAACAAGAAATCCTTAAGCAAATTCTGGAGTGTTATTAGGGTATTTTATACCCTCAAAAAAACCCAAAGCTAGTGACCCAGATTTTAGGCAAGCCATTCCACCATGCAGCTCTAAGACTTAATGTATGCTTTATTAAGCCTAGGAAAGTGTGCACATTTCCATTGACTAATAGCTAGTTACAGACCCACATTGCTTTTCCAGACATACTAGTTTCTGCTAGAAGAGTTAGTTTATCAACTGACTGGTCTAATTAATTTGCTCTTTCTGCTCAGGTACAGTACTTGTCACAACGCAGTAATTAGGCATATGCAAACAGACTTGCTCTAAGTTGGTATTTTCTGAATCACAAAGAGTTGGTTTGACTACCAAAGCTTTCTCAAGACGAACACTTAATTCTTATATCCCAGTTACTAGTCAAACGTCCAGGCTTGGTTCACTGAGCATACCAGTGGCATGTAATTGTAGCCTTGTAGGGGCATTTCAAGCCTATCTTGATATAATCAATAAACTATTCTCAACAGGGAGAAGTAGAGTATTGGAAATAAGCATCTGTGTCACCAAGTCAGGTCCATGCTTTCTTTTCCATTTGCTGTGCTGCATACATTTTTACAAGGTCTTATTGCTCCTGAAGTTGGGCTAACAAGAAGCAAACAAACCTCACCGATCAGCTCATGTTACCAGCACGCTCAGAAAGAACTTTGTTCTCCTGAAAAGGTGATGCTGGTTAATCAGTCTCTGACTAACAAGAAGTCAAGGAATGGTTTTTCCTGTGCAGTTTCACAGGTACTCGCTCTGGTTGTCCCTGTAGCTCTCCTGCAAATTCCCACTCACTGTATTTTCTTAGAGTCAAACTCGATAATACCACTTCTGATAACCTGACCCTTCAGTGGTAACACCCATCTCGTGGATCTTTCTAGGAAACTAATCTTTTGGGGGGTGTCAACGATACTGAGTAGGAACTTATGTGTTTTGACCCCCTTCCTCCCTCCATGCTTTTATCTGCATGTGCACACAGGTAAGGCAATGTGCAACACTTCAATAGATATCGCAGTTTCTGGTTGAAAGGAAAAAAACAAACCCAAACTTAAATTTAAAAGCCTACGGAGAAAAGAAACTGAGAGCTAACATTAAGGGCTCTGCACTAAGCTCTCCATACACAATTACTGTGAAGTGCTGTGGGACAAAAGAGCATCCTTGCTAAACACTGCTTTCAGACTGCCTCACCACATTATTATATTGCTGCTTTTAAAAAATATAAGGAGTAACTCTTAACCCCATACATATTTGCCTTTTTCTTACACTTTCAAAAGTGAGAGTTGCAATCAATTGTTTTTTCTGACAACATTAGAAGTCTATATAAAATGCTCCCAAGCAAGTCTCATACACTTTATGTTTTTTCCCCAGTGGTTGTTGTGTTCATTTGGTGTTTTGTGTTTGGGTTTGTGGGGTTTTTTTTGTTGTTTTTTATTTTAAAAGACACTCTTCCTTAAGTCTAAGATATAAGAGTACAAGAGAACAACTCCAAATGCACTAATAAGAAACAAAACAGATCAAAGAGTTACATTCTATCTGGATGGTGAGTCTTTTCAGCAAGAGTAGCTTATGAATCTTTAGAGCAATATGTATAGTCAGAGTAACTAAGTCTAGGAAAAAAAGCAGACACATGAAAAAGAATGCCTTTCTAACCATGCCATTGCCTCGTGGTGCCTGCTAGTCCAACTCTTCCCACCAGACACATTCAGTGCTTTCAGTATTCCAGGTTGCTACATAGTCAGAAGACTGACAAGATGAATCAGTCAAAAAACAATACAAGAAAATAAATATAGCTGATATTTCTTGGTATCAGTGACCTAAGCTAGCCTAGGGCAGGTATGAAAGAAGAAAATGGAAAGGGGGGCGGGGGGGGTGGGGCGGAGCACAGTGAATTCTTGACCCTTTTGGTGTACGGACCGGCTGAGGTTAACCGCAGATCCTCGAAAAACCAGATCCTGGTAAAAACAAGTGCAAACATTTTGCAAGGTGGACATGAATAAAGACGCATTTTTTGTTGTCAGCCAGTTGAAAACCAGGTCAGGAAGAAAAACTTCTCGCAACCTGCAAGTTCACATGATGATATTTTGAAACCAGCACTGAATAATACATATTTGAACTATTGGCAAAATTTAGCTTACATCAATCATTCCGGCCAGTGTACTGGCAGGAATCTCATTCATTGTAACACCACCCCTTTTTTCCACTCCTGAAAAACCAATTAAGATCTTGGTTAGAAAATCTTGGTGTTACAACCCCTCTATCTAAAAATAGATTCTGCACATCCTTTTAATATGTGGATTAAAAACAGACCTAAAGAAACAGAGAAACTACACAAATGCACCAGGCTCACCATTTCTATGGGAGGAGATCTTGGATGATCTGTTTAAGCCTAGAGTCGATTACTTCTTACATGGAAGGTGTTCACACTGGAGATACTACTTTGTTTTAATATCAAGTTGCTGTTAAGCATCTTTATAAGCCTGTGCTGTGTGTATAGTGCCTCCATTAAATATAATAAAAAAGCAGTAACACCCTGCCATGCTACACTACTACCTCAGAAACATAAATTGGGGCAAAAGCACCACAAACAGGGAAAGGAACTCTACTCTAAACATGTCAAGGCAATGAAAGGAAATTACAGAGAGAGAAAAAAAAAAAATCAGTGTATTAAAAATATGCAAGCAGTTACTACAGGGGACACCTAGGCTGGATGAAGAAAGGCAGAATTTAGATGGCTGTTTGTAGCCTCCCTAAGGTGCTCTATATCTGGAAAGATATTAGGGAGTCAGAGAAGTTGAAATTAATCAATCGACTTTGAGTCACAAGCAGCCATTGCAAAGATGCTACAAATGATCTGGCTCTACTAACCAAAGTTACTCCACATGCTGGGGAAGATTGCATGTACTCTTCCTGAGTCTACCCAGCCTGTTTTCCCACTTATTTAGTTTATGCTGTATTCATATGTGTATTTACAGAGCGAGACTGTCATGGTGCTAAACACAAATATTGGAGGGAAGAGTTTCTGTCTGTTCATAAACAGCATGCTATAACTAAATAGGTGTCAAGGTCGCAATTCGACTGAGTGTCAATAGCTGACACTGAATTGTGATAATAGAGGCAGAATTGCATAAAGAAAGTTCTCCTCACCCTTAAATTAGATTATTTCACCTTTGTCTTATTCAAGGTTTGTTTTTTTTTTATATGAAGGAAAAGAAAGTCTCAGAGTTCTGACTCATCTGACAAGTCATGAGGAAAATATGAACATGTTGGACTGAGGAAAAGACGGCTTGTAACTCTGGCTCTGTCCCAAAAGTCTGCACGATCTGGAGCAGCCTCTGTTTTTCCTTGTGCTTTTAGGGAGTTGACTCCCCTCACACATGTCCCAGACCAAACAGCCATTCTGCAGCTAAAAAGAATACAACAAAACTTCAAATCTGTAAATACAGTGTTTGGCAACGCAAGATATCCCACACCATTGTATTTAAAGCTAAAAAATATCAAGAATAATATCCCAGACAGAGTATAAAAAAATAGTGGCATCTATTCTAAAAAGGCATTGAACTCTCAGAATACTACCCCCTCTGGTATTTTTATCTTCACAGCATAAAACGGCTGTACTTGTAAAAGAGTTGTTTTTTTTTTTTAAGTGATCAGACATTGGTTCTGCCAGTAACAGCCAGCGTAAAATACAACTTTCTGGAAAACAGGGAAATATTATAATATTTCTATCCTGTTTTTTTGTAGTGTGCCCTTGGAAAACATCACTCAGAAAATATGAAACAGCACAAGCATAATTACTATGTTGCTCAGCCTCCCTTGTCTGAGCCAGGTGTCTACATGAAGGGAACCGATCTTCAAAAGCAGTTAATACCTCCTAGCTTCGTTTGATGAAGATGCTGGTACCTCTGGAAATCTGTTCACCTCAGTCTTGCAGTTTAACTCTTCCTGCTTTTAAAAAGGAGCTAATACAAATCATGTATGCAGTCACAAGTCTCTAATACCTGCAGAAGACCTGCCACTGTGTACTAGGAACACCTTGGGTATTCTCTGCAATAAGTAACTCCCCATTTTTTTCTTCACCCCTGCCCCAGGTGGAGTGTCTCAGCTTACAAGAACCAGGCAGAGAGCTTGGAAGAAATCTGGTGCCAAATGCTCTAAGATGCAGCAGGTCTTTCTAAGTGAGGGACCTGTAACTAGGACCAGCAAGAAAGAAAACTAGAAATATTCACATTTCAGTTGGCAAGTTCTTACCTGCACAGTGAGAAATAAATTTGGAACTATTTAAAGGATAAAACCACCTATTTGTTTAAAGGATTAATCAGGAATTTCAAAAGGCTCTTAAAGGGTTTAAGCATTCTTCCAGCACCACAGGGAAACCAATAATTAGCTTTTCTCAGCCAAACTGTACTTTTGAGCACTGGAAAATGATGAATTATGTTCCACATAGCTACCTCCACAGAGGAGGCAAAGATTATCCTTATCACTGTGAAGGAAGTCCAAGTTCAGCTAGCCAGGCTGCGAGTGGCTGTAGACTTCTGCTGATGTTGATATACATGTTCATTTGGGGGGAATTAACTGTGAGATCTACAGATCAACTAAACAATTCTTAAACTTGGATGCTCTGTGGAACAATTCATTCATTCAAAGTGCCCTTAACACATTAATCTAGCTAAACCAAGTTTTATAACAGACAAACAGCCATAAACAGTTTTTCTGTTAAATAAAGCACAACAGAATATGCAGGTGCACATTTTGAAAGCATTTTTTTGATTTATTTATTTTAAAGCACCTTTAAAGGTACCAGCAGAATCAGTGGGAGGCAACCCAAAGCACCAGTGAAGCAGTATCTGCAGAAGTTCATTTGGACAAATTCATTATCACTTGGCAAACTAAGCACTTTCCTCAGGAAAATTTCTGTCCTTTGGAGTTTTTGATTTAAACATATTTAGTTGCAGCTTCTTCATAAGTCTCTCTTTCTTAAAAGCACCTCTGGCAAAAAGTAGAGGATAAATGCACAGCTGAGCCAAGGAACCAAGAATCTACGTGCAGCTGATACCCGTGTGCAATGGTCCACAGAGTCCCAGCTGAACCCCCATGAGCCAAGGTCTGGACAAAAGTGAGCACAGCCTTGACTGCAATGTCATTGGGCAGCCACAATCTAGAGAAGGGCCTACCTAACAGCAATAAAAAAAAAAAACCAAACCCAAAACAAACAAAAAAAAAACAAACCACAAACACCACAACCCTAGGAAAACTATAATGCCAGGTTTTCTTCTAAGTTAAAACAAAATCTGTGCAGTGTTTCCAGGGAAATCCCACTATCCCCAATGTACATACCTGCCTGCAGGAACCATGCCCACTCTCATCCCTCCTCCCAACAACCTCTCCCCAGGAGTGCTCCCTTGCTCTTAAATGCTCTACCTTGCAATTAGGCATGTAATTCCTCCCACTTGTGCTGCAGGGCAGCCTGGCTCACCCTCGAAAATTTTGGGTTTCCCAAAATCAGAAGGCCATGGACCAGTTGGAGTGAGTCCAGAGGAGGCTATGGAGACGCTCTAAGTGCTGGAGCCTCTCTGCCTACAAGGAGAGGCTGGGAGAGTTGGGGTTGTTCAGCCTGGAGAAGAGAAGGCTCTGGGGAGACCTTATAGCACCTTCCAGTGCCTGAAGGGGCTACAAGAAAGCTGGAGGGGGACTTTTTACAAGGGTCTGTAGTGGCAGGACAAGGAGTAATGGGTTTAAATTGACACAGGGCAGATTTAGCTTAGAGATAAGGAAGAAATTCTTCCCAGAGAGGATGGGGAGGTACCGGCACAGGTTGCCCAGAGAAGCTGTGGATGCCCCACCCCTAGAAGTGTCCAAGGCCAGGCTGGATGAGGCTTTGAGCAACCTGGTCTAGTGGAGGGTGTCCCTGCCCATGTCAGGGGCATGGGACTGGATGGTCTTGAAGGTCCCTTCCAGCACAAATCATTCTATGTTCAAGGTATGCTATGCTGGAAAAAGGCGGTGTCTATCTCAGGCTGACACCGCTGGCACACTGAGTACAGGCTGGAAAGGTGAGACAGTGCAGATGAAATCCCTAAATATTATCAGCCATGAGTATCAAGTCATGAATAGAGTCTTGGATCTATTCTAAGAATATAGGTCATGGGGAAAAGAAAACCAAACCAACAAATACTGGATATTTTTTTCCTGTGTTGCATAAGTTGCGTAAATCCAGCTAGATGAAGATGATGAGCTTTCCAAAGTGGATGTTCATGGAGCCAGGGTAGGTGTGAAGATGCCAGCACCTCATCAATAGAGGAAACCTGGTTACTGGAGAGCAGTAACTGGATTTATCACAGTGGCCATGTTGTGGTGTTAATCCATGTACTGAGGATTCACCCAGACCACATAGTTTCTGGCTGTTTGCCATACAGTGTCTGTTTTGAAAACAGCAACCACACAGTAGGAGAAACCCCAGTGCTGAGTAGCAAGTTAGAGCAAGTCAAGTTCCTAACAGTGAAGGTGACTGACCCTGCTGCCACCTGTCACAGCTGCTGCTCATGGGGATCTGGAGGAGCAGCCTGTCACCTCTGTGCTCATCAGGGGCAATTTTGAAGTCAGATGCAAGTCACCAATGCGGTTTACATTGTGAAATCCCAGCAAGAGTCCTGAGTGACTGTGGGAGGTCTGGTGTTCTCTTGGAGATGAAATAGTTTACTTCTGCCAGCTGTTGCCTGCCAGAGCATCTTGCAGGTCCTACACAAGAGAAGTCCCCACTCATGTCCCTGCCTCTAGTGAGAGAGTACCCAAACCTCTGCAGAGGCACTGGGTACCCCATCAACCGATTTCTGGACACCTGGCTCTGCAGAGCAGAAGTACATGGATTAGGTTGGGCAAAGAGCAGAGGCAAGAGCAGAAAGGGAAAGAGTTTATGTGGCCTAGATGAGTGTGAATACCAGAGAGGCTGAACATAAGTATCAGTATAACCTATCTCCTTCCAAGAATGTATTTCTTGGCCACAGACTGATCAGTTAATCCTCTTTTTTATTCTCCTTCCTTCAGTAAAACTCCCAAGTTATTACAGGTGATATCCAGGGACACAATATTCACGGTTCCACTGTGATATGTTTTACTGCTCCCAATAAAATTTGTACAAAGTTTACAGACTCAACTTGAATTGTGCCCTTTTGGAAAGCAGCTTGAACCCCTTGGTTCTGCATTTTCATCCCGCAAGGTGAAGATTATCCTCAGACTATCGGAATGATCAATGAACCCCTGGTATGATTTCTCTCCCTTCTCTTTTTCCTAATTTCTCTCTTACTTTTCTTTCTCTGTGTCCCGAGACTTGCTTTTTATATACCTTTCAAAGTTCAGCATATGCATATACCTCAGTATGGGCCCATCTTGAATTGCTAATATCATATGCTATGCGTGCTTTCCATCCTGCTGGAGCGAATGCTGTAAAAGAACGGAACGCATTTTTCTGAGATGTCATGTAACATAAGATATGCAAATTGTCTCCGATTGGGAAAAAGAGATTATTTTTCCTGTCAAATACATATGCTTTATGTACACCGCTTGTTAGAACAACGTTCAACAAACATTCGATTGTTAAAGGCTGGAATATTCGGAAAATGAGTTTTGCATGTGAAATCTTCATCTAAAAGAAGAAAAATGGAAGTACTACACAGCATATTCTGCTGTCAGGACTAAACATGAGTAACAAGAAGGGTCTGAGGGAAAGTGAGCAACAGAGACTGCGTTTGTCTACACAGTGTTTGTTTTGTCTTTTTTTTCTTGACCCACGTGGTGGGGTACGAGGGGAGGAAAAATGTATGACAATGGTGCCAGCCCCGGTGCCAACGCTAAGAGGAGGGAGGGACCGTTGTCAGAACGCAGTGGTTCTGTGCAAGCTCTGTGATATCCATAGGATTTAGCCAATCTGTTCCTGCAGATGTCAGTTTTATGCATGATTTACCTGGCTTGACATGGCTCCCGCTCCTGCGCTGCCAACTCGCAGGTTGGAAAGCCCTGGTGCCACGCAGCCGCTGCACTGCCAGGGCTGCGCGGAGCATTTATTCAGTCCTCTGCTGCCCTAGAAGAGGGAGCATAAGGCTTCTGTGGTTTTGGCCTGCTTTGTTTTATGGTCTTCCCTGAGCTTTTCTAGATAGTTCTAAATATTTGAGCAGCATTTTTTCTTTGGGGTTTTTTCTTTTTTTCTTTTTATTTTCCCAGATGGGCTTCTACTAAAGATTACAAGTAAACAGAGGAAAACAGACACTAAAAAAATGCTTTTTGAGCCAGACACTGGGACAGCACATACACTTGTCATCCCTCCATGAAGTATTGGCTATTAAAGATGTAATATTTCTGCTATATCTCAATTGCAGTATAACAAGACTGACTCCAAATGAGTGTATGCAGCTGACCTTCTGTGAGCATTTTCAATAAACTTCAAAATATCATATTATTTATCTGTGGTGGGAAAGTGTTCTTTAGTAACTAGTACAAAGCAATCACAGTGGCTTTGGATATTTTAAAGATTTCCTAAGGAGCCACTAGTGTCCGTAAGATGCCCTTGGGGCTTTTGTTTTGCACTGTGATTGTGCAGTGGTTTATTTCTGTCATAAAATGCATACAAAGGGAAAAGGAAAGAAGTAATCTTCAACAGCTGGAAACCAAATTACAGGACTTTCTTATAATAACGACAGATTTTCCCCAAAGTGACACAGTGGGACATTAAAGCTTTGAATTTGATTCTGCCTAAATGAACAGGAAAAAATTTCATTGGCTTTAGTGGTAGAAGATCAAACTCCAAAGGAGCTATTTAAAATCTTATGAGTGTGATTTTATATATGTTCATTAAGGGTCTTTTTAGCCCCTCCCCTTCTGGAAATACTGTAGAAAGATTATCAAATGATGTGAATACAGCTGTGTGGTGATATGGCAATGATATCCCTATGAACAGCTTTTTTGTTGAGGGACTTGCTCAGATGGGCTTTATATTAATACGGTTTCATAAATAAAGGTTTGTTATCTTGGCTGTTGGCAATTCTGACTACAAACTAATGCATTCCTAACATTCATGCAAGCAACAAATAAAATACCACACCTTAGTTCTTGCAGTGCCTTGGTACTTTCAGAATCCAAGCATTACTGGGAATTAGAGTTTCAAACAGTTTCCTATCTAGTCTACCTTTTAGCAGTCCTTCCAGAAAAGAAAGAATAAATGTACTGAGAAAGCAGAGTTTCTGAGGAGGACTCTGTGGCACCTTAAATCCTTGAGTTTTCTTTGGAGAAAAAACTGTGCATTGGTAAATTTAGTGCTATGTGCAACATACTATATTGGTGTGACTCACATTTAGGAAATCTGGCTTCTGAGGGCAAGTTTACAGAGGTTGGTATTTCCTATTTTGCCACTCCACAGACACTATGCGGAACACCTAAAACTGAGCTCAACTTGAGAGGAAATAGGAATTTTACAATTATTATTTTAAGTATGAAAATGAGTACAGTTTAATATAACGCAATGACAAAGTGATAGTAATGCACCTAACTTTACCGTTTTTAGCTGCGTTAAACTGTGAAGTTGCTTGCAAGCCAGCTGCCTCTGGGTTATACTTAGAAGTATATTGGAGAGAAGGAATTACAGCTTATGAGGTCCAGTATTTCTGTCTCATTCCAGTTAACCTGCTGTCCTGAAAGGACTAGGATTTGGCTTGAAGCCCTTTTAGCAATAGGATAGTTAATGAACCACCAAAGTAAAATTCAGCTCCTTGGGTTATTTTGGAAAACCACGACTGTTCAACTGTAAGGCCCCATCTAGCGACTGCTTGTGTCCACCTTCCCATTCACTAAAACAGACTTTAGGAAACATTTAATAGAGAGTCAGAAAGTGGTATGAGAGAAATCGCACATTTGGTTGCAAGCTGTTGAAAGAAGGAATGACCTAAAACTGAGCTAATGGCTTGCCTTGAGAGATTCTTATAGAATAAGGTCATCACTACATAACGACTGGCAGCAATAAGCCTTTCAGTTCTGTGATAGTCACTCAAGTCAGCAGAGTAGCTTTGCTTTTCCCACAGAAAGTATGTTTAGTTTACATATGTAGGGTATAAAATTGCAATATGGCATAAACCAGGAAACTTCAGGACAACAGCTGATGAAGACAAATGACATTTGAAACAAAATTTAAAAGAAAAAAGCCTTCTAAAATCAATCTCTTGAACATCCAAAGAGGATAATGATTCTGTAATTCACTTTCTTAACAAAATCCTTGCTAATACTGACATTCCTGTAAGCTCAGGAGTGCTGTTTTCATTCAGGCACGCAAGTCCAGGGTGCCCACACCTGCACTGAGCACTCCCAAACCCTAAGCGTTTCATTAAAACCCAATAAGATCCCTGACAAAAGTAACTGCAGTTGCTGTTTGTTCAACTCCTGGGAATTGCTTTATCTCTCACCTTGGCTTTCTGTAGCTGCCTTTAAGCAGCTGAGTGCGCATCGCTGACAGTCTGGTGCTGGGCTCTCAGGCTTTCCTCTCTCCTACGTACCAGTATTTTATCTCAGTGCTTTGAATCACTGTTTATGAGATCCTGTGTTATTTTTAAAAGAAACAAGGGGCTGTGGCTGCTGACAGGGTAATGCACTGGGATGGCTTGCTGGTCCCAGGTGGGAAGTCCTGTCTCCTCTGCCTCTCTTGTCCCTGTGGTCTCTCATCTCTCCTGCCAGCTCTGCCCTCACTGGGCTTGTCTGAGAGCCCAGTCATCTGTATCACCTAGCAGGCACAAATCTTTTTGCTGGGTGCATTTTCCACCAGCTTATGTAGTCGAATTAGCTCACAGAGGGGTCTGATGGGCAGCAAAGCTGGTGCAAAATATACAGTTGGAGCATGTAACAGGGAGCAGAGGACAGGCAGAATAGACTCTCCCCTTTCCAGTGGCAATAAGATTGTATGTCAGCTCACCACCTCGTGGAAATGCACCCACAGGCACCTAATTGCTGCTGTAATATCTTTCAGTCTACTCCTCTCTAAAGCAGTGTTTTGTTGGGGTCAAAACCAGCAGAACAAGAGAGCAGGCTAAAATTGATACACTTAGACTAAAGCTGCCAAGAGGGAGAAGCAGCACACCCCGAGCGCAGCCACTCAGGGCTGCGTTCAGCAAAAGCCCCCCGTTCGGTATCATTAATGTCACACACTCTTCTGCAGATACCTCAGCTGGATTCCTCAGGGAACACAGCAAAAGCTCACGTGATTATTTTCGTTAAAACCACAGACTGAGGCTAGGGTGACGCATCTTCCTAAAGAGAGCTGTGGCTACGGCACTCCCCCAAAATGCGGAAGACGCATCCCAGTCCTGACGCTCTTCAATCATTTTAATCACCTGCATGGCAGCAAATAGCCTGGCCTCCGCTTGGCTGTTACAGCTCCACGTCCTTGTTTAGTCCTGAACATGAATCTCTGCTTCAGGGGAATGATTATACAGTTTACATGAAACTCCACTGCATAAATAGCTGGTCTTTGAGGCAACAACTACACTCCAAAGTCCATTGCTTCTTAGCATCCAAACCACAAGCCTACAAAAGCTTTTTTCATGGTTTTTATCCTTCTCCCAGTATACTTTGAAGTACCTGAAGCAGAGCGAGGCAGCTTGAGAAAGAGAGATGATAGGTGCCTTCAGCCTGCACAGTCTGCAGGCTGGTAGCTGGTACGCGCAGCACAAAGAGGCAGGTTCGGGTCTTGCCAGGCGAAGGTGGGTATTCGGTGTGTTGCTCTCACCTCAGGCAAGTGCTTTCCATGATAATATCAAATATCTTGCTGAAATGGCTGCAGCAATTTTTGGAAAGCTATTGTGTTCAGGTACTTTATTAACAACTCCTGCTTTGTTTGATATGTTTTCTGTTCGGTAATTTGAAGCTGTAAATCACTGTTTAAGTCCCTAAAAATGAAGTGATCGTTAAGTAATTAAGTGTATAGTACTCTCACTGATATCTCTGAGACTTTGGAAGAGTAACTTTCTTACACCATGTAACATCTCTTTAACAATCTCAGTGGAGATGGCACGTATTGCTTTCTTTTTAAGCAGACCTTCGATTGAGAATTCCAGCAGTGCAAACTAGGAATACCACGTTCACAAGAAGCCTGATGGCCTGAAATCCAAATAGATTTTACCTATATTTTTATTATTTTTTAATTAAAGAACACAAGAAGTATCAGTGGAAGTTTTCTGAATTAGACTGCAGATTTTACCCAGAAAGCATGTGTGAATACATGTGGCATAGAAATAGGAACAGCAATCCATCAGTCAATAAGATTGGCCTGGACTAAGCAATAGGTTAACCTTTCTGAAAAAGCATTCTTTCAGTTTGAGATCTGACTTCTCATCAGAGCAGACCAGGCTGTTTTCAAACAAGCGTTCTGACCTAAATTAGGTACCATAAAACCTAAGTAAAAAAAAAAATTAAAAAAATTAGCCTGAGAACAGAATTTAAAACTCAAAACAGAATCAAAACTAATAGTTTAGATATCTAAATCCCCTAAGAGTAATCTAGAAAACTTTCACATCGTGTGGGGCATTACTAGGAGCTAGCTATTAGGAGATGCTAAACACATAACTGCATTGGAAGCCTCAGTCCTCTCTGGAGATTAAATGCCAGGCTGAATCACATTGGAAAAAAGGCACTCCCCTTCCCTCCAGGCTCCACAGCCTGCAGTATATTCCCGAGGGTTTAAATCAAAAGTTTAAAAAGTTTAACTTTGCAAAAGTCTCAACTTCAATGCAAAAGCCTAGCATAAGTACCGTGACTCATTTCCCTGTTCTGGGTACACAGATAAAACAGGCTTTTTTCACCTCAGAGAACACTACGGTTTGGCACTGCTGTGGGGTCACTGTACAGCAAAGGATGCAGGAGTTCAGGAGTCAGAAGGAATGAGCAAGATGGGGTATGAAACTCCAGCTGTAGTGAATAGTCTGCCCGTCAAGGAGCAGGAAACCTGGCTCCACATACTGGCGCCAGAAGACAACTCATGCTCAGCAAGTCACAGCAGACCAGGCTCAGAAGGGTCCTGGGGTGGCTCACGGGGGGTCTCAGTGTAGCACTACAGCCATTTCCCGATAAACCAAATTTATTCCCTGGTGCATACCAACCCTTTACGTTGCATTTCAGTCTACAAGTGAAAAAAATAAGGGGGGGTGAGGGGTTTTGATCTGGAAACTATATAAAACTAGGAGGGGGGGGGGGATTTGTTGCTGTTTTTTACTTTGGGATGTCTTACTTAAATATATGGTGCTTCTTATCTTTTTTGAGAGGGAAGAATTCCAGAACTCAGTTGTGCAGCTTTGAAGATTTATCAGAAAACTGAAGATTTAGCTGGAAACTTCTTTTTGACTGTCCTTCAAAATTTTTAGTAAGGTTCAATTTCATGTATTCCTAACAATTTTATTTGTTTCCTATTGAGTGACAGGCTAGAGTTACAAACATCTTTGAAGAACTGGGGTTTTATTGGATATTAATGTAGGTCACTTTTTTCTTTGGATTCCTTAGGTAAAACCTAAAATTCAGACCACTCTAAGGCAAATTTCTAATGGCAGCATGATAAGGCTGTGAGAGAACAACGATTCTTGAGGTAATTTTTCTTACCAATGACACAGATTTTTCCAGCAGAAAATGTACCTCTACTGTGTGCTGCAATTGTTGTGACAGATCTTGAAGCTGCACAAGTCAAGGCACTGTTTTCAACACAGTGAACATAGATGGAACAGTACTAGACACTCGGTAGGAAAGAACATTTTAAAAATAATTATCTTATGCTGCAAAGAGTAAAAAATAATGGAAATGAAGTTACATTTTTCACCTTTCCTATTGAACCAATCTCTGATCTTGTTAGGCAAGGAAAAAAAAATCACCTTTCTTTGTTAAGGTAAAATACTTCATCAGGAACAATTCTCTTGGCTTTTTGGAATTTGCATGGAAGTTTTTATGCAATGTGTTGCTTGATTTAATTTCTGGCATGATAATCTCTCTCCCTTGATGGATTTTCAGATACTTGAGAAGAAGAAAGATGATGGATTTGATCTATTTGAGAAAATCTTCCTCAATGAAGCAAACTGGCAATTTCAACTAATTACAACTAGAATGAATGAACACCACAGAGATGATCAGTAAAAAGCAAATAAAAAATGTTTCAATGGTGTTTAAATCTTGTGTTAACTTTCACTGGAAAATAAAATACTTGACTGAAAAGATATTAGGATCACCAGAGAGCTTCATGCCCAGTCTGTTTCATGTTCCATTTACATTTAGCTTGAATCTCCTACTCCTTCTCCTTTGCACTACAGATTTTATCCAGTGTTTTCTCTGCACCTCAGGTCTGCAGGTCTGGGGTAGAAAACTGTATTTATCTATACCATTTCTCACAGCTGGCAAGCCTTGGTCAATCTGCGGTCATTAATATGTGTATAAAAGTTTTATAACTTAAGGGATACCCAATTTTCCTCTTTGTCATTGGCATGGAAGCTCTTTGGATAAATAGACAAGCTCAAAAAATACCCAGTTATGTAACAAAATATTAAACCAAGCTTCAGGCCTACATGGCTGAAGTGGCTTCACTGGTTGAAATGTTGCCTCTTGACCATGTGGACATTGAAAATTCTGTACAAAACTTACAAATACCGTAAAATGGGAAGGCAATATAAATGTTGGGTTTGTGCATTAGGAGGTACAATGTAGAACAGCAAATTTTTCTTCTGTATCTCGTTTTATTCAACAGCAAGATCGCTGCAGCTTATTATGCCTCATTACGTTTTTAGCAAAATCAGCAAACAAGTTCAGGAACTGAATAACTAAAGAGGATCACACACAAAACTGTGCAGGAGGAGTCAGAAGTACAGAATTACAAGCTAAAAATCAGCTCTCTACAGTTCGTCTGTGACCCCTGATCACAGAGACACAGAAACCATCTGAGGGAACTGCTATTCAGGAGAGTAGATGTTTGAGTAATTATGGTAGGAGTTGCCTAGATCTTATGTTTTTATGCTTGACAGATGTGCCCCTCATGAAGAGAGGGCTGATTCAGTGCCGGGCTGGGGAAGGGGCACCTTGGTAGCATCAGTGGTTTGCTTCCACTACAATAAACTTCTTGAAGATACTAAAACATCTATTGTCTTCCATTAATGATGCAAGGGCTGCCCATCCCCAATACTCATCTCCTACAAGTGCCTGTAGGTGCTTTTTGTTTTCATTCAAGCCATCCTTTATACAAAGAATGATTTCTCACTTTTTACACTTTCAGCTGTTTCATACATAATTTTAAACATCAGTATTTCACTCTTTCAAAGGCAATATTTAAACATATTGTCAGTGGTAAATACTTTCCAGACAAATACTGACAAGGACAGACAGGAAATAATAAAGATTAGTAGGTTGATTTTTGCTCTAAACTGATCTTTGTTCTGTGTTGAATAAAACTTTAGCCAAAATCAAATGCCAAATTAATTTCTTCCTTCCTCAACTCCATTATCTATAGAACAGGAATATCAGTCTGCAACTGATGGTCACAGTCTCTTTTCTAGACTCTTAGGAAATCTTCCAATGTAAATATTAAAAATGTTTGGACAGTACCAATCTATAAAAGCTGATGGAAGGTCTCACTGGCTAAGCTGACTGCTCCTTAATGGCACCCCCAAGTGCTATCCGTCATTCAGCAGGACAGGCTGCAATATCAACCATGCCCACACCTCAGAGGTTGAGGTCACTGCTGGAGTGTCTTGTCTCCCTCTGCACTGCACTATGACAGCGTGCGAAGTCGCAGGTCCATGCTCCTTTAGACCATTCCAGCCTTTCTGCCGCACATGACCTTTCTGAATCGTGAGGAGCTTGCGACCTACATCACCCCCTTTCCTTAAAAGACATGAGGGTAGTGCTCTCCCCGTTATAAGCCTCAGCATTAAATGAAATCTCAGCGCACAGACCCAACATATTTCTACAGCTTTGGAGGACAAGAGCAGCTGGGGCACGTGTCTCCGCCATGAGGTAAGCAAATGCATCTGAAACTGCAGACTGGGGCACTGCTGGGGCAGCCACCCCCCCACAGACACTGGGCAGGATCGCCCCCGGCCTACTGCACCTTGATTTGTCCATTTGGTCAGGTATTTTTCATTCACATGTACAGCATGTTTTTTGAAGGGTTCTGCTGGGGCATGTCCCTGGCATTCCCATCACCAGCTGGAGCACAAGTCACATGCAGAGCAGTTGCCATTTGATGATAAGCCCATGCTGCACCAGCTCAGGTGTTGCTACTGCATGCACTCAGCATGGTACCCAGCATCTTTTCTGCCAGGGAAGCCATCCTAGACCACATCTGCACCAGGCTTTGGTGGCGGAGAGCCCCTGACCAGTAATGTGCCCAAGCAGCTGGTGTGCAGGTGGGCTCTCAAGGAGCCGCTGCCACAGAAAGAGCGGCCCAACCTTTCCCTTGTCTTGTCTGATGCAGACGACACACTCTTTCTGAACTCCAGTCTGCCCTAGTACGCTGGAGGTATCCAAGACTGACCGATCTGATGTGGCATGAGCAGGTGACGAGTTGTGCCACTGGGGCAGTTAACACCAAAAAGGGAGCAGGCTGTCAGCATTCAACACCTGGATCAGGCAGCAGCGTTCGGGCACTTCCCGGGGCCTTTGCAGAATTCTTGGTAGCTTGCGTGTCTGGCAAAGATGGGTGTAGTAAACCTTAGACCTCCCCTGGTATTTTTTGGCAAGGTTGAGGCTCTTCATATGGAGTATTTTAGGAGAACTCAATGTGTACATCTGTTGGCATGTCTTCGTGTTGGTTTCAAAGGTACTGCTCTTGACTAAAAGTGTGAATAATCTATACCAACACTATGGGTTCCCTCACAGGTCAGGATGGGCACTTCATCTTAATGGTGTTAAAAATCTGTGGTTGTTTTGGAACCGCAGAGGGTATTCATTTACCTTAGGGAACACAGTGTATTGATGTGCTTTAAATATGAAAAGCACAATTTCCACTTAGAAGCCACAATGAATCTGTAGTGAATCTGATAAAATTGATTATTGCATTATTGCCTGATTATTGCATAGAAAAAGTGCAGATATTCCCCTCCAAGTTCTTTGTGGCAAAAGCTCCTCAAGTTTTCAGGTAGTAGGCAGGAAATTCCCTTACTCTATCTTCATTTTCAATGTATCGTGATCCTACAATGTTATGTTGAGTGTAAGGTAGAAGGTGCATTTTCTCTGTCATACTTTCTAAATTCTCTAGGACTGCTGTATCTCATCTTGCATAACACAGCAGATGGGAGAGAGAACAGAGCGGGGCAGAATCCAGTAACATCCTTTGGATGGTTGGACTGGCAGATTGCAGGAAACTGTGTTGATGGTACCTGCCAAGTCACCAATCAGTCTGAATCAATTAATTGTCAAACTGGCACACAACTCCTAGCAGGAAGCTCCATGTCTCATTCCGGTTGGTCTTCTTTGTTTTTCTATTTTTATCAATCCAATGTCACATCTATTAAAAAAATAACTTCATTCTTTTGTATGAAGGTTCATCTTTTTGTTTACTGACATCTTGAGCATCCATACTTCTTATAACTCTCAAGATAATGCATCAAAGTCAGTGCAGCCTGATTTTGCTAGTGTTTAATGTTTTCTGGATAACAAATTGTTTTCAGGAAGTGAAAATATTATTCAAGGGAAGATATGTTTAAGACATCAGAAGTTAAACCATCAGTGACAATACTGGAAAAGAAAATATGTTTTATTTCTTCATTAGCAACATCCTCAAGCAACTACACTTAAAAGTTTTATTTTCTAGTTTTGTATGCCTCTTTCTCCGGCAATAATATTGCTGTTGGCTTCACATAAATGACCTTGTTTATGTCTTCATATTTATTCATAGCACCAAGCTATGATATAGTGT
The DNA here is from genome assembly GCA_027574665.1 of Rhynochetos jubatus. Taxonomy (NCBI): domain Eukaryota; kingdom Metazoa; phylum Chordata; class Aves; order Eurypygiformes; family Rhynochetidae; genus Rhynochetos; species Rhynochetos jubatus. Next base: position 38,349,654 of record CM050654.1, on the reverse strand, counting down.
ACAAATGTAATATACACATGACTAACAGCATTTAAATTAAATACGGTCTGTAGCAGAGGCAGCTCTTTCCTTGGGGACAGTGAGGTCCATCCCCACCAATCTCATTCCTGTTCATAAAATCTTTCTGAGACTTATTTCCTCCGGGTCAGAGGGCATGCCAGCCCCATGCTGCTCTGGGGCAGTAGGCACACACAGATCAGGAGATGCCAGTGCAGCCCTCGTGGGCATCCCCACCATGTAGGGAGCATTACAGTTGCCCTTTGCCTGTGGATTATTTTCTTCTGGCTTGTTTTCACACCAGATCTAGCTCTGCCTCATCTCCCTGCCTGTCCAAAGGCCTGTAGAGGTACAAGGCTCCAGCCTCATCAGGAGCAGCATTTCACAGCACAGTGGGAGCATCCCACATCCTCATACCCGCCGCCACAAAATCTGGGTAACATTGATTAAAGCTGCTGTGTTATGGACAGAAACTACCTGCCGGGCTGCACCAGCACTCCCAAATCCATGTCCCCACTGGTGTTTAGGTAAAATGTAATGCTCTTCGTAAGTGGTTTGGGAGCTGCAATGTGAGCTCTGTGCAAAGAACTGCTCTTCAGTGGACTCAGTCGGCAAAAAAGTTTATTTTTCACAAGTGTAACTTTCTTTAAGATGTTTTTTGTCAGTGTGTGGAAGGCACGATACGCTTGTTAAAGTGGGGGCCTGGCCCGTAGGTAGCAGGTGTTCCCTTCCAGTCCCACGTTGCCATCAGCGGTCTCAAGACATATGTCATTGTGCACAGAAAGGTAGTCTGAGCTGGAGCAAAAATGCATATGTAACTAGCTAAGTTTGCACCGAATGAAAAAGAGTTCTGTTCTGAAAAGAAATGAATGTTAAACACTACAGCCTGTGCAGCATCCAGGAGAGTCTCATAACCTAAGGTGGTCTCAAAGGTTTGACACTGGGTGGCCAGTGCCAGACATATCCCGCAAGTGATGAAGGACTTTGGGTCCTGCCAGCCATAAACCATCTCTATTAATGCCAGATCTTTACACTAGATTTGTCCTGATGTCTCCACTCTCTCAAAGGAACCAGTGCATGCAACATGGATTTTGTGTCAGTGTTACAACAATGAAGGAAGACAAATATTGGAAGTTTCAGTTTCCAGTGGTAATGATGAGCTTGGCATCTTCTCACACAAATATAACCCATCAAAAATTTCCTGAACACATTCGAATCAGCTGAGTGGGTTCAGCCTAGGCTAGTGCTCTGCGTCAAGTGCCCACAGTGCCTCTAACCTGGTAGCAGAAGCCCTGCCAGATGACAACTGAGCAGGGATCTTGGGTAGCCTGTGGTCTGTCATCTCCGCGGTCTCAGCCTTCTCCTAGACTGCAGACATTACTCCCATCCTTGTCAGAATGGAACTGCACTGAGGCAATATTCACCCTGGATCTAGCAAGCCCGAGCACTAGAGAGAAAATGGCCAAAAAACAAGAATAAGAACTGACATGATTTTCAGAAACACAGATCCTCTGAAGACCCAAGCATAAATGCACAAGTGCATGTCTGTCATGGAGGTGAAATAATTGCCTGCACACAAAAACTGAGAATTTCGGTGCACAACTTTTCCCAGAGCCCAACACTCACATGCCCAAATATAGAATTGCATGTGAAATCTGAGTAATTTTTAATGTGTTTTAATCCAGCCCTTAGGGTTTATTCGGATACTTGCCACTCTGTTCCCACATCAGTGCATTATTCAATAATAAGTTAAACCTATTAGAAAGTTGCTTTGTGTTGACTGAAGGATAGAGTTTGAACTGCTGCACAAAGGATTTTTCCAGTGATGAACCTAGTGTATGGTGACTCTCTTTCTACACTTGTCCAATTAATTTTGTTTCTAAACTGGAAAAAGCCCCCCCACCTGTGTATCAGGATAGTTCCTGTTATACTTCAATGTGATTTTGATTACATTATACAACAGAAGTAGCACTGGCCTTCCTTCAAGTCTAGGTGAGAAGCTAATTGGTTTCAAACTGTTTTAAATATGCTGAAGTTATAGTTGTCAATTATTTTTCTGGAACAATAGTAATTTCTCAGACTGAACTCTGCCTTGTTAAAGAGCTTTAAAAGCTAGAAGAATTAAATAACTGACATTATTTTCCTTGTTTTCCTCTGCTTTCACATTCAGAATCCTTTGGTTCCTGACCTCCAGATCCTGTTAATTTCGATCAGCTTTCATTCTGAATTTAAAGAGTGTGCTGTGTTCTCTTCTTTTAAATGAGCACTGTGTTAATATATTTTACATTGCTTAAAGTTACTTGAGGGGCTGGTGCCGAAGGAGACGTGGCAATATCATTTAATACGCTTGCTATTCAGGTTTACTTTTGATGTATTTTACTGATCTAATCAATAATTTTAAAGCAGCATTGCACCATTTTTGTAGGCATCTCTCGTCTAAGTGATTACAAATTCTTTTTTCGTAGATATTCAAGGCTAATATGCTGTTACAAAATTTAACTGTAGAGATGCAGTAGTGCTGAATGCGCATAGAGTTGCCTCCAAAATTCCAATTGAAAGTTGCACAAAAGTACTATCCAGTTTCCAAAAAGAGAAATGCTTCTACAAACAATGCATTATATGTGTGTTTGTCACAGCACTGCATTCAAAACACATGTCTGGTTACTCCAGATCCAGCAGTCTGTTAGTATTCTCTGGGTAATGTATTGTTGTCACAGAACATTTATCACTTTTGATACATAATTATCTGTAAAACAGGGATTAGGATTTTGTTGGGTAAGGCCCAGCCGTATGTGAAATCAGAACAAGGGTCATTACCTTTAATGACTTTTTATCTATTCAGATGCTGGAACAATTACCGTTTGGAAAAAGGAGGACCAGGAGTGAGAATGGGCATATTCCAAGGTGTTTGAGGCATCTGTTTGCCTGGATCAGTGTGCAAGAGGAAACAGGAAATCAAGAGATTCAAACAAAAATTAGGAGCTAATCCTCCTCAAAGGCACGTAGCAAACCCCATTGCTGGGAATGGAGCTGGAGACAAATGGGATGTTGATGAAGCGGTGTCTGGATTTCGTGATGGAAGAAGGAGGATATCCTTGGCTGCATATGGCCAGAGCCATTTTTTTTTTTCCAGTTTTAGCACTGATTTCAGAAGTGATTTAGGGATTAACCAAGGAAATTAATAGATTTGATATTGAAGCCTAGGGGAGTGTGCTTTAGATTTGAAGGGTTTGTACATGAAAAGCCAATATATATTTTATGAGTATTAGGAATACAGGATTCACCTTGCCAGATCAGATTAATGTAGTGCAAGATCCGTCTATCATCACTGGCCAATACTGATGTCTGATACAGCTCAAGCAGTTCTTGGATTTGTCTATAACAACTGCTCACCCTGACCCTGAGCAGCCAGGTAACTTCTCGCCTGGTGTGCAGGTTTTTATGACCCTCATATATTTCTATGTTCTCAGTGTAACTGCAGACATTTTATTGGGGTATTTTTGTTTTATTTCAAATAGTTTTTCTAACCTCCTTTGAATCTTACTAAGCTGCCCTATTATTAGCTGTAAGGCTGAGCTGGTGTCACTGCAGCTCGGTATGTTTATCTATCTAAAAGGCTGCATAAAAAAGGATGCTTATAAAACCAGACGTACCCCTCCAAAAACCGGAGCACAGACATCTGATTCTGCTCCCATTGACATCAGGGGAACTGCTGCCTTGTGACATATGTGGGAAGAAGAGGAGATCCTGCAGGTGTGGGTTTTTACGGCTTTATGCTAGGTGCCACGAAGTCGTGATCAAAGCTGTGCAGTCTGAGGTGCGCGTAGTGCTTGCGAGCAAGATCTGAGCGGCTGCTGTGGCCTTTCCGAGACAGCGGGCTGATGCACGGTGGGCACAGATGAGGAGAGCGTTTGCAGAAGCTCCAAATATCCTTTAAAGAACTGCTTGTTTCTCCTACCCCTGGCAAGCTCATCTTCCCACTTACCTCCTAGTTAAAGTTAACTGAAGCACCAAGGGGACCCCCTGCCCTGCCTGTGGGAGAAGGCTTTTTGGAGCACATGGAGGGGAAAGGGAACTTTACTGACATCTTGAGCATCCATACTTCTTATAACCCTCAAGATAATGCATCAAAGTCAGTACAGCCAATTTTTCTTGTCCTCTGGTGACTTTAGTCATGCAAAGACGCTCCTGCAGAGAGGGTCATGAAACCAAGATAAATGTTATGAAAATGGGCTAGATGATCACTGTAGGTCCCTTCCAACGGAAAGTATTCTATTCTGTTCTGTTCTGTTCTATTCTATTCTATTCTAGTCCAGTCTAGACTAGTCTAGACTAGTCTATGCTATGTTATTCTAACTACCAAATGCCCCCAAAAGAACAATCCGATAGAAAATACCTGCTAATATAATGTGTGCTGCAACTGTGGGCTGGGATGAAGAGGGGTTTGGAACAGCTTTTTTTTCTGTTCAGTTCAAAATGTACTTACTGACTTCAGAGATCAGGCTGCAAGACCCAGAAAACAATTCTTTCTTCAGATCGAGAGTACGAGCTGCAGCTGCTTGCTCATTCTGCCAACATGTCCCCAGTCCAACGAGGAGGGGACACATATTGAGGAGTGCAAGCAATTTGCTTTTCACACCGATTCAGTTTTTGGCCCCATCACTAAGATTAATTCTTCTCCTTTGTAGCTAATAACACCTTTAACTAGCGCAACAAAACCAGTTTTATGAATGTCAGTCAACAAATCTTCAGCCAGGTTGCCCGTTACTGTGATTGGTTTGCAGGAGAGACATCTGTCCGATGGCAACTTGACCAAGATCACTGGCAGAGCAGCAGCCGCAGTCCCATGTGCCAACATCGAGCTGGTAACCTCCAAGGACTAAATGAAAAGTTGAGATTTTTCTGAGTTCTGTTACCAGTGCTCTGAAATTTCCCGTCTGTTTCTAAAAAATGCTCTTTATTTCTCACTTGGCATAGGAAATGCCCCAGAATGCAGCACAAAGCTTTAGAAGCAAAATAGCCTGCTTTCATGGCGTCTATGCACAGCCTTTTCTCGAAGGTCTTATTTTCGTTATCCAAAAGATACTCGGTCAAAATTCAGCCCCCATCACAGTCACAGCCTGAATAAAATTTAAATTTTCTGAATAAAATAAAATCCCAGCTAAGTATATCCTGAAACTGGAACCTAGGGCTGAAATGTAAATCCCTTGGATCAGAACATGAACCCATTTTAAGTCCAAATCCACAATGCACCTATTCCTCAGTTACGACATAGTTGCATTCACATGAGAAAAGCTATTTTTGTAAAACATTGGCTTTTGATGGCAGGAATCTTAGATCTAATTTCTACAGTTGGAGGCAGAGCAGCCATGAAACATATGTTGTGAAATGCAGAACAGAGAATCTGACCCTCCACTCCAGCACTTCTCAGCCTCCTGCTCCCTAGCATCCTTTTCTGAGCCCTCAGGTCCCAGTTTGTGCACAAAGTGCCAGATTTTCCCTCCTTTCTGTGCCAGACCCAATCTCATGTCTGTTCCAAGTACGGTTTTGGCAATGGTTTAAGCGTTTGGTCGAAGTGCGTGTGTTTTAACCGGTACGCTTTTTCCACACAATTCCTTTACAGGAACATGCCAGGCTGATTTGAAAGTGCCTGATATTTCTTAAAGGCTTATTTGCCTTTCCACCCAGGAACGGGGATGCTCTTAAAAAGCACAGTTATGTTGGAATAACCGGATCTACGCCAATACAGGTGAAGTGGTGCAACCTCCCAGCACTTGCAATGCTTTTCTCCAGTTTGCAGCTTCACTCCTTGCCATGACAATGTAAGCTCTGCTTTTGTCACGTTTAGCATCTCTAAGTCCCCATGACAGTGTCTCAGGGCAGGGTGGACAGAGCCCACCATTCCTCTGCTGTAATATCCAGGTCTTTTTAAAAGTAAATGTAATCAATTGTCCAACTTTGAACTTCCAACATGCCCTGAAGCTGGCTGAGCATATTCTTCCATCTTCAGTTTCTAATACGCCTCTGTTTGTCCTTGTTGTACAGGTATTCCTTGGCTAGACACGACTGTCAACTTTGCTGGAGACACAGTGTAAATATTTTGCACTTGTACAGCAGTGTACTTACTGAAGGAAATTGTGCTGCATACCAGTCTGTGCTGGGTTAACAGAAAAAGCAAGTTTTCTCATCTCTTTGGAGCAACTCAATCTGTAGTGTGGTGCATGATTTAGCAGCATTTGTGATGTTTCCCTGATTAATTCTTAAACAGGTCTCCTAGCAACAGACGAAGGGAGACCACAAGTACTTTGCCATAGGAGAAACATCTTTGTATTTTTGCATGGTGTCAAGTATTAGGATTCTTACTTTTCCATTTATGAATGTGCTCAGAGGTCCCTGGCATACAGTCACTTCTCCACATATATATTCCTGAGATAAGGCACTGGGTTAGGGAAGCTTCTGTAGGCATGATAGAAATAAGAAAATTATGTAATTTCTTAAAATCCTAGCAACTGGATTTGAAATTCAAAGTAATTACTTGGTTAAAGTATTTCTTAAAGGATACCAGCTCAATTTTAGAGATTTTTAGGATATCTTCTGTACCCTTCCAGATAATTCATGGATGGAAAGAGTGAGAAATCCAAGGTGAGACTTTTTTTTTTTTTTTTTTTTTTGGTGTTTCCTTACACAGAAAACTGTATTTGCAATTAATTCCCACTGTCACAGAAATGATGCATAAATATATGAGTTTGAACTCCTGTCCAATATGATCAGAAAATTTGATATTAGAATGTGACCTTTATATTTTCTTTATATGTGAAACTGAAATAAGACTGCAATGGAATAAATGCACTGTTTCCATTACTTCTTTCTATCTTCCAGCCTATAAAAGCGTACTCCTTTAAAAATTAGACACAGTGCCTACCAAAGAAAGTGTCATTAACAAAAAAGCAGCATGTTTCCACTGAAACACAAAGTATCAGCAGAACTCATCTGTGATTTGAATTAAAATTGTACCAAAAGACTGCAGCACTGTGCATCCTCCTGGAAAAATAAAGGCGGAGCCTCCATGCCAGATTTGTCTTTGCACTCAAGGAAATCTCCCGTTAAGCATGCTAGGAGGGAAAAAGCTAGTATTTTCCTAGTAAAACAACCAGTTAACCCAGGGAAAAGACAGTCGGATAACTGTAAGTTGTTAAATCCTTAATTAAAGGACAGTACAAAGGAATCTCAGCAGACACACCTGGAAGGTGTTTGTCTTCTTTCCAGTTCTAATAAAATTGTTCTTTCAATGGATTTATTAATTGACTTTAGGATTAGATGTTTTCCTTAAACTTGATTAAGGTTACTTCCTGACCTGGAAGTAAAATTAACGTAACACTAGAACATGGATACCAAAGTGGAAAAGGAGTTAAAGTGCTATACAGTTGAGAAATAAGCATAAGTACTTATTTGAGGGACATGACCTCTTTAGGAAGCGAAATATAACAAAACAGATTTGTTTTCCTAGAAATTATATCTGGGGAAGCAGGACTTTATGTGAAATTAATCCCAACTTTAGAGTGAATATTCTGTGTGTGTGGATTATTGCTTGTGCAAAGATTTGCAGGAGTGAGCTCTCAGCATACATTCCTGGGTCATTCCCTTCAAAGCAAGCCTTGAAAGCTAAATCCTAAGTTGCTGTCATTTCTGAAGACCCTGTAAGTAGGAAGGATGGCCTGAGAGGCAGGTTTGGGTTCTCCTGTTCCGGGGAGCAGGGAGGGGATCATGAGGTCTGCTATCCCCAGGCACACGTGCTGGGCTGCTGCTCCATCCTGCACCCAGAGCTCAGCACTGCTCCCAGCTCAGCTCATCCCCCGCTTAGCTGCTTCCTAGGGCAGATGCCTTCAAAAGCACAAAGCCTCAGCTCCCCTAGTTCCGCTTCTCAGCGCTCTGCTCTCTGCACTGCAAGCAGGCAGTTCTCTACGCTGAGAAACAGCTTGGCAATTTGAAGAAGCGTATAAGACTATCCATCATTAATATGGAGCCTTGAAAGTATGTTTAATTTTGTTGTCTTCAAGAAACCGGCAGACTAAAATTCCAGCTGCTCAAAATATGTCAGTGTTAACTGCAACTGCAGGGCTTTGAGAGTAAATCGTAGAAACCACGTTGATTTATACATCTGCCTGCTTTCGCAGTGCAAAGATCGGTCTCTGGTTTTTATCACTGGTTCATTATTGGTGCAACCTACCACAATTGTTTGATTTCTATTCTCAAATTTTGGATAGTTCAAAATGTGGAGCCAGCTCCTTAAGAAGCTGCTGTCTTCGGAGAGTTTAAATTGCATTGGCACAATCCAGTTACGATTTTCTTGACTCACGCTAGTAGGATACCCCTCCAAAGAAACACCTTCGCAGCCAAGGCCATCTTACAGCATCAATACCCTGCTTCTCTCACAGAAAGGTGTTTCAGAAGACACAGGGTAGCGTGGTTTCCATATCCTTTCAGCAGATGGCATCAATTAATCCATCTACTAACTCAAAATGTTAATATTTTATAAGAATGAGAGAACATTCACTTATTTTATTCCCCTTCCCACAGGCATGCACTTAAAAAATGTTTCCTAACTTATCTTAATTCATATCTCCTATTTCATAATTACCATTTTACTGTACTTTCTGCCCCTGTCATAGCTTAGTTGTGTTTTTTGAAATTTAATCAAATAATAATTAAATTCTGAGGGTAACACCTCTGGTTATCTCTTCATAATTAAACTTTACTTTCTTTCTTCAGAAATATTTGAAAGGAAAAGGCAATTGCTTGTAAGAATGCATGCATATCATTTGTGTGTAAGTTTGATGACTGAAGTGACTTTGGCAGGGAATTCAGAGGAGATACACTTAATGCATTCAGATACTGGCTTTTTGGCTTTTTTCTGTTTTCATTTGGGACTGGTTGGCTAGTTTCAAGAAGTCTCAAATGCATGCTGAACACAAAACCCAGGACGGTTATGTCTTCTATCATCTTAAACATTGTTTTTACTGAGCAAGGTAGGCAATACAAATCATTCTCTCTTTTACCTCCCCTCACAGGCAGACTGAACTATGCTACTCTTTAACATAACTCAAAATTCTTCCCTATATATGTTCAAGGAGGATCTATCAATATTGGCATGATGGGGCATTGGATTTTCCCTGAAAACCTAGGGCAAAATTCAGATCCCAGTTTGCTGAAGCGGAGTGAGTCAGAATTAGAGTGCTATTAGAACGGTGAGATCTGCACCCAGGCTACTATTCTGCTTAGACAACAATCTTTCTTTGCTTGTGGCAAGGGTTACTTGGCATCTGAGATTCACAAAGGAACAAAAAAGGCACACCATAACCCTTTCAATATTTCAGAGTTTACACTGACAAAATAGTTCTTAATATTTTATTGGACTATCTCCTCACTAGATGGCTTGAGGGTGTTTTTCTCAAAATAAATAATGGTCAAGATCTACAACAATAGTTTTTTATTCCATGGTTACTTACAGTCCCATGATTAAGTCATGAAACTGCAGAATATGCAAAGAGGTGATTATAACATTCTCAGTATCAAGCAAGGTGTCTGAAAAGGGTTAGCCGTGCAAGCATGTCCCCAGCTGTGACTGATGTGGCAGTGGGTAGAAAGAACATAGTTTTAGTCTATCAGGAACAGAAAGTGAGATTTGAAAAGTGATGTCAGAGATGAGCAGGGAAAATGATTATGATGATAGAGAAAGCGATGCAAGTTTCCCCAAAGCTGAACTTACAGCAGGGCAAAGAGAGGAAACAGTAAATAATAATCAGTTCATGTGTTGCGGGCAGAATGATGTGGTTGTTCTTTGTTAGGTGGAATAATTCTGCAAGTAAAATTGGCTGTGAAGTGTTGCACATCAGTGTTTCTTACCTTATTAGATTACAAGGTTTTACAGCTCTCTCCCAGAACCTGATAACAGTTCAGAGTCCCTCTCCTTACACAACCCTTGACAACTATACAACATTTTAAATTTAATTACTTTAGCTGAAACCGTTCCTTGCACAAAGGTTGCTTTCATATTAATTAATCTGCTTCCTCCATATTTCACAATTCTTTTTTGTATCCTTCATGATGTTTCAGACATGGATAAAATTCATACCAGATCCATATGTCTATATATTTGCTGTTGCTTTGCATTTGTACCTGGGTTTTTTTATTTAAACTTACATTGAAAAGCTACTTTTAAAAATATTATAAAACTTTTCAGAATGTCATCTAATTATAATATACTTTCTTTTTTATTATGTGAGAACTGTTATCCTCAGTATGAACACTAATCTCATTCATATAACAGCTACCTGAGGAAACTACTGGGCATTTGGCTTTTTAATGCAATCCAAGAGCTGGAATAACTTAAGCCATTAGAAAACCAGCAGGAAGTCTGCAGATCACTATCCAGTTGTCCACAACAACAATATTCCAGAGCAGTTAGCACCTAATGTAATTAATTTCCTTGGGAAAAAAAAAAATAGAGAGCGCTATCTCCCTGGGTTTATAATGTCTAGTTTTTAATCCTATAATTACCAATGCAGTAGCATAATTTAGCAGCATGAGATATTCAAAGTTATCAGCTTTGCTACCCAAATTAGAACCCTTAGCCTCTTCTAGTTCATACTATCTCAAAATAATTATAATAATAATAATAATTAAAAAAAAAAAAACACACAGCAGGAATCTCACATCTGTCTTGTGTCTGCATACAGTCCGTTTGCTGACAAAAATGAGCATCTCATTCTTTTCCAGCGGTTCTCAGAAGCTGGGCTGGCAGAGGAAAATCCTCTGGCATTCTCACACTTTTCTGTACCAAATCACAGTAAAAGAGTTCTGGATCTCAGAGATCTGGATCTCTGGATCTCTGGGACTCTTGATCAAGGACAGGCGGCTGCAACCCAGGAAAAGGAGAGTGCTTGAAAAACTGCTGCTCCTAGCTGCAATAGTCTCAGCTATTCCCATTCTGGAAAGGTTTGCAGGTTATTGGACCAGCAAAATCCTCACAAATAATACTCACAAGCATTAGAAAACCGTGAAGAGTGTCTTCTCAGATCTTTACAAGCATGAGTTTTGTTATCAGAAAGCTAGAAGAAAATAGGGTTTTTTCCACCTTAATTTTCTTATTTCTTAGGATAAAAAAACAACCAAACATCCCTTGCCTAAATATCAAACTGTGCCCTACAGACTTAGGGGAATTTTCTAGTTTAAATTAAAGAAAAAGAAAAGTGCTGGTAAGATCAACTGTGGTGACCATTGTCATTGGCCTGCCACAAGAAAGTCAAGAAATCTGAAGTAGCCTGCTGTGACACCAATGTCTTTATTTTTGCATTAATTGCGCTTGAGTGTAAGGCTGTGTTTTGCTTTATGTAGATCTGTTAATATAATGGTGAAAGGCAGGGGTCAGCTGAAGTTTGGAACAGTCTAGTCTTCAGGCGACGCTGGCCATGTAGATAGAAGGGAGGTCTTGTTATGACAACTTTGTTGAGGGTCAATATTCGAGGTTTAGGTTTTTCTGGACCCTGCTTAATTTGTTTCAGATTTTGGTAAAAAACAGAGGAACTCCATCTTCAGGGGATGCACTGCAGTATGGCAGGAGCAGAGTATGTATTAACAGTAAGATACCAGGTCTTGAATTCAGTTACATCATTAGGGATCTACTGATAAAAGGATTATTAATTTGGTAAATTATAACAATATATTAAGTGTAACATAAAGAAAAAAAATATAGCCAACTTCTAGTTCAAGGTATTTTTTACTTTCTTCTTTTTTCTTTCCACCCCCCCCCCCCCCCCATATTAAGGATAAATAGTGAAAAGTACATGGTTTTCACTGCAGATTTTACCATGTAATTATGACTACACCTTAAACCATGAAAGATGAGGCATGGAATACCAAGAATTATCCATGCTACAGAACAAAGGAGAAGCTATTAGCATAGTTTTGTTCACAGCTCCTCTTTACAAACAACAGCAAGCAGGGGGGAGGACGGGGAAATGAGAAGACGACAGTTTATTACTGGCAAAAGCTTCAAATCTGGGGAGCCTGACACAAGATTCAGAATGTGACAATTTAAATATATGAAATTTCAGAAGATCAGGAACACTATTCTGAATGGCTTATTGAAACACACTACACAATCATCTGCCACAAAAGTGGAGCCATTTAATTTTAAGGCAATTTTAAAATCAAAGTGAACACATCTCTCATTCCAAGTGAGTGAGATTTGGCAGGTCCTTTACAGAGGAGAAGAGTTAAGCCCTGTGCAGACTGTAAAGTTCTGGTTCATAGAGGCAGAAACTACAGAGAGGAAAAAAATCCTTCACAACATCCATGACTGAGGGGAAAAGGGTGCCCCTGAAAATCAGAAGGGAAATCAGAGGAGTCATTGGTGTGGGATTTTTATCTCCAGATCAAAGGGTTTCGAGCAATAGAGGCTGTTTATGCAAGAAAAAACATCTTTAGAGCAGGGAGAAGGAAAAAAGATAACAAGCACATGGGAGTATTTGCTCTAAGATGTCAATGAAAAATAAGCATTCATTACTAGAGAAGAAACATTTGCACAGTTCAGCAAACAGTCGATGAACAACGGAGGAAAAGGCAGGAAGCACAACAAATTTTGGGTGTGATCACAAGAAACGAGCTTAATAATCTTAAACTCCTGTGTGACTGAATGGCTTTGTAACTCAGTTTGGACCATCAGTGTGAATGAGACAAATAATTTGATGCACAGGGAAAACCAGGCTGAACTCTGCAAAAGTGTCTAGCGATCAAATCTATTAAGTTATTCAAGTAAGTAAACAGGTACAGAAGGATCATTGTGGGTTTTTCAAAAACACCTGGACACTTCAACATACCTTTGGCCCTAGCTCAGGTTCTCGAAATGACCTAGGGTCAGATTTGTGGAGTTATTCAACAATCTAAAATATATACAGAAGTACTAATGGGACCTACATAATTGCTTAACTAATTCAATTAATTGACTTCTGTGAAAAATTTCAATTAATATATTCCACTGAGCTTCAAAAAAGGAATTGCAAATGCTGAGAATTTATTCATTAAGAGCCCATCTTTACAATCTGGTGTGTAAGAATAACAATGTTAAATGCTCTTTGTTGGCATCAGATGTATCTTTTGACCACCTAAATCCAAGCAGCCTGAAGCTATCATCTTCTGTACTCTAGACTGTTCGCTATGACTTTACCAAACATGGCAAGGCAATTTCACTATTATTTCTCCTAGCATTAAATCTGAGTTTTATCTTGAGATGTATCAATATGATTTTGGCTCCATCTGCACTTGCTAAGCAAAATTAATTGGAATCGCATTTACCATGGCCAAACTGAAATTAAATAAGATTATTAAAATGGGGACTTTTTTTTTTTTCTGTTTTAGGTAGAGTTAAAACAGAGATTTTTCCTGTTCTCTCCTGGCTGTGAAATTGTTTCTATTCACTCTTAAATCCAAAGAAATAGAAGAGAATTCAGCATATTACTCTGCTTTTTCTTTCCTCTATTACCAGTTAAAAACACAATCCATGCACTCCTTTTCATTTTAAAACCCCAATAGGAGAATTGTAGGCTCTTCTATTTCTTAAAAAGAGTACCATTTTGAAAATATACAGGGAAAATGATTAATAAAAAATGGAACACCGGCACTGATTGAACATTAGTGTATACGCTCAACCACTAAGCCGGTCTGTGTAAGATATGCTCAGAACATTGTGCACATTCAGAATGAGAAAATTAGTTTAAAACTATCTGAGAACTTCTGAACTGCAGATTAAGTTCCATCATCCTCTGCAGAAAGGGAAAGCAATTGTTATCCGCTTGCTGTCAATAGAATCCAGGAAAGGAAAGCTTTGCACTCTCTTCATGTACATAGAATTGGCATGCAATTTTAATTTGTTTCTTGGGGAAGACCCTGAGGCTGTTTTCCTGTATTACCTCTAACTGTTTATTTTGTGTCCACTGGAAAGACCAGAAGAGGAATAAAAATTGAGTAAGAAAACCTTAAAAACATGTCAACATTTAATCTGCAGACCACCTCTGCCCAGAGTGCTTTTACCTAGCACTTGATATCCTGCATTGAATTGCACTTCTGATGGTTCTCTCTAACCTTGAGTTAAAGGTCCACCTCAAACCTTCCTCTGTCTAAGCAAAACTTTCAGGCTGAATTCCTAAGAGAGAAGATAATGATACTAGCTTCCACTTTGATTTTTAGAAGTCATTCAATTTCTGAAATAATTTCAATTAATAGAACATGGCAAAGGGTGTCTAAGACATCTTTCACTTCTGAAAAGAACACAAGCTTTCATCGCTAACTTGTCAATGCAATTAGCCATATTCTTGATCTGATGCATTTCTCCAAAGCACTACCTTTCTGTTTACTGTCAAGGACCACGTATCTATGACAAACCTTTCAAAATAAGTGAAAAGGTTAAAAACATGTACTCTGAGTTTGTGTTCAAACATTCTGCACATTCTCAAACACCCCCTTCCACAACTGATTTTCTGAGGACGTTTTTCATTCTTACTTTGGTGCTGCGGTTGCTACGCCTTTAGACATTGTGATACCATATGAGAAACCCCTAAATAACAGTGTATTGTGAGTGCTGACTTAGTAAATAACAAAACGAGAGCTTTACTGAACCACACAAAAGATCCATGTTTCCTTACATTTAACAAACTGCTGAAAGACCCGTAATTTAGATAGCAGGAACTAAGAAGTTCTGTGCTCTAAGTAGGGAAGAGATAAAGGGCTATAAGGCAGAGGAAGGGAAAAGATAAAAAGCATCACTGTAAGATCCATTTTTGATACTATCAATCCCTTTTAGCCATCCCTTTCAGCTAAAAGGTTTGTTTACGCCATCCTGGGGTTTTATTCCAAATGTCAAAGTGACAGGAGCGAAATGAAAAACATAGATTAGAAAGCAATTGCCCAAGTGCAATGTCCTCTGAGGTAGAGAAGAGTTGCTTTGTGAAGCCTTGGACAGGAAGAACATGACAGTTCGTTCATACTCCAGACTGAAAGTCAGCTGACCACAACAATACTGCTAAATCCCAGGATGCCCCTAAGTCTCTACTTGGGTTAATCAGCAATTGCTGCCTATACTACACCCACCACACTAGTTCCTGGAGTTTCCTTCAATGGAGGAAAGGGAAAATTGCTTCTCCCTGTCTTGACAGACCACGCCAAGGAGAGAGACTTTACTTTCAAGACAGTGGAGGTGAGTAACCTCATGCCCATAGTGTGCAGAGCTATTGCTCCTTGGAGCAGAATGGCCAGGTCTACACTGCAGAGCACTTGGTTTGCATTCCAATGGGTTGCATACGTCTCCTGTGATTAAGCAGGGATCATGGGAAGAAACTAGGATGCACACAACATGGACTGTCCAGAGCACAGGGTTTTGGAGCGACGTGGGAAACAATTCAAAAAGTCAGTGTAGGCTTAGGTCCTTTTTGGAGAAGGGCAAATAGGTATTTGCA
This sequence comes from Rhynochetos jubatus, assembly GCA_027574665.1. Classification (NCBI taxonomy): domain Eukaryota; kingdom Metazoa; phylum Chordata; class Aves; order Eurypygiformes; family Rhynochetidae; genus Rhynochetos; species Rhynochetos jubatus. The sequence continues at coordinate 38,334,148 of CM050654.1, read as the reverse complement.
CAAGCTTTCCGTATTGCCAGCAGCATCTCTACATGCTGCGCCAGTGTAAAACTGGGTCTGGTATATGGGACCATTGTTTATCCAAGGAAACGGACACTTGGTTCTTGATGTGCAAATCCAATATTTTATGTTATTTTGAAATGAAGGAAAAATACTTCTAAAAACTGGTGGGACTTTTTGGAGGAAACATAAAAAACGGTACTCTGCATAGCCATATGACATCTTTTAAATGCATGCAAACAACAACCAGTTTTTACAGCGTTGTCTCTGTACTAAATCTTGCAGCAGTCCTGTCTGCAGAGTCCTACACATTTTGGAACACCAAATAGCACTGATTGCTTCTCGTTTAGAGGTGCTGCTTGGCATCATTTTGTTACAAATGGCTTTCACTGAGCTTCCAAAGGGGTTCATGTGTTATCGGAAGACCTGGTGCCTATGATTCTTGGTCACTGTGGGGAATGATTAAAGTAGTCAAGGTGGTTATATTCATATGGCAAATTTAGCCAAGGCCTGTCTGTACAAGCACAACTACCAGGTTTTACTGTGTCCAAATCAGCACTCGTGCTCACTGCTCACACACTCACAAGCTCATGAAGGCTTGGGACTGGATTATCCAGAGGTGGGTAATTCTGCTGCTCTCTGTGTTCTTGCATGGAGGGACTCATGCAGCCCTGAGAGTTGTCTCAGTTCGGGCTGTGCCCTGAACTCCTAATGTTTCTAGCGGCAATGCAGGGATTGACTGTGTAAGTGATATGAGTCCGGCTCAGATTAAACGTGAGCAGAGCAGTTTAAACCATTCTTCAGCAGCCATTTAAACTAAACTGGATTGAATTAAGTACAGCCCTTTACAGTCCCAACATCTACGGCTGAGGAGAGCTTTAAAAAGCTGTCCTTGACACCTCTTAGCTTTTAGTTATTCTTATCTCCTTGTTTCTTTATGACTCTGTCATTCAATCCACCGTCCAAGCTACTACATCTTGCTCAGAAACAGCTCAGGACAATTGTCTGGTTTTAAGGAAAATAATATGATAGCTAAAGAGCAGAGAGTGTCTGAGGGCAAGACCAGGGCAGCAAGGGAGGAATAAGACCTCGAGAGTGGGAGTAGGGCTGGACGTACCTGCAGCTCCTCTTCCTCCTGTCCCTCTACATGGGCAGGTGAGGATATTTAGGCCTGAGCCTGATTCAGGCTGGAAAAATAGCATCTCTGGTCAAAGATGGACAGAGTAACACCTGGAGAGGGATAGCAGCTGTGGATAGCCTGATGTTAAAATTATTAGCAGCTCTCTTAGTAACAATTATGAGAATTGGATTGACAGTTTTCTTTCTAACATTTGTCTGCTCACTCATTTTTGTATGAATTAAGCATCATGTAATCATTTCTTTAAGAAATATTTATAACATTGTGGGTCTGACAGAAATATACTTAATAATAATTTGCGTATAGTCTGCCCCAAATTTAGATTCTGAGTTCTGTCATAAATCTGTCTATAACCCATTCTACTCTTAATCAAATTTTCATGAATCATAAATTATTTCAAAATATTTCACTGCAAATCATTGTTAACACTGTGGTGGGCTATAGGAGGGCTTCACCTGCTGGTCCCTGTAACTGTGTGCTCACAGGAGCCATGCTCCGGTCTGAGGGTCAGGCTGGGCTCTCTCTATTTGCTGGTCTCACCTTGTGCATGCATACACATCGCCACCTCGGTGACCTACTCAGATTTACTCAGCAGTAATCATATGTATAAAAAAGCATATTATTTTGTCCCCATAAAATATCATGAATATGTGAAGTGTGATCTGGTCTTCTCTCTGCTGGTTTGGGTCGAAGAGCACTGTGTTTTACACATATATAGGAGGGGACCAGTGCTGGTTTGGTGCCCGTGTTCATGCTGTTCTTGCTCAAGCAACAGTGAAGCACATTGCAGCACAGATTAGAGCAAGGCTTGATGCTCCCAGTGCACCCTCACACTGAAATGTTCAAGAAACCAGAGGGGATCCATGCAGCCAGTACTCAGATATCCTTTTTAATCAGGTGTTACTCTCTAGCTTTCAAATCCTGAATGGGGAAATATGTAGAAGCAGCACAAGAGACATAACCCACTGTGTGCATATAATTAAAAAACAGAAGCAGCATAATTAAAATGATAACTGAGGGATAAAGGTAACCAGTCTTCAAAGGTGATTTGAAAAAGCACCAGGGTGAAATGGGATTTTTGCCATTAACTTCACTAGGGCTGGGCTTTCCCTACAAATTTAACACCTTCCTAGGTGTCCAACCTAGTTTTTCTACCTGTTAGGAGCTACACAGATGAAAATTTTCATTGTGTCATACTTTCAAAAGAACGAGATAGAAAGTTGTCCCCTTAAAAAAAATTTAATTTTAGAGCGTAACATTGATTTTATCACTGAGTGCACTATTCCAGCATTTCCTTTTCCATTCAATAATATGTATGCAGCACCATGATGCAGAATGGTATTATAAAAAACATTTCACAGAGTGCAACTCTACATAATGGCTCATATTGCCTACACATATGTGCATAGGATCATAGAACGGTTTGGGTTGGAAGGGACCTTAAAGACCATCTAGTTCCAACCCCCCTGCCATGGGCAGGGACACCCTCCACTAGACCAGGTTGCTCCAAGCCTCATCCAGCCTGGCCTCGGACACTTCCAGGGATGGGGCATCCACAGCTTCTCTGGGCAACCTGTCCCAGTGCCTCCCCACCCTCTCCAGGAAGAGATACACACCATAAGTTTTATTTCAGGGAAAAAAAAAAGCGGAAATTTGTAGCATTTGTTACACTTATCAGACTAGAACACCTTTAAAAGGTTTCTTTTGAAAGATGTTTCTGTGTGACCAAAAGCAGTTAATAGTAGATCCTTGTTGAAGACCTCAAGCTATCTTTCTATAAAAGACTGATACTGTAAAGTCCTGTATATCTATTTCTGCTACGGTCTGTGAAAACCCAGTTGCACTGCTGCAGAAGGAGTTGTACTTGTGCAGTTGATTCTGTTTAGAAGGGCTGTGCTATGCATCTTGTCTGTGTTTTCACAACAATCCACTATTGCTTAATAACAATCCATAATGTTCTAAAAATAATAAGCCTAGGTGGTCTGGAAAACTAGAAAATGAAAATCCAGTCACATTTTCTCCAGAGGGAATTGATACATTTTGTTTTGCTCTATTCCCTAAAGGGTACAGCAGATGTACAGGTGCTAGGCTAGAAATTGTTATAATTACAAAACCTGTATTCAGTTCCTCGGAGAGCTTTGAAATTTTCAACATAGAGTAGAAACTCAAGCTTTGAAGAGAAAAAAAAAAATCCATATGCCCGAAAAACAATAGAGTACAGGATGATTTCCTGAATTATTTACTGCAGCAAGTCGATCATTAAGAAACACAGCACAACAAACAAAACTCAAAAGAAACACTGTAAATCCAAACAATATCAAAACCAAAATTTCTGGCCCACAAAGGGTTTTATATATATACATACATCTATTGTTTTACACTTTCTGCACCTACGGTGTGGATATATAAGAATGTGTACAGACTGACATCACTCTTCTCCCCACCCTATCTCTGTTGTCTGTGAATTGCAACTATTTGTTTTCCATGAGGAAAAAAGTCTTTATTACACTAACATAGGAAAATTAATTGAATTTGGTATGTTTGTATGCAGCTGCAGAAAAAAAAAAAGATGCTTACTCTATATTTGGAAACAATCTATCATTGGTGATGGCAATAAAAGAGAAAAGGTTTTCAGGTCCTTGCTTATAATTCCATTGTGTTCTTGGGTACCACACTGTTCTCAGAAGTCCAAGAAGCTATGAGTGAATTGTTTGGTTTCTTGGGCAGTTCCAAAGCTTATTGACATCGATATGATGCTTATAGCCTTGCATCAATACTGCTGGGATGCTCACATGTTCCTTCTACATCAAAATGTATAATTTATGGATATCTTCAGGAAACCAGAACATTTTATGTAGATCTGTCCCAATTATTTGACAATCTGCATTGTTCAAATTTCATCCCTTCCTCATATCATTTGAAATTTATATGGAAATTGATATGCACTGTGAGATGGTTTCAAATTTTTCCCGGGAGTTTGGCAAAACTGGAGTTTCCTTGTGTTTAGCATTTTAACCCCCTGTCGCATATACCTGCAGCCACTTTGTTACAGGGGAACACAGCAGCCATCTCAGGGATGGATGAGGAGAAGTTTAGCATAGTTGGTGCATGGAGCATTTGGTGATGGGCACAGCACCGAAGTATTAATACTGTGAAAACAGCTTTAAATCAGGTCCTGTGATGTACATACTTTTCCTTTTGATGGATGAGTATTTTTCTACTAGTCACTGTCACAGCTCCTGCTTAACTTCTTACATTTAGGAGATTGTGCTGAAGTAGTCAGTGAGTGAAAGAAGGGGCAGGAGATGTTGAGGGAGGAGGATGAGGGCAGAAGGCTGAAGGCAATGGCTCAGAACAATTAACTGAGCCTGGAGTAATCATCATGATGCCCTGTGAGACGACATGAACATGTTTGGGTATCCCCAAAGAGAATGAAGCAGGAACGGTGACTTCTATTTTTCTTAACTTTGATTTCTAGTCTGTTTGTGGACTGTGTGCTGTGTGCTACTCCTTACTTAGCACGGTTTACAAATAAAAGCCCAATACCAACCATTGCTAAACTTATTTGATAAATAATCTGTTATAATAGCAAAACCCCACTCTAGCAGAAAACCTGAAAGCTATTATACTATGGATTTTTGACAGTCTCATTGGAGCTCACTCTGATAAAATCTATAGTGAAATCACTCCCTGTATTGCTGTTCTCATTACGTGGCTTTTTAGACAATAGGCTCACTGTTGCTATATAGAAAAGTTTTACTGCTTTTTCTCTGTACAAGAGAACTTTGTTCTTTGCTGTTTTTCACATAAAACAAGCCCAAACACCAACAAATAAAGGAATTATCATTTAGCTCTTGCTGTCACTTCTGAGGGACCTTACAGTGTAGGAACTTTCCATTCCGTCTCTGCAGCTGAGAAGGAAAAAGTGTTTGTTCTTCTCATCACCCTAAAGACAGCATCATGTTCAAATGGGCTTCACAAGCTCAGCTCCATCACCAGACACAGAAGGAATGCAATGTCACAGTTATTTTTGTGTGTGTTTTGAGTTGGTACAGCTATTTCTGTTATGGAAATGTGCCTTTCAAGTCTTCTTGTATTCTTCAATACAGAATAGCATGAATTTAATAGTATTGTCTGCTCCCTGAGATGTCCCGACTTGAGAAATAAAGCAGGAACCTAACTTTTAGACTCCTACATGCAAAACATATGAACGGAGAAACAGACTATCTGTAAATATCCTCAGTCTGTGAGCTTTATAGCATTCTTAAGTATGTAGTAAATTGTGTTAGCATGGCTGGTAAAGAGAAGCATTTAAAAGAAGAATATTTCACTTTTTTTCAAAAATAATGAAAAAACAAACGACTGAAGAATAACCCTCAGTGAATATGCTGGCACTTACGTTACTCATAATTAAGCTCCAAGCAAGGGATTCTTCTCTACTTTGAAGATGTCATGATTTAACCCCAGTTGGCAACTAAGCACCAGACTGCTCTCTCACTCCCACCACCACCCCCCTACCCCCCCCCCCCCCCCCCCCTCCTCGGTGGGATGGGGGAGAGGATCAAAAGGCTAAAAGTGAGAAAACTCATGGGTGGAGATAAAGACAGTTTAATAGGGAAAGCAAAAGCCCTGCACACAAGCAAAGCAATGGGCAGGCAGGTGTTCAGCCATCTCCAGGAAAGCAGGGCTCCATTATGCACAACAGTTACTTGGGAAGATAAGCACCATCACTCCAAATGTGTCCCCCCCGCCCCGTTCCTTCCTCTTCCCACAACTCTATATGCTGAGCATGATGCCATGTGGTCTGGAATATCCCTGTGGTCAGCCGGGGTCATCTGTCCCAGCTGTGTCCACTCCCAACTCCTTGTGCACCCTCAGTCTCCTCGTTGGTAGGGTAGGGTGAGGGGCAGAAAAGGCCTTGACTCTGTCAGCACTGCTCAGCAGTAACAAAAACATCCCTGTGTTAGCAACACTGTTTCCAGCACAAATCCAAAACAGCCCCATACCAGCTACTGTGAAGAAAATTAACTCTACTCCAGCCAAAACCAGCACAGAAGGAAACTTCTGTAGTAACATTTCCAAATTCTGCAAATAAAGATATACTAGAATTGCATTGCATAGTGTTTCATCTGGCGTAGCTCTTCAATCTCTTCAATAATTTCTGGTGCTGCAAAATGTCTTCATGTAACATAGCAACAGTTTCAGCAACTGTGCAGATTTAGAATCATCAAAAACATTGTAGTTTTGTTGAAATCGCATGGATTCCTCCCCTATTCTATACATTGCATGATGTGTAGGTATGGTATCCACAAATAGCTGTCTCCTCTCACACAGCAAAAGAGAAGAACAATAAAACTGTGTGAATGGATACGTCTGGTGCTTAAAATCCCTACGAGGCATCTGAGACATCTTGGAAAGGGAAAAAACTCCTTACTTCAGGGGAATATATCTCGTTTCTTTCTGAATACTTAATAGCAACATTTTAAAGACCCAAATAACCAGATAGCAATAAATAAAGTGGAAATATTAAAACGAAGAAAGATCTATTGCTTGTGAAATGTGTGCTTGTTCATGCAATGCACTGAGCTTCAAAATAGCTTTCAAATAGATACTCAGTTACAAGGTTATGTTACCAACAGGGTATGGACAAGCTGACTGAGTTCAGGGAACATTGTGAAAAGTGCCAGAGCCTGGCACATACTGATTCATGGGCTGGAGCTCTAAATATAGAGTGCAGTCTAATCAGATGAAAGAAAACACTATAATGCTTTAAGTATACTTGTAAGGTTACGTATTTAAATAAGGAAATCTGTAGAATTAACTTGCTAAGGGGTTTGGTTTATTTTTTTTCCTAAAGCTATATTACAGTGTAGTATATTTTCCAAAAAGAACAGAACTAGTCTAATATAAGACTAATTTTTTTAAAACTAGATTGAAGAAAAGCTAGAAAGTACAGTTCTTCTACCAGTCAACATGAAATAGCATCCATGGTCTGGTAGATCTTTGCCAGTGTATGCATGTATTCTTACTATACTGTAGTTTATGAAATCATGCTCTCCTGACCTACCCTTAATCCACGGAGCAGTAACATCTGGTGCTCGGTGTGGGGTGCCAAGTGCTGTAGTCACACTTACAAGTACATATACACTTGGAGGTGTGTGTGTCTAAAATGCATGTGAGTGAATACAGCTTAAACATGGAAACTCTAATCTGAAAGGAGATTCTTTCTGAGATTCTTCTTTCTCACCATCTCTCTCTGTTATGTGCACATAGGCTCCAAAATTATGACCACAGGGATTTTTTCTTCATAGCAGAAACCCCACAATCAGAGCAAGGGAAAGGTGCAGCAACATAGTGGAATGGGAAGATGCAGTAAAGGTCTCCTGATCATGCTGAGATAAAATCAAGACTTCTAGAACATGAAATTAAGACCATGCTGGTCTGAAAACACTGAAAAAATGTTATTAAAACACAAAAATCCCTTCTGCAATGTCTTTGCCTACATGCTGAGCCAAGAGGCACCTCGTAACCCTGCACTATGAATTGAGCTGATGTAGACCTGGACAACAGGGAGCAAAAGCAGAGGGACCTGGTGCACCGCACAAACCAGCCTCCAACCACAACCGTGGATCACTAGGCTGCTGGTTTTACACAGCTTCTCTCTGTCTGGTGCAGACCTGTAGCTAATATCGACAGCACAGGTTTCACTTTTCAGTAGCCATTGAGATACTAAGGACATGAGCTGCTGGTAACCAGGTGAGGCCTTAGCTCACTCTTAATATGCAGTTTCTGGAAAGATCTTATTTTCCCTGTTGGACAGAACATCCTAGCCAATACTGTGAGCTCAGAGATGGATATGAACATTACAAGAGTTATATACTAAAAATTCACTGGTGGTGTCTTTGTCTTTAGCAACCAGGACGTTGTAAGAGTAGGAGAAAGTATAATCTAAACAATCTCACTGAAAGACAAATCTAAGGTATTAGGGGAAATCTTGTCCTTCATGAGGTCCCTTAGGTCTTGCAATTAATCTCATTATAACCAGGATTTCATTCCAATAGTTGCTAGCAATATTAACACTGATAGTAACGCTTGCCACAGCTGGAGGTCATGAGAACTTAAGGGCATTTTCCAGTCCTGCTCCCTGAGCACCACTTTCGCAAGGAATAATTATGCAGAGTGAAAGCTGATGGATTGTTCCGATATCAGTGAAACCTTCATGTCTTTTCACCAGATGTAAAGTGTAATCAGAATTTTACAGAAGTACTTCTGAATGTCATTTTTACAGTTTTCTTGGCAGCTTCTTAGAATCCATTTCCTGTCATACACAGAGATACAAAGAGGCAGAATTGTAAAAAAGCTGCATTTCTTTTCCTCCTTTTTCTTAAGCAGGGGAAAGCTAATGACAAGAAATAGAGGATCGAATCAATATCAGATGTGTAACACTGTGGGAACATCAGTAGCCCTGTAAGCTGGCTGTCGGGTTTTTTCTCCTTAGTCTGATAGTGCCAGGTTGCCTATTATCTCAACTTTTGTTCTGTAATTAAAACATCTTTAGTCAGAAGTATACTGTATTGTTATGCTTACTGACAGAAAATTTCAGATCGTCAGCATCCCTTGCCAAATGCCTTGTGTGCGCCTAGCACCTGGAACGTGTGGTTTACAGCAGCTTCCTATACTGCAAAGAGGAAATATTTGGATTGCAATTCGGGACTTGCAATGGCAAAGCAGAGCTGATACAGGAGTGTGGTGGTGGGCTGCTGTGCCAATGGCAACAGCAGATCAGAGAAGGGGAAGAGCTCAGCAAAAGAATGTCCAGTAGGCAAGCTATCTACCCGACCAAACCGTGGAGAAGCCTGTGGCCAGTCACCAACTTACTATCATTACTGGACCTTTAATTAAAGTCTATCACTTCTGATTGCTGATATGGCGCAGTTAATTTAGTGTTGGTAGATCAACTGGATGGACTGTTGGCATGGACAGTTGCAAGTCCATGGTGCCAGGTCATAAAAAGATTGGCAGGACACAGCAATATTGAGAACCTTACACCTGTAAAGCTGTCAAACTGTAGATAATGTGTTCATTGTCTTACAAAACAGATAAAGAGAAAGATTTATCAACAGGAAAGGGTTGTGTCTGCCTGACTGCTCCAGATTGAAAGGAAAGGTCCATATTGGCAAGATCTTTATCAATTTAGGGCTGTTTTCTTGAAACAGCAAGGGTATTTTTGCTTCTCAGATGTCCTTCTGACTGGACTTCTCTCTCTGGAGATTCAGTATACTCTTTGTTTGTTTTCTCAGTTTTGCTTCTTAGTGAGCATTTATACACTGTGAAACAGGCTCTTTCTCTTTAGACTGGACACGTGACAACTGGGCATTGTTTCGGGAGATCTGAATGCATAGTGAGGGAACAAAACTCAAAAGCTCTTATCATTCTCAGTTTCGTACACTAAGTTATATTGTAGCCTGCATTTCTGAAAGATCAAGGGAAAAAATGTTGCCCAGAGAACAAAAAGTGTAGGCAGCTGATGGTGACACATCATCTGGAAACCTCTGGGAAACATTTTAGTGAAATAAGGCCAGAAAGGTTCTATTTGTTTTTTACTTTGATGACATGACTTCAGTAGCAAGGACATATTTGAAACTTTGTTTGGTTTTAACCTTGTTAAAGCTTAAATCAATGGGATGGTGACTGACTGCAGGAGCTGTTCTCCCATGAGGCCTTTTACTCAAGAACAAAACCACTGTCATAGTATGTATGACCAGGGTAAAACCAGGAGCAATGCAACTCCAGATGAACTCAACTCCTGCACAGTAACTGGACATATTTGGTGGGAAGAAACAGCCCAAACAGTTGGGCTTTGCTGTAGTTAATTAGTCCAGTAAGGGCTTGCAAAATTAGAGACTAAATGATGCTCTGCAGATTTTGCTTAGTCATCTGCATGATGTGGTTGTGCTGGGATATTATGCTTGAGCTTGAAAATAAATGCAGTCTATAACAGCTGTGCCTGTGCATCCTATATATAACACAAGCCCTATGAGCTCTTTTTCATGACTACTCACTTCTGAGTCTGCTAAATTGCCCTTCTTGTTCCTTCTCTCATTGCAATGGTCCTGTTTTAAGACGGATTTGGCATTCCCTGAACCTTCTTATTTACCTTGTTTGGCTTTTCTCCCAAAGGCTCAGCAGCTTTCTACGGATAAGGTTGCTATTGAAGGCACAGTATTTCAGTGCCAATGTAGTCAGAAAGAAATTTAACTAATTGTTATGCAAATAGTATCCACGCCAACAGTGATAATGTTGCTTTTATGAAGAATCAGAATGCATTTTTCTAAATCTGCTTTCAGATTTTCTTCAGGGTGGTGAGATATTTTCCAATATACCCTGCCTTTGTACCAGACTGCTGCACTGGTGGTATATGGCTGATAGCTAAGCAGAGAATGCAAGTGTGACCAAGAAAGGTTAATAGTTGAGCACAAATCACCGCAAGTTTTATTTAGCCTGGGAGATCTTCTATGTCCTGAGGCAAAGGACATAAGACATAGGGGTCTTGTACCAGCTGACAGTCAAGACATGCAATGGTGTTGCCAGCAGTATGAGAAGGTTTATTTCTATTCTTGTAATTTCAAGTAGGTCTTAAGTAGAATGTAAGAATCTCTTACATTTCCTATCTGCACAGCTGTGAATTTCATCGAGCTCCCATGTAGTTCTTACGCATGTAAAGAAAGAGGTTCTAAAACAGTAAAGTAAGAACTGGATTCTCTCCAGAAATACATCAAAAACAACTTCTCCAGGCATCACGTGTCTCCGACTCTGCTTCTTATGCCTTGTGTGACACAGAGCATCATAACCTTCTCCCACACACCCAGAAGGAAGGATGTTTTGTTTTAAAGGAACATTTTAACTTTTCTTTGCCATCCCCAAGGTGCCTAAATAACATAGTCAAGTCATTCAACCTTGAAGCCAACTTATCCAGCCTTGATTTTTCCAGACCCACACACCAATATGAAAAGAAACACTGTCTCAAAGTCAATAGGTTTATCTATGCATTCAGGAAGATTTAAGTCTGTGTCAAACACAAGTACTTGCTTTCAGGTTTAGCTGAGGAGAATCAAAACCCTTGTCAGGTATGTGTCTTTAATTGGATATTTTTTTTTCCCATGCTAGTTCTACAGTAGCATTTATATAACCTGTGAGAACTGCTAATATCATTCTCCTTGCAACATATTTACACTTCAACAAACTCCTGTGTCCGTAAATGCACCCAGAGACAGAGTACACTCATTGCCACCATTCTACTGCCAAGAGCCAACACAGAAGAAAGAGGGCAAAGCTGCTAGTATACTCTTTCAACAAACTAAAGAAAAAGTCAGACACAAGAGCAAAATGATTGCCACTCTGTGGAGATAAGAAGATTGCAGCTGCAGTATGCAGAACAATTTCATTGACCTGTTGTGGGTTTGAAAAGATAAAAGTCTTTCTCTAGAAGTGCGTTCAAAATGCATCCACACGCTTGCATCCACACGCACACAGGCAAGGTTAATAGAAAGTGGAAAAAGAAGGTATACCAGGGGGGCTATTATCTCTTCATGTGACCATGGATGCATTGCAGTTGTCTCATTGCTTGTCAAGGAGTTTCTGAATGTCTCAAAAAAGAAGAGAAATCCCTGTTAATTAAAGCTGAGAATGGGAGAAATGCATTGGTAAGAAATAAAGGGAGGGAGGTAATCAATAAGAAGGGAGGATCCTGCTGGTAGCATGCAATTAGACTTCAAGGAGAAGGACACAGTGCGATTGATCATATGATAGCTCCCTGGCTATCGTGAATTATTTTGCTCCACTCACTGTGAGGACACAAAAGTGGTAATTGTGTCAATCTCGCAGCCAAAGTTTTAAAACAACAGAAAGTTGGCATAGATAATTGGATGGAATGAAAATTAAAAAAAAACCAAAACCCACTACGTATCGAGAATCACAGCATCTTTCCATTAGATATTGGGAAAGAGAGGGAAATGGAATAACAAACCTGTTGCATTGATAACAATTTGGTCTCAGTAATTAACTGTGATAGACAAAAATAAGAGCTGAATTGTCTAGGATGATCTTACATAACAAAGCCCAGCAGAATTGTGGACAAAAGTTTCTTCTTTGCAAGCTTGGTAGTAGCAGGAAGCGTTTTTTGATTAAAAGTAAAACAATAAGTAAATAGGTAAAATAAAGAAAATCTGAGGAGTAGAAAAACGTGTGAGATTTCTTTTCCTGAAGAAACCACAACACAGCCTGTAGCTGAGGTGGATGGCTCCCTTTGTGGCTTCTGTGGGTGGAGATCCTTTGAAATAGGATCGACCACTGTGAAAGTCTAGGTGAAATGGTTTTGACCCAAATCTTATCCTCTTATGTGATTTCACAATATAATATTGAATTCTGTTCTGGCACTGGCAGGGGGTCAGGACACCGCTGTGGCAATGCCTGTCAAAATTACACTAGGTGGGGTGGTGTCAAGAGTTCATAACTGATTGTCAGCTTAGTTCACTATTAACAACTAATCTGAGCCCTGTATTTTTAATGGTAAATTGGATTAAACTGGTTTTCAGCTTCCACCAGCCCAGTATGCCTTCTGGATTGTTTTTCACATAGGCTCTAGATTTATTTTTCGTATCAAAATCCTTCGACATCATGTGACAAATGCCCCCAAAACACAAACCATCCGGGACACAGACTGTCTGGGGCAGGATATTACAGGATATAAATAGGAAGAAGATGTAAATTCCTAATATGCCAACTACCTTCCCTGCCTTCCCACTGGGGCTCTCAGGATATATTGCTGACGATGAGGAAATCGCCTCTGAAACTGAAATAGAGAAATGGCAAGTGCTGTGTTCTTCCTGCAAAATGTTTTCTCAGAGGCATTTGTCTGTTTTCCTTTCTAGCAGGGAAGTCGCAGCAGTTCATCCTGCTTTATTCTTCTCAAAATGAATGTTGTGAGCAAATGAAAAAAGTCACACCTAAAATAATGCCCCATCTGTAAAAATGGGGATAATAATGCCTTCTACACTGGGATGTCGTACATCCCAGTTAAGGGTTTGGCACTCTCTGAGCCATCTTCTCTCTGCATGGCTTGCTCAGCCCTCGGCTCCCTCCCTGTGCGTTTGCACAGGAGCTGAACCTCAGCAACACTTTATATGCCTTGATTTTCTTTAAAATTAGTGGCCTGAAGCTCACAGCTTACCTTCCAAATATCTAGTCTTTAACGTGTAGATCCTGAGTTTTAGTCTGATACAGACTTCAGAACACAGTAAAACATAATATATGTTGGACGATCATTTAAGAGACTTTTTGTAATAATATACTCTAAATGACGTACAGCCTTTGGATACTGCTAGGTAACATCACAGGAATGGCCAAATGGGAGGACATGCAACTTGCACTCCTGGAGCTGAAGGACCCACGTGAGCTGATGTCGTACATGCAGCACTGTCTGCAGTACTGCATTCAGAACAGACACCCTGCAGGCAACCTTATGGAAATTATTTGAAAGAATTCCTTTCCTTCTACTTCCACTAAGATTCAAGCTGATGTGAATTTGGATAAGGTTGTTGGTTTTTTTTTTGTCAGGTTGGGTTCTTCCTTTCCTACATGACATCTGTTCACAACTGGGTGATAATTCTTTGACAGGAAGGGGTTTTTTGGGGGGAGAGTGGTGGGAGTCAAATCTGGCAACCATGAAATATTTAACTAATTTGCTTTGGTCTCTCTGAGGAGCTTGTGCTGGATAATTTTGATAAACAGTTAGATTTATGTTGTACTTTACGACGTAAAAATAATATAACAACTTAGTGAACTCTACGATTGTGCAATGGATGTGCGTATGACCAAAAGATATTTAGTGAAAGTGAGTTTAAAGACACTAAAACTAGGGTTAAAAGACCTTTGTTTCTTACAGCTCATCTCCTAGAAGAAGAATGCTTTCCTAACAGAATTTTAATGTTACAATATTCTCCACCATCTAGAGTGAGCTACAATTCAGGCTGAAGACAATTGTTTTCCTTTACAAATTCGTGGGAGAAGGGATTATTTTTCCCCACTTCACTATCACATTCCAGTCTTCCCAGGGCTCCCACGCTGCAGGGCAGGAGTGCTGCCTTCCCTCTCTGTGCTTTTAGCCCACTGCTGGAAGTAGCATCCAGTGCAAGAAGGTAGAGATGCAGGTTTCCTATTTTTAAACATCCTTCTTATGGAGGGATAGCAGCTCTGCCAGCACTCACTGGTGTAAATCACAACTCGATACACAGAGATGTTCTGGTGTAAAACCAGCCTAAGGAAGGGAAGAATTAGACCCCTGTCTCTGAGGAGTTCCTGGTAACATGCTTTTGCCTGTGGCAATGGTTTACTTTTGAGGTCACCTTTCTACAAAATGTTCTTTCAACAACATTATGCTGTTTTCCAAGTATTTGGAATACATTTGCAGCAGTTCAGGAGTCAGGACTCTGAAAAAGTGAAACACTCATACTGTCTTTAAACATCAGTTTAAATATTCTTTTTTTTTTTACCCAATTGTATATGTACCTGCACTTTAACGAGACATATTTATCACTAAACTTATACATGTTTCAAAATTAAACATAAGACCCAGTTTCCTAATACACATTCTAAAAGTTAGCACCGTGAGTGATAGGGCTCTACGGACACCTCACCCCAGCCCACCTTCCGCTTCCAGAGGGTCCCAGTGCTGAGACCCAGCTGCAGCCCCACTGCGTGCCAGCTGCCCTCCCACCGACCACCGCTCCTGCCAGCATTTCCTAATTGCTGCCGCCAGCGCCGCTTTGCTGCGGGGTTTCTCCTCCTGACAAATGTGAGCGCCTTGGTGAATGTCAGACCAACCCTGTTGGGATGAAAATCCTCAACAAAAAGATGATGATTACAGACTCATTAGGCAAACCTATAGTGAAAGTGCTGTGACCAAATGTTCAGTACTTACAGCGCCATAAATTTTCCTAAATGGTAAAGCAGTGTTTTAAGCAGGCTCGTGCTTATTCTGGGTCAGGGTCATTAGAGAAGGATTCTCTCTTGCTTTAAGTCCTGTGGCAGAAACAGAGGTCATATATTTTGGGTTTACTTCATTTTTACTTTTAAGAGATGGTCTCAAGCCAAAATCCTGAGTCTTAACTCAAGCTTTGATTCCAAGTTTGTGTTACCAAAGCATCCCTCTAATAGACAAGAGCAGTGGAGCATGGGAAATGTTTCTTTTGGATTTGAATTTCAAATTTCCAGCTGAAAGAACTGGATCCTTGATTTTTGGTCCACTAACGACATACAGTATCTGAACACAGAACAATTTTGTTTTGC
The DNA here is from genome assembly GCA_027574665.1 of Rhynochetos jubatus. NCBI lineage: Eukaryota > Metazoa > Chordata > Aves > Eurypygiformes > Rhynochetidae > Rhynochetos > Rhynochetos jubatus. The sequence continues at coordinate 38,318,664 of CM050654.1, read as the reverse complement.
ACCTCTTTTATATTTGGGGACCATAGCTTGCTTTCTAAAGAAAGAGAAACCTAGTAAATTCACAGCAGCAATTAATATTAAACATACTATATATATAATTGATGATGATGGTGACTGAGTAAATTAACTCTGGGTTTTATTTTTCTTGGAGGGGTTTCTGTGTTTCATCCAAAATTGATTAGTGGCTTTGCCTTGACTTTATCGCACCGTATTGAACTCACTGGCACTGAACCTGCTGCACCTGTGTCTTTGTTGGAATGAGTAATGCAACCTCCACGAAGTGTCATACGAAGGAAAGAGCAAACTGGATAGAGAAACGGAGTTATTGATGTCTGTCCTGTAGTAAGCTAAAATGATGCTCACGTTACCTTCCACTGGGTCCTCAAGTACTGGAGCATCGCTCTCATATTTTCTTGAAGGAACACCCAGATGGAAAATTTGGCCTACTACAAGAATCTGTATGTAATAAAAAAAGGATTTTTCTTTGGGTACAATTCTACTATGATGAGCAGTAGAAATAGTAAAAATACTTTTTATAATAGTCCAAGGGGTTACTTAGGTTGACACAAGTGTACCTGAATGTTAAATTTGGTCAGTTTTTTTTCCTGTGTATTGCAGGTTTTTGTCAGCTGTATCAGGAGTTACTGTTTAGCTCTGGTCACCAGAGGGACAGGCAAAACAAGCTGAGCAATAATAGAGACATTTGTGCAATTTCAACCACTCTTGTGTATGCTTTTTGAGTGACAAGTGGTAGGAAGCCAACTTTTAAGCTAGTGTTTGGAAAGAAGGGCCGAGTTCATTGTATTCCTGTTCAAAGCATGCCCACGGGTAACCGCATGGAACAATTTACCACTGCTGAAAGCCTGAGAGGGGACATGATCTCCTTTCTGAATATGGTTTGGAGCTTAACTCTGGGAAGGAAGAAGAGCTGCTTAACTTAAAGACAATATTGGCACAAGAGTAAAACAAAGAATAAAATGTCCATTAATAACTGGTACTGGAAACTGGAAGGTTTTTGACCATTACAAGAGTAAAGTTATGGAAACGTCTTTAGATCTAGGTCTGCCTATCAACAGCACCTCATTTCTAGAGATGACCCTGCAGCATTTATCTGAATCCTTTCATTCCTCTTTTGAAAAAGGAAATAAAAAAATGACTCACAGAAATGCTCTACTGGCATGGTGTCAGTCCCACGAGCCTGCCGTATTCTGCAGAGAACTAACCATAGCTCTACACATCCACCTGAAATTTACTGTTAGATTTGCACATTTGCACTCTCTCTTTTTTTTCCCTTGCATTCCTGCATGCAATATCTTTCAAAGATTAAATAAATTACTATTCAAAAGGCAACATTACATTTCTATTTATACTACCAGGTTCTTCACTGGAACTCAGTATTACAATGTGGTTTCTAAAAGTGAAAGGATTTGCTTTTTTGTAAAATATGTTAATATAGAAAGGCTTTTGAAGGAGAAAGATCTTGAAAGACTGTGTAATGCTCTATTATTATCTAGTCCATAAAAAGGGTACAGTAGCTTACCTTGCTGACAGTGCATACGACTACCTATTTTTTTGGACTTTAGGACATACAGGAGGGAATGAATTAAACTACCAGTCATTTCACAAAATGGTTCCAGGGGAAGATTAAGCTTCACCTGTGAATTTCCTGAAAGTACAGTCATTCATGCACATCCATGAAGCAAAATGCACTTTTACAATACTGGGTCATTATATAGTTTTCTGTTTTCCCCTAAATAAATACACAGCAAATGGGCATGTTCGCACCTTTGGTTTTTATTTTTCTTGAAGAATTAACTTAGCTACTCTGTTCATACCCTGTGAATTATTACTTGACTGAAGGACCTGGGAGCTTGTGCAGGTATTTCAACTGGGGATGTTAAAAAGGAATCTTGCCACTGCATTGCTGTCACTATGAAGCTTTCTGGGTCTGCTTCAGCGAGCACATGAGCCCAGAGCAGGATTTGCCTCCTCAGTGGGTGCTGCTGGATTCATTAGAGCTGTGCCCCTCTAGCTGCTGGGCATCTCTGGGGGCTAGAGAAAAACAAGGGGGATGAACTGCAAAGAGGGGGAGTAGTCTTATCCTTCCCATATATTGCCACAATATTCTTCTACCTCTGTCAACAAACATAATATCTCTTACATACTTTAATCACTGGGGATTTTTTCTTTAATGAACCATCTTTAAAAAAAAAAATTACTCACACACATACACATATATATACTGTTATTAATCAGGCAAGATATTGCATATGCTCCAAGCCATGGAAACTTCTTAGTCTCCAAAGACAGTTACGGAAGTTGTAATCATTATTAAAGAAAAAGAAAAAAAAGAAAAGAAAACAACAAGAACCTCAAACTGTCAAACCTTCAGAAAGAAGTTTATGAAGATTTCTGGAAGTCTCTGAAAGGCAATGGGGAGCACTGCTTCCGCAGCCTGCCCATTGGACGAAACAGAGCACACGATGCTCCAACGGTCAGGTTACTGTGTGCCACACTAGCGAGGCAGTGAACGGCATTGAGGAACAACAGCCAGCTACACAAACCATTATTCTACTGAATTTCATATTTTTTCATTTTTTGTACCTTTTAATTAAAAGTATTGCTTCTGTCATTTTCTTTTAGAGTCCTGTTTATTTTTTATGCCAGTGGGGCATAAAAGAACTTCATACTGAAGTTCATGATGATGAACTTCACACTGAAGTTCAGAGGAGGAAAAGCAGTAAGCATGAGATGCTGGGATGAGTGGGTGAACTAAACCATGGAAAGAGCCTGTAAGAAGGTATTACAGCAGGAATAATCACCAGACAGGTGTATCTTCCCTGAGAAGTCAGTAAAAGCAGAGAAAAAACAGGACAAATTAGGTTCTATAAATTAAAATGTAGAGGAACTCTGACTAAGCATCTTGAATGTCTCATGAAATAAGAGGTCAATAAAAGATTGCTCTTGCTTGTGTCAACTGAATCCCTTCAAAAACAAGTGGCTGTCTTGTGCTGGTACGATGATGTATCTCTATTACTAACTAACTTCTACATTTTTGCATTGCATCTCTGTCAAACATTGAACACAACGTCTTTACTCATTACTTTATAAATCTGCTCTAGCAACCTAGAAGTCATAAAATTGCCAATGCGTATTTATGGAGTAGATGTATTTTATCAGGACTTTTTCATCCACATCTTTTAGTGGTAGTAGACTGATACCTATTGAAATTCAGAAACATTTTGTATAAATAGATGTTTACTTTGTTGTTATTTAAATATATGAGACTGTACTATATGTGTGGCTCCTGATACTTACATGCAAATTTCTTTTAAAAAGATGACTAAGCCAATTTAAACTGCATGTAAAGAAAACATTTCTTTACTGAGACTTGCACGCCAAATTCCAGCCATAGAAAATTCTAATACAGAACCCTTAGACTTACAAACCCCTCAGAAACAATATTTATAATGGAAATTTTGACAGCACCTTCAGTACAGCAGTGAAAATAACACCACTATAATGAAAAAGAAATGATGATAAACAGAATATATTATAAAGTAGGGTCTAACAAATTCATAGCCTTTACTTTTGTCAGCAAGCTGGCGACAGGCAGTGAAATACAAAACAAGCCTTAGTCTTTAAATAAGAACAGCCTGAACAACAAAAGGACTTCTGTAAAATAGATTAAGAAAATATAATGCCATCCTTACTGCATAAAGTAGTATTTTCATTAGAAACCATAATTCACAAATTAACACTAAGAGCACTTAGAGCTGAAGAGGTGAAAAATGTGGCGATCTGTCATTTTGGTAGCATATTTTCTTCAAAAAGACATTCTTATTACATTTCCCAGGCAGGTTTGTTAATGCCTTTTGTTTAAATATTCATACGTGGGCTTTAGAGCCTAACTCCTGTGAAGAGAGACAGAGCCTGGGAGCTTCTGCTGAAGCCGCTCAGAGATGTAATCCATGGCACAACAGGGTGACAGCCACAGGTGGATGTAATGCTCCTTCCCACAGGGTCCTGGTGGCTGCCCCACGTCAGAACAGACCTAATACATACCTACAAATAGCCTGCTCAGGAGGCTGGCCCATACTAGAATGTGCAAAACAAATATTGGGAATGATCCCTCTTCCCATATTTTCTAACCCCATTTCAGTATTGCAGTTTCCAAAGCCAGCAGTAGAGGACCATTACCAGCAGTGGTGTGCTGGGGGGCTGGGGAAGATCTTCCCCTGCCTAACGCGATAGCAAAGTGACATCTCCGTATGAGTCAAGAAGGAAACACTCCCATAGAAACAGATGTGGCTTTTCATCAATTTTTGTTTCAGTGAGAGTCCAACTATTTGCCTACAGGATGAGCCTGCCTGCATAATAGTACATGCTATTCTTCTATTGGTGGAAAAAAACTACAGCGAAAATGTGCAACTACTATTGAATTTAGATTTTGTTAAAATGTAAAAGGTAAAAAATATAACCCAAACACTACTTGGTTCCCCTATTTAAGCTGTCTTATATAATGCAGTATTTAAAAAATAAAATATAAGACAAATTTCAGAACAATTATGTCTATCAAGATTAAGCCATTACAAATATATGTTGTTTCAGCTCTCTCATAACTTCACTGCAAAGCACTGCTATTTGTTGGGTAATGTGAACTGAGTTCTTTGAAGCGATTAGTAACATCCTATATAATTTGGAAATGATCTTTGCAAGAAATGTGGTTCCTTACTTGGGCACACTCAGACACACAGACGTCTCCTCATGTGTATCTATTACTGTCCTCCATTCCATCCCGCACTTGAGAGGCCAAGGTGCCATTTATCTGCCGTGCGCAGAAGATCTATGTTACTATGAACAGGGAAATTACCCCTACCTCTGCTAGCTTAGCCTTGTGTCTCTCTGAGTATCAGTCCTTTCAGGATCCAAGCCAGCAGCTATTCTTTTCATACCCAACACAGTCACGTAACTCGTGGGGAGCTACTTACTGTGTCACCTGACCTCCTAATGGGCATATGAGGGTGACAATTAGATGATAAAAACTACAACAATGAAATCACTTTGTCCTGTGCATTATATGATTTGACACAGTGTAAAAGATAAAAGTGGACGGTGGGTTGTTTTCTTCTGTGCCTGTTGAAGCTGGCCCTTAAGTCTTGATTGAGGTCTTGGAACACTTTACATCCATAAAAAATGATTAATATTAATGGTTAATTAAATCTTGGTTTTCTGCTAAGAAATTATCCCATTCTTTTCCTGGAAAATCCTTTGCACAGGTATCCTGTGCACACTAGTTTATTAGAAAATTGAATGGATAAGTTAAAGAAGAAGGGTTTTCACCCATTATTTTTTCTTTGAAGAATAACCTCAATCCCCACTTGAAGGCAGCTTATCTTGTGTCTCAGTTTCCATAATGCCCCTCTCTAGCATTTTGGAAATACATATAGTAACCCGATGAGCCATCTATACATCTCTCGATTAATTTGCTTTTGAGGAGTGTCCTCTTTGCACTCACAACTCTGTCCTTCAGATTATCAGAATTTCATGCATGCTGTATTCTATGTGGAATATCTATGGATTTGACCCCCAGCCTGTAAGTCACTGTAACCTTGGCAAGGTGCTTCTAGCACTTTGAAGTGCTGCATCATCGGTCCTATCCATGGATTTATATAGTCACCTGCATTGCTATTTTTGTCCAAGACATGACAGCAGAGAGGATGAGGCACGGGAGCAGTGATGTTAGGCCAAGGTCATATTCAGACTCCTGGGGACCATAGCCAGGCTGGGGAGAAGGATGAGCATTTGCCCCTCGGGTTCAGCCCCTCTGACTGCCTGCAGAGACCACGGGTGCCTCCCCTTCAGCCCATGACACCAGGACCAGGCTGGGCCAAGCAGCAACCTCTGCAGTGATCTTACAGCTCACCAGATAGATGATAAGTAGCAAAAACTGGGCCTCTGAATGTCACTTTACATGCTAACCCAGTGAGCAGCTGACAAAGGCATCTTCCATTCATTAGGGTGTACCTGGGGAAAAACACCATGTTCTCATTTTGGTTGCTGACTATTTCCTTTGGCATTAACCTCATTAGCCACTCATTATGTCCCATCACTGATTTTCTACTAATTTTAAACATAACACTTTCAGGCCTCAGATGACCTAACCTGCATTCGCACTTCATTTGGATGAAAAGCCGCCTTCTCCATGAGCACTGTGGATGACACCATCATGCTGTCATTTCAACAGTTTCTAACTCTTCTCTGGATAAAATCTTGCAGATATCTTCTGCTGATCATGTCTAGAATGCATAAGTATTATAAATACCAAAATAGTCAGAAATTAACCCGGGCTCTCTTCACCATGAATTTCAGCTTCTACAGTGCTCTGGGCTTGGGCATTATCAATATGCGCCTGCCTCAAGCAGAATGCTGTTCTTAATCCTCTGTCTTGCTCATATTAGTCCTCCTGCTTCCTCTGCCGTGTCAAACACCAACTTCTTGTTTCCTCCTCCAGACTCATGTTGTATCCCCACCTCCGACCAGATCATAGTGCTAAACTCCATTTTTAAAACGTTCATTTTTCAAGTTGGCACTTTCATGCTTTCTCCCATACTAGCACTCCCTCCTTGCAGGAGCTCCCCATAAACATAAGAAAAAATAACTACTCCTCCTCCAGAATGTCCCTCAAACCTCTCTTTTCTTGAAATTACTTTGTTTTTCATTGGCTATGGGCACACTGAGATGTACTACATACCATGTTAATCAGTATTATTTCATTGCTTTCTCATACTCACCTATTCTTTTTTATTTATTCCTACGTACTTGCCTGTCTTACTCTGAGATTAGAAAATCATCTTTTAGTCCTTTGTGTTCACCTTATTTAGATAGCTGCCCACCCCTATGATGAGACCTCATAGGCAATATAGTGACACTAAAACTAAAGAGTTATAGGCATATCAAGATGTCTGCGAAGCGGAAGCATTCTCCTAAAGGGAGCAGAGTGGAAATTTACTGATGAACATTAAATCTCAACTGCTCTTTGATTTTAAAAAGATGATGCACACAGACTTGGATGGAGACATACTGGTGAGCAGCATGTGGTTTCTCATTAAGTACAGAGATATACTTTGAGTTATAGCCATGCCTTGGCTCATGTTTTTACAGGAGAAATCTATAGATCCTCTATGGGGTTTACCTCTAGGTAAATATGTCTGTCAGTCTCCATGAGATCAGAGTTTCGCAGTCTGCCCCTAACAAGGGGTAGTACTTTCATGCTTATTTCTGCAAGCAAAGAAGGAAGCAAATTCTGACAATGCTTTTTTTTGCTTCCCTCTTCCTCAGGACAGACTTTTTTTTGTTCAATACTTCATTAAGTGTAGCATATGTACTTGAATATGCAGGAACAAGTGATACTAGACTCCCCACCTTTCAACAGTCAGCTTCTGCAAACTTTATGATGAACAACTGTGGTTGTTTTCCCATCTTATGGTGTTCTTTATAATATCTAGCATAGGAGAGATAGGACAGGAGACACAGGATGCATCACTATAATACTGTTTAGAGATAAAACTTTACAATATAATATTGACTAAAATGCTCTGGTTGGAATGGTGATGATACCATCTCTTTTTTCTCTTAAGGACAAAAAAGCAGCAAGCTCCAATATTTTTTAATACTTCTTTACATGTACAGATGATGGAATGCCAAAGAAAATCATGCAAACAAAACCTTCATCAGCCTGTCCTGGAGGCCAGCCAGAGACTAGATAGTTTGGACAAGACCATGATGGGCCGGATGAATGAGTGGGAACGAGGTACTGATTCCAGGCTTTGTAAAGCTGCTACAGACAGTCTGTCCCTTTCTAAAATGTGCTTAATTTTCTTTTTTTTTTTTTTTCTTCAGAGTGAAAACAAAGCCCAGCACTTTTACCTGGTTCATTTGAAAATAAAGTCTTGAGAAGAAGGGGAGAAACCGTCTTTTGCTGCAATGGTGTTACCCAATTCGGTCATAATCTTATAGCACAAAACGTACACCACTTAAGAATCAGCTTTTTAAGAGCTGCCAGGATTTTTAACCTCTTCTCAAAATACATGAAAGACTTATTAAATCTATTGCCTAAGCACATTGCAAATCTATTCATTTAGCAGTTGTATCAGATATATTTCTTTGTCAGCTAACCATTTAAGAAGGGATCATCTTAAAAGGCACTGACATAAATTGTTGTGTGGAAGATCGATTAGTTTAAAAGGTTTTTCCTTTTAACAGATCAGATAGCTATTATATCTCACCATTTGGTATATGGAATTTTCATTGAACAATTTCAGTATTTAATCACTTCTTTAAAACACATATTCATTTTAAATTTTTTCACCCATCGTGTGTTACTTAAATGAGTTTTCCACTAGTGTGTTGTGTTGAATAGATGTAACCAAGTGGCCAGGAAGTTCTTTCAAAGAAACCAGTTTAATTAGCTAGAGGAGGTTTTTGGTGCAGTTAGGCATTATTCAGCCAAGGCAAGTAAAAGCAGCTTTTATGAGCTGGATCATATATTATCAAAATTTTGCTCAGTGTTAGGGAACATACAGGAGAGCATTACACATCTCAAGCTGTCATAGCAGGGGCATTTTGTTGGATCACATCCTCCCCAGTGCAAATCACTGAATTAATCCTACAGGTGTGTAAAGGAGTGCAGATGAACTGTTGCTATTTACTGTTCTGAAAATCACACTTTTTGACAGATATGTAATTGCTATTGTTTCTTGAAATTAGTTCATAAGAAAGATGCTGAAAACAGCAATCTGGTAAATAACTTTAATTGAATTCTAAGGGCAAAATTCTGCCAATCATTATTCCCATTGGGTAACACTTTTCTCTGCAATTAGTCTATTGATTTTGTCGAGATTACTGTTTAGGTTCACATTAGGTACCACACAAGTAAATGACAAACAGAGCTTCACCTTAGCGCTGAAACGTGGCAAGGACATTTCCTTTCTTGGAGTCTTTCTAGCTTGCTTAGGCTGAGGGACTCCATCCCTGGGTCACCAGTGTTTATTCTATAGGAGAAATTAGACAGGTTGGAAGGGGTAGTACTGAGCATTTGTGTAACTCATTTTGTTTCCTTCCTTTCTGGGGAGAGAGCTCAGTGACTAGAGCAAGAATCTTTCTCACATCCAGTGCCCATGATCCATTTCTTCTCTGGAAGACAAGCCTACAATGCTCATACAGTCACCCTGCTTTAATATCAGCTTGGATATTATAAATGGTGTATAACAGAAGCATAAAGCTTCAGTGATAGACTTCGGTTATGTGGTTCGTTCTGTATGAATCCCAATAATTTATTTTTTCCTTGACCTGATGATAAAAAAAAAATAATTGACAGCTCCACAAACAGACTCGCTGAGAATTAAATAAACCAAGTGCAGAAAACTATGATCTCATCAGCCTCCCACACATTTACATTTGTGTTGTACTCATTTACATTGCAGGTGTAATTATTCGGGGGACTTGACAATTACAAAACTAAACTACCAATAGATTTTATTATGTTCTTAAAGCTTTGGGAAAAGAAACAGAAAGAAAGGATTACGAAGCAGAAACTTGCTGGACGTGGTATAACCACAATCCTTCATATTTAGAAATCATTCAGCTATCTTTTCCAGCCTGCCAATGACTTTTCAGACTAAGTCTCACAGCAAACTCAGATTTATACCACTGCTGAGGGATTTTTTTATTATTTATAGTTTGTTTTCTTGTGAAAACCATATAGAGAGGGAAAAAGCATTTCCATCTTTATTCCTTTTTTTAGCATACTTCCATAATCTCAACAGGAACAAGAAGATGTCACATTTCAGATGAGTTTATACAGATTCATAGGGTTTTGGAGGCAAGAATATCTCCATATGAATGGCATTTCAAAACCAAATTCAAACATTATGCTGTAATTCCCTCTGAAGACTCTCTTTCACATACTATTCACATTGAATAATAACCTGAAAGGACTCGATGTTTTTAAAACTAAACAGTTTTCTTTATTGTGATAACTATTTACAGAGAAGCTGAACACTCCACATACAATACACTGACTTTCTGAGTTCCCCTGAACCTCTTTTCTTTGCTAACCTATGCTTTGGTTAAGCCCCTTGTTGGCTGATACAAATTCATTTTTAACGTTTGCTGTTTGTATTTCGTACAAATATCTGCTGGGGACAGAAGTTGTATAACTCAATGAAGATTCATTTTCTAAAGCCACTGATCTCCTGAGTGACAGAAGGGACACTTGTGCCTAAAATTACTAGTTTCTTCACTCTCGAAAATTCATGGTTTATCTCTAACTTTTTTTCATGTTGGATCATTATGTGTTTGTACCAACCCTATCTGGAGAGTAGGAAGGAACTAGACTTCTTTCATGATTTTGTCTCTATTTTCTGGACTCTCAGACTGCCCTGCACACATCAGCAGATGTCCTGCATAGAAGAACTCTTTTAGAATCAAAGGAATTTGTTATTATAGTCCTGTATTATATTCTCTTCACAGTCAAAATGACACTGACTGTAACTTAAACTATAAGGGAAGTAGAAGTCCTCCAGGCACAAAGATTCTGCAAGAGCTCCTGGACCCCATAGGCATGCATGACAAAAGAGGCATCTTGAAAGATGCTGTCAAGTGGCTTCATGACTTGGATCAATATGTCAGAACTCACAAAGATCAAATACATTTGCACATTTGAATATTCATTTCTGTTTGCTCCGTTCAGTGATAGTGCATGAAGTCAAAACCAGGCTGCCTCCAGTACTACCTGGTATGCAATGTCTTCAATAGACATGTTTTGCCTTGACATGGACCTCTTGAAGCAAGTCGAGGAGGCCACGAGGATGCTCTGAGGGCTGGAGCACCTCTCCTATGATGAAAGGATGAGACAATTGGGCTTGTTCAGCCTGGAGAAGAGAAGGCTTCAGGGAGACCTTATAGCACCTTCCAGTACCTGAAGGGGGCCTACAAGGAAGTTGGAGGGATACATTTTACAAGGGCCTGTAATGACGGAACAAGGGGTAATGGGTTTAAACTGAAAGAGGTCAGATTTAGATTAGATATAAGGAAGAAATTGTTCCCAGAGAGGGTGGGGAGGCTCTGGAACAGGTTGCCCAGAGAAGCTGTGGATGCTCCATCCCTGGAAGTGTTCAAGGCCAGGCTGGATGAGGCTTGGAGCAACCTGGTCCAGTGGAAGGTGTCCCTGCCCATGGCAAAGGGTTTGGAACTGGGTGGTCTTTAAGGTCCCTTCCAACCTGAACCACTCTATTATTCTATGATTTTTACTATACATCACTACTACTTGGTCATATTCACATTGCTTCTGAGTTTATATTGTTTCTTTCTCTCCAGTACAGCTGAAATGAAATTATTTGAGAATAAGTAATTGCAAATTCTCTCTTCAAATACCTAGAAACCTTTTTCTCTACATTTCACTTATGACCTGTGCCATTTATTACATTGCTTTGTCAGTCTTTGCACATTTTTTTGCCCTTCATGTACTTTACAGAATGTATATATTCAACCTGAGTGTCAGTGTGTCTAGCTCTTCAGCAAATATTCTACCTGTGAGCACAGAATCCAACTTGCAGAAATATTTTCCAAACATTCTCTTTCTGGTATTCTCTTGAAGTACCACTTGCAAAAAATTAGAAAGTACTGAAATCAATATATCAGGAAAATGGACCAAATGTACTTGAACAAAAAAAAGCCATGATTAGAGACATTTGTATCAGGCTGTTGGGGCTTTAGTTATGTACCGAGGCAGAGTACATGCCCTAATAAAGCAGATAAAGCAATGAGATTTTGAATTAGTTCACTCAGGTAACAATTTTTATCGGTATGTGCAATGAGTTATGTGGTATTTTTTATGTAGTAATGATGACCACACTTTCATGGACACAGAAAAGGTGATTTTGCAAAACAAACTCAAGACATACATTGGGATTTGAGAATATAGCATTAGAGTTTCACCCCTAACTACCTTAAACTTGTTTTATAGGACACTTCCAAAAGATGCATTACTAGTGTGTTCTATATCCTCTCTGTGTACAAGCCAAAAATAATAATAGTTCCAAATCACATAGAAGGAAGAATCTCTTGAATAATCAAAGGAGATTTGTGACTACTTAGTATTTCAGAATTGTTTCTAACCTGAGGAGAGCACTAAGAGCCTCTCAGAAAAAGGTGGCATACTGTAATGCACAGGCAAGGTAAAGATTCCAACTTGGTTTTAAATATATATAAGAACAACTGCAGATAAAATAAGAATTCAAACATTTCATGTATTATGCTTGAGGGCATTCAAGCTCCCGGCTGATAGGTATAACGAGAAACTTCCCATTTAGCTATTATATTGTTGTGCTGTATAAGTTTTTTCCACCTTTCGCTGAAGCATTTGGTATGGGTTATTGTCAAAACCCTACTTTGAGCATCGCTTTGGCTTAACATAATAATTTCTGTGCTCCTGAAACTGGGACATTCTAATTATCTTTCAACATTACAGTACTGTGCTACTAAACCCACTTTAATCTATAATAATAACAGAAAGAAATCATAAGCCAAAAGACTGTTTACAAGTTGACACAAATGACCTAATCTTTGTGGAGAGCCATAGTGGAAAAAGTGTGAAAAATGTACTTCACAGAAGCATCCTTGGCAGAAGAAGTGAATTCAGTGAAAAGGTTTAATACATTTTAACGGAAGCCTGAATTGGATGACAGAGCTGTAAGAAGTGTATCTTGTACCAAAAGAGTGGCCAGAAAAGATCTCAGAAAATATAGTACATATCTGCTATGTTACTGAACTCAGTTTAAAATAGCAAATATAATAAACAGACAAATGGCAAGAAAAATCCTAAACACAACAATCTAACCTCTGCAAGATTCTTCACGGCTTTATCCCCTTGTACATGACCTGTGATTTGAATGTACTTCAATATTCTCCAAGTAGTTGTATGGTTCCATTAGCCAAATGCTATTCTTCATAACAAAACCATTATAAATATATGGCCACAAAGTGCTGTTGGCCTGAGTCCAGATGATCCCATATTTCAGCAAGCCCATTTCACTACAGGGAAAAATAGAAAGGAAAAGGAAAATCTTTCTCTGAGCATGTTGTATCTCCAAATCTAATCATGTGTAGTGGGAAAGATAGGGCAGATTTCTGCATTGTCCAAAAGTTGTAAGTTAAACTGGAAAGAAACTGTTTAATAAAGTATGAGTGCTACCTGGTTTCAGCACAATATGAAACCACAAAGTTAACCTCAATGCTGCTATCTCAGATTTGAAATTCCATACTCAAAGAAGAAACGCCCTGTAATATTGCAAACTAGAAGACAAATAGAAATAATTATTCCATAAAGTCTTATCAATAATATCATAATTTTATTTTTATTTAAGAGAAGTGAGAAAAAATTATTGCCACATCATTCTGAAGTAAACTGTTCGTCCAACAGTGCTTAAAGCAAAGCCAACACAATTCACCGGTACTTCGTATCTGAGAATCAATCTTTCCTAGCAAAATAAAGGGAGGGCTGTCTCCGGCAGCACCTGTTACCGCACAAGCATGACTTAAGTGCTAGAAGGAGAAAAGTTAATGTAAGCAAAGCTAAAGGCCAAGGCCACATTTTCTTGACCATCATTTCCCAGATGTATCCCTGGTGCAGATCCCTTAACTTTTACTGTATCTGAACAGCCACATCTATAAACTAGGTCTAGTTTGCTTTCTCTGCCTTGTGTATCTGTTCAGTCTAATGCATCTGCACTGAGCACCCAGGCTACACAGAGATGACAACTATCAGCAGAAGCCTTCTCTGCCTAGCTGGTATTGTTTGGTCACTCACTGTTGAATGTTTTTCTCATTTCTATAGGAATCACATACAGTCAGGCTGTTGAGCAAGTCTCAGAAGTTGATCTGCAAGGCAGTGTGAGCTTCTGCACACAGCAAGCAGCAGCTGACCACTTCTGGCAGCAAGACTGTTGGGTGTGAAAACCCTCTGCTACTTTAAAAGAAATCAGATCCAAGCTAAGGAAAATATTTTTTTTCACGTTAGCTAACATATGTTAACATTCAAACATAAGCAGAAAGTAATTTTAATTGCACACTTGTTAAAGTAAAATATATATGGGGTTGGTTGGTTTGCTTTTGTTTGGGTTTTGGTTTTGGTTTTTTTTTTTTTAGATCACAATGTACAATGTGAAATGAAGTAATTCCAGTAACGTTAATGGGATCATGAAAAATCAGCAGACCAACAGCTGGGATTTTTCCCACCATGACAGTGTCAGATATAATATGGCTTAGGGTAGAAAAGTGTTAGCAAGATGCAAAGGTTCTTGCCAGCATATAGACACCGTGTAACATAATGATGAACGGATGTAAACAAACACTTAAAAATATGAAGAGATTAAAAATCATGCAGTCCTGCACACAGTGCCACAAAAATGAGACTTGTAAAAATGGAGAACTTCCTGGAAAAGGCTTGTCTTTCAAATTGCTTGAAAAACTCATAATTCCTTCTCCCTATCCCCTGTTTGTTTCCCTTCCCTTCAAAGAAAGCTGAAAAAAGACCAATATGGGTACAAAAAGGCCCACAAAACCAAATAGTACAGACTAAAAAAAAATAACTTGAGGGATTGAAATATTGTTGGATCAGAGCACAAATTCCAGGATTCAGTGCAACAACAAAAGGTAGGCATCAGTGAGGGCTTAACTAACTCCATCCAAGACAAAGACACTTTAGCCAGAGGTCTCAGAATAATGAGAGATTCCACAAAAGCAATCATGGCAAGTAAACAAATAGTTGAGCCTGTAGTAAAAGGGGCTTTGCATATATACGTGACAAGAAATCCAATGAATAAACAAATTACATATAAACACTGCAAAAGCCCTCAGCTCTGCAGAAGAAGTTCTGAAGCAATTTGTGGTTGGAAAAACATTTAGACAGCAGGAGAGATTCAGGTCCAAGTCACCTTTCCTTGTCCCAGTTTGAAATGTAGTTGGGCACTGGGAAAATAAGGCTCATGGGAGTTAATCACTCCCAGAGGGTACAGGGCAGTTGTCAGCTTGGTCACCAGCCAATTTAGGTTAACATCATGGCAAAACAAAGCCACATAAACCCCATGTGGAGTGTCAACACAGCAAGAAATTCCCTGACACAGGCTCTCCTCTGGTCCAAGCACCATGGTTCTGGGCTTTATGCAATGTAGACCTGTCCTTTTTGAAGATGCCTTCCAGCAAACTAAATACTGCAGCAAAAATAAATATCAGGTGTACTGGTGTAATGGTTCCGGACTGCCAAGCACCAAATCCCCACCATGTGTTGAGAGGAAGTGTCGGGGTTTCAGGTAAAAACCTATTGTCATTGTCTGAACCATCAGCTTAGAGTTACCTTAGCAAGGTACTGACATATGAGGGAACTAGGAAAAGAATATTCATTCAGTTCACCATTTTGCAATTTTTAATTTGGTTTTAAAGATTTCTCATCAATAGCATATTCCCTAATTTTTACACTGTCTGAACTTGTCAGACAGCTCTGAAGCAAAGCCAGACCACATGTACTGTCTCAAACTAATGGAAAAAGTGAAAGAAAGAAGTTCTATTTCAAGTCAACCAAGTAAGTCAAATGAACCCACAAACAAAACCTGAGCAAGCTGAATGCATTATTAACGGTTCTGAGAATCACATATTTAAAAGAAAAAGGTAAAATTTTCAAAAAGCATTTCAATCTTACTAAAAAAAATATACAATTCTTTGAGGCCCAAGTTCCAAGATCCATTGCAGCACTGGGAAATTGTATTCACGACCAAAAACTCAGCTACAGTGACTCAGCCATGTTGCACCAAATGAATGGGCCTTTACGTCAGCTGAAGATAAGGCTCAGTTCAAGAGACATTTATTTTTCCTTTAGAAACTCGTGAAAACATGATACTTGGATTGAGACACTCATGTTGAGAAATAGTTCTCTCTTTTCAAATCTGGAAAAGTTATTTGGGTAGCGCATACTTTCTGGTCCTTCATATTTAATGGCCACAATACTTCCATTGTATGGTTGTCATTAAACATAACACAGCCTTCTGACCTTTGAATCACCACTAGAAGTCATCATGAACAATTTATATGCCAATCTTGATTTCCAGAGAAGGCTCAGGCACAATTTTTTTGTAGCCTCTCCTTTTAAGATGTCCAGACATGCTTTGTATCAAAATAGAAAGTAATATACTTGTGAAGTACTTACCATCGATTACAAATATCTGTTGCAAAATTAAGTTGGTGGAAGGTTCTTTTATGCCCAGAAACTTTAAAGAATTGCCAAAAACTGAAATCTGTCAGATATTTTATGTAGCTTTAGAACAGAATACTGTATCTTTGACTTTATCATATCATGATTATAAAGCTAAACTGACAGAATTAAAGCTATTCATACTGGAAAAATCCACAATGTAGTTACCAGACTCCAGGACTAATATGCATAATGAAAGAAGTCTTATAATCAGAGAGGAACTGAAGAAAAATTTTGAGGAAAAACTCATTAAAGGACTTATCCTCAATGTCTATATGTATTAGCAAATGTGGGTGCTATGCACCTTTCCACACCAAAGCCTAAAAGCATTAAATGCTTCTATGCCTTTCATACTCTGGTAAGGGTATTCTGTATTTCACTGTTGTGTATGAAACATTTGCTTTATGCAGGATTTTGATAGTGGGAAGTGTTATGAATTATTTTTAATAATTAGCCATATT
Source organism: Rhynochetos jubatus (assembly GCA_027574665.1). NCBI lineage: Eukaryota > Metazoa > Chordata > Aves > Eurypygiformes > Rhynochetidae > Rhynochetos > Rhynochetos jubatus. Next base: position 38,301,897 of record CM050654.1, on the reverse strand, counting down.
TAAGCCTTTCAAACTGTTTTTTTACCATTTGCAAAAGGCTTTGTCTTTTTTTAGTATTTCACCTCCCATCCAACTACAAAACCACTTTTAATCCATTTATTCTAAAGAACACTGTAGTAATATCTTCTGTTTATATGAACAAGCATGGCTCTCTCATGCACCTCGAGTTCTTGTACAGACTCCACATCTTATTCTCCGAGTACCAGCAGAAGTGAGATGGGCAGTGATGCATGTACATTAGGTATTACGCACTGCTTGCAGGAACCCTTTCAAATTAGGGGACCGGGATAGGGTTCCCATGGGCCCATGCTTTGAGACAGCACTGCATATAAGCATGAGAATAAAGTAGTTAGAAGAGCCAAAATGCCACTGTGCTCTGCATATTTTATGTGATTTAATTGTATAATATTGATTTGAGTCCATTACAGTCTGGTTTGTTACTCTAATAAATTACATTGTTCTTTGAAACAATGATGGCTTATGATTGAAATATTATATTAAACCTTATATCTGACTGGCATGCTTCAGATTTGATATTTACCACTGGCCATGGAAAAAGGAATCCTTGAAAAGATTTCACTCTTCGAATAAAATCTCTAAATAAGAACCTAGAAGTTTAAAATGGTCCCCAAGCATTGTTTAGAGTGGGAGGAGAGCAGCAGAGGGATGCAAACACCTTTTTATATATATCTTATGTTGGGTCTTTGGAAGAGTTAATTGGTGAAAGAAAAACAACTTTCAAAAAACATATATGTGTTAAATATATAATTTTTATTGATTGTATGCTTTCTTTGGTAATTCATATAAAATCTGAAGCTAGAAGAATTTCCAAAAAGCAGCATATAAAGGTGAATTGTTTTCATGACTGGGACTGATATTTATTAAAACTGCAACCAAAAGTGAACATTTTCAAAGTAAATGCCAAGACAAAACTGAGAAATTAACCATTTTTTAAAACCTGCTAGGAACCATACATTGCACATATTCTATGTGTTTTTCTGGAAGTAAAAAGTTTTTTAGGTGAAGTAAAAGGAAAATGGCATATTACTGAAATGGAAAACAATGTAAACAAGAGCTCGGAGTAAATAAAGAAAGAAATTTAGTGACATTGCATGTGCCGATACTATGAGTTAACTAATGAAAGTGAGTCATCAACATGAGTACTTTATCTTTTAAGCCCTACGGGACTCCTTTTTGATGAGCAGCAGCATAGTCACTGCAGGTAGATGCATGTTGAGAGGCAAAGTTCTGCATTGCACTAATTTGCTTTGTCGGAAATTCCCACCGTAGCACTGAGATGATATTTTTGCGGGATTTAGCTCTTGGGATGCAGCAAGTCTAGTGATGGGACACTGCAGAAGTAGGTGTTCAGTAGCAGAAGTGGAAGCTGCCACTTAATAAGGAAAACGTCTCTCTACAGCCCAGATAAATTACTGAACGCTACTTTCAGACATGCAGAATTTTAAGCTTGATGTAAACTTATTCACAAAAATGAGCTTCATTTAAAATACTCATACAACTCTCATGAAAAAAAAAAACCCAACAAAAAAAACCCAAGAAAAACCCTGAGAAATGGACTTTCTGTAGCTGTATTCAAACCTGTTCATATTTTGGAGCTTAGTTTGAAAACTATATACATATATAATCTACTACATTGATACATTGATTACTTATCTTGCCTCCTGTTGAGTCTAACAAATACGTGCATCATGTGACAACAGGTATAAAATCAACTCTGTGTGCTGTCTCCGAGCTGGACAAAGTGGGTCTGGATTACTTGCCCCAAGTGCCCCTGCTCTGAACCAAAGGACTGAAGCTGAGGAAGTCCAACCTTCTGCGTTAAGCAGAGGAGCCCGTAGTCCCTCCTGGTCACTCACCCTAGCTAAGCTTTCAGACAACCCAGGGTTTAGTGGGTTGTGCCCATTCCATTGCTGGAATTACCACTGGGACTGACATTACAGAATTGGTCATTCATCATGTTTGACACTGGGGCTATTTCAGAAAGTACTGCTTTGGCACGTACGGGAGTAATTATATCAAAGTTGGTGCTGCGCATTGCTTCACAGCGAGGTCATGCAGACAATAATAATGCATCTTTTTTTTTTTCTCTATTGTAATGCTACCTATGTCTTATATATGTCTCTTACTATTCGACTGTAACCTTCCGGTGCTCTATGCCAGGTCTCTCTGTTTGCCTTCAGAGAGAGAACTTGCATGCAGATACCCGTCAAACAGCAGAGAAAAGCAGAGAGCAATACAGATGAAAACAAGAAGAAACAAAAATAAAAGTGTTTGGAGAAATGTAGGATTTTTATACAAAGTAATATATGTTAAATATATTCAAAAGAATTCATAAGAAAAGTCAATGTGACTTGCATAAATCTAAAACTTATAGAACAATATGCAAACTGCCATTACACATTCAAAACAACATATTATGTTTCATTTATAAAGGCATATTTCGCAGTCACAGGAATAGACACTACAAAATGATCTGATTTACACAAAGTAGGATATACACAAACCAAATTATAAATATCAACCAGAATATTTTAAATGCAATCAAAAGGCCTATCTGTATACCTTTCATACTAATAGCAAAATTGTGTTTCCAGTAGGCATAAGATTGGCTCATAATGGCCTAATCCCACCAATATTACTTACCTTGGCATAGTCTGACGTCAGCCTTATGAATAATTCTACAAGTGCCAGGAAAGATGCAGCTGTTGAAATGGTAAACCAGGCCTGATCATCAGATTAATCTGAAAAGAGTGACTTAAAAAATGGGAGCTCTCACAACTGACTTCTGACTTTAGACCTTTAGGTTCGCAGAGATATCTATCTCAAGCTTTTCTCCACCAAAAAGTAAAAGTAGGATTTCTTCTTTTTTCTTTCTCATTCTCCTCCCTTTTGGAAAGCTCAGTTTTCACCACTAACCGTAGCTCGTAAGAGAGATTGAAGGCAAATATCAGTCAAGACAAGATTAACAATGAACAGGCAAGAACCAGCAACATGGAGTTTCCAGAGATCTCTTCGTTTACTGCGTCGTGTTAAGGAGACACAAACTATTCAGTACCACACAAATAACAATATTACATCTTCTCATATTACTAAAAAGTGAACTTCAAGCTCAAGAAACTATATTTATCCTGTTACATTTTGTCCTGTACACAAAGATTATTTACTTGACAACCAAACCAGCAGAATCAAGATGATTTTAGTCCTTTCATGTGTGCAGTACCTCTGATTTAACAGTCAGTGTGCATCACAAACAGAATACCTTAAAACACAGTTAATTTTATCTACCGCTGCATGCTTCAGATGCTACAAAAATATAAATCTGTTTATTAAGAAAGGCATTAGGACTTTGACCTACTAGCAGTTTACACTTGAAAATAAAGGATCAAACAGCCCTCTAAGCATTTAAATATCAGGTTTTCTCATGTCAGGTAAGAGCAACATTAAAAAGTGCTGGGGTTTATTTATATTTTTATCTTCTTTAGAATGACGATGAAAACAGGACATGAAAATAGTTCCAGAAAAAACCCTAAGAAATATGCTTATGCATTCTATTTTTACAGCTGTAGATTACATAGTGAACATTTCATCATTACTGTCCTTGATTTCTTATAAGCAAAGCACTCTGAGGAGTTAAACTGCACACAAATACCTAACAACTGTACTCGCTTTCACTGCACCAACAGGAATGCTTTAAGATTTTGTAAAGGATTTTTTTACCCTACGGAGTTCTGGCTGAACATGCCTCACTGCAACATCAAGATTTTCAAGTTTGTTCATTCCCCACGCCCTTCCACACACACATGCACCCCATTTTAACCACAACCAAGATACTCCGTTTCTGACATGGGCGTCACACAAAACTTCCCTGGAAAACACAGAGTATCAGCTGATAAAGAGGATAAATATTTGGTATTGATACTAGCATCTCTGCAAGAGGAGTCGCTAAGGTATGGCATTAATGACAGTGGCAGGCAGACCCAGGAGCAGGAGGCAAGGCTGACTGAGGACGAGGAAGGAGGAGGTGATGCAGGAACGGACTCTCCTCCAATGTGCATGCCCCTCCGGGACCATACAGACAAAAGGATAACCACTTTGGTTTAATATAAGAATATTGCCAGGAAAATTCCACATAGAGATAATACGACATTCCATTTGAGACCCCAGTGAAACTGAGCATGATTTAGTTTCCTAATTAGAAAATGTAGGAAGTCAGAATGATGACTTCAAACCACGAAGTTTGAAACTACGGAGTTAAGACCAACAAAACAATGTCTGTACTACCTACCAATCATTAATTGAAAAACAATCTCATCCTTAAAAAGGCACTGCTTCACCGTTTCTAGTGTCAGGAAGCAATCTGCCTAACTTGCTATCCGGCTCCACTGCTTCCAACTGACTGTAATAGTCAGCCGAAGGTGTGCCTGCACCCATCTGTTCCTGACACTTTTAAGACCCTACATTGCTTTGACAAAATGAAAGGGTTTTACTTTTATCTCTTTTTTTTTTTTTTACCATTTCAGTGCAAATTTTGAAGACAATTATCCTCAGATAAAGGAGAGGTGAAATTCAAATCTGTTCTTACGGTGAGATTTAACACATACTCTTGGGTATCAAGTGTGGGATCATATCTGCTGGGTGGCCACCCTAAAGTACATTACACAATAAATGTTCAGCATGGCAGTGATGATACTTGGCAAGGATCAGATTTCCAGCTGAAGTTACGCATTCCAGAGCTTGTTAGAACCATATAAAAATGAATCAAACAAGACTGATTCAAGTACTATGTAAAACCCCTTCTAAATACTAAAAACTTATCTAAAATTAAAAAAAAAAAAAAATTACTATATAAAGTTTTCCGAGAAAACAAGGGTAATAATATATTTTCTATCTGCCCTTACCTACAAGGATAACCCAAAGCAGGCCCCAGATTTTTGCTTTTGAAAATAAGCCTGTATCTAGAAAAGAAAAATGATAATTAAAACTTAGAAAGACAAAGAGTCCCTTTCAGATTAATTCTCTTTCCAATAGTTATTAAGTCAGGCAAAGGAATGTTTTTGAAAAATAAAGGATGCAAACACCCATTGCTTACACTACAGGCTTCCTCTGGAAAAAAATGGAAGTATTATGTTTGATGAGCACAAGAAGCTTCAGTTTCTATGGGGCATAATTCTTTTCAACTCCCGTGTCGAGCAAACAAAAAGGAGAAATTCTGGCATAAAATCATCAAATATTTATTCGTGAGGTACCAGGTAGAGAACAAGTGACTTAGCTGAAACTGGAAGAAATGAGTCTATACATTGCACAGTAATGCAAGAACTTATTTTGGATAAAATGTTAAAACTTTGATTAAACATCACTCTATACAAGAAGAAATTTTTACGGAGAGATTTGCTGGCTCACAGTTTTGCCAGGCGTTACCATAAAGCACCAGCAAAATTGTATCCGTAGCCTGGAATTACGCTGTTTTACCCATGATATTGCACTCATAAAGTTAAAATATAATTTAAGATTTCTTGGCCTTTCACTAATCGAACTGCCACAGCCCTATTAAAATGCATGCAGTCTAATAACAGCTCTTCAGTGCACGGGAAATACGTTTGCTTGTTTTTCTTAAAAGACAAGGGAGAAGAACATATTTTGGGGTTGGCTAAACGTCTATTCCCAACCCATAATAAGGTTGTTATCAAGCAGAAAAGCCTATTAAGCTAGAAAAATGATTACTGAAAGCTTTCTAATTAAACACTTTCCACTTAGTTGATACTGACAGAATAGAGTGAGAGATGGTGGTACTGATATTGTATTAGTCATTGTATCACTCATATCATGACGTTGTAATCAGCTTTCGGGATAGTGTACATGAATAGCCCAGGTGCTCAAGCTGCGCTGCAATTTGTAATTGGAAATATCTTTGGATAATAGGTGTCTCATGAGTTGTTCTCTCTTCCTGTCATATTTTTTAATGTTATGTGACTTATAATTGAATTTTTTATTAACTGTCATGGAATTGTTTTTTAAAACTTTGAGGCTCATCCAGCCAAACTTCTCTGTGCAGATTTGTCCTGGGCTGTATCTCCATGGGGAGTATCTCCACGGAAATGGTATGGTACAGGTCCTGTCCCTCTGCAGCAGCCAGCAGGATTAGGATGCAAAGCTTCTCACTCTTTGAGGGGGGGTATTATTTTCATATCTATCCACAAAGATCCCCACAATGGGGTGTACACCCTGCTATTGATTTTAAATTATTCTAATAGCAACAAATCTAAACCAACAGCAGCATTCCCCATCTTCAGATCGACATATCACTTCTCACTAAAATTTTATGTAGCAGATGATGCAATGAGTTACAAAGATTTCATTACATGGAAAGAGTAATGCAGTATTCCAAAATGTGAATAACAAGAAGGGTAACTTTTGCTACACCTGCCAAGAAGTTCATGATTCTACATATTGGGTTTGTGTAAGAAGTACTAATGACTTTTGCCATTATGAGACTTCCAAGAAAGGGGAAGGATTTGGTGGCCAGCCTGATTTGAAAGAAGCTTGAGAAATGCAGGAATTTGGGTTAATGTTCTCAAGTGTAAACTGTTTCTAATATATATTCTTCTATACAGTCTAGTCAAAGGTTTTTAAATAATGCAACAAATAGTGTGTACCAGCAATAAATACAGGTATACCAGTAACAGCATGGATATGACAGCACTTGGTGCAGTACATTCACAGAAGTGAAGCAGATTAAAAAGTTGGTTATAAATATATAGTCAATCTATTAAATATATTAATTACAGTTCACTTTAAAGGGTTTAATGTTTTGTGCAACAGTATGCCTCCCACAGGAGACCAACCTTCCTGCAGCCTGCAATGAGAGGGTGATCTGGAGAAGTTCCCTTTGGTTGAGGTTCTTCCAAATCCCTTCCTGAGGATGATTGTTCTTCAGTTTTAGGAATGTGACAGTACTTGGTGGCTGTTTATTTGCCTGTCTTTCCCCCATGGCCAGTGGTAATTCTCCAACCACACATACCAAGAATGGACAATAGTAGGCTCTCAGTTTTGGATGCAGAAGAAGTGGTGGAATCAACTGTGGTAATTTTGAATTATGTTGATTGATGAAAATTTGTTTGACATTTTAGACAATGGTTTGGTTTTGACCCAAAAGGAACAGTGGCTCTCTGGCAGTGCTGCGCTGCAGAGAAGGCAGTTTGTGTTACCAGCCTTTCTTGGCTGATTAACTACAGGGCGAGATGTAAAAATGCAGTCCAAGTTTTAATTGCACTCTCCTTTGGAGGAGATGACTGTGGACTGTTGAATCTAAGCCTCATGGCTTCTTCACCCAGATTTGCTGGCCTGGCTCCTTTGCTTCACCCCCCTCTGTGTTTGGTTCCACACAGAGATACATCTGTAGAGCCTTATGCTCTACATTGGCAGAGGCTGCCCAAAAAATTATGTTCACTAGCCAAACAATCTCTGTGAGGCAATGTAGCTAATTCTTGTTCTAAATTCTACCATCATCACACCCAAGGTCGCTCCCTCCATCCCTGTGAATCAATCTACAAGATGGGATCCAAAATACGTTTCGGTGGCCCAGAATTTTAGATTTAAATTGCAAATGTGCAAGGAAAGCACCAGTTCAGTTCTTTAATTGTTGGTAAAATACAGAAACCTAAATGTTTCCCTTACATGTAAATTCTGCAGTGTTTGACAGTGCAAAAACTTCCTTCCCTGTGAGTTTGGGAACTCAGTTAATCATGCAACCATGTGGTCATTTATTCTAATTAATAGGAATATATTTGCATTTGCAGAACTATTAGTATTTTTCAAGCCCAGAAACGGCCCACAGTGGTTTTACATGGTGCACACAGAAGCGCCAATGGAGCACAGAGCACGTGCAGAACATTGTAGGTGCCCAGTGCTGGAGGCCCCACACCTTCTCATGCTGATCGCAGACCAGTTCCATGTCTTAGGTACTATAAAGGCAGACACTTCTGAGATGGATTGCACTCATGTCATCTGGAGAATATAAAGCTGTTGCACACATGGGCACTGCTTCTCTGTGTGGCATACTGGGGAGCTTGGCAACCCTACAGCTCACACCAGTAGAGCGCTGGGCTAAGCAGTGGCATCTCAAAACCACCCATTGCAGCAGCAGAAGCTGGTTATTTAGTGGTAATGAAACTGATGTGGCTTTCTATTAGTTCATTAATGGCTATATATTTTATTTCCGGTCTGTTCGTGGTGGAAAAAAAATTAAACAGAGTTAAGATGAGCTGAAAGAATAAAATATAGACTAGAAAGATGGTGGAAGGACAAACAGGGTGCTAGATTTGAAGAGTGGGCATTGACCTGAAAGAAGCATTACTGGGCACAAACTGTACTCTCAGAAATTGAAGAGGAAGGTTTTGTGCAATGTAGAAGGTTGAAATACCCTGTATAGGAAGCAGAAAAGAGCAGCCCTATAAACAGTTATAACACCTGGTCATGCTTAAAAATCATAAATGAGGACAAACTGGTAGGAGAGGTAGTATGAATTTAATAAAAAAATTACAGGTACTGTTATAATATAATGGGGCTTCCTATGCACTTCCTATGTACTTCCTATGTGCTCTGTTCTGAGTAGATGTTTCCCAACAACTTTGAACTTGTACTTACTGTGTAACTGTAGTGGAAACATTTTGTTCTGACAGAGACAGAAATCAGAAACTTGACTTAATTCTTCACACTTAAAAATCAAACACATAGATGAGCCTCCTTGAACCTGCGTAAATTAGAGCTGGTCTGTTCCTTTGTGCTTTGCTCTCAATTGCTGTTATTTTCTTCTGCAGATGAGATTTTATTTTGGAATCACAAGTTCTTAGATAAAACAGGTTTAACTATTTAGCATCAGATTCACCCACCTACATAAAACTCTCCAACTGTTGAAGTTGTTAAAGGGACACTGTCAATTTTAAAACTGCACGTCTGTTTAAAAAGCTTTTACCTTCTGTTGTTCGGAGTGAACCCTAAGGTTGTATACTTGAAAGGCATTAGAGAGAAAATATCTCCTTTGACAGTATTTTGGGCATCATCCATTTCACTGGTTTTCTTCCTAACTCGCCTAGGCCAGATCCTGCGTTGACATGCACTGATGTCTCCATGTGGGACTCAGGCTGCAGTGTAACTGCTCTAGATTTAAATAGATTTTTTTTTTCTTCCCTAAGTGATTGACTGTTGAGATGATACTTTTCTCTTAGTTCAAGTACAGGATAAATTATAGTGCAAACTTTCAATAGTGCCAGTAAAACGCTCTGCAAGAGGCAAAGAGTTAACTTTAATATTGCACCCCTTGCTTAATACTGCACCATCTCTGAGTCCCTGTGGTTAGAACCCTGCCCTTCATCAACACCTCCAGACCTCCTGGTACTTCACAAGAATGAATTCTTCCAAGGACTGACCAGTACTGTGGGACTGGTATTACATATTAGAAAGAGAAATTCTGTAGGCGCCTAGTGATCTGCTCTAGGTGATTCTGCTCTGACAGGGGGGTTGGACTAGATGATCTCTAGAGGTCCCTTCCAACCCCTAACACTCCGAATCTCTGAGTTTGAGATGCTATATAGCAGTGAGAGCGGCCAGCAAACAACAGTGAGATTCTGGAGGCGGTGAGACACAGGCTGCAGGACGAGAAGGTGGAGAGGGTACAGAGGATGGGAATGTAGGAGAGGGGATCTAGATGGTTACAGGGATGTGGAAGAGATAAAGGGAGAAAAGTAGGGGTGAATGAAGAATTAGGAGGATATAAGGACAGGTGAGATAGATGAAGGGAGACTAATCCTGTGAAGGGGCGAGGGAGAGGTTCTGTGGAAAAAGGTATGAAAAGCTGTTACTAAAGACAGTATACTCCATGTGCAGAAGGAGGCTTAGTTTGAAGTGCCATGAGGCAGCAGTTGCAGCACGTCCAAACTTCTAAGCATTTGATTTTGCTAACTTCACATTCTTTTAATGGGTTTTTTATATGTAATAGAGATTTGGGATGTTTTATTTTTTGTGAACGTAACATATAATTCTGATTGACTCAGCTCTTAATTCAATTTCCTCATCATAACTCAGATTAGAGGATTTAAATGGTGCTGTACAATATGAATGAACTTCCTATCCTTTAACTGCAAAGGCATGGGAGATTTTGGTAAATATAGCTTCCGTACAGCTTTATCTCTGGCAGAATAACTGGAAAGAAGTAGTGAGAAACACTGAAAAGATGCTGGCAGGCGGTCGAGGAGCACTCCACACCACCGGTGCCGCAGGCTTCCCGGGCGGCACTGAGCAGCAGCCGTTGGAGAAGCCAAAAGAAATTCCCAGGATAAACTCACTCAACGGCTCATCTCCATATTTTTGCATACTGATGCATTTCTGTGCTAAAGGGCACAGAAAGTTTTGTTGCTGCCTTGAGAAGTAGAGCTGGCTCCCAATGCGTTTTAGTTGTTGTGTAAATTACCTACATAAATCCGTGTTGTCCTTGTGTGATCCTGTGAGTGTTTCTAAACGAGCATCCAACGTGTCTCTGCAGTTGCCTTTTGGGAGTGAAATCTAACTGGGCCCACATCATTGTGCTCCTAATCTGTAAGAGAAGGTAGGATGTGTATTCAACAAAGGAGGAGAAAGGAGCATTTGGTTACTTCTTTGTCTTTCTAGGATGTTCTTTCTTTCTACGTTTTTGCATTTTTAAGTATGGTAAATTGTAATAATGAATATTAATATCCTCTTCCACTTCCTAATTTCAACTAAAGAAGAGATGAGTAAAGTACTATTGACTCTGATAGGCAGATCGATATAATGGCTATTTAGAAGGACAAGAGAGAGAAATAGAGAGAAACACATATTCACAGTCACAGGTCACTATTTGCCAGTAAAAATGCCTGAATAAATGCAAACATTTAATGGGACTCCTGAGTAGAATTATTTTCTCTGTATAAATACCTGCAGAGTAGGGATGTCAGCTACCTGATATTTCTCTTCAAGATCATAGCAAGGGATACTCATTCTGATTTCACTATCTCAGCAATGAGATGATAGAGCAATCCCAAACGCAAGTACAGACTGAGTGGAGAATGGATCGAGAGCAGCCCTGAGGAGAAGGACTTGGGGGTACTGGTGGATGAGAAGCTGAACATGAGCCGGCAGTGTGTGCTGGCAGCCCAGAAAGCCAACCGTATCCTGGGCTGTATCAGGAGAAGTGTGGCCAGCAGGGCGAGGGAGGGGATTCTCCCCCTCTACTCTGCTCTTGTAAGACCCCACCTGGAGTGCTGTGTCCAGCTGTGGAGCCCTCAGCATCAGAAGGATATAGACCGGTTGGAATGAGTCCAGAGGAGGCCACGAAGATGCTCAGAGGGCTGGAGCACCTCTCCTGTGAAGAAAGGCTGAGAGAGTTGGGCTTGTTCAGCCTGGAGAAGAGAAGGCTCTGGGGAGACCTTATTGCAGCCTTCCAGTACCTGAAGGGGCCTACAAGGAAGCTGGGGAAGGACTTTTTACAAGGGCCTGTAGTGACAGGACAAGGGGTAACAGGTTTAAATTGAAAGCGGGGAGATTTAGATTAGATATCAGGAAGAAGTTCTTCATGGAGAGGGTGGTGAGGCACTGGGACAGGTTGCCCAGAGAAGCTGTGAATGCCCCATCCCTGGCTGTCTTCAAGGCCAGGCTGGATGAGGCTTGGAGCAACCTGGACTAGTGGAGGGTGTCCCTGCCCATGGCAGGGGGGTTGGAACAAGATGGTCCAACTTTAAGGTCTCTTCCAACCCAAACCATTCTATGATTTTATGTTTTAACAGAAGACCTGATTTTAAAGGGGAACTATGCATACTAGAAATTCAGGAAAAAGGAAGGCTCAGTGTCTATGCAAAGAACTTTTGCTCCTATTCTGGCATAAGCAAGAATATTAGGAAATTTTCTGAATAAAGGAAAGAAATTCTGATTTATATGACATTCATTTTTCCAAGAGATAAAACTGCTTTACTTAATGCCTGATCTAAAGCCCTGTGAAATCTTACTCACTTCATTGTACTCCCATCTTCTCTGTGGAAGACATATTTGGTCAGTTAACAATTAATTAAGTAAATTAAGTACTTTGGCCCCAACTTCTTTCCAGTAAGACTTGAGCAATAATATTGATATGAGTGCGTGACATATGTGCAATGAAGTCAGCATTTGACATAATGCTTCTAAAGAAAAATTCAGTGAAGTATGTACCATTAATGGTGATAAAGCTAAGAGAATAGGCTTAAAAATCACATTCTCTTACTTAGCAGAAATGATCCTGATGATCACTGAGAGTCTGTCAGATATATGTTTGACGCCAAAACATATGTGCCTCAGAGTTGCTGAAAGGCAATAAAGAAAAATGCTTAATGCCATTTTTTTATAGTATATTTTCTTAGGGATTTCACTGAGAATGAGGCAAGTTTATAGGGATGGGGAAGTAAAGGACTTACTATGACTTAAATATCTATAGTTTTAGTGCAAAGGGAAAACAGAATCAAACAGAAAAAAACCCACTGAAGTCTCCAAGCACAACTGGAGTGACAGAGAATTCAGATAAAAGAGAAAGAGATGGAAGAAAGTATTTTCTGAGCTATAATATGAATGAGAAATATTCTAAATGGTCCACAGAGATTTGGAAAGGATTTTGTTGCCTTTGCTGTTGCTATTCTCACTCAAAGTAAGATTTGTGTATTTGTAAATTAAAATAGATTAAGTTAATTTGAACAATTTTTCCCTGTTGTAGCTTTATGATGTTAGATGCTCTATCGGTGAAACAACTGAACTTGCTCTGGAGCTTTGCTTAAGAGCTGTTAGTGTATACAGTAATTTACAGCCACTCAAAACTATGCATCAAGTTACTAATTGATTGCTAATGTTGATGCACTTGATTGGATGTCAAGTAATGTGTAAAATTTATTGAAAATTATTGTGTCTTTCTTTCTCTACAACTACAGTCATAAAATTGAGATAGATAGGCAGAGTAGTTGTATTTATCTCCTCAGGTCTAATTTTTATAGAACCAAAATAAGCAAAATACACTTGTGTCCTCTTTTCCCCCACTGTTTCTCACTAAGACACGGGAAATATCGATAGTACCCAGTGCCAGGGGAACTATTTTGACATTTCATATTATATTCTATTTAATAAAAGCATAATGAAATGTCAACAAAATTATGAAATTTAGCATGATCATTTCATATTCATTTTTCTTCTGTTTTTCTTCTTGGATTTTAAGTGAAAACAGAGCAAATGTGCTGAGTGTTTAATTCAAAGGCCCAATGTGCCAGCAGGGATTAATGAAAGGTGTCTAAGGTCTCTGGGATAGGAGTTTCTGCAGTAAAAAACCCAGCAAACAGTACAGCTTTCGATTTTCTAAACTTCCATTGACCTGTCTTCAAGCTGCTTCATTACCCGTATGAGCAGGTTTAACCTACTGTGCTTTGAAATCAGCTGGAACATTAACTGTGATACTTCTCCATCCTCTGTGAGCTGCTCAAAGTCCCCACGGTCTTTTAAACAGTGAGTTACAGGTGCTGAATTACCTATGCGAGATGAAAGAGCGATGGGTCTGAACTCTGTCATCGGCTCGGGAGGCAGAGTACAGCACTCCAGGGAAAAAGCAAACCTGAGAAGCATCGGCACTATGGATGTCACCGAGTGCTACTGCCAGCGCGGTTCGCAATTGGATGTTGCACAATTTTTCTTCCTGGGTTTGTGTGTGCTTCAGGGCATGCCTAAAATGACCAAATGAGCAAAACATTTTTCTGATCCCAAAAGAAATTGCAGCTATTAATGCATCTATGTTGGCTCAACAGTTGGAAAGCTAGCTCAGGATCGAAACAACTGAGAGTTTACTTTCTAACTGGTAGAGGGGATAAAAAGATATTCTGACATCTTAGAGTAGCATTTGTTTCAGTTGCTGAGCACTGAAATAGCACAACTACCCATCTGATGAAAGGAACAGTTAAAAAAAGGTTGGCCTTTGTGCTCCTCGGCATGCTGCAAGGCAGGGAGGATTGGAGAGGGGGTAGGAAAGACCCAGTACTTGTGACAGTTGATGCAGGAGCATCAACAGCATTGTTTACGTTCAAGATCTTAGAAATACTGCTGTGTTTGGAACAAGGTACTTTTTAATCTAGAACAAGGAGGAAGAAAAGATGTAGGATGACCTAACCTGGATGATGATATCGATACTTTTGTTATAAAGATTAACTAAAAAAAATTACTTTTCAAAAGCATTAATATTACTAAGCGAACAACAAACCATTTCTTAAAGTCTATGACATAAAGATACTAATATTTCTTTTGGGGACTTCTTTTTAATGCCCCTCCTGACACAGCATCAGGACTGGAGCACATATTACCTGCTTTCACAGTGACTTTACACCTTCACCTGCCAAAGGTGGTGCGCTATGGGCTAGGCAGACCCCTCTCCGGCAGGGCAATGGGACAGCCAACCCACAGGGTAAATGCTGAAGAGGTCTTGCAACACCAACCAGCTTCCCAGGAGATCTCCCAAAGGAAAAGCCAAACTATTCTTTTCAGCCTAATTCAAGACTTTCTATGAGTTTAAAATTGTTTTAATTAAAGGATAATTAATACACAATTATATCGGAAAAGAGAGAATCATTATGGAAGTAGCAGCTGTGTCTGTCATGTATTCTTTTAAAACAAATTGCAATTTTAGATGGATATTTTGAATGAAACAAACATTTTATCAGTTACCGTTGCAGTATTTTGCTGTCTAAACATGCTATTCTGTACTGTCACTGTATTCATTTTTCAGCTTTCACTGGCAAAGACATGCAAATAGCAAAATAGCAGCACGTCCAAATGAGTTTATATAATCATGAGTAGAGCAAAGTAAATAATTTAATAGGAACCATGTATCTGGAAAACCTAACTTCCTTTTTTTCTGTTGAGTACATTCGAAAGAAGTTCAGAATTTACGTGAATTAATTTACAATCTGGTTTTGTATGAAGAATTTTTAGCTTGCAGTCTCATCTTGAATACCTCTTCGTTAGGTTTTAACAAGCCATGTCTGAAAAGAAGGGTGCCCCAGCGCTCACTCCTGCTGTATGTGAACTGCGAGAACAGCTCACATCTGGGAGGGATTTGGCCTTAATTTCTCCCTGCCTCTAATATCCACGTGAAAGATGATGCGAATACGACAGTCTTTTTTCAGAAGCACAAAGAAAGCTTCTTCCTTTGCAAAACATGGGAAATCCAGTGACGGTGGCTGTCTAAGCTACATATTCTTGGGTACCACCTAGTGGCACCGACTCGGTTAACAACGGACCTAACCAATTTACAGAGCACTCCAGTTTGGTTACCCTGATTCTGAGATGAAGCTTATGTCCTCATCAGTGTATATAGAAAGTGACCAAAAATAACTGCGATAACCCTAGAAATAGGGCAGATATTCACAGACTTTATATAGCAATAATTATTCCAATCTAATCCAAATAACCCAAGTCCATCACTTCATTAGAGTGGTCACTGTGTTAATCTAAGTCTTTTTCCTTAAATTGCAATGGATTTACTAACAGCTGAATAACTTTAAGATAGTTTTTACCAATTTGCTGCTGCAGACATATTATTATTCCCATGGAGAACAACTTCTAACTAAACAGGAGAAGCATACCAGACTTCTTCTGTGGGTTTGATGGTACATCCAGCAATATAAACTATTTGCAGACAATGCAAAATGCCTTCATTTTATAGATCCTTTCCCCAGTATCCTGAATGAAATGCATAACACTAACCTATTAAGTACAAATTGCTTAAAGATGTAAATTTTTTATGACTTGCTAAATGTTAATGTATGACTTGTAAAATGTTAAAGTAGTAAATAGCTTCTTTGAGCTCATACACACTAAATTTCATTTTGTAGCCCTAAGCATTTAAGGTAACAGTCACAGGGTATTAGTCAGAGATTTCCATAATCCTCATTGACTTTAATTTATTTTTGTTAAAAAAAAAAAATAAAAAAATTAAGAGTTAATGTCAGTGCAATGGAAAAATAGGCCATTGTCAAAGGATAATGGTCTTCCACTAATAGGAGACTGTTGAGACATTCACTGAGAATAAATGTTATGAAATATGAAACGCATGATACAATACCACGATGTGTAATTATAGCTATTTTATGTCAGCTGTTCTGAATTACTCTGGAAGATATTATCAAAATATGATTAATGTATCCACATGTGATACTTTGTGATTTATTGATGTAATAACCATCTGAGAAGGACTCCTCACAAACCAAATCTATTTAAAGTTTGCCACAGAATCTCAAACACGTCCTGTTTTCTATCTGCTTGACTATTTCCTATATTTAGAATAATATATGTATATAAATGAAAGCCACCAAGTGGAATTTGCTCTGGCTGAAAAAATCAGAGACTGATATGGTTATTTGTTGAGAAAGGAGCAAGCCAGTTTCCAGAGAATATTGATGAATGGTCTTGAGATGCTCAGCAAAGAGCTAAATTCAGATGTGTGAAATTAATGTGACTACACCTGTGAAAGCTAGCCATGAATCTGATCCAAAATGATATATTATGAAAATGTGGAGATAGCAAAGATATCCTGGAACAAATACTGTAGTAAATCATGAAGATTCTAGCATTTAAAAAAAAAAAAAAGTAAATAGAGTTGCTCTTTATCCCCCTTTGGCTTAGTTATTTCAAAGTTATCTAGATATTCAGTACCAAATTTTGATTCCGTCATTCATGGAATATTTTAATGTTCAGTTTAGGAGTTGGTTTTTGCTATCAGTACAGGTTTTCCCTTCAGGTCCCAAGCGAGTAAATATGCTAAATACTTCCATCTTCTAGAATAAAGATATCTCTGTTTCCATTTATAATAACATTTTGAGTTCTAATACAAATGTGATTCATTTAAATAAAAATCAGTAGGTTTAGCCACTTCTTTTGAATCATTTAGGGCAAGATTTTTCCATTGGCTCTTTATCAGGGGCCAAATTCTAACCTGATTTATGCTCTGATTTACACTGCAACCCACTGACTTTAGCAGATTTGCACATTGTGTAAATTAGCGCAGATTTGACTTCAGGAATCTTTGGTAAGTGGCATAAATTAAGAACAGGGAAATTCTGCTGTCTTTTAAAACCCCATAAAGGTCAATACAAAATTGAGAACAAGATACAGCCGCAAGTCTCTTAGTTAAAATTTATTAAAAGGTTTCATGAAGCCCTTTTATCCTCCGTACAGAATCTGCCCTCATTCTCCCATCCCACAGTGTCTAATTTCACACCCACCACGCTGATATGCAGCGAGTAATATGAATCAGATTTTGCCCCCAGAGAATCATATTTTGCGTACTGTGGTGACTTCTAAATTGGATGGTAGCACCTGGCATCAGCTTAAGTAAAGGTGGTTGTGGCTGAAGCAATCTTTTTAATCAGCTGCGATCCCATAGGCTGAAACTTTTGTCTGAGCAAAGGATTTACGCGATTGCTAATCTGAGCATTTCATTACGAGTATTAATATTTGAGGACATCTGAGACTTATTCTGCAAGACAATTGCATAAAAAATTCAGCAATATCAAGCAGCCTTATTTCTCCTGTTTTTTGCAGACAGGCTGCCTTCTCACACGAGCACCTTCTCTCCTGTACCACGCAACATGTAAGGCAACAGGTATTTGTGGCCAGTGCCTAATGTTGTGCTCTCTGTGGGTTATCAGTTATTACTTCCCCTTGGTCTCCAGGATGGTCAGGGCAGACTGCCCACTGTCATTTGTGCTCACATGGGCATTTTGGGAGATGAGGTGAGGTGTGGTCCTTTCAAACTCCGCAGCACATAAGCAGAATGAAAGCTGTGGAGAGCTGTATTGGAATTATTTCAGTTTTTCCTAAGGAGCATCAGCACTGTTTCCTTGTAAGACATCATTGGCTCTCTTTTAGAAAGATACCAATGGTCAAAGCAACACTCAGCTGTAGACTATCATCTGCCATTTTTAGGAGAAACACTGGCTAAAAGAATCACTCTGTAGTTGTCATATGCAGTGATCTTGCACAGCCTGACTCATGACCGCATGCTAAGTTTATGTGCACTGTGAAAATACATCCCACTAGAATATTTCACATGAAGCCGTAGGTTGTGCATTATCTTCTTGTAAGATGAGCAATATTTTTCACCTTCTCTTTCTGACTATGGAAGCAGTGACTGCGATGTATATCATGAGAGCCCGTCAACGGACTTAATGGGATGCAGAAAATATTTTGGCCAGCATATTCTACAACACATATAAAACAAGAACTAGGGGACCAGATATCAAATCTGAAATTAAAATTCAATTTCCTCTCAAGGCTGCAGGGAACTAGACTTTCTGATGTGCGAACAAGCTCAGCAAATAGTCCTGATGGACTGGTCTCTTTAATGTATGTGGACAGACTTAATCAAAGCGAGGTGAGGATTTTTGTGCATTTGATGAATTCAGAGAGTGATGAATTCTTTTAGATTTGCTAAGGGGAACTGTTGTTGTAATGTTGAGAGAAGCACGGGGCTTATTATTCACATGGTAAGTGATGTGAATTAATGCAAATATGTTGTGTGGGCCATAATAGAGAATTTTACCTTTAAAGAATAAGATAAATTCCCTTTTAATCCCAGATATGCAGCTATGTTTCAGCATCCAAAGCACTCAGTATATTGACAAGTTCACAAATGCAAGACTCCACAACAGCCCACATATTTCTTAAAAACCATCTCCAAGCCTCCAAGGAACGAAGTTCAATTTTAAAATGGAATTGAGAATTTTGGCCCTTCCTGTATCACGCTTAACACTTCATGCTGCTCAGCTTTGCAGGAATTAGCCTTCAAAAATTATTTCAATGGCTGCAGAGAGCCATTGTAGCTACGGTTTCTAGGATTTGATACATTAAGTACCCAGCTCTTCTGCAAACAGTAGTTAACAGTAAGAATTGCAAACATCTTGCTGTACTACTTGAGTAGTGGGTCTATGAAAATTGAATATTACATCTACATGTATACCAAATGCATTTATAATGAGTATTGTCATTGCAGTGAATAGCAAAACAATGAACTTTGATTAACCTCTTCTTGTGAAGTGTTGCCATTCATTTTGGCATTTACTACGGAAAGACTTTTGAATTTTTACAGGAGATTTGAATAAATCTATTGATATTTTCTTGGGCTTTTTGATTACTGAGAAAGGAATTATCTGAACATTTTAAAGTCATGAATATACAAGAGATGAGGAAATGTGACAATATATATCAAAATGTTCTATCTTCTTCATTAAAATCGGCTTTAAGGCACAGGACATAGGGAATTGAAAAGCTGGTCTAGCTAAAGTATTTATAACTATCTGATACTCTTTCAATCACTCTAGTTAACATTAGGCTATTTTGACAAAGACATAAAATAAAAACCTCAACGCACTTAAATCCACTGACTTCAAAAGCATAAAGATTTCAACTATATTCTGATATTTTTAAGGAATAAAAATTGAGTGAAGGTTGAATTAATTAATTCAAGTTCAGATATTCAATTACACAAATATTCATTTAGTTTCAGAAAGTTTCCCAAGCTTTCCATCTGGATTCATTTTCTGAGATGAAACTGGGCTCAGTCAGTGTGGATTTTAGAGGTCCCCCACTTAGATGAATTAGACACACACAAAAATTGGACAGTGGAGGAATGGGATAAGGGTTGGGACTCCCATGTTTACAAAAGTCTGCAGCATTTCTTACCTGCACTTACAGATGGAATTAGGGCAAAAATTAACTTGTTTTCTTCTAATTTGGATCAGCCTGAATTTCTAGTTTATTCCTTATTGATGTATTTCATAAAAAAGTCTAGTAAAAATAATCTTATCTAGAGAATAATTCAAACAACATTAGAGATTCCAGTTTCAAAGAAGTATCTATGACAACACACAGCATTTTATTCAATTAAGGAAAATGCAGATTTGTTACCAGAACTTATAATTTATTCATATAAAGTCAAGGTCCTTTTGGCCTCATGAGTTCAAACATGTGTCAGATGTTTCAGATGGAGGGATGAGCCCTCTATCCTCCTGAGGCAAAACACAAGACCAGACACTAAATAGATCAACTGGGAAATAAAGAATCAAAAGCAATGAGCACACCTCTGCAAAACAAATAAAAATCAGGAAGAAGTCATGCAAGAAATTTTCCGAACCGATTGCCAATATATTTAACATTCAGTTCATGCCCCTCAGAGACACAGTGACCACCGCAGTTGAACTGGAGACATGGAGAGGACAAAGAGCTGACTGTGACAGTGATGGGTCACCCGCCACAGTGCTGCTGAGCAGGGACAGGAGGGAGAGACAGTCTTGACCAGGCATCCAGACTCCAGCTTTCAGAACAGTTCTGCCTACAGATTGACAAGCCAGAGCCGATCACCCACCGTACTGGAAACAGAGTGGGAGCATTCAGTTGATCTTCATAGATTAATCTCATTTGAGTGTGAGGGTCAGATTAAATATTTAGATAAATTAATGATAATTTAAAAGATTACGTAGTTAGGAAGAAGCAATTCCTGGCTTTGTCCTAAAGGCCACTGAGTAATAGGAAGTCTGTACTGTTGTACTAGCAACACTATTGAATTAATAAATAATCCTAAATTTTATACCGTACTTCTCAAATTAATATATGATGTAAGGAAAACTGTAAAAAGTCGAGAAAACCTTTTTAAAAAGTGGCTAAAAGGGGAGGTCAAAGGGGCAAAATATTTGCAGTACACTGAGAGCATTTTTTATTTGGAAAAAAAAGCCACTTGTTTTTGACTTAAGGCAAACTCACAGAAAAATATCTTTTGAAAGGTCAAGGAAAAAAAATCATGGCACTTAGTTAAAGAACACTGCACAGGAGATAATTAGAAAGAATAAGACATCCTTAAAAAAAGTCAGATCCAAACAAAGGAAATAATAGAAAACAGTATGAGCTTTGTCAATTTAAACGTGAAAGCACAGTTGGGCAAACCTGAGCAATATGAATGCATTCTGCAAGGAGTAGTGAAAGGACTTCACAGCGCTGAGTAACGGAGCAATAAAATAGCTAAAGAAATTATAGGTGTGGAAGTGTTATGGAAAGTCAGTCCTCACTCCAAGTCAGAAAAGCAAGCAAAATGCCAGGACGTGTTAGGGAAGGCACAGAAAGTGAAACAGCAAAGCCGTGCAGCATTGTGTCACTGCACAAATCCGTGGTACACGCACACCCTGAACAAGTACTGTAAAGGCATAGCAGAATGGAAGAGTTCAAAGATGATAGAATCATAGAATTATTTAGGTTGGAAAAGACCTTTAAGATCATCAAGTTCAACTGTTAACACAGCGCTGCCAATTCCACCACTAAATCATGTCCCTGAACGCCACAACTACACATCTCTTAATTTACCTCCAGGGATGGTGACCCCCTGGACAGCTCATTCCAGTACCTGATGACCCTTTCAGTGAAGAAATTTTTCCCAATATTCAATCTAAACCTCTGGTATGGCCCAAAATTCCTTTTCTTCTGTTCTACCCACGGCAAAGGTTGACAGCAGTGTCCAGTCTCACTTGGAGTGTTGGCAGAGGGATTACATGGGAATTTTGAATAGTTTATCCCAGAGCTCAAGCTGAATTTAAACAGTCAATTTGCCTGATTCCTGATTTAAAGACCCCTTACATTACCAGGTGGCCTCTGTGGTCTGAATGTATGTTTTTCACATCTGCATCTCAGGAGGAAGCAGTAAGATGTAGGTTTCCAACTTCCCTGTCTGGATCACTTTGAGATTAGATTCCCACAAAGTGCTTGAGTTGCAGAAGGCACATGTGCTCCTAAGTGATACCAGTATGGGTTTTTCTAATGGCTTCGGGCTTGCATCTGGGGTGGGATTCTGTCATCTAGTAATTCCTGAATGCTACATAATCTGCATTAGAATTCTCTAAAAATTTCCATGTTTATGAACTTTTAGCGTATCCAGATATTATTCTTCACAGGTAACAGAAAGCATGGTCTAACACTGATCCCCTTGATCGGTTTATATTGGCCAGAGTAAATAATGTTGGTACCAGAAGGATATTTCAGTGATGTGTCATTCTATCCTTAATTTGCAAACCAGGATATTCATGCCTAATGTAAATTAACTTTCAGGTTACCCTGAAAAGAAGGTAAACAACTAATAGATTGAGCATTTTATTTAACACCATCTATTCACTCAAAGAACAAACATTTTCAAGCTCACTGTTGACCTGTCCTTTGATTGCACATCCCCAGGTTCCTGTCATGCATTAGTGAGAGCTACACTCAGCCCGTATTTGACCCTTATACACAATATCGATGCACTGTGATTTCTTGTCATTTCAAACACGTAAGAGAAAAAGCTATATTTCAGTCTACCAGATATTTAATTAGAACGAGCAAAAAATTAGTAAACCCATCACTTTCTGAATAACATTAGGCAATCAAATGAGAAACAGAAAGGATATAATTTAGTCAGAGGGGACAACACTTTGCAAGCCACAAGTTCTCTCTTTTAATAGTTTTTATAAGGCTCCACTTTAATTTTGTTTCCAAAAAGCAATAAAGCAGAAGTTGTTTTCACAAAGCAGACAGAAAATTGATTCAGTAAATGTTGTTCATTTTCCAACGGTAGTTCAGAATTTCTAAACTCTTGCATATGTAAAGCACTTTTGGTTTTATTTTAAACAAAAATCTAAATAAATAGATTAATGCTTAACTTGCTTATGATTTACATATTGATATGTATTGTTTCTGGTACAATTATCCATTGTGATCTTCTGTTTGCTCATACTTAAAAGTCAGATTTTGAACATTTTTGTCCTTTTTTACAGGGATCGCTCTTTTTGCTCACCTCAAGTAAACTACTGTATAGCTGAAAATAAGAATATGAATATAATAGCATATTGCAAGCAATTTACTGCTCATTTCAACTTTTTCTCAGTTCTTTGACAGGAAGGCAATTTGCATTTTCTTATTAATACTGATAAGAAGACGGACATTACAGTTATTGGAAACACAAGTCAATTTGGTTTGCCCTTCAAAAAAAATCCTCCTTTGTTACTAGATTTGGCAGCTCTGCGTTAAAAGATTGATAGGTCTGAATGCTGAATTCTTTGTAACTGAAAGGTTACCAGCACATACTATTTATATATATACTAAAGCTGAGTCAGATTCTGATGTTGCCTGTTAAAAAAAATATTAATATGTGTGTTTATTTTAATTCTAAATATTTCTGAAATAAATGTGAATTTTAACCAGTGCACTCACTGTACACAAAAGTGTCATCTCAAAGGAGTTATCAGAGAGATGCTGAAATAGAAAGTACAAATGAATGAGCTACAAGAACAACACAGAAAACCTGTTTAAGGGAAAGAGATTTTTTTAATGCAGTTCAGATTATAGGGGTTTTATAGCCAAGGTCACATAATTTTATAGATAATTAAACTAGTGCCAAGCAGATAATAGCCTGTAAAGCTCAGAATGTTTTTATTCAGAAAAAAATTATAGTGTCCACTTGTCTGCCAGGAATTTGGATATTTTATTTGATAAATTTTGACAGAAAAATATAGTCTTCTTCCATAGGAAGGTATTCTTATCAGTCTATATCTAAGGATATAAATTTATTCAGAAAAAGTATTCACTTAGGCTTCTTAATGTTTTTGGGTTTTGTTTTTTTTTTTTTTAATTGAAACCTTAAAAAACATACTTTTATGTCTAAAAAAAAAAAGCTGAGAGGGAAGAAGGAACCACAGAAGAGATCACAAGTGAGAAAGGAAGCAAACTGGAGCTGACCATAAAAATACAGGTTTTTTTCCTCTCTTTTTGTTTTCATTATTATTAATTCTTCCACCTTAAAGTTAGGTTCTTGAAATATTGGAAGAAATATTCACCTCACAATAGAAGTCTCTTTGCCCTTTCAAAGCAACCCTCTGCTGCCCCATTCTCACTGCACACTTTCCCTCTGGATAAAAACACAGCTATTTTAGGTTGTTTGTTTGTTGGGGTTTTTTTTCTGAATACAAAGCAGGAGTAATAGGAGCAGCGGTCCAAGCCCATTTCCAGTAATAACACTATGAGTTTCACTGCTGAGTTTTTAGGATTCGCATTTTGGAAGACTCCATGCATGAATTGTTTTTCTCTTGGTGGGAAGTATCACTCAGTGTAAGAGTCAGGTGTGATAACCGAATGACTCAGGCTTTGCACTTGCTTACGACTTACGAGCAGGTCATTTATTAGAGTTTAGTCTGGGCTGTACATCACCATATGAAGAATGCCTTTATTGATAAAGATATTCTTTTTATTTAGATGCATGCCCCCAGCGAATGACAAAACAAAAAGAGATGGCACATAGTTCCTTTGGTGCTTAAAATAGTGTTTGCTTCTAACTTTACAGAAACACATCAGGGCTTGGGGAACATATGACACCAATTTGATTTATATAAACTAACTCCACTGCTTGCCTTTGTAGGTTGTACTAGACTTCAAGGACAGTTTTCATGTTGGAATGACAGAATGGCAGGATTCAAGTAAACAGAACAGCCAGGTTTTTTTATTTTGTTCTCCTATTTAATATAATTGCTATTTTTTTTTCTCAGAGTGACCCTGAAAGTCACCCCATTGGTAATGAAATCGAGCTGCATAAACAAAGCTGTCTGACTTGAAAAAAAATTAAGGTCCTAGTTTTTCACAGCTAAGGAGCCCTTCACAGACTGACAATTTGTTTTTAAATTGACCATCTCTGACTTAATATATGCCTTTATCACAATAAGCACTATTGTTTTCTTGATTAGTAGTTAAAGAAGAGAGAAATATGTCTTGATGTACCATGTGTAGTTAAATTGAGGCCTATATGCTCTCCAACTGCTCCCCCACATCCTCCAAACCAGGCAAGTCAGGGCTGGTTCTATTCATTGACCACTTTAGTAAAGCTCCCACACTCTTTGTCGATGAGACTTAAAGGAGGTGTGAGGAGGATTCGAATCTACCATGCTGTACATCCAACACCTATAAGGAACATTAATTTCCCTGTATGTTGGACACAATAGGATTTACCTAGTTTGCCTCCCTTCTAATACATGCTCCATTGACCCGACAATGCTGGGCATAAGGTTTCTGCAGGATGATGGTGATGGGAAGGTGGTTGATTTCTTGCTAGTTTATTGTCACTGCTCCTTTTCAATTCTGCTTTTTATGAAACGATATGGAGGGATCACCTAGGTCATTCCTTATCTATGATCATGGTAGTAAGAAAATACACAGCTCAGCTCAAGCACCTAGTTAGCCAGTTTCCATGAGATAATCCTGTTGTAATGGGAGAAAGTTCAGAGTTCCCTAAAAAGAAACCCTTGAGTTCACTTGAGAGAAGACTTTAAACAGGAATTGCCTTGTATGCAAAGTAGGAGGATGTGGGACTCATCCAATAAAAAAGGAGGAACTCACTAGGAAAAGATCATTTTGGGTAAATAGCTGAGAAACAAAGTAAAGCTTAAAGCCACCACTTCACAAAGCCCAGGACCACATCCAGTGCAGGAGCTACAGAGAATTCTCTGTCCAATCACAGACATCATCTTCTAAGGGTCCTGATTCTCTCTGTTGAAGCTGAAGGAGTCAAAGTAACTTAACTGCTTATCTTGAGTGTCTAAACGGAATTGTATGGGCAGCCGGGATGGGTCCTGTTTTCCTAGAGGTGTGGGCAGTATCAGCCATTTACGACACTTTCACTCTCTGAAATTCCTGCCTGCAGTGCTCTCCTAGACTGCCTTAAAACATTAAAACATTTTTGTACATATAAATCCATCATCTCTGAGAAACTGAGCAAGTTATCAAGATGCACGCATTCATGTGATGTACCCTATTAGATCTATAGTGTGTGAATGGTATAGGCTACTCATTACTTCCTATTTCTCTAACTTCAGAAAGAACTATGCCTCCTTCTGCTTTGTCACTGCTGTCTCTTTGCAACATTTCTGAACTATTCCTTATCTATTCTGTCATTCTGATATCTGAAAGGTTAACAAACAGAATGTTTGATGCTCTTCATACTGAATCAAGGGATGCTTCGCTGAGACCATAAAAATCAGCAGTAGGTGAATTCAGCCAACTATTGTAGATTATTTTAACCTGAGTCTATCCTACTATTAAGTTTTCATTAAGTTTTCTTAATTAAAAGCAGAGTAGTTTAACTAAAAGAGGCAGTTTGCTTTGGAGTGACTTTTCCAGATTCTGACAGTAGGTGCTACACATGCTGCCTTGTCAACACAACATCGTATCCACCAGTTACTTCCCTGTTAAGTTTCATCCAGTAACGATTTTTTCCCAGTATCAATCAGAACCATAAAGCAGAACGTATAGCTAGAAGTAAGAGTCAAGATTTTGACTGACAGTGAATAGCAAGCAATATTTCCAGCTCAATAAATGTCTGTGAGCTTTTGATAAGCAAGATAAACTAAAATAATCTCCAGAGTGGAATATAGAAGAGGAATAGTAAAAAAAAAAAAAAAAAAAATCTAAAAAATTTAGTTTAGGTGAAAGGAGCAAACCCAGACATTTGAAATGTGATCATTTCTGCAAAATGTGGTGCCCAATTCTGTATTAAGAGATGTATTTGGAAAAAGGAAAGGTAAAGAGCTTGCTTTCATTAATTCTGTAGATATAATGAAATTACCTAAAATAAAGGAAGCAATATAAAGAACAAAAAAGGTTAGTTTTGTATTCCCAAAATTAATGTTCACTTCTTATACTAAAGCCATTAAGATTAATTTGAATCACTATATGTAATATGTCTAACATTATACCTGATCTACATAAAAGGATAATAAAATATGTGATAGGAATCTTTAAGGACCATTCTCAGAAGCTAGAAAAACAAAAATAAAATTGAAGAAACAATAGCAAACATTTCCAAACCATGCTTGCAAATCCTCTCTGTGTTCATTTGGTGCAGTCGACTAAGTTTACGGGTGGATATATTTGGGATCTCTGGACATTCATTTGCATTGTGCAGAAATTATATGTCTACAAAATTTGTTAGAGTATTGTCATGCATATAATTTTTCTCTCCTTTTGGGGCAGGGGAGAGGGGAAACATACAGCATTGATTTCTTGTGTTTAGAAGTCATCATGTCATCTTCGCATTAATCAGGAATATGCCCAATCCTAGATGATTACAAATTTTGTAGTCCAACCTTATATTTTCAGTCTCTAGAGATCTTTTCAAGGAGCATGGCAAATCAGCAGTCAATATTTGGACTCAGATAGGCCTAGATTAATAAACAGGATATGTCTTTGCTTTCTGAAATGTGTCATGCTGCTCCATAACCTGCTTCAATAACCCAGCACAAAAAATAGAACCACTTCAAAATTTTAAAGCGATTCTAAATCTTGAACTTCTACATGATTTCCTGAATTTATTTAGTAAACCCTTGATTTAAGTAGTGGATTCACACCTTATTCTCAGCTGAACAACTGTTTATATTATTCCCCAACATGCCATAACAGATTGCAGACAGAAATAAGTTTGGGGGAATTTTCACTGCCTATGAAGAGGTAAGAAGTAAGGTGTGTTAGACTGAGAACTATTTTTTGATATATAGTAACCTGTATAGATGTTTTGGGGGTAAGAATACATCATTTATTTCCTGACAGAATAGTTTCGTATAGTGCAAAAGATACTGTGATTCATCTGCCTGGTCAAAGTCTAAAGGACATAAAAATCTATAATGAAACAATGTCAGTTAGGCTTCTAATGACATTATTTTGGTAGATTTGGGATTGTGATGGATCTGGATCAAGGCTTAAAAGAGTGGTCTGAGTCTGGGGTTTTTTGGTTTGTTCTTTTTTTGTCAAACATTTCATTTTCCGTAACAAAATGTCAATACTTAGTAAGGACAGTTTTCTGAGAGACACAGATTACAGCTATTTAGGAAGCTGAAGACCTTCTGAATCATGAATATCCTCCTAAAACCACAGTAACTGTATATGATCCTAAACCACGTAAATTGATAATCTGCCATAGAGCAATAGAGGTTTCTGTGCAGGCTCATTTGCTTTGGTCTGGGCCTTGTTTGTGTTTAATCCTGTCAACATGTGTGTGAAACAAAAGGGCATGAAAGCCTTTGCCAAAAAATAGACTACAAGAGAGATGATCTTCAACATTGCTAAGTGTTCATTGATTTCTAGTGCCTCCGTTTTTTGGGGGGAGAGGGATAGACCCTCAACAGAGACATCTAAAACTTGTTCAGAGATGTAAAAATTACGATAATCAGCCTCTACTCATAATCAGTTTCAGTGAGTAAGTATACAGCTGATCTAAAAATTGATCTCAAGAGTGTCACTAGCTGCATGTTCAAACGGGGCCCAGAATGAGTGAGCAGCCTTGGGATGCTGGGTGCGTTGCCTGGCCAGGGCTGGCCGCAGAGGTGTCAGCAACGCCGGGAATCCATCTGCTCTAGTCCTGCCTCATTCTGCATCAAACCCTCCACCTCAGTTCAAATCAATTTACATCAGAACCAACTGCTCCACTATGGAGATCTGTTCCTGGCCAATACTGCTGGCTAATGAAGGTACAGCCACTGATTGAATACATAAATCGGAGGAGGTGGGGGGTGGGCAGGGGGGGCTGTGGATTTACAGTTGGGGTTCTGCACCCAGCACCACATCTGTATACTGTTCATTTTTGTCTGGGGAAAGTAGGATGAGCTAGACAGTCTTTTCCTCTAACCAGACTGTCAGAGATCTGATAGTCTGTCAAATGCCTGATGTGTGGTTTTTTTCCACCCCTTGTGGAAATGTTACAGTTTTAACACGTATTTTTTACTAGCCAAATTACCATTTTGGTCTCTTATCTAATCACTGTCATCAGCCTACCTCAGAAGAAAATAAAGAAATCTAACAATTAGAATTCAGTGTCTGGGAATGATGTTGCCTTGACTGAGAGCCCTGGAAATGGCATTGTCATTTCACCACAAATAGGAACAATTTGTTCAGTGACACTGAAAGGCCACCCAAACTCTTTTGCCTCTCATAACATTGATTTGATGGAATCCATCTCAAAGAGACAGAAAGTAATTTCAGCAATGAAATTCTTGCCTTTTCCCTTTCTACAAGGCTGGCCACCGGTGATTATTCGATGTAAACAACCCTCCATCACAACACAGGCTGTGAAAATCAGTGGAGAGCATTGCGGATCAACTGGGATGAGGTAATAACAGTCTCCTCTCAGCAACAGAGGTGACCAGGTTTAAACAAGACCTCAAGTGAATTGTACCTATATAGAAATGGACATGGATATCCATTTTGAGCTGCTATTAATTTACATTAAGGAAAACAACAAATCACAAGTGTTGGAGTGACCAGAGTTTTGTTTTTCTTCTTGGAAGTCATTCAAGGTTAAGTTACTTAAAGTTTTTTTCTTAGCGATAAATTGGGCAGATTTCTTACATTTGAAGATATAAGCCATTGTAAATAAAAAGATGGGGACATCTGTTACAAGATTAAATACTTCTTATCCTGTTACCTATTCCCTCAACTATTAACTGCCTGCCCAGTTCCCTCACAAGTGTCTTATACTTGAACTTTTCCCCTTACATACTGAATGACAACCCTGTATTGATCTGGCAAAAAACCCTCTCTCAATTTAAATCCCCTCCAAGTCTTTCCTCTGTCGTGACAGCCTTGGGAAATCATCCAAAAAACGGAAAATTATTTGGATGAGAAGAGGCATGAAAAGTGTATCTTTAAAGATAAAAACTGTATGTAAGCCCCATGTACCTCTTATTTTCCAACCTAAAACTGGCACGCAGGCAGCAGAACTGCCTCATTTTCAAAAGCCAGTTAGGCAAACTGGACGAAAGGAGCTCTCTGGCCCCACCCATTGGAAAAAAGGAAGAAATAGGGCTATGTGGAAAGTATAGTAATCTATCATTTCCATAGATTTCTGCCCCAAGCCAGCAGTTCCTGTTTTGCAGTGCTGGGGCTGTGCTGCTGCCTGCACCCACTCCCAGCCAGATGTTGCAACATCTGCAGCTTACTACTGAGTGACGAGCCACAGCGGGCGTGGGGAGCAGAGTTCAGCTCATCATCCATCCTCCTCTTCCCCGTAGCCACTTCCTGACTCCTGACGGTCAAAATGGGCAAGCCAAAAGGGACACCCAGCCTGAGAGCCCTGAATGAGGCCAGCACTGCTGCTGACAGCACTAGACACTGATCCTCAGGAGCTGAATGTAATAGGGTGCATCGACTGGACCGAATTAATCATTTCACAGATGCCTTTAATGTCATCGTTCAATCAATTTGGAGTTCGCTTACATTTTTAATGATTCCCAAGTAATTGACAAAGTTATCTTGGGGACGAGGGTTCATGTAAATAACATGGTGCACATAGACTACTGATGGGGGTGGAAAGCTTTTCCTGTTCTGGAGTCTCTCACCATCTGGAGCTTTTTTGCAGTGGTACCGTGCTGTAAAATGTTCCATTGGGTTCCACTGAAAAACACCAAAACAAAACAGGTGGGGTTTTCTTTTCTTTTCTTTCTCCTCCTTCATTCTCTATCCCAGGAGATGCTGGAGGCATAGTCTTCTTAACGGAAATGTTTCAGTTCCTTTGATCATAACATGCTTCTCTAACTTTGCATGTTGCTGTTCTTAACTGGACCACTAAGTGCTGATATATATATTTTTATTGCTTTTTACCATAAGGACTAGAGGTAGAGTCAGATTCTAGAGGAATTATTTTAAATCTGGCTTTAGAGGACCTTGGAAAGGATCCTGAATTTGAAATATATCGTTCTGCCAGTTTAGAAACATGTTTTGGCATTCCGTGTTTGAAGATACCATAAACGTCATATATGATCTTTTATACATAACCTGCTGTTGCAGCTGATACAGTTAGATCCAACTATGTTTTTTTCTTCATACATAAATAAATGTATTCTTTAAATGGCTTTGAACCTTACTGAAGTATGAATGTACCATTCAATATGTTGTGACCACTGGTTAATTAGACCAGATTTCTTTTTTTCCTTTTGGAATTTTTCCTTTCATGTACACACTCACCTGTGAATTATGTTTACTTTCCAGTGTCAATGATACCACAAACTAAAAAGCTATTCACAAAATCAGCTACAAAAAGTAGTTGGGAGTTTTTGTCAGGTTTTGGGTTTTTTTTAATTGGCTTGGCTACCATTTCTGCTACATTAAAGAGAGAAATTTGTAACCATGCGTATAAAAGAATTTCAACAAAACAGCTAGACTCTGCTATCACATGCATTTGATCTTCCACGTTTATTTGATCTTTGGTCTGCATTATGCAGGAAGTCAGGTTTTACAGACTGGCAAAGTGGCAATCTGTGTGACACAGGGCTGAGCTGGTTGTTTTGGTGCTTTTCATGCTCTTCTCCACCCCTAACAGTGCATGCCTGCCCTTCCTCAGGTGGACTCTGGTGCTCCACAGAGCCATGATCAGGTCTGGGCTAAATTGCTGACCCTAACTACAGCTACAATAACGTGGACTGACGCTAAGTCATGATGATAACTGTTCTCCTTAAAATCTATGAATCTGTGGGAAAACAATGAGTTGTGAAAGCAGTTACATACATGAATAAGATAATTTATTTGGTCAATCCCAATTTTAGCGTTATGGACCTTATATTCCTCTGGAACAAGAAAATCTATATATTGACAGTCGTCATCTCTAAAACCCACCAAATTCAATTAGTGCTAATTCACATTTCATTATATTTTTTTTTTTATCTATCATCTAGATCTTGTTATGTAACAAATCCTACAGTGTACAACAGAGAAAGAGTGCCAGGCAATTAAATCAGCAAAACTTACAAAATATATTGTCTATATTAAACCTATGATTCTTCAGAAATTTAAATTCAGCATAAAATTGATCCACAATATTTAAGAAGAAAGAAGACTGCATTTTGGTCATAAAAGTGCCCAGACTGGTCTCTTCTGTGTTATCATGCTCTTATCTTTCTCTCTTAGCAGGTGGGAGGCATGAGGGAGGACAGTAGATGTTACTCTCCGTATCTTCCCAAGTACTGTTCAAAAGCAGAAGTGCATTACCCAAAATACTAAGGAATTTCATACATTCTCAGTACTTATGTATTTTGAATAATAATTATATAACATTGCATTCTGAAGGTCTTTTGGGTTTTTCTCATTGTATAGTCTGACAAACTCCCATTCATACAGCTATCCACCAGGCCCATGAACTAGTAGTTACAATTTCTTGACTTTGACATATGGATCATAAAAAGGCCAATTATAATTTCAGTTACAAAAATTATAACAAAATATAACTAAATATTCTTGTCTTCTTCTATGTATAGTGATCGCTACCGCTCATAGTTACCAACCTTACCTAAAGTCACCTTTCAAAAGTTTCTGAAATTTTAAAAACCATGACCTTATATACCTTGATTTTCTGAGAGTATATCAACTATGAATCATTTCACCCCTGGTAAAAATGGGATGGACAGGAGCAGTCCCCTGTCTCTTCCCATCTTCCTTCCTTCAGAAAAAACATAGCATGATGGGAGTACTGAGAGCATGAGTTAGAGAGGTGGCATTGAACTCGGGGTGCTGTGCACCAGCCTGAGCTCTTAGGTGGGAGTGAATGGGCTCCTCCCCTCCATATCCTGTTTTTCTTTCTGAGGTCAGTTGTACAAATTAACTGTGCGATTGTGCTCTTGAACACTTCTTTTTATGATGTTTTGCGTTGGAAAACAAGTTCAGTGAATGCATTAGTGGATTCTGGTGCCTTCATGCACTGAGCGCCAGCCCTCGGGGATTTCATGGGCTGCCCCAGCCTCACAGAGGTGGGCAGGTGTCAACTCCAGCTAAGCACAAAAAATGAGGCAGAGGACCAAGTTACAAGGACGTTTCCAATGAAATGTCTTCTTTTCCTGTTTTCCCAAATATAACTAAATATTCTTGTCTTGAAAATGAATTATTTACAGTGGTTTTCTTTTGTACAGTTTTCTCAACCCTCTGCTGCACACACATGCACGAGCACACGTCCACCGCAAGTTTTTTTGCCGAGAACCCCACCAGCTAAAAAGCATTACAGCCACCACTGCTGTGCAGATAATCAAACACGTCTGAGTTATAGCAGTTTAACAGATTACACTTATTAGCTGAGTGACTGCGGCTGACTTCGTACGTAGTTTGGGCTTTTTTTTACAATGACAAGCATAACACTTTAGCTTAAACCTCTGTGCAGGTGATTTAAGTAAGGTCTACTGCTTTATGATTTCAGCTTTGAAAGTGCCTTTCTGTGGTCTCAGTCAAATAATTTAATTTTACCCCATGATGTTTCAACCACTTTCCTCTAAAACAGGGAGAACACTTGCTTGACACGAATGACCATAAAATAATTAAAGCTGTTTTGTTAATTGTTTATTTAAAATGCTAAAAGGAAATCAATATGGTGATTTGCATGAGCAGATATTGATTTGCATGAGTAGATATTTGAGAATGTGAGTAAAGTGTTAATGCTCTTCCCTAACTCATTAATACCTGCAGAACACTTAAAAAAAATTCCTACAATTCCCTGAATATGGGATTGTTCGAGGCCTGAAATTCCTTTCAGTTTATTCAGGTAATTACTGCCAAAAAATTTTTTTAAAAGGTATAAAAGCTTTATCGTGATGGAGTCAATGTAGTTACCAGCCAGGACAACCTAAGAACTATTCAATAATGGTACTTTGGGTCCAATTTGAAAATTAGCCTGAGACAGGAAGTAATTTCCTCATCCCATAAAACATTTTCAGATTGCAAAAGTCCTATTCTGAAGTGAGGTATAAGCAAGAGGTTTTAGAACTTTTCACCATAAAGCAAAATATAAAAACTAAGTGTCGATGGCATTTACCTAAGGAGCGCCTGAGCCAAGTTCAGCTCTCTCCCTATCTGGTTCAGGGGCTTCAGGCTTGGGCTGCTCCTGAAATCCAGTGCCTGCCAGCCTATTACGTATTCCTGCACTGTCCTTCTCCTGACTGAATCTACTTTTCACAGATAAATAAGTAGTTTTTGAACAAGTAGAGGTGTAAGGGTGAGGAAAGGAGGCTGACTAACTACTTGACTACTTGAATTACATGAGGCTTTTCCCAGGTGGGAACCATAACAAATTATTCCGAGTCTTTATCACAGTGGTTCCTCTTTGTATAAATGATACTTTGGAATAGGAAGAAAGGATGAGGCTATAACCCAATGGGGATACATGCTCATATGATAGTTGGGGAAGGTGGGGTTCAAGTGCCTAGCTTGCAACAGATGAAAATGGACACTTATTTCTAGAGATAAGCTTCTCTCTGTATTATCAGAATCAGAATTTTCACCCTAAATTTGTAAAACTTTTGAGATTAATGTTTTCTCAACACTGGTACTTTCCCAGGAAATGCTTTGCTTTACTACAGTGAGTCAGAATTTCCTGACCAAAACATCCTGCTTAAAAAAAAAAAACAAAAACCCAAACCAAAAACCACCAAAAATCCTACCAGACTATACTGTAAATTTTTCCTCCCATTAGGATGCCATTAGTGGATTTTGGTGCATACTGGAGTCAAGGTTAGAAGATTATTGCCCATGTACAAAATAAGCCGTTTAAGTATAAAGTCTGCTACATACTGAGGTCATGGTGGACTGACTTGACTTATCTTTGCTGCAGAGAAGCAATAAACTATTATTTTTCCCACCTTCTGCTCAGCCAGCCATCTCAGCTCCTATTGATTTCAATGGAGATCCACTTGCATTAAGGTTTGGTTTGTAAGTAAGTTACACATTTTGCTTTGGACTTATTACCAAGATACATTTTAACCCATTTCTCCTTTCTATCCATGCAACAAAACTTTACAAAGGAATAGAGCATCTAATTACATAAAAAAACCAAACCTCCTCTTTGAAAATACACAACTTTTTAAATGTTCATAAAGACCCATAATTTTCTGTACCATGATCAGAAATAGAATGAAAATAATTATCCTTGCCTTCATAACTGAAGAGAATCTTTATAGAATGGGGTAGACACTTAATTTTCTTCTTTCCTAATTTAGGAAATTATTCAGTGTGATTGTGGACAAGATCTAAAAGTGGTGCAAGTGCCAAAGGTATGACTTAGGTGAAATTGAAGCATCTAAGTCAAAGGTTTTGCTCAAAATGTCCTCCTGACTGCTACGTACCTCCCTAGGCATGTAGGGTTTGCCCACAGCTTCTCTCCTCTCGGCAGCATGCTGCCTACTTCACCCATCAAACTGATCAGGACTCGAAAATCAGGCTTCCCTAAATCTCTTGAGGAATTTGCTCTAATAGCTGTTCACAGATCACAGCCAACAAACATGTGAAGAATACAGATGAAGTCACTTTATTTTTAAAACTTGGCCCTCGAGAGCATGATTGGTGGTAGTGCTTATGTGTTATATATGCTAGCTATTTCTTACAGCGTTTGCCCAAGAAATGGAGAGTATATATTTAATTTCACCTTCTGCCAGGGAAAGTTCAAGCCCACATTTTCAACCCCACAATGTAATTCCTTAACCATTGCACTACAAGCTTCTGGTGGGTTTCTGAACTCAGGACCAGAGGTATTTTCCAACGACAGTTTAATCTAGCAGCAGAGTTTAATTGTTTCTGACTGGGAAGTGAGCTGCACTCCAGGTTTCTGCATCTGTACAAATGATCAAACCAGTTGGCTGTTTCACAGACTGCTGGACCTTCCTAAACCAGACCATCGGTCAGTCTGTGAAGGGATGGTCAGAGGTACCTCTCCCAGGGTAGCAGATGGACAATTCACCCACCATTGCTGTCGCCTTGCCAGCAGACAGATAAGCCTGGATGTGGGAAGGATGGAAAAGCCTTCTCCTTGCTTAACGTTTGCTACCACCGGGTACCTCATTGCCCTTACCAGGCTCTTTGCCTGAATAGCCTCTTGGAGACTTTCCACGTGGTGCGCTCACCATCCCAAAGATATGTAATGCAAAACAAGTATCCCTCAATAAACTGCAATTTTTTGAAATGCTTCTCTCTGTATTTTTTTTCCTTAGTTATTTAAATAGTACATTACTATAGCAACTAGTGCCTCGCTATCTTTAATGTATTAAACTTCATTACACCATATGAGGCAGGGGAATATTATTATTTTACTTCACAAAGGTGGGAGCGCGATACAGATACTAAATGTGTGTTTACATTGAGAAGCTAAGTCAGGATTTCACAAAGAAGGCGTACTGAGGTTAACTCTAATTTAGCAGCCGCTGGTAACAACAGGAGACAAGACAAACTATCTAGTATGGTCTAGTAACTGGGAGCCCAAAATTCCCAGTTCACACTGAAACCCACATCGTCATCTGCCCCCTGCTCCCCTGCTACGGATCCACATGTCAGACAGAAGAAAGCCAGGGAAACTCACGTTCATTACACTGTGCAGCCATGTATTTTTTTGCCTGAGTAATCAGCGGGCCAAGTACGATGGGCAGGAGCTCTCTTTTCATGAGTCGTAATACAGTATTTTGATGATTTCCGCATATAGAAACCCAGTTCTGGACAAAGGTGATGCATCACTCCACATAGAGCCGTAGCCCCAGCACCAGCCTCCATCCCACCCCCTGGTCAATACTGTATTGAGTAGACAAGCGTTATATCACCCAGGGTATTGTGTGTGTATCGTGTATCGCACAGCACTATACAGTTTCAGATGTGTCACTTCTTGAAATCAAGAGTATTTAAGCACATGAATTGATAACACTTTATTAGCATTGCTGGCACATCGCTCCTGTAAAGCAGAATGGCAAACGAGGTCACTCCCTCACATGAAGACATGCCTTGTATTATTCCAATACTCATTTTGATCTTCAATTTATTTGCTTATTTAAAAAAAAAAAAATCACTGACAGATGTGTTGATTCAGAACGTCTGCTAACTCTAGTGCTCTGAGGCTTATCAAAGACAGACAGGTTTGAAAAGCAAGCTGTATTTTGAAAAAGAAAGAAAAATCAGGTCAGATATAGCACAAGGGTATTTCTTCTTAAAAGCCTGTCTGAAAATTATCCTCAAAGTTTTAACAGCAGCTGTTGCTTCAAATAGATTTTCAGGGTGGTTTGTTTTTTTTTTTACTTTGTCAATTAAGATGTTAGAAGAACTAACTTTAGACTTAGATTTAACTTAACCAATGGGTCAATAATTATAAAATACTGTATATGATCAGGGGATCTAGGACTAAGATGAGTTGGCCACTCATACAGATAGCTAACAGACACAGGCTTAAGACAGAGTCTGCAGAAGTCACCTGAAGTCTCCTTACTTAACTTTAGCAAGCTGCAAACAAAATTATTGAATAGAATATTGCAAAGCTTGACTGTGCCCTGCACCAGAATTTGCATGGAAAACTGTTCTTTACTATGAAACCATCTTCTGGAGTCTCAGATTATGGTTTTTAAATGCTTTACTGCTAGTCGTGATGGTTACAAAGAGCTTGGAAAAGGTAGCCAGAGGTAAGACACTGCAAGAACATATCCCTGAGTTTTCAAAGTCTGAAATAGTGTTTGTGAAAAGCAGGAATACAGTGTTCATCTGAAAGGCTTGTTAAATCCCAGACCCTGGGGTAACAGCAGGCAGAGAATTTAATGTGTGGGAACCTAAAGAAACAGTGAATTTCAAATCAATATAAAAATATATAACACAATTGTTACTGTAACCGAATGTTTTTCCTGTCTTTCCATTCAAACTCCACTTCCCCTTTGGCCATATTCCTGTTATTATTAGACTAAGCAGCAGAGATTTCATTAATTTCACTGCCCCAGTAAGTAATCTATAACCTGAACTACTGCCACCAACAAGATCAAAACTGGTGTTTAAGTGATTATTATAATTTGTGCAGGCATTTTTGTCAGCGTCACAAAGGAAAAGAAAAAGCAAGTAACGAGGGAGAGCCAACGCTGACGGTAGGAAAAACCTCAGGATGTGCCTTTCCCTGCCGCCAGCCGTAACGCACCGTCAGGGATGTGCTCTCTTTCTAAGGATGCCTGCGTGCGCTTCCCAGAGACAAAACCTCCTTTCACAGGCAGCAAGCCCTCTGCTGATAGTGAGGATATAGGACGGAGGGGATGGCTGCCAGGTGGAGAAATACAGGGGAGTGTTCCCGCAGCCCAGCTGGGAGGAGAAACAGATAAACTGCTTGTGCTGTTTCTCCTCAGGGAGAAACTCAACAGTAGCAAGCAGTTACATGAAAAGACCTTAATGCTCTTCCAAAGCCTCAGAATAATCTTGTGAAGTGTCTGGGGGAACCAGAAGGAGCCCTGCTTGGAGAACAGGCTCCTGAGGCTGCAAACATCGTTTCAGCTTGCTTTCTGTCATTGTAAAGGCTATAAGCTGAGGGGGTCTTATTGGTTTGTTTGGAGAGTTTTTTTCAGTTTTTAACAGGATTCTTTTGAGTCTTTAACACATTCAGAAATTGTCTTGAAAATATAGGAGATTTAAAAAAACCCAATCTGAGTTCCAGGTTTGAAGGGGAATTGCTGTTGGCAGCATGGTGCATCACAAGCAGAACCTAAGTAGCCACTGTCCTCCTCGCTCCTTTATTCACCTTATGACATGACCCAGCAAAGGCCAAGTGCTTGACACTCCTCTCAGCTCCTCTTCCTCTTCCTCTACTCTGCTCTGGCCCTTTGAAATAGTCCGTTTACCTCTATGCACTGCCTGGGTACTCCTTGTCCACTATATCCATCTTTTGTTGCTTGACATGAAGTGATGTGACCTCTCATAGTCTCTGGCTCAAAAGCCCTACTTTCGGGAATCATGTGAAAAGCTTTTCTTTTAAAATGAAAAAAGCGAACAAAACTATTTTTTTTACCATCAAGGCTATAGATAAGAGCATGGAAATATGTGAAAGTAACCAGCTTATTAGTGCTGGAGGTGTCTACTTTGGATGGATTATAAAATCCATTTTCAAATATTTCAAGGCACATTTTATAACAGACATTTGATTACTGAAATAATAGTAAAAGCAAAAATAATGGAATAATCTTTTCTTTTTCTTTAATCAAGTTCTCTCTTCAATCTGTTACAATATTCCAGTTAATGACTTGACCTATTATATAGTTCTGTTATATGCTAATAAACTTAATATAGTTCCATTTCAAAAGTGCTTTCCAAGATTATTGTATCAATTATTCTTGTTAAAGCCTTCTGATGGTCCTGTGGGATGGATTGTGCAAATTCAAGGTACACTGTTATTACGCCTCCCTAACCCTTTAAAACACAGCTAGCGCAGATGCTGTGTTTTGAGCGTTATTACATGTTGCTTTTGTGTATTACCAAACCCTTTCACAATAATACTGTCAAAGGAAAGTAATGCCATGGTTAGCTGTACATTGAGCAAACTAATGGATCTGAAAGAAATTGCAGTGTGGTAAATAATCTTCTGTCTACTATAATTAAGGATGTAGTTGAGAAAAGGAAGATTACTTGTCTGCTAGCATGAAAGGTAAAGACCGTGGTTGAAAATAAATTATGTGCAGCCCTCTCCAGCAAAGAGGACTGCCCCTTGGAGCTCACTCTGGGAGATTTATGCATTCCTGTAGACATTCCTGCATCTGCCCCCCTCTCCAGCACAGAGCAGTCGGCTGCTCCAGCAGCCGCTCTTGCCGGGAGTGAGTCCCGCGGGGCTGGCAGGGGGTTGAGGGGAAACCTGCAACCTGACGGCTGGCACTGCTCCTCTTCCCTCTATGGGAGGAAAAGGTAAAGCCAACATCATCGTGACACCAGCCTCCTCACGCTGCACCAGTGACCTAACACCTCATTATATGGCATTAGCAAATTATTCTCCATTCAGATGCTGCAAGTACTGACATGGCATTTCTTTGGCTGACGTGACCCGTTGTACACCCATGTATACATCATGTCATATCGAACCATGGTAATGGAAAGCTTCTGAAAACTGGGAAATCTTTAGCTGACTCGATAGCAAGTACTGTCTAACTACATGTCTTCAAGGTCAGGCTATATAAGGCTTGGAGCAACCTGGTCTAGTGGAGGGTGTCCCTGCCTATGGCAGAGGGATTGGAACTAGATGATCTCTAAGGTCCTTTCCAACCCAAACCGTTCCATGGTTCTATGATTCTATGCACTAACCTTCTCCTCCTTGCCCTCCCTTCCTTTTGGAATTATTTGTAGGATGTCTGTTCCCCAGGCCCCTGCTTGCAGCACACACATTAGTTTTGACAGCAAAACCAGCAGGTAGATGGTAATAATTTCACCTGGGGTTGACTGCACATGAGATTATTTGCAGAGAATATAGCATCGTGTATTTTGGAGAGTAGTGAATGGCCCACCTACCCCTGTGTAAGCCAAAGAGACTGTATCAATACAGCGCCAAGACCAAATTCATACACACCTTGCATCTCATCTCCCCTGTATTTGTGGGTTTCCTCTCATCTGCAGAGATAATGTCCTGGCTACATCCACTGAGAGGCAGTGCTGGAGAGGAAAAAGCTAGGAGGAACAGAAGACCTGAATTCCATGAAATATGAAATTAGTCATATTCATGGGGGCTCAGGGACCCTGTGCAATGTTGCTAATTCATTTGGATGCAGAAAAAAACCAAAATCACTTTTGTTTCAGGAGATGTAATCTCATTATGAACTTTGGCAAGGTCAAAACCCAGGAATTTTCTCCTCTCTAGCACTTGCAAGAAAGACACAGAGACACCTTAGAAGGGACAACAAGGTTGTCCAGAGAGTTTTCTAACTCCAGTATGTGGCTGGCTAATTCCGTGAAGTGTGAGCATCTTACGAAGTTGTCACTACATATTTGACAGTGTATGCTGTTACTATCTATGCAAACTCTTATTCTTTGGGATCCCAACAGTGACTTGCATTGAGTTCCAGAGGTTAATAGTGTGAGAAGAAGGTGGGAGAGAAGATGTATAATTTTATGTTTTCTTACATGTTTGAAAGGAGAGAGCTTTCAGTTTTATTGAATGTTTTATCCCTCTCACATTAGGAAAGTTTATATGATCTCAGAGTTTACCTCCTGGTAGGTAATATACAGCACTTAGTATTTCATTCACTGCTTCCTCCTTTAACATTTCTGCAGAATTTAAACCATCTTAATATGTTCTATCTATCCACATACAAACCCAAACTTAAGGTTTCTCTTTTTACAGTTTGCATCTTTGCTCAGAATATCCCTTTTTAGTGTTACATCTTCTATGAAATAACCAAAATTGAAGACATAATTACAGGTGCGACCATACCATTCAGATGATTTGTTGATACTGTAAGCTCTCCAGTAGTAAAAAAAGCAGCAGAAAGATACCCTAGTATTTTGTTTGCCTTTCATTCTACCATTATGGCCAGATATAGCATTACACATTCCAATACAGAGCTAAAAATTTCTGAGAGAATGGATTAAAACAGATATGTTTACTCCCACCAGCAACTGTAATGCTTTTAAGAGGTACTTTCTGGTTAAAAGGTGCAGACTTGTTGTTCTTTTGCAATCACAGCATCACCTAAGCTGATAAGCATCCTGAATCTCCCAGATCTTAGGAGTAGAAATACTGGCTCATAATCATTCTGAAAGCTTCTGGAGCAATCCAGAGGCCAAACTTTATTACTCTGCATTGATACAATATTGCTTCACAGGAGAACCTGAAGAAATGTAGTAATTTGAATGGATGGGAGTTCAGAAGGAGGCTTTCGCTGAACGTATTTTATCCAGAAAATCCAGGTGTGTGAACTGCAAGTTTACTCTGTGAGCCAGTGTGGGGAAGAAACATCCTCTTTAATTGCAAAGGATAAATTCCAGCTCCATTTTCTCAACATTGCCTCTTCTCCTTTTCTCCATCCAGGTTTCCACATATCACACAGACTGCTTCCTCACCACTGCTTCCTGGAGGAGTAGTGCAACACTAAGAAAAATGAGGTAAAAATCTTATTCCATCTCCAACTTATCACATAAGTTTGGCCAATTGGGTCAAAATTTGAATCTCGTTTCTTATTTAAACCCATTACCCCTTGTCCTGTCACTACAGGCCCCTGTAAAAAGTGTGTGTCCTCCCCGCCCCTGATTCTTTGTAGGCCCCCTTCAGGTACTGGAAGGCTGCAGTAAGGTCTCCCCAGAGCCTTCTCTTCTCCAGGCTGAACAAACCCAACTCTCTCAGCCTGTCCCCATAGCAGAGGTGTTCCAGCCCTCTGAGCATCTTCGTGGCCTCCTCTGGACTCGCTCCAACCAGTCTATATCCTTCTGATGCTGAGGATTCCACAGCTGGACACAGCACTCCAGGTGGGGTCTCACAAGAGCAGAGTAGAGGGGGAGAATCACCTCCCTCTCCCTGCTGGCCACACTTCTGATACAGCCCAGGATATGATTGGCTTTCTGGACTGCCAGCACACACTGCTGGCTCATGTTCAGCTTTTCGTCCACCAGTATGCCCAGTATATATACACATATACATACCCACACACATAGGTGTGTATATATAGAGAGAGAGTGTGTGTCACGTCCTCTGGTCGTGCAGAGGCTAGACAAATTGCCCAGAAAGTTTCCCAGGAAGGTGAGCTCCTATTTTACTGGAAGTACCAAACTAGATTTTGTTGCTGTTATTTTTCTTCTCAGTCCAATTTCTAATTTTGTTTACTTTCTTGATATGACCACTG
This sequence comes from Rhynochetos jubatus, assembly GCA_027574665.1. Classification (NCBI taxonomy): domain Eukaryota; kingdom Metazoa; phylum Chordata; class Aves; order Eurypygiformes; family Rhynochetidae; genus Rhynochetos; species Rhynochetos jubatus. Next base: position 38,259,193 of record CM050654.1, on the reverse strand, counting down.
ACATCTGAGAAGAGATTGCTGACTGCAAATATATCTCTCTTTGGCACAGCCATCCCAATAATTTGTGCTGACCGTATGAATATCCAGTTCGTTAATACAGCAGGGTAAGATTTGATTTTTTTCGAAGGTGGAAAAAACCCCTCTCTCTACATGGTGTTGGGTGAAAATATGGCATCTCCTTGAACAATTCAGTTAGGAAGAAATTTTGAGTTCAAGTGAAAAATGGTTATTTTCAGTTACACCATTGCAGATTTGAAATTACTTTATTGAACTGCGTGAACTTATTTTTGTGTTACCTTGGGCAAAATGCTCAGAATTTAGCCACACTGCATCAGCATTCATTCTTCTCTACTAAAAAGGCAGGATAGTGGAATTCTTTTTTAATGGTGATGAAGGGGGCATTAGCACCTTATTTGAAGTGGAAGGTTTAGCTCCTTTGTCAGTCACACAACTGCCAGGGAAACGTCACATATGAGCACAGGACCGCAGCCTGACTACCTCGGCCAGTAATTACTTTCCTGGCTTGCAGCATCTTACTTGTGGTGTATTTCATTTAAAGGAAGGTCTTTTCCATATATATTTGGAAATACATACATACTACATATACATACATGTATGCATGTGAATATGTTCGGGCAATGAGAAAAAGCTGTGTAGGAAATATGCAGCATAAGTGTCATCCCCTTAGTAAGGTCAAGAATGAGACTGAAGACAAGTCTAAGCACATCATTGAAAAAAATCCAAACCACCCCCAAAATCATGAGAGTTTCAGTGCATGAATTAGTTAGCCTAAAGTCAACCCAATTACTGTCTCTCCAGTGTTAATTCTAATTCCTCCTGGATATTTTTATTCATTTCCTTGAGCTTCCCTCAGGCTGATTTCTGATTTTTTAAGCTAATTTTCAGTTTTGGGATTGTTTGTTTTGGAAACATCAGAATATTTGTAGTTTTCATGTAGCAGATATGATGGCTTACTGGACTACGCCCACAGCTTTCTATTTCACACTACATGAAGGGAAAATAAGACTCTATTAACCACTTATTTTATAATAGTGCCTAAATTATGTGAATTTTATTTTCGGGTAAAAATAGAAAGGCTATTAAAATCAACACTAAGGAAGCAATGTCTCTGTGTTCAAAATGGCTCTTAAATCAAATTACTGTTTTGGGTTTGGGATTTTATTACTGTTGTTCACACTTTGAAAGAAAATGTGTGTAAAATAACTCAGTATTCCATTTCAAAACTGCTGTGTTTTATAGGACATCTCTCGTCATTGGAAATAAATTTGATGTAATTCTGAATGTCTGTTGCGGTGTGAATGAAAAGTTATTAGCCTAGCTAGTAAGATTATTTGGATCTGAAGTTTCTTCTAAAATTACTACAAACAGAAGGGAGCGGTAAAAGAAAATATCCTGAAATCTCTGCTTAACAGGGAGGAAAAACAAGAGAGGAAGGGGGGGAGAGAGGGAAGGATGGAACTGATGGTAGATTAAAAACCCTATTGTCCTAACAGTCAACTTTGAAAAAGTTCAGAGAAACATAAAACCTTTATAGAGAGACCTTTAAAGAGAAAGGGAATAAAAATGATCATTCTAAAATTCCTAGCATATTCACTTGTGGCTCTATTACTCCAGGAAGACACCCATAGCTTCCCTTCATGCCAAATGGAGTAGCACACATGCATCAGCAGACTGACAAGACAAACTAACAACATTTTATGTAGGGAGCTATATTTGACATCCCTCAGTACAGTCTTTTATAATTCTATAAAACTACAGTTGTGGTTTTTCAAAAGCATCATTACCAAACCTTTTTTCTCCATTCGCACGTACTCATTCTGTGTACTAAAAATATGTACAACAGTTCTGGGTCCCCTTCTCCTACTTCTAAATTTAACATTGTTCTACCAAGAGAATCCCATAGTTTTGGTCTTGTCCTGAAATTCAGATTTACATTAATTTAATGTTACTATTAATGGACGATATCTATAAGGTCCATAGTAGCAAGACCTTGCATAAATTTAAAATATGTCAATAAAATTGAATCCATGCTAATGAAGTAATAATTTGCAGACATTGACAGGTTTTCTTAATGAGCAGAAGACAAAGGTGTAGCTTCAATCACAACTGCATATTGCTATTGCAATTTTATTTCATTTTATCCCCTTAAGCAAATTTGTGCGACGTGAGTCAAGATGAGATTGCATCAGAAATGGGATGGAAGGAGCAGGAACAGCTATTTTTCTGCAGCATTATCTCCTACAATATATTTTTGCTGATAACTTTGGGGTGCGTTCTTTTTGTGCCGATGCACACAGTTTAAGCTCTCACCTTGAAGTTAATTTTATACTGCAGTAGGCAGAGCAGCCATTATGTAGGAGCAGAATGAAATTCAGAGAAACTGGTTTCACATGCAAACACACGGGACCCGTGAGTGTGTCTTGAGTGCTGCTACAGTGCAAGGCTTGTCTTCCTATAATGGTGAGCGGGGAGGACTCAGCAGTAGGACACTCCTCTACAACCTGTGGAAGTGTAAATACATCCCGCTAAACAGCTACAGGTCACTTAAGTCTAGAAATAAAAATGGTGAGAAAGAGCAGAACCCAAAGCTTCTAGGTATTAGGAATTTGGACTAAAAGTTGAATGCCTCAGAAGTATGAACAAAAAAACCCCAGTGCACTGAGCAGGGATGCGCACTGGTTTGCAACAAGAAATACCGATGACAGCAGTAAGCCTAAAATCGCATTGCTGTCCTGAGCTCAGTTGCCTGAGTCGAGGTTGAGCACCCCAATGCTGCCTGGAAGGAAGCCCAGAGGCATCTTGTAAAGGTTGCTGCCCTTCCAGGTGGGGCTTTCTCCTTGTATAACCCAGCTGGATGACGAGGTACCACAGACTCATACACAGTATAAGAGCTTCTGCCCAAAATACCCATTTCTAGACCATGCTAAGGACACGTGAACTCCGCTTTCCCTTGTGTCAGTGGGTGCCTGGCTGGAGGGACACCCTCTGGGTCTTCTAATTCAACTTGCCAGAGGACCAGAAGTTGGGAAGAACATGATTTTCTAAATTTTTTAGGGTTCTTGACTGGTAGAAACCAGCTCTGGTTCCATGTCTTGCTCCCATACGTCGTGTTCTTCATACTAGAAATAGTTGTCAGATACACATGGAAATAACTCTGATTAACAGAGCATTATCAGAGATAACAGGGAAGAGCACAAAAACCAGAGAAAAAACCTGAAAGATGGCACTTTGAGCAAACTTGTTTTCTTCACAAATACTTGGGTACTTCTGCACGAATGGGACAACTGATACCTGAGTACATTCTGCAGCACAGAATAAACCAAATATAAATGTGAGCGATTTATATTTGAACTAACAAGGGTTTTTTCTCTCCTCTCAATGTATTTTTGTGAGTCTAGGGAGGTGTTTAGGGAAGGAGAGAAACAGGGCTGTGGTGACTCTAGTTTTTCACCTGGACTGGCTTCTGTGAAGAAAATTAACTCTGTCCTACTAAAACCAGCACAACAGAGCAGAAACCAGTATTTCTGTATAGGTGCTTCCTGACTGCGTCCCCCCACCCATAGCCTTTTACGTAGTTTATTGCTTTTACTGGTAGGGGAGTGGAGAAATACTCTGCTGGGTTGCTGCCAAGCTGAGGATGCTATTAAAACTGCATTGTAAGGTTTATATTTTCAGTGCTCTTTTATGCAACTTTAGATTTTGGCTGAAATGTTATAATGCTGGAAAAATGTCTAATAATAATACTTTATAATTGTAATGTATAAATCTTACATAATGCTGCCTTTCAGCTGAGACAGGTACATTGGCAACGGGAAACTGAAGCCCGTGGTGCTTCTGGCTACAGCAGAGATGCAAATGGCGAGGAAAAAAAGAACAAGTCTTGTTCTTTCCTGCAGAGTGTTGTTCGTTATTACTGTCAGTATTCATATCTATTACTGGTGGCATCTCAAGACCTGAACAAGAAGCAAACCGTGGCATGACAACGGAGTACAAGAATTTACACAAGGTCGTGGCAGACAGGACTGAGTAAGCTGGCAGTGAATCTGTTAGGGCTGTAATCTTTTTTTTCTCTAGGCTTGAGTAAGGCTTGATCTAAGTGAGTAATGGGGACAGGCTGGGGCAGCGATAGGAAAGTGTGAAAGTAGGTGCTAAGGTGAAGAGGCTGAAAGGAGCTGGCAGGATCCTTCCACAGTAGGACAGGATCAGCAGAAAGTTTGCATGTCTGAGCTATAAGCAATCAGCGCAAAGAGTTCAGCAAGCGGCAGACCCAAGTTTGAGACTCAGGATTCCCTTTTTCTCATTTTTCTCTTCATGTGTTATATTAATTTATCTGAAAACTAAAATATGGTTGAAGGGAATTATAAGTTAACAATAATCATTAGCCCCAAACTAAATAAGTTTTGTCTCTAAAACCCACAAAAATAAACTAAGTATATCTCTGAATAGAAAAGACATTTCAAAACTGACCTATTATTTAAGTATCTGCAGACTTACAGCAGAAACAACACTTTTCCTGTTTAATTTGGGTGAGGTGTGAGATCAGTTTTTACTCTTCTGCATTGACTTTTTTGCCTCCTTAACTTTTTAGTTTGGCAAATAAAAAGCATATAATTGTCATAGCTATGGTTACATTTTTTTTGCAATTTAAGGATCAGAACATGCAAATTCTATCTTGAAATTATTGGGCATTTTAATCTTCTCATCTAAGGCCTTCAGTGTACACGTGTGTACTGACTTCATAACAAGGTCCAAAATGCAAATCCCTCTCTCTAAGCTGTTTTTTATTCAGCACAGAAGTAAAACTAATAATTAAACTGATTTTTTTCTCACCATCATTAGGTGGGAGAGAATACTCCGCAAGAATAAGACACCTGCTTATTACATTGTAAGATATTTTCATATTTCCCTGTTGAGCATCTTATGAATAATAGCTTTGGATAAATTTCTCCAGCCTTATTCAAGGAAAAAAATGTTGTCATCAACAGCAGAGGCAAAAGAAATCTTTTTCTCTTTTTCCTTTTGTCCAGATCTCGTACTTCTGTGGTTGCTATAGAAAGCTATTACTGGGACTCATATCTAATAAGTTTTCTTCTCCATCACCAAATAACTCTCTAATACCCAGTATTCCTCACTGTTTGTTTTAGATATTGTTCTCCATGATCTCTTTTTTTCTTTTTTTAACCTGTAAAAGGGTCAAGGTTTTCTTTGCTCTCCAGATACCTTCTAACTTCAAAATTTCTGAATTTAACCTAATTCCTCCATTGTCAAGCAACAGCCAACATACACAGCACACGACTCTTACTTTTGCTTTTGCTCTGTTGTGAAGACAGTATTTCAGATGAGTGCTGAATGCCCACGGCTCCTGCTGCAGCTGACAAGGACCAGCTTTGGTTACCTGACACTTTCAGGTGGTCTGATTTATGCAGGGTGACAAGCCTTTGCGACTTTCTTCCATAGCAGCAGGGATGCTGTTAGCCTGTGCTCAGCTAGCGGGAGCCGGGGTGGGAATGGGAAGTGAGGAGAGCAGAAAGAGTTAAAAAAAACCCGGCCAAGTGTCAAAGCACAGATCTAATGTTTTTTCCATTTTCAGACAAAATAGCCATGGCAGCAGCCTTGCCTCTGAAAAGCAGATGTAACGTGGGTGACAGGAAGAGGGTGAACTTAAAAGTCTTGAGACTAGATCTTGCAAAACAAGCGGCACCCGTTTGTACGGGTGACTGGTAAAGATGGAGTTTTGCCTTGGGCAGCAGAGCCCCTCCAGTTGGACTGTGTGAAGGGATTATTCAGGAAAGCTGCTTCTCAGTCAGTGTCAGGTATGCGCAGCAGATGATGCATAACTTGACGATGCATCATTTATACTATTGTCCTATGAGAGTTATGAATTCCAAAATGTAAAAAGCACTCTATGACACACATCTACTTTTTTCTACTTCCTTTAGTGAAATACAGGAATGAAGATGTACTAAAAGCAGAAATGTTAACTGGATTACATCCCATCACAAGAGTTTTATATATCAAACAAAAAAGATTCATACTTCTAATTATGCAGAGTGAAATGCAATAGTAAACTCAAAGACTTTTTTTACCTTAATGCTTAAATGTTAAGTTAGATATAAAAGGGATGCATAAATAAATGATAAATTGTTGATTACTTTGAAAGCTTGTTTGAAATTTGTGTACTGTGTTGCTGACAGTGAGTGTCCTGAATTGGCTTAAGGGAGGCAACTTAATGCAGAAAACACCACAGCAGCGTGTGTATTCACCTGATAGCGAGAGGGGGGGTTGGGGTGCGGTTCAAAGTGCTGAAGCGATTCTCGCCACATGAAAAAAATGAAGCTGTTACGTAATCTGTTACGACAAGTTTGTGAGATTTCTAACAGAGGAACAGCAAAGGGAAAAAATAACTCTAAATTCAGCCATTAAATCTGGACTGGACTTGAAGTATACATACAAAAATTATGACCTTGATTTCCCTGTGCTGAGTATTTTAGTGCAGCATAAATCCACATTTAGCTAGTTCTCCACTCCCTGCCCTCATTTCTACCAAACATTGCATTTGTACAGATGCATGCTCACACTTCACCATATGTACACTCGTTCCACAGCATCATTTAAGGTACCTGAAACTGGTATAGGAAGTGGCAGAGCATGGGTTTAATAGTCTGACTTCAAAATTATCCCTATTCTTCATGCACTGACTGTTCACTCAGTTCAAAAAGGGAGCTAATACCCTTAATCAGTCCTTTTCTTCAGGTTGTCATCATGTCGTCTTCAATCTGTCCTGGTGTCTTGCTCAGGTGCTGGCATTTACAGGCTCCTGACAAGCTCACAAATCCTATCTCTACCACCCAACAGGACGAGCCTTGTCTTCAACAGCTAAGGGCAAGGCAGGCAGGGAAGCAAGCAAGCAAGCAAGCAAGCTAGCAAGCAAGCTACAAGCAAGCAAGCAAGCAAGCAACAGCACAGTCCTTTCTGCAGCCTGTGGACAGGTCAGCATTACTGATAGTTAACACACCAGGGAGTGGGATGCAAAGCTGGCATCTGAATCTCTGTTTGCTTTTAAAGCTCTCTCTGCTGTTTGATTAGAAAATCAGGGTTAGTCACTTCCCTTGGGAAACCTCACTCTCCTCCAAGAAAATTGCTGTGCTTGGGAAGTCTACATGAATATTGGCTTGTGATGCCCTTCTGGGAATATAGGTAAAGTTTGGTAAAGTTTTTGGTAAAGTTGAAAAGGCTTTTGTGCATTGCACTGATGAGCCAGAGGAACATACTGTCACAGCCCTTTCCCTCCACAGCTGCCTTATAAAGCCATGCAGAGGCACTGAAAACAGCTGCTCTTCGCAAAAGCTTGGACAAATGGAGAATATTTGATCCAGCAATGCATACATTTGACTAGTTAATTTCATGCTATTTAGACCTCTCCTGGAGGAACTGGTAAACGAGTGGGGCAACAAAAGGCATTGCCTGATGTTTTTAGTGCAAAGCTGGAATCCAGTGGAAGAGCAGGACCTTGCCCCATAGGTATTGCCCCATCCACATGCCCCCTTAAATGACCTTATCGCGGGCAGTCCGGCTCCATCTGTGCTGCAGCCTTAGCGGGTTGTGTATTTCCTCCTATCAGCCCTCTGCAAAATTAGGAAGGCAGTTTTACTTCTGTCTTGAATTTCCGTAATTAAGATGCTTTCTGCATCTGACGCCTCTGTGCATGATGAACACAGATCACGTTTCCTGGATCGTTCTCCCACTTCTTCCCATGCCATCCACCACACACCTCTGCTTGCGCTGGCTGCCTTCTGCTCTATGCAGGGAAGGGCAACATATGCTCCATAATCAGGAGCATCTCCCCTCCAAAATTTGGGATGGATGGGTGGCCAGCCACAGTGTGACAGGCAGCAGAGAGAACACAGCTCATGTGCAGGACCTAAGGGTAGGGAGAACAATGCATGCCAAAACCTCTGAGGTCTGGGTATGCTCCTGGTGGGTTTTGATGCTGGGTCAGACCTGCTGCCCCAGCTCTTTGGCTGCTCAGTGCACGGTAAACATGGTGGGACTGCATCTTTAGGAAACTCAGATGACCCCTGTAGCTGGGGGTTTCACCTTGTGCTACCCACCTTCTTGGAGAGAAGCAAAAGCTTCTTCCTGAGGTGGTAATGAGGAGCCCAGGCCCCAAGAAGTGGGATCACAGTGCCGAATGCCAGGGCTGACATCCCACTGCCCTGGGAAGGAAGCCTGTGTGTCTCTTGAATCTGAATTTAAGGCTCTAGGCTGCCAGGATTTTGTTAAATAGATCTCATTCTCTATGTGCCGGACCAGATCTTGCACTTTGAGCGTATCACTCAAGCTGCTGACAACAGGGTTCAGCAAGCTAAACCTGCAGGATCAAACTCTGCCCGGTATGTAAAGTCTGAGCTCAGGCAGCAGGCTGGGCTTTAAAGGAAGGAAATCTCATATTTATTCATGATTTAATTAAAAGAGATGAGGCTTTTCAGCCAGTTTTGAATATACATGAAAACAAATACGTAGATAAGGCTATCGTTCCTCGCATCAGCCCCACGCTTCTGAACAAAATGTAGCAGTTCCCAATATTCTTGATAGAGTGATTTAATCCATCACTGGGGTCAGACCCTTCTTTTCCCATATAGGGATTTGGCACATGGTACTACAGGTTTGAATCCTGAGCACCAGACAAAAGACACATGAAAAGCAAAAATCCCTCACTGAATTTTGTTCAAGCCTTGTTTGAACACAAACCTCCCTGTGCTTTGGGTTTTATTCATTAAAATAAAGCACACAAAAACACTCTCACCTACTATTATTAATCATAAGGATTTGCTCAGGAAAACAAATATACTTGGGCCTTCAGAACAAATCAGTTCAGAGAAAGGGAATATTTTGGCTGCCATGGCAGCCCAGAAGAGGGTAAAAACAAACCTCTTTGCTGCTGCTAGTTCACAGCTGACTCTGAGATGGACTGTTGGTGATGTGTGGTGCTATTTTTAAACAGCAATTGTTTAATCACTTCTGTTCCCCTGGGCTGAGACTAAAAATGATGGCACCAGAGCACTTTGTCTACAAGCAGGTAGAAATAATTTGATCCCATCCTTTATGGCTGCAGAGGAGATGGAGCTGTATGAAGTATCGGCAACACATTTCATGAAGAATCTAAATATTGAGCAGAAGTGAGAGTGTGTTGATCATGACATCTAAGTGGCATAATGTCACCAAGTGATCTGCTATGAAACACATCATCCTCTCCAACAGGAAAGGGAATAGCTTGCTTAAAACTGTATATTCTTTTCTGGCTTTCTTTTTTTTGCTGCAGAGTTAACTCTTGGGGCTCATGTTTCACTTTACATGAAAGGCATAGATTTTTCTGAAGGATATACATAATTATATGTAAGCATTTCAAGTGCGGGTATTTCGGAAATTGTTTATTGGACTTGCTGTTGGTTTGTGATAGTTGACAGCTCTATTGCAAACTCCTACCAGAGAATGCATACTTAAACACAGACCGGCTCACCAGGAAGATGATGTGACAGTGTTTCACCAAGGTCTGGACTGTGGGCTTCTCCCAATTCCTTACAGACACTTACCATACCTCTGTATCTAGATTTTTACAGCGTACATGCATTTTACTTGGAATACAGAAACCATTCCTTTTATTAATGTAAGAAGCAGTGACTCTCACAGAAAAGCATTCTTTTCAGCAAACTGGAGATATTTCCCTGGTCAAACTGTGGTGCAACTCTGTAAATCAGCAGTATTATGCAAGCAAGAAACTTGACCTAATAGATAGAGGAAACACTTAAACCTCCAGCACACAGAGTAATAGCCTGGCTTCACAGATGTCAATGGGAATTTTACTATTGACTTCCATAGGGCCAGGATCTCACCCATATCTGCATAGATGATTAATAGCTCCCCTGCCTTTCAATATCCTCTCTGGCTAACAATAAATTATCTCTGCCAGTGATTACTTTTAAGATGTAGCTCATAAAAATGCTTGTGAAAAGCAAATAGTTTTGCCTTTGGGACAGACTATATTAAAGTAAGTGTTGGATATTTCTGAAATCTTCCCCAGATGGATTGCCATAGGGTACCACAAGATCTTCCTGCCTTCATTTCAAATAATCCCAGACGCTTGTCCTCCTATTGCATTATCCTTGTAGATTTTTTCAGAAATAAGGAATTCATCCTTCTATCAAAATGCATGTGAGTGTCTGTTAAATGGTTATGCCTCCTTCCTTGTTTATGGTTTTCAGAGATACTTTTGTTTACTTTGAAAAAGGACAAAATAGGGTCCCTGGCACCTGTGATCTTTGGGATTTTTTTCTTTATACACACATACCCCTAAGAAATAGTTCTTAGTACAAGTCGACCAGGGAATCCATTATTGCAATTTTATTTGCATCATCTTAAAGTATTGGCCAGCTTCGAGACGTATGTTGCTAACAAGAAAAGGCCTTACTGATAAGGAAATAAATAAGCTCTGATTTTGAAAGCTGCAGGACCCTTCATTCAGTAATCTTCCTGTGGGTCACTGGCTCTTTAACAGCTTTTTCTGTCAGAAAAGCCACTCCTGACTCTCCTTCCCTTTTTTAAAAATTTGAATAAGCTTTTAATATCAGCAAAAGAGGGCTTCAACCAGGACAACTATTCCCAGCTTGTCCAGCTGCCAGCCAGTTTCTCTTCATTGTTAATTTCTTGGGTTACCTTTTCTGTCTTTACTTGTTCCCTATATCATTTACTCACTCTTCTTCAATCTCCTGAGTTCTTATTTAGAGGAAGGGCACCAGGTTACTGGTGTACACAAGGCTTCTGCATGTATTAAGACAGACAAAGTGTAAACCGCAGTGTAAGTGATGTCTTCTTGGCTTGTATGTGATATTGCAGAAATATTCAGTCTCCTTGGGGACTCCAGTAGTGACTTCCACTTTCTCCACTGAGAAAATAATTATTTACTGCTACCCTTTTTTTCTTACCTCTTAATTATTTATCCATAAAAGAACTTCCTCTCTTATCCTGCTGCAATTTTAAGACTTTGTCAACAGGAATCCTTGAAAGCCCTTCAAAAATTAACACGCAGATGTTGAACTGTGTCCCTCTTGCATGGGGAAGAACAGCAGAGCCCCATTTTTCTACACGTCGGAAGAAGAGCTGTCATGTTGTCATCAAGGAAAAAGGGATGGAGAACAACATGTCCATATTCATGACTAGACCTGAAAGTGAAGTTTCAGTTATCTCAGGCCAAGTCCCTCCCAGACACAGACATACATGTATGTTTTGATATCAACTGCCCTCTTTTGCTGCTGTTCCGGAGTTGAACATAAATTTTGAAGCCCCTGAAGTTATTTTGCACATGTAACTGGCATTGGATATTACCTAATATTGAGTGTCCTTTTATTTCTGTATGAGTGCACAGCCTGCTGCTGCTTTCTCTTCAGAGGCGCATATAGCACACAGCCATGAAAGAGCTTCCAGGTTGTTGAAGTGAGTGCCCATGTGAACCAGGACCACTGGAACAAGGGCTTGGTTTATCATAAAGGTCTTTTCTCTTTCTACTCTTCTCCCTTTCCTCCACTGTCACTGCCTGTATCCTCATCCCAGGTAAAGAACGTGGCAGAATTTGTACTGCCTGTAGGAGGAGACACCCACCCCTTAGGGGACAGAGAGTGGAAGAGGCGCAAATCAGCATCCTGAATCATAATCACATTTTTCAAGAGGAATCTATCTAAAGCCCTAAGCAGTGTTTGTGAAACTACTACCAATGAAGACCTACCTAGCAACTCCCTTAAGGAACCTTCTTCCAGATCTACTCAGGGTACATGGCAGTGCTTGAGAAGGGAAACGGGCTTCTGAGTGTCCCACTAGGTCAGTCATGTCCAAGTAAGCAAAAGTCCTCTCTGTGAGGGAAGGCTACCAGCAAATGAGTTGGGCTTCAAACCCAGTTGTCCTATGGGAAGAGTCACACTGCAGTTTCTGGACAGGGATTAAATTTAATGTATAGGGCCATGCTGTCCTCATTTGTGCACAGATCTACCTGCTTCTGCTATAAGAGTTATATGAAGAGGAATGTGAGTTTGTTTAGAAGTTTAATTTGAATTTTCAATACTTTGTTGTTTCACTCAGTATCATTCAATGCATTTCCTCATTTCTAGCTCTCCTTCTCCTCCGTGAGCAATTTCTGAGTTTCACTGTTATTTTATCTACAGACATGAAAGAATAAATTCTGTGATTACCTAACAGCATTAGCCAAATAAGCCTGGGGAAGTTAAGATCTCAGAGGATTTCTGTTCCCTTCTGAAGCACGTTGTAACATGTTTCACAGTGACTGCACCTCTTGAACTTATTTTCTTTTGTATCATAGCTTACGTTTTTTCCCAGTGATTTTCCTTTGCCCCTTCTGCCACCTTCCTTCTTTGTGCTCCACAAGTGCATTTACGAAGCTGTAACATGCTCCAAAGGCAGGTAGGGATTTGACAAGGAGGCATTTGACACCCCCAAGGTCACATGCGTGAAGTTTCATCAGCTACAAGAAGCAATGTTTACTGTAACATCAAATAAAGATGGATAAAAGGACTTTTAACGTCCTGCCAAAGGTAAGTGGAAGGCAGTTATAAAAAAGGAGTATACTAACGTAACTTTAAAATTTCTGGGTTTTAAGTATGCATCATAATTAAATCATTTTGTTCTTGTCTAATAGAATATATGAATTTCTGTCAATTCTCTCGTTTTGAGAATGATATAATTGCATTTTGCAAAGACCTTTTGCAGTTTCTGTTCCTATAAACCTTGAATTCTTTGTTAATTCTGAACACTTCTGCTTTTTAAAAATACATTGTAACTGTGACCGAAGACAATTTATCAATTTAAATGGCCATACTTTATTGAGAATTAACCGAAGCTTTCACTTCCCTATACACACACAGTATCTCAAAAAATAAAATGTAATGTAAGGAGTGATTGGCATTAAGAGTTATGTCAACCACTGTAATTTTCCTTTGTGAGCTATATCTTGACTAGAGGCAAGCTGTTTGTTTTTCAGGTTTTCGTCTCCTTTTCCCTAAGATTGAAAGATTCTCGGTTTTATACCTAGTTTAAAACAATTATTTGAGCAGTAGCCTATGGGGGGCACTCAAGTACTGCAAACAGATCCTACTCCTCGCGAGCTAGTCAGATTATGCTGAGAGGGAATGGGGCAGACCCTGGGGCACATTTGCACATTACCTTTTCTACAGAGAACAAAAGTGAGTAAAATAAACTAAAACATTTTTTGTCGCAGCCTTACTATTCCCAGATGAAAGACAAAGTGATATTAAAAGGTGCATTTAAATGACATTCAGCGCCTGATTATGCTAAAAGCGTAAAAGCATCGGGTAGAGTGTGGAGCTTGTCTGCATTTTTAAAATTCTAAACAGGGTACATTGTACATTATGTTTCAATGGTAGATACAATTATTATTCGCCTACTGAGTTTTGGGATTGTTCTAAACTTTCATGCCACTCACACGCTCTTTTCTTGATTTTTATGGAGTGAAACAATTATTTATTCAAATTACTTTTGAAAATACTTCTGGGTTTTTTTCTTTCCATGAAGGAAAATTTTGCCTACTGTTGTAGTCATGGCTGTTTGCCACAGCAGTCATTTGGACTGCTACTGTAAAGCCTTTATCTGATGGCAAAAACCTTGTACCAGATGTTCCTTTATTTGATCTGTTTTATGATTAATCAGATTTAGCCCAAAACCAGAATGAAAATCCTGCTATGGCACCTGGCTGCCATCACATAATAATTTGTTTTGAAGTGGGGGGAAGGCTCATTTAATTTTTAAAATGCTGTGGTGCAGTCCTATAAGTTTTCATTCCGACAGATTTTGGAGGAAGATACTGTAAAAGTGAATATAATAGCTGTCGGCAGGATAATTTTCCAAACATCGCAAACTGGCAAATACTACTAATTTCTCCTAAAGGAAATGTTAAAGGAAGTTTGGATAGTAAACAGTTACGCGCACAAGCTCTCGTGCCTGACCAGGCGGCACTGATGCTGCTGCAATGCAATGGGGCTGGGATGGAGGCTGGGACGATGCACCAGTAGCCATAGGGCTAAACCCCAGCTAAGCAATAAAATGCAGCTTCTCTGTAGAATAAAACGTTGTGCCAGAAGGAAAGTGTTTGCACAGGCTTCTTTAGTCATGCATGTGTCCAGCGTTTATCAAGAAGGGGAAATTTTATGAGTTTAGAAGACTGATGGATCAAGCAATGTGAAGATAAGTTTGGGCTGGAACGGCAGCACATCCCTTGGGAAAATCACCTGTAATACAATCCCACAAAATCAGGAAATGTGAAGTGATATCATCACTTGGCACCAAACATATTTTTTGCACCTGGAGCTGATATGCAACAGATAGTGGCAACTGTACTTTTTCAATAATAATTTAACTATAATCGATCTTATTGTCATAAGGAGAAGTGATCTGTGTATGCACAGACCACGTTACATAACCACGAGCCTCCCGGGTTTGTCAGTATAGGCACAACTAACTGTGTGCTCTACCGTCTTCTTCATGATATGCTGCATGATTGTGAATACGTGGTTATTATGTCACAACAAAATCTGTTTACAATACTTAATAAGTGGCACAAATTCTATCCAATTTCAGTACTGCTGGGTTTAAGTCTTTAAAAAATACTTGTTTTTTTAAAAATATACTTCTAGTTTGTGCGCTTCTGGCAAATGGCAAATATATGTTCCTGGAGAGCAGTAAAATATGGAAACCTAACGCAAGATTGTGGAAATGGATAATGACTTCTGTCGAATGACATCATGCATGATGTATCATTATTATTTTAATCATTTGCTATCAATAAGAAAGATCCCACTAGGTTATTCCTGACACCGCGTTCAGGAAATAAAAGAGGTAGATAAAGCTGTATATGTTACTTCACAACACTTGCATGATTAAACTGAAAATTTCAAAAATTAGTTGCATTGAGAACTAACAAAAAAAAAGATGTGTTCTCCCCTTAGGCAATTTTCCTGTAGATTTCTGAATAGCTGCTGTGTGAAAGTTATAAACGATGAAATTGTTCCAAAGTTACTATTGCTAGGACTGGTTACCTCTGCCACCCCTTGGTAGTACTGCAGAGGTACTTGGGTATCCAAATCCCAGTCATTTCACTAACTAGACCTTCAGGACTATTGATGTAGGACATTTACGTTTGTGTTTAATTTTAAGCATGTGCTCATGGGTATTTGTGAGTTGAACTCCCATTGCCCACTGTCTTGGTAAATTACATTTTATTAAACAAAGGTAATTTTATTATGGTGCTCAGAGCTACAGAGTGTATTTTGGGAAAAAAATGGAGAAAGAAGTAGTTTGAACTGATTGATATGTCACATGGTCTTGATACAAATTTTACCATGGGAGTCTGAAACCAGGTGTTATTCTCACTTTTTTGTACTTTTTGTATTTTTTCTCAGCACTGGCCATAAACATTATTTTTAGGACAAGGAGTTTCTTCTCCACTTATTGGAAGTAAATTCCATTTCTCCCTGCACCTCTGAATGCAGCAGGTGCCAGGTAAGAAGTTGGCCCTTTTTATACAAAAGACTTAATTTATTTGGTAGTAAAATAATTTGAAAGTTTCTTTTGAAAGAAATTATTTTTTTTCCTCTCAAAATTGTCCTTTAAACAGGCTTCAAAAGGTGATGAGTTCTTTTCTGTTCTAATAACTTTTATGAGCCTATTTTTATCAGAAACAAACCTTGCAATCAGCATTAAGTTCTCCCATTTATGTTTTCACTAAAGCATATCCAGTTAACCGCAAAATGTCACTTGTCCCAAGCAGATGTCTGAGTACCATAAGCTGGCGTTTAGCTGCCTTGTCTTTAGCTGACTTGCATCAGGTCATTGCGTTTCACCTGAACTGGCATATGGTCCAGTACCACCCCTCAGGCATTTGCAAGCAAAATGATAGGATGGAATTTCTTTAGATAGCCAGAAGATGGAGATTAGGAATAGCTCAAGATCGCTGTTTCCAGGATTAGGACTTGGGGTTTTTCTTGTCCCATTTATTGTTGCACATGTGAGGCAGGCCTTCACACTGATCCATTTTCATGTGTTTTTTAATACCTCCCAATTTATGTATTAAAGCCATGCTAAAACATCTCGAATGCCAGGCAGCAATTTCCACTCGTGGCACTTGCTATGCAAATACAGGCATTACAGCTCAGACACGAAGAACTTTTCCAGCAGCTGTTGAAGATGCACATTCAGAAAGTCTTTAATAATGAAACCGCTGTTGCACTGCAGTAATGAAAAATTCCTTTAGGGATGTTTTCTCCAGTAGGGACAGCTTGTAATGCAAACCCCTGAATTCAGATAGGGTGATTTTTGGTTTTTTTTTTTTTCTTTTTTTAATCTTTGGGTTTTCTTCCCCTTTTGCTCCTCTCAAATACTTTTTTTTCCCCTTCTTTCTGCTCCTGTGTAAGCTGCTGCCTGGCAACTTTTCTCTGTCTGGTGGGACAGGGCAGGGTACCCGACCGCCTTCACATTGGCTGCCAGCACCATCCCCTAGCAACCCGGCTGGGCGCCCGCGATGCTCTCCAAAGCGCTGCACACATAGTCAGCAACCTTCAAACCTACCGCCTCGCATTCGCAGCATCCCTTAACTCACCTCATCACATGAGGGGAACCATCGATACGAAAGTCCCTACCCAACTACGCGGCTACTCGGAGGCCATGGCTGACATACAACAAATAATACCACAACCCAAGTTTTAGCGACACAATCCAGGTAGTTTCATAATGTCAGAATTACCTTTGGCAAATAATTAATATTCCTGTGTTGTGTTATACAGCGAGGACGAATGATTGGTTCTACTTTGTATAATTTATCTCAATAAGAGATTTCATAATATTCTATACCTTGATGAATTCATTTATTTAACCTGTCAGTGTTAATAACTCTGATTAGGAGGAAGAATTTATAAAGCACCGTAGGAGCAAACAGACCTCTAACAGCGTTTTTAACTTTGAATTTTCTGTCCAGCAGTACTTCAGTCTCCTATCTAATTAACTTTTTTTTGGCTTTAGCAAGGAAAAGACATTTCTACACACTCAATCCCTTTTTGTCTCTCACCACCATATCTGCTCTCAGTTCAACCCCTTTCTGGTTCAGTTCTTTCAAATGGAAGTGGCTGGAGACTTCAATAAGTATTTGAGAAACCGATCTGGCTCCTGATCTATGTACCTGCCACCACTCCTGCATCTCAATGTTCACCCGCCACACAGAAATCTGAATGAAGTCATATGCATACAGACAACGGCAGGGAGGCTGGAAGCGCAGAAACTATCCAAAAATCTCCATTTCCCCTTTTTCCCCCTCAGGTCTGAGGTATAGGAAAAGCATGTTATACAGCAGGTGATCGCTTAAAGCACTTGAATTCTAATATATAGGTATAGCTACTGGCTTGCATCTGTCTCTGACCATTTCAGCAAACATTTTAATGCTTATTCATAGAAGATATACAGTAAAACTTTCATACAGCTCTTGATGCTACCTTTTTTTGAGGTGGAAAGAAGATACGAGAATGCCCATTACTCATACGCATTTTTACGGTGTTGTTGGAGTCATCCCATACCGTCATATAGAGACATCCCATTGTCCCATCACTTCGTAGCGAGTGATATTTAATGGAAATGAAACTGAGGAGAATGATTTATCAAAAGTCAACTTGTACGTGTTCAACAGCCAAACCCAGGCTTCTATGATAATTATTGCCTCATAGCGCTCCCTTAAAGCAAGCTACATTTTTAGGCAGTAATTTGACAAATGATTACTTACAGGTAATTGCATTTTTAGTCGGAATTCTGACGGCATGCTGCGTATTGACACTTCATGTCCTGTAAACAAGGAGGCCATAGACTTTTGTTATAAATATTATTTAAATATTTTATTAAGTTCATGTGCATATGTGACCTGCTGTATTGAAAACAAAGACTGTCATGAATGTTAATGTTTAAAATGAGCAGTAAATTGCACCGTGTCATTAAAAGAAATTATCCAAGAAGAGTAGTGAGGAGTGTTGTTAAATAAGTATGGAATAAGACCAAAAAGGAGAAAATTAGGCATACAACATCGGATGGCTGAAAAGGAGGAATTTAGTGGAGGTGTTCTTGTGAGAAGGCACGAAAGGGCAGCACGCCAATTAACAGATAACGTTTGGGGGAAAAGCATGACCACTTGTAACCTTGCAGACCTTGAGACTTTTGCAGAAGCAGCAAGAAGTCAAGATGAAAGAAGACTACTCTGTAAAGATAGTTCCGTATCCCAAGAATACAGGGACAGCATGTTCACTTGCAAATATCTGTTTCTTTATACCATGTGACAGTCCTGG
The DNA here is from genome assembly GCA_027574665.1 of Rhynochetos jubatus. Lineage (NCBI taxonomy): Eukaryota > Metazoa > Chordata > Aves > Eurypygiformes > Rhynochetidae > Rhynochetos > Rhynochetos jubatus. Next base: position 38,240,774 of record CM050654.1, on the reverse strand, counting down.
CATGTGGGAAATGTCACCGATTTAAGCAGGAGTTCCTCACAACTTGGAATTCCCTGGCTTTCCTTCACACATTTTCTCATTTGGCTCTAGCATCTACATATTTTCATATTTGAAATGTAAAAGGTTGCTCAAATAAAATCATAATTAATGTGTAAGAGCCATATAGGTGGCTCTGGCGGTTTACAGGATTCAAAGCAACCTCATCTGTAAATGTGGTGGAATAATGTTTCAGTGTGACCTTCAGCGTGACTTCATTTTGGTTATAAAAGCAACTGATTTCCAAGACCATGGGCAGTGCCAGATTTTTTCACGTTAATTCATATCTGCTTGCCTCTGTATTAGCAAAGGTTTTCTACGCTGGGATCTATAATTCTGCTCAGTTATGGCTGTATTGCCCTAACTGACTGTAGGGGAATTACATAGGCTTTATAGAGAGTAGATAAAGGCAGAATTTGATACAACTGGATTTTTCCCCTCAGCTGTAAATTATTTGCAGTAATAAAGTCACCAACAACCCCCCTGTGAGTCCTGCCCAGCCCTGACCCTGGGGTGGGGGTCCCTGGGTCCAGGATCGGGCTTTTGGGTAACTGTCTCAGCGTCCTTCCCCCGTTTCAACCGAAATAATTAAATATTTCATACTTCTCCTAGGCCGTGTGTCATTCCGTCCTTCAGCATCGCCTGGTCTTTCTGCGCCTGGAAGTCTCTTGGCTGTACTGCTTCATATAAAAGGTGTTTGGGTTCTGGGTTGGGGAACGTGAACTTGAAAAGGGCTGAGGCTTTGCCCTTGACACGTGAAGGTCTCAGCAGTCAATTTTAGCACCTTGCTGTCTTTGGAGAAAACTAATATCTGAGGGTGATGTAAAAGCTTTATCACCTTTCATCTGTTAAAGGGCCTGGTTTAAAAAAAAACCAAACAACAAAACCAAACCCAAAATTATGAAAAGGTGGTAAGCTAACCGTTTGTGTTATGTGGCAGCTTAATACAGCACGAGGGGTTGTGGGCTTTTTTACCTTGTTTCCCCTTTGCTGAGTCACCCACCGTGCCACCCAAGCCCGCCTGAGGTTTCTCTTTGAGAAATTTTTTAAAACATTTGCCTCAAATCTTCAAAAAACAGGCCGCCCCACCGAGCCGGGCGGGAGAGGCGGGGGCGAGCGGCCCCGGGGCAGCGGCGGCTTCGCGCCTGGCGCTGCGCGGGGGCGGGGCGGGGCGCGGCGCGGGGCGGGTGGGGGCGGAGCGCGGCGCTGCCGGCCGCCGGCGCCCCGCGCTGCCCGCTCGCTGCGTGAGGCGCGACCAGCCGCGCTCCGCGTTGAAAAAGTGACGGGGCGGCGGCGGCTCCCGCAGAGGCTCCGCGCACACGGCGGCGCTGCCGCTCCGCGCCCGCGGCCGGCAGGCAGGCTCGCTCGTTCGCTCCTTCCTTCTTTCCTTCCTTCCGCGGAGCAGTCGACGCGATGTCCGCGCTCCTCCTGGCCCTGGCGACGCTCTGGGGATTACCGCCCGTCGCCGCGGCGTTGGCAGCGGGAGCCCGCGGAGGTAAGGCGCGGCGGGGCGCGGAGCGATGTGTCGCGGTTCGTCTCTTACCCGTTGAACTTTCCGCCCGGTACCGGCTTTTTCCCCGGGAAGTTTTGCGGCGCCTTACGCGCCTCCCTGGTCCCTCTGCGCTGCGTGGCGCGTCCGCGGAGCGCTCCGTGCGAACTTGAGTGCCGGGAGCGCCGTGCCGGGCTACGGCTCTCGGCGGAAGGGGAACGGGGCGAGCCCTGCAGCGGCGACAAGTGGATGGGGATGGGGGAAGAGATGCGACACCCCCCCGGGCATCCGGCTTGAAGGCACCGGCTCTGAATTACCGCTTCGCTTTAGGAACGCGACGGGGAGGGGGGTTAATCGCAGGGATTCAGCCCTTCCTGGCTGCGGGCGTCCCCCACGGCCAGGGAGTCGCGCCCCGACCGAGCTCTGGGGCTGGGCGGCGAGGCACCGCCGAAACGGCGAATGTCCTTCGCTTTCCCGAGTATTTAAAAAAGTTCTTTCGTTTAATTTCGCTGAGTTGCCCCCTCCTCTCTCCCCTCCCTCGCTACCCGGACTCGTATCTCGGCTCGGTACGGCCGGTGAGGGGGAAGGAGCTCGGGACCCCTTAGCCGGGGTGCGGGGAGTCTCCGAAGTTGCAAGTCTGCTCTACTGAGATGTCCCTGATCATAGGACCGCGGTCCTCCTGCCGGAGTTAGTCTCGGGGATTCCTGTCGCATTTTGTGCTGTTACCAGACTTACCTTATTTTGCTGGGAGGTGGTTGAATTATTTTCCAAAGTACAAAGCCCCCCCATCTATCCTGCTGGGGTGCAGGAATGGCAGTGTGCTGCTCTGACTCAGGTTTTCTTACCGCTGTAGGAAACACTCCCAATCAGAAAATAGTCTTTCGGCTTGTTTGTAGCTATTTAGCTTCAAAAGTGCGTGAATGAGGCTGCTCTGAATGTTGTACCCAGTCTGCGAGGATTTAGCTAGATTGCAGCAGAAATAGAACTCTGTAAAGCATTGGATTGTCACTGTATGACATCCGTCTCCTCTCCATCACGTACACACTACCTACTAAATTGTTTATCAGCTGCTTACAACTCGTTTGGGAGAGTGCGGATGCCTCTAGATACTCAGTCTGGGGTACAGATTTCTGCTTCGGTCGGACTACTGAACCTTTCGGGTCCCTTTGCCACCTTGCTACCAAAATTACATAGGTGATTCATGCTGTAAAAATGAGAAATAACTACCTATCAAAGAGGAAAGTGTTGCTGCAGCATCACAAACTTGCATGTTTAAAACACTGCATCATAAGGTACAAGGATATTGTGAAGAAACGAGGGTAGTATTCAATATAATGGCACCTGAGCTCCTAGATGGGAAAGGTTCTTGGGAAACCTTTCAGTTTTATGAAGGGTATGTATGCTTTTACTTTGATACATAAAGATTCATGGTTGTTATAGTGCTTATCTGATGGAAAAATATTTCAAGAACTTTCCATCGTGTTCACGAAATGGTCAGATTGTATTTCAGCAGCTGTAGCGTGCATCTGATCTTATGAATAAATATCAAACTTTTTCAAACATTCTGTGGAATTGTTCTGGAAACTGATATATCACTTTGTCTTCCTTGATGGAGATAAGCAGGTGCCAATGATTCATCAATATTAATTTCTGGTGTTTAAATTTTACTTCATTTTACCTTCGTTTTGTTTTCAGTTACCTTGCTCTGATTTAGTGTTTTGCCAAAAAAAGTGCTGTCAGTTTACATTAAGATCAATCCCATCTTAAAAGGCAGCATCCTTGTAAATCATACCAGCCCAAAAAGTGGGATAAATCAAATTTACTTAGAATCAACTAACTCATCATATCATAATGTCATGTCTTATCAAAACCGAGTGGAGTACAAATTAGGACTTAAAAGGCATTTTGTTAAAAAAAAAAATCAAGTTTCAAGGTAAAAGGGATTCAGGATGAGGCATCCGGGAGGAGAATTACATTTGCACATCAGATAAACTTTTTGATACACTGCAAAAATTACTGACCATACCAAGCTGATTTTCCTTTACAGGAGAAAATTCTGAGTCACTGGAGCATGCTAAGCTTAATGTATGTGAAAGGCACTGAAATTTGGAATGCACTGAGCCTCACCATTGGTAATAAGAGAATTGGGAAAATGTCACAGGTTGTGTTAATAGCAATGTTGTCGTAGCCATGGTAATATAAAATATTAGTGTGGTGCTGTAGGCAGAGGTAACACTTTCTATTAGACCAGTGGATAACATCAGGAGAAAAAAAATTGTGGGGAGGGAGGGGAGGAACTGTACTGAAGTTTGAATTATCTAAACCTTTTCTCTGGGTTTGAACTAGAATGAAATTATTCCAGTCTGTCCTCAGTCGGGTTACAACTCCTCTAATTTAATTTTTATACATTATATAAAATTGGGAAGAGAAAATGATACATATATATATAGAGAGCTGGAAATGTGATAGAAAAAGGACAAAGCAAGTGAGAAGAAGGGAATCCAGCCAGGAGGGTGATAGGATCAGGGAGAAGTCCTGCTGTGGAGTCCTTCAGCCATGAAGAAGTATGATTTCCTTTTTCATGCTTCTTGCTCTCTTCCTGAGGAAGCTCATGGACCCACTTTCCCTTGCAGTTACCCTGTGAAGGAGTTGTAACTGTTATGATAAATAGATTTTGGAAGCCTGAGAAGCTTCAATCAATTTCAGAATCCTTGCTAACAGCTTATGAGGCTGAGAAGTCTACATCTGTTACCTGCTCTCCCTAAAGATGCGAAGGGAACTTCACAGGTCCCATCTCCACCTCCTGAGCACTAGATAGACTAGATCTGCAGTGCTGATTGGCATTACATCTTTCCCATAGCTCTCTCCAGCCTTGGAGCTTCACCTTGGCTTCATGCCTAGGCTCCTACACCCCATCTTTATCACACTTGTTTGGTTTTTGTGTCCTGCTGCTGTGGAAAGGCATTACATGAATCCACTGTACTAATTGATGTGATTATCTAGAGGTTATCCAAATTACATTGATGCCCTAGATAACAGGAGCTGGATTTGGATAATCTTCACAGATGTGTGGTGTTGTCAGTGAAATGTGTAGCCACAGTAGTATTGATGAGTGCATTGCTTGTTACTAATTGGCTTACAGTCTGTGGTGAGGCTGCTGGTTGTGTTGGGGTTTGGTGGCAGATCACTCCTGTTGGCAGCACTGATGTGCTGTCTCGCTATGGATGCTCACACTGTGGTTTCAGTGTTTCGGATCTGTTGTTAGATGCTGGCGTGATGATACAGCTTGTCAGCAAAGTCTTGCAAGATGTCCTCCTGTAAAGGTAGACTTCGTATGGAATGGGAAAATGTTGTCAGGGAACTTAAAACTCCGGTTTCTTGAGTGATGGCGTATCACACATACAATTTTTTTCTTTTTCCTTAAAAGCTCTTTAAAGAAGACGACACATTTTCATGACCATTACTCCTCTCTCAAGTCACAAACACTTCTAAAACTTCTGTCCTTATTCCACTTAGCAGGAAATTTATTGTTTTCACAGTGACCTTTGACCATATTTAAGTGAAGGCTAGAAACAAATTACTTTGAAATGGAATTTTCAGGTTTTCAGGTTCAGCTGATGTGAGTTTGGATTACTCACCCTGGTAGCAGAAACACCAACCAGGTGAAATAAATCTGTCTCCTTGTGATGACTGTTGATGGCCCTCCTTCCCTGGTAAGGAGTCACAGCAGGCAGCAGTGACTACATCAGGAGGCTTTACAATTATCTCATTAGGAGTAGCTTAATGTGTAAAACCCAGTGTACCAGGCACTGCTGTACTTCACCAGAGTGAGCTCTGGCTTGGCTATCCATTAGAAAGTAGTCCCCCCGAAAAAGGAGCTGTTTCTGTGCTGTACTACAGAGGTGTCTGTTCTCCCACTTGAGGTGGTTATGTCTTTGAACATAGCAAGTACTAGTATATTATGAAGATAAGATAACAAATATTTAGTACATTGCGTGCAAAAGATGCTTCCAAGGTCACAGTGACATTGCCATTTATTTATTCCAAAGAACATTATCACTTCAGAACTTACCTATCATTGGAGAGGCAAAATTGTGGAGGAGGGTGAAAATACATTGAGGCATTTAGGACAGTAGTTAGAAGTATGTGTGATAAGAGGTAATTAAAGACAAATTGTGGGAGATGTCCACAAGTGCAATTTCAGTGACTGGTTTTATAGGCAATCAGTGATATATATATGCCCTTGGCTGAGTATGTGATTGCATGCACAAAACCCTGACACTTCTGGAGTCTGAGCAAACTGTGTGTAGTTTTTCTGTGAACTGATGTGCACTTTCTTACCCGGATTGTTTTAAGTTCAGTGGTTTTGGAGAGCTTTAGTATGCTAAAAGAAGAGTGGTAGAAACACACAAACTATTTAAAAGGATAAAATGCATTTTAAAAATTCAATGCCAGGTATTTGATGTGAGAAGACTAGATGTAAACTTGTTTTGTAGCAAACATCTCACTAATTTATTGTAGAGTTTCTGTGGGTTATGCCTGAAGGTTGAAGTAGAGGTCCCCCAAACACTCAGAAAAGTTCTTCCTTCACACACTGGCTCTTTCGAAGTCTTATGTGACTGCTGCCATCTAAATTTGAGCGTATGTTATAGCTTCGAGATTCATATAGACCCCAGACTTTGTCTGCCTGAACTAAGTTGCAAAACTCGCATTGACTTCAGGTTGCAGCTTGGAGGTGTATGTTCCTCTAGCACCTTCTTACAGGTCCTTTTATCCGTTTGCAGTTGAAAAACATAGGTTTCTCTTTGTTATCGACTCTAAAGGATGTATGTAATTTTAATTTGTGAAGTTATAATTATGGCTATCTGTCAAAATGCTAGCAATTTAGATAGTAGAACATTGCTTTTGTTACAGTAGCATACTTTGAACCCCAGTGTGGTGTTGCTTTTTCCTGTTTTTCATGTATTAATCTGTTCTTTAATAGTCTTGTTCCTTCAAATGCAATTAAAAATAAAAATTTGCTTAGAGAACTCTTTTTAATTACACTTGCCCAAAACATTCTTAGTGATGAACAGTGAGGATGAAAATATCAGAACTTGGTTATTTTTATTCAAGTCATGCAGACTATTGAGTCTGTATTTAGTGTGAGTTTGGGCTAAGTGTAGACAATGCAGAACTGGGTCTTAAATTTGTAAGTGCAATTAGGAACTAATTGGATTTTTAAAATATAATTACTCAAATAATGACTGTGCACCTTCTGTCCAACCCGCTAGGTTGTTTTTTTAAACAAGTTATTTTTTTGCCCTTAAATTCTATCTACTGAAAAGATGAAAATATTTGTAAATGTGGTTATATTCCAGCTAGTTAGTCAGTTGTTGACCATAATGTGGAAAATTCCCAAGATGTAGCAAAACTTGAGAATGCTGTAAAGCAGAATGTTCCTTTTTATGCAGTTACAGTAATGAGTCCTGGTTATTTCACTTTAAAATCAACCCTCCAACGCAGCTGTGGTCCCACTGATAGGACACCTTTGCTTTGTGCATGCAGGGATGATGCAGAGCCTCTGTGGGCTGGGGAAGGGCTGCTTCCCATGGGCGCTGGGCTGTGTGCAAGCAGGATTGGACCTGGGTAATGGAATTCCAATAGTACTCAGTCAGTGCCTTTTAATTAGATTTAATGGGAACTGGAAGGGATCGTTAGAGACAAACACATGCTTTTGCCAGTAATATGTTCACTATATTATTAATCTGATTTCATTTGTAAGATCCTCACAGGAATAAGATCTTTCTATGTACCTGGAAAGCGTTATATGGGTCTATTATATTTTGTTATTCTATATGTCATTGCTTCCCAAGAGGTATGTAAATACAGAATTAGAACTGGGCTCTGTGTGGTTTTTATGAACTCTACCAATCTGAGGATAGAATTGGATGCTAGAGGGAGGCTGAATGTCTCTCAGCAACCACGTTTTTGACCATTTTTGTAGTAAATTGCAGTTGTGTATTAATAACAAAACACTGCAATATTTAGAGTGTACTACTAAGTATTAGGGCTTTTTAAAGATGATGTAATGTCAGTCTGGAACTGAGGTACTGTTTGAGATATTTGAGGTGGAAACAATAGATATTACAGTATTAGGAGGGTGTTTAATCTCGAAATGTGCTTTCAACACCCGCTGGATGGTCCTAAACATCTGTGCTGCTTTCTGCTGAACAGTGTGGTCTTCCAGAGGAGCCAAACTGTTGAAACTCCACTTTGTTTCAGAAATAAGAATGTACCTATTTCTTCTTCTTAATATCAGTGTCATTTGTACTATTGATTGACTGATGGTCAGTAGGACAATCCTTTAATTTGTGTGTGTGACACTACTGAATGACTTGTGCTTTGAGTGTAATAGGGTAAGTGCTGTAAGGTAAATGTTGAGATTTGAGAATAAGAATGTTTAATTCCTCAAGGTTTTCTCTGCCATGGAGCTCTTTAATAGAGGTTCATAAGCTTCATTATTCTTTTTCCTCAAATGAACAAAACTAGGAGAATGTAAAGGTGCAGTTTTATTGTTTTAATAATGGCAGGAGGATAGACCATGTGCAAGACAAATGCTGATGCAATGCTTTGCAAATGTGGTATTTTTTGTGAGGTGTTCTGTCAAGGAGAAAGACTGCTCCCTTAACACATACACACTCTCACAGAACAAGACACCCATCCATCTTTCATATAATGTTTTATGATTTTAATTTACCTACCTGCAAACTAGCAAAAAACCCTCTTGTCAACAATTTCTAAAATACAGTTCTGATGTTGTCAAATGGTTTGTGCTGTTACTTAGGCTGTTCTTGAGGCTATGATGTGGTGGAGAGCACTGGTTTCCACCTGTAGGTCTCTTAACATGCAGGCAAGTATTTTTTCCTCAGTTCTTAGTAATTTTAAGGCATTGGAAGTACCACAATGTTACTACTTCTGATACATTTTTGTTCAAATGTACCCTCTTGTAAAAATGTTGTACAGTCATGAAAATACAGTTTGAAGAAAGCTACACTGATGCAAGAAGATAATGAAATCTCACAGTAACTTTATAGTTAGATAGGTTTTCCCCAAACACCTGCCTTTTGTTGCTTGCAAATACTCTGAAGATAAGAGAGCAGTGTAAGATCATGGCTAGTTGGATGCTCTTTTGCATATGCAAACACTGATTTACCCAAAGTATGTTGGTATTTGTGTAAAACTGTGTGCTTAGGAAATGCAAGTATGTCATTCACCAATGAAACTTTCTTCCCTGGATAAGAACAGTTTTTATTTATGTTTTACTGTGCTAACAAATAGATTGCAGACTTGAGTCTACATCACTGAGGTCAGTGGATTCTTTTTCTTCCTTGGTGAGTACAGGATCTGGCTGCATAGAAGTGTAAGGGAACTTTGGACCATTTTATTAAAATTTTACTGGAAAGTTTTAATTAGAGAACCTTTTAATTAAATTATGCTGTAGTGTCCAATGGTTTTTATGGAAAGAAACAACTATTTCTTGGAAAATTTTTATTCTAGTGTTTGATTCAATTTTGCCTGACTTCCTTATATTGAACCACTTGTATTTCCCACATCTAATTTTAAAATATATGGATCAAAGTCTTGATTGCTTTTCATGTCTCAATTTATAATAATCCTTTGAAAGATGAGTTGTTACATAAATAATTTATTTTTAATAAATGATAAATTAATAATTTCTCATTTAAAAGAATCAATTGGCTAAGATGTTATGGTCTACTATTTGCAAGTCACTAGTTAAACCTAGTTGTGAGAAATAATAGACAAAGCTGCTAGTTTTCTAGATAAAACATTGAACTTTTCATCATGGAAAACTTGTCTTGCATGGTTTTGGTGATCTGGAAGGAACGTATAGGTGGTACCTTCTCACGTAGCACATCAGTTCCCTATGAATATTTGTAGACTTACACAGGGATGAGAACACTTAACTTTATTTTGAGCCCTATCTTAAAATACCTATTTTCCCAGTAGTATTTCATAAAGCGCAACTAGGGATGTGTCAAACCTGTTCTCCAGTGCTGATACTCATGTCCCACCTGGAGGGAAACTGGCCTATCTTCCAAGTTAATCAGAAACACTTGGTTTAAAATATGCTTATTTTGTGTAACTGTATTGAAGTTGTTTTTTTCAGGGAAGCTTGCACATAGTGGGAGTTAAGGACTGGGAGCAAGGGAAGAAGTGTGCAACACTGTATTAATTCCCCTTGGGTCCCACACGCCAAACCAGGTGGTTTATTCCTGTATTCAGATTACAGAAAGAATGGTGAACAGTGAATGGCTTCATCATAGCAGTGCCTTATTATAGTAGTCTTAGGCAAAACACTTGAGGCTGCGATATTAAATCATATACAAGGGAGATGAAGCAAGTAGAGACTACAGAAGCATGAAAACTAAAGCGCTGTCCCATGCCTACTGCTTGTCGGGTTGAATTGCTTTTACTCCTTTGATAGAAACAAAGCAAGACTACATTGGAGAAAGAGGGTATTTTGCAGGCAGTGTCTTGGCTGCTAACCTGAGTGGGAGCAGTTAATGGTATAGGGCTGCTATAAGCCACTTCTGTGAGAATCTATTACACATGTGTGTATAAAACCTTAGATATATAGGGAGAGCCATGAAAGGTACTGTTGCTAACTACAGCAAAGCCAGGAGTACAGGGGTGTTTTGAGCAGACAAAATCTTATGCCCTGACCCAAGTGGCCCATTATCACATTTCTTCAAATTGGAACAAGCTATTCAGGTCAGCGTGTATGTACAGAGCCATCTGAATGAGTTCCTCGGCTTTCACTTCCTACATTACACTTCTTTCTCTGGGCTTCGTATAGCTGTGACTTGAACAGAGTTGACAGTACACAATATTACCCATTTACTCTGTGGATTATACTCCACTGGAGAATTGGTGTCAGCTAATCTGCCACTTCTACGTTTTCAGAAGCCTGCAAACTGCATCTCCATTAATATCGCATGACTGTGTCAGATCTAGGTTTCTGTAATTTTCTTATTTCTTTCCCTCAGGTTTCTAGGTGTGTATGTCCAGGTCTCCAGCCTTTGTCACTTACTTTGTTCTGTGAATAGGTTCCTTTCTGTGTAGAAATTCTGTCTGTCAATACCCAATTTTGGTCACTCTTAGGGCGGTAAGAAGTTTGAAGCGGATGGTTGTCAACAGATGATGGCAAAATTGTGAAATACTGCTCCAGTACAAACTCTGAGGATCAGTAGTTAAAGCAGATTTGAGTGTATAAAACCTGCTTATATGTCCAATGCCATTATTACCTTTGCTGTGGAATATTCTTGGTAAAACTCATGTTTCATAGAATAGTTTGGGTTGGAGGAGTGTTTGAAGACCTTCCAGTCCCATGCCCCTGCCATGGGCAAGGACACCTTCCACTAGACCAGGTGAATTGAAGCCTTATCCAACCTGGCCTTGAACACTTCCAGGGCTGGGGCATCCACAGCTTCTCTGGGCAACCTGTCCCAGTGCCTCACCACCCTTTCCGGGAAGAACTTCTTCCTGATACCTAATCTAAATCTCCCGTCTTTCAGTTTAAACCCATTACCCCTTGTCCTGTCACTACGGGCCCTTGGAAAATGGGACTTGGAAAAGTCCCCCCCCAGCTTCCTTGTAGACCCCCTTCAGGTACTAAAAGACTGCAGTAAGGTCTCCCTGGAGCCTTCTCTTCTCCAGGCTGAACAAGCCCAACTCTCTCAGCCTTTCTTCATAGCTGAGGTGCTCCAGCCCTCGGATCATCTTTCTGGCCTCCTCTGGACTTGCTCCAACTGGTTGATATGCTTCTTATGTTGAGGGTCTCAGAGCTGTTTCTGTGATACTTAATTGTTTTTTTTAATAAACCCAGTAGTTTTCAGTAAAAGAACTCCCCTAACTAATTAGTGGTATTCAGTAATGAGTAAAGCACTATGAATCATGTTATGATTTTTGTCAGTTAGAATCGTTGAATGATCCTTAATGAAACAACGCTGATGTACATTATTTGGTGGCCTGTCTTCTCACAATTGTACTGCCCTGTGTCAAAAGTGCCTTGCAAAAAGTTGTTGTGTAGCTAAAGTCAGTGATTGGCATTCTGTTGTTGACTGGTTCTCTGAAGATGACCAGTGAAAGACTTCAAAATGTAGAACTTAATATGTAGCTGAGAATCTTAGGGGTATAACTATGTTTTTGCATAACATAAGGGCTAAAGAGCTAGCAGTGCAGCTTGGGTTCCACTTCTGCATCACGTTTGCTAATCCAGCAACTCAATTTAAGTGCGTTATAAAATGTTTATGTGTCTATGAAAAGCATGATGCAAATATGCAAATTTAAGAGAGTGTCTTCTACAAGTTTATATATCTTAATGAAAAAATGTCAGAGTGTAATAGATCAACAGTCTGTTTAGCCCTGCACTAGCCAGTTTTTTCTAAAGATAGCACAGCATGTCCTTGGTGGTCCTAGGAGTGAATTAACGCAGTAGAGTGCTTGCAAAAGTCAGCAAACTTTCTGATTTTGGGAGAAAAAACATGTGTTGAGGATGGTCATCTTGAAGTGGACACCATCGCTTGATTGTGCATACATAAAGGTAACTTCCCCTTACTAGTTTTTAAAATACCTCTTTGTTTCTTCCCATTTGCTGTCCTGTCTTGTGTTCAGTGGAAAAGTTGCTTCACCAAGGTGGAAATCTTTGAATGCTTGTATTGTCATCTGAGAAACACATGCTGGCCATGGGCTTTGAGTTTCTAGGAGTGGAAATTTTACTTGTTTGCTTCTGATTTCATGTTGGCACCTTGAGTAGGATGTCTAATTTGTTTTTCTATCAGATTTACTAAATCTCATGCCTGGGAAAATTTCTTACAACTTCAGGTGACCAAGTACTGCAGTGCTTATTGGAGAGTAACTGCTTTTGATGATACAGATGCCTGTTAATGCTGCTTTCAGTTGGGATTGCAGCCTCGGAAACAAACAGACTAGAAGTGGATAATGGAAACAGAGAGGCAGGGTGGGTTACTGGTTAAATTGCAGGATTATTTTATTTGGTAGGAAGCAGGAAAGGCCATGACCAGTACATAAAATCCCAAACCTAACAGCTTCCACAGTGCTCCTGAATCAAAAAGAGCTTGTATTTCTGAATAGGTGAGGAGATAAGCAGCAACATTTGGCGTGTGCAAGTATTGTCTTTTATAAGCCATGGGGAAATCAACTTCATTCTTTCTTTCCTGAAAATACAAGAATTTCCTTGAAGCACTTGCTTTGGGAATGAATGTATTAGTGAAGAATTCATGGATGATCCGGATCTAATTTTTATAGAAATAAATGGTAACGTGCTGTGGGACTTCAGATCTGTGTGAGTGTATTGTACATTCACCTGCCTTATTCTAGACTTAAAGAATTTCTTTTTTGGTGAATGATGAATAACTGAAGGTTTGAAGCAGCTCATCCCAATAGAAATTGCTACTGCTGAAAAAAAATAAATGTCAGCAGTAGTGCAGTGATGTTTTAATAACACAAAAGTAATCCCCCCATACTTCAGTAATAAAATTGCATGGGTTACAGTTAGCTTTCTTGTTGGCATCTTTCTATTGACATCTTTCTGTCAAAAAGATGAAGTGTAGACTAAAACTGAACTCCGTTTTCTTTTATCTTAAACGTATTCTGCAAAGCTTTTGTGAAATACAAAGCATATGGACTTTGCAGATAGTGTTTGCCTTTGGGACTTGCGGGGAAATTTATGTGAACTTTGTGCCATGGAAATCATTATATTAAAAATAAGCACATCCCTCAAAACTGTATTTTGTGGAGTAGTCTAATCTTCAGAGCTCTTATTTTTTAGGAGCAGGAGTGTATGATTATTGATATAAACTGAGTTTTCAAAATTGGCCATTCTGAATGCATAGATTGACCTATCTTTTTTACTGAGAAACCTGTTAGTGTTTAAAGCCAACAGACAAAAAAACAAACCCTGGCAAACTAAGCCAGAGTACTTTGTGGTTGTGGTCTGGAACTGTCTCATAACAGTCCAAAAGCTTATTAATATTGATCTTCTTAATTCTCTCAATAATCTGAACATTGGCTCTAATTACAAGAGCAATATTAAGCAGACTGATGTGTTCTTAGATGTCAAAGTCTGATGGACCACAAAATATCCAAAAGTGTATCTTTCAAAAGCAGTAGGAGGTATGCATGTGAATTTCATTGCCCAGTAACAATATGCGTACCTATACTTGGGGAAAAAACACCGCTTAAAATGTGCTTTCTGCTAGACCAGTGAGGCTCACGTACTTCCCAAGGTTAGACCTTCTGCCTCGCCTTTGCAGGCTTCTCTGTGGAAGCAGCTGGGGCAAGCTTTTGCAAAACTGTTTACAATATATTTGTTTAAAGAAAAATACCTGTGCAGTCAGGACTAAGGAAAGCACTGCGGGAAGGATTAGAGTTGGGCTTCTGCTGTGCCAGTGCTGGTGATGGAGCAGGGTTGCTCATGTGCATGTTCGAGGTTACTGCGTGAGCGAGGCAGGCATCAGGAACAGGGTTAATTCTTTGCTCAAAGATGAATATGGATTTAGATGTGTGCTCCTTAAGAAAAAAGGAAGCATTTGTGTTTTTCAGAGTAATGCTAAGGGTTATAGAGTGAGGAAGAAAGCTTCTCTCCTTTTTCCTTCCCTCCTTGCCCTTATTAACTTTTAGATTACCAGATAATCTGGTCTGAGAGCCAGTTATGCCTTCTGTGCTGGAGGTGGCAGTGCCAGTGGTGCTGTGCTTGGAGTGTGAGGTCAGGGATGTGCCTCTAGGACCTGCCTGCCTGGACTGTATCCTGGCTTTTTCCTGGAGGACTGTACTCACACCTCAGACCTGTCTCGACCTTCTGTGTCCAGGGAACTGACTACTTCTGTTGGCTTTGAACCAAATGAGTAAAACAGGGAGAGGAAACCTGAGCAGATCTTGGGTGTGGTGATGTAGCCCTTTGGGCTGAGGTTGCTCTTCTTTCCATGTTTTTCATCAGGTGGGTGATGCTAAAGCCTGAGATCACTTATGTTTCAGTGGCAAAGATTTAGAATGGATTTGCTACTAATAGCCTGGGGAGGAGAAATGGTTCCCAGAAAAGGCAAAGATACTGCTGAAGAAGGAAGACCCAAAGGATTTAATTCCCTGAGTGCTCACAGCTGGGCTCTGTCCTGTGTGGAGGAACAAAAGGAAGGGCTCCATCCATCTCCCCCTCATTAAATTGGTATGGCTAATACATTCTGCTAAAATGTGTTCATCATGCTTTTTAAAACAAGCAGGTTAGAAATCTGCTGACAATAAGTGAAGATTTATTGTTCGTGGTGGTGTTGGGGCATCTAATATAGTTTTGGAATACTAACTGGAAATCGTGTGTGTGTGTGGGAAGGGTTCTGATGCCATTTAATTATCCATCTGGCCAATATTTCTCCCTTTTTATTGAAAAATTGGTAAGTTGCAACTGGCTTCAAGCACAGTCCTGTACAACTCTGCCAACAGTTAGCAAATAAACACATTAAAACACACAGCCTTGTAAGGTTCCACGTGTAGCAGATCAAATCATACCTTTAACTGCAAAGATGGTTTGTTGTAACAAACCAGAATAGAATAATTGCCTTTTCTAATTGAAGAGGAGCAATTAGAAGAATATTAGTATTTATTTTATAAGTGTAGCAGGAATATCTATTTTGTGCAGGCATTTTTATTACTTGTTCTCTGCATTACATTGTTACTCTGAGTGATACCCCCAGCCTTGATCAAAATACAGGTGCTGCAATTCTTAATTTTTATAAGTGTTCGTATCAAGTTTGTAGATTAATGCCTTAGAAGGGTTAATGAAAAAAATATATAGTACTGTCTTTGGAGAGCTGATTGAGATTTTAATATGATTTGTCCAAGCAACCTTGCAAGAAAGAACAGCAGGAATTGAGTGTTAACTCTCTCTGGGATGCCCTAGAAGTTTAAACTGGAAGTTTCTGTTCTTTGCTGGTAATGGTCACTCTCCTGGCTTCCTGTGGGGTGCTGCGTCTCCCTGATGAGATTGCACCCACTGTTTGAGGAAGTGCTAGTGTTTAAAATTAAAAAAAAAACCCCTGGATTTGTCACTCAAGGTCAAAGCACTGGCTTCAAATGAATAGTTTGGGTTTTAGCTTAAAATGCTGCAGACAGCATGTTATGGGCACAGAATATGTAAAGCTCAGCTGTGAGATCTGTGAAAGGGGGGAAAAATCTAAACCTGTCTAACACGTGCCATGTCAAGTGACTGTGTTTTGTGGAGATGAAGACCAAGTTTGGAAGAGTTTAGAAGACAACTAAAACACATTTAAACCTCCTGAATTAACTTCATTGCATCTCTTGCAGCTGCTGGAGCTCTTGCAGTTGGTTTGGTCAGGCTTCCAGCAGTAGCTCTCTGGTTGAAAGGTTAACGACTCATTTACTAAGCGGTGCAGTTTTCCTTCATTTTTCACGTACAATTATCTCTACTCCTTTAGAAACTGAAAGGCCCTTCCAAAATGGATTGTACTTATGTGTTATTGCTGTCAATTAAAGTTATTAAATCATCGATCTTTAAAAGTGAGATCCAAATCTGCATTAATATATTTGGTCACTGAAGAATTGATGAGTGTTGTCGAGGCTGCTCTGGACATTGGCAGCTGGTTCTTTCTAAGGATTGCAATGTGTGTTCAAATACCCATTTTGTGGGCATTCGAGGGGAGGAAAGATGGACACCGAAGGAAGAGTCTTAAGGATGGTAGATAGGGGAGTGTAGCAGATCTAGCTGTAGTGTTGGCTGTGGGTTGTGAGCTGCTGGGGCAGTAGATCAGTGTGAGAGCCAGAGAAAATTAGGGTTAGCAGATGAGACGGTGATGCCTTTTATGTAGGGGTAATAAAAGATGAGAAAAGAAGAAGCCACATCCTGAGCCTTGGTTAGAAGGGTGATGAGAAAGAGGACTTGCCAAGAACTTGCATATCATAGGCCTGAAAGACTGATATACTGGTGGTGGCTTCAGAGAAAGGAGGATGGCAAGGGCAAAAGCCAAATTTTTCACATCCATTTGATACAGTATTCATGTTTGTGCTCCTTTGTGAATTCCTTAAATTAGCAATTTCACTTTTCTGCAAGTCTACTGTACGTTGACTCTTAACTGAATTAAGTCCCGTTATAAATGACATCTTTCCAACAGTCACAATACAGGTTAGCGCTCCCAAGAGGGGTGTTTTAATGAGGTTGTTGCTATGACAGCTCAGCTTCAGGCGGCACATGTGCCACTTCGAAATACCCTCTCTTCCCTCAAATATTACAGCAACTTCTGTGAGTAGATTTTAAAACTTCTGTTTTAGTGGAATATGACCAGCACCTTATATTTCTGTTCTCCCCATAATGCAGCTGGGATTTTGACAGTCTGCACTGTTTATTTCTGCTTTTATTTCTGTAGTGTTAATAGCAATGCATGGTTTGAAAAGTTAAAGAATCAAGGAGGTGCTAGTTCCATGGAGATTCCAAAGGATGCTCTGTGGACTCAGCCAACAGATTCACAGAAAGAAAAAGCGTCCACACTACAGTGCTTACAGTGGAAACATATGGGACCTGTTTGTCTTAAATTCACATTGGACAACTTATAGATGGAACTTGTTTATTATATACTATGGCAACTGGTAGGAATCCAAGTGTTCCCATTGTGGTGCAGCTGTGTAGGTGGGTGCAATGATTTGCCTGTTCAGAGGAGCTGGCTGTGTTCTACTACCATGCTTGTTAATGTCTGTATCTCAAAGATGTTAAATCATGCAGTTATCTTTGTCAGAAAGGCTTTCAGTGCGAGTCTGAGAATGGTGTTTGCATCTTGGTTAACCTGTGTAGAAGCCAGCCGTCCAGGCTGCTGCTTGGCTGTTTCTGCTGCCTGCAACGAAGAACGTGTCAGCTGTCAGGATGCCTGGGCAAGTGCTGAGGTTGTATTTGCTTTCCTGCTGCTGCCTGCCTGAGTCATGTTGGCTGCCTGGGCAGGAGAGAGAAGCCTGTCCTCTCTGAAACAGATTCACCTAGTCCCTACCTTTCTCCAATGTCTATGTTCTTGTCCAATACCAACTTTTGCATGGTTAAATGTGGGTAAGGTAGTTCCAAGCCCAAGGCTTTGAACCTCAACGTGCTTCAGAATAACATTGATACTAGTCTGTGTGTTATTCCATGACAGTGTTAGGCCAGCCTTCAGGAAGGATGGTGGTAGAGTAAGCAGTCACTAGAACATTTATTTGTTGTTGCTCATCTATGAAATAGCAAGATGTTATGCTTAAACAAGCAGCTCTAAAATGTTTCTGTTGTCTCGGTGTTTTCCAGGCTGCTTTGTAGACTTGGGTTACTTTTCATTGTTCAGTCTCTTCTTCCTTCCAAGCTTTGAAAGTGAGTTTTTAGGTGTAAGACACTCACGTACAGAAAGGATTCATACTCAAATCTGACATGACCTATATAAATATTGCCTTAGACATTGGCCTGGATGGAAAAGTTTATTCCCTTCCCACAGGTGCTCAGTTTTCTTGTGTGCTTTGCTGTCAATTGTTGCAGTTGCTTCTCATCTGACATGAGTCTCTACCCACTGGTGGGTGTTCTGCCACCTCATTAGCTTTTGGAAACTAACTTCATCACTACTCACCTCAGTGAAATTAAAACGAGGGAGATGCTGGGAAACTATGTATTCAACTCCAGAAAACTTTGCTGCTTGAATTTAATTGGCTTAAAAGATTTTTGTTTGCTTGCTGCTGCTTTAGAAACAGTGACCTATAAAGATCTGGATTTACTTTTCGAGTACTTTTTTGCAAGCTAAACCACCTTGGTACTAAGGAGTAAAAAGGCTGGCTATATAAATCAATACTTCATTGTATTTATTATGCTATTTACTAAGCCTCCATGTATACTAAATTTTTATAAAGGCAAAATCATTCTGCTGTATCCAAGTTGGTTCAAAAGATGCTGATAAGGACACTTAAGGTTTTTGCACATTCTGGTATTACTGTTTGCCCTAAGTGCGCTTGTCCCACTTCCTTTTTATGACTTTTCTGAAAGTGCAATTTCTGTATAATTTTAATGACCAGTAAATAGGTTCACATATTCCACAATTTATGTTCTTTTTCCTATTCTCTGGCTTGCTTGGCCATTAGTGCCCTTTGTTCCCTGATTGTAATTTTGTCCTCTTTGGAAAGAAGGTGAGATGGAGACTAGGAGGTGTCTAACCCCCCTTAAAAAAAAAACCCTAAAAACTAGCAACAGGAAAAGTAAACCCAGCACCCAGGATGCACTGATAAAAGGAGACCAGATGCAGAGTGAGAGGCACATGGTACGGATTCTGGCTTCTCACTACAAAGATTGCTACAAGAACAGAAAACACGCTGTGATTTATTCTCGTGGCAAAAAAAACCTGCAAATGGAACAAGAAGTACAGAAATCTCAATATGTTGTTGCTAATACAATTTACATTTAGAACAGTGTGTCCTCCTTCGCCACTATGCTCTGTTTAAGCACAGCTAAATTAAACTAGTCTATAGGCAGAGCTTTTTGAACTGCAGTCAGAACTTTCACTAAATGAACATCTAATGCTTAATTTAATGGTAATTATACAGCTTCTCAAAAACCCCAAAATCCCCATGTATTTTATTTGTTCAGTAGTTATCTCCATGTATAATAATAGCAAATTATTATGCTGTCTCTCAAAGTTGTAAATCGTATCATTTTTACACAGACCAGAAAATGACTTGCACTTAAAGATACGTTTATCTGTACATATATGGTAGATTTTAAATTGAACAGTTCCAGACATAATTTTCCTAATATTGGTTAATCCATCTTTAATTAAAATGTTAATTGCTAATCCAGATATTACACATAGAAAAATCACCCTACAGTAAACTGTCTTATTTGCACAAGGATGAAAAACGTGCGATTACATGCCAATCTGCTCTTTAGAATTGCTATGTAGTCATCTTTTATCTGTGATAACCACCTAAAAACATATTGTTGAGTTACAGTACTAATTGTGTACACCCAAAAAGAGTAGGGGGTGCAGTTAATTCACTGATAGTTAAAGATTCTAACCTGGGTCAAAGTAAGGCCTGAAATAGTGTTTTGGGGGAACTTTTGCACAGAATGGGTTGTGGCTGCACTGCGGTGGCTGAAGTTGCCTCTGACAGTTCCTCAGCTGGGAAGCACTGCTGAAATCATGTCTCCTACATAGTCCAGAACAAAACTCCCTCTGTCTGAGCAGTGTATTTCAGAAGTCAGACCCAGGCAATCTTGTTTTCCAGCCAAGGGTTATGGAAGGTAAAGCTTGTTAGATGAAGGTTGTGCTTGTCATGAAAAAAGCCCTTTAAGGCTGAGAACGTGCTTCGAAGGGCTGCGGTGAGGAAGACTCACTTCTGCTTTTTCTGTTGTTGAGATACAGTCTGTGTGCAGCTCAATACACTGATTTACCTCATAATTTTTTTGTAATGCTCTGTACAGAGAGTCAAGCAAGGAGAGTTACAGCTTTTCACACTTAGCAAGTGATAATCCGATGATTCCTTGTGCAAAGTCGCACATGTAACTGTGGCCAGTAAATTGGGGGGGAGGGGTGGGAAGGTGCTTGAATTAATTCTCTTCTGTTGACAAGATCATTTACAGTCCTGGAAGCTGAAAATTTTTTCATGTAAAAATATTAGGAAATACGTAATTGCTGAATGGAATGACATACAATGCTTTGTACCTCTGAAATCAGATCTTTTGGCTTGCACATCTCTTCTGCCTGTCATTATTAGCATTGTTAGGACAATACAATGTAAACATGTTTCACACTACTTTGTTGGAGTAGATGTGCAAATCACAAACTCTTCAAACCACAAGATTTTTTTCAGTCAAAGCTATATATTAAATGAGGAAAGTGGACTTGCCTATTGAGTGCCATCTGTTGATTTTAATTTAATTAGAAAATTGTTTTCATAAATCTGTCTCACTTATACAAAGTGTATACTAATAGATAGACTTTCAAAAATACCATCTTTTTTCCTGAAATCTGAAAGGAAAAACCATTTCCCAAAATACATGTAAAATATTAACTATCACTAAATAGTATTTAACAAAACGCATGTGTCTCAGTTACAGAAATCTTAACAATCTGTTCCTATTTGGGATTTATCTGAATGCCATTGGAAAGTCTTGAGCTTTTGGGTTTCGGATGTACTTTTTTCATATTTTTTTTAACCTGTTCATTTTTTCATCAAAGGAGGTCACCTCTTCACCTTTCTTTTAATCTTTCCTCCCTTTCATTCCCCTTATTCCAGTGTTCTTTCCAACTTGTGAAAGTCACTTAATCTCTGTTTGAAACTGTACCTGATTTGCTCCAGCAGCACGGCTTCTCTTAGCAAGTTCATCCAAATGGATAAAGAGGAAGATGCCTTTGACATTTCTGCTGTACCAGGAGGATGCAGCTGCTCCTTGGCTAAGAGCTACAAAAGAGAGGTTATTTTAGGAATGGTATGGATTTGTATGTGCTGCTTTGGCTTGGTTTACAGTCACTATGTCTTTGAGATGTGGTTGAATATCTGGTATTGATGCATGAATAATACTGCTATTTATAACTTGGTTTTAGGCATGAGAACTGGCCACTGCCACTAGGAGAGGCAGTCTGCCTGCCTGTGTGGAAATGACCTTCACTTTGGATCCTTACAAGGCCAGTGTTAATCTAAAAAAAAAATCCAAGCTCCACCACTTTTTCAAGGGGAGGTGTTTTTGAGCTGTGTTCCTTGGCCAGGCAGAGTACTCCCCAGAACAGCTTGTGCCAGCTTGACCTGTCCAAGCCAGCCCAAAGTCAGGCTCCTGGGGGAGCTCTTGTCTTTCCCTTTGCTGAGTCCTTAAATGGTTTCTAGGAGTAAATGTGAAGCTGTGCTGCCTGGGGTAAAGGTGCCATCCTACCACCTGGTATCCTTGTTTTGGCAGCCTGCCAGAAAACTGATGGTGTAACCCCTGGTCTCCCAGTGTCTGGTCTACTTAATGCAGGTGGGTAGCTGTGGCTCTGGAGCAAGTCCACTTGTGCCTCCATTGTATTATTTCCTTTCCTTACCTAGACCGAGCGGGTCAAGAATTCCTTCCTTTGCCTCTTGCATTATAGTCTAGGAGTATCCAACACTGGACAAATCTGCTATTACAGCCCTTGTCTATGAGAATGGTGTGAGTGGTAAGGTTCAGGATTGGTGAGGATGTAGAAACTAATAGAAATGTCAAACTGATCTTCACAAGGTATTCCCAAAGTCACTTTTCAGTGAATAATCTTATAAATGAGGGGTTATATAACAATTGCATTCTCAAGCATAATACATTTTTCTCTTAATTTGCCTTTGCAAGCTGATTTTTCTTGAACCTGTGAAATGAGTTCCTTCCTAAGCAGAGGATCAGTTACATAATTTTATGAAATGCATATTGGATATATGTTGAGTCAGGGGTTATCTGGTGTTGGAAAAGGGATGCATTTAGGAGGACAGCAAGCAGATGCATCAAAGTTTTTTCTCCCCAGCAGAGATCAGGACATGAACTGAGGAACTGCTGGGCTTGAAATGCCACCTATTAACTGGTGATGGAGTGGTAAAGGGGGTGCAGAGGTGAGCCCACTGCAAAACAGTTTGAGTAGGTGTTTTTTTTTTTTTTAAAAAAAAGCTTCTGTTAGAATGATCAAAGGGAAGGGTGGGAGGCCTGACTCAGGTGCTTTCAGTGGGTGAAGTGGCCAGAAGAGTACTTCAGTTTTGAAGCAGAAGAGATCAGGGTGAGAGAGGTAGTTCAGTGGGAAAAAAGGACAAATGAAAAGTAGGTGTCCTTAATTTCATGAGGATGTTTTCGGTGTGGTATTTTTTTCCCCTTTGTACATAAGCAGATTCACTTTGGGTCTGTAAAGCTCTCATATTTATCTTGCAATAACCATCCCCAGAGCTTCAACCTTTTTACTAAACTACCTTTAAGAAAGCTCTAAGTGAAAGTTTAACAACCCCTCTCCTCCAATAAAGATTGTTCTATAAAATCATAACTGTGTATTTCTTGGCCCAGATCCATGTACCTGACTGCATAGATGCAGGGCAGAACCTGCTGCAAGACTGGGAAGACATCCACCAAACAAACTGGAAATTTTCTTTTTCTTTGCTTATTTTATCTCTGCCTGCCACCTACTTCCCCTCCTGACTCTTTCTTTATATAATTTTGGTGCAGCTGAAGTTTCTGAGAATGCATTGGTTTCTCTGGTGTATGAGCCCTATCTTCACATCTTCTTGTTATACATATTTTAAACTAGCTTTAACAGGCATCTCTTTCTAATAAAACACCCATAGTTTTGATTGGCAGGTTCTGTGTGAACAAAACTCCGTTACTTCTTTACAGGTGTGCAGTGGCTCCTGGACCAGTCTGCCATCAGATGGGGTTGATGCACTTCTATTGCTTGCGGTTTTCTTTGTGGTTAGGCATTTATTTCCCATTATAGTCTTTAAATACAAAGCTAATAGGATTTTAATGTGCTATACCTGTTGCCATCAATTTAGAATTTCCTTGCAAAGTAAGAAAAACCCTTGTTTTGCACCTTCAGACCTAAAACTGTAAGTGCAGTTGTACAAAATCGTATGGGGGAGGGGAAGTCTCAAATACGTCTAATAATGGTGTTCATATTTCTTGAGTGGTTTAGCAATAACTTCTAAGTGCCTTCCCACTGTGGTGATTTCTAGTTCACTTTCAAAAATCTAGTTTATTGAGAGTGTCACTATTAATAGCCTTCTGGAGGTACAATGAAAGATAATTCAATAGGATATCCCAGTTAAGCAGGGTACCTTGTTTACATTGGGTTTCTGCCCAGCAGCTCCTTATGCTAAAGTTATACAAATAATACAGGAATTAATCAAGGTGTAACCATGGGGACAATTTTGTGTTGATATTCACCCCGTGCAAGAGTAGTCACTGTAGTGTGACCTGTAAAGACAAATTACGTAATTCGCATGCAATTTGGTGTGATCAGAAGTAATAAGCTACTGATTTCTTGACTGCCCTGGGGATATGCTAATACTTTTGTTGCTTGTGCTTCCTAGAAGAGTTGAAGAAAATGTAAAAACAGTATTTATTGAATTAAGGCTTCATTTTTCTTAAATGTGTGTCCATAAGGTGTGAAATTAGGTTCCAAATCTTCATATATACAGCAGTATGATCATGTTTCAGGGTGCAAATTACATGATAACCTGGGTATGTTTTCTGAGTAAAAAGGTGCAGGGAAAAACAACTGGTCAGTATTAGTGAGAATTAAGTCATTTAATTGTTTTTTTCATATTTATTTTTGGCTTGCAAGATAATTGCCTCATTATGGGTAGATTCTGGTTTTTATTATATCAATGTTGATCAGAACTACATGCAGTTCTGGAAAGCTGTAACCAGTCACAAAAGCCCTTTGGATGCTCAGAAATGGCTATTAAGAAAGGAATATTTCAAATACATAAGGATGGGCTGTCTAGCAAAATAGCCATGGGGGGGGGGAGCAGGGAGGGGAAAGGATCATTATGTTGTTGTTATTTTCAATTAATAGTACTATTTCAGTTAACTTGGTCCTACATTTAGAGCTCATCAAGAAACCCATGGGAATATATCAATTAGTTTGTTTTAATTGCATTATTTAATGTAATTGTTTAAATTGCCTTTCTATTTTTATATGCAACCATTTTTGTTAGCTGAAAACACTTTCTGATTTGGATTTGTGTGCTTGTTGTGTATGTTCACTACTTTGGTTCTCCTCCAAAGCTCTTTTTTTTTTTTCTTTCCCCCCCTCAGAAAAATAGTGAGAATTAATGTGTTGGAAAATCCAGCCATGACTTCAGAGAGAGTTGTGAATAATGAATGCAGGGTCTTTCTTTTTCACTGCAATGGCAGTAAAACATTAGCCAGCTTTTTATTAAAAATGCAGCATTTGTAATTATGCCCCAGAAAAGAACAATTCAAGTGCAGAACACTCTTAGACCCTGTTCTGCCAGTATATTCTCTGCGAATGGACAGATGGGGCCTGAGCTGATGTAGACGGTGTTGTACTGGTTCAAACTGCTCTGTGTACATGCTGCTGGGTCTGGGTTTAAGTGTTCCTGGAGGAGAAACAAAGTCAGCTTTCAGCTGGGGCTGGTTGAAAGACAAAGGTGGGCGGGGGGCAGCGGAGGGGGAAAGCTTTCTGACTGTGTGTCCTTACTCTTATAGTGTGAGGTTGTGTAATCCTGGGTGCTCTTCTATGTCAGTCTCTAAACCAAATTTATCAGACGTGGCTAATGATTGATTTAATTGGTATGATTCTGGCAAAACCAGGCAAGAGTTTGGTTTGCGCAGCCTAAGGGAATCCTCTTAAACCATGCTCCTGGTCAATGGCAGCTTTGTCATTGACGTAAAGATTAAAGGGTTTGGTAAGGTGAATTGACTTAAACCAAAGTGATTTAGCTCAGAGTTAAACCAACAAGCAGAAAACTTTGATTTAAATAATTGATTTTAATCTTATTGTGAATTTATAGTGTTAGCTGTTTTCTTAAAGGCAAATTTCTTGACTGGTGTGTCCGTTCAAATGTACTGATTTGTGACCAAAGAGAAATGTAGCGGATGTAATTTTTACCAGTGAACCGCTTCTCTCTTCCCAGTTATGTGGGTCTTTTCCTGATGCAGGTCCATATTCAGCCTTAACTCTTCGTAAACTTTTAGCTCCAGTTTGAAATGTGAACAGGTGAATTTTAATGTAGTGTCTATTACTACTTAAGCCATGAACTGGTTTTTATATACCTTTATTTTAAAACTGAATATGACTGAGCTCTGATTCTATGCTCTTTTATTTGCCATTTGGAGTGGATTTGTGTGGACACTAGAGGGAGCACATTGTTTCAGGAACTTAAAATTTTAGTCCTGTCAAACAAGGATGATCTAATCATGCAACAATATATAGCTCTGTGAATACATATATATATGATATTAGTAGTCAGGTTTGGATATTCCAGGTCACTGGTCAAGGGGAAAAATGCAAAAGATAAATGACTTTTTTAAATGAAAACCTTCTTAAAACAGTATCACGTTTTCTAGCATGCAGGAGTTAATGCTTTGCGTGATTCAGCATGGTTTAAAATACAAATCAGGCACAAAGTGTCAAGGCAAATATAGGCAGATTTCAGGTATATGCTGGTTTTTTTCAGGCAATACTGCTGCACGATTAGATGTGAGAGGGAGGTACTGGCAACATCTGCCTGCTTTTCTGCTAAGCCGTCGTTTCCTGCGGGGCTCTGTTTTCCTTGCCCCATCACTGGAAACCCCACAAAAATCTTAGCATCCAGGCAATACAGATCATGTATTGGAAGATTTTTTTCATGATATTGTTAAAATACATAGGTAAATAAAAAAGAAATTGAAAAAATAGTGCAGTGCTCTTCACGCTTTATCCTTCTTTCTGTATGAAAGAAACCTATTGTCTGACTGAAATGAGGTTGCTATGATTTAAAATACCTTTTGTGCAGGGACATGAAGTTGTTGATGTTGCATTAAATTGTACAAGATGAAGGAGGTTATAGTGTTTGAAGAAATAGAAAGATTTTGTGATTCCTGATACATAGTAAGGGTTGGAGCACTGGGAGTAACTTTTTTGTCAATTTTTTTCTTCTCTTTAGCCTTTTAACCAGTCTTAACTTCAAATACCAATGTTTCTAGGTTGGTTTCAGTACTGTTACATATGTTCCAGGGAAATGTATTGGTCATAATAAGAATATTTCATCTCAGATGTAATTTTATTGACTTGTGTTCAAATGCATTGATTTTTTTTTTCTGAAATATTTGAGCTTTGGGGTAGATGCATTTGTTCTGGTTTGGAGTGCATTGAAGTTAGAGCTTTTGTTTCAGCAAATGTATTTCCATTTAAAAGTGAATAACATTTGAAAAGATTAAATGGACATCTGTTGGTCAGGCATTGTATTTTCAAACATGCCCTTCTTTCTAACATGTAAAACATTTTGACACTTGAAAGAATGCTTTCTAATCTTAATCTTTCTTTTGAGGTACGTAATTAAAAATGTATTGTGTAATGCATTGTTTGCTGTACTAAAATATGTGTTTATATTGGGGATTTCTGTCTTTGTCTCAAATCAGAGATAATAAGGTTGGCTGACTAATGCCTATTTAATCTCTTACCTCTGCAATGTAATTGAAGTGAGATGTGAATGCAATGTCTTTTAACCTATTATCAAAGGAGCCTTCAAGTTCCTGGTCTGAAGCAGTGCTATCAACATCATCTGTGATAGCAGGTAATCAGTTGCACCTATTGATTTGACACTGACTTCCATCACTACTTCCAAGTGTGCTGTAACCCCTCTAAAGCCTCTGCTAGTCTAAAGTTATGTTCTCTTCTGTGTCTCCTCTTCTGTACTGAAACTGGGATACTTTATTGTCTTGCATGGCAAAGAATACACAGCAGTGTTTTAGAGGAACTATGAAGTTGTAGAGCCTTCTGGTGCTGTCAGAGTCCAAAACTTTGTCATTAGTGCACATCATGAAGTTCACTGGTGCCAATACTTGAAACCAACACCCCTTGCATAAGATACTACCACCTTTGAACCAAAATAATGTTCCAGTATTGAAGCTCAAACCAATAAGTGCTTTTTCCAAGAAATTACTCTTCCTTTTGTTACTATGCAAACTCTGGTCCTCAGTGTACATATAAATATATATTTAAAAACATATATAAACCAATGTCTTCCCTTCTCCTGCTGAAATCCCTGGAAAAGGCTTTGACAGAGGAAATCTGCACATGTTTTGTGGGGAGGCTCTGTTGTCCACCTTCCCCATGGTCCCACCCTACCCAGCTAAACAGGACTGTTGTAGTTATGCAACAGTCATCTCCCATTGGGAAAAGTTGCACTTCCTTCTTTCTCCGTGACTAATCACTAGATCTGATTTTTGACAGGTCTCTGTCAGAGATGGAAAAATCTGTGGGAATTATGGATATGATAATTGTGGATGAGCTTTGGCAGAATTTGTTGTCCATGTCAGCAGATGGAGCTCCAATGGACCTTAGCTTGGTTGCCAACACTGGAATGGCCTCACTGACTGGGCAGCGCAGTTGTTGCTTGATGCTTGGCAGTCTGGTCCTGGGTTCGTAAATAAAAAGCGTTATTTGTGTTGTTCTTTTCCACAATGGATGTGACCAGCTATAACACAGATGGAGGAAGCAGCCTATGGTGGAAACAGCTTATAAAGCCATTGCTTCTGTAAAAGTAATACACCTATGACAAGGCTGGGACGGCTGTGGTCTGTGCTGTTTGGCGAGGGTGGAGAAGCCCTCCTTTTCCTCACTTCCTTCTGCCAAGTACCCTTCCCCCTGATAAATCAGTGACCAGAGTATGAGGAGAATTAAATGAAATTCAAAGACGGCTTAAAATGTGCATCACTAAGCCAATCACAACACTTTAATACATGTATATGTCTAATATGAAGATTGAATATCTGTGAATAAGATGTACAATGCATACCTGTTATGGAAATGTTGTTTTACATATGTATGTCTGTATTGTGAACTGTTTTTTCCACATTTGGCTGCTCAGCTATCCCTAAATCTCATGCAAACATTAGGTTGAATATTCAAGTTCTGTTATGGCTCCCTTTAATTCATGTAAGTGTAAGAATATTTTTGAGTACTGCAAGAGTCTAGCTGCACCCAGAAGTCCTATCAACTCTAAGGTTTGTTACTCAGAGTTAAAGAAAGGCAAATAGACTTTTATGTGTTTGAATTCAACTAGTATGGCTACCAACATATTAATGACTTAAGAAAATAAAAGTAAATCTGCTACATTTAATATTCTGCAACTGCAAGCCAGTGTATTATATACATTAATCAAATTGTCATAAATGAACCCTTTGTTTGTATACAAGCAAATAAAATAGATATGCCACAACATATTTTATTCATAAACCAATATGTAACAAATGGACATTGACTTAATCTCTCCTTTTTTTAAATAAAATATGCTTACATCAATCTGTTTGATATACAAATTTATATAACCTATATGAATCAATATGTATGTAACCTATTTTTAACTCTGAAGTGTTTGGCACTTCATAATTGCATCAATTTAATGAAAAGTTCCTGGTTTTAAGACAGTCCTAGAAGCAACTCAGATTTTTTTTTTAATTAAAGGTTTTACCTTGGCTTTAAAAAGGTCATTTTAGCCAAGGGTAGATAATGTCCTTTTATAGTAGCACATCTTGCTTCTGCTTCTAATTGATGCGATTTGCTGGCTGCTGAAGAATTTCAGTAGTTTTGTTGCAATATTCTCTAGAATAATGTTTTTCAGTGGCACAATGTTCATGCTTTGTCCTAGTAGGTGACTAGTATGTAACAAAATAAATGCGTAACAGTGTTCTTAATTGGTGGAACAATGTGATATTCTTGAAGTGTGACTGCCAGGATGCCTTTACAGATGAGACAGTAGTGTGTGCTGTGGTCCACACGGAAAGTATATGTTGAAGCATTTACCTGCTTTTAGCTTCCAGCCCAGACCTGGCATGTCTTACCTCATTTCTTTTCACTTTGCTTGGGAAAGTATATGATCTGGGATGCTCAGTGTGGAGTGCTTGCTCCAGCTTTGTGGATGTATGATTATACAAAGACTGCTAGTTACCTTAAAACTACAGATTATTAAAACCAATTAAAAAAAAAAAGGAAGGAAAAAAGAGAACAAAACGATGTGTAGTTCAAAGAGAATATGTAAAGGAATTTATTGACTCCATCATTGCTTAATTGTGAATAACCCTTGTGTTTAAGACACTTCTTAGTCCTAAAATGATAGAGAAACTTATTTTTGTATTTATTGGGTGACTATCTATCTGTTATTTTCATAAAACTAATAACAAAAATTGACCACTACAGTGACAGATGTGTCTGTAACTTTGTTAAATTTTGAAAAGATAAATTTGCTAAAGAAGAGCTTAGACACCTTTTGTTAAGGCACAATTCAAGAGAGACTTAAAAATACTGGCTGTCAGCTTGTTCTGAGAATCAAGGATCCTGCTGAGCACTAAGAATTATTGAAAATCAATGAATTCTTGGTATGCAGAAGGTTAGATATGTTTCTAAAATACAGAGATGCACAATTAAAGTATTACAGTGCATATGTGCCTTGTTTAAAAGAGCCCTTTATGACAGATTGTTATTCCCTTCAATCTATCAAGTAGTTAATTTTAAATCCTAAGGAAACACATATGCATATGTACGTTACTCTGGAAAGTTGTTATGGTGCTTTGAGCATAATAATGCATATTTTCAATGTTGTTTGTGTGTCTGTTTTCATGTCAAATGGCTTTCAGAGCCATTGTTATCTTTTATGCTAATTACCAAGTTATATCCTCTGCTGCTCTGTAGTACAATCTCATGGACTTTTACATTTCAATTGTTTCTCCCCCCCCCTGCCCCCAGACAGTGTAGTGCTCTCATTCCAAGTCAGCCTGACTATTCCTGCATTAACCTAGATTTCGGGATCTGGAGCCTGGATTTTCAGAAACCTACTCTGAAGCTTAGCATGTGAATTCATTTTTAGGTACAAGAAGAAATAATTTGATTATCAAAACTGCAAAATTCCCTGTACTTCCCACAAAGTCAGACTAGAGCTGCTCATTATTCTGGGGGTTGATTTTAGCAGGGTGGGAGGGGTTCTAGTTTTAAAATCTTGCTCCAGGTTCTCACTTTTGCCAGGCCTGCAGAGTTAGGCCTGTCTGTTGGTATCAGAAGATACTGGCAGTATTGGATGATGTTGCAGTGTTTGATCATGAATTTTCAATGTGTTACAGAACCCGCTTCTGGCACTACATCCTAGAAATCCTGCAGAGTCTCTTCTTATTTTGTATTGGCATTATTAAAGAGTCATTCTACTACTGTGTGTCAACATTCCTCAAATTATCTTAAGTTCTGAATAATCACTGTAATAATCAGTAAAAAGCCTATTTAAAAAACTAGTAAAAATTGAGTGAAGGACTTTCCCAGTCTCCCTCAAAGAGCAGAGTGTTTCATCTCAAGTCTGTATCACCACAGTGTGTTTAGTAACCTGTGCCTGGTCTCATTAAAGTAAAAAAAAAAAGGGCAAAAACCCCAAGCCCAACAAAAGGTGATAAGCATGCATTAATCCCCTGATAAGTAATGTGTATGTTTATTAGAAAAAATGAAGTTCGGTGGTTGGAATGCTGCCCCTGAGCGTTTAGGGGCTAGGGGAAAGAAGTAGCACTTCTACATGGTGGGTGGGAGAAGACTTTTTTTTTTTTTGACAGTACAGAGCACAACAAAATTAGGAAATGGTTATGAATTGCAGTAAGGAAAAGTCCAACTAGAGAGAATAAAATTTCACCGTGAGAGGATGTTTAGTGCTGGCACTGGGGACCAGAGGGGCTGTGACCTTTCCATCCATAGAAATATTGAACAGTATATACTTGATGAGCTTC
Organism: Rhynochetos jubatus; assembly: GCA_027574665.1. NCBI lineage: Eukaryota > Metazoa > Chordata > Aves > Eurypygiformes > Rhynochetidae > Rhynochetos > Rhynochetos jubatus. The sequence continues at coordinate 38,209,755 of CM050654.1, read as the reverse complement.
AGTGCAAGCTGATATAACTCTAAATCTAATTCCATGTTGAGCAAGGACCTTCAGGAGACCATTCCAAGTTATTGTAGTATTTGATTTCCAAAATGGGAGGGCCCGAACTGTATTGTAGTCTTAATATTTTAAGCCACCTTCCCAGTTAAGTACTTAAAAAGAAAAGGTGCCTTTTTCAGCCAGTGAGAAATGCATGGGCTGTGAAAGGGGCCTTTAAAACTTCCCCAAAAACTGCTCCAAAACAGTAGGCTCCTTCAACAGGCAGTCTGGTCGTTGAGACAAGATATACACATATTTCCAGTTAGCTTAAATCATGGTTTATTTCAAAGATTTGTGGAAGTTATGGTATTTGAGCAAACCATTATTGTTAGATAGCACAAAATATCAAAAGTTCAAGGAGCCACTCTGTAAATTTGCAAAGGAAATTTTCAGTCTATAAAAGGCTTTTCTTTAGAAAAGCTGTTTTGTCTGTGAAGGTTTTTCTAACTTATGCAGTGACTGCTACAGGACATACGTAAGGTAGCTGATAAATACAGCAGCGGTATTGTAATACCAACCTCAGAGGTGGGTTTTCACTGAAAACCAACTTTCAGGTTGCAAAACCAGTTAAGACAGATATGATGAGCAGCTTGATAAAGTAGGGGAAGACAGGTTTTGCTTTGCACAGTGACATTGATCATACTTGAAAATTTCACAAAGAACTCTTAGCCTTACCAACAAAAAAACATCTGGAAAAAGCCTGGCAGGAAAGGTGCAGCTTCAGAAAGTTAGCTTCAGCCTGGACTAGTCAAAAGTGGTGTTGATCCTCAGGTAAAGGTAGCCTTGACTCTGAATTGTCAAGACCATGAATGTGAAGTGGAGGACACAATGTTCTGGCTATGTATTAAAGGCTGTATAGCAATGTTCCTCATTGCGCTTGGATAGCTGTGTAATAACTGAGCCAATGTAATGGAAGTATTATTTGGATAAGGCACCGAGAGGCTTTTCATCCATAATAGACATTCTGAGTGGAAGATAGAGGTCTTCTGAGTAATTCTAATCTGTGCTGGATTGAGAATGTAGGAGGAGAAGGGAAAATTAAAGAGTCTGTAACTTTCTCATTGGATGAGTGGTATTAACTTGAGGTTTAATGGGGGCAAAATGAAATGAGATGTTTGAGAATAATAACAAACTATTCTGAAATGGTGCTTGGCAAGGTCAACAAATTGCAGTAAGATGCTCAAAAGCCCACAGATGACAATTCTGCTTAGTCGCAGGGACTGCTTTAGTGACCACAAAGTTTGAGAGAAGGAAATGCTTTTCTGGGAAGAGACAGTAAAGAGGAAAAATGTCTGTAAATGATAACACTCTTCCCAGAGTGAGAGAGCTAGTGAGAGGGGCAAATTCAAATAAATGTTTCTCTGAAAGTCTGTAGAGGGTAAGAAAAATCACCTTTATGTTCTTCTGGAGTCTTCTAACTGTAGCAGCAATCTTACAGAATCATAGAATGGTGTGTGTTGTAAGTGACCTTAAAGATCATCTAGTTCCAACCCCCCTGCCATGGGCAGGGGCACTTTCCACTGGACCAGGTTGCTCCAAGCCCCATCCAGCCTGACCTTGAACACTTCCAGGGATGGGGCATCCACAGCTTCTTTGGGCAACCTGTTCCACTGCCTCACCACCCTCTCCGTGAAGAACCTCCTGGTATCTGTCTAAATCTCCCCCCTTTCAATGTAAGCCCATTACCCCTTGTACTGTAACTAACTACCCTTGTAAAAATTTCACCCCAAGCTTTCTTGTCAGCACCCTTTATATATTGGAAGGTGCTATAGGGTCTCCCCTGAGCCTTCTCTTCTCCAGGCTGAACAAACCCAACTCTCTCAGCCTTTCTTCATAGCAGAGGGGCTCCAGCCCTCGGATCATCTTTGTGGCCTCCTCTGGACTCATTCCAACCAGTTGATATCATTCTGATGCTGAGGGCTCCACAGCTGGACACAGTACTTGAGGTGGTGCCTCCTGAGAGCAGAGTAGAGGGGGAGAATCACCTCCCTTGACTTGCTGGCCACACTTCTCCTGATACATGCAAGGATACGCTTGGCTTTCTGGGCTGCCAACACACACTGCCAGCTCATGTTCAGCTTCTCATCCCCCAGTACCCCCAAGTCCTTCTTCTCAGGGCTGCTCTTGATCCATTCTCCACCCAGCCTGTTCTTGTGTTTGGGATTGCCCTGACCCAGGTGCAGGACCTTGCACTTGGCCTTGTTGAACTGCATGAGGTTGAGTGGTTCATCTGTCAAATCTGTGCCTCTCCAGTTTAGAGACAAGGATGTCGTGAGGGATGGTATCGAAGGCTTTGCACAAGTCCAGATAGATGATGTCAGTTGCCCGTCTTCTATTCACCAAGGTTGTGACCCCATCACAGAATGCCATTTATCAGGCACGATCTGCCCTTGGTGGAGCCATGTTGGCTGTCACCAATCACCTCCGCATTCTCCATGTGCTTTAGCATTATTTCTAGGAGGATCTGCTCCATGATCTTGCCAGGCACAGAGGTGAGGCTGACTGGCTTGTAGTTTCCTGGATCCTCCTCTTTTCCCTTTTTAAAGATAGGGGTTATGTTTCCCCTTTTCCAGTCAGTGGGAACTTCACCACTCTGCCATGACTTCTCGAATATGATGGATAGAGGTTTTGCAGCCCCATCTGCCAGTTCTTTCAGGACCTGTGGATGTATTCCATCAGGTCCCATGGACTTGAGCACCTTCAGTTTCCTCAGGTGTTCCCGAACCTGATCCTCACTGACCATTACCTCCATTCTCCCAGTTCCTGCCCTTGTCTTCCGTGACTCTGGGGGTATGGCTTGTGCTCTTGACAGTGAAGACCAGAACAAAAAGAACATTGAGTACCTTGCCCTTTTCCATGTCCTGGGAAACCAGCTCTCCCATTTCCTTATGCAGAGCGCCTACATTTTCACTGATCTTTGTTTTAATCCCCTGTGTACCTGTAAAAGCTGTTCTTGTTGGCCTTGATGTCCCTGGCCAGGTTTAATTCTGTGAGGTCTTTGGCTTTCCTAACCTGATCTCTGACAACTCTTTTTGTCTTCTGACTTTCTTATGTTAGGAAGAACTTGGAAATTAATTTACCTCATAATTAATACGTGTAATTATAGAGTTTGTCTGTCTGAAAGTGTGTGTTCTTTTGTTTAGACATCCCTATCATAGTTAATTCTTCTAATAGTCAGGGGAAAATATTAAAATATAACCAGTAAAAATACATCTTGGTAATGTCTGATAATATGAAATAACTGTATAAAATTGTGCTGTGTCTTACCCTACCCCTATGGAAACTACTGTTCCTCTGGTTTCCTCATTTTGGACCTGTAATCTTCTAAGAACAGGTTTTATTTTCTGTTTGGCTGTGAGTGCAATACAGAAGTTCAGAAGAACGCCACTTTTCATTAAATTTGGTATGTTCGTCTAAAAGATTAAAGAGTTCAGGTTTTAAGTTTTTGACAGCACTTTGGGTCAATTCCTGTTTTTAGCTAAATTGGTTCAGTCTTCCCAAGCTACACTAATATGAATTCCTGCACGTATAAAAAAGCTTTGTGAAGCATAACATGTCTACAGACTTTTTTTTATAAATGTAGCAGGGAAAAATCAGACAGGATGGGTACATCAAGGGGAAAAATCCTGGCTGAGCAGTCAACTTGCAATAAAAATAAGAAAAGTAAAGGCTGTATAAATTAATTGCTGAAGTAGCACAGTATCCTCTTTGAAGGTGTAGAGGAGAAGTGTGAAGGACAAGAGTGACTCAGCTGAGATTTTATAAATTGCAAACTTGAGGCATTCAGTTTCTTTTCAGGTTCTGACATGTATACTAATCCCAACCAAACCCCTGTTCATTCAATATTCATGAATGAAAAGCCATTTTGTTCTTAAGTCTGCTTCAAAGAACCTGTTCCCAGTACTGAGATCAGCCGTTGGAAGTTGAAAATTTTGGATGAACAGGTGAGTTTTGAGAGATGGTAAAATAATAAAAAATGAATAAATGTCAACCCCAAACATAACTGAAGCGGTTTCCATAGGAACACAAATGTGTGACTCCTGCTCGTTGACATAGTAATTTGATTGCATGTTGGTTCTGACAGTTACAACTCTAAAAGGCTATTCAAGAATTCTAGCATTTGAGGATCCTAACAAAAGATCGTTATGCTAATGGCTCCTGAAATATCCCTAAACTCCTATGTTCAAGTTCATAGCTGTAAATGGCTCACAAAGAATATGAAGCATAAATCATGAAATGACTGAGTTCCACTTTACCCACGGCAAAGTACTCTACAGACTGCTAGTACAAAGAGAATGGGCATGGAAACGTTCTTTAATGTATGTCATGGTGATCTTGAAAGCTGAAGCAGAAATAACATCGAGGAGTAACCTTTATCTAGTAAATACTATGTTTTCATAGGTTGCCATTAGGGCAGATGTACCCTAACGCTCATTTTGGGGTAGCCCACCAAGAGTTGCACAAGGCCCTTCCGAGGGCCTGCAGCCTCTCTTGCCTCTGATACTTCTTATTGCACTGTATGTTAAAAAGCAGTGTCTGACAAGGCAAAAGCTGCAATTGCAGAGATGTTTAACTCCATAGAGACCTTTGGAAATGTAATTGATTACGGATAACTTGTTGACTAGTGTGAAATATTTCAAAGTGTCCATTAACATAGCTGTTTATCTGAGCTTTGTAGAGCTTGCAAAATAAGTCAGTCTATGTGAAACTTTCCAGTCTGCATATATCTTTGGCCTCTACTGATCTAAGCTCGTAGAAGTGTGAAAAGCTTCCCATGCTAATTCAAGTGGCTTAGCAATTTTTGTTCTGATGTGCAGATCTGAAGTCACAACCTGAACTGTGGCCCCTCTGTTGTGGCACTGTGCCCTGGCAGGTGCCGGGACACTGAATCGCCTGGAAGGCACTGTGCCATGACTTACTCGCTGTGAGATTCTCTTATTTCTGCTGTAGTTATAAGGGGTATCTAAATTGGAACATAAATTGTCTCTAGTTAATTATTCCATTAAATGAGCAATGTGGACTGCTAAGCATTATTATTCCCATTTTACAATTGAATAAATGAAGTTAGCGATGTCTTAGTTATACGGATGTGAGTATTTAGTTGCATATCTGGACTCTCATGAGTATCATAAATAAGACCAAAATCTGGCGTGTCTCAACTGTTCTGGTCATTGAAAACAGAGTGATAATGAAGATAAATTTGTGCGTATGCTGTACTCGTTCGGAATGTACAATTGCTACTCATCTCTGCAAGAATCAAATGCGAGGTATGAACTCTGGCTACCGAATGCTCCAGGATAATTAGCAAGCCCAAAAAATTAATCCCAAAATGGAATAAAGCAATACTGCTGATGTCTTTGTTGTAGGAAGCTCAGGTGCTCTACAGGCAGCTCTACATTTAGATCCTTTCTTTCATCTGGCATATGATTTTTCTGGAGATAAGGATACACTTTACAATCTGGTGGTGTTTTTCAAGGATTTTTAAGTGATTAAAAAAACCCCAAACAAACTAAAAAACACCATGGTTTTTGTTGCAGATCGCTTCTTTTGGCAAGATGTACGTTATCCTTCAAAACAGTGGGAGTATGTGACTTGGTGTCACGTGACTGGGTGTTCATAAGGATTTCCTTACCTTCCTAGACATTTTCTAGTTAAGTCTTGACAACATGTCGGTTTTGGCACTTACTGCAGTTAATCAGAGATGTGTGAATGGAGCATCAAGGACACTTAGCTCTCAGGTGGGTCCGTGACTGCCTTTGGAGTAATTATGTTGTGAAAGAAAGAAATAGATCTCACCGGCTTTAACTTTCATGAGAAGACTTATTCAATACTTTATTTTGGCTCATCAAATCGTCTTGTAGTGCAAAACCACAATATGTTACTTGTGCAAATAAGACTGGTGTCAGCATTTTTTTTTTCTCCAGTATACAGTGTTATTCCAGATTCAAATTTGCTCTTAAGGCATGCCAGGCTTGGGGTATGTGTGACATTGCCGAAATACCTGCATGGGGTATGTTTATTCTTGTCTAGTACGGATGGAGTGAACATAGGGTGTCATATAGATTCAAATGACTATTTTCTCTTAGAGGTCATTGTCCATATAACGTGATATTATTCTTCATTGCAACAGATAATTGTTATTAAAATATTCAAGGAGTATTCGGATAGAGCTTTTAGGCACGCATACGCTTCAGTGTTGTAATTAGATGGTTGAGGGTTTCTTCTTTATGTGGCCTACCACCAGCGCTGGGGCACTTGGGGGACCTCGTAGGGAAATGCAAACGCTGTCGATTTGCGGAGAGCTGAGTTCCTCGGTGAGATGTATTTGTGAGATCCTGCGGTGAGCCGAGGAAATCTATGTTTTAAATACGCTGTGCCCTGCAGAGAGAGCTTTCACATAGGCACTTGCTGCAGATCTCGCTGAACTTTTAAGTGCTCACCAGTGTGTGTCTCATCCAGCCCAAGGGAAATAATTGGGAAATGTTTATAAAATACAGTCTTGCCATCAGCATTCAGGAGGGGATGGGAGAAAATGGGATCTCATGTCGTGGCAACCCTACTCGTTATTGTAATAAAACAACTAAAGAAAGAAGATTTGTTGTAACTAGAGAGATCAGGAGCTGCTGTGTCTGCAGGTTTGTTGTGGTATCAATGAGGAATGTTTTTAAAGGAATAAATATAAACAGTTTTCAAGGAATAAAAATATTCCTGCAGAAGAGTGGCTCACTGTTAGGAAGACTTAAAACTTTTCTGCAGTCAGTTTAGTATTGAATGTAGGATGTTTATTTCACGTTATTGAAGTGTTTGTTGTTTTGCCTTCAAACCAGACACCCCATGTGTACATCTGTATTAACATATGACTTGCAAAATGGCATGTAAAAATGTGATGAATATTTTTAATAGCGTGGGTCACAGTTGATTGCAAAAATATGTCAGTACTTTGTGACCAGTGTAAGATGTTTTTGCTTTAGGGCAGTTGTGTTGCGTTGGACTGATATAAATGACAACTCTTGTTTAACTGTGTGTTGGGTTTTGTCACAGGGGATTGGTAGTGGGGGGGTGGGCTACAGAGGTGACTCCTGTGAGAAGTTGCTAGAAGTTTCCCTGGCTCCAAGTCCAGAGACATCTCTGTCCATGGCTGAGCCAATCACAGCCTCTGTGATTATTCCCTCCTTCCTCTTAATATGTTAAAACTGCATTGGGAGAGACCTCACGCTGGAGCAGGGGCAGAGTGTGGGGATCCTCGCCTGAGGAGGCAGGAGCAGCAGAGACAGCGTGTGATGGACTGACTGCAACAACGTGGACTGACGGGGAATGGTCCCTATCCTGCTGCACTGCTGGGTGGGAGGAGGGAGAGAAATGGGGGGCAAAGCTAAGCCGGGGGAGAAGGGTGGGGTGGGGGAAGGTTTTTAGATCTGTTTTGTTTTGCATCTCATTTTCCTAGTCTGATTTGATTGGTGTCTAATTAAATTCATTTTTGTTCCCCAAGTAGAGTCTGTTTTGCCCATGACCATAGCTTGAGAGTGATACCTCCTTATCCTTGTCTTGACACATGAGCCTTTCCTTGTATTTTCTCCTCCCCATCTGACCAGAGCAGGGAGTGAGTGAGTGGCTGTGTAGTGCATGGTTGCTGGCTGGACCTAAACCATGACACACTTATTTCCAGGCACTGAGTAAAGATGCAAGCTCTAACTTTCAGCCTGGAAATCAGAAGGAGGTAGCTAGAGGGTGCAGGGTTAGACCTGTGCTGTTTTGTGGGTTGGGGTGTTAGTGCTGGGGAGGGGCTTAGCATGAATCTCTAATGTTCTTACACTTTCGATGCTGGAGCCAAGACAACTTCTAGAGTCCCTGTGAGTCCTGCTTCTTCCTTCCATTCCCCATAGGTAGCTCAGGGGAGCTGCAGGGTTTCACTGATGCTTTTTTCCCTAAAGACTTCATAGTTCACAACTTTACTAAAATTTTTCATGTAGCAATATTCATTCATCTTCACACTCCTGAAACAGAAATGATCATAGTCTGGTGCCCTTAGACCAGCTCTGCTGACCATGCTTAGAGTGGTTATGTTAATCACTGTAAGAGTGATGCATTTAATGAGAGAACAGAAAACATTTTTTCTTACTGTTTTTAGAAAGCCTTTTAAGAAAGTTACCTTCCTTTCAGGTGCTTGTACTGTGTAACCTTGGATATTAAATGGATCCAAAAAGGGATGCTGGGTTGACACTAAGAGTAGCTGTGCCTTCTGAACATCTAGGGGACTCGTATCTGAAAGGTGCAGATTCCCACCCTGCCAGCCAAGTCTGTGCTGTAAAAGCACAATTTCTAATGCAAAGTAAAGCAAACTAAAGAAAAAAAAAAATCTACACAGCTTTCTACTTTAATCCTTGCATCAATTTTTTGGTCCAAGCCACAAATGCTTGACAATAAAAACATCCACGTGTGCTAATGCGCTCTCCCATGCATTGGCTTTAGAGGCTGTTTTGGTTAAACTCCATTACCAAACCAGCAGTGGCCTAAGGCAAAGTAAGATAGATGGGAAAAGGCAGTTTCTAAATAAAATTTTCACAGCCTCATGCATCTGTAGTTTGGTATACTGACCAAAAGGGCCTTTCCAAGGAATCTGAACCTCCTCTTGCCCATACAACAGTAGTCAGAGGATGTCATGGATGGTTCAGATCACATGAAGCATCTTAGGATTTGCTAGGGCCACGGAGGTCCTCTTCCTTTTTCCTCAGAGCTGTTTGCTTTGCTGTCAAGCTTTGTGTGAATAAAGTTTGAAAGTATTGACATCTAAAGAGTAAGCACTGTGATGTAAAAAAGACGGCATTTTATGAACTCAAAAAGATACATCTCACTATTTAATCATAACCTCAGAAATCACAGGCCCAAATGTGTTTGAGTTTTTGTCATCTTTGCATACAATTATGATAAACAAGAATTTCTTCACAAGGTATTGTATGAAATTCTGGAAAAGGAGGCAAAGGGGATTGTTTTGCAGCTCCGTCAAAGCATTTAAAGAACATAAATTTGGCTTTCAGGATATTATCAATCAAATGCTTCTTTTGGACTTGTTGCTGTCATCCAAGTCTGGGTTTGAAGATGAAATCAGAAGGGCAAGATTTCACAGACACTTCTCTCCATGGGCCTCTTCTGTGCACATGGGCGTTCTGATTCAAAGGTAGATGACTGGATTTTGGAAACTGTTTAGTACGTAGCGACTGTGAATGTTCTGAAAGGGAAGATTTTTAAAGCCCCAGATGTGCACAGAGCACCTGTATGCTTTAGCAGCTTCAGGAAAGTTTATTAAGCAAGTGTGAATGACACTGCTCAGATTCCCTCCTACCCTGGATAGGTGCCTGGTTGACTGCTCATGTGCTTTTTAATGTTGTGGTCAGAATAATACTTTTGAAGTTAGTGAGACTCTGCTTTGAGCATACTTGAAATTGTAAGCATATGATCATTGTAAACAGTTACCCATGTCATAAAAGAAAAGTTCACCTTTTTCAAAGAGAGAGCAGGGCACAGATTAAAAATCCCCACCCCTTCTTTTCACTGGCATCTCTTACAGGTGCATTGTCATGGTGTTATTCTTTATCCAGCTCTACATTCACTTAGAAGGAAGCTATTTTAACAGTTTCATTATATTTTATTCTTAATTCTTTCAGGATGGTTTTTAGACCATTTATGCTTTTGTTACTTCTTCAATCTTTTGGTCAATGCAGTAGCGGTATTTTTTAAATTAATAGCATGGCATTAAGTTGGCCTGGTATAAACCAATGGCAGATTACTTAACTGTCCTCCTATGCAAAGAACTGCATAGTCCGAGAGGCTTGGTTTGTACTTTCCTTACAAAAGGGGGATGTTATGCTACAGTATCAACTGATATTTAGCTTTAAAGTGTGTTCTTTTTTTGTCTCAAAAGAAATACCTTTCCTTTTTCAGTACAAAAGGATGATGATCTTTTCCTGCAGTCCCTTCCCATAACACTGGAATGTAAAACTCGCTACCGGCTAACGTACAAAGCAGCTGGCACTGAACAGAAAAGACACAAAAGATTGACCAGAATTCAAACTACCGCAAAATGAAATGAAAATAATCTCCTATCAGAAACATCTCAGAAGTATAGTTTCCTTTGAACAGTGAAAACTAGCATTTAAATTACATAACGGACCTGAACAGAACCACAGAGCGTAAGAGGGAAATATGTAACGCTTGGGTCAGCTGAGCTCCTCTGAGCTTTTCTTGTCTAAGAGGAAAGGCAATGGCAGATGAATGCACTCAAATACTGTAAAAATAATAATGCTTTCTGGTATTTAATGCATTTCACTGGAAGACCTCCAGGTTTTTTTTCTTTAGTAATTGTGCATTGCAACTAATTTTAATATTCCATTAAGGGAGGCTTGATAATGTCCCTTTGTAATACTAGAATCAGGGTTCTGCCCTCATTTATCCCAGTTTAGAAATATGGTGAATGGTAAATCTAGGAATAAAATCAAGGTGTCGTAAGCAGAATGAGTGAAAGTTTTCACTCTGGTATGTCAGAACAGGAGAAATTAATTTTCTTTCCTGTTAAGTTCAACCACTACAAATATTACTGGCTTTCTAATCTTAGATTTATCTTGTCATTTCCCAAAAGGGGTGGTTTCATTCCTGGTGGGTAAGTTGCTCTTCTGCCCTTTTCCGCCTGGGGGTGGTCTTCGTTGTGCAGAAGCCTAAATCTCCCCAGAAAAAGTCGTACTTAAATTCCCCTGAATATATATAAATCAGTGAGTTTGAAAAACTGTAATCTGGGTACCTGGTCCCTTTTTTTAAACTGTTAAACCATAAAATAGGCAAAAAGAAATTAGAGCAAAATGAATTAAAAGAAATAACTAAGTGTATTTTCACCTCTGTTTTTAACAGGTGAATTTAATGGAAGGTCAGTAGTGCTGGCTAGGGTCAGCTTTACTTTAGGAACGTAATACGTTCAGTTCTCAGCATGGTCTTCTACAGCATCTCGGCCGTGACCATCAATACCTTTTGAATCCAGTAATGCATCAATTTGAAGCAAAAAATGCCAATCATGCTGTGTTGTGCACTGATGTATGAGGAAATCAATAATAATGGAATTTAGTCATCAAAGCATGTTACAAGGTAGTCTACAAACATTAATTAACCTTTAAAAAATAAGTATGAGAGAAGGAATAATGTTCCTGTTTCAGAGCTTGTGGTAACTGGAATATAGGTAGATAAGCATGGCTGGGTTTTTCAAAAATGCCAGGGTCTTATTGAAGATGAAGGAAGGGCAAGTCTTCAAATCCTGGGGTGCAATTTTTCATGTAAGACATGACTGGAAAATGTCAAATTATCACTCGAGGTGTCTAGCTTTCCCACACTCACCTAACACAGCAGTTACGGTAGCACAGGTCATAGGTGGATGCAGACCCTGGCTTTGGCTTTCCCATGTTGGGTGCAAGACCAGATCTTACTAGTAGACTGTACTTCAGGCAATGTGTTTGAAAGGCCCTTTTGCTGGTAACAAGACAGGATTTTAGGTTAATTTGTGTACATGTTAACTGTGTGGATTATGCTAGCTTCCAGTGAGAAAACACGGTGATGTAAATCCTGAAATAGAAGCTTTGCGTGCCCCATTAGGACGTAATTTTTTAAATTGTGGGTGTAGGTGCAACTCTGTACCGTTCTGGCAGCACCTCTTCTGGAACTGTGTGTGAACTCTGCTTTTTTCCTACTATATAAAAGAATGTGTCCTTGTGACATATTATAGGCTCTTTCATTAGATCTAATTTCTTCTCTTGTTTATTTTATTGCACTGACTTAAGAAAAATATGATACCATACTCATCACTGCCTTAGGGTTTTTTTTCTATATAAATATTATCTTTTTGATGATTCCGAGAATTCTGAGGAAAAAAAAATATTGATTTCTCTATGTCAAAAGGCTCTTCTGTATCTCATAAATATTCTTTCTGTCAAGATTTAATAATTCGTTGTCTAAGCCAGTGCTTAAGTGGAATAGATTTATGTTAATACAAACTTTCTTTGGTATTAAAATGATCAATTTTTCAAGTGAGGAAAAAGGGGAAGGTGTCAGGAGCAATGGATGATCATATGGGCTACGGTTTACTTGTAACCTCAGGTTCAAACCAGGTGATTTTGAGAGGAGTTCATTGGGTAGATGTTAAAATACATACAGGGAAAGAGGTGCTTTTAACATAGCTACCTGTAGGGGAAATACTAATGCTCATCCAAGTCAACAGGTGTTGAATCAAAACGTTTGCAAGATGTTATTCCACACTCCTCTTGGATAGCATCTGGGAACATGAAAATTAGAGTCAATATTCAGATTTCAATTAAGCCTGAAAAACCCAATCCGGGGAGCTTAAAAACCAGTGGGACAGTTTGCCATGTTGTTCGCTGGGCTCTTGGCCAGGCTGAAGCCACGCACCTGCAAAGCAGGGAGTGGCTTGGATAGGAGTCCCTGTGGTGAGGCAGAAGCATCCATTCTCCTGACTAGAGGTAAGAGTAATTAGATTTTGAAGTACTTTGTCTATCAATGAAACCACAGTGATTCCAGTTAGAGTAGATGAAAATGTGACAAGATAATTTTATGAAGTGTGATAAAAGCCAGTTTGGGACTGAAGAGATAAAGATGATTGTTAGTGTATTAATCTTTTTGGGCTATTTGTGCCTATTAAAGAAAATCACTTGATAAATGATGACTACATGTATATTACAGCCAAAATCATAGTATCATAGCAGTGTTGGGGTTGGAAAAGACCTTAAAGACCATCCAGTTCCAACCCCCCGGCTGTGGGCAGGGTCACCTTCCACTAGACCAGGTTGCTCAAAGCCTCATCCAGCCTGGCCTTCAGGACAGCCAGGGATGAACCCTACAACCTGTATACACCTCTGACTGAAAAAGTTAAAAAAACCAAAAGGCTGGGTCTATTGCCTGCCTTCACCTCCCTGCTTTATGAATGTGTTTTTTCTTATGGTCATCCTGTCTAAATGCAGGCTGAGTTTCGGTGCTGACTTTCTAACCATGAGGAATATAGTTTAGAAATAAACCAGTTCTTAATTACCTGTGGCTTTTTGAAAATTATATGCCTCTACTAATCCAACAACAAATTATGTATCATTGGGAAGGAAAAATGTATTTGCGGGATGTTTTTCTTTGGGGTTCTGGTGAGTCATTACGTTAAGAAATCAAACCTCATTCGTGAGCTGAGTTGTGAAGGTGAACTAGAATGTAGATATTTTGTTACATGTGTATCGATGTTTCATGTTTAAATATTAAAAGTTTGACTTGCTGCCTGACAAAAATGAGAGAGTTGTATTTCTGCAGCAGAGTTTCAGACCAATGAGCATTCTGGCAGGATGATCAAAGTTGAGTTTCAGTGATGGCTGTACAGATTGCCAGATTATATTGTATATAATTAGCATATGTTGTTCAAAATTCTTCTTGGTTATACCAGTGAGAAGCCAGAAGTACTCTCTCGAGATCAATGCATTTTCCCTGCTATTTACACTGCTGAAATCACAGTTTTGCTCATTGTGTGTTTTTATAATATGCTATACACAACTGTGAATACATATTTGATTATAATAGAAATGTGATTAAATTTCAGCTTTGTTCCCTTCACCTGCTTTTGCTCACTATCTCTCTACTGAGATTTAATCCATTGTTCAAAACTCTTCAACTGCTTCAGATAGCTGCCAGAAAAATGAGAACAGCAAACAACAAAAACAAAATCCCTTCTGCCAAGACCTTGATTTCTTTTTCCTCCTACAAACACGGGTTTCATCTCTGCCACTGTGGCAAATTTATACATCGGATATTTCCATTTTCTGTAACAACAGAAATAGTGGCTCACAGCCAAACTATAAGAAACAGATAAGTCTTCAAATACTAATTTCTGAATAGGGACCCTTTTATGTACAGGATAAGTATGAGTTGCTGTATTTCACGGCTGGGGCTTGTTTTCCACGAGGAAAATTTAAGATTATTCTGATAATTTTAACAGCATTCCAGTCTCTCAGAAGAGGCTTCCCATAGCGTAGGTGGCTCTACTGGAGCACTTGTTCATGTGCCCATGGGCTTCCCAGCATGAATCTCAGCTTAGTCATTTATGAGGACTTCTGCAGTCCCAAACACTAAGTAGCTCTAAAATAATAAGTAAAACCTGGCTAGTGTTATTGTCCTGACTTTATACATGAGAGGCAAGCTTTTGGGGTAAATCAGCACTGTTGCTTTAATACCTGTTGATATAAGCCAAAGTTCTCTTGCTGCAATTTTTCATTTAGTATTACATCCTGTTTTATGGACCGAGCCCATGTTTATCATCTTCTCTCCCTGTCTGAAGCAGCAAAGTGCAAGGTATCTTCCTGCAGAAAGAAGGGCGGATATGGTCACAGAACTTGCTTCTCTGTACTGCCCTGAATTTGCATGACATAGTTTTCTTTTTTGTTGGAAACAATGTGCCAGCCACTGACAGGATCAATAAAAATTGATTTTTGAATAGTGAGTAGAAACAAACAATTGCATAAAAGGGGAAATAATCTTATGCTGAAAGCAATTGGATAATACACATTTTACCAGGAACTGATGAGTGCATAGAGATAAAAAATGAAGCGGGGCATTCATGACCTGGGGAAAAAAGAAGTTAAATGAGGTTTTAATTCTGATTTGTGATATTTTTATGACTGATGTAGAACAAAGTCTCTAATTTTATTCTAGGCAGGGTGGTTTGTGTTTTTTTCATCTCTGCTGGCTTATTTCTGTTCAGTTGTGAGAGAAGTGTGCTGTGTAGCCCCAGAAGGGCTTTCAAAGGATAGATTGCTATTGCTTTCGGTTATACAAAAAGGTTAATTATGGAGGTTGGGAAAATGTTGCTGCTTTAATGATAAGGGACTACTATACAGAAATGACTAACTGAGCTAGTTTTCACGGTCATCTTAATTTGAAAATAAATGACAAAACATCAGGCTCCTTGATCATTTTGAGCATTAAAAATGAAAGGTCCGACATGCATGAGAAATACCTAATGACCAGAAAATCTGGGATAGGTAACAGAGGAGGAGATCAACTGAAAAATAATTCATTACACTTTCTATGTAACATGATCTTTCTAAAAACTAATTAAAAAAATATACAAACCCTAAGTTGTAAAATTTTTGCCTGAGTTTAGAGACTGTTAAATAAAACATACATTTGTAATAAATGAAATTATAATTTAAAGCCCTATTTTTATGCTTCTCTTCGTGGATCTTATTCTGCCATTCAAGTCAATTAGGTACTGTAGGGGAAATAATTTGGGTTGTATTGTTGACATACATTGTCGTGTTAGTACCATTTATGCTTCAGTGCTGGTCCCGTCATACAGGTTTTCAAATAGAGGACATGTATTTCCCTCCATTTTGTACTAAATGACAGAGAAAGATAAAGGTCTGTTCAAGGTTTGTGCAAGATTCCTTTGCCAGGAATATAGAGACCTGTAAATTACAGCATTTACTAGAAAATACAAGAAAGACCATATCTGTCAAATTAAAGAATGATTGCTTAAGTGCATCATCCTTGAAAAATGTTGAGACCAATGGTGGGTAAACCTCCATAGGTACTGGAAATTCACATGCTGCTTAAATAAATGGTCTTATATGAATTCATCGAGTCCAATGAAAATTGCTCCGGGCTAGCGAACCTCTAAGAACTCTTTCAATAACCAGTTGTCTTCTGAGATTGTCTCAGCCAGGTGCCCTTGAGGATCACCTCTGTTAGCAGCACTAAGTACTGGTTGCTGAGCTCGGGGGCTGCTCTACATTGGGAATGGTTGGTGCTCTGCTGCCAAACCAGACCTGGCAGAATTTCACGGCAGAGGGAAATCCCGTAGGGCTTAGATGCAATTTATTTTTTAATACCTTCTATATCTATTACCTTATGGCTTTTGACTACTGTCATTATTTTAAGTCATCTGCTAGACTGTGAGTTATGTTTCAGGACCAAGATAATGCAGCACAGGCTACAAGGAGTTTGAGTTTTGTGTGTTCCACTCTGTCTTTGGAGTTGCAAGAATTTGAAGTTACAGAATTTTGAATTTTGAAGACAGACTTGTTAGTCTTATTCTACCCACCACTTTACTGACTTGAGTGAATTGAAAAGCATCCTACATCTACCTACTATGCAAACACAGTATCTGTAGGAAGTGACCAAGCAACGGTTTCATCAGTATTCCCAAGATTCAAAATCCAGTACCCCAGTATTTAAAAAATTTATAATCCTAGCCTGTTGCTGTTGAAGTCAATGAAAAAGATGTCCAAGTAATGCAGAATTGCTAATACAGTAGAAGTTAGCAGAGCTAGATGTTTGGAAGTTACTGCATTAATTTATGATTCATAAAATTAATGAGTTTTGTATAATATCTAAAGATATTTAGAATGAAAACAGTTATTAGAAACATTATTAACATTGAGATGAAGGAACATTTTGCTTTTCATATTCATCTTCTGCAGGTCCAAAATGGATTTGTCTTACAAATTGTGACATAGGAAAAATAGTTGTGGAAGTTTGGTGGTATTTGGATAGTGGTGAAATATGGGATCTCTGCAAAGCATTATCTATGTGAATTATTAATATTTGCATATTTTACTTCTGTTTGTTCCTTTATGCATTCTTTAGTATAAGTGAGAAAGGTAGTATTTTTCCAGTGTTTGAGAACAGATTGGCCCTCACGTGGGGTGTGTCTATGGTAGGTTTTGGTTCAGGTCAGCAGTGGCACTTTCCCTGTGCCATCACACTACTTGCTGGTGCAGGCACAGACTGAGCTTTAAGCCACAGCAGGTATCGGGAGGTTGTAGGTATTCCTCAAAATTTCATGTGTATTAAAAAATAAGATATGTTTGTGAGCTTTTTCAGTTTCTTTTCCTGTCTTGTTGGTAAGAGTTATAAGACTTGCTCCCAAAATTACATAGAGCATTGGCAACTATAATTTGCAACTAAAGAGCAAAATTCTTCTTCGTTCCAAAAAGTCATTACTGAGATCTTGGCAGAGACAAAAATGTTGGGATGATGCGGAGTTAAAGAAGATACTGCTGGTGAAATAATGTGGAAGGTTGGTCATACAAACGGATGCTTGTTGTGATAAGAGCAGGAGCTGTAGGTGCAGGAAGGGACTGGTTGGCGGATTGAAAAGGCCATCACAAACCCAGATTAGTTGGCACTGCAAACTTAGATAGGCAACTGAAAGCGAGCCAAAGACCTGGAGAAGGAAAGCGTTTAGTGGGAAAATACTCTGCTGAGCAATGGTTCTAGTAACTTGTGAGTTTGTAGTTTATCCAAGAGAATCTTGGATGCTGGCGGCAATAAAGATTACAAAGCATAGAAAATTAGAATTATGGATATTGAGAGTCTAGAAAATTATGGGGGTGAAAAAGACTGAAAGGATGCACTGGGAGGAAAAGCAGTTGGGTGTGCTGTTTTTGCAGTGAATAGATCAAGGCATTAGTGAAGATTCCCCAGTGCTTGAGGTTTTCTTGGGGGAGTAAATACAGAATACTTCTGTGCTTCACGTATCTCTTGGGCATTAGAGACCCCCCAGCTCAGGCTGGCACTTGGTGGTAGACTACATTTCACTTGTAAATTTTTGAACATGTGAAAAAGTATTGTATATATAATAAGTATATAAAAGTAGTGTGTCTTTTATTGAAATACCTCCCCCAGTAAATCTGAAATACAAGCAGTTGGCTTTGTTTATTCTGAAACATGTTGTTTTTATAGACTCATAGGATGGTTTACGTTGGAAGAGACCTTAAAGATCATCTAGTTCCAACCCCTCTGCCATGGGCAGGGACACCTTCCACTAGTCCAGGTTGCTCAAAGCCTCATCCAGCCTGGCACTGAACACTTCCAGGGATGGGGCATCCACAGCTTCTCTGGGCAACCTGTCCCAGACCCTGCCCACCCTCTCCAGGAAGAATTTCTTCCTGATATCTAATCTAAATCCCCTCTTTCAGATTAAAGCCATTGCCCCTTGTCCTGTCTCTACAGGCCCTTGTAAAAATTCCACCCCAAGCTTTCTTGTCAGCACCCTTTATATACTGGAAGGTGCTATAAGGTCTCGCTGGAACCTTTTCTTCTTCAGGCTGAACAAGCCCAGTTCTCTCAGTGTTTCTTCACAGGAGAGGTGCTCCAGCCCTTGGATCATCTTTATGGCCTCCTCGACTTGCTCCAACCAGTTGATATCCTTCTGATGTTGAGGGCCCAACAGCTGGACACAGTACTTGAGGTGGTGCCTCATGAGAGCAGAGTAGAGGGGGAGAATCACCTCCCTTGACTTGCTGGCCACACTTCTGATACAGCCCAGGATACACTTGGCTTTCTGGGCTGCCAGCACACACTGCCGGCTCATGTCCAGCTTCTCATCCCCCAGTACCCCCAAGTCCTTCTCCTCAGGGCTGCTCTTGATCCATTCTCCACCCAGCCTGTCCTTGTGTTTGGGATTGCCTTGACCCAGGTGCAGGACCTTGCACTTGGCCTTGTTGAACTGCATGAGGTTGGCACGGTCCCACCTCTCCAGCCTGTCAAGGTCCCTCTGGATGGCATCCAGAGTGTCTGCTGCACCACAGAGCTCAGTGTCATGGACAACTTGCTGAGGGTGCACTTGATCCCACTGTCCATGTCGCTGACAAAGATGTTAAACAGCACTGGTCCCATTCCCAACCCCTGAGGAACGCCACTCATGACTGGTGTCCACTGAGACAGCGAGTTGTTGACCACCACTCTCTGAGTGTGACCATCAAGCCTCACCCACCAAGTTTTGTTATGAAAAAACCTCAGTTTGCTTTTGTTTCACATAAACACAGGAAATAAATATTTGTATTTACTGTAGTTATTCCTAATGCATCATAAGCAGCATATATAGGTTTAAGAGTTAACCATGACTTAAGTGTAATTCCTTTTGAGCATTTAGCTATTAACTTCATGCAAGGAAAACCATTGAGTAGCTTATTTAATGACTTATTTGTTTATATGAAAAATCAATTAGCATAGCCCCTGTAGTTTCCTTACCTTTTCTCTTCAAGGATTCTCACCAGGAGAGGAACTGACACAGCGTGCTTTTGGCACCCATGAAGTCCTGCAGTTCGCAGGGGCTCCTGTGGTGCAGGGACGTGCCAAGTCAGTGCATCAGAGCAGGGTAGGAGCTGGGGAGTTAGACTGCAGTGCCTTTAAACTTACTCTGAAATCATTAATAAATACCAGCCTTGGGGATCGGTGGGGTAGGTAACAGTAAATGGAAAGAGAAACATCATTGTTTTATTTGAATAATCAGTGGCTCAGTAAGATTCAGTTCCAGTCTGTGCTGTGTGAGCACTTGCTACAGTGGTTTTTGGGTTTTTTTCCTTTTGTCAAGAAATGGATGTTCTTTAGGACACGAAGTAATGTATGTTCCAGGGAGGAATGTGCTGGAACAGCACTGTATAGGCGTGGGGATGGAGGCAAAAGGTGCTGGGCCCATTTCACTCTTCTGCTGCCAATTCAGCTGGTTCTGGGAGGTGGTGGTTCCAGGTCTGGGTCTCCTTGGATCAGCAGCAGCCAAGAGCTAGTGCTTCCAAGCTCTTAGAAAGGCTTCTCTGTCACTGCTCTGAAGCAGCCACATAGCCTCTCAGGGGTGTTTCTTCAAGCCTCCAGCATTTTTCGTTCTGGTAACTACGCCTGAATTGGCCCAAATTTACAAAGAGGTCAGTGTATGCTTGCTACACTGAGGTAAATCAGTCTTTTTTTCATAGAAAGTCAATTATGCTCCCATTTATCTGTCTGCATATGGTTATTGATAGGAATCCTTCCAGTCCAGGGAGGCACAAAGCAAAAAGCAGGCAATGGGCAGTGAACTCCACACCTTTCTTCTGGCCTTAAGATAGGCACCAGCGTGAATGGAATGGGGCTTTTGACAGCAACCTGTGCTTCCAGCTACTGAATCCCAAATTAAAAACAAATTGCAGCGACAGCATGAGTGAAATGTGCTGTTTAATGACATTATTTTGGTACAGCATGCAAAGGAATGGCTGTGGGGTTGGGTGAATAAAGCGCAGCCCGAGCACCCACAAGGGCAGCCTTTGTCTGGCTCAATGAGCCCTCTTGGCCATGTCACTCTATTTTCAGTAGACATTCAAGGATATTTGATTTTTAATTCTAGTTATCCCTTAACAGTCACTGAAATTAATTTAAAAAAAACCTCTGGAAATAAACCAGTGATACCTGATCTTCTAAATTCTTTATTTTCATTATTGGAAGCACAGTGCTTCATGAAGACTAGGAGAAATTTTGATTGTTCTGTTTAGTTTATTTGGAGTTTAAAGCTTTATTTTTTTTTATTGTAGAAATGAAGAAAGAACATTTATTTTTAAGAAGGCAGCTGTTGAAATAGTCTGCTTTAGATAGTTTCTAATACATTTGGTGAGTTAGAAATGAAGTGAAAAATTAGGAATATTTTAACCTGGTTGGAAATACTGCACTTCCAAGTGAATATTGATTCATTTAAATAATTGTGTTCAGTTTTGAAACTAAAAATTTTAAAAGGCAAAGAGAATATTATTCCTATAAAGGCTGTAATGACTCATTTCACAGCTTATTAACCCATGCTGCTCAGAAGGGGAAAGGCAGAGGAAATATCAGTTCCCCGCTGAATAGAGTTTGATCGTTGTGTTGGGTGTTGATGAACTGAAACAGTGACATTCAGTAAACAGGTTTTAAGGCTTTTGTGACAGATATGAAATGGAGAGTAAATATTCCTAGTGGACTGTATAAGCTTACACCATCAACGTCTCCGATTGCCTCAGTCAATCATAATCCCCTCGAGATAGCACTGGAATTGGCCTTGTGTTAGGCAGGCTCATTGACTTTCATTGTGTAATGTATTCCATCCTCTCCTGGAAGAAGACAGAGGGGCAAACATAGTCTTTGCATTCAACTTGTTCTTATTTGCCAGGAAGGGAGTTTGTTGCAAAGGAAATTGGGATAGACACTTGTTCTTGGTTTGGGAGGAGATACTCTGCCTGTTTTAGGAGATATCATCAGCCTGAAATCCAATTAGTTAATAGTATTTTTACAATACTCCACACATACTTTCAGGTGTTCTATCTGTGCCCGAGGTGTCAGCAATGTAGTTTTTTTCTACTTGTCTCAATTTTCACCTCTACAGCTCCATGAAAGCCTGACACGTACAAAAGGCAGCCAGACAAGACTTTATTCTGCCGTCTGCCCCTGATGGGAATATGGGCACAGTACCCATTAAAGTGAAGGGATTTTGGCACTGGAGCAGTGGTCTGCTTGGACACAGCTGGAAAAGCTGGAGCTTAAAAATAATATTTCAGAACAGCAACTGTGAAGCTGGTGACTCACTGCAAAAAGTGCTGACAGTATCTTACTATACATGTATTTTTAACATAGTAATACATGTATAAAATACAGTTAAAAATACAGAGAATTGGATTACCATTGAAAGAAAGTGCTGTAATTATGGAGCATAGAATTTCTCTGGAAAAAAAAATCAGGTTTGTAGAAGTCCCAGAAGACAAATTAAATAGGTTTCATCCCTAATTGTTGTTTAAGCTGTGGAGATCCGGGGGTTGGAGATGGCTGCAGAACGGTGAAAACATGTGAAATTTTGAATGTACTTGAAAGGGGAGATTGGAATTAATGCTGAGATTCAGAATGGAATGGTCACTTAGAGTGCAAGACCAAGGGAAACTGGTGGACTGGGGCAGAGGAAAATCATTTTGGGGGAAGCTCTTTAAGTGCTCTGTAAGAAGATACTTTGTTGTGTTTATTACAGAAAAGAAAGAATATCCTCCTAAATGAGTGTTTCACAATGCAAATATCCAATTCTGTGTTACCAGCCTCTATGCCAAAGAGGAGATAGACCTGCGAGGCCTTCTGGCAAAAGAATAACCTGTTTCCATTTAATGGAAATTAAATGATGTCACATGTAAGAACTAGGGTGCAGTTGGCCAAGAAAAGTAGAAGTAGTGATTTATCATTCAAGGCCATAAATCACCATGGTCAGACCTCTTTAGTGGGGAATAGTGCCTCAGCTGGTTGGATGTCATCCCTGGGGAGCAATAACTGAGTAATGGCATTCCTGTTAGGGCAAATTGAACCCAAGGAGAATTTTGTAAATGTTCCCAGTTAATTAAGAAATTACCAGTTCAGCAAAAATAATAAAAACATTAAGAAATGGAATGAACATAGATACAATTAACATGTTTTAATGGATTTGTTCTTTGATCATTTATCCTCCTGGTCAGCCTTAGTTTTAAAGACAATAAAATTGGAAGAGATGTGGAGAGTCACTGGAAATAGTGTGGCTGTGAACTTCTCTAGGAGTGTTGCAGTGTTCCTGCTCTTGATCACCACTCACACCTACATGCTGACACTTTAACTGAAAGCACTTGCAATTAAAAAATGACTCCAGGTGTCTGTTGGTGTCAAGGCAAAAAAGAGAGATGTTATATTTTCAAAATATCTGTAAACTTTGATACCACACATCTGGCAGCAGGTGGAAAGACTTGCTACTTGAATGGTAGAAAGAAAATCCTACCTAATCCTAAAATATTACCTCTCTTACTTTACAGATGCTTTTAGAAAGAGTGAAATCTATAGCTCAAAGGAAAAATATTCTGCCTGAAGCTAGGGGGAAAAAAGTGAGGCCTGTTCCTCTTTCATCTTGCTACAATTAGAATACAACTGTAAACCATGTGTTTCAAAAACTGTTTACAAACTCACAGGTCTGAACTGAATAACCATCTGTAAAATTTTAAAAATTAAAATCCCTTTAGGAAATAGTGACCTTGCAGAGCTTACATTGCTTATAAAATTCTGAAGGCTGAATTAGTTAGGAATAATGATGAACTGGATAAAAACTAAGTTAAAAAAAAAAAGTACAAGCTGTTCCTCCCCATCTGTCCAAAGGGCTTGAAGAAAAACCTGACTTCTCGCTGAACTTTGTGTATGCTGTTTCTTCCAGTTTGCTCCTTATCGTATTTATGATCAGACCCCAGCAGCTTTAGCAAACAGCTCCTGCAGTAGCTCAGCTTGGAGTGATGAACTAAGTATCTCCTGCGACTGCGATCGATGCTGTCAGCAGGATGGACCAGCACATGCTGGTGGGGAAGGACAAATGTAAAACAGCACTTACACAACTGAAGCATTTATTTCAAACTGTAGGTTGAAACAGGGTTACGGAAGTGTGGATCCATCCTGTTGAGCACTGCAGAGGTGCTTGTGTTGAGGCTTGGTGCTGTTTAATTGGTTTCTGTATAGAATTCTAGATAAAGGGGGGATGCTGAATGCCAAGTCTTGCAAACTCAGCTCTCCCAGAGAGCTAAGGTAATGTTAAACCTCCTCATCTGTGTGTTGCAGACCCTATACCGTTAGTAGTAATAGAGTTGTTGTCTTATCTCGGGTAGTGGTGGTCTGCTGCAGTGAGAAAGGTCTCACATTAGTCTTTCTTCTCTACCTTTGTGTCAAAGGTGATGCTCCCATGGGAATTTTTGGTGGCAGCAGAAAAGTTCCCGGTGGCCTCTGATTGTCAAACATCACAGACATTTTATTGAATGGTAAATAAAAGATGTTATGGAAGAAAAGCCATAAAAAGAGAGATCTTGGCCAAAACACCGTGCTGCAAAATGGTCTATAAATTAACATGCTAGTTAACTCGGACACTAGCAGAAGCAAAGAAGCTTATATTGGCCATTATGGGGCACTTAGGGGGTTTTACAGCAGGCTGAACTTTCTGCCAGTTAATTTTTATGTTGTTTTTAAACTTGATCATCTTCACTACTGCTGTCCAAATGCCATTAATTTAAGGAACTGTCAATCAGAGTTGATTATTAGTATGCAGGGGTTGTGGTATGCTGCGTATGTAGCAGAGTCCATTGGAGGCTGACATGCTATAGTCCATTTTGCTTGTGTACAGGATGTAGATCGAATATGACAGTGGCTGTTAACAAAATTATGTCAAATCTCACAAAGTGCACCATGTATTTCAAGTAGCACTTTGAAGTTGAATTTGAAGTTTTAAAATTACATTATTTAATGTTGAATCATTAAAAAAAAAAAAAAGTGATTCCTAAAGACCAGAGTACTTTTTAAAACTGGAAACTTAAATACCCTGGAGATATTTAAAAGATGTGTAGATGTACTGCTTAGGGACATGGTTTAGTGGTGGACCTGGCAGTGTTGGGTTACTGGTTGGATTTGGTGACCTTGAAGGTCTTTCCCAACCTAACTGGTTCTATGGTTCTGTGATTCTGTGCCAAGGTAGCAGTGATGTGATGTAGTCAGCTTTTAGGAGTTTTTCTTTCAGATACAAACCAGATGTTGGACAATTAGGAGTTTAAATCTGAAATGGACAGAATTGTTGTTCCAGTGGTGCAAAAATAACAATTAAATACCTGTAAGAATGAGCATTACTGTAAATAGGCAATAAAATGCTCTGTAGAAAACCTCAGGCATAAGATTATTCTGCTAGTTGAAAACTTTTACTTACTTTATCAGAGATCCGGTAAATGTCTGAGCCAGGTTGGTTACAAGTTAGGTCTATTGACTTTCTGCTCTTTGTTATAGGTAGTGTCAGATTTGTACCCAAAACAGAGCAAGAAACAGTAATAAGACTCTGATATAACCAGCAGGAAATCTCAATAGTCTACAGAATGTCACTTAGGAAAGTCTTTGATGTTTGTGGAAACAGGGTATTGGCCTTATGTGTCAGCTTTTTCCATTTGCATTTTGGTGCTCTTTGCTTCCTGAAGCACTATTTTTCCATTTAGTTAGAAAGAAAAGCTAAGATACATACTTGTTAACAGGCTTAATTTGCAGTGCTATGCCAAAGGTTCTTTGCAAGTCTTTGTAAGGAGTCTGAGAAGAAAAGAGAGTTTCACATTGTTCCTACTAAGCCTGAATGGTAATGGTGATTGTTGCTTTTGTACCACTGTCTCCATTATGTCTGCCTTGAGTTTCACACTTTTTTGTTCTTAGTCAAATTTTAAATGACCCTGCTTCATCCCCCAATGCACCTGCAGATCAGTATGTAAGAACATCAATTCTAGTTGTTGTTAAAACTGTGACTTTCAAAATCTCATAAATTCTGCCAAGTATCAAAATCTGGGATGTAATCTCATGAAAACAAAGTTTTTCAAAGTTTTCTGAAAGTTCACTTAGGATGATGATCATCTCTTGCCTTTGTAGATTTTTAGAACCATGTAAAAAACAAGAAGGGTGAAATATTCTGATATTAATTTCTCTCATACACAAACCCACATACACTATGAATGTCCTACTGTGCAGTTTTACAAACTTTGCGTTGTGTGTGGAATTTCTACACCAAATCGTATGTAACTTTGACAGTTCATGTGTCTTGTTAAAAGGTACTTGCTCTCTTTTTATACAGATAGGTTGCTTACCAATATTTTGCAAATAATGGTAAAAAAAATTCATTCCATCCATTGGGAAGGATTGGGGAAACCAGATGTTAATGACAGAGACAAAATGATATTCTTTAAAAAAAAGAAAAATTATTAAGCAAATTGGGGTTTAGACTTCAATCAGCTTGTTGATTAGTACTCGAAAGAATATCAAATCATTGATGTAGTGTGTAGAGAAGAGAAGAAGTTGTGTTAATATCCATGGACAAATTGCCATGTTGCAATA
The DNA here is from genome assembly GCA_027574665.1 of Rhynochetos jubatus. Taxonomy (NCBI): domain Eukaryota; kingdom Metazoa; phylum Chordata; class Aves; order Eurypygiformes; family Rhynochetidae; genus Rhynochetos; species Rhynochetos jubatus. Next base: position 38,184,021 of record CM050654.1, on the reverse strand, counting down.
TATGTGCAGTTTATCTCAGGCTCAGAAAGGTGCCCAGTGTAATTCACAGTGTTCCACCTAATGAAGGGCCAACTCTTGAAAAACCCCCAAATCTCCTCTCTCGCAAGCCTGCTGGCCAGCAGTAGTTCCTCGTAATGCCAGACACCTCTGGCCTAGCACGTTTGGTACATTAGACTAATGACCATACTAAACCAGCAGCAGTGTAATCCTGAAAGGTGACTTCCAGATCATACAGGTTTCCAAGCGCTGGCAAAATGCAGCTGGGAATTTATTCATTTGGGGTGTTTTTTATTTGCAGAAGATGACTGAATTGTCAGAATTGGAAACATTTAGCAGCAGTAGTTTGATTTCAACAACATGGTGATGGAATTGAGACAGAATTGATTGTTTTCTGCCGGCTTGCTCACAGATTTCCTTGTGGATCAGCAGAAGAGCTGCTGGGTACCAGGAGCTGGGCAGTCCCCCAGCATCACCCTTGCTTTCTCTGGCTGCCGTCTCCTCTGCGGCAGTGCTTAGAGAAGGGAATAATTCTTCAGATTTAGACAACAGGGTGATTAAATATCGTGGTTTGTCTTCCAGCGAAAATTAATGACTTGCCAACCTGTCTGCGAGTTTTCCTAAAGCTTCTTTCTAATTGTCACATAAAGGTTGGCAGAACAGCCCCCTACAAGTTTGAGAACTGTGGCAGGCAGCCTGCCGGTGGTTTGCTGTACCAGCATCCAGCCCTGCTCCTCCGTACAGCACTTCTAGGTAGAGTTAGTGTGCAGATGTAAATTCAGATTAACGCATTGTTGTTTTGTGTGACATCTGGCATTTTCAACAGTGGATACATGGGCTATTGAAACAGTGTGTTTAAGCTTGGAAGTGATTTAACTCTTTAATTACACATTTTGTGTAATCGCGAGTTACTGAAGTATACATAAGTAGTTTACACATTGAGAAATATATTACCCTCATCGTCTCTTCTTTTTAATTCCCTTCTTACAAACAACATCTGCAAGTAACTTCTTTATAGGCAAAATCCTCATGTTTTGCAGGATTTGTTGCAAAATAAAATTTCACTGTTTTATTTCATACCTTTAATTGTTTACTGTCTTTTCATACTCCTGAAACAGTGTTGTACACTGCAGTGCTTGAGACATTTCAAAGTGATCCACTGTACCCATGTTCCTACTGAAATTCCTCGTGTTTGGTGCTGCTGAGGTGGGGGGGGTCTCTGTTCTGGAAACAGCTGCAAGACGGGGGTTTTGTATCTTCAGATCTTTAATTCTTCAGGTAATGGTTTGGATTTCAAAGCACCACATGCATGTATGGTACTGTTTGCATTGTAACTTACCGTCCACACCGAATGCCCTGGAATATGTAAAATGAAAAAAACTAGTAAGCGTAAGAAGTATAAAAATATTAAACTCATTGTATCCCAAATAAATGGTATAATTAATTCTATTTAATTTCACTTCATTGCTGAAAGCTGCTCCAAAGGCAGGTTTTATAGATGCTCGGAGTGGAATAGTTGAATTTATTTGTACAGTGACCCTTGCACTGTGCACTCCAGCTCACATTTCGGAGACCTGTGATCCGGGCTTGATCCTTGGTTCTCTGCCTGTGCAGCAGCTCGGATTCAGTCTCTCTCCATCTAAACCTGAACACCTGCGGACTTCAGCAGTTTCACAAGCGAAACAGGGAGTTCGGTTCCACGATTGCAGCTTTTTTCCTTGGTCGATTTTGAATAAAACCCCACTACTCGTAGGCACGATTGCGGACGGCTGCGCGAGGTGTTATTAGTGAGATTTGCGGAGCCTCACAGTGCTCGATTCAGTCCCCCTGGGTAGCCTCAGCAAGACTTTAGGAGAGATGCTTGCACATCATTAAGACGCCTGTAGCTACTGAGGGAGGTTTAGGAGGCTATTTCGCGGCCTGGAGGAGTTGTCATGTGTTCCACATAAAAAGCTAATGTAACCTTCTTTTAGAAATAACAGCTGGAAATCGCACTGCAGCAGGTAGGATGAGGTATACTTGAACTGGTTTTGCAATGCCAGAACAAAAATAAACAGAGCATCTATGCTGAGACTGGGGCTACAGCTCCAGGAAAGAGGATTCACAGGGCTCGAATTGGTGGGGTGTCAGACTGCATGGGGAGAAGCAGGAATGCCAGGGGGATGCCCATGTCTCAATCCACCAAATAACTTTCGCTGTGTCCAGTCACTGCTGGCTCAGTTAGGCTGTGTGAAGTTATCGCATGCAGGTACACTGTTTGAGAGGGAAATCCAGGAAGGCTTTTCTATGAGGTGATGCTAAAACATCCCATTTACTCATTTTTTAAAATGTTTCTTGGTTTCACTTTGAAATTATTCATGTTAAGTGGTTTATTTTGCATTTACAAGATGATATACTACAACAAGGACAGGCCTGATTTAAAATAAATTATTTGGACCCACTTAATTTTTTTTCTTTTTATAGTTTTCATTTATGCAGATTTTGAAAATATAGGGCTTGTCCAGAATTGGAACAAAAATAAGACTTCAAGTATAACTATGTTATATGTTCTGTGCTCCATACCTAATTTGACTAAAATTATGCTATGCTGAATCCAAATGATACCATGCTGCCCCCCCCAAGCAAGACACAAAAACACTTTCAGCGATACATATTTGTAATAGTTTACTGAATATGCTATTTTATGAGGGGGTTTTGATCAAGAAGAAGAAAACCCATTGGTCGTGTCTGATTTGCATCTACGCTCATTGTAGCATTTAGACTGAATTTCTGCTTAATTGAAAAAGTAAAAGTCTAAAAGATTTTTACATCTAAAAACATTTTTGAGCCTTCCTATATTTGAAGAGTGAATTAATTGTCTGCTTGGTCAGGCAATATAGGGTTTTAATTCCTACTATCATTTCAACCCCTACTGTCACACACTAACCATGATTTATATGAGGAACTACACGTGATGAGTCATTAGCAGTGGCAATACATCCAATTACACATAATATGTATACAGTATATATATAAAAAACCCAGAAACCAAATTGCATATGTATTACGGCATACAAACGCACAGTTACAATACCATATACTAAGGACATACCAAATCCACTCCATCTGGAAAAAGATGACCTTCTGCGGTACCAAATGAATTACGGAATCTTTTCTAGCTGCTACAAGTGTATAGATCATATTATTTGAGCACCCATAAAAGTCATAGTTACCGTCAATTTGAGAAATTTTAGCTCACCATTCCTGTTTCTCTTTTGCTGTCATGGGAGAAAAGAAATCCTTCTTATTAGAAGGACAGGAGGTACTACTGGATCGTAGCTTGACAAATGACCTTTTCCTGGCTTCAACAACTTCAGGAAGGATATCCTTGGAAACAAGCGGGTGTTTACATTTGCCATTTGCATGGGAGAGCGTGGCATGTTTTGCTTGGCCTCTTCGGGTAACGTGGGTAAAAATTGCCTTTGGCATATATATCTGCTATGTTTGTCCTGCGCTGAGGAGTAGTCCGACATTGCTCAAGCTGCTTGTGTTTTACTGAACTCTTGAGTTTCATAAAAACAGATACGGAGTATCATGAGGAAAGAGATCCGTGCAGTAATGATTTTTGTAATACTGCATTGCTGCATTGGGTGGAAAAGAGGCATTGTTGCAACTTTTCACTAAGGAAGGACAAACTACATCCTTCCTTATTCATTAGATCCTTTCAGGCTGTGACCGTTCTGTCACAGCGGAGATGACAGGAGGCCATCCGTCACAGCGATGAACGTGTCAGCGCGTCCTCTTCTCACCTGTCACCGTATCATTATGCATATGGCAAATAGATTAAAAAAGGGTGCAATTTGATTGAAACATGGATTTGTGTGGACCCAAGGATTGTGGCTCAACAGATGTGATCCTTATGTTGGAAATAGGAATGAAAATATGAATCAGCCTTTATTAAAGTTTGCACAGCTGCCTCTTAGTACTGACATTTTGGGTGAAAGGGGTTCTGTTTCTTCAGCTTTCCTGCACGAAACACTTGCTTTCTGATGCCATTTGCTATTTGCTCACCCGCAAAACAAGCTGCTTTATTTTTAATACTACAGCTATGTCTTCCACTGTTTGTAATAACAGATAACCTCCACAAATTCAAGGAAGAATACCAAGTGAAGACTTTACTGAGTAGCTTGTTGCCTGTCTGAACATTTAGAAAGCAAAGCTTTAAGTCATTAGTGGTTGGAGCAATTGTGGTCTCTAAGGGGAAGGCTGCTGCATGTTGCTGTGCTGGAGCTGAATGTATGGCTTGCAGCAGGACCTTGACTGAACGGCTAAATCTTAAGAATCTTTTCAAAAACACAGTTCAGATAATGCACGTTTTATTTTTTGTGTAAATAGTACAAAACAGCTCTACAAATACCCTAAATTAAAATTGCTATTGCAGTTAGAAATCTATATTAATCTTACAATTCACTACATACTGCTTTGACCCAAACTATTTATGTAGCTTATTAACTTTACAGCTGTCTAGAGAGACTGAAACCATCCCTTACAGATATCACAGCTGCCTGGTGTCAGAAGTGACATTGAAAGCCATTATATTTGAAGTCTGATTCGGGATGGACTTTTGATACGGCAAAATCTTACATTGAATATACTGTCATAAAGTTATTTGAAAACATGATGATAATGTGACAGAAAAAATACATGTGGAAATGTTGACCTGTGTAGAAAATAAACTGTTGAAGGGAAGTAAGTCAGATGTAATGCCTGTGATGACCACATCAAAGAGTTTGACATTGTGATATATGAAGAGAAAACAATACCTAGAGGAAGGGCAGAGGAAAGGAGGAACTGGAAGGATTTTAGAAAATACTTATAATTCTGATTTTATGCTTTTAGCTTAGATCATGTAGAAACAAAAGCCAGTCCAAACTCCTGAAATTCACATAATGAAGTTAGTCTGTTTTGCGATGCGCTTGTGATAAAACAGCTTGCTACAGGCTCCTAGGGCTACCTGTAAAGAAAAAAATGATTCCATGTCCTGGTCTAAACTGGATCTCATTTACTCCAGTTATTGCAAATTAGTGTAAACTAATTTAAGCCTTACTTACTGCAGAGGTGCTGCTCTGATTTACAGAGGCGGGAGGGAAATGTGAGCTCCAGTATCTTTTGTCTGTACAGGGCTTTTTGTTGAGGCCCTGAAAAAAACCCCATACTCAGTACTTTTTTAACTTACATAATGTGTTCCAGTCCCAGTTGTGCTATCTATCTATTAACCTATATACGTCTATACTGGGAAAAAGAGTGCAAATCTTAGATGCCGTTTGCTATTTCAGTCTGTCCTTGAAACTTCAAATAAATCAGACAGAATAAGACCACTCTGATTTCTACCAGCAACACGCGTAGTGGTGTTTCACAGGGAGTAAGTAGCAGGACTCTAACTGCAGGAACTCAGTGTAGCTGCAACATGTTTACAGTTTTTTAAATTATTTTCAGATTAAAATGTAGCATCAGTGATAATGCATTTCCTTGTAACCACACTCTAGGCAATAACACATCTTTTGAAGTATGATCAGTGCTGTATGCCGAGCTCCTGTCTGTTTTTTCAGAAATAGAAATGCTGAATATTTTTAACTATGACATGCTCTTAAAATACTACCCAGCGCTGTCACTAGACTTTAATAAGGGGAAACATCACACAATAAAATAAAAGGTCATTTATGACAAGAATGTAAATATATGGTAAATCCTTAGCAAAGATATGCCTTGCAGATTGTTGGGAGAGTTCATTCCAGTCGAGCTTTCATCAGGGTGGGGTATCTTAAGCTATTTGTTTATTGACAAATATTATTCTTCATAGATTTCATACCCTGATTAAGTCTTTCTTCCCTGTTTACTTTGTCTGCAAAAACACACACTGTCTGTGGCTTCTTTAAGCTGATCCTTCGCAATCCCTAGTGTAAGGGCAGCTGGTCCAGCTAGGAGTGGTTTCTTGGGGGAAGGTTAGGGGTTTGTCATTATTTTAAAACTTCCTTATAGGAGCCCTTATTTCACCCAGTGAGCCAATACAAGCTATATTTGGGAAAAGAAACAAACAAAAAAAAAAGAAAAGAAAAGAGAAGAAAAGCCAGGGTAAGTGAAACTGATGTTTCGAGGCTTTGCTAGCAGAGCTGCGCTGCTGTAATTGCCGCTGATGACTCTGCAGTGCGAAGCTGGCCCGGCACAGGAACAGGGACACAGGAGCTGCACAGTGCCATTGTAAACCTCTGAAACCTTGCCCGTGGGTCCCTCCCACCCGCTGGTCTCAGGTACTCAGTGGCATCCCAGGGGTTAATTACACAGATTGACAATTAGTAGGTGAAAACTAGATTTAGCTGCACTTTTCCAGGTTAAGAATTCCTGCTATTACCTTAAAATGATGTATTTCCTCAAAGACTTGGAAATTCATCTGAGTCTGGGCTAAACCAGAGATGGGACTAAGAAAAGCATAAATCAAAAGTAAGGAAATCATTGGGGTAAATCTGACCATTAAAAGATGTACCTTGTGCTTGATTTCATTCACTTCCTGTGTGCCTCGATAGAAACCTTTGTTCGTGCATATTAATAACATCACGCAGGGAGACTAATAAGATGCAGTCAGAGTTTGGGGGAGCAGGTAGCATTACTCTCTTAATTCATTTCTGCAGCAGTTCTTGGTTTTCTGCATTTTTGGTTCAATTCTATGACTTTTTTTTTAAGAAGCACTTACCTCCAGGTCCCATTTTTTACTTCTCTGCTATTCTCCTTAAATAATAGAGGTGTTTATTTAAGGACAAGTAAGAGGTGCTGGGAAGGGTAGGCATCATGATTGAACTGTAGGCTACAAATTGAAAACACTTTTAAAGTTGGGTGTTATTAAGAACGCATTTAATCAGGGAAAGTGACAAACAATTTGTTGTAAGACACATAAATACTAGTGGGAAACTAATTTCGGTGGCATAAAAAAGAATCAACTCTTGCATATAAAATAAATGGAAAAAGGGTACCCCTGCACGTTATTGCTCCTGCCGTGTACCACATTCATTTACAGCAATTACTCTCTTCTCTTAACCAAAACAGCCTTTTGTTTAACCACAGAGTACAGCAAGGGCAAAAGCATATTCAGAAAACACAGTAATATGCAAAACTAGCCACAGGATTTTCCTTTTTTTCCTTCTTAGTTGGTCATATTTAATAATCATAAACTGCCTTGTTGCTTAAGAGCCTGACCTTCTCTGTTAGCAAAGCTCGCACCTAAAAATCCTGCAAAGTTTCAATTTCTAAATGTCACAAAATATCAAATGGGTGCGGAAGACAAGAAGCAAGTCAATAAATGTTTCTGTTCTTCTCTTGATGCTCTTTTGTATTTCATTTTCTATGGAAAAAAAAAAAAAATTAACCCAAAGTTGAATCTCCCCTCCAAATAAAAAAAGAGAGCAGAGCCTGGGGTAACAGTCAGTTAAAATATTGATTACAGTGCATAGCAATTTACTGAAAAATAAATAAATAAACCCAAAATGCCTTCAAACTATTTAGGAGAAAGCATACTGTTTCCTATGGTGGGAAGAAGTATAATTAAAAAGCTATCAACAGTCTGGGATTGTCAAAAGTACTTTGTCACCTGAAGCACATTCCTTGTAATTATCTTTCGGGCTTTAAGCTAGATCACCATTAACCTCCAAAGAAGAAGGGTTACTATGCTTTCTGGTGTGAGAAATTGTATCATCATGTAAATTAAGCCCTGTTAGGTAGTCAAATTGGATTTGGGAAACGATTGAGTATTAAACCTAGTCATGTATATTATCAAATGACACAAAGCATGAAATGCTAAGAGGGAAAGAAACGGAAAAATACTATTTTCCTTCCTTAAAGATGTCAACATTCTGGTACAAATATTTTTTCTTGGTGAAGGTAAAAGCAAGAAAAGGAAGCAATGTGTACATGTATATACATTGGATTACATAATTATTTTGTTAAAACTTGCAGAGAATAGAAAATGGGACAACCCAGTGCTAGCGGATAATAATACAGCAGTACTTGGAACCACACTTACCTGTTACTCAGGATCTCGTACCCTGACACATAATTACCAGGGTTGATAGGCAACGGCTCCTTCTGCCCACATGAAGAGTTACCCAAATTTCCTGCTGATGCGTCTGCAGCAGTAGTGGCTGGATGGAAGGCAGCTTTCTTCATCTCTGCAACTTAATCTAACTGGAACACGTGAAAAATTTTTAACCATATCCTGAAAAATTAATAGTGTTCTTTAGAACACAGAGGGTGTTATTTAGGAAAATAGGAAAGGGAAAAAATGGCTGAATTTCCTTTTACTGTAGTCAGTACGTGCCTGAAGAATTCAGGTTTGGGGTGCAAGGAGAATAAATGCCTTTTAATTACAGATTTTTTTCTTGTTAGCTTTTCTAGCTGTGTTTACAAAGGTGCAGTATTTCAATGACCAGCATAAATCAGAGGGTGGTTTCACTCAGCTCGCAAACTAGTTAGCACTTGACAGTGTGAGAGGTGAGGCTGCAGATGCCAAGTCTGCGGATAGGTGTAACGATTGCGTCTTCCTGCTGGTGGTTTGGACTGGCCAAGTTGAGGTGTATTATCAAAATTTCCGGATTTCCGAAAACTGCTCGCGGTGGCAACTTGTTCGTTGTTCTGTTTCATCCCCATGCGTGCTGCCTGAAATACCCTAAGTTCTTCCAGATATCTGCAGCTCATGATCAGTGTCTCCATATACCAAGCCCAAACGCGGCGATACAAGCTCCACGTGTCCATCGGGTCTCCCAGCGTAGCATCGTGACCGGCCACTGTGGCCAAAGTGACGCTGGCACCCAACTCGATGTGTTCAGTGAACACTGTTCAGCCGTGCTTAGCAAGGCTCCGGCTTGACATTGCCTTTTTAATGTGTAAAAGAAAATTTTTTCCCTTTTGCAAAAAATGGTGTGCAGAAAGGAGAACGCTGAACTTGAGTTAATGGCGAGGGAAGAGCAGATAATATATTTTCCTTGGAAACAGGAGTGAAACCCAGAGCTTTGCAAATTGCTAACATGCAGTTCCATCATTAAGGAGCGCACGCTTCTTTGTAGTTGCTAAATATAAAAATAATTTGCCAACAATCTCCAAAGCTTTCGGAGTGTTTAAGTTTTTTTTTTTTGTAGTTTTGAAGAGAACTTTAAAAAAAAAAAAAATTCTGCCAAATTACCACATGTTGACAATGGGCTGTATCCAGCATTTAGAGTCTTTCTGCTATCAACTTCGGGAAAGTGGGTAATTGAAGTGGTGTGCACAATAAATGAGAACATCCATTGGTTCCGTATAAACCTTTTAAAAGCCTCGAAACGGAAAGTAAGGCAGGCTAATATGAATTGCAAAAGGACACAATTAATTTGTACATGAAAGAAGATTTTTACTATGCCATTAGCCTCTGTAACAGCCAAAAATAAAAAGGCAATCATGTCTAACCTTGCCAAAAGTATGACAAACTGCTTGTCATGGAAAAGTTTTGTATTTTGCGCAAATGCGTAATGTTTTTTATAAAAATTATTCTGTTAACTCTTACTTGCTGCCAATGAAATTAGGTTTAAAAAATGATATAAAAAGGCACGATCATTTCAGATTAGGCAAAAAAAGTAAATCAAGAGCATCTGCTAAAACAAGTGGAAGTGCTGTTGCTGTTTGGAAGACTTAAATTTCCAGCAAACCAATTCTATCGCATTTGTTCTGTGTCCCTACACCATTCCATAGGCCTTAGTAATGGAAGCATCAGTTAAAGTCATAAGGATGTTGTGAATCCTGTTCTACATGCCCTATCTTTAAGAAGCTAATTTTTCCCATCCTTTTTTTTTCTTAATGAAAGTCTCTTTTATTCCTCTTTCATCTCCCTAGGTTACTTAATCTTTTTCAGCATGTATTATCTGCGTATTATATAGCATATATTCTATTTTTAGAAAAAGTGTTTAAATTCTAACAAATTATTAGGCAGTTTTATTTCTACGTGTAGCTAGCCAAGGTCATAAACTGCTAACAATGAAAGTTACGTTACGCTACAGATATTAAAAAGACAAGATTGTGTGACTGATAAATTATTTTCTGCATACCATGAAAAAAATACATCATGGGATTTCAGTAGTCTGATTTAATCAATAACTCTGAAATTCCCAGGCAATCATAGCTTACTTTTATCCATCATTACAAGGGTGCAGTAATTATTAGTCCTCTATGAAAGTATCTGACAGCATTAAATAGTATAGGTAGAATAGGAGCCCTCTTACAAAACAACAGGGAGCTGGTGTCTTGTCAGTGATTGGGAGCAACCATCATTTATGTTAATAACACTTAAAATACCACACTAGCTGAAAGAAAGGCCCCTTACAGAAATAACAGGGGTTACAAATTGTGTCTACGGGAAATAAGGTGAGGGATATTTGCTGGAAAAATGTATTTCTCAAATATTGCATGGTTTGCAGTGGTTAGTATGTATTTATTTGAAAAAAATCATTATGATAATTTATGGTATAATAAAGTGCGGTATGAGTGAATTTTAGAAGCCTTTCTCATGTGCCTACTGAGGAAGAGTCTTATCGATTATCAGTCTGATTTTTTTCATCACTGCAGCTCATTTGTAACTCCATTCAAAGCCATTTGGTAGCAGGAGAAGGGACAGTTTCTCAATGCCTACGGCAATTGAGACAATTTATCTGCAGGCAGAAATCTCTCCGAGTCGCAGTACTCCGGTTGGGCAAAGTCCTGGCTGATCTGAATCCAACTCCCTCCTTGCAATTTACTCACCTTCATACTCTGTGTGGGCCAAGGTTTTTATATTACTTTTGATACCTGTTTGGTTCTACACGTCTGCACAAATGAATTCTTCAAAAGTTCTGGTTGGGTAGATTGATGATTGCCTGTTAGTATGGCATATTTTGCCATATACATGTGCATATTTAGATTAATCATTTTAATTATGTCCTGTGTTTCCTTCTCTCTCATTTCTTCTTTGATGCTGTAAATCTGTAGGAAACAGAACTGATGAGAAACTTGTAGTCAGGGCAACTTGTGTAGCAAAGAATCTGTTTCTCGCTATTACACCCAGGTTTTTCTTCTTCCTCTGTGATCCTTTGCCATTTCTGACAAATTTCTCCACTCTGCTGTTTTATTTCCCTCATTTTTCCTTCCTCCTCTGGATAAACGCTGCCTTCTTCAGCCCCTCATATTTTCTCCGGTTGTGTACCACTCGAGGCTGTGCTCGGCCTCAGGCAGTATTTCTTCTGCCGCTCTCTCCCTGCTACGGTCTGTTCTTGATGCAGCCATGGCACAGATTTTGCGTTTCAGCTTTGAGATAGCTTACATTTTCTGCCACTTTTCCAGCTGTGGAAGATACCCCTCTTGATGAGCCAGCTGATGCTATAGAGCAAATAATGACAATTAGAAGCCCATTAAGGATTCCTCCTATACGTTCTCTATCTACAGTTCTCCAGGATGGGATTGAACGGTGGGGACAACGATCTACAACCTGATCTAACACTGAACTCAACTCTTATATGGATAGGGGTTTGGACCTCCTGAGGTCATTACAAGCTAAATTATTGTGTGGTTCCAAATGTAACCCTTTTTTTCCCCCATATAACCTTTTTTTTTTTGTTTTGTAAAGAATTCTTTAAAAAGATGTGCCAGACTCCCTAAGGATGCGTGAAGAATCTCCTCTTCTTCTCCATCTGGATTTCCATGCTTCATTTTGTCTCCCAAAGAATCCACACTTGAAAGCACAGCTGGGGTATTAGGATTCTTTCCAAACAAGTTAAAGAAATACTAAGTTCCAATTGGTCTTAAATGTCTTGATTATTTTTTTTTCTGCTTTATGTCCTGAGACAGGGGAAATTAAGAATGACTGCTCCCATACAGGAAACTGTGAATTTTGTACAAAAGGGCAATAATAATAATCCTGGAGTTCAGTTGATTTGTTATTTTCAATGAAATTTCGATTTTCTTGGGTTGTTTATTTAGCAACAACCAGCAGTGAAGGATTGCCCTGTTTGCATTATAACTTTTGAGAAGAAATGTGGCAAGGCAAAGAGTCAGACTCACCCTGCCATAATTTGATCAGTTTCGGTGAAATTACACCAGGGACTAATTTGGCCCGAGAAGCTGATAATCATGTACCACAGATGTTACAGTATTTGAAGGCAATGGTCCATAATAGCAGAAGGAACAATATTATGCCCCAAAGGACCTATCAAATGAATGAGATGTTAGAGAAGTTTTTTCACATAAACACTGGATCCGTACTGGCTGCAGGATCCAAGTGTGCCTAAGAAAATGAAACTCTACTGGATCGTAACATTGTAGATGAAACCTACTGATGTCTGGTTTAGAGTGACTAGAAGGCATTTGAATATCATCGCCCAACTGCCTATCTAGAAATGGACAGTTCATTGTGGAATTTCTATTTCTTTACCAATAGTCTTAAAAATTTGGAAGGAATGTCTTCATGTATAGCTCAAAGTCTTGCTAGATTTGTGTCTTAATAGAAATACTGAACTTCTTAAAATATTTTCAAATATTTATTTTAAGTAAATGTATGTGAAAATATACAGATATTTATGTATTTCGAGAACCAGCTCCCTAGTTTATCACCTGGAGGATAGAGGTCAGAGACGTATTAGGACAATTATGGTTTGTACTCTGTGATTAAATACCAGAAGCATTAACCAGCCACAGCATTCCAGTCATAATATTAGAATAAAAATGACAGTTACTCTGGTGAAAAGCTAATGAGCTTGTATGTGTATGGAGCTCTTCTATAATTTAAAATTGGATACAGACCTGCACATACTGATTCATTCCTCCCACTCAAAAAAATAGGAGACTTCCCAAACCTTTCATATGGCCCAAGTTAAACATTGAGTCCTTTTGTTATAATCCAGCCAAATTCTGATTCACTGGTGGCTCATTCCCAGCAAACCGGCTACTTAAAACAGGCAGCTTAATAGCTCTGTCCATTTGAGTTTCCTTCACCAGGCACGTCTTAAGGACAAAGATGATGAACCTCAAAAGAAACATTGAGTTTCCTTACTACTTTTTTAACTGTCGTTGGAAAGAACTTCCTGGGCAGCTGGAAGTGCTGGGTAGAATCTGTTTACTTCTCCTGGTAACTGAATATCAAGTTGCTTATATTCTGAGAAACTATCTTACTGCAACTTCTCATTTCTTAGACATCTGGGGTTTTTTCTGGTTGGTTTGCCTTTTTCAGAATTGCTCCTGAAAGGTCACGAGTCTCAAATTCTGCTCGTCTTGGCATCAGCTGCAGACTTCTCCATTGTTGCTGCTCTGCTATGCATGTGCTTTGTTTAGCTTAAAAGGATAGTACACTCATTCAAGACTTAGGCAGTTTAGCATAATTAATTGTACAATACAAATAATTTAATTAACCTTAAACTTTCAAAGTTAAAGTCCTCAGAAACAATATTTACTGGTTTTATACTGCCAGACATATACTCGCCGTCTTCACTGGAGATTTATTTTTTTTCAGTGTACTCAGTGCTAGGAGGTGCCAGGGAATGGGAACAGTCCTAAAAACCCCCAGACCCCAGTCAGGGCCCATTGTGCATGTAAGAAGAGAATCGAGTGCTCTTACTGTAAGACAAGTGCTTCCCCTCAGCTGTTGGATGGCGAAAGCATTGAAAAGGCTGAAATAATTCATGCCTCTCCAATCCCTCTCCTGGAAAGGGTGCTCTTGCCCCATCTAACAATGTATATTGTGATACTGCCTTGCGTTTCACACATCTGTCCTACACCAAAGGGATTGAATGTGTCTGTTGGCCCCATGTGGTCTCCAGTCAACTATGATTTCTTCATTATTCGTCCCATGATTGGATGTCAATTAGTGACTTAAAAATAAAGTCTTCATCAAGTTAGCAATCCCTTGGGCGCATGAGTCTCCCAACACCTCAACCCTTTGATCTAATTTCATATAGCAATAGAAATGAAGTACTGCTGTCGGGTTGCACTAGGGAGAGGGAGCAAATGAGCTGCTGTGTGCTGCGAGGTCTCGGAGACCCAACCTCCGTCCAGAGGGACCAGGGCGCATCCTCGGAGAGGCTCATCCTTAAACTAGTTCACTCCTTTCAGCTTGGTGGCTGTTCTCACCTACATAATACAAACCCATCTAGATATGCCTAGCACTGCATATTTCTGACTTTTTGCTACTCAAGGAAAAGGTTAAGAATGGAAATATCTGCCAACTAAGGTATTTTCAACTGATTTTTCAAGATAGAGTCCAGCCAAAAAGATTTTGTATTGACAGCTGGCGAAATGTTCACAGAAATGACATCTGCCCATTAAAAATATCCCTCTTACTTTTCCTTCCCCTCAGGGATTTCAAGACTGCAAATAATTTTCCTGAGAGATGTAACCTTAGATCAAGTTATGTAAAAATACATCGCTTCCATCAAGTGAAATAATCACAGTATGATACAGGAATATTAAACAACTGGCTTCCCGCATGGTACGCACAGGAATTTTCAGAGTTTTCTACTAAGTGTCTTCTATTGTTATTTCGTATTGTGACACCTGTAATTGTATATAGCAATCTAGATTTTAAAATCCTGACAAGGCTGCTATGGGTTCCACAGCATACATAAATCCATCACAGCGTACGAGATGGATTTTAAATTGATGGTACCACACCAAGCACTGAAATAAAAGCACTGGCAGCACTTATCCTTGTAGACTAATAGCTGCAAATGATTTTATGAATCATTAGTTCAGATCCTATAGTCCTACCCATTTTAAACCATTTCTAGATTAATGCTTTTTTGTCTGTGATACGATATTAATAGTCTGGTGCAAAGCATGTAGTTTTTAGCGGTGTGTCACAGCAACATTTCAGTGATGGAAGGGAGTTTGTAGTGTTGCAGTAACTGATTAATTGCTCTGATTCGGGTAGCCGGTGCTTTTTCAGGAGATCTTCTCCTGAGAGCTAGTATCCTGTGAACAGATCCAGCTTCTGGGCGCAGATTACCTGCTGCTGAGTAGTTATGCTTGGATGATAGCATGGGACAAAATCCCCTCAGATTTTATGCACCGTAAGTGCTTCCTTAAATGGCAATCCAGCAGGAACCAGGATGCGGTGTTTCAGCATTCCCCTGATTTTGCCTTGGATTGTGTCGATAGAGCAGCAAGCACACTCGAGCATTGGTTGTTGGATAGTCTGGGGAGCGTTGGGATACAGGGATGGGTGTCACTACAGCAGGTCCCTGCGTTTTTCTCCTGCTCCCTCTCTGAAATGGAGTCTTTCCCCTCTGACCACATCCAGGAGTTTCTCTATGTGCCACAACAAGTAAGTGCTGAGAGATGTTTTCTTCTCCAATAAGACCGTGAACTCTCATGGTTTTTTTGAGGAAGCATCATCTCAGGCCTGTGCTCATAAATCTGCAAAAAAGATGTTGTTGTATGAAGGTGGATGTTTTTTTCTGTATGGTAACTATGCATTTAACCAGTCATTTTCTTGTTCAATTCAATTAGTTTTTTCCAGTATTTCTCTAAACACCGCGTGGTAAATGCCATCAGAGGTTTGCAGCAGTTAGCTGTGTAGCTCTTGCTAATGTGAGCTGTGTCCTGTTGAGGAATCCTGATCCTGCTTTGGGTATTTATCTCCTATTTTCTACCTATTTCTCTCTCAGAATGTGGTGAAATGTGCTGGCTCTGAGTAAGTTTTTTCACAACTAGTGTTTACTACTGATGACATAGAGATGATCCCTGCGTGATGCGTAGGAATGTGCTTTAAGGATAGAATCAAGAAGGGCTTTGCCTTTGGATGTTAGAGGTCTGTTGTCCAACTTTGGAAAATGTGGATGTGTGTGCTTCCTTCCAAGGAGTTAGTTGCAAAATCAAGGGTTGGGCTGACAGTTCAGAAAATCAGTGTTTATCCCACTTGTACTTCACTTTTCTTGCAACTGAACAAGATAACTTGGTGCCTTCCAGTACTCCTTCCACCCACTGTATGAAAAACCTTTCCGTGGTGAGTAGCTGTGCCCTGGCAACATCTGTCCTGGCGAGAGCCAAATGGCTTTATCTGCCTCCCGTTACTGGGGACAGTGAACACAGGCCCTTAGCTTACGGTCTGTGGAAAGGCCATGTGTCCTACAGCATGCCGGGGGCTTTGTGTGATCATCACCTGTTCAGATACAGCTCCGTAACAGTAATTAATAATTACATAGACTGAACAGAACTATTTAAGTGGTTATTTTAAAGTAAATGAGTCTCAACTACCTTTTGGTTTAATAGGTATTTAATATTAATGATACTGAAAAAGGTGAAGTAGAATTGGGTAGAAAAATAAAATCTGGCGTGTCTGCTCCTGCTCAGGCAGGCAGAACAACTGCCAGTTTGTATTTTCCACCTCCCGATCATCCTCTCTGGAGAAGTCAAGGCAACTGGCCTTTGAAGGAACCTCTCTAGTCTCCATGTAGTATACAGAGCCAAAGAGATTAGGCTCCTCTTCTTACGTATTTAGACAGTGATGGCATGATGTCATGTCTTTAACACTATGGCAGAGAAAAAAAATCTATGGATCCGTTGTGACTTAATTGGATTTCTTTATTGTGCTGTTGAATCCAGGAGGATCAGAGGTTAGTAATAACAATGTGATATAAGGACCTGGAGTGCTAGAGGGCTGACACTTGAAAGGGATGCACTTTCTGTAATGATAAGTTCTTGGAAACTGTTGCAGTTTTAATGTTGTTACTGCTGCATTTAATTTGCTTCTCCTTCTACAGTGGGTAGTAAGTGATGTTGAATATATTTTCTTCTGTATCCCAGATGGGAGACCGACATCTGTCTGTACCTCGTTTGAAGTGAAAGTTAGAACCGTAACATTTTTTCCCTTTTCTTCTACTCTGTTCTAAATTCCTAGGCTATTGTATCCGGTTTACAGTACTAAGAATAATAGAAATCTGTGCATTTACCAGATGTCTGCAAATAAAACACGCAGGCATGCCTACATTTTTAAATTGCAGCATATAATATCATATATTAATAGCTGCCAAAGTCAGATTCTGCTGTTGACGTCTTAACACTTAACTTTTTAGGTAGGTAGAAAGATAGGATAGATAATTTCATATTTAGATCATGTTACCAGGCACATTATTCAATCACTGCACCGCAGACCTTGAACACACACAGGCTGACATTGATAGCTACCGAACGTGCTGCGGAGGTTACAGCAGAGTTATCTCTATCATTACGTGCCTCCGCGTGTTTTAAATAAGCTGAGGGAATAAAAGAGAGAAGAAAGGCAAGAACAAGATTTCTAGAGGATGACTGTAAACCTGGGAAAACAGAGGGGTGTTAGATCCGGCACACACACGCGTGTAGGAGGCTCCTTCGGACCAATGTGACCCACATTCTTGCTGGAGGAGAGGAGAATAGCACATAATCAATGTTGCTGCCCCTCTTCCTGAGGCTTTTGATTTTTTTCTCCTATTCAAGGTTAATCACCAAGGGATCTCATACCATATACATTAGAATAAGACATCAACTTCCAAAGCTCTACCAGGATTTCCACCAGCTGAGGATCAGTCCTCAAGCCCTTCCAGAGGTTAGCAGGGGGTATCACATACCTGAGTCAGCCTTCTCTGTCTAGTTGCCTTAATCAATTCATGAACGCTGTGCTCAAAAATATCATGATATTCATCAATTCTCCTCTCCAAATAAGCACAAAAAATTCCAGGAAGGTTTTTCTGTCATTACTGATGTTCATAATGTAGTAAGATTGATGGATTGCACTAAAATCCTCGCTGTGGCGATGGCACATTTTGAAATGCGTTGGAAGAGGAAATGGCTGTAGTGCAGAGGTATGCAAGAATATTTAAAGATGTTTTGGTGAAATGTGCTGGATTTAGAAGGGATATGGGATCTTAGGATGAAACGTAAGATTAAACAAATTGTAATAAATTGTGAGATCAAAATTTGTTACTGAGCTGTAAAAAGATGGCATTTTTGCAAATGCATCCCTTTTATAGTTT
The DNA here is from genome assembly GCA_027574665.1 of Rhynochetos jubatus. Classification (NCBI taxonomy): domain Eukaryota; kingdom Metazoa; phylum Chordata; class Aves; order Eurypygiformes; family Rhynochetidae; genus Rhynochetos; species Rhynochetos jubatus. Next base: position 38,166,001 of record CM050654.1, on the reverse strand, counting down.
AACTTTTTAATTTTTTAATAAAAGATGTAGTTGTGGATGGTCTTTGGGAAAACCTTAGTGGTTCTCTAACACACAAAAGCCTTTACAGGAGGTAATTAAAGGCCTTGTCAGTAAATTCTAAAAATGGGGTTGCTTAGAAGTACTTACAGTGAATATCATATGTGCAGATATTTTTGTAGAAGGAAAATTAGTTTTCATATCTAATTTGTATCTAAAAATGAGAGGGGAACAAAGCACAGGATCAAAGTAAATAAGCTTTTAGATCATGCAGTATGTTGTTGGCAAATGCAACATTCCTCAATATTATTTGTCTCCATATATTAATTAACACGTTTGTGGAATATGTGCATGTAACCCTAAAAAAAATTCCCAGAATTGACCACTATACCACTGTCCAGTTTGCCTTTTTTTAATCACTAAAAGCAGAGAAAATCATGTCTGTACAAAGATAGAAGGCACAGATACTACATCCCAGCAACCATCCCTCCCAAAACTAACCTGCCACGTTCATCTGAGAAACAGCACTTCACCTTGAAAACTATTTCTTGGTCTTGAGCACTGACACTCAGTCCAGCTGCCTTGTGTGGTCAACAAGATCAAACTATCAGGGACTTCCGTGCAGAAGGTCACACAAGGCTATCAAGATGCCTTTAGCCAAATCTGAACAAAAACAGCAAATCAAACCTCTGAATTCTCTATCGAAAACTTTAATTTCTGCCTCCAAGATCATGTCTGCTCTACCTTATTTTTTCCAAGAACGTATCAACCTTCCTTTCAAATCAATTTGCCTATACCAGCTTCTTTGGGAGGTCTGCAAATTGTCAGAAATCTCCTAAATTCCAGTCTAAATTTATTCATGAACAATTTATAGCCCCTCAGTCTTGTACGAGTGTCAGCTTTTAAAGTTAAATAATTCTTCTCCCTCCCTGCTGTTTACTTCGAAATGTACCTATAAAGAATAATTGTATCCCCTCTCAGATTTCATTTTGCTAACCTAAACAGACCAAGTTCTTTTTAATTTCCTCCTCCTTAATCATCCTATCAGGACACAGCTGTGGGTTTTCAAACCAAGGTATGTAGACTGGTAAACAGCAATTCTGCATTGAATCCTGCTAATGCTTTGTGTTGAGGTCTTGTCTCTGCTTAAAACTTACCTGCATGAATTCTCTATTAATAAATTATGCAAATAAGAGAATGTACTTGCAAGTTAATTAAAACCCCCTCATTTCTTATCAGAGTCAGGAATTAGCCATTTGCTGACAATGCCTTGGTTTGACTGTCTAATTGCTTGGGTTGGACTCAAGCCTTTACATCAAACATGCAAAAGCCTCTGAGAACCCTGGTTTCTCTAACTTAATTCTATTGTTATGTTTTCAAGAAAGAGGCCTCTTCACTGTAGCGATGCAATTTTTAGGTTGAATCCTAAGCAGGCTTCTTGCTGTAAACAGAGTAAAACTCATATTCTGTCATCCTTAATTTCATCAACCGTGGCATAAGACAAGTACTTCAGCATGTGCTGAGATCTGCAAACTCCCGGTTTCACCTACATGTTACTCATTTTGCAGTTGAGGCTCCTGTTGACCCCTTGCCTGGTTCATCAAATTAATTTAAATAAAGTTTTTTGCTAATTGGGTGATGAGCCAACATTCACCGTAGTCCTTTCTTTATCCTCTGGGATTTTCACCCAGTGCAAGGAAACTCATTGTTTATGTTGTTCCAGATAGTATAAATATTTGTGAATTAGTATTAAAATCTTGGATGTCAAGTACAGTGCATAATAATCAGAAATGCAAAAAACCAGACTCATAAATCTCCTTTCGTGATCTCATTTTGTGATCATTAGGTGACCTGCCAGCCAGCCAGACGGCCATTCAGCGTCCTTATAATTTTCTGTCTGCTCCTGACAGACCAAACGGGTAAGAGGCAAGTCTCTTCAGCAGCAGTGTGCGCTCCGTTCCCAGGTCTGCTTGCCATGACCTGCCCAACCTCTCCGCCACCGTAGCTATACATTTGGTAAATTACAGTTATCTGTCCCCTGGCAGGGACTGGGCATCTTGGTCATTAAGAATTATAAAGAGCAGAGGAATATTACAGGCAGTTGGTAGGAGAGCTCAGATGATAACTCATGGTCTCTTCGTCTGGACCGCGGTGCTCTTTGTGCCGAAGTCGAGGGTGTTGTGGCGAGTGGCTCTCAGAGCAAAAGTGTGGCATTCATCAGTGTCTGCAGAAGCACACTGCAGAGCTACAGAATTCATGGCACTCCCCCAGGGGGCACGGCAGGTCTATATATAAGTGTCTTTAGACTTCCAGCTCTGTGCTTTAACCTCTGGCCGTGCGTCTTCTCAGGGCTCTGTGCTGAGTGTTTGAATGAGTCATCTCTGGGGTAAGAAATGTGAGTTGGTACCTCCTCCGGACCGGGTCAGGCTTGGTGGCGGGAGGCATGATTGACCGCTGGCCCTGTGCACAGGGCTGTGGGATCTCGGAGCTTGGGTAGGAGCAAACCTGGCTGTGGACAGCCACAAGGTCACCCATGGCTGGGGATAGTGGGTGGCTGAGTAAAGAGGTGGTGCAGACACAGTACTGTCTGGCTGAGTGAGTGAGACTGATTCTTCTTTTTCTCTGTGACACAGTACTGTCTTGCTGAGTGAGTGAGACTGATTCTTCTTTTTCTCTGTTAGAGATGGTAAGTGAAACGCTCCTTTGGATTCATGCTCTTACCGATAGAAAAGTCTCATGAAATTGTATGTGTTTTTTCAAAAGCTAAATGCTACTTCATCAGAAATAAAATTTAAGCACTTCATATTGGACCGATACGTCTCCATTCCGGTCCTATAACAGTGAGAGGCCACAGAGAATTATGCTCCCAAACTGTCTGCTGTTGTGAGCAGAGATGTTTTCAGCATCAAATCAGCGTTCCTTCTCTGCCGTGCTTGGACACCAGTGGCCACTTCTGTGCCTTCCCCCATCCTCTCTGCTGTGCCCAGCACTGGCGGAAGGATGCTCACTAATTTCACTAGGCTTCAGTTCTTCTCCTAAAGGATCAGAAAGCAGCCACTTGACTGTAATTCCTTTGTAATAGATGTTATGAAGAAATTGAATCCACTCTTGATTATGAAATTCCCCCCTTAGTCACAATTCACTAGGCTGAACAGAAGATGCAAGTGAGAGCGATTTCTAAAACAGTGGGTTTATATTTTGATTAAGCTAATCGTGCAGTACATGCCTCAGAAATCCCCAGATGAGACATTTAAGAAGGGTGAATTTCATATAGGATAATCAAACTAGCTTAGGAATGCACACCTTGGTGAAATCACACCTGGAAAGAGCTGGTGGATTTTTAAGATTGGAAGTTGTACTTCTTCCATCTTCCGGGTATCGACAGAGCAGTTCTGCTCCTGGGATGTTCTGTGTGCTCTTAATGGCATGTTGCTGGAGAGGCTGCGGGTGTCTCTGGATGTCAATATTATTTTCCCGCATCTCATCAAGCTGCATGTGAACATCTTCCTCAGGGTTTCTGAGAAGTTGCCTGTTCAGGGGTACCTGCTTTTCCACAAGATGCAGAAAACTTGACATTTGAAGACATTAGATGTCATGCCGTTTGCTGTAAATGCAGGTTAGAAGGGTGTTACAGAAAAACGCAGGGGATCAGGTGTTGGTTGAGGAGAGGCAGTTAGCAAGTTCCCTCTAAGAACACGTGCGTGAAGGTAAGATATGTAAGAGATGGAGAATCGCCTTCTTCCAGACTAGCCCAAGAGGCTACCCAGCTTGATGGATTTGATGGATGGTTCTGTTCTCTGTCATATATATGACATCTTTATGTGTGCAGGATAAGAGAATATCTATTGTAAGTAAAGATGATGTTATTTACTTAAAAACAGTAAAAGGTAGATTTCCCCCCTGCCCTCCCCAGATCATAACTGCAGTCGCTTGCAAAAGGCAAGCTGGAACTAACTCCCCACAGATGCGTGTAGATGAACGTGTGATTTATACCTCTGAAGGCTGCATTGTGAAACTGAGATTGGAAAAAATCTACAGAAAAGCGTACATGCGTTAAGTGCCAAAGCCTTCAGTCTGAAAGCAGCCTTTGGAAATACTTTTTTGAAAGATCGTATCGACAGGCTGAGTTCTAAGCACAGTTACACTGATTATACAGAATTATAGTCTCCTTTGGCCTTAAATGCGCCGCTATTAGGTGGCTTTTTAGTCAGGTGTTATGTGAGTCTCAGAGAATGACAACCAATATACTGGAGCAGTTAGGTTTTCTTTTCTATTATTAGTGGCAATGTTCTCCTGAATATTGAAAGAAGTGTGCATTTTTCTCTGAATACCTCGTGGATGAAAGACATCAGAAAGCAGGGACTGGAGTGTCTGGAAGAACACATCCTGACAGCACAGGAAAATGGGGTCACCAAATACCAACTATTCATCTTTAAGGGGTTCTCCTACTACCCATATGCTCTCATTGTCTCTTTTGCCACCGCGTATGTCTTTAGTTATATATCATTGCCTGCAAGGCTGATTCAATTTTTCTTAAATCTGTTCTCCACTTTTTTCTGGCTGCTCTGTAGAGCTCCTGCCACAATCAGCACTTCACACTTGGGTCCTTTCCTCACGCCCGCCTCTGTTGTAGTATTTACAGCATCTTGAATAATGTTTGCGTGCTGTAGATGCTGACTGTGGCGCTGATCATCATCATTTCGCTGTCATGGTGTGCGGCTTTAACCTTTTGTTGTACCCATCTGTCGTCTCTCCCTCACCTTATGCTTTGGTTATGAAATTGTTGTTGTGGGGATCGTCTGACTGGGATCGCTGTATGTACAGCACTTGGCATACTCCATTCCTAATCCCAAACCAGAGCTTTTCATTGTTGCTGCGATACAAGTACACTGACAAGGTCAGGCCAGCTGCTATAAACATTAAAGCTACCTTTTGACTGTCTTTATGCCAGTGCCCTTCACATACAGGGAGAAACACTTTGTGTGCCCTCAGTTGCCCTCCATGTATCTCTGGTGCCTCAGCACTGTGGGCTTCACCCACTTCTCCCTCCCATTTGGGTTATTCCTGTATCTTATTCCTGGTACCATATGTTGCACAGCGGTATCTCCAAGCCAGGGAGCGTTGCTGGGGTGTGGGGTGTTTCCCACGTGGCTCAGGAAACTCCTAGGGTACTGCTTTGGGGTCCTTGTCCCAACTCTTCCACACCTTTGGGAAGCCCCATGGAGGTGTCTTGGACAGGCGCAGCTGTGATGAGGGATAGTCCTCATGCCAGTGATCATGGGTGAAGAATTCCTTTCTTTTGTGCATCTGGGAGTGCCTAGCAACTGTTTTCCCCTGGGCTCTGAAGAATATTTTGCAGGCTACCGTAATTTAAAAGGTTAGGTGAAATGGCTGGTGAATTTAAAACTGATAGCATTGTCTCCTGTAATTTCTTTATGCTTGTTAATGAGCCTTCATCTCCTGTTCGTATTAGGGGGGTAAACCAGTAGTGGAAGTTGAGACACATAGAAGGGCTTTGACAAAAGCCAGTCTTCCATGAAATAGAATCTCAACTTTAAGGAAAAAATGACCCACTAATATATTACATTCCAAAATAGGTCTTCAAATAATGCATGAAGTGTGATTTACATAAAAACACGTCTCGTTCTGCAGCCAGCCAGGATCCCTTTCAGAAAGACAAATGAGGAGTATCCCCACTTGCAATCTTAGTGGAGAAAACGGATAATTTTCCTGTGTCCCCCATTCTGATGAAATTGTTTTCCTATGCTTGGGCTGTTGACAGTCCAGTGCAGAGGATGCTTGGGAATATTGGAGTCCAGATAGCTGTATACATCTCCCCTGTACTGCAGAAAGTGCTGTGCACCTTTTGATGTGTGTAGTCACTGGTGTGGACGAAGGGTGGTCACGTGCAGGACAACTCTGAGCCCTTAGAGAAAAGAACAGGAGACTTTTTCCCTACGGGAATATTGTAGACAGCAATACCGATTGTGATTAGGGTTTGCAGGGGAACACCCGTTGCCGGATTAATCACCCTTCTTCCCTGTTCTGTGAAGAACTCCGCCTGCCTTAAACCTGGCGTGTTTTCACTCAGCGTGTACCCGGGTTTGGGAGCTCTGCACTGGAGCTGTGCACACAGGTGGGCTCTGGGGGAGCTTATCTTATCAGGCCTCCCCCTGGGCTCTGTAATGTGTAAATGGCACCGATTCCCTCAAATCTCTGCTCCTAGCCAGGTTCCAGCAAGTCTCTATTGGTTGATTACGCTCGTTCTCTAGAAAACAGCAGTTTTGGTAATACTGTGCACCCATAACATATGTTAGTTAGGGAAAGATTAAGTAAAGAAATCAATAAAACTAAATTTCCTTTATTTTTCTTCATAATTCTGCTTTGTGGGGGTAAGATGCTTTTAGAAAGAGGAGGGACAGCAGCTTCAACTCTGAAACACAGATGAAACCTCAAATGAATTAGTATTCTGTCTTGGTATCAGGGATTTTTTAATCCTTCCTTAGCCTAACATCTCCCCAAAACAGTCTTATGAGAAAAGCAAACCAGGAAAAAAGGAGCTTATAACAGCAACTTACAGGTTTTCTTGAAGGTTAATTAATTGCATTTAATTGTGAAGTACTGTAGCAATGAACAGTAGCTTTGAATTTGATAATGAAAACCAAAAAAAGAAAAATAAAGAAACAAGGAAAAACCCATATGGAACAATCCGGAGCTTGCAGATGTGTTTTTTTCCTCCCCTTTTGGTAGGTTCAGTTTGCAAACCTAATGCAGACAATTTACAAACATAATTACAGTGGAGAATTAATTTAGGGGCTGTGCGGCGTGGTGGAAAGAACAAAATGTTTTCATTAGGAAAGTCGAGGCCAGCAATTCTGTGAAGGACTTGGTGAGCAAGACCGTACCCATGCGCTTCATAGGAAAAGGATGAGTTTAGATAAGTTTGTCCCTGGATTTTGGGTCATTTCTACTTAGATTAAAACAGATAGTGAATCAGTAGTAAAAAGAATGCAAGACTTGGGGGTTTTTTTTGCCTTCAGTTGCGCCAGGGAAAACATCTTCTCAGAAAATGAGCTGGCTGGTTTGGGTGCTTCCCCAGAAGGGTGTGCGCCATGGAGTACTGAAACAGGACTGGGATAGTCACTGTCTCCATCTTGCCTTTCTCTTTCCAGTTCAGTGCTCTGAGAGAGACTTGTTTATTAGCGTGAAGGTAGATCCAAGAAGTTCCAACCAAAGCTGTGTGGGCAAGTGTTGGGAGACAGTTTCTAACGCAGAGCTCACCAGCGTACAGGGGATGGAGACGGTGGGAGATGAAAGGGTTTGTTCAAGGCCAAGGTCAGTGGCAGAGTATTGCTGTGCCCTTCCTTGTCTCATCTCCCTCAGCCTCTTGCCTACCATAATGGCCATGTGTGAGCCGGGGCTTCAGCTGAAAACCCCTACCAGGTACCTTGACAGCGTGTGGCCGGGATCTCTGCGTCGCTGTCACACGTCCGGGGGGGCTGTGGGGCCCGTGAGGAGCAGGCTCTGGCGGTGATGAGTCACAGGAATTCACGGCGCAACCTCCCCTCTTACTTTGGCCCAAAACACGAGTCTTGCCGTGCAGGGGAATTCATTTCGCTTGCTTTCTCATCTGCTGAACTAATAGGGTCAGATCAGTGGGGAAAGCAAAAATTACTTTCAAGTTTCCCAACTCCCTGAGAAGGCTGCTCTCTGTATATGATGTGGTTACAGCTCCCAAACTGATGTATTTATTTCACAGCCGTAGCTCTGAGTGCACCGAGCAGAGTTAGACAACAAAAAAAATTTACAGAAAGAGATTCTTACTTAGAAAACCTAAAGCTAAAATAACAGTGTGCAGGTACACTTGGAGTTATGTGAGACAGAGCTGGTAATGTTTGTTCATAACGGACTCATCCTGTCATAATAAAGGATCCCTTGAGCCATCTCAAAGCCTTATTTCAAAATTTATTGTGCTATTTAGCATATACAAGGTTAAGAAAATCAACACCACAGCCAGATGGCTGGGGAATTGTACCATCCTGTTGCTGTCTTCCCTATTGCCAATAAATTTGGTGGCCAAGGCAGGGCACCAGATGCAAGGTGCTGCCAAGGGGGCCAGCTGTGGGAGTGAGCGCTTGGAGCTCCTCTGCTCTGCTCCCGGTCCTTGAGGACTAGCTTTGTGGTTTGCCTGGATAATCTCGATCACATACAAAGTTACTGCTGCGAGAGGAGAGCACAACAGGGATGGGATCAGAGGAGTCGGCACTTTATCCACCCGTTAAAGGGGGAGAAATATTACCAGTGCCGTAAGGTTGTTAGGAAATGAATTAGATAAAGAAGAAAAGTCATATTCAATTAAATCATGCCCTTTTTCTCTTCTAGACAATGTGACACCAAGGCTATGCTTCACAGTTTATGGATTTGTATAGAAATTGGTGCTAATAGTTCAATTTTGTGTAATTATTGTGCTGGTAGCATTGAAAATGAAGAATCTGAGTAGAGGGAGGAAGAGACAATACTTCTATAAATAGTTAATATCCAGAGGAGGTAGATGGGGTAAAATTATATTTAGAGATTAAACTGGCAGCAAAGAACCTCTGTGCTCTAATTCCAGTTCCAACAAGGAGTTTCTGTCCATCATGAGGTGTCACTAAAGCTCTCCAGGTTTGGGCTATTTTTTTTTAAATCTTTTACATGAAGATAATACCTTGCTATCTCACTGGGGCTTTGTGACAATTCATGTCTGTATAATGCTTTGAAGCAGAGCTTGTAAAGTGCTAAGTATTATTAAGATGAGATGAGGAGAATCTCTTATCTCAAACATCAAGTTCTTCAGGGATGGGGAAGGAGGCAGTGATCTATTATCCATAATACTTCTCTTCAGGCTAAGTTTGATCAGCCTTAGTGTGATTCAACAAAACCCTGTTCAACTATGGACAAATGGACATCTCTATTATAAGTGATGAAATGGAAAGCTGTATAAAGGGAGAAATCGCCCAATACCGTCTTTGATCATAATCTATCTGTGCCTCAAAGGAGAAGATAATAATACAAACATGTTTGCAGGAGAAAGCCAAAAATAACTCCTCCTGTTGTTCTTGCCTGCATAAAGCCATCAGGAATGTATACAGGCAGTTGTTGTTGTTGTCGGCGTTGTGCGTTGTTGCCGTGCCAGTTAAAAGGCTGCCAAGCTGCTCTCTATAGGGCCATATTCCAGCAGTGCGATCCCTCTTTGCAAAATTTTTAAAGCACTTAAGCATCTTTCAAAAAAAGGAAATGAAGAATTATGATAAAACTGTCACTAGGTAATGATAAACACCCGCTAGACCATCTCTGGGCTAGTTTAAAATAAATAAACAAAGCCATGTTATCAGGCAAAAGCTTATGGCAGAGAAAAAGATGGGACAGAAGCAGCTATGGGGGCAGATGGAAGCAGGATGGATGTAGATAAGTTTTAAGCAGTAGCACAGATTCTCATCAAGTCTTTGAGAAAGAACAGGAGGGAGCAATTTTGCATGTAAAAATGCTCTTATTTATCAATAACCATGTTATGAAACAGCCCAGACACAATAACATTCAGAGGCTGTGCTTTGCTCTTGCAGCAGTTTGAGCTTTTGGACGTTATTTCAAGGTCACACGTCACTGTTGCCCCTGTTGTCAATCAAATAAGAAGCACCTCGCTTGCTCCTCCTCGCTCTTTCTGCCTGATACTCCATTCTGCATCCCCGTGCGCAGGGTCAGCCTTTGCAGCCTTAATGCCTTTTACTTAAAGGATGTCTTTTACTTAAAGGATACTGTAGTTCAATAAAATAAATAAGACTTTGAGTTCTTCTGATTTGCAAATCTTTGAGTATTATGCTTTCCTTTTAAGAAAGAGTTTCCTTTAAGTAGAAGGCTGGGAAATGAATGCAGATTCCTAAACTATCTGTTATTCATTTGTTTTCCCTGTGGATCTGCAGCACCTTTCTGTGAGACATCACACTTGATGAATATTGACACAGAAATAATGACTGCCCATTGCTACAGTGCCACGTGCGTTATCTGTGGGAACCAATGCCTTCATTACTTAATAAAAATAAACTAATAAAATCTGTTATATCCATTTGCAAGGTGACCTATAAATTGTCCTATAAATTCTTATGTTAAATAATCGTGTACTTCAAAGAATGAATGTCCTGATTGGAACAGAGATTTTAGAGTATTTGCGCTCCCCAAAGACATATTTCAACCAATTTTCATTAATGATTAATCATGACATACTGGTTATAGAAGGTTAACAAGAACATAACAAGTATAACGCTCCCAGAATTACAAGCTTTGAGTTAATATGACACGATATGTTGGTATTCTTTGCTGCTTTTATCTGCTCTGGCCACTACTTGGGATGGGGATAAATAATGGACAAGTGTTTGTTCTATGTCCTTTCCTGCTGTGTGTCTCTTTCTTCCCAAAGACGTTTCTCCGTGTCTCTAATGGTGGACTCAGGTATGTGTTCACTTGTGAATCTTTATATATAGGAATAAAATATAGATAGGAAGTATATGGTGGGAAATGCTAGTAGGAGCATCTTTATTGGAGTTTTTACTTTTAAAGGTTTCATCTATTCTCTTCAGAACTATCCATCTCTGTGAGAGATTGCATTTTTGTACTTCCTACCAGCATAATATTCCAGGACTGTCCTAATTGTGTGCATCAGGTTTTGCCGTGCAGCCTGTGAGCCCCTCCGTGCTCACTAAGTAATCCGTTCAGGGTAGCTAGGATGCTCCTTGTTATTGATGTATTGTTTTTTCAATATGCACTTTGGAAATTTCAACATACTAGAAGGTAAAATTGCAGACCATAGAAGCTCTTAAAAGTCAGATTTTGCCAACCACAGACAAGTATATAAGGCTAATGAAAGAAGAGTAATGGTATCTCAACTCTCACAGTGCTTTATATTAATTGGTCTCAAATGCTGACTGCTGGCAACTGTTCCACAGTCAAAGCATAATGGACTTGAGAAGCCAAACTTGCGTTCCTGCAATGTAGCAATTTTTTATCACGCAGTCAAAATAATTGTGGAGGACATCTAAGTGCCTCTGCCTGCCCGATGTGGTTTGGGAGGTCTGCAGGATGAGCAGCCTTCCTCCAAGGTCAAGAAGAGCAGGACATGTGTATCAGTTACTCTGCAGACCAGCTTTGGTGGTCTGGAAAACCAGTGTCAGGTTAGTGCAGCTGGAGAGGTGACTGCTTCTGCAGGAGGTCAAAGGCTTCATTTTCTCCTAGTCCTCACCTTGGGTACTTTCCTGACCTGTGCAAGGGTGTAACAGCACCAGCCCAGGCGTCTCTCTGGTTTGGTACCTGGCAGTCATTGACATCTACACGAGCAAGTTTTGAGAGCATGAATTCTCGTGTTGGCATGTGGTAGGGCGAGAAAACATTAAATTCTTGGGAAGGTTTTAGTATTTGAAATCCGGAGCTGCCAAAGTTCAGGGGAAAGACAAGAGGATAGACTGATGCTTTTTGCCAGGCAGGTAGACGAAGGAAAACCAGGTCCAGCTGGTACAGCATTGGCTTGCTGTTTTGTGATTTAAAGCTGAGCATGAGTGCTTATTTTCATACAGTGACTTCAAATATCTCCAACAGGAAAAACAACTATAGTCTGTTTTACATTTTTGGGGGGCAAGAAGAGTGTTCATGTTAAGAACATTTTTATTCCACTAAAATTAAAGCCTGTGTTACATTTATACAAACACAAGATAATACAAACATATATATCAAATCTAAATAGCAACAAACAACAAATAATGCGTTTGATTTAGTACTATTAATAAAATGATTGTATAAAATATGTTAACAATTTACATAGTTACTTACACTTAAAATAGCTCTTACCACATTTCCAGATGAACTTGGCAGAGCTGCAGGGTACAGAAAAAGAAGGTCCAGTATCCCAGCCCTTCTGCTGGCTGTTGAAGTAATTTGTCTCAATTTACCACCGTAGTCATAGATTATACTCACACAAAATATATTAGTTCAAAAACTGGAGCAGACGAATGGAGTTAAAATTCTAGACTTTAGCTACTCAAAATATATTGTCTGTCTTTTTCAGAAGAAAAAGATATATTAAAGACAGGGAAACATTGGTTATCTAGTGTAGGAGATTAAAAAATGTTGGGAGACGAGGAGGGAAAAAGGCATCCTTGCACACAGAGTCTGAGAGAGCAACAGTTTGGCTTTATTTGCTTCCTTTTTCTAAGATTGTTTCCAGGTTTTCACAAGTCTTCATTAACCCAAGGTGTTTTATCTTGTGTTGTACAACTTGGCCTACTTTTATTCGTTTGGTTTACCCTGAAACGTATGTTCTCCTACCTATACAAACAAAACGAGTATGCAGAAATGGAAAGGATATGATGGCACATTATAAGGCGTCTCCCTTGCCTTCTTGACTGCTTCCTAGCTCAAAGTGGTTTTGTCTTTTGTCTGTAGAGGCACATTTGCAGGTTTTCTGCATATGAAGCCTCAGGAGTTTTTAAGAGCCGCTAATGGACAAGTTAAAAATACACAAGCTTGGGGGAGTGTTCTGTTTATGAAACAGGTTTCCAGCATTTCCCTTCGTTCCTGGGAAGTGTTAGGATATTACAAGTGTGTGTGTTGCAGAAAGCTGATATTTACTTGTAGCCCAGTGCTGTGGAAATGATAATGAATGAGCAATGATAGCTTCTGTCTAAAAGATGAGGAGAAAAGTGTCGAGAAGTATGAGGCTTTAAGAAACAAAACTTCATTTTATTGGATGTGTGGGGTTAGCACTGGAAAATAAAGGAGAAATTCGTAATTGCAATATATCACATTAGAATCTTGCTTCTCCCTGCAGTGTCAGCTGCCGTAACTGGGTGGGTTACCTACTAAAATGACTAAATGCCGCGTTTTGGAGGTGCCAGCAGTGGGGAGCTGGGGTGGTCACCGTGGGCCCACTGCGAGGTTTGGGAGACTGGCTGCAGTATCCCCAGCACAGCTCAGTGACATTTGAGCCCTTTGACAAATGTCCGCAGTGACTCATTGCTCCAGTGCAATGCGAGCGTTTAATAACACTGCACCAACACTTTGGGAAGATGTACAGGCTCAGAGGGGGCTTGCGCAGCATTGCTTGTGGCAGGCTTTCACCCGTAAAAATCATCCCCTTGACATCGGGAGAGGTGTCTGTGTTAATCAGCTCGTGCTCATCTTTATGAACAAGTTCGACATAGCTGCAGGCTCAAGGTTCAAGGTGTGGTTTCAATCAAAATGTAGACCACTGTCATTTCTGTGGCCAGATTTGCACCCTGTGCTGTGACAGAGGAGCTGTCTCTACCTGTGGCACGGAGCATTCATAAAAGACCTCAAAACATCCCGCAGACCAAGGCAGAATGAATTGTGGCTCCTGCAGAACTAGCCAAAAGATGGATTGAGATAGTCCTGTGCTTTTTACCATGCCCTGTGTAGCCAGACCGTCGCCCTTAAACATGCTGGGTGGGTCTCAGGTTTACCTGAAATTTAAGTGTCCCCATAAATAACAGAAGACTATTGCAATAATTATATTTTTAAATATTGATTTGTTTTTTCTCCAAAAGCACTTAAAGATTTTCTTTAAAGTTGCTAGAAAACGTATGTAACGTTATTTTTGTTTATACTAACAGTAAATAAGCTCACATGCAAATTAGCTCTGAAATGATCTGAGCATTCCTAGAGTGCTTCATGTTATTTTACCTAAAATACATAGATGAAACAAAGAGTGAATGTTCCTTCCTTTTGTATTTAAACAGAAACCAGGTAGGCTTCCACATTAGGCAGCACAAATTAGAATTCTAGCAGAGCAATGGAGATCAGCTTGCTCAACCCAACTGAAATGTTGTCATTTTCAATAATTTTTCTTATTCTGCATGAAGAAAATTATGTCAAAGTCTCAAAAAATTAAGTGAAATTGCAGTTGCATAATGAAGCTAAGCTCTTTATGGCTGGTAATAGAGGAGCAAGAATTTAGAGTTTAGTAAATTCATAGTGGTTCAGAAATGTTATGACAGAAAGAGGGCAATGCAGATACAATAACAGAAGAAACTTCCATCCTATGACTTCATGCTTCCTATGAGCAGATTGCAAGTTCTGGCTCAATCTGTAGCAGAAAACATATCTATTTTTCATTTTTGCAATTATCAGAAAGGTCAGAGGTTCCTATTTCTGTCAATTTTGCTGGAGGAATTTGCCGAAATTGTTGAGAAGCTAATCCCTAAGTGTTTCTATGAATCGTGTGCACATACATGCATCCCGTACTTCACTCAGTAAACTGCCTCAGCCCGATTCATAGTGACAAGACCTTCCATGCCAAGAAGGACCAGCTCACAGCATTTCCATGGCTCACCCTGTGTCCCTTCACAAGTCCTGGACTCCTCCTCTGCCATCTAACTCACCTGCCTCCCACGCATGCCGCAGCCTAATTGAGCCGCAGACTGAAATACTGTGCAGTGTGACTCGTGCAGTCATTCCATCCCTTGTGGTTCAGAATTGGGCTGGAAGGAATAAAGAGAATAACGTTAATGGACCATTTCAACAACAGGTTATATGTAAGTTTGATTGTGACAAAGTTGTGGGCTGTGAGGTACCACTCACCATGTTAATTTATTTGTTTTGATTTGCTTATGCATAATCTTGTCAAAGTGATTTTTCCCCCCGTCCTGTAAGGCTGTTGTAGGTATGGGAGCTTCAAAGCCAATTTCATGTATGCCATCTATACCAGTAGCTCTTTCACAAAGGAGAAAATGAAAACAAATGAAAGCATCCTTCAAAGACGGTGTTTCTTCTTCATCGAGATCACTGGCTGTGTGACGCAAGGGATGATTTCTGAGATAATAGTCACAGGGAACAGCGAGAGCTTTGATATCGAACGTGTACGGGCTACGGTGATTCTAACACTGCAAGTGCAACAGAAGCCATGTACTTGGATTGTTCTGTGTTTTTCTAAATTAAGGACTCATTATACTAATAAGCAAAACAGCTGCATGGGAAAAGGTGTCCTGTAATGAATGTGGAAGGCTCTGTTGTACATAACAGCAGAGCATTTGAAATGATCTTCAGCTTTCCCTTTGTGGATGCTCAGCTGCTTAGTGTCAGGCATTTTAATACTCACAAAACAAAGCGTAGTGCCTGCTGCCTTGGCATTTAGGAGACATGCAGCATGACTGAAGGTTTTGTATTTCTTACTTTTGTCTTAGCCAGTTCCTAGGTGAACCGTGGTTATCACAACTTGGGGACTGCTCTGCTTTGCCTCAAGTATTGTCAGTCCCCACTGCACCTGCTGAGTGGCCATCAGCCACCCCATCCATCTCCACCCTTTTTTTTCTGCAAGCTCTACAGAGGTCAGACAGCAGCTCCCAGATCCTCCCTCTGAGCAGAGAACAATGGGTTGCCATAAGCATAAAGAGCACAGATGGTTTAGTTCTTAACATCTCAAGAACTTTCATTTTTAAGTTCATTTGGGGCTAATGACAGAAAAGACAATTAACCTTCAGTCATCAAAAAAGTTTCCCTAAATAGCTGCACTACAGATACAAGTTCAGGACAAGTAGGAAGACGAAATCTGCTTCACCTCTTTTGGTCCAAAAAGCATGCATATTAGTCCTGAATGCAATCGCAGTATTTTTCATGTGCCCAGGCCTCTAGATGGATGTAAGCTGTGGGATTTTATTGTTCCAAGGCACAGAGCATCTGCATGCAGCCTCCAGCAAGAAGGCAATATCATCTTTAGTTGCAGAGCACCCATCCCCAGACTGGAATACTCAAGTGCAGCATTGTTGATAGTCATTTCTCTTTTCCTTCTTTCTTTGTGCAGGTTCAAACAGTATTTACCGCTTCTCTAAAACGGGGTGCTTGTAGGAAATCTAAACCTCTGCTATGTTTTCTGCAGAGCATAAAACAACATCTGCAACAAACTTCTTCAACGTTACCTGCTTGAAAGCCTGGAAACAAGTCAGCCTCAGGGCTAACACCACAATCTCTCTCCGTTCCTCCCACCTGAAAATGTCTCCATGTCTCTTCCTTCTGAGTGGTCCCTAGTAGAGCTGCTCCCAGGGGTTGCTTTTTCAGGTTAATTTTCAGCTGATGTCAGCTGGCGGCTTCATAAGAAACAGCACAGGTGTTCTGGGACTTAACCCCAAACAGGCAGGCAACCAGAGAGAAAAACAGGAGGCCATGGCACGAGATGATGTTCCCCATCCAGAGCGTTTAATCACGCTACGTCTGACAGTCCTTTTCTTCCTTGCCTTCAAGGCCAGGCTGGATGAGGCTCGGAGCAACCTGGTCTAGTGGAAGGTGACCCTGCCCACGGCAGGGGGGTTGGAACTAGATGATCTTTAAGGTCCCTTCCAACCCAAACCATTCCGTGATTCTATGATTCTATAAACCACCCTGTCCCAAAGCCAGCCCCTCCTGTCCTGGCATGTGGGACCAGCGGAGCCCTCCACTCCCGCCATCGCTGCAGGGTGGCTGTGGTCCATCAAAATTAACGTGATATTTAAGCACCTGAGAGAGAAAAGTGGGAATGCTGTTAGAAACATGAATGCCAAATATGACGAGATATTTAAGAAACACATTACTTGCGAGCGGAAGGTGGCGCAGCCCTGCACGATGCAGATAAAAACTGGTACTAGCACCAAGCCCAGCTCAGAGCTTCTGAGTTGTGAAAAAGTTTTGTCTAATGGGGAAAAAAGCTGAAGCAATCAGTGCTGCAAAGTGCTGACTGGAAGAATAAACATTAAAGAGAGAAAGCAGACCAGAAGGCAAAAGCAATCAGGTTTGTAAAAGAGCAGATTCTGATTTTATCTTATGGAAATAAATGCAATAAAAGCTTTCTAACTGGAGTTGTATAGAGTTGCATATTTTTTTTATGCAATAGGAGAAAAATTGATGCTAGTGGTTGTTTTAATATTTTATGGAAATGCTTCAGCAAATAAATTGAAGTGTTTTTTATTTGCAAACAGAAGGTAAATGGGAGAACTGAAGCTTTTTGCTAAATATATTTTTTCTATTAGACGACTTCACCCTGTGGTTGGGTAGTTTTTGCAAATAGTTTTTAGATACCATTTTAGCATCACGAGCCAAGCCACCTCTGAACGCCCAGGACTGAAAGTGTTAGGGGCTAGAAATGCTCGCCTCTGTTTTACCGTAGCGCTGGACTTTGTAGCCATGAAAACTGATCCCATTAGTTCAGAAGAAGGGAAGCGTCAGACAGATCCAGTATTTTGCATTTTGGCTTTCGCTGTCTTGAAGTCACGTTGGCATCCTGATGATGTCACAGCCTCTGTGAGTGGGACCATCAATCTGACCTAATGGCCAGCATTCAAATCCTGTCTTGAAGTTGCTGATTGCAAGCCTGTAGTACGATGACACTGACGGCAAAACTGCAGCTCGTACAGACGTACACGGCTTTTCCTTTGGAAAGCAAGGGAGCCAGCACAATGCATTAAAGCAGTCATTTCCTCTTATCTGATGGGGGGGGGGGGGAATTAACCCAACTAAAAATAGTCAGGGCATTTTGCCCTGTGATCTTTCTTCATCCTATGGATCAATATGTCCAGAGCTTGATTCCCATACATAAATAGCTTTCATGGGCTAGATGACCTTGCTGTGGAATAGATGGATCTTTAATCAACAGACCCCTGGTACAGTAGTGTGAGTAGGGTGGAGGCTAACGTAGTTTATAAATAACTGATTCAATTAAATTCAAACCAAGATAAATCAGAAAATATTCCATTAAAACCTCAAGACTTCAACACTCATGGAGATGTCTTAGTGCCACGGGAAAACCTTTTTGATAGGAGCAGCACATTCCCAAAATCTGTCAGTTCTATTCAGTGACGATTGGGTATTTGGAGGGGAGGAGGTGGGGGAAGTACACCTTCCTTTCCTCATTTACCTCTGGCAGGTGGAAACTGGAGGGGCAGGAGGAGCGCACAGCAATTTATTATATTATTTCATGGCAATGAAATAAGAAACTTAGGGCTGGCTGTGAGACAAATCATCACACTAAATACCTTCGTTGTTTTAATGTGCGAGGAAGGTTTGCATGGTTTTTATCTACAAAATTAGTAATAATTGAGAACATCTCTTTCTTGTTGGAAAGTTGAGGGGTTGTCACCAGTACAGTGCTGGGCATGGTGTCCCAGATGAGTCTTCAGAATAACACATAGATTTACCTGCATGATTTTGTACTTTGGACACTTGGTTGTATGCTAGGAGGATTGTATTTATTTGTAAAGTTAAGAAAGAATTATTTGTTTTGAGATGATGTTACTAAAATGCAGGTTGTTACTAAAATAATTTTCTTCAGTACCATAATTCAAAAAGTTCATAGGGAGTGTGAAGTTTTCTATTTCAGAAACACTGAGAGCAGACAGGGTTAGCATGCTTGTGCATGTGTGCAACGTGATGCTACATACGGGGTACCTTCAGGAAAAAGGTATTTTTCCTTCCTCTCTGCCAGCCTGCACCAAGTTAATGCAGCCAGCGGCGAGGCAAGTAAAAAGCGTTTGGAGTGGGAAAAACCTGAGTGTAATAAATACAAAAACTCTGCAGCAAGTAATGTCAGACAGATTCACTTCTAAATTACATCTGGCGTATGCCAGGGCTGTTTTGTGAGAAAATATAACTGGTTGAAAGAGGATAATATACTTCACACATTCAGACAGCACCAAAGTATGCTGCAGAAATGGTCCAAGAGTCTGCAATTTTGCTGATACTCCAGCATTCAGCACTGTGTTGAGCCTTTGTGATGTCCATGCTGTTGGTGAGTCACAGACTCTTTGCAATTCTCCGTGCATGAGCCACCCTGCCCTGGGAAAGGGGACCGATAATTAACCCAGGCCATCAGGATGGCCAAATTCAGTCCAGTCTGACGGGTGTTCTGCCACACTTGATTTATTTAATTTCTGCCTTGGTTAATATCAGCTTTTATTAAAACTTCAGTTTATAGTTTTCATACTAGTTTTAAGCAAAGTTCAAGTAAAAGATGTAAAGAATTAGAATTAGGTGAAAGCCTTCATGTCCTGATTTGATTTCTGCCGACAGGAGAGTTGCAAAGGAGAAGAAACATCCATGGAAGTGCAGAATGCAAATAGCTCGGCACACAGCGAGTCCTGACACAAGCTGGGTGTTAATTTATTTAAAGCTCATGATATTGTAATGAATTCAGGGTTTGCTGGGCTTTGAGGAAGAAATTGTGCATATATCAGGTAGCAGTAGGATATAACGTTCGACCGGTTAGTCTGGCCTCATGCTGCTTCTTCCTTTGCGCTTTGAAAGCAGCGGCACAGCTCCTCAGGAGTAGGATCAAATCCTTGTAAAGCTGTGCCCTGGAAAGATGGAAAGAAGGAAAAAAGTCCCATTACTTTTCACTTTAGGTGAAACAACATCATTTCAATGTCGGACGTACGGCGTCTTTTCATTGAGGTGAATCACAAACTCGGAGGAGGAAAGACTGAGCCATTTAAATTTTATAGCCATATAAATTATAGATAGAAATCACTTCTGGAATAGGGTGAATTACAATTGCCATGTTCGCACCGACCATTCAAATGCCAGCTGATGGTTAAGTTTTGTGAGCTGGTGATCACTGGTAATAGTCTCTAGTAATAATTTTATTTAAATTTCAGTCGTGTCCAGAGCCTTTAATTGAGTTCAGATCCACCGTGGAAGTCACTGCACAAACACCTGATGAGAAACCTTCACAGCATTTCTGAGCAGGAGATAAGAATTGTTGTTATTCTTATTTGAGAGATTTAGAGAGATCGAGCAATTTGGGAAATGGCTCCCAGGAAGTCTTAGGCAGAGCACAGCACTGCTGTTAGTAAGCAAAGAAGAAATTCAGTTGATACTTTGGCGAATGCAACTTAACTGTTGTGCCGTTTAAAGCTGTTCCTATTCTGCCTCTGCTTTTTGGAAATGCTTGGTCTTACAGTTCAAGTCATGACAGACTTCTGTTTAAATTCTTTGGCAATTTTCTCTCATGGTTGCCCAGTTTCCTGTGTATCAGTCCATAACCACTGCTCAAAGGCAACTTTCTCTTGCTTAATATGCCTGTATTATGGCTGTTGTTCTAACGTTATCTTTGAGTTCAGTACATAAACTTTGAAATTTTCCACCCCAAGTCCATATAAGTAGAACAGGAGAATAATAAATATAACATCAAATTATGCATAGCTCAATAGCGTGTTGACCACTTTGATGTTCACCAAGTAAAATGGAGAAAAGCAATTTGTGTCTAAACAAGGGCAGCATTTTTACGTTGTGGAGGTCAGTGGAACACATTGTACTCATTAGATACACAGCAACCTCAGTAAGAAGTTGAATCCTAGATAAGCACAAGTAAACCTCTAATAGCTAGTCTGTGAATATATCAGCTGATTTGTAAAATGTAAATGTTTTATGAGCAATAGGGTTTTAAAGCTGATTTTGATTAATGAAATGCTATCTGCTTATTCCTTCAGCAGTCAGCCTACAAGCATCTAACCAACTAATTAGTCTGTTTAGGTAAAGTATTAAATCTGCCTTTTGTTTAAAAATAGGAAAAAGAAAAACAACTCAGACCTGCTCTGGAAGGTGGGTGCAGCGAGGAAAAAACTTTACTGGTGTGAATGACCTAGTTAGAAAAGTACAGTAGTTACATAAAACTTTTCAAGGCTTTGTAGTACTAAATCTAATGACTATTTCATTATCAGACGTGAAATTATTTCATGGAAGAAATGAGGGGAAACAAAACTTGCATCTTTCCATGTTGCAGACTTTTGCAGATTAAGGCAAAGATGGTCTTGTGCAATCAGGCAAGGACACAAATGTTACAGTCAGTTCAGTGGTCATTAAGATGGGCAAGTTCTGAAAGTCGAAGGAGTCTTATTATCATTTTATTTCACAGCCATGCCTCCGATGCCTGTGGTACGATCAGTTGTGAGTGCTGCAAACTATGGCATTTGTAAACTGGCTTCCTTAGCTGGTGTGCTGGAGAAGACACTTCCAACGAGCACCTGCCGAAAGCTGTTGGTGCAGATGTTTTCCATGTGGTACCACTGGTTTTGACGTTCATAATATTCTCAGTGGGAAGCATTAAAATGGATTTGGTGGATTTTTGTTATGGTTTTACCATTCTGCCTGGATTTGTGTTAACTTGGCTATCCCATTAAAACAAAAAGAGTACTTCCAAATACATTCAGGTCCAGCTTATTCCTCTCACAGGGATAGAGCCACAAGAGTGAAAACCACAGGAAATTAACACTGATGCCTGAATTGACAACCCATCCTGAGGTTGCATTGTTTTCATGCCCTGATTAATTAAAAACAAACAGGCTGAGGCAGAAAGGTAATACCACACTTTCATCCTACACCAATGACCATCAAATATGGTGACTGGACAGCAAAGACACTTTAAAAGGCAGCGAGATGACACATTCCCAGGGGTAAGAGAAGGGAGAGTGGCAGAGACAGTCTGGAGAAGACAAATGGAGGCTCATCTCATTCCAAAGAGCTCTTTAGTTTTCTGAATTAATATAATTAATTGCAATTGTTGCATTGCAATTCATGGTGATGTCTTCTCCACCAGAGCTTGTAATGAAGCCTGAGATTCGATGAGGCCAGATACCTGCATATTGCTGTTAATACAATCATTCCACGACACTCAAACAATGTTAGAGCTGTTAACGATTGGAGTGATAGCAATATTTTACTAAAGCCCAATGAAATTGTGCCTTCCCGTCTAACTGAAGTTTTCCTTGGGTCCAGCTTGAACAAATGTAAAAGCCCTGATTTGTCTATAGTCTGGGAAGATGGTACATCTGAGTGATAGCTCCACTGCTGCAGAAGGAAGGTTCAGTCCTTCATCAGTGGTAGAGGCTTTGTCGAGAAATTTCTGATTCCATTTCACATAGTCTCAAAAATAATAATATTTTTTTAAAGAATATCTATTTTCTGTGCTAACATTTCCTTCCCTTCAGATATATTTCAGATACATCTCTTTTCTTCTGCCTTCCCATTTCGCATTAGTTCTCACAATAACATACGTTGATTTTTCTTTACTGCTGGTGCCAAGATCATCCTGGCAGTACATCAGCTATTTCCCTTAGGAAATGCATTACTTCTTCCTGGAAGCATTATTTGCTTTGTTGCATTATTGCTAAGAGGAAAGTAGGAAAAAAATACTATATTTCCATTATATTTCTAAAACATTCTAAATTATCGGCTTCAGTAGATGTGTAGACAGCACAACAGAACAGTTAGAGTCAAACCCGTTTTCTCTTGTTTCAGAAATTTTCCATTATTGCACATCTTGATCATTTCTTTATGTGAAGAAACTTCAGCAAAAGAGTCACACAAAATCCCTCTGTTTCTCCATTTTGCGCGATCGGAAAGATTAGATACATAAACACCATTTCATCCTGAAACTGTAGTAATCCACATATTATTAATTTCTGTGTTTCCTCAATCCTACTTAGGATGACTTGGATAAAGATCCTCTGGCTGTTATTCAACACGCTTATCCTGCTAATATTTTCATGATTATCCCATTCTCTCTCTTTTGGATGAGAATTAGGATTTATTCATCCACTACTCTGGAACCTTCTCACCCTTTCAAATATCCCAGGGGGATCTTTCATAATTCAGTTACTGTTACTCCACAGCTCTAGCTGTGAAAGCTCAGGGAAAGCTGCTTAGCAAATAAGTGAGCTCACTTCAGGAAAAAAAATGCTGGATTCACCAGGCTTTTATGTTTGACAGATCAGTACCACATGTTGTTCTGCTGGGGTCTCCAGCTCCTTCGCTTCCTCGTAACATCTGCGTCAGCAAAAATGGGTTGTCAACCAAAAAGTGACATAAGCTTTGTGTCTTGCCCTTTGCTTCCCATCGATATATTTGTAAGGTCTTTTAGCGTGTTTCTGTTTTATTTCCTGCGAGATGCTTTTAGCACTTACCCCGGTTCCTACCCTACAACAGCTTTATGTCAGAAAAGGTTTATTAACAAAGTCCAGTCAATGAAACTTTGCCATCTTTCCACAGCAGAGTGTCAAATCCTTGGGCCAGGACAGTTCCTGGAAGTCATTACTGTGGGAAGTGGGAAAACTGCTGCTTTTATTCCACGCTTTTTGGCACAATGCTATTATGAAGCCTCTGACCGTTGTCCCAACAACCTGTGGCGTTTTGGCACTCTGTGTGTCCCAGCAGTGCAGCTGATGCTGCCTGTAGGAGCACTGTCCTCCTCTGCAGGTGCAGAAGGAAAGGAATCCCAAGAATATCCATAGAAACACAGAACAATTAAGGTCCATATGGAAACCGAATCCTAGCCAGCACACCTCGGCTGGTGGAGAGCCCATCTGAAACGTAGGGATGAAGAAGCACTAAAAGGCCATAGTTAGTTCGTGTTGCTGGTTCATCACTAAAATTACTAAACACATTTGTCATCGGGCTACATTTATTTAAAAAAATGGACAAGTGCTTTTTGCTGCAGCGCCATTAGACCATTTACAAAAGTCAAAATGGTTGTACATTCTGTTAATGTGTTACTGGAACAAAATCATGCTGCACATTTAGCGCTGGATTATGTGGAGAGCAGCCAATGCTTGTAGCATTGATTACAATGCCTAAGTAGTTCTCCTCCTGATTTATGAGCATTCCTGATTATCATTCATTGAGTGACTGAGTAAACTACTAGATTTGTTAATTGGACAGTAAACCACACTTTCATTCTCATGTTCCAGTGTTTTTCATTAAAAAGAAACATATTTAACATTTAATGAAATGCTTAAATAAATAAATGGATGCACAAGTGTTGAATGTAGACCCTTGGCTTGTTTCAGCAGAAAGAAGTGGTGTACAGTGTGTTTATTAATTAATCTGGCAAAATATAATTAAAGGGCTATAAACTCTGTGAGGAAGTTAACCAGCCTTGTAATAAATACCAATTTATAGGTACAGTAGGTCAGCTAATATTAAGTAAAGAGGTAACCTGCACAGAAACACATTTTTTAACATGGAGACAATATAAATAAGTTATCATCATGGAAAATACAGCTGACCTTGCAGATTCAAAGGCAGCAGATTGCAATGTTTTCACAAGTTCATGTAGTTTTTTATCTCCTAGCAACTGTATTTCATTTACATATTTTACCACATTGAACATCTTAAAAAGATTTTCTGATGACTGTTGTCGGAAAAAAAGTCATTGTAGTGTAGTTCCTGGAAGACTGTTGTTTTTTATAACAGTGCTTAATGTCTTTATGGGAAGCTCTGAAGATACATAAAAGATTCTGGTGTAGGAATTTGATATTACAAGCACTTTCAGTTATTTTGTGGTGTTTACAAAAACACTGGGGTCTGAGTTCAAGAAGTGGTGCGGCTCCTGCTGACATCAGTCTGAGATGCCCCAGGGTAAAGTACACATTTATATATAAAGTGCATAGGTATGAAATTACATGTACACATGTATATATATCTCAATAAAGTGTGGGAATTTTCTTCATTAGGGTTTGTCTTCACTAATTTATCAGCAGAGTTCTGCTCATTAATTATCTTACGACTTCTGCAACAGCAGGGCTTCAATTAACACACAGGGCTCCCAGCAATGGGAAGGAGGCTGGGGCCATGGCCTCACACACCCAGCAGTGTTTCTGTCTGAAAGGTGAGACGCGAATTAGGCTGTACATTTTTATTTGTGTAGGAAATATTCTTCCCTTCTTGTACCACTAATGGTATTAGATGAAGGAATTTCAGAAGATCCTGTAAAAACCTTGCTCCTTTCCGCACCGGTGCCAGGAAAGTACTGGATGTAGGCATCATTTAAAATACGTGAGAGAACTGGAAGTTTGTTGCTATATTGTCCATCTAATCTTCTCTTTCCTGTAGCTGAAAGACTCCTTACAGGACTTGAGCTGCTGAAATAAGGGCTACTCTCTTGCTGCAGCATATGGAAAATCATTTGAGCTCGTTTGAGCCTCATCACCTGAGCCCATGAAATCACAAGCACTCTGCTCGATTAGAGATAAATCTGACAAGAGCTGAACTCAATGGCTAAAAATCTCATTTGCTCACGGAGAGAAATGTTAGGGAATCTAAAAGCAGATCCTGTGTTTGCAAAAGTTTGTCGGATGACTGAGGGCTGTACTTCCTGAACAAAGCGAAGAGTAGAGTAAAGATGCCAATAGCAAAGCTGGTGCGAGGCCGGCATCGCTTGCAGAGAGCCAGGGAAACAGCTTGGGATTCAGCTTTGGGGAAGGAAACGCAGGCGTTTCAGTGCCGAGATGTGGCTTTTCCCTGTGATACACAGTGGAAAGCTGTGCTGTCCCGCTGGAAATTACCCCAGGCTGATCTGCTGGCAGTCTATCTAGAATCACTTCTTACGTGAGCTGTAACTTCACGGCGAGCCTAAGACTGAGCGCTGTACCTCTCCCTGTCGTTGGGAGTTTAGTTGTGGTGGCCATGTGGGACTGCTCTTGGGTCCCACCAATTTCCTATCAATGTAATTGGTAGCATGTTCGTTTCTCTGTCCCGACAATTTTGCGTAGTCAATTAAAGCACCCCAGTCAGAGCAGTTGCTTTGTGAAATTTGTGAGATGACACAGACCTCATGCAAGCTGTACAAAATTACCAATTATGGAACTACACAATCTTTTTGAGGATGCCATAAAGTGTCGTTATTTACCCTAGAAAGAGAATGTCTAAACAGATCAGTTTCTCATCAGACACCATTGCTCAGGGATCTGAAAAATATGGAAATGCCTGTGTTTCAATCATCTGTATGCCTGAAACAGCATAAGAAATTAGTTTCTTGGGCTATTTTTACGTTTTTCTAGCTTACAGCTAAATCATGTATTATGGTGAATCATTAACTACTGACTTTTATAGCTAATCCTTATATAGGCCTTTTTTTAGCTTCGATGATATTTTTGTAACACAAGATTTTATGGACTACAAATACACATCAGACAATGCAATTATCTGTTTTCAACATGTCTCCAAGTTTAGTCTTTCTCTGGAGAAAATATAGAGAGGCTGACCTTTATTTATAGTGTGCTTTGTACTGTACTTTGATTCCTTCTACAGCCTCACCTTCATGGGGAGTGATTTTCCCATCATTTGGGAGAGATGCACAATTCAATTCCTGCTACACATAAAATCCCCGCCAATTTGCTGCACGGACTGAAATAGCCTACATCTGCAATACCAAGCGCTCTGCATTCGCTCCCTGTCACCAGGGAGGGGACAAATCAGTTCAAACTGATTCCTGTCAGGATAAGATTGGAGGGACATATCTGTTTGCTTGCTACATTTCAATTGAGGACAAGTCAGGCCTTTAAACTTGAATGCAAGTTCTCCCGGATTTCTGTGTACGGAAATGTGGATAATCAAATCTTTTCCTTGCCAGAGACAATGTAACTTCATGCTTTGATTTATTCTGAGGTATTTGATTTGTAGTTCTCCCTACTCCCAAAGAGTTCTGTTGGAATTGAATAAAGCAGTGGATAACATCCCAGTGAGGGTTTTCTGCAGGGAAATAAAATAGATAAAGGAAACTCCACCAGAAAGAGACTCTGGATGAAATCTGGGGCTCGTAGGTGGTTTAGCACGTGTAACTCTTGGTGACAGTCACAAAATACAGATAAAACTGAGGATGTAAATAGACAAGTATGTGGGTTTAACGCCATATGTATAACAAACTCAAGCTATGGAGAGATGGAGGAGCCTCACTTGGGTCCATATGAGGTTCATGGGGTGTGGGATCTCATGCTGCCAGCAGAAAATGCCTGGCATGGCCATAGAATGAAGACTGGGTCTCCTGCTGAGCTGTCCTTTTGACAGCATGCTGAAATGGTTAGTAAAGTAAAATAGGAAAGGAGTGTGGGAGAGCGGGAGCGAGACTGAGGGGGCAGGTAGCACCTTCATGCCTGGATATGGGGAGCAAGGACAGGGTGCAGCCTGCTCTGGTACTCTCAGACCTCAGATTGCACCGGGACCTGTCTGAGTGGCAGGAGACACCTCAGATAAGATGCTTTGGGGAAAGAAGTTCATGCTGAAAAGGGACACAGTATTGGCCCTGCAGCAGGGCAGGGAGCGAAAGCTGTCAGGGCTGTTGGTGCTTTGCAAGATAGAGACATCAGGGGGCCCAAGGGGATTTAAAAAAATTAATTTTGGCCTGGCACATGTCAGACAGGTATCCAAATCCTACTTAAATTTCTCTTTGATTCTACCCTCGAGATAGAAGAGTAAAAGGACCAATAAAAGTGTGCTGAAAAAATAGCTGTGTTTTTGGTTGCTCTTTCTCAAGAACCTCTCAGCATTACTAACAACTCAGTTCATTCCCATCGTTATATTTAGAAATGCTTCACAATATTTTATTTTTTAATGACAGTGAAAAGACCCTGTGGTGGTTCAGACAGGTATACATTAATATTTAGTGATTTGATTTAGACTGACAAATTGAGATGCTTTGGTTAAACTTCAGCTGCCTGAAATGAAATTATTTGTTTCCATTTTTCAAGGAAACGATGGCAAAAATCAAACCCTGTGTAAACGTTATTTACCTGGAAACTTTACAAGTAGCTCTGCTTTCAGCTGATTTTCTGGGGTTCATGTCTAGGGTTTGATCAGGATTAATCTGAGTCTGTAAGTAGATGATACCTTTTTACCTCCTTCTCTGTGCCAAAACCACCATGGGTGGTAGTCAGGGAAATAATCCATCAAAAAGAAAAGTTGATAGATGTTTGAATCCATAAAAAAAAAAAGAAAGAAAATAAAGAGAAGACTTCAGCTGGGATAGCTGCTGGATGTGTCTGGTTGCAGAGGACAGGAGTTTGGAGCTGGAGGCAGGGGCAGGATTGCTGCAGCAGTTGCATGGAGCCAGGTTGGCATGGGATGAAGGTTAAACTGTGTCCTCAGAATGGGGGTGGGATGGAGGGCACAGGAGTTGGGTCCGAGGTGCTGGGTTCAAATCACTAGTGGTATGTGACATCAAAGAGATGCCAACTCACCTGTGTGTTGGTGCCAGGTCTTGAGGGCCAGTTCTCAAAAGGGTAATAAATGAGCCCAGAAGAGAGAAAAATAAAAAATGACTCGTGCCAAAGCTGAGATTTTAATCTTTTTCATGTGACAGATGTAAAACTAATATAAAAAGAGGGTTTTGAACTTAATTTAAGGATAAGCCTCATCGTAAGCACTTGTCTTGCCTCGTAAAGGTAAGGCAGGCAATTCATTCTCATATGCAGATGCACCAGCCAGGCTGGGAATATCGTGCAGTAGACGGTGGGTAATGATGCTTTAAGGGAGAGAATATAACATTTTTGAATTTTTCACAGCCTTCCTTTTTGTTCTTTGTGGCTAGGAAAACAGTTAGACCCATAAAGCTCCCTGATGAGGCCCTGGGATGGGCAGCGATATGTCAAACGCCTTTTCTCACGGGGAGGTTAAAGCATTGTGGGTAAACTTTTAAATAAACAGAAGATTTATTCACAGGAGTTGGGTGCCTTTCTTCCAAACTGAAGGCATCCTTTTAATAAAAATTATCCAGTTCTCCCTTCCCTGGCGGCCTCTGAGGGTGTGCGTCCACAGGGGCGAGCGCGGGGAGCGCGTTCCCGCTGGCTTTGGATGCCTCACAAGTCTTTCTGTGTATGCCTTAATAGCCTTCCGAGGGAACTGAAGTCTCATTTTGTGCGACTGTGAATTTAAATCCAGGTCACAGAGATGTTAAATAGCAAATGACACATTTACTGTGCCACCCAGCTGCCTTCTGTAATGCAGCGGGAATGCTTTCTGAGCAGGGACAGTATGCCAATATTAACTTGCATACAGGTTGTTTTGTTGTGGATGCTAATGTTAAAAAATAAGGGAAAAAAAAAAGAAAGGGATGCTGCTCACATTTAAATAGCTACTTATTCCCTTTGCACTTTCTCTCCTGAAGTGCTAATGCTCTTTCCTGACTGAAGAATCCCTAAAATATTAGTTCTTTTCTATTCAGACATTTACATTTATGTTTATTATACCAAAAAAATGATTCCAGTTTCCAGGTCACCAGAAATCGAGATGATACTGTCAATATGCTATTCTAACTCCTGTGCTTAGTTAAAAACCTGAATTACCTCTTCGGTTTATGATACTGTCTGTAATATTCTCTTTTTCTAAAGGCACAGACTTTATTTCTCAGGGAGGGAAGTGGTTTGTCAGAGGCTGCTGCATTATTGCAGCCTCATGAGCAAATAATGAAGTTGGACACCTGCATTCTGTACAAAAAGGCTTTTATCAGGCGGATGGAGAATGTGCTCCAGGGTATCAAAAAGGCTCATCACAAGATAGAAAAGATGGGGATATTGGGGTATTCGCTACACAGATGTCCTTTCTGGAATAGTATTGCGAAATACGTACCCAAACAACAGCTAAAGTGACTTTTGACCAATAGATGGAGACAAAAGTGTTTTTCTTCATTAACCTCTACGGTTCAGTCCTGCTGAGCAGGTCAGCTTACCTGCAGTTCCCTCTCTGGTAATGCGTTTGTTCAAAGCAGATGTGTCTATTTATTTATTTGCCCAGTAAATATTTTTTTTTATTTGAGGGATTCAGCTTCGCTGAGTGCATTCTCAAGCTCCATGATTTGTTTTCCCTGAGTTCACAATGCTGGTTTTATGCTGTGGAACAGCTTTTCAGGTTCAAGACTTCAGGTTTCCTTCAACTTTTTAAACTTCATACTTACACTTGCTGAACTTCATGTATGATAGTTTCCACCTTGCTGAACATCAGGAAATTTTCTTTACAAACCTCAGGACCCAAAGCATGTATCTCCTCAAGAAGGGGAACCCCTCAGACCATGGATCATGCAGGTGGCCTCCAGAAGGCTTTGGAGAACACTAGGGTTACTGTCACCCACCCCAGTGGCATGTCCAAACCTCTGAATTTAGGGCTTAGGAGATGAGTAGAAAGCCATAATGACCTGGTACTGCCTGATGGAGCAAACACCGCCTGACTTCAGGTTTCATCTTGTTAAACGTGTCTGTTTTACAGCACCACGTTTGCTATGAATTTCACAGGTGTTTATTCCTAAATATGGAACAACTGAGCCACTGAACCCAAGAACATGCTTTGCTTTGTGTTTTAAGGCATTTCCATTGACTGCAGGGCTTTATTTCATATGGGCAGCTGAAAGCACAGTTGTGGATATTACAGAATCACAGAGTGGTTTGGGTTGGAAGGGACCTTAAAGATCATCCAGTTCCAACCCCCCTGCCATGGGCAGGGACACCCTCCACTAGACCAGGTTGCTCCAAGCCTCATCCAGCCTGGCCTTGGACACTTCCAGGGATGGGGCATCCACAGCTTCTCTGGGCAACCTGTCCCGCTGCCTTACCACCCTCTCCAGGAAGAAATGGGTATGTGCATGTATTTATTTGTGAGATTTTAGCAGTATAGTGTGGCAGGGTTGAAGGTAGAAAATCTAGATGCTAATCCAGCAATATCACGTGAGAAATGGGCGCTGGACTGGAGAAGCACCCCCAGGTACACCTGGGAGAAGTACTAGCTGTAGCCTCAGCGTAGAGAGCTTTCTTCCAAAGATTTTTCGTTGTACACTTCTGCTACATTTCCCTGCACTCGGGGGAATCTCTGCCTTCTAGGACTCAGTTGCCCCAATATCTAAGCCAGAAGTTTCTTTGTCCAGGCACCAGGTGCATGGCTTAACCGCTTTCTTCTTTCTTACCTGTTCTAATTGCCACATTTTAAAAACACACATTTATTCCCAAACCCTTATTAAGCTCTGACACTGCTGTCTTATGAATCTAATGTAGATAAATGTGGGCTAGGAGAAAAAAAACCCCAAACCCCAGCAGTGTTCTGCCATCTGTTGATTATTTTGATGTGCTGTAGTGAATCAGTACGTATTTCTGATCCGTGAATCTAAACGTAATTTCAGTTTAGCTCTGATTTCTTCAAAACACAAACTACGGTGTTTAATTTATAAATTGCCTCTTATGTATTCTGCTCATGGTTGGTGAATGTAATTAATATTTTCTTGTGAAAAACCTGTACCTATAAATACCAAGGCCATGACACACATTATTAATTAAAAAAAATGATGGGGGTTGTTGGTTTTGCAAATATATGGATAGCTTTCCAAAAACGTGTGATAAATGTTCACATCCCTATTCTAATCAGTATAAATATATGTATTTAATGTTTATAGGAAGGGGATGTGAGAATATCGTCGTAGTATTTAAGTATCGTAGTGGGATCAGATTACTGAGACCTGGAATCACTGCTCAGTGCTGAACCCTTGCCCATGCATGCAGCTGATTTCAGTCCTGAAGGAGGTGCGTAAGAAGGTTGCATTAAATTATAATTTCTATCCTCAGATCACAGCAGTCTGACATCTATACCCTTTCACTATGGTTTACGTCTCCTTTGCAAATACCATACTCCATTGTCCTTGAAATACCGTTTGTGTTTGGTACCATTAGAAATTGTCTTTAAACTGAAAGTTAATCAGTTAAAACTTTGTTGGGGGTTTTGAATCTTTAGAATGGCATTGAAGTGTAAATCCTCAACATCTCTCTGTCTCAAACAAACCGTCACAAGATGGACTTTGATTAGAGCCGTACAAGCCAGAGTCTGAATTTCAGTGAAATCTGCTATCTGTTGGAAAAATAAACCAACTCAATAATGTCGAGACAGTAAAGCCAGAAATAATCTGTGCAAAATGGATTATAATCTGTGCAAAATGGGTTATAATCTGGAGCCTTTGTGAAAAACTGTCTGACTGGTGCAATCCAGCTGCTAGTGCTGCTCCTCTCTTCTAGCTGCTCCTGGTTTCTTTGGTTTTTTTTAGGATTGTTGTCTTGCCCTTTTCTCCAAGTCTTTGATCCCAGTATCTACAGGAATTCCCTGGGCAGCTGATACAGGAAGTTCACCTCATACTGCCCATCTTGTCAGAAATAAACACACGACGTTTAAACACAGAGACCCCACTTTGAAAACGTATATACGAACAAGTGACATTAAACAGGAGGATGTTTCTAATTGTCCACTTATGCTTACTATTGATCTTCCCTGGCAGTGGTGGTGGGGTGGTTACATCCTCTTCTGCCAGCTGAGGATGTAAGTTTGGGAGGATTGAAGTGCCTTCAAGTGTCCTTCAGACTCTTGCTCCTGGGGCTGCATTTTTCTCTCTGCTCCCCGGTGAGGAATTCTGATAGATTTTCTTCTTTTCTGGTGGCAGATCCTGGAGACCTTTATTTTCTGGCATGCACAAATAAGGCTTTTCTTCTATATGAAATATTCATAGAATAAAAGACTTTAGAAGATGTTAAAGGACAAATAGCATTTAGTCCCGATTCCAACCCTTCCACCAATTCATTTAACCCCATAAAGGGGAAATTCTGCTGGGAGTTAACATAACAGCTGTGTTCTGAGCTTCGAAATGGGTTGGAGTAACCATGCTGAGTATGAAGTTGCCCATCACGTAGCACTAAGTATTTAAGGGTTTTATTTAAAAACATATCTTACTGCAGGTACACATGATAGGCTGGGCTTTAGCAATGCAATGTTTCAGCTTGTTTCCTAATGTACCCTGCACCCAATCTTCTGTGTGCTATTGTGCCAAGCTACATTTGGCCATGAACAAACCCAGGTCAACTGGGGATTTGATTAGGACAAGAAAATTAATTTTTACTGGGATTCAGGGTTTATTTGAACCCACTAAAGAAAGCGTAGCCCTATATTTCACCTTGATTAAAGCAAAAAAAAAAAAGTCTGGTATTATACAATTACACCAAAAGTGACATTATGATTTATTGTGTCAAACCTTTCCTTCTTACAGCACCACAAAGGTCAGTGACAAAACAAGGCTGCTGCATAAGATCGAGAAAGAAACTGGTAGTGTGAATAAAAGCCAGGAATGTAATTTTTAATTTTCAGTGTCCCTGCTTTTGTGGCGGGGAGCCAGACCGTAACATTTCACTTGGTTTTAAAAACATTATATGCAATGCTTTTTCCCAAGGAGTCCAGTGGAGCTCCCTGGAGGTGTGGGGTCAGGGCTAGAAGTGTAGTTAAGGGGATGTTAGATACAATATTTGCAAACTTTTTTTAAAGATAAAGCCTGCTCTGATGGGATTCCTAGTGATTAATTTTTTATGCAGTTTTATGGCAAAAGGGGGAAAGAGGTTGCTTAGGAAAACTTGCAGTGGCGCTTGTTGGCGTTTCCCCCGTTATGTCATGGAAACGGTTTCTGATTCTTTCAACTTGTTGTGCAATTAGAAAGCAGAAAGAACACCAGCCACCTGAGCTGATAAATTTGGTAAACCAATTTTATTTATAAATTCAAGGGTATAAATAGCAGAGGAAATAAATAGCAAGCATCCAGAGGTCTGCGGTATTTGTGCAAGCGGTGAATGTTGAGTTTCTTTTGAAGTGGATTGCTCGGTTGTCCTTAAGACTATCAGTAGTACGATTTTAGTACAATCTTAGTGACACTTCACAAAGAATTACAGAAGACTTTTGATAATTAAATAAATCACTCTCTTTGATTACTTTTGTCCACCTCTAACAGTAAATATTATCTTTAAAGTGAAGATGCTGTCTTTGGAAAGGAGAGCAGCTCAATTCTCACGCTTTTCTTCCAATCTTCCAAAGCGTTTTATGAAGTGGCATCTTTACATGTTGGACATTGGAGTGCAGTAAGCACATACGTAAAAGATCACCGAGGTTAATAGTGATTTTTCAGCTGACTGCAGTGATCTTTGATGTGCCTGGCAATATTTAACTAAGTTTTCGAAAGCTGTTGTTCCTGCAGGTTAGGTTCAGAAGGCACAGTGCAGAAAGACTGAAACTAGTCAAATACACCAATTGTTCTGTGAAAACAAGCAATCAGCAAAGTGCTAGAAAATCCCATTTTGGCAAGCAAACACTCCAGCTTTGTTCTTCTGGTGTTATGATGTTATGAAAAGCTCTCAACAGAGCTATAAATTTGTGTTACATGAATGTAGAGATCTCCGGATCTCTGCGCATGTAGTATATAATTTGAAACACTGTCCGTGCTCTTTTCTTGAGCACTCGCTGCTTTGCCTCTCCTGGCCCTTTTTTACAGGAGGTCTCCATTTCATACAGGCTTAGGTGATTCAGATAAATTAAAACAAGTGTCTCTACAGACAGTGTTATTTTGGTTTAGACGACATATTCCACTTCACCGCAGATTGCCTGTGGTGCAGAAATCTGTTACTCATGGTAACGAGTTCCTGTGTCCAAGACTTTAATATTTTTTTTTTTTTAAATTGATTTAAACCACAGTAAAAATGGTTTATGAGGTTTACAGAGTCTTTTCACTAGTTTAGCTAGATTAATTTAAGATCACGCTAAGTCAAATAACAACTTGGGGTAGATAAGCCCTTATTCTTTTCCTATCTTTCTCTTTCACATGTCCCTCGTTCGTATAATCTCTTATGACTATGTATATTACGTGGCACGTTTTGGTATAATTTAGCAACAAGAACTTCTGATCTCTTTCCCCCGCAGCTGCGGGAGATGGCCAGGTTTTTGAAAGTAGATACTTGCAGCTTGCTGTTGTAAAAATAGTACTTACTATAGTACCTAAAGTTCATGGAAACTAACCACATGCCCAGTCAGCTAAATGGCTAGGAAAGAGTCTTTGAAATCCAAAACATAGTGCTCTAAATTTTGTTCATGTTTAGGTAACTGGGTGTAATTCGGCTGACTTCAGTAAAACTATGCTTGGGAATGAAAATAGATTGGCTCCATAATAATATCGTTGTCCAACTCCATGATTTGTGGACAGGAACTTGATATACAAATTTCAAATTTCTGGGGCTATTTATCATTTTATCAAGTCAGTGCATGTGTGATGGAGAGAATGTGCCTTCAATCCAGATAATTACTGATTCTTTTATATAGTG
Source organism: Rhynochetos jubatus (assembly GCA_027574665.1). NCBI lineage: Eukaryota > Metazoa > Chordata > Aves > Eurypygiformes > Rhynochetidae > Rhynochetos > Rhynochetos jubatus. The sequence continues at coordinate 38,131,076 of CM050654.1, read as the reverse complement.
AAAATAAACTGATGGGTACAAAATCATTGTGAATGGAGCTTAGGCAGTTTCTAGTTAAACATTAAAATGGAGGTAATTTTGGAAGAAATCTTAACTTTGGGTAATTGCTGATCTCACTGTGCTCAGTTTAGAAAAGACGCTTTTGTTTAGCTCTGCCAGAAGTTCCAAGGACAGGGTCAGCCTCTCAGCCAAGCATGAGTCCAGCCGTGATGCCCGCGTTGCAGGGGATACCTGGGAGTTGCGCTGTGGGTTTGACATAGGTGCTGTACAGTATGTGAGAACGATTGAGTGAAAGTAGGCAATAGCACAGATTATGTAGGGAAAGTGTGGAAAAATTGTCATGGAAGTCTGAATAGGTAATATTGGTAATCCTGCATTACATTAATTATGGGTACAGGTGAGTGGGGTGGATTAGCATCCCTGTCTTCTTTTTGAGCTTCTAAAACGAGCCTGTGAATCCCCTAGCAAAAATGAGTATAGGGGTATTACCCAAACACTCCTGGATTCAAACACTATTCAAGTTCATGTTGAGGAAAAGGAAGTTCAGAACAATTCAGTGACAAGAACAGTCTTTTCCAGAAAAAAACTTTTCAAAACTTCTAAAGTAATGACTCAACTCTAGGCTCTTTTGGTGGGATTCAATGGGGGACTAACTTAAATGTCAGTATCTACATACAGCCGGCGTGTCTCATCTGCTGTGCCAGCGGAGACCTGATCGATAAAGCCGATGAACCCTGGGGAGGGGCTGGGCTGCAGCTCCCCGTCACGTTGCTCTGCAAATTCCTCTGCCTGAATGTGCTGGATCTCCAGTGGCGATGGGGTTTTTGGCAGCTGGCTTCTAGACGGGCATATGCATACTGGTATGGAAATGTAATCTTGTACTGCAGCTTTCTCACCATGACCTCAGTCAGTCATGCCATTTTTGAGCTTAGAAACTTTTAACTCCATCTTCATGAAGTTGAGCTAGTAGTAGGTCCCATATAAATAATTTAATAATATGTCTGAATGAAATGACTGCTATCTAACTAGTTGAAATAACAGAAGTGATTAAATTAAATTCAACATACACATTACCCATGGAACTAGATGGCCATAAAAGAAAGAAGAGTGTGGTCTAAAGAGTTGTCTCTTTTCCTCCCACAGCTTTATAATTATATCTTCAGGGAAATGCCACAGCTCAGCATTTAACGATCTGCCATCAGAGACATTTATGAGGAGATTTTCAGGGAAGTAGGGAGTTGACGGTATCTTTTTTACAAAAAAAGGCATCATTGAATAGTCTGGCAATCATCTGCTGAGGGGAGCATTGATCTATATATTTACATATCATGTGAAGTTAAAAATTCTAAGTTTTTCCCCCAAGAAAATCCACAACAAGGTCATGATCTCCCAGAAAATGTTTGGAAAAGAGAGCATAAATCTTGGACAGTGTCAGCCTGTCACTGCCCTACAGCAGATTTGTATGATTTGAAAGAACACAGCTGGTCAATGCAGTGACAATGTTTTCCACGAGGAATGGCTACAGCAAAACCCAGCCCCTTCACAGTGCTAAACCACAGGGTATACTGGAAAAGGGGGAGACATTTGCAATGTAGGAAGCAGTAGAATGAAGTGTTCACGCAGGACTAACAGATGACACAGAGTAAACAAATGGAAAAATTAGCAAAAGACTTTTCCTCTTGCCAGACTGTAAATCACAGTGAAATGCCATTTGAAGCGGCTGCTGGTAGGTCTGTGCAGATATTACTGTTACTTTTGAGGTGAAAACTAAAAGTCTGGATGAAGACTAATCTATTAAGCGCTCAGCACAAGTAAATTCCAACGTAAGTACCTATGTAATCTCCCAAATGGAAATGAAAAAATCCAGGTTGTGGCTGTCAAGTGTTTTCTTAGACGTTCCAAAACATGGCATATGTAACTGCTCATCTCTCTGAGCAGATTAGATTGTCCAAACAGATTCTCAGATGCAGGAAAAGATCAAGTACCCTTAAGAAGAAGAAGACAAACTTAAACAGATCTGTGAGTGCATTTATTTGACTGACTGAAACATTCAATAAGAGTTGAAGAAGTCTCTTTAATTAAGTTACATGCACTCCTAATCTAGTGAGACAGGGACTTCCAAGACAATACTGTCAGATTCCAAGTGAGGTGGTAACAACATCTACTGCTTTGTCATTTATAATGGCTGGTTATCATTTTCATTTGTCCCAGCATAGACAGTCAAATATATAAATCACAATCATTTCTACTCAGAGCAAAGATCAAAATACTGTGTACTGTTAAGTTTTATCCATTTTTAAAGTGGGAACTCCTATCGACCTCAGTCATGGACTTGAACCTCACGGAGTAGTTTAGCTGTATGTGTGAGAGCGATGATAGTCTGCCTTTTTCTTGCGTGCACCCTTGTCTGCAGCCCATGAACAGGAGAGCCCGTCATCACTGCTGGGATTTTGCAAAGTAGGAAGTAACCAAAAAAAGCTGGTTTAATTTCAAGCTCCATTAGACACAATGTTTGCCAAATGGAAGAAGGCCAAATTGGTTGGAAATCTTGTCCTGAGACCTCTATGTTGGTATTAAAAATCAGAAAGAGTAGGTGGTAATAAAGGGAAATCACATAATATATCATCTGAATCATTTAGTTTGAAATCGCTTTGAGTCTTCCCCTCCCCCCCCCAGTAATGTAATTACTCTGGGAATATTGATTACAGAATTGTAGTATCAACCTGGCTTTTCAAGTATCAACCTGGCTGTTCAAGTACCGGGTTGTTGAGATCAGAATTTGAATGACTTGAAGATAATTAGACCATGTATGTATACATAGACATATATACACACACACAAACTTTCTTTTCTTTATCCTTATTTTAAAATGTTTCAAGTACATGCATAGCACTATATGATTTGAACACTGTAATTAGAGGAAGAAAATAGTAAAGTTAATAAAGAGCAAAGCTGAATTAGTTTGAGTGGCAAGATTTATTCCTCGCTCCGCATACTGAAGTGCTTGTTTTCATGCAGAGCTTTTCCCTCAGGAAGCTGCATGTTCCAGTCCCATCAGATGCACTGCTGTGGCGATGTTGATGTGTTCTTTCTTTGCAAATGTTGTGTTATCACAGAGACCAGGTGTGGTGGGATTCTTGCCCATGAATTAAGAGCCAGGTCCTGCTGAGTAGGGTTTTACGATTTCGCATTTATGTTTAAATGGTGAAGTCACATTCAAGCTTTTAAGGTCAGAAGAAGTCACCCGAGTACCCTAAAACAACATCCAGGAAAATTTTGGTCACAGAAAATCATTTGCTCATTTTGCATCCAGCTCAAGTATTTCTCGTGGAAGTTCAGTAATTAAGGTGAGAAATATCTCACTGGCTCTAATAACAAGTGGGTCGGGCCTCTGCTCTGATGTATCGGTTCAATTGATTCAGCAGCCAGAATGATTGATACGCAGGTATTCAAACCCGGTCCTGCAATTTGGGCTGATAGCCATTAGCTGGGCACGCAGGCCCTGGCGTGTCATTTGTAGGCCTGCCAAGCCCAGGAGTAGCTGTCGGGCATCTGAACTCTACGACTCCGTTCTCCATTTTTAAAATTTTCCCCTCGAGAGCTATTACCAGAGCTGCCTGCCGAAGGTAGTGTGAAATATTAAAACTATCCTTAGTTGGGAAAACAGGGACCCTGGGAAGGTGATAGCGATGCCGGATCTGAACTCACGTTCCCGTGAGGGAGAGGGGGCTCAGGCTGGTGGTGTTGTCACAGGTAAGGCAGAAGGGACGAGCAGGAGAATTAAATTGATTCGATGGGACTGATTTAAGTTGAATCAAATTTAAAATGGACATGTATTTGTGTGCTTGTTTTTTAGGAAAGATGGAATCGGTTCTCAAAGGCACCCTTGGGGGCTGCGCCTGCCGCCCACGCGCGGTGTTGATATGCGGTGCCAGCAGCAGGCTTCTGCATCCCAGAGCGCTGGAGAGTGAATGTCAGCTCATTTAATCTTTGTCAGCGTGGTCCTCCCTCACTTCATCCTCTGAAAAGAAAGTTTAAAAGGATGTGTTTAAAGAGATGTTTTCAAGATTCACAGGAGGAAGTGTGCTGCTCAGTATCTCTTGGCTTTAGTTTAACTCGTTCCTCTCCAGGCAAGTGATTTCAGTCACCTCCAACACCAGAGCTGCAGTGTTTAGCTCTTCTTGAAGCTCATAATACAGGGATTGCTCTGTAACTCAGGAGGGCAATAGTGGTGTGTGTCCCGGGCATTGCTTAAAAAGTCAGTGTTTACCAGGAGGTAGGAAGTCCTAGGGCTTGCTGAGGTTGTAGCCAGACCCATCCTTGTCTCTCACTCAGATTTTGTACATATGTTTGTTTGCTTGTATGCGTATATACATGTATGCCAGTATGTTTGTCTTCTTTCTGTCTGTGTGTCTATGTAACTATCATCCATCCATCCATCCATCCATCCATCCATCCATCCATCCATCCATCCATCCATCCATCAACGTTGGTAAGGAAAGAAATTGATATGGTCTCATATACAGAACTTTAAATATTTTCACGTCTTAACATGAAACAAGCGATTCTCAATACGTCAGTGCTGAAATTTTTAAAGATCTGACTGGTCGTTTTGAGAATGTGCTGAATATATTAGCGCGTTTGCGTTTGTCGAATCCCATGGATGTTCTTTGTCGCTGCGGGATGACAGGGGACTTTTTACAGCCGGGAAAGAGCAGCTCGTATAGTCTTTCCTCCAGAAGCCTCCTCTCCCATACCAAAGATTTGTGCTTCCCAAGGAGCGGAAGACGGCACACACTGCTCGGCTTTATTGCAAGGCACTGCACCAGCTGAAGAAATGGATCCACTCATTCAGGACAAGTAAGCAAATTCAGCTGGCTGATGAAAGGAAGCCTAGACAACGGTGTTCAAACACTCACTCCCATTTCCTCCCAACCCCCCCAGCCCCAGATGTCTGGTTTCAGTTTTAAAACATAATAACATTTCATTAAGGAGCCATAGCAACCCTTCACTAATTTGTGAAGAGTACATCGTGAGCTACATTCTGTACTTACCAACATTTGAGCACTTTAGATCTTGTTTCATCTCATTAGTGGATGTTTATGGGACCTGGGGGTTTCAGCACTCTCTGACTCATTAGTCAGCCTGTGGTGGTGCAGGTTATATACTACAGGAAACATTTCCCCCACCCTTTAAATGCTCGCACAACCTTCAGCAGAACTTCAGTCAGAAATGTCTTCTCACATTAAACAGTCAATCAGAAAGGAATCTGCAAAGGTGGGTTGTTTTTCTTTAAAAAACACCGCTTAGTGTAACACCGTGTGTATCAAAGTCATATTGTGCTCGGTTGCAGACAGCTGCACCGCCGAAGAGCTGTAATTTCAAAGGGCTGGATATTTAAATTGCTGGCTCTGGTAAATTTAGCCACAGGATGGCATTTACAGGAAACAGCAAATCAGAAGAATGTGTCGTGTTGGAAGTTGCTTGGTGTTAACATCAGAAAGAGTCGGAATCCTGTTTTCCCACTCATTTACTGGACCGAAGCCTTTTCTTCCCCAAATGCTGCAGTTAACGTAGCTTCATGCCTGATATAATTTGTATGAAAATAAATGTTCTTTTTCCTCTACTAAATTTATTAAGCAGTGCACCATTTAGTAAACTGTGTCAGTAGCATCTGTTGGAGAAAAGCAAATAAAATACTGATGCAGGAGGAGGTAGTTTGTCCAGATTACTGGCATGTAGTCTCACATACTGTGAAAAAATTCCCTGGGTGCATTATTTAATAGGAAATAATCCACCAATCTGCTTTTTGTGGCTTGTTTCTAATATTGCTCTTCTTCCCCATCATGATGTACAGTTTTCTCTGAAATGCACTAACAAATAGGAAAAACAAATACAAGTGTGAATTAACAGTGTGATGTAAATGACAGAGCAGGAAATGGCATCCTAAATTTGTTTACAATATGCTGCAAGTCAAAGCATAGGAAACTACTTTATTAATAAGCAGTTGATAGTCATGTTAATTAGGAAATCATAGAAAAAATGTTCTGCTTGCATGATAATTGCCTTATTAACACTGCATAGGCTGTATCCATTTTTTCAAGGATTAATGTGGAAGTCAGGTTCACATGTTGTGCTTTTGCAAAGATAGTAGGGATTCGCTTTGTTATAGGTGGAGCTCTGGTACTGTAATTGGCAGAAGGTACCTGGTAAGGTCCTTAAAAATCTTTTCCAAAATGGAACCGTGATGAAGATCAGTATCTGATCTTACCTGCGTAAATATTTCTGAATTTTACAGTTACTACATGGCAGACTGTAGTTGTGGAGTAATAACTTTACAAATCGCAAATCTCTAGCCTCGCTCATCAAGTACACCTACACAAGCTGTGCATGAGTTTGCTACCAAACTTGTATGCACGAGTCGCTCTGCATGTTGTGGTTTTGATGGGAAATGAAAAACTGAGGGCTCATTGAGGGAACTTGGATTTGGAAAAAGAAAAAATCAAAGGTAATATTTATTTTCAACAGGTTGAAGTACAGATAGAAGCAACCCTAAGGCTTTTCTTTCATGCCAACAACATGGCTGGACAGTTTGTAAAACAACAAGCTGTTAAATTCCAGCACGTAGTCCTCCGAGAGCCTCATGCTGCTGAAGTTGTCATAGGACACAGCAGCTCGGCCGCAAGACCCGCTCACGTGAGGCAGAGGCTGTCGGGGATGCTGCAGGAGGATGTGATGCAGCTCCGGCACCGGGACAGGGCACCAGGGCAGCCCCAGCACTCCCGCACCGGCAGCTTTCCTCTCGCTGGTGTGAATCTGAAGGAATTAGCGGGCGCCAGATGGTTTACAGGAGAGTGAGACGGCTGCACTTGGGCTGGGTTATACCGTTTTCAGCAATTAGTTCGAGATGACGCTGGTAGTTTTGATGTGAGGACCCTGCTAAATGAAGACAGCCCAGCACAGTACCTGTGTGCCCGCTGGAGTGTCTGTGTTTAACAACCAGGCAGTACTTGAGATCATCTTCAAGCTCTAGTGCTTGTTCCATTTTACCCGTATTTCTTGATTCATGTCTTCAGGTGCAGAAGTTTCAGTGCTTACACGCAGGGTAAAAGCTGTGTTCGTGGAGCTGTCTGGCAGCACTGCTTTCCAAGCTTGTGGGTTTTATATGATGTTACCTGAAGCAAAGTGCTGGCTGTTCTGCTGTGCAGAACTGATGCCTGTGTAGCAGGATGGCAGCACCTGCACACACCTGAGCTCATGCCATCGCTGTGTCATCCCTATACAGGTATGCAGGCGGTGGGCTTGAGGTCAGCTTGAGAGGTCCATGAGGAACCTTCTTGAATGGAAGCTGAAAGCTGGAGTCCTCTCGCAGGATTTGGGAATAATTGTGATTTTTCATGGTCAGGATTCATTCTTGGTAGGAACAATTGCAGCTCTAGCTGAAAGCAAAACCTCCTCTTCCCATGGTGGGCTTGCAGCTTGATGGAGGGTCACGGGGCAAATGGGTCAAGGCAATAATGAGAGAAAAGATTGGTTGGTTGGAGAAGGTTTTGGGCACTGCTTTAGCTTTAGACTTTTGCTCTGGGTTGCCACAGATTGGTCTGTAGCGTTTTCTTCCAACACAGGACAATTCTGTCACTGACTTCATGGCCTGACACGTATCTCGTTTAGGTGATCAGCCTTAATGAACTGAGGGAAGGTGCTCTCCTTGGAAGCGTTTAGAGGCAGGAGTGTTTGCTCCAAGAGCATGATTGAGCTAGACGACTTAAAGGACTAGGTATTAAATGCTGTCTTAAGCTTGCTCGCCTCTTGTTAAGCTTCTTTCTCTGGGTCCTGGTGACAAAGTCCTGGCTGTTTGTCAGGTATTTCCAGTAGTCCAGGACAAGTTAATAAAATTACTTCAGTTCTCTATTAACTTACTATATGCCTTCCGTTCCCAGGCACTGAGGCCCTAGAATTGCTGATTTTAAAGGCTGATTTGAGGAGTTTTCTTAGGCCAGTACTTTGTGTGAGTGGAGTCTTTAGTCCTGAGCTGCAGCCACTGATTTTTGCTCTTCATGTTGATAAGTTGCGTCATAACTCAACAAAGATCTTACCTCTTCATCTGTGCTGGCTTCCTCTTCTCCCCACTGTCATATCTCCTTCCCTCCCACTCTGTTCCTGCATTGCTCTTCATGCTCTGCCCCTACTGTGTGCCTAGTGGAGTCCAGGCCAGGCTTGTGGTGCTCTCCAGGGGCGAAGGAGATGTTACCATCACATGCCTGGAGAATCACAGCAGGAATGTGCAGGATGTGCTCCAGATCTGTCATCCTGGTGGCTTTTGGGAGGACAAGGGCTATTTTGTCACCTTGAGATGTCTAGGTGGGAGAAGCCAATGGGCCATGCCGGGCCATGCCTAATTGTCCTGGACCATGCTGGTAGGCAGCACCATCTCCCCTTCACAGAGAATCCGACTGCTGGACTTCTGCTAGGAAAGTTTCATAAATCCTTCAAAAATACTAATAAAAAATATCCTTGTAGGTAAATTTGCCAGAGATTTCCACAAGAAAACCATGACTTCTAATCTAAAATCAAATTTAAATGTGCTTTTGCAAAGTCTACCTTCTTACAAAGCATTTGTCCTTGGCCATGGTCCATCCTGGCTGTGGCCTCAGATCTGATTAAGTGAATTACTTACATCTTCTTTACTGTATAGTGATATGTCTGGACCACAGCTCAGCAGACCCTGAAGCCTTTTATTAAAGTCAGAGACATGTAAAAACGTATCACCGCACTGCTGTAGACAAAGTTCTTAGGTGAACTGGAAGATGAAGGAGTTGCCGCGGGGGCCTGAATCACCACTCCATTATGACTCAGTGAAATTACTGGAGTCACCGAGATGTCAGACTAGGGGAGCACGGCATTTACACTGGTCTCTTGCCTTGCACTTAGAAGCACAGGCTCTGCATTTTCCAGTTGCTTTATGAGTTTACCACGTCTGTGCTGAGCAAGGGGAACGGGTGCAGATCTCATTTCCTGTTGTTATCAATAACAGTGACAGTTCATAACTCCCTGGTGAGTTAGATAATATTTTTTTTTTCATTCTTTACTTTTATATATATCAACAAAAAGGACTAGCAATAAGCACACTGTAGTCAAGAGCATCCTGATGTCACCACGTGCAAAATTTATACCATGAACACAATAATAAAAACAAGTGAATATTCCAGTTCAAATCCACTCTTTGCTTTGGTCTGGCTTGCCTACATGGCAAAAAAAAAAAAAAAATTCTCCTGGTTATGAGCTAAATGGCACTTTTTATGAACACGTGAGGAAACCAGGAGTTGTTCCAGCCAATGGTGACATGTCATGTCCCATTTAGTAAACTCAATCCCTTTGCTAGTTTAAAGTGTTGTTTGTGAAGCCCTTGGTGTCTGACACATTGATTTGTCCCTGTAAAAAGCAGAAATACCTAACATTCGCCGAAGAACAAAGTTTCCCAGCAGGTGTCCAAGCTGGAGGTACTGCTGGGCACCATGGTGAGAGTTTCTTCAGCTGCAACCCAGCGGGCAGACACATGGAGGGGGTTAGGGTAGGCTGCGTTTTGGCCTCATCTTGCCACATCCATCCCAGGAACTGGGAACTGCTACCAGGTTCCCACATCTAAGCAAAGTCTTGGAGTTTACATCTGCTTCTTCCAGCATCAGCTCCTATAGTCTCTTACTTCTGGAGAACATTATTTCTGTAAGGCGCTGCCTCTCAGGTTAAAAGAAGAAGCTGATATATAAATGTTGTGATTTTGATTTAATAACATAACTGACACATTTGCTGTTTAATATCCCATTCCACACTGAACGAAGTCCCCAGACTCATCATGCATTGTTTATCTAACGTAATAGTAAAATACATTATTTTCTGTTTTAAAGGTCTATAAAGCAGATATTAGCTGATTTTAAAATACATGTACTCTTGTGTAAAGAAATCATAGTCTTCCCAGTTCTGTTCAATTGCAGTTCTACAGAACAATATTTCTTTTGCTCAGATAATTTTTTTTTTCCTGTCAATGTTTAATCTGGGGATGTGATTTGACTTTTTTCACTGTTCAGGGCAGTAGTACAAGTCACGCTGTGCCATGTACGTTTTACATGCTATTCTGATTTCACAAAAAGCTAATGAACATGAACATTTGGGATTCATTGGAAATGGTCTACTTAATGTGATGCTTCTGTCGCAGTACTTTCCAAAAGTTACTGCTTCTCCAGTCCTTGCAGCTACTCCTGTACACGAGGGAGCACTGGCAAGGACATGTAGTACACTAGCTTTTTATTGCCAATCTAATCCATCTTAATTCTTATTTATTCTTTGCACTAACATTCAACTGGTATACAATCTCCAAATTTTGACTTGTGGCGGTGTCTTCATTAAGACATGAATAAGGAATGCAGAGAACCTCAGTGCTTGGGACAATTCTTAATAGGCATTTCTAAGTATAACATGGTTATATCTTCTTCTTTGTGAAGCCCATCATGATTTTCCTATTAAATGCTCTGGCTCAGCATTGGCTGGTAATAAAGGAAGAGGGAGACTGTCCTTAATACTAAACCTTTCAGCCTAGATCATTGTAAAAGTGGTGTTAGTGTGATTAAGAAGATCCAGGCCAAAACTATTTAACTGCTTAATCTTAAAAATGAGATAGCACAGATTGCAGTGCAAATGCCCGGGCTGCAAATCAGCACAAGAAATCGTCTTAAAATTGTCTTGTCCATGAAAAACATGGGATGAATGTTACTGCAATGGCAGCAAGAGTGAGGGAAGTCCTGCCATCATGCCATGCAGAGAGAGAGACCCAACCGTCCTCTACTGGGAAGTTTCTGGGGCTTTTCTCAAAGGGGAATCGGGGGACAGAAGTATATCTCAGCAATTGTATAGCTGCTGTGTCTGACGAAGGGAGCAGACCACAGCTGGTCCTCTGCCCTCTTGGACCAATCACTTGTGGAACCAGTTCAGTTTTAGGCCACGGCTTTGTTCACCCAGTCCCAATTTCCATCCACTTTATATACCAAAGCTGCGTGCTGCTGGCTCCCTAATGATTCCCTCGTTCTTTAATCTATCAATCTTGATAATTCCGCTGTGAAGTTAGGAAAAGCACAGAAATTTTAATTGTGGCATTAAAAGCCACCTAGATCCTTGTACTGAAATGCAAAGGTACCTCTGAGATTTCTAAAAAAAACTCCTATCGGGAAATCTGACAGGAAACTGAATCTTCATCCTTTTCATTACAGGCTGTTGCTGTAATGATTCAAGCATCTTTTCCTCATCAGGGATAGCATATTTACCGTGCTATCCTTTAGGGAGACAATTGCTTCTGGAAGATATGCCAAAATACCACTTTTTTGATGTGTGAATGTTCACAGTCACCTGTATAAATAGCAGTGGGCTGCTAGAGAAAACTGTATTGATGCTTTTGCCTTTACTTCTGGGATTTAGTTTATTTGCCTGCCATGATCAGTGAGAATTCTGTAGAACTGCTTCCCCAGAACAATGCCTGTAAGGAATACGTGGGTAGTGGGCGAGTGCCGGGTTCCTGGGGGGCCGAGCTGTCAGTCGAAGCTGATATCTGTCTGAAACTGAGCTTAATTTAAAACATATTTGGCGCCTGCAACAGGTTTTCTTTCTAGACCCATGCTCTGAGACAGAAGAGGGGCAAGGATCTGAGAGGAGCGATGTGTTATTGTTGCCCCGCACGCCGCTGCACCAAAGCAGCAATAGATGCCAATAGATTTCCGGTAGATAATTCAATGGTAGCTTTCTTCTGAGCGCTGCAGCGTGGGAGCCTTTGAAAGAAAGAGGTTAAGAGACAAGTAAGTAGGAAAGTAGGACTGGAGTGCTATTATTACTGCTATTTTTCTTTACTTCTAATACATGTCATCCTCTTTTATTAGGAGCTGACTGTTGAACCAGGAAAACTGATGCCACGGTATAAAAATGATACATAGGCAAGGAAGTATCATTGATAAGTGATCTGAATGGTACTGACCTTTCAGAAAAATTGAATAAAAATATACATGCCTTGAGACTTTCAGAAGTAAAAGATCACCTGCATCCTCTCATTGTGCAGAGAGAGCACGAGTACTTCTGGCAGTGACAAGGAAAACAAAGCTACCACGGTCCCCACCTTAACCTTCCAGCCGCAGGAACTAGTACATCAGGCATTGTGCGTCACTCGAATCGCAGCACTCACCACACCAGGGAGCTGAAAAGAGAACTGAGAATACTAAAGATGTTAAACTTGAGTGAATGCCCCCCAAATCCCACTTGTACAACTGTTACACTCTCAGTACGCTATTCAAATATCAATTAATTAATGTTTGCTATTGTGTGTGATTTAACCATATATTCAAGGCTTCTTTGTTCACTTAGCAGCAATAAGATGTCACTGAAAGATCTACCGAGAGACTGAAGGGGAAAGTCAATTTTTAAGTGCAGCCTTGTGAGCTTTCAGTGATTTCCTATAAATTTGTACTGGCGCTCTCCCAAACTCACACTCTCATCTTGCCTCGTTGTCCATAGGCGCCCATCCATCCTTTTTCACCTGTGAGATCACAGTGTTTACCTTCAACATTACTTTTTCATGGTTTACGTTTTGTAAATACATTGTTTTGTCTGCAAGTCTGTTTATATGCATTTGATGTGAAACTCACCTGCTTTCCTTTTCATTCCTGCAAACAAGGTTTGTGCATCCTGCTCTGCAGAGGTTGTTACTCTCAGCCTTCCAGGACTCTGAACAGGAGCTTTTGGCTGAGATGTCTTTTTGTGAGCTTCTGCTTGGCTGCAGCAGAGAAGTCTGGGGAAGAGACATTAGCCAACTAATAGCAGCTTGCTACATCTCAGCTTTCTGGTACCTTGTGAAAGAATTCTGTGTAGTCTGGAATTTATAGTGGAAGCATCCTAAACCACCTGAATATAGCTTGAACAGAGGAGTTTTTAGTCATATGCATCCCATTCTCTAATGTACCCTGAGAATGTATCTACAGAAAGAAAATGCAGGTGATGTGGGTGGGGATGAGTACAGGAAAGCTCCTTTAACTGCTCTGTGTGGACATTATTGAAGTAGAGTATACACTCACACCTATATGCATCTCTATACACTTAGATAAACTTTCCATTCAGGAATATAGATAGGAAGATTGGTGAAATGTGGCCCTTCAGACCTTCTGTTTGAAGGTGACTGATTGCTTTCTGCCTGCGTGTCGGCACAGGGATACCTGCACATCCAATGACCAGAAGTTTGGAGGAGCCTGCGGCTGGCTGAACGCTGGCATGGGGCTCCCCGAGGCATGGGAGACGGCTGCTGGTGGAGAAACATGATATACACAGGACATGGCATTCCTCAAGAGACATACGGAAATAGCAAAATAATGATTAGAGAGCTCTCAATCATCCAAACATGGATTTGCTGCTTCTAAGGCTCAGTACCTTTGGAGAACATAAGAGCTCATTTCCAGGGTGTACAACATAGTGTATTGCAACTTGGTGTTGCCTGATTTCCCCTTGCTGTTTTCTTAATTTCTTTTCTACGCACATTATCCAAACAAATATTGAGAAGCTGGGAACGAAGAGAGAAAGAAATAGCCCCAGTGTCACTTCTGAATTTGGCTGTGCTCTGGCTTTGTGTTATGCTGATAAAAAAATCAACCAACTGAAGCGTTAAAAAATGGATTTTCTTTTAAATGAATTAGGTTGGGTTTAGCTTGATGTTCTACATCAGAGAACTGTCAATCTTCTGTGAACCTGGACGCTGTCGGTCATAGGGAAGTGAAGGCCATGTGTAGGTAAGGGTGGTGGAAGATTTTTCCTTAACCTTCAGCTGATGTTCTCTGGGTAACGCAGAACAAAACTACTGCGGCTTGGGGGTGGGCACAGTCTTTGTCTCTGCTGGGATCTTTAAAGTAGGGAGAAGAACCCTATTTAGGGGACCTGTCTTTCTCTAGTAGAGGAAAAAAGCTAGCAAGGAGACTGGGAGGATAAGAGGAGCAGATAAGAGATGAGGAGTGAAAGGAAAGCCAAAGGGCTGCTGTCAGCTGAGGCCTGACTGGAGTGTTGACTTGGCTTGTTGGAGACGGTATGTGAATCTTGGCTAAGGAACAGCTGGAGATGGTGTTGGAAATCTGACCTGATGCTTTGCCCTGCTGTGTACAAGCCATTCTGTCATTTTTTTTTGGGAAAAAAAAAAAAAAAAGTTCCTTCACTTCCAGGTTGCTAGTAAAAGTAAATATTTCTTTTTCTACCCAAACCTTAACTATCGTGATGTTGGGTTGGTGAAATTACCTGGCAGCAGATGTCTGGTGTAATGACATTTTGTAAGGCATTAACTCTTAAATAAAGTGGAATTAAAGCTGATTTAGGGAATCATCACCTAAAGAAGCAGCAGCATAAGGTATTGACACCTACATGTGATCCCTTCCAGGCTACTGGTACAGAGGAGGTCTGAGAATACCCTACCAATTGCCTTACTCCAGGCTTGACTGCAGGTGTTTCAACAGCATGCTGAAAAATAGATGGACAGAAAAGGCAAAAACCAGTTGTGATCACTGGGACAGGTTGCCCAGAGAAGCTGTGGGTGCCCCATCCCTGGCAGTGTCCAAGGCCAGGCTGGATGAGGCTTGGAGCAACCTGGGCTAGTGGGGGGTGTCCCTGCCCATGGCAGGGGGGTTGGAACTGGATGGTCTTTAAGGTCCCTTCCAACCCAAACCATTCTGTGGTTATGGACACAGAAAGTATTTTCAGGTATACAAAGGTTAGTCAAAATATACCAGTTGTGCTGGTGTAGAGGAGACCATGTGGCAGTTGTGACTGTTGCTCCAAGGCAGTGCAGGGTCTGACCATCGAGGTTCTCACCTATCCTTCTGAGTCAGCCACACAGAAATGGAACCTGTTAATTTACTTTAAAGATTGTAGTGCAAAATGAAGGGAGAAATCTAAGCCTTTAGGCCAAGTTTTTTAATCTTCAGGTTCAATTTAAATTGTTGCTTAAAGTATGCACTGAAATAGCATTACGTGAGTAATTAGCAAATTAATAGCTCACCATGTTGTGCAGAAATGTTAGCTCCTAGAAATGTCAGTGCTATTTCTTTATTAGCTTAACTTTTCGTTTTTAGACCAATAATTGTGTGTCCACTGTGTGCTGTTTTGCTGCTGCATAGTGGAATGGTATTTATAAGGTGGCTGGGATGTCAGCATTTTGGACAGCTTCACTGACATATTAGTTGACGCTTGAATTGTCCGTGTACATAAATTTGGCGAAGGTGATGTTCTTCAGCTTGTGGAGGCAGGGGAGAGGTTTGTATCCTGTCTCCTACTGCTACAGTTCCCAGATGAAACAGAAGATCCTGGACGCTTTGATGCTTCAGCTCTCCTCGGCATCTAAAGAACCCGGAGACGTGACTGGCACTTGTGCAGAGACTCATCGTGCTGGGGCTGCATCAGGAGCAGGCAGCTTGCAGCCATGGCCTGTGTTCAGAGAGCTCACACACAGCGTGTTCCCTGAGGTGACAAGGGTCCACCCGTTTGTTACACACCGGCGATGCTTTTTTTCCTTTAGCTATTCCCAGACAGCCCCTATAAAAATAACGATCGGGACGCGGGCGCGCGGAGCTGGTGGCATCCATGAGTGATGCAGCACTTAGTGCTTTAAGTGCCCCGGCGCTGCCCATCAAGCGGCACTCGTAGGGCTCCGTGGACGCCCTGTGATGTATGTGCTGCTGTTCCTGCTGCTCCCGGGCAAGTAATTAGATCACCCAAAGGGCACGTCGCTGGGTGTGTTGACTGCGCCACTGGAAGGAGTAACAAGACATCTTATTCCCCTTTAAGCCACAGCAGTGCGTGTTGCGGTTTGTGCTTCTCTGTGACGTGCTGTGCTCGGGTTGAAAAAGTCATCTTTGGTTTGCTGTAGGAACCCAGTTGTGGAGCTGGAACAAACTGGTGAGGGATGAGAGCATGGATTGTGTCTTTAGTTTCTGTAGAAATCTTTTTTATCTCCCTTGCAAAAGTCACGCTGGAATCTTTTAGCTCAGCAAGTTCAACTCTGTTACAAAGCACGCAGCATTTTAAAAAAGGCGAATGGGTACTGAAAATACTGTATTGCATTGCATGATGCCTACCAGAAAAAAAAAAAATGCAAAATGAGGCATGATTTTCCATCCTGGTACCTACCACTTAAAATTAGTTACCCCCCAGTTAGCATTCATTTTTCTTTGGCTGGATAATTAGATGGCTATTTTGTCTTGTTAGAGCAAGTGCGAACAAATTGGTCACATTATTTTCA
Source organism: Rhynochetos jubatus (assembly GCA_027574665.1). Lineage (NCBI taxonomy): Eukaryota > Metazoa > Chordata > Aves > Eurypygiformes > Rhynochetidae > Rhynochetos > Rhynochetos jubatus. Next base: position 38,114,773 of record CM050654.1, on the reverse strand, counting down.
AAATGCTTTGCTTTCTTAAAAGTAATTGAAAAGCTGGGACTAGAAAACCACCATCAATACCCATATTTATCTAATTTAAAGTTTGTAGAAACTTTTCAGGAGGGGCAATACACATTAAGATGACTTTTTGATGCTGATGAAAGTAAAACCGGAGGTTTGTTTTGTGATTTTTTTAAGCTAAACCTCTTTGTTATTTACTCTCCTGTAGGAAGTATTTGAAGGTTACTGTGAGATAAACACAAATGGTTGGTAACTCCTTTTTCAGTTGTTTTATCCTAATTAAAATCCACAGTGTTGTTTACTGCATAATATTTATTTAACCGAGGTTTGCAACCCCCAAGTAACAATTTACTTTTATTGTTTCAGCACTTCAGCTGAGTTTCATTTGGATCACAGAAGAGCTACCAAGCAAACAGTTCATCTGCATACCATAGATTATTTTTTCCCGGTGGGACTTTTTCCTAGTGGATTAACTCTTTCAACAGCGACTTTGACATTATTGTAATTACACCTCATATATAACCTATCACATCAGTAGGAGGAAAAAATTAAGAGAAACAGCCATTAATTTTGTTCATTCAAATTGTGTTTGCTCGCAAGAAGACAGGCTATTATTTCTTCTTACAAAAGCCATAATGAGAAATTTTCTGAGCTGATTGTTCAGATCAAGCAAAGGGTAATGTGCATTTGATTAAAGTCCACCTCGAGCCTTGAGCTCAGGCATAGCAAATGGGAAAGCAAGCTTGGTTTCTAAATCCTAGATCGGTTAGGTAGACCCTGGGCCAGTGTCAGCTGGGGTTTTTTTATCAGAAAAAAAGATGTGGGGCTGGATTGGCTGAAAAGGTTAAAGCTGTGGGAGGGAAACAAAAAAACCCACCTCGAACCCAAGAAGATCTATTGTGAGGACTTTGTACCTTGAAAAGCACTGTTGATAAGACCCAGATAAAATCTTCTCTTTCCTAGGGTAAATGCCACTTAGGTTTTCGAAGTTCATTGTATATTCACAGTTTAGAGATTATTTCCCTCCTGCATTGTTAGTACCTCTGTTTCCCCACACGCAGCACCAGGAAAATAACAAGCAATATGAAATTTGTAAAAATATCAGTCCGTCTGATGCCCCTTACTTGATTATATCCATAATCTCCCTGGGCAGACATGCCATTTCACAGGATCTGATCAATAAGGGAGCAGCAGCAGTCTGCGAGCTCCGGCAGCGTGTTAATAAATCCCACTTTTCCGGTGAGCTATATATGAACTCGCGTTGAAGTCACTTGGAGTTTGGTGAGCTGATCAATGTCAGGATTGGACTCAAAAGCCTAATGAAGAGGGAGAAAAAATATTCGGCTGCTCCAAGTATCACTGCTACGAGGAATATTAGAAACTGTATCATCAGACTTGCAGCACAAAGCAAAGTATTTAAGTATCAACAGCTGAGTTTTGCTGATGCTGAACACTGTGAAAGCTGCAGAGAATAAGTGAAGGTGACGTACTTCAATCCCAAACTCTTCCTGCCATTTGCATTTGCAAAGGAAGAGGCAAAACGTTTGAGGTCACAGCGCACTCAGAGGAACTTCTCACCCCTGTCGATTACGGCCCTTTGTCCATCACAGATGTTCTCCCGTGGATTTTTTTCCCCAGGGAGAAGCTGTGCACAGTAGCTGAGGGAAAGGGGAAATAAGGAAAGGATAGCTCTTCAATCCCAGCTTCGTACACGCCCGTGCGGTCTCGCTGGGCTGCGGGGGTGCCCTTGCCTGGTGTTACCCTCCCTGAGGGTATAATAATGAGTTATCTGCTCATTTCGCGGGGCCGTCAGATACGAGCTGGGACAAAATCTCAAGGGGTAAATTGGTACAACGTTAACACTAGGATCATGAGCACCATTAGCCATCCAAGTACCCTTTAATTTCATTTACTTTTCTATCTCTACATTGTCTTATTTACCCAATTAAGTCTACAATAAATAACTGATCTCTTGGTAAAAAAACACACAATTTGGGTTTGGTAACTTAAAAGGACTTGACTTTGCCATTCAGTACCTAAGGAGTGGGTCGGTAGAAAAAGCAGCTATGGTAACATCTACTTGCCCAGGGACTACTTGGCTATTTTCTGTGCTGGTTCTAGCACATGCAGCCTCCGCACTGCATCTGCATCGGAGCTCCGATGGTGCGGCAGGGTTTTGTGAGCACACGCGTGAGCCCCGTCAGAGGTAAATCAGAAACATCGCCACATTTTCTCTCATAACATCTGTCATTGGATCAGGTAGTTTTGCAGAGCTTCAGGACTGAGCTACTGTGTTTAGTAAGGAGGGATGGAAACGCGTCCTCTGAGGAACTCCAGTTGCAAAAGAGGTGGGAGTGGAGAAGGGCTCAGCTCTGGAGGCTTGCCTGGTGGAAGTAGTTGCACATGATACATCTCGTTCTCTGGCTACTCTCTATCCTGGGGGAAAAGTCTGTTTTTTGTAACTTGACCTGCCCGCCACCGTGATATTTTGCTTGCCTTTAAATGAAAGATATTTTTTAACTGATACTCTGGTGAAAACCACAGTTTTATATTTGTGAAGCCAGCTGGATTCTTCTAATAACTTCCAGCTATTTCGGCATAAGCAATTTTGTATGCAGGACAGGAAGTTTTGGAAATACTAATTTAAAAAGTGAAAATGTCAGGTTTCCTGAAAATGTCTGTGGCCTGATAACCAAAAAAGGACACAGAGTGTTGTGTCTAGTTGTGATTTCAACACAGGGCTTTGTCTCAAAGCTGTTAAGGCATTTGTTACTACTTGGGTGTTCCCTTGCATACTAACAGAAAAGGATGAGAATAAGTACCTGTAACTGCATCATTCTTAATTTCTGCCCTATGAGTGTAGTCGTTAGTATTCACTGTTCTATATTCTTTTCCCAGAGATTTTCTTTGCAAAGGACAGTTGATGTGTGAGAAATGTTGAGTGTTTTTAGGGCTTGTTACTTGAAATGCAAGCAGCTTTACTTGGATGTACCGGATCATGTAGTATCTTTTGTTCTCTGGTTAGGTGTCTGCTGCCATACCCAGAAAAGTCAAAGAGCTTCTATTGATCTGACAGAGTTTATTATTAAGATGAGATTATTATCAGGACATAAATGAGTGAAAAAAATTAATAATTATTTTTGCATAAACATTGTTATAATTTTAAAATTCATGTCCTGTTGATATTCTATTCATATTCTGGGATATTAATTTTGAATTCAATGCTTCAGTGATTAATCTTGCCTTAAACAAATTTGCTAGATATTGAAACCCAGGGAAAACAAGGGGACAAGAATGGAGTCAAAAGAAATTCTTTCAACAGCCTGGATATTTCTAAAATGGTTCTGGTTCTGGTACTTACTAATCACTAGGGTTTTTTTCTTTCTAAGTTTTTGCTTTGCCTTGTTTTTAAACTTGCTGATTGATTGATTAATAAGTGAAGGCACTGGGAGTTTTTCCATTAACTGTGTTGAACGATGTAACACCGCATGTCATTGCGTACATCACCCCATCGGTTTAGTCTTAGTGTCTTATTTTTTTGAATGAAACAAAATAATAACTCTGCAGGGCAGCTGATCACCTTATTATTTTCCATAAATCTATATTACTGTCACACACGAGCACTGCCTCTCTGCCAGAGAAGAGGTTCGATTAAAAGGCTGCCAGAACAAATGTACCCGCCCTGCATCCCAAAGTCAGCCGCATTTGGTGCCAGCAAAACACAAGAACAGCTTTCTCAGACGAAGGCTCTCTGCTTGAAATGTCTTGCCACCATTTTTACAGAGCTTGCTTGAGGAATCAACAGCTGACATGTCTTGTTTCTGCCCTGATGGATCATAGCTCACTTTTTCTGTATCTTGACAGGGATCATATCAGCATAGGACAGAGCTCTTCGCTACAGACGATGTATGGTTTTGCTGACTGTTTACAAAAAACCTATCTGAACATGTTTCCTCTTGTGTAGTGTAGAAGTTTCCTGGTCCCTCATTACACGATGTTTTAATCCTAGATGGGAGGATGGTAGGTGATAACCCAAAACATATATAAAAAAGAAGATATTTTTGCAAGAGCCAGCTCTAAACAGGAAGGATTTGTTCAGGTGCCCAGTGCTTCCAACAAGGGTCCATTTCTAATGCGTTTCTCTGGTCTTCCTTGGAAATAAAAATAAATAGAACATCTAAACCAAGAATTCTCCTTCAGAGTTCCCCATATTGTTGAGTTGGGAGTTATGTTTAAAGAGCCTTGTACATTGTAATTAGTTACTGGAAGTATATTAGAACTATATTGAAATCACATATTTAAAAGCTTGTATTTAAAACTTAATACAACTTTTTATTTATGTATTATGAGAGTTAAATTCTTAGATCTGAAGTCAAAAACTTAAAGACTGATCCAGGTTCTGATTTTTTTCAATTATTACTTATTACTTCTACTTGTTAATAAGTTGGCTTTTCCAGGGTTACAGACATCAGTCACCTTTTCCAGTAGGCTTTTATTTCTTATGTGCAATATCTCAGGGTATCATAAAGGCTCATTGGAGTCTCATACTTAGTTTATCACTTTTGTGCATTTAGTAAGCTTTTCAACGCTTTATTTTTATGGTTATACAGCAGCAAAAATAGATGCCACTGGTCATCTACTTTTTCCACACTGAGTTCTCATATTTTTTGATTCACAGCTCCTCAGCTATGTGCATACACGTTTTCTGCTAATGTTTCTGTCATGCTGTTTGTGACCAGCTTCACTCAGGCGTCGCATTATCATTCTCTTATTATTTCTTCTGGTGTTAGTTTATTTTTGATTCAAGTTTGCTCATTTTTAAAGTTGTTGGTGACATTGTAGAAGGAGTTTAGTTTCCTTCTGATACAGGCACTTTTATGTTCATACTTTCCTAACTCTCAGTTTTTTGGGAGGCCATCGCCTTTATCCTTTGTGCTAGAAGGTGTGGTTGATAGGGAAATTAGTCGCGTGCTGCTGTACCCTCTAGGTCATCAAATAAAGCTGCTGTTTAATAAGAAAATCTGCCTTTGTGGATTCCTAGCAGATTCGTATCAGCAGAGAGCTCATTCTGCACCCATTATTGGTGCAAGCGTCTGAGTGCAAGAAATGACGGGGGTTGGGAGTGGTTGTGTAACTGAGATACACAGAAAAATTGCACATAGAGTAAAAAAAAATAGAAATACTTGTGTCAGAGGCATCTAGAATCAGGGTGTTTAAAAGGAAAGGTGTCTGTAATGTCCTACCTTTAGGAGATCCTGGAGCAGTACGCATCAGCGTACAACAGAGTTTAACGGCAGCAGGTGCCAGTCATTGCAGCTTTGCCTACGCGGCGGCGTGACGGGCGACTTAAGTCTAAGCCCACATGTTGATGGTCTTTGCGTGTGAGCCTCCCTTCCCTGGGTACGTTGGGGAATGATGAGGAGGTGAGAAACATCCCAGCCGCTTCCCTCAAAGACTGTCCCTCCTGGGAGTAATGAAGCCCAGGGAGGCTCAGGGGGGCGGACAGACCTTTCTGTCCCCCTGCCCACCCTCATGGACATCCTGCACTGGCGATTTCCTATGCGAAGCGTGTATCCATGGTGTAAGAATGGTTTTGCGCTAATCAAAACACTGTACCTAAGGAAGCCTTTGTGAGGTGGGGGTTCTAGCAGTGAAGTCGGCTTCAAGCCTTCCAGACAGCCTGTGGACACAGCAGGTATTTTATAATGTTTGCCAGCTATCTCATGTCCAAAGCTACAGCAGGATTGGAGGCACAGTTTGGGGAAAATCGGTTTGGTCCCAACAAGTCAATTTAAAATAATTTTAAGGGTAAAAAGCAGCGACGAGCCTGTGTTGATCCTGTTAGAAAAGGTGTATCTGTCATACCTGCCACGAGCTGCGCTGTTTTCTTTTCTCTGAAATTTTGGAAGTAACTGTTATTACAGTTACAGTAAAAGAGCAGAAAAGCTCCCCTCAAGCAATATGTAGATATTTTTTGTCCCAGAAAATGACTAACTGTATGAGGATTTCTTTGATGACATGAAAGATTTATTTAAAACTGCTTTGTTCTTTGGTAACCCGTCTAAAGAAAACAGTACCAGTAGAGTTGTACTGCATGTGAAATCATCTTTTTTGCCTCCTAAAGTGCCGTGGCAGAGCGTGGCCATGAAGCTGTAGTGTGACTGTATCATTTCCTGCCACGTGATGTACGTGCTGGACCTCCGCTGCAAATAAAGCACAGGAGACGGTAGCAACCGGGGTGTAGTCCAGGAGTAAGTGCTCCAAGTTCTCGACTGTTTTTTCCACCTTCCTAAAACAATAAAGAACAAGGGACAATATTATTTCGGAGTAACAGCGTGTGGCAAACCTGCGGAATGAGCACACTAGGGTCTCTTTGGAGGCTGAGCCCCTTTACCCCTCTCTTGACAAGAAGATTGTAGGAGACGAGTTCTGCATGAGCTTTGCCTCCATCCAAAATCTCATCTCCTGCTCTGGGATTTCTCTGCCAGCGAGCTGCGACTCTGCCAACTGTTACAGAAACAAAAGCTCTTTCCAGTTCACTTCACCCAGAAATAGCCTGCTGTCTAAATTCCTTTATAGCCCAGCTCTCTGCTCTCTATTTTAACATGCCCCCCCCCCAATTTTGTGGGGAGGGTCCTAAACCTGCAAGGTATTTTTTCCTGCAGGTCTGGCCCTGAGCACCCTGTGGGCTGGGCTGCAGGATGCTGTGCCACAGCCTCCTTTCAAGGCAGAGGGCACAGAGGATGCTGCAGAGAGGGGTCAGAGCACTTCATGGCGAGAGATCCAAGGGAAATGCAGCTTCATATGCTCTCAAAGACAAAATCTTGCAAAGGCGATCAAGGAAACGGATATGTAATATCTCAATTCTATTTTAAAGCTGCCAGACAATAAAATAACACTGAATCCCTGGCCTGATTATCACATTCCAACCAGAAGGAGACAGAGGAAAAATACTTTTATTTCTCAGGAATAAGTCTGATTATCCTGCTTGTACACTGCCATCCAGAAATCCTCAAAGAGCAGCCAGTAGACACTAGAGGGCAAAGTGTAAGATCTCCCGTTTAGGTTACAGATAGCTGGATTTCAACAAACAGCGATCGGAAATTTTACATGCTGGTGTGCGCACAGTGCAATGCACTGACAGGCATCCCAAAGTGTATTCTGCAACAAATAACTTGTGTGTGTTATTTCTGTGTTGTAGACAGAATGGGGTGTCCAGATCGCGTGTCGCTCCTGGATCTGGGTCAGTGAGATAAATGCAACAATTTTCTTTGGTCAGGTCCAAATTACTGGTGTAATTGCTATTATTTGCTTAAATTAGAGTTTGTCTAGCTGATTGATAGGAAAAACAGATCAATTGCTGAAAGTTACTTGAAAGTTGGAATCATTCCTTTCAACCTCCTCTGACCAGAAGCAGAGCTTTTAGGGGATTCTTAAGGCATTTTCAAATACACCTTTAAATCTTTCCCATTTTGTTTTAGCAATACATTAGTTCCACCAGAATAGAGTGTATCTACCAGCTATACTGAACCATTGAGTAGCCCCTCCCTTGTACATCTCTGGGAAACTTTGTGTTGGAAACGTGGGAATCACGTATGACACTATTCCAGCTACCTACATCAACGTTTCTTGATTGCTTTACAGACTTGGCTTACTTCGCAAATCCTGCAAGTAGATTTCAATCGAGCTTGAATTTGACTTAAAAATAAAAATATTTCATCCAAGAAATTGGATTTTGCAATTTATTATAACTTTAAAAAAGATTCAAGCTAGTGTGGATGACCCAATATACTATGACTAGGATGTTTTAAAAATCATCAAAGCAATTTTTTCTTATCGTGTGAATTTGCTTGCAAGTTTGACCTTACTTGCTACGTTTTCTACATGTACTGCAGTGCTTTAACCACATGATTTCCAGTAATCTTTCACGGCTATAGCTGTGCTTAGAAAGTCAGACGGCTAATAGCATTTCAGTGATATCACTTTTCTTTATATCAACTTAATCTGAAAATTAAATACGTTGAAATTACAGGGAAGTTGAGAGTGAAGCAGAAGCTCTTTTTTCTTGTGGAAATGATTTAAGATTTTTATATGCATTTCACGAGCCTCTTAAAAGCAGCAGTAGACAGAATGGCTTTCTTCATCTGTGAAATTCAGGAAACTGCAAGTGATCGTTCTTATTTGTGTAACCTTAGCCTTGTTGTAAGGAAATGATTACACTGTGCGCTGTACATGTTACCACTCTGGCATATCCTAGGCTGATAAATCAAAATAGGGCTTTATCCACATCCAAGTGGCACTCGGAAGAACAGATGATTGAACTTACTAAGACCGTGAATCAAGTTAGAAGGGGCCGTGATTCCACGAACATACAGAGGAGTTGTTTCTGAGGTTTCTAGCAAATTTTACTACTTATTGATCAAAGCTCCAAAAACAAAATAGTAAAACAGAATAAACCTAATCTCTACATTTTTTGAAAGTATTTGGACTTCTTGTCCTGAAATTATTCTTCTTATGGTCCAGTCATTTTGTAGGTGAAAGTCTTCCACTAATCCAGGATCTTGCTTTTCAAACCCATAATAAAGAATAGTAAGGAGCATGGCATGGAGTCACAGAATAGTTTGGGTTGGAAGGGACCTTAGAGATCCTCTGGTTCCAACCCCCCTGCCATGGGCAGTAAGAAATGCAGATTAACACAGCCTTGATCATCTCCTCAGATACTCTTCTCTCTTTTCCTGTGTGTTACTGACACCAAGACACAGAAAGTACCAGTCTTTTTATAAACGTCAGATGCAAAGTACAGTGATAGTGATGAGTTTTATGAATTGGGAGGCTTAAAACCATGAGCTCTAGCAGCTCTCCGTGAAGTATTTTATACTTGCCGTTTTTACTTAATGCATGGTTTTGGTCTTCTGAATAGTTTTAAGTGTTATAATTACAACTCTGCTGAGTGCATTGTGCTTAAGGCCACAGCCCTTGAGCCATGGTACCTATGAACCTGACGTTTGCAGAGGTTTTGACCCCATTAGCTGGGCAAACCTGAGCGCATCTGAGTCACAGCCGTGCTTTGGGGAAATCTTCATCTTATTCCAATATAATTAAGGAAATCCAGGCCACAGTGGTTCAACACAGAGTGTTTTATGCTCACTCAAGTAGCATTACAGGGACTGTTGAAGAGGTGTATTAAAATCTTCAGAGTTGTAATCTGCGACTTTGATTGCCAAGCAAAACACTGAGATGGCTATTTCTGAATGTCGTATTTTTCTGCCTGTAAAGACTGTATTGTCAAACAGGATAATTCACACTTCTGCAAACACAAGTGCTGTAAATATAGTTTGTATATAATATCGATGTAATATATCCAGTCTCCATATACTGCATTTTCGAGCTGGTGCTGCGGGGAAAGGCCAGCCATGACTGCGATGTGAACGGGCAGCTCGTGCATCGTGGCCAGGAGCAGATGTTGGGTGCTGGTCACACAAGTTACAGGCAGACTGTCCGCATCACGAGCTGGCGTTTTTCCCTTTGGATCTTTGTGCAGCAAGAGAAGAGTGAAATTTTGCATCATCTGCATATCTCAAAGGACAGAATTGAAATTCCCACTAGAATAAGGTCAGAATGATAAAATGACATGAAAGAGGGTCTTTTTAGTAGGATGGCATTGAAAAATTTGAGCTGTAGAAGGAAAAAATGTCTCAGGGAGTTGGTAATGGGATATGGATTTTATTTCCTATAGGTCACTGCCTCTGTTCCCATATAGATCAGCAGGAGTGGCTGACCATCACAGCTAGCTAATAGCTGAGTTAGGCAGGCAGTGTCAATGTAGTGACTGTTTCGGTCTGTTTTCTGGTGTGATTATTCACATCTCAAAAATGCCATCTTGACTCTGAGTAGCTGCTGGCCCCGTTAGCACTGTAAACAAGGAGGTCAAGGACTGAGCTGGAACAAAGGCTGAGCTATTGCCTCTTTTCAGGCTGGATTGAGCCTGGAAGCTCACAGGGAAGATACAGGCACTCTGTGGTGAGATTTCCATCTGCAAGAGGCTTTTCCTGAAGGGCTGAAATGTCCAACTATATTTATACCCTGACATAAGGACTGATTAGAAATTAAAATAGTATGATGGGTAGTTTAAAAGGGAGTAGTTCAAGCTAACGCAGAGAAAACCAGCAAGGTAACTTTGGACCTAAGACAGAAAAATTGCGATACTACTTTGAAGATGTTTTTCTGCCTCAGTATCTTAAGTAGCCTTTAAAAATTGTAATCATATTTACATTTCTAATTTTATACATTTCTAATCCCATGCAGTTCAATGAACATTATGCACTGAAATACGTTTAATCCCATTCTGTCCTGCCCAAACAGTATCCCTGCTTCAGGGCCCAACATTTGGAGACTTGACCGACACTATTTAAAGTGAGAACGTCAAAAGAACACCATGAATCTTCCAGTCTCTGAAGTGTATTTTATTAGAACACAAACATAATAATCTAGAAAAAAGGTAAATTCTGGTTTCCTGGATGACACAAATTGCATGTTAAAATTAAAAACAATAATAATATTAGAGGAACACCATCCCATTTATTTCCAGCCCAGTGAAATTTGTAGCTCTCCAGGTTTCTCCAACAGCACACAGTGAGTAAAAGGAATGAGCAAGAGTAACGAGCACCTTTCTGCCCCTCAGTTTCACCCTATTACTGAAACACAGAACAAATGCTGCTTATCCACTTAGCTCAGAGCAAGCAAATTAAATGCTTCTGCCGCCCATCCTCAGCTTTGATGCTATTTATCTCACAGGGATGCCGACGAAGCCATTGAACATTGCAAAGGACTAGCTGTTAGGTCTTTGGGAAGGACCTGAGTGCTGTACAGCTCAGCACGGTGGTAGCAAAGCACCCCACCATCTTTTAATATCCACAGCCCCAGGGAAACGCTTGCCGTCCTTATTGATTGCCTGAGGAGAGTTAAGTGCTGGAAATGGAGCCAGCGGTGCTCCCGCCCGCGGCGAGGGGCCGCGCTGCTCTCTTGGCCGAGGGATAAATTGGTATGTGGAGGCAAAGGTGTCAGCAGGACCCTGCCACTTTGCAGATGTTATACAGTTAAACAGGGCTCAGGACTGAGTGTGGGGACCCCCACCTTGCTCAGTAATCAACTCGGTGATCACCATTAGCATTTTGTAGTCTGTATTTCAGACAGCACCACTTTGCTCAGCTGTCTGGTCTCCAGGTTCCAGATGTGCTCTGAAAAGGCACGTCAGGTCTACCTCTGGAGACAAGACTCCCCTTTTCCAATGCACGTAGCTATTTCTGATGCTTTCTCTACCTGCGCAGTTGTAGATATGTTGGGCAGTTTCATATGAGAAATGAAAGGTGCGTTTAGGATTTGTTTGGACCCATTTGTGGACCTCGCTCACAGCTTATGTGGTGATTGATGAAACTGAGGGAGATGTGGGACAGGGGACATCCTCCTGGACCATGGCATGACCACATGATCTCTTTTATTAATTAATCAAACTCTATTTTAAGCTGAGGGGGTTTATGGTGTACTTTTGTCTCTGTTCTCCTTCCTGGGAGTCTGTCCAAGAAGACGGTGTCTTATAAGGAGCTGTCAACTTTTTAACCTTTGCTATTCCTGGACAAAATATATAGTAACTTACTCCTTGGCAATGTCATCCTCAAACTTGAACAAACTTCTTTCCTCCTTTTCCTCTCTATTCCATCCAGCCTTAACTCATTTTTAAAGATATATGAGATAAACATGACTTTTTGGTTTCAGGGTAATTAGCAATATATTGGACCTTTTTTTTCTAAAGGAAACCTCAGGTAAGAAATGTAATACCAACATAAAGTCTAATTTTTATGTCAGTGTTATTTTGGAGTGATTCAGTATATGTGTCTGCAATGTGACTAGAAGGTTGATAAAGTAATTACCGTTTTTATGAATCTTGGAGTTATTATTCCCTTAGTGCAAGCCCTTGTAACTTGTCAGCTTCAGGGGGAACATTCATCACAATTATTTTTATGGTGACATGATATGAAAATGGCTTATGCAAGAAAATTCAGCTTACATGTTCTAATAACTGCTTTCAATTTGTCTTCCCATCAGCACCATTAATATGCAAATACGATACAAAATTATGATGTCACATTATAACCTATTCACTACGTTCTGCTTTGTAGATGGTATTTTTACTTTGTAGATGATATTTGTTATTGTTCTTGAAAAATACGAGGTAAATGGAAGGAAATAATGGTGACCCTAATTACTGTTCACCATAAGCATGACAAAAGAGGGGTAGGAAAGGAAAAGTGAATATTGGAAATACTGGGTCAGCCACTGATAGGCATCCTCTTTAGGTAACTGAAACGTATCAGTAACGTCCCTGGAAAGCGTTAGTTTATTGTATGCTGGTTTTCTGTTACAAGAGTCTGAAGGTCATATTGACAGATTTCTGATTTTGTCTGTTTTGTGCTGTTGTGCTATACTGCAATATATTTACATATAATATACATATATTGCTATTTATACATAAATAGGCTGCGATGATATTTGTATTTATTTGTAAACTGTAACTTCTCAATAAGTATGAAACTTTTAAAGTATTCAGATAAATTTCAATTTAGATTCCATCTTTAATCAGTTAAATTTCAGCAAAACCGTAGCGGGTACGCACAGAATGAGTGCAGCCACCACAGAATTAACATCTGTAAAAACATAGACAAATACAAGAAGAGACCAGCCTTTCCAACTGCTAATGTGAGATGTCCATCCCGGGTTTCTATGAATCCAGACTGTGATGTAAAAATAATTTGTTGGAAATCAATAGGCAGTACGAAAAAGTGATGTCAAAACCAACCCTGGAAAAGCAGTCCTCAACCAGGGGTTCTAGCAACCTGCTGTTTTTTACATTTCAGAACCGCGGTACCCCACGGTGTGTAACTTTGACACGTGACTGTCTCGGGGTGAGAAAAACAACGCGAGAAAGGCAGTGTGTTAGGTAGTACTACAGGAAAGTTGCATGAACTTAGAACCCATTTCATTTTAAAGCAATATATTAGTTTAATTTCCAGTTTGGTTTGATTTGGTCTGTAATAAGCCACTGGCAGGTGAGCGTGAGCATATCTCTCTCTTTCTTCTAAGCTTCATCTGATGGCAGGCATTCTGACTTCATAAACTCCCTCGGTGGATCCTCCCTGCAAGACCTAGACACTAGTGTAAGATTTATGAAGTATTTAAGCACTTGGTCTAGAACTGAGACCCAGCAGCCACCCTTCATCTGCTGAGTTTTTGGCTAAGGGTTGCCCAGACATCTAAAGATCTGCAGAAGCTCCTCTCTCTCCTTGAAAGAGGCTAAAGTGGATGTTACCCTCCTCCAGCGTTCATAAAACATGAGTGTACTGGGATCACACCATTATAAAACACACAGGTTCTGGGATCATGCCAGCAACTTACGTATTTGCCCTTTCTCCTTCCAGGAAGCCCCAGAGTCTGCTCCTGGCTGGGATGAGGGAGCAGGGCGACGAGGCATCGCATATCCTGAGCAAACCACTGCCCAGAGTAGTAGATGAAGTCCCATAATGTAGAAGCACCGCTGCAATAGAGCAAGCTAGTTCAGGGTTTTTTATCTCATGTGTGTTTATGTTCTATCATACAGTTTTTAAAAGACCCCAGATAAAGTTACATAGTATCCTGCAGGATTTCAGATTTCTTTTACGATGGGAAAGTTCAGGTCAGGTGTGATTGAAAAGGAGAATTCAGGTCAGCTGTGATGTATCAGTTGCCTCCTTGTTGGATGTGGTGGAAAACACCTGGACCTTGTAAGGATTCGGGAGGCAAGACTGGAAAAAGGAAAGCAACAGCTTTTATGGTGCTGTAAGAAAAAGCAGCTTCTGGGATTGAATGTGGGAAGAATGAATAATTGGAAATACAGAGCAGTGCAGAATGGAGAGGGTGAGTGGCAGAAGCTTAATGATGTTTAGATGAAATATGCTGTTTTGGAGGTGAAAGGAGAGAGCCATCTTAGCTGAGGGTCTGGAAAAAGTGTTGTTTTTTATGCTTGGTGAGGTTGGGAAGGATCTGGGAAGTGCAGTGGGAAAGGACACTTCTTTACATCAGCCTTGAGGCAGTGATTGCACTGAAAGAATAGCAAATCTGGTGAAAATAAGAAAGGTGAGGCAGGGGATATTGTCTCTGGAGTAGGTCTCCAACATTCATGCCCTAGGACCAATAACCAAGGGGGCTCCAGTGATGTGTTGTGTGAGAGCTGCTCCGCTGAGAATGTAATGCACTGATGATGCCAATGCTATAAATTATTCTGGCAAATAGGTCCCCGGTTGGACTTGGGGGAAGAACAAAGATTATTTTCAGTGTTCAGGAAAAGTAACTTGTTTTTCAGGTCCATTGGTAGGAGAAAATTGCTGTTTGCTCACTTGAGGTCTAGGGGAGAGAAAATGCATGTAAGGGGTGGGGATAAAAGGGAATGGTTTATTTTTATGGAAGACCTGTGTAAGCAAGTTCAAGTAGAAAATAGAGAAACATTGAAGTTGTGTATTATTAGCCATAGTTGAACTGTGACTGTACAGAGCAGCAGCAAACCAGCACAGTAGAAACACTAGAGTATGCAAAAGGAAAAAGAAGAAAAGCCTGCGCAGGTGTCACTGGGGAAAATTGGACTAGAGCTGGTGTTGACCCTGGCTTATGTAAGTGGCTTACAAAGCCTTGCAGAGCTGATTAGGTTTGCAACCTCAGAAAGGCTTCTTGATCATGTCTTTGAAGTTGCCGGTTAAAGCATGGTGGATTTTCTTATGACATGGAACCAGCTCCGAAGCTTAGTTGTGTATTGATAAGGTTGTAATGAAAAAAATACTGCCTTTCTGTCCTTTGGAACAAACCATATCAAGCATACATCAATCTTAGAGCAACTTGGATTGAAAAATACCCGTGTATGTGGTTCTGCTGTGTCAGAGCGCTTTTGCCAAGCCAGATTGCATCCCTAGTCAAAGCAGAGGAGAATCATTTAGGTTCTTGGATATAAATGGATAGAGAAATGGGATTGACTGTCTACTTGAAAATGATTTGTGTGTCTGGGTTGTATCAATTCTCTGTTTCCTGAGGCTTGATGCAGCCACTTTGTAAAGGAAAGATAGTGTATTTCTCCGCTTCAGGCACCGTATGCCGTGCCTGTACACCTACATAATAACCACACAAATTTCCAGCAGAGATCTTGCTCGTATTTCCCTTTTTCTTTGGAGAAGAGGGACAGGTGGAGGGCAAAGAGGATACTGAAATAGCATCATTTAGTCAATTTGGGACATGATGGGACCTGATCCTGGGTTTGGTCAGGTAAGGGTAAATCATGTTGACTCCCACGGCTGAAGACTTTGGTTGACAGGTGAACTGCCTTCATTTCCCTGTGCTCCTGTGTACGGCCCTGCGTACCGAGCCGATCTGTTGTATAATATCTTCTTTTCAAGGTCACATTTGCTCAGCTACTTACTCCATTATATTAAAATAACTGTTTCTGGCAATGTCAGCAAAATGTATCAGTCTAATCAGCATCACACAGTGATCCCTTCTTAATATGAATCGAGAAGCGCTATCTGGTGTTTATGGCTGACTGGCAGCCGCAGTGCTACCGTGCAATTTAAAATCCCAGGGTTACGTCTTGGGATGTTGTAGTGGTCCCTCGAGTCCTGGAACCATCTAAATTGCTCTTCTCTTATTCTACCTGTGCTATTCAGCACTGAGCTGAGTAGGCTGGGGCTAATCAGAAATATGTTCGCCCAGGGGAGAAAGTGAGTTTTGTATCAAGCACTTCCTTCCTTTTAAAGCTCAACTGATTTGAGATCTATATGTATCATATATATGAAAAGATGTAATGGGGGAATTCCTCCACTAAAATACCTGAAAACTTCTAAGATATTTCAATTTTGTGGACAAAGAAACATCCTTCAAATGCTGTGATATCTTTACTTATTTGAAAAATGGGAGTTTATCAAACTTTGAAAACCTAGTTCTCGGTAAATGGAAGCATAAATATTATTTATGTTTAGGAAACAAAACAAAGAAACACCAAACTTAACATGTTCTTTAATTTGAATTAACCTGATTTTTAAGCCACTTCTGTCCTTCTCTGTCGCAATTAATGAGAGTGATGTACCCAAGAAAGCCAAGGTGGAGCGTTAAAAGTGAAAAAGGATCAGTCCGCTTTGTGGAAATGTGTGGTGAAGGATGTGATGACCCCTTTAGAGATATGTAGAGATTATTGAGGGTCTCCAAGAGAAGACCTGTGTCTCTAATGTTAATTAAAATCCTGATTTTCAGGCCTGGTATTTACAAACAGGATGATAACGTGATGCATGTGTAATTTTGTTATGTTAGTAAACTTTACCTCGATTTCCTACCAGCTGTTGTCACGCAGGTTAATTAGTAAAACCACTTTTAAAAAATACATTTACTAAAAGGCAGTTATGAGAAGGGCAGGTGAAATATGTTTTAAAAACCATACTGAATGGACAAAATGGTCCCAAGATCGTTGTACCACCGTACCACCATAATAATCTTTCCTTTGTCTCGGAGTTGTTTCTTCCTTGTGCATAGCTCACGTGTGAGCCTGGTAAGCACCTATTAGCAAGTTGGAAATAGCAGGTTTCAAATGCAGAACACCAAGATTTTCAGCTGCAGAGTTAATGTAACAAGAGGCTGGCAACAGGAAATAATCTGGACATCCCTATATGCATTGGACTTTATGATAACGCTGTATTTTAAGATTCTGTTTCCTACCTCAAAACCTTTGTCTCTTGGCTGCGGAGCTAATGTGTAAGCTGCTTTAATGCAGCCTGTACAATTCATTGAGCTTTTCTCCTTTCAGCAGCTGCCAGCATCTTTCATCGCCTGGTCCCCGGGGAACAGAACGTAGTGCAAGGGACCGCGTTTGCTGATTACAGCAGTCCTGATGTTACTACATAATCTGGACGTTGTTCTGCAGCGTTACGTGTTGCACGTGGTTCGCTGCGATCCTGAGCTGTAGGCGACAGGTCACCAGCATGCTGCTGTAACGCGTGGGAGAGCATTTGCTTACAAAATTTGTTTCCTGAGGGTTTAATTATAAAGGAAAAAGACTTTTAGTAATGAGCAGAATAATTTCATAAATTCTGGAGTCATTGGTGACTTACCACCGGCTGTTTTTAAGCCTAGGTAACGTGTTGGTATTTTCAACTTAAGTTTTCTTACGTAAGAAGTGCAATGAGTGAAAAAATTTAAAAAAGACATAATCTGTGTGCCATATTTATTGAGTTTTATGTCATTACATGTCGCTACTGCCAGTGTTTCATTCAGTTTTGATGTCTGAAAGGACTGATCAGGTATCTTTTTACAAAAAGCCCATAAATGCCATGTCCAATTGATTTGTCCTCTTCCATCTTTAACAGAAGATGGTTTTCTTTGGCAATTAACTCTTTTTGGTTTCTCAAGATAGATTTTAGAGGTTTATTAAACTTTTCGAATAACTGTTCTCTGAGAGGCTTAACATCCTTCTGGAAAGGTGAGAAAGAAGCGTAATTGGAAAACAAGTTAGGCTTTTCAAGGTAATTGTTTCGTTGCTTTTATTGCTGCTCAGTAATTGTTCAATGCAAAGTTGATCCCTCCTAGAAAGGTCGGAGTGGAGTCCTGACAGACAGGCTGTGGTCTGATGGGCTCCTGGGTGCGAATGCTGTCTTTCATCTGGGGAAGCTGCGTGGTGATGTGGTTCCAGAGGAAGAGTGCGAAGTCTGTAGCCAAAAGCCTTAGTTTGGGTTCTCCCCTAGGAGATGGGAATTTTGGGTGAAGCATCTTCCCTAGCTGAGGAGTTTGAGATGTTTGTCAACTGCTGTAACCTACACGCTCTAACCATCTGACTACTACAGAAGGCCCTCCAGCATGGTTTGAAAGGAAAACAAGGCATTTTTTGTTACTTATCTAATGGATGTTGACACTGTCCCCAAGGTGAAGGCTCCAGTCTGCCACCCTTGTGTAGATGGAGGAACACACCAGTGTATTAAATCAGAAGTACCTGCTCCAGGAGGAGCAAGACCTCAAGCTCACATGGGTAGCATTTTTATTAACTTCAGTCCTAAGTCCATCTTTCCACAGTGTGCATCCTTCGGAGCACCAGCACTGCAGTTGTTCAGGTGTCCCTGTATGCTCTACAGAAACTCCCAGCTAAGGGAGCAGGTTTCTGTCTGCCCTGCTCTGGACCCTTTTTGTGGCAGCCCTGGTATTGCTGTCGGTGATGGAGGCTGCATAACGCAGCATCTTCTGGCTCTGGGCACGGCATTATTAGTTCTGCCTGGTTTTGTTTCTCTGCAAGAGCGTGAGCAGTGCTGGCAGCCTGGAGCAGAAGCTGATATACCCGACTGAACGTGAGTGCGTTTGCCTTGCTCACCTGCCTGGTTTCACAAAGCTCACAATGAATAGTCTGAGAGGCCAGATGTTGGGTTTTTTCTTTTTTTTTTTTTTTTTTTTTTTCCCTTTTTTGGGGACTGATTAACATTCAAGTGGTGTTAATCCTGTTAGTTTGGAAAGCATAAGGCATTTACTTTTCATCTATTCTCCCTTTCTAAACTTATTTTTAAAGTGTTTGGTTTTTTTTTAAATAAAACCCTACTGAAATAAGAAAGTCAGTTTGCCTTTTCACCCAGCTATGATGATGAAGTGCCATTCTGTTAATGAAGAGGGCGATATCAGGAGCTCTGTAGGCATACGCAGGGAGGGACGAATCCATTTGCTCAGTTCACCGTGGTTGCCTAAAGCACGTTCTAATGCACCTTTACAAATAAACCCGCTGGAAGCAGGACACTGCTGGTCTTGCGCTGAAAACTGGCAAGTGTTAATGTCATCTTGAGCAAAGCTCTTTACTTATTTTATGCTAATCTTATGAATGTTTCATAGAAATAAGAACTCCATGCTTCTCCTTTATGTAATTTTGCTGAGGGGAAGATCCCAACCCTTTTGAAGTTGGTGGCAAAATGCCATTGAGTCATTCAGCCTTTAAGTCTTCTATGTACCAACAAGATCGTGCAAGTAAATAACCTTTTTCTGAGACTTTGACTGAACCTCACTGCACAGCCACAAGTTTTGCAGAACATTAAAACCAGGCAAAATGCAGCACATGTCCTATTTATACACTGAAGAATTCCAATTTTCTTCAAAGCCAGATCTTCTGCAATATCATGCAATTACTTTCACCTGTGTATATGCATTTACTTCCAGGACTTGCCTTACATGTGTTTAAAAGATAGGAAGGAATTTCTACCAGGAGATAGCCTGAAAGATCAAATGGTTTCCCTGTCTTCATCTTCTTTATCTCTTTAGAAGACTTGGAGACAGCAGCAGGTAATTTGGGGTCTGCTGCGAAGAACTTCAGCCCTTAGCTGTTCCCATTACCTTGAAGTCACCTAAAAAAGAGGAAGAGCAAAAAGGGAATAATATTCAGCAAACACAATGAGTACGATAAGGGAAGTAGCCCCTCTGGTAGGCTTATAAAACAGAGAGGAAAACATGGTTTTGCCTGGCTTCATCCTTGTGCGATCAAGTAGTTAAAAAGGGGCAACAGGCTTGGGTTTGGCAAATGGGAGGAATGTGTGCTAGCAGCCCTGGGGGTGTGGGGGATTATTCCTATTTTTAGAGTTCATGAAAGTTCTTTACTGAGTCTAGTTTGAGAAAACATTGCACGATTCCTTTGGTGGCTCATGACAAATAGCTCCAATCGCAAACAGGTCATCAGTTGTTTAAAAACAAGACATGAAGTTTGTGTGGGGCAAAAATAGCGAGTGTCAGCTGGATTGTGAAAATTGAATTGGGAGGGAAGTGAGGTTTTTCACTCTGAATGTGTTCTCACGCTGAATTTATCACATACCACATTCCTCCTCTTCATCCTCCCCTTCATCTTTTCTCTCAATGATACTAAACAAAACACCATCAACATTTCCTCGAACTAAAAATGTTTGCTACCACTCTAGCGTTTCACTTAAACAAGAAATGTGGTTTAGTTTCCTTAGGTGGAGGACTTGGTTCCTTGCATACGGTTCCTTAAATTTTTCTGTATCATCAAAAACCTTTTAAAAATTAAGTAGAGCTTTTAAAAAGGCAGCCCAGCTTTTCATAGCTCTATTCCCCAAATTCCTCCTCTTCGTTCAGCAGCTGTCAGCTTTGCGTTGATCCGTCCATCGCTGCCCGGTGCCGCTAACCCCGGCTGCCTGGCTGCCTTCACAGCCAAGGGACTGGTCGAATGGTTTTGCAAGTCTCAGGCTGCGTAACTCTAAATTCAGCAAAGCAGGGTAATAAACAAACTTAATTCTGTTTCTGTTTGTTTGAGCTTCATTTATGTCTTTTTTTTAGTTTTCCCACATTGCTTTCCATAGTATCTGCCCTGTAAAGTGTAGTCCAATAAAGCCATTAAACTCACTTATATTCACTATGGATATTAAACATGCAAGTTTGAAGCTGGTGGGAGGAAGAGTGTGTGAGGTTAAACTTTTCTCCTTTCTGAAATGGCACTGCTCAAAATTTCCAGAAGGCTTAGGGAAGAAGCTAATATTTTAATTGCCTTGTATTTCTCCAGCTGAAATTAATAGCCCTGTCAGTGCGAGGGATGACACGAAGCTGAAATACATGTGGGAAAATGCATGGCAAGAAATACAAAGCCTCATTGATTCACTCTGAAGGGCCAAATCCTGCCCCATTGAGTCCATTCCTGGCTGTGCCTTATGGAGATTCAAGGCCAGCTGGTCATGGATGTGTTCTACTGCAGCTGGCTAGATCATGGCTCTAGGGTCCCTTCCAGCTCAACTGCTATATGTCACCTACCCTCAGCTGTAATATAAATGTGTGGATATATATTAATAGAAGAACCTGTGCCATAATTCCTAGTGGAAAATCCATAACTTCTGGGGAAGGAAATGAGATTAATAACTGGGTCCCTGTGCCTGAGCCATCTGCCAGGGCACTGAGGAAGGGGAAACGCTGTCGGACCGGGTTGTCAGGAATTTCACTGTGGGGGTTTTGGGTGGGTTTGATGCTGTCTGCTCATCTCGCTGGTCACCCTGTGTCTGGTGCCTCCGGGTCTTATACTGAATGGTTGAGGCTGGGGGGGGGGTCTTATCAATGTCTAAAGGGTGGGTGTCAGGAGGATGTGGCCAGGCTCTTCTTGGTGGTGTCCAGTGACAGGACGAGGGGCGATGGCCATAACCTGGCAAACAGAAGGTTCAACCTGAACATGAGGAAACCCTTCTTCCCCGTGAGGGTGACAGAGCCCTGGGACAGGCTGCCCAGAGAGGGGGGGAGTCTCCTTCCCTGGAGACTTTCAAAAGCCGCCTGGACTTGTTCCTGTGTGATCTACTCTAGGGGATCCTGCTCTGGCAGGGGGGTTGGACTAGATGATCTCTAGGGGTCCCGTCCAACCCCTAACACTGTGAATTTGTGAATCTCCCTTCTAATTGTTTTTCTGGAATGTGTATGCATCATTGCTAACGTTTCAAACCCGAAGGGCATCCCACCTATGTGGGAAGATGTGTCCCTCTTGGATTTTGGATTTTTTTCCCCCCCTCTAACTTGGGCAAAAATTCTTCATGTTGACTCTTCAGTGTATACTGGGAATAAAGAAAAAAAACCCCAAACCAAACCACCTTATTGTAAGAGAAGAAATATTAATAACAGAGAAAGAAAACATCAAAATTTGCTATGTGGTGTTTGCTCCTCTGAGTGCTTTTAAGGTTGTCAGCTGGCAGGGGGTGTTCAGCCCAAACAGATGTCCCTTTTCGCAACTGGAGACCGAAAGCAGAGGGGCAAACTGGATTTTTCATTGCTCATATTTCTCCTGAGAGAGAAAGTGATGTGAAACTTAGTTGCTACATTGCCAGGGAGAAAACAGCTGTTTCTGCAAGCTTCGGCTGCAGATTTCCAGTCGTCCTTCTGCTCAGCGCTGTGTCTAAGCCTGGCTGCCAGCGAGTGCCAGCGGTGGGTACCCCGCGTGGTACCTGCAGGAGAGGGCAGAGCTGGCATTTGTGGGTGCATCGTACCCTCAATCCAGGGTATTAGTTATTTGTGTAACTAATGGTTTTTGTAAACTGAATTTGCACGTGAGGTAATGCTCATCTCTAAGTCTCTAGCAAGCATGCGTAAGAGGGTTTGGGTTTTAATGATATGTGCAACTAATTTGCATCTCTTATTCAGAGGGGTAAGCAGGCGTAAGATGCTACAAGCATTTCCTATACAGGCTCTTGGAAGTGGAAGTTGTCAAAGATCTCTTGCAGCACAGGAGGAAAAGATAGGCTACTTAAAGGACAAGCATAGCTATATTTTATTATTTCTATTTGCCATTTTAGCAGATGAAGGGATGAATCTGTGGAATAATGCACATTATTGTGAAGAAGTCCTAGTTGCAGTCTCCTGTTTTCCTGCAGTAGGAGAGATGGATGTGAGCTTAGTCTCCTGGTTTTATTTACCCTGGTGAATGCCAGTTGTGAGTCATTCCCACTAATGAGATCAAAGCACAGAGTTCCCCTTGCACTAGCACACTGCCTCAAAGACATTAATTGCTTCTCCAAAATATATGTATGTTGGCAAACTCACAGAACCTCGTTTTGTTTTTGCAGGTGCTTAACCAACCTTTGAGCTTGAAAAAAAATAGTATTCATTTATTGCACTTCATGCCAAATGAATGGATGAGAGATGACTCTCCAGCTTAGCTGACATGAAAGCAAACCCTGGCAGGTAGCAGCTCTTTGCGAGCTTAGCCAAAGGTCGGTCCCAGGCTGGCGGTGGGAGCTGATGTAGGACATGCTGCTAGAGATAAGGGTGATGAACTTTTATTTTCTAACCTGAGAAATTGCTAGGGCGGTAGAACCGATGGGATAGTAGTGTAATGCCTTTCTAAATGGGCTCAAATAGCATTGTTGCTGAAAAGGTGTTGGCAAAGTTGGGTGTATTCACTTCTGCCTTTGGGAATTGTATTCCAATTCATCTAAATCAGTTTTGCCTGTTACCATGGATGAAAAAGGGCAATTATTTTCTTAAACTGTTTAGATTGTGGACAATGTTATGCTTAAAATATCTAAAAACATCCCCCCCTCCCCAAATGGTAAGCTGGTCCAGTTGTTCCTTAATGCATGTTAAATTCCAGCAGATGTGTATTGCAGGTGTAGATGATCATCGTTTTATGACAATCCTGTTTCTAATTTTCCTCTAATTTCCTTGATTGCTTATGAGTTAATAGTGTGTGCAGTGATAGAAGGACTTCAAAATGCTGCTTCATCAGTTAATTAAGAATAAATCAACACATTTTTAAAGGTGGTAAAATAGTTTTAGACTTTTATTTATGTTTTGTTGAGCGATAACTTGTTTAAACTTCTTTTTCTTCTGAACTCGGTGCTCTGCAAACCCAACGTGTAATTGGCGATTGGCTACTGAATTGGAAGTTAACTGATTAAACAACTGTTAGCATGCTAATTAAGAGATACTTTTATATTTCAGAATCTCTTAAACACCTTTGCACTGCTTGTATAAAGAATTCTGAGACTGATGCTTTGGTTTTAGTTCACTAAGGAATTTACACGAGTATAAATATAATTGCACCTCTTTTTGTCAATTGATTTTATTACAGTGCTTAATGGTTTGTTGAATAGTTTATAGGATAATGAATGTCATTTCCTTGTATTATACTATAAATAACTTGGCAAATTTTTAATTAGGATAATCATGGTAGCTTTCTCTACTGCTGTAATCAAGCTTTGCTTTTTGCATCCAAGAACTAATGTACATCTATATCAAGTTAGACCAATTATGTTTTTTCTAGAGAGTACAAGTTTTTGTTGATTGTATGTTTGGTGTTTTTTTTTTAATAGCACTTCCCTTCTTGAATCTTGGCTCTGTTCTATTGAAACGATAATTAGCTCCATTGGATGAGTTTTAATTACTTTAGTATTCTGATTAGAAGAATGCAGAGGACAGAAGTTTTGTTCCATGAAAGATTTTGAAGTTTGTCTTTCTGTAGCATTTGAAGAAAATCAGGCATTTCCTTGATTAGTGTATAAAGAGTTTTAAGAATACACTAGTAAAGTTAAATGCTTACTTTGGTTTCAGTTGTAATCTTAAAGCTTATTAACAGTTTTAAAAACTAAAAATATAGAAGAAGAGATACAATTCAAGTACGAGTGTGAAATTGTTTCAGGTAACCCATGGAGTGATCTCCTGTTTGGGGAAACCTGATGTGCAAGCCCGTATGTCCAGCACAGCTCGGAGGTGCCCAGGAGCCCCCAGCTCCCAAGGGCTGGCAGGGCGGCATGCCGTGCCCACCATCCCTTCCAACGCTGCTATCCTGACTTCAGAAATCATTTCCGTGGCCACAGCGTGTTGTGAAGGAATAGTTTCCATTTGCATCTCTTTATTTATTTATTGCCTGTATAGTGGTTACTCCTTAGGTGGTTAATTAGTTTATAACTGGTCTTTACAAAAAAGGTTTGGTACCAAGGTAGAGCTGTGGGTCTTACGCTGACAAGAGTTACCCAAACGGGAGGTTTGGCCAAGGAAATGCTACACATTTATACCCGCACTTCATTTTCGGGTGGAATTGTGTATTATCAATTCAGTGGCATCCTTCTTTAGGGCCAGGATTTCACTAGTGCAGCACGCAGCAGATGTGAACCACGCCACTATCCGGGCAGGCGAGTGAAGCCTTGAAGTTGGTGGGAACAGCAACGTGCAGCTGCAGACAAGGTGTTTCGGTTAGTATCTCAGTTGCAGTTACTTTCTTCTGCTGTCATAATTTGGAGATCAGCCTGAAGAGAGCAGAAGTGCTTAGGGCATTTTCATTACCTTGAAAAAAGCTATATTTACATCCTCAGCTAAGACTGTCAGGGGCTGAAAGCCTTAGACAGCAGTGTTGTGATTCAAGAGTGAAATATTGTCCTGCATTTGATGACCTCTAATCCTCTAGAGCACTTCTGGAGGGATGATCTAATGAGCTGCCACATAAGACAGCAGGTCAGATACTTGCTGTTATGGTTAACCCCCACACACACCCAGTGTGCCTCTTGCACTGTTGTACCTCGAGCACGTTCTCTCTGGAGTATTGCAGAAGTTGCTGGTTGGAAAGTTCTTCAGTGAAGTAGACTTAGAAAAAAGCCTGTTTGTCAGAAAGTGAAACATCTTGCATGTACGTGGAAGGCATCCCACTTCTAGTGATACTTTTAATTAAGAAGAGGGTCCTTGGGTTAATTCTTGACGAGAAAGAGTCTAACTCTAATTTTGCTCTTTTGAGCAAGAAGCAGTTTTCTACCACCTACAACTTCATAAAACATTCATGAAGTTTCTGTCTTACCATATTGCTTTGTGGTAAACGATGATGGATTGCAAAAAGGCCAACTCCTC
This sequence comes from Rhynochetos jubatus, assembly GCA_027574665.1. NCBI lineage: Eukaryota > Metazoa > Chordata > Aves > Eurypygiformes > Rhynochetidae > Rhynochetos > Rhynochetos jubatus. The sequence goes on along the minus strand of CM050654.1, from coordinate 38,089,372 downwards.
CACAGAAACACGCAACTTGGATGAATTCAAATGTGCTGTTTCCTCTATTACTTTTGAAAAAGTAGCAGAGGGACCTAGTTTATATGAAGGGCTGCCTGGTTTCATGCCTCTGTTATAGCTGACAATAAAAATACCCATTTCCTTGCTAAGATTTGGAAGATGTTAAGAAACCTTCTGCAGCAAAAGCCACGTTCAGCTCTGCGGCTCCAGCACAGCTAACACGCAGAGCTCTGGCTGCTCGCTCGCTGCAGTCCTGCAATTATGTAATCAAATACAAATCTAAACATATGGTCATTTCTATAAAATACAGAGCCTGAGAAAACTGGAGAGAACAGTGATGAGTCAGAAAAAAATCCAGTGGAAATACAGAGTTAAATGTCAATGTCTGCATTGTGCCTAGTTAATATTTCACAGGAACGCCATCAACTTGTTACAGAGCCCAAAGGATTTATACATTTTTCTGACAGATGATCACGATTCCCATCAGTACACTTAATGCCAACATCTGTAGGGTTCCACCTAATTTGGGAAACAAATATATTCTGTCCTCCTCGAAAAAGAATACTTTGTATGTTCCAGGAAATGCTTATTACTTTAGGGTCATTGCAATTAAGTGGAGCACAGGGATTTTTAAAGGGGTACGGCATGGTAACATTATGCTTTCCTTTTGGCTGCTGTTTTGACATGCGAGTTGGCTGATGCCAGCTTCTGCTCTTCCGTATGCAGTCAACAATGGTATAGATAATATTTCTGAGTAAACACGTTAAAATGTAAACATACTCATTAGTACAGACTATGGAAAGTTTTGGTCATACCATCTGTGCTTTATGGTTCAAGAATGTTGGGAATGTATTATATATAACTGCTTCATATCCCATCCATAACTTTCTTTGAGCTCCACTGTAATTTTAATTTATTTAGTGCCTTTATTGGTCCTTAGGGGAAGTCTCTCAAAATCTAGCTTTTCTTTACGTTAAATCATGGCCAGTTTAGATACTAATGCACAAGGACACCTGTATAAATACTCCTCCTTCCCACGTCTCTTCTAACATCTTCGTAGGTGGTGAAGAGATTCCCATCAGCCTTTGTTTCCTTCTGCTAAGTAAATAAATTTCACTTGATCTCTTCTCTTGGTGATCTTTATTCCCCAGATCGTATTTCAGCAAGCTGGAATTATTAATTATTTATGTGGGTGTAGTAATACTCAAGGAAAAGTTATACTTCGTGTTGTGCATGAATTAGTTTTGTATATGCAAATATAGTTGTATCGTACCAGTGTAGCGTTTCTGACAGCAGAAATAGAGCTTAGCGCGCTTACGTTCCTCTGTGGAAAATACACCAGAAAAACCAGGGAAGCCATGTCAGTCTGTTAATGATATAAGTGCATGCCTCGACGAGGAAAAGCCTGACCAAAAAGTATGAAAAGTAGCAACAGAATTTCTCATGCGCTATTTGAAAAAGAATAGAAATGCAGAAAGGGAAGTGCTAGCTTCTATTGAGTAAGACAAAAGAGATGCACCTTGAGTTTATTCTACAGGTTGTTACTTTTGAAACATTCATAAAATGACTTTCTTATAATCTGTGCAGTTCTGCAGATTTCTGTTATTCATCACTTCCAAGTTATGTAAAATAACTATATGGGTTAAGTTCAGTGTTGCTGAATTTTAATTAATGCAGTGCTTAAAGCAGTTACCTTCAGGGTTGGGGGAAAATTAGGAATTTTTCATGAAGTGGTCTCTTTTATGTTGGTGGTGTTTGACCAAACCAAGATTAGAAAAACTTAGAAGGACTTTGACCTGCCACAGGGTGCTAGCTGGGATATTTTTAAAATAAAATGTTCACTTGAGTGATAAATACACTATTATGTACTGAATTGTCAGCCTTGAGATTGTCTTGGTCCTGTGTTCTTTTGACAAGATGAGGAAGCACAACGATGTCTACCAGGAAATCTGATCAGAATAAAAATGAACTTGTAAGCCAATAAAGTGAGTCTAAACCACTTTATTAGAAGCAGCATGGAGTTAAACAGGAGCGATACTGCATTTGGTTTTGAATGATGAATAGGACTTCAGTTTCAAAGGTTATTTTCTCTGTCTACTTGATGCAAACTTAGTGTAGCACTGATAAAAGGTTCCTTCTGACTCACCTGATTCCTCTGCGGATTTTGGATGTGCAGAGGTCCAGTTTCTAAGTGTATAAAAGACGTTTCATGCAAGCTAGTAACTCCTTGGGCTGCTCTTTGCTTTGCCTTCATCCTGATGATTTTTAATATGTTTTAGTTGTGTCTGTTTTCATCTCTCTCGTCTGTCTTATCTCCAACATCATTTCATCTTGGTTTTCCTGCTTTAACAGCAGTCCCATGATACTGTTGGCCTTTTCCCTAATCAAATGAGACACTTCTTTCCTCCGGGTGGCTTTTCTGGGGCATCGTTAAGTAATGGCACCTGGTAGAAATGAGAGGGGAGATGGTGTCCAGGGATGTGTTTGGACCAACACAGAGAACTGTGAGTTCAAGCACAGTAGGGGAATGAAGCCATGAAAAGCCGTTCTCATGCAAGTGTCCAATAAAAGCCTGAAAGACAGGATTTTTCTGGGGTAAAATCAGTGATTTCGAAGAGTTCTGTGCAAATGTGGATTTGTAACTCGCTTATCTTTGTAAAGCGTGAGAGATTTTACTTTTCCTCCCTACTGCTCACAAACATACCAGTATTTCTGCTGCAGAATGTAACATTAGTTTGTAACGGCAGATAACTCTGTGGGAGGTTAAACGGGTCACGCGTCTGCCTAAAGAGGGGAACTATGGACCCGGCTTTACCTCCTCGCTCCTCAAACTGCATTGTGTCATGGCCCTGTTAGCTAGAATGGACTCACAGTGTGATATTTGTGATTGAAAAAGGCAAGGGAAAGTGCTGGCGGTGGTGCGGGCTGGTGTAAAGTGCTGTTCTGACGTGGATCTCCATCAACACGGCAGGAGACGGGAAGCGAATAGGCCAATGGCCAAGATGATTTAAAAAATACTTATTTTGTGAAGGCTGACGTAGATTGTTTGCATGTTTATGCTTCAGTCCGTGGGGATTATGGGAAGAGTAGGCAGAGATCTGAACAAAGCCTTGAATCTTCAGCTGCTTGGACCATGAGATACAACTGACCTGGTGTGTCCTCACTCCAGTGACTGCTTAAAACACATTAGTGTTCCTGGCTGGAGATTTGGGAAAGTCATGACCACCTGTATTTGACTTACCATCTTCTCTGTCATATTCTAATAATAATGATAAAGTTCTTGATCCATTTAGCAAAGCAACGAACAAAATATTGTGCAACTAGAGCATTTTATCCTATTTTTATTCTGATTTTTAGCTATAGCTTCAAAAGTGTGAATATTTTGATCAAATGTTTGCAGTATTACAATGTCATATTCTTTCTGTTTCCTCAAAAGGCAGATTTACAGAGTATTAAATATCCAGTCATTTTAATGCTTGTCTCAAGCATTAAACTTGAGATCTTTAAATGATCTTTAAACTCATACCACCTGTATAAAGTTAGGGTGAAAAAATATCTTCCCCTGTGTATTCAGCTGCATGCAGCACCTTAAAGTCTTTTTCAATATTAATGTCTTCTACCTGAAATACTATTTTTGTCCTTGGTGATAATGTGATTTTCTTCAAAATGAAACACATTGGTGTTTTTTTTTTTTGTTAAATTGCCCTTAAAAAACTCTCGGATTTTTTTTCCTTCTTTGTGTACCTTCCAGGATTTGTACACCTGTTGTTGCTTATACTTTCTATTTATGATAGTGATCATTACTAGGTGGTAAATAATAGAAAGAAATGTTTTCTTTGTGCAGATGCACAAAGCAGCTTTCAAAACATCCTCTGTATGTTACTGGATCTTACCTAATGTTTCCTCCTAAACGATCATAAATTACTTCAGTCTCTCAATGCGATCGTTGGAAATATCTTCAAAGCTGTTGCTGTGGTTTCAGTTTATGTGTAGGTTTATTTTTTTTTGTTTTCTTTCTACTCTAATGCCACTGCAGAAAATGAATCTATGGAAAAAGTTGTTTAAAAATGCGTCCTTGAAACATGGAGTAGGATTGGATGAGGAAAAAATGTCATCTGTTGGTATCAGTCAAGTAGAAGGTAAATGATTTAACATTATCAAAGTATTAATTCCTGAGCCTCAGTTTAGTTAGACTTGGTTCAATCAATATCCGTCTTCCAGCATCTGAAATGATTTGCTTCTAGTTTAAAAAAACTCATTGCAAGGGGATAATTGTTCTTTATACCAGTCAGCCCACAGTGGCTGAATGAGAAATATGTTTGAATAATTTAAAATAGTCATTGGAGCAAAAGTGGAAAGCGGTGTGGGGGGAAAGCACGGCTCCTAAGGTGAGGAGATGCCTCTCTGCTGATGCCATAGCTGGGGTAGCTGAAAGGCATGGCTGAGATGGCAAGGGAGGAGTCCTTCAGCCCTGCTGGTCTGCAAGTGCTTCATCGGTGAAGTCACATAATGTGCTTAGTACCAGTTTGGCACAACTTCATGGGCTGATTTAATTGCAGGTCCATAAGTGATGGTGTAATAGTATCTCTGATTCAATTAAGGAACAAGGTTTTTGCCACGCTTCTGAAGTGGAAGCAAATACACATGTCTTTGGAGCTATCTTAGGAATTAGGGACCCTTAGTTACTGGTGCTTGAACACATTTCAGTGAGCCATATCTATATTTTTAGGTGTATTTTTTAGATAAGAAAGAATAGGTGCCGCCATTCTGCTACAGGTGTGCTTTCTGTGAAATGGCACTTTAAATCTACTTGAACATCATTATTGAAGAGCCTCAAACAGTTTAGATCTTAATTGATATTAATAGGAATAACCCTCAATGACGTAAACTTGGCAAGCCAGGAGTTGCAGCTGTTCTCAGCAGTGGTGGCAGTAACAAAGATAATTAATTGTTTTTCCCTGCGAGATATATTTAGCTTGTGCAATCTAAATATTCCATTCCCTCAGCCCTGATTCAGGTTTGAATTTAGTCTGCAAATACAGTAAGTGAATCTAAAGTTAATATTTTTTCGACTCTTGTGCCATTATATGAGCTATTTCAATTCTTTTTAAGAAAATAACCACCTTAAGTATTTATTACATTAGCCTTCAAACGATGACTTAAATGGTTAATACTTTACATGATTTAGTTAAAATCAATTTAGTACTTATTTTATGCTTTTGTTTAAGAGTTGGCTTATAAGAGCTGGTACTTGAACTGGCCCCAGCAGTAATGTGCCAGGGGTCTCAGACTGAAGATAGCAGAGCTTGTGTTCTTGGCAGAGTTTTAGACAAAAGATATATTTTTGAGTGAGCACAGCATCATTTGCGAAGCACTTGAACTCAGTATTGTAATCCCTCGGGATTATCAAGGACTGTGTCAAGGTTCAGTGTTGAAGTGCGGGAGGATGCGTTAATGGCACTGTAAAATGTTAAGACACTGCACGAGTGAGCTCTGCTTGGGTTTTTGATTGCTGGGCTTTAAATTCTTTACGTTTCACTTAAAGCCTTGTTCTGAGTGCTAAGGACTCTTCCTGGTGCTTCCCCCTGAAGATGACCCCCAGTTGTGATGGCCATCGAAATGCCCGCGGCTGTGCCCACTGCGACACCAAAGCGGTGCTGCGGCAAACGCCTCCCGCGGCCTCCTCTTCCTGGGGGCTAGGTGGTAAGAAGGGAGTATTTGTTTCTGGTCCTGGTTCTTAAAACTGCGATAGATAGACCCACAAGAGTGTATATTCATATGCTTTAAGCGTGTAGTTTTTATTAACGCTTACTTTAATAGGGGTTGTAAAACTCATGCATTTAAATGCCGTTCTATAAAGTGACAAGGGTTTCTTTCACCAGTTACTTATTTCTACAATACAAAGTGGCTGGTGTAGGTACGATTTTGTCTATGCTGATAACATCCACCCTGAAAACACAACACGCACGGGATGCGCTCTTCCTTGCTACGATAGTAAGTTCCTATTATAGGTTTAAAATCCGCGTATCTTACACCAGCTGGGAGCCTGGATGGGAGCTGCTGCTGTCCGCCCTGGGCTGGCGGTGGAGGTGGTGGCGTGGGTTCTTCCTGAGCAAAGCAGGTGCCCTCCAGCAGCTCCGCAAACATGTCCCTTCATCATCAACATGTGGAGCTTTATTTCCCCTTAAACTAATGTGGCACTAAACCGCCAAACTAAACATTTACCTTTGTGTAAATATTTCCTAAGCTGAGCTTTTATCAAATCTCACATTTGTTTGTGCAGCTTCGTGAGAGATACAGACTTTGCAGCAGGAAAATCTGTCGTATATGAATGGGATGCTCTTTTTTCACTTGCATCTTAAATGAAATCTAAATTATACATCATGCCTTGCATACAGCAAAAGTAAAAGGTATAATGGAAACTGATGCATGTGATCAGTAGCAGTATTGATTCAGTGTTTTGTCCTGTGTCTTTCCTTCAGCCTGATGCCAGGGAAAACTACTTCGTTACTGTGTTGAAAGAAGTTACTTGGGTTAATCAACTGAGTTCTTTCAAAACCTCATTTCTCTGGATCTCCCCGTGTTGTTTTGACCACTGTGTGGCTGGCATATCAGTTTTTTAGGATTTAAAAATATTGAACAATCTCTGTTGGTATCTGGGTCAGCATCTTCTCAACAACACTGGATCTGAGGGTAAAACTGCTTTTGCCGGTGTCCTAAAGCGCAGTGATCTGCTCTCGGTGCTCTCAAAAACTTAGAAATATGATGCCATAAACATATATATTTAAGGAAGGTCTAAAAAGTGTTGTTGTCACTGTGATCATACATCAGGCCAAACCAGCTCTTTGTGCAGTCTGTGTACGTACGTTTCTGTGGAATCATAAGGCTGGTGTCTGCTTCAGTGATTTAGCCTAGTTGCTGAGGTTTCTGTGGAGCATCTGCAAAGAATAACTAGCGCAGCACCGAAGAAACAGCCTTCTCAGTAATTCCTCGACTTGAAATCACTCGCAAGTGAAATCGTTCTGCTGCGGAGCTCCAAAGCCGCGTTTGTCTTCTGGGGAGAATTGCCTGGCTGTATGGTTCTGCATCTCTTTCTTTCCTGCTGCTAGAATATAATTAAAGTTGCTAAAAATACATGCTTCCTAATATTGTTTTTTCCGTGTAGGCATCTGCTATTATTCTATTCTCAAGGGGAGATGGTATGAGCTTGTACGCTACTTCACTGTATGAAGTGGTCCATACTCCATAGAAATATGAGCGCTCCTTATTTATAGCCTGATCCAAAGTACCCTGAAGTTTTTAAATTATTGAAAAAAAGAAAAAACAGAGAAATCTGCTGGCTTTGTTAGGTTTACAGAATTATTTTTACCCATCAGATGAGAGGAGATTTTTGAACTGTGAACTGCAAGTTTCATGCTAGCCTGTGCGAATTTATGTTTTTAGTACTTAGGAAATTAGAACAAATGAGGGCAAATCACTGCGCTTTTACAATACTGACATCATTCCTAATTATGGTTTAATCTACAGAACACACTGTTTGTTTAATAAGTCCCAGCAGAGATAGTTGAAGCATATGTTTTCACATCAACTGGAGGTAACTGGGAATAACTGTGGCAACCCTGTCAAGAAAGTGACAGTTTACAAGATTTGACGTATTTTCAGTATACAGCATGGCTGTCCTTCGACACGCGTGAAATCACTTAAAGGTAAGCAGTCATGAGCATTGAGAGCCAAAGCAGCTCAATGCAGAGGGTCTTAGTTCCTCTTTATGTGCGGTGAACCCAAGGTGTAATTTCCTTAGTCTCAGCAGCTATCAAAGCTGGCAATAAACTCCTCAGCACCCCTCCTGCTGAAGTGAGACCTGGTTATTGCTAACAAAGGCGAGGCATCGATCATCCTTTTGACCTGCTGAAATGATGATATCTGCAGGTTTTATCCTGAGCTTACTACCTGATGAGGTCTTTTGGTTTTTATTTAAAGCTGACCAATCTTTCCTCAATATGAAGCTCTTGATTTCCTCTCCTGCCTCCTCAGCCATCACTTGAATTTTAATTATTGTTCCCCACATGTGGGAAGTCTCAGTATAACTTAAAGATTTTTGGAGAGTGGAGACAAAAAGGAGCCTGACTTTGTATTTGTGATGGTTGACCTCCAGCTGGTTTTGCTGTAAGGTGGGACCTTCCTCCGCAAAGCTGCGGTGTGCTGTATTTATTCAGGTGCCCGCTAACCCCTTACTCGGCACATCAGGCTTATGAGTCTGATTTCCATGACTACAGGAGAACTTTAAAAAAGTAAGGATCGCCTTGGCCACCCTTCAGTCCTCAGACACCGCACAGTTTGAGGAAAGCAGTTATGTTACAAATGGAATTAATTCATCCTTGGTTTCCGTACAACTAAAACTTGCAGCACTTGCGTGGAATCCTGCATACCATCATATTGATTCTGTTCCTGACGCTGTCTTTAGTTTCCTACATGACTGTTTCCATCCTCTTAACCATCCTGTGTGACACAAAGAGCCCTAGGAATGGCAGGGGTCTGAACAAGCCTTCCCATAGTAACACAGCCTTTGAATTCAGTGTTTCCTCCATAAGGATGTGCGACTCTTTCGGTTTTCAAGTGTCCATATGTGTTGGCAATAAAGGGTTTTTTTAATAATATCTAAAAATATGCTTGATAATATTGTATCACAAATTGTCTTTATTTTGCCTTACGCCTATTTTCATATCTGACTTCAGTATTTAAAAATACAAGTACACACTTACGAAGTAAAATAGAATTATTTCTTTGGCTTATTAAGTTGAAATTATCTAAACTGATAGTTCTTTGGGTTTGGTTTGCCTTTGCATAATTCAATACTTAATATATTTTTAAAATCAATCATATATATAAATTAATGTTTTAGAGAATTCAATTAATATATTTTCTTGACAATTTTTTTGCATGGCAAATAATTCAGAGTGGTGGTAGTTGTTTTTCCCTGCATTATGAACTCAGACTGATCTTAGAATGCAACCTAAGAGAAGAAGTCCTTCCTGCAAGGAAGCTCTGAGGCAGGTGCTTCCTAGCTTGCTTTAAAATAAAAATTTTTGTTATCAGTCCCTATTTGAGGCCTGTGATGGTCGTCTCATCCTTTTATCAACTCAACCCTTCTCCCTCGTGTCAAAGCTTTGACGTTTTCCTTCTTGTTTCCAAGGAGCAAATGGGCATATGTGCTCATCAATCCTACGTGTCGTTACTCGCGGCTCACATAACGCGCTCGGTGCTATTCCCGCTGTCCTGGGTGGGTAATAAATCCAAGCGGGGTAGTTTCAGAACTTGTTTGTAGGTAGCTGGGTGACACTGTGCTGTTCTAGGTGATGCAGTATGCATATATGTTGGCTATATTTTTACAAAGCAGAAAAGTATTTCAGGTCTGAAGTCCATCCATTATTTAGATGTGATCCTTCTTTGTAACATCACTGTTTCAAACAGAATGCAAGCTGTCCTTGTAAGTACCAGTTCAAATTTTCCAGTTGTAACCTTTTACTGGAGTTTGCATCTTCCTACCTCTAAATGATGTTTGCCTACTCACAAAGTCACATTCAAGGCATACTGACAGCAGCAACTAAAATCACAGTACATAGTTCTCTAGTAGTGTGAAAATTATTATTTGACGGATACATTTCTAAATTACGCCTTAAATTATTAGTCTTGGATCATGCTATCAAAAAGTCAGACCTGAACTGCAGAAGAATACAATTTTAAATACTTTCCCAACTGTTAAATTGCAATTAATCCTATATTAAGTGACCCTTTGGTGTGCCATTTGACTGAATTCTTACAATTTAACTTAAGACTATTGATTGCAGTTATTTAAAGTAATGGATATGACTTCAGTAGGGCCCAGTGTAAATATGGAGCCATGTGTAGGATTGGAGTAAATTTTAGAATTATTTATATGAAGACCAGATTTTGTTGTTGTTGCAAGTTTCTAATGTTACTAGCACATTTTTAATGTTTGTTCTGAGCTTTTTTTGGTATTAAAGTTATGCTGTATCCAACTCGAATTGAATACTTAAGTCTGGTAATAAGACCATTTTTTTAGATGTAGGCTGTATTTAGAAAGGAGTTTTAGCTTGGTTGTCTCCTAATTCCTTCATCCTTCTAATCATTGAGTTCAGTATCAGGATATTTTACAGTCTTTAACCCTGTTTCCCTGTAGATTAATTATTCCAATATAAAATGAACATGTATTAGACATATGTGGTTGCTTACAGTAGCAGATTTGACTTTTTCATTTCATATAAATCTCGTGTTGCACAAAACACAACCTTCATGTTTCAGATCTCTCTGGTCATTAAAATTGAATCATGCAATAGGCTTCCATCTGCTATTGAAACCTGTTCATCATTATTTCGTGTCATCTAAAGTGGGATCCTTCCAAGATATGTTTAGTGACAGCAGGATCCCCACTCCTCACTAGGAGAGTATAGTAGGACGGGGCCTCCTTCCTAGCTGCGGAAATGTCTTAATGTTACTGCCTTCTGATAAGGTTTTCTCCAATAGTTTGGTTCTCCCGTCTTCTGCCTTGCTATCCTCCGTGTCATTACTTACTATATTTGTGTACTTAAATCATGTGCGAGTTGCAAGTTCCTCCGCACGTCTCCCCCAGCCCGTCACGTTAATCGCTGTGGGATAAAAACCCAGCTTGGCTATTCATCACGCTCGGCTACTATCTCTGTGACACTGATCGTGGTTAGCAGCGCCGTTAGTATTAAATGATTGGCAATGGAACGACAAAAGAGTGGGTAGGGAAGATGGATAGCCCCGTGTTACCGCGCTTCAGTGTGAGCTGGAAGCGGCACTTCAGAGCTGGGTAAATACTATCTGATTGCTGTAATGCCAGCTCGGCTGCCCGTTACAGCAAATGTTGTCGCTGCACGAGTAGCTGAGGGCTGGGATAGACGAGCTAAGGAGGACAGGAGTTTCACTGCAGGATTTAAGAGCTGCGTTGATGACTGCGTGCTAGATAGGCCGCAGGAAACGAGGCTGTGCGTTGTGTTGAAGGAGCTGGACGGGTTAACTTCGTGAGCTCGTGGCTAGCCCTGCGCGTGTTGAGGTTCTCTGAAGTCGCCGATGACTCCCGGTTGTTCCTGCAGCATACGGGTGGGAGGGAAGGGAGAAAGGCCCGCTGAATCCTAAAGAAGTAATAGAGTAGATGAGCTCTTGGGATTTTTCTTTGGACAAAGCATTTAGTTGCTGGAAGACTGTACAATTTCAGGATTAAACTATCTGGTACAATATTGAAAATGTAATTTTTGGCAAAAGGAACAAAATGAGTCCTTGAGTCCTAAACCAAAGCAAACAAGCAAATAAGCCACCAGTGACAGTGCAGCCTCAACATCCTCCTGTAGGAAATAAGACAAAGCAAAGAAAGCGGTTCAGTTCAGTCCAGACACTGTATGGTTTCTTTCATACTGCTTTGGGGTTTTTAATTTTTTAAGATAACTCACTGATTATAGTGTGTGTGGTTTTTTTTTTTTTTTTAAAGTTTAACTTTTGTTTTCCCATTATGCAGTCATCTGAATTACTTACCTCTTATCTAGCTGTATCTTTCCTTCATTATCTGCACTTTAAAAGAAGACTTAAAAATTTGCTTTTATTCAGTGATGATAAACAGAGCAGATTTTTTTTTTTTATTCCCACAGTGTTCCTGATACCTTCAAATATTGCAGCAGTTTAGTACGAGCTTTTCCTTCCTTGCCTGGGCCGATGTCACTCTAATCACTGTAATAGTTTAAAAAATTCAAAGGAAATAGTTTTGTTATGTTTTCCATGGTAATAAAACTACTGAATTAAAACAATGACATCATTGATTACCCTTTGATAGATGAAATTTATCTAAATTAATTATCTTTCAGTATTTGCTAAAAATGTTAGTATGTGAAAATTCACTGTGATAGAACATCTGCTCAGCAGAGGACTTATCAAAGGTATTGTAATAAGCTGTGTAATGAATGTTTTCAGCTTTCACAAAGAGAAAATATTGTGTATGGCATTTATTTAAATAGTTTGTCTCAAGTTGGGATTTCCACCCTACTTTAAGAAGAAGCAGTGGTTTTGCCCTGAAAATGTTACAGTTGAATTTGGAAGGTTTACAACGAACAGAGTTAAAATCGTAACTTGGAAATGTCCAAGTTAAAACAGCTAAAAGATAGTAGATGAAAAAGGTTCATTTGAAGTCCTGCTTAGAGGCACAGTAAGTGGCACACGGCGTCAAATTGAGTTTGAAATCGGTTCAGGGTGACTTGTTCTCAGTCCCAATCCTTCTGCTCGTTTCTTCTGAAAGACAAACTCCTGCAAAGCAGACCTTTTGGAGGTTTGATCCTGGGAGTAGCTGAAAGCCTTCAACTTTTCTTGATTGAGCTTCCTGAAGAAGCAGTAAGCATGTAGGTGTTCATAAAAATGTATTTATTAAAAGTTTTCTCTTCTACAATTTCTTCTGCATGTGAACGTTTGTTTGTGTTGCTTATCAAGGTAAATCCTTGGACAAGGAAGCGCATGGTGTATAGGGTGTCCTGTGAAGGTTCCTACCAAGATCTTCACCGTTCCTTGTCAAGACTAATTATTCATTCATGTAATATGGGTTGGGGTTTTTTAAGTCTTCTGTTGCAATCTTTTCCTCCAGATGAGGAGGCTTACAGTGGAGCAAAGGAAATGTTAATATTATGAACACATTGTGGTAAGGCAGACCAAGGTGGAGAGGCTCAGATATATTTCATATAAATGGTTTCTTCGAAGATGTTTTGTTCTGTGACATGAGAGAGAGAGAAGACCTGTTTTAGTGGAAACTGTTGCAGGCTTTGCACAAATGAGAGCATTTTCGCTCATGTTCACCCTGGCACTAGCTGTCAGCAGCTGAAAGGGCACGTTGTTGACTGTTCGGGGGCTTGTCATTCTTCAGGCATAGGGGGATAAGTGATGGTCACTTTGACCCTCCATCCTGACATTAACGTTCCGTCTAAATCTGTCTGTTTGGAAAGGAGGACAACTTCACCTCGGGGAACGTGTTTTCATGTTTCCTCCTGTTTTCAAGGAGGTAAAAGATAATTGTCAAGAACTGGTTTGGGTGAGCTTGTTGGGACTTCAACTTCCTTTCTGTATAGGGCTACTTGGGGTAGGGATTGGGAAATGACAAGATTACAGGTAATGTGTGTCTGTTAGTATATCTCTGTTGTATTAAAGAAGGCATCTGGCTATTCTGTAGTATTTTTGTGTCATTAGAGAACATCACTATCATGTCATTTTGTAGTTTGCTGAGATACATATTATTGTGTGACCCTTTGCTGATTAGGTAAAAAGTGTCTCTGGAATATTTGGGTCTTTCTCATTATCTGAATATTTCTTAGATTTCTCTGTCCATAAAGTGTTCCAAATTAAGGCAGAATAATAACCTTCTCTGGTTCAAATCCACAGGAGGGGACTTGGGTCAGCCCCCTTCATGGAAATACTTTTTTTTGTCAAAGGAAGAGCAAGAATGAGAGGAACAAGGCTGCCCCTGGGCTTGTCACCTGCCCAACAATACTTCAGGATTTGTACCAAGCAGTACATGTTTCTAGTCTTCTTGTTAATACTGATCTGTAACAATATTTTCTCAGCCTGATCCATAAGTTATAGTACCACTGAGCAAGTCTGAAAAAGATGTAGAATTATTGTAGCTGTGTGATGTAAATAAGGAATTTGAGGGTGAATATTCATGAACTAGGTTATGGCTGAGAAGTAGGATGTCTGATGTCAATCAAGAGAGTGACCAGACTCTAAAGAAGATGTGTGTGACCTTGTTGAGGGGAAGATGTGCACACTGAGAAAAGCTTGGCTGAGGCATTTATATATAGCATAAAGTGAACACATGGTGCTTTTAGTAAGTGGTGCCTGTGCTTGGCGTATGGGTAAAACAATGAATTGATTAGTAAGTGCTCAGTAAGTGATAACTAATAGGCCAGGAACTGAACAAATACCCAAATGAATACATATATTTCCTGTTAAAGAACGCCCTATACATATGAACACTCAGAGCTGGTGAAGCTCCTTTCCACTGCAGAAGTGTGAATTACGGTCTGGTAGATCTTGAGAGAGATTTTTAGATCATGTGACTTTACCCTCTGACTTTGAACACAGCGTTGTACTGAACTGGGTAGGACAGAAATAAAGTATAACATTCTTTTATTCTCTGAATGTAAAAAGCTATGTAGTGTTTTGCAAGATGCATTCCCAGAATTTAGTCTGTAGTTTAGTGTGGCCAAAACATAAATGTTGTACTGTATGCTGGGCTCTAAAAACATAGATTTAAGTCAAAAGGTATAAAAGGTTGAAAAAGGATTATGTAAAAGTCTGAAAAGTCATAAGCAGGAAGTGCTGTGCATGCTCTTTCTTCCCATCTCCCTTTCAGTTACAGTAATTTAGGTTTTAGCATATGATGAATTCTATCATAAATTACTGCTGGAATATACTTTTCAACTTTTGAGTAAATTTTGCAGAAATTAATCTGCGAACCCTTCCTTGTTTCAGTGAGAGATCAAAGAAAATCCCAAATGGAAAACATGCTTTTGAGAGGGGGGAAAAAAAAGAGTTCAGAGTTTTTAAGCTCTTGTAATGAAGATAACTTAATTAAAATCAAAGCAAAACTAATTAAGAACTTTAAAGTGCAAGTTTTCGGTTGCATAATATCCCTGAAACATGGCAGAATGGGTTTATTATCATTGAGAGAAATTCCTGGTCATGTGGACAGGTGATGCAGTCACCAGTGGATCCAAATGAAAACGTAGAGCTGAATTACAGTTTTCTGACCACTCTTGCTGGACTCTGCTGTGTCTTAGTCTTCCTGCTCTTTTTGCCTCTGAAAAAAAAAATCTGGTTTTGCAGGTAGTTCCTCTTTCCTGGGAATTTTGTCTGGGGAGACAAACCAGCTGAGCACTCCTATGTGTTTATCTGTTTGTTTTCCTGGTTCTTTCCTTGATCTCGCCATTCCCAAATTGAAGAGGAAGGCATGTTTGCGCACACAGCCCTGTATTCTGTGCGTGTATTTTCTTGCCCTTTTCCTTTCTTCAAAAAGGAGAGAAGATTGAGAATTCCAAATTTGTGTCACTTGAACCATGGTAAAAATACGCTGATTTCTTTAATGAGTGCAAAAATTCATTAAACTGAATTCATGAAACAGTCTCACTTCAAGTTAATCTATTTTATAAAAGCTTTTAGAAATTATATTGTGTTGATCTTTTATCCTTAAGCATTCATTCGCATAGTGCTGTATCATATTATTCAAAACCTTCTCTTCGAATGTGGTTCCTGGATGAGTTTGCACATGCGGTTGTTATGAATATTTAGTGACAGCCTAATGAGCATACTCCCTGCTATAATGGATCAAGACTTTATTAGACTGAATTTTGTTCACTTTGAAGAGTGTTGCCATATGGGAGATTTGTTTTTTCGGGCTTCCAGGTGCTCTTAGCAGATGGAGATTGAAATGCTCTGAAGACAGCACACCAACCAACTGCCATCTAAGCGGGGTGGTGGGGTCTCCTAGACCGTAGCGGAAGCCTGGCAGATTCGTAGAGCGGCCAAGCAATGGACTCCTGAAAGCAGGGACAGTGCTGACGTCTGCAGGGAAAAACAATTCTAGAAGTGTAACAGCTTCTCTGTGTGTCTGGTTCCGTGGCAAAGGCAGATATTAATTACGTTCACAGAGAATCATTTACATTTTCATGCTAGAACTGAAGAAGCACTCAATTATATAAATGTTATCTCCTGTGTAGTTCTCTTCAAGAACCCCATTGACCTGCTTCTCATAATTGCATTCCCTCAAATAAGAAGGATGCAGATACCTTTGACCTCTGCCCATCAGTGCGATCACAGACAGTAACATTTGTCCCTCATCATTTTGGAGCTGAATGAATGTTTACAGAGGAAACTGCCATATTAAACCGTTCCTGTTGGAGGCAGACATTGGCCACTGTCTTGTGTGCTCGTTCCTTTGTTTGCCTTTTTTTGTTTTCCTTGTCTATTAACAGCATAATTGGATTTTGTTTTTCCAAGTTTAGTGTAATTGCCTACATTATAATCGTAACTAGTTTTCTGATGGTCATTTTGAGCTTTGTCCTTTTTTAAAATATGCCTGTCTTCTGGAAGAAATGCATTTTTGGCTCTAGAAACATTGTCTTTAACACAAAGGCACCAGCTTTTTTTGTGCAACTTTCCTTCTAAGAGGCATTGCCAGGTGTTTGCAACATAGGATAGAAGTACTCTCCTTGGGGAGGCAAAGCTTTCATTTACCCATAGAGAGATGATTTCTAACCATCTGCTCTGTATCTCAAAGAATTGGTATGTTAAAAACGTGAATATTATTATCCGCTGGGAGCCTGCCTGCGCATAATGCAGAAGGAAACAGTTTGCAGAGAGGTGTCCCTGAAAGGAACGGTTTTCTTCACTTATAAAATGAGGCCATCTTAGATGACCACTTATTAGGAAGCTTTTTTTTTTTTTAAGCACACTAATTAGTGCATATTTATGATTAACTACACCAACTGATTCTGTAAAGATAGCATCTGAAAATCAAGACAGTCTAAAGATATGCAAAACAAAACAGGTTGAAAAAACAGTTTCAGAGCCAATAAAATTCTGGGCTAATATTAAGCTGCTTTATTCCAAACTAGATCTATTTTTCAAAGTGGTTTATAAGTTAGTGGGTTTTTTAGAGACAGAGAATATAAAAAGCTTATACCTCTATAATGTCTGTACTGTTGCATAAAATAACCCCCAAGAATTTAATTGTATGGAAATAGCTAAATTATTTTGTTAAAAAAACAAAAATACCAAGCCTTTTTTCCAAGCACACACGCTCAAAACTGAGCTAGGTGTGAAATAACTTTTTAGAACATTTTTATGAAAATAGCCTAACTAATGGCATAATCTTTGCCCAAAATAAGAACAAATGTAAGATAGATTTGCATAGACGTATGTGACCATCTGCAGCTTTAGAAGAACCTGGTGCCCTAATAAGCAAGAGACTTTTACCTAGAGCAGAGCTTACTGACTGCTCTATCCATGTTCCTCCTCCAGAAACAAGGAAAGTTGATGTCCTGTTTCCCATCAGCAACCTGCCAGTTTTTTGTGTCACTTATTACGCTTGAGGACGGTGATAGGATACTTCTCTGTTCCATGTAGCTCCTCGTTTGAATGCCATTTACGTAGGCATTTATGGTGTTATGCCGAGATTTCCATCCAATTCCTGTTCGTGACCTCTGGCAATAGCACTGTTTGGATACGTTTCGGCTGGTAGTTGACACTGAGTAGTGAAAAGGTGGTTTATTACAGATAACAGTATAAAACATAAGGGAACGATGCAGAGGGAAAAAGGTCTTTAGATTACTGGTAGTGTGGCTTTTCTGTTTGTCTTTCTCTCTGCCTTACATTTTACATTTCCCTGGGAGGGATGTTCAGGACTGTGTAGATCGAGGATCTCTTCCTTTCGTACCGGCTTCCTCCCTTACTGCTGGGGTGATAGTCACAGGCCATATGTACAGGGCTTGATACAGACATTGCACCAAAAAGCTTCTGAAGTTCAGTTCTGTGCATTTCACCGTGATTTCATGGGCATCGCCCTAAGGTTTGCTGGCAAACTTGACTAAATAGACTGAAATTCCTCATTGGCTTCAAATGTGATTTTCTTACCACTAGGCTCTGCTTGCTGCAGTATATAATTAGACTTGGGGTATTACATTTTGGCATAAATGACAGCATTGATTTATCCTTTCACCCAATTATTGTCAGTTAGGAGTTAGGAAAAAACCAAGATTAATTTTTCTGTAGATATTTTGCATATAGGTAATTGAGTAGGTTCATGTAGAACCAGTCACTTCTGTAAACTTGACTGTATAAGTGTTTTCAAATTTATATATTTTTGTATTTATTCATTAATCCTTTTTTTTACTTAGATGCTCATTTAGAAATCTATAAAAATAACATTTAGAAAAAGTTGTAATTTGAAATAATGTGATCTTATGAATCTTAATGCATGCGTTAGCCAATTTAACTATTAGAAATAATTATATACAAAAAAGAAGAAAAAAATGAATAGATATTTTGAGCATTTAAGTATTTCTGTGATGGTTCTGGTACTTAAGACAAGGCCATCAATTAAAAAAAAAAAAAAAAGAAGAGCTCTTGCGTGGTCTCAGTAAGTGGGCATGGTAAATAAGTGGGTTTGTGCTGGTTTTAATATTCCCAGGTCTGTTATGAATCCTCATGTAATACAGGAAAATTGACAGTTCACAATGCTAAAACATTTCCATAACTGAACAGAAATTTATTGTAAATTTCAAGAATTTTATAAAAACAAATATTAAAGAATAGAATGTTGATACAGATTTTGCTCGTACAGCTGCGTATCTTGGAAATGCTGAAACTTGCCCAACTCCCTTCCTCTTTCTGACTTCCAAGGCGCTTTTTCCAGAAGCGCTATCAGTGCAGGACCTTTAATCATCTCCCTGGAAGATTTAAGGGAAACTGCTTATATGTGCATATAAACTTACACTTCTAATTATGCAGTCCCTCACTTTTTTCAGAGAAGGTAAACAACTTAAACGACTGAGTGCTGTGTAAAGTATTCCTTGAAGTAAAGGCAAGGAATTAAAATATAACAAAAATGCTTTGATTCCTGCAGTTATAGAAGCCGTGTTGTAGCTAGTCCAAGCAACACAAACCATATCTATATGAGTAACAGCTTTGACTCATTTGAAAAGTGTAGCCATCAATAGTTTTAGAGACTGACCATGAAAACGAGGGGTTCACATAGAAATTTATGGGTTGATATTTACCGCGTTCCCATTATTATTTCTCAGCATAATACTACGTGAATGTCTCAAAAAGTGTGTGCCGTAAGAGTTTTGCTTTGAAGCTCGGTCAACTTCACAAGCATGATTAGAAGCACGTCTTACAGTAATTAGGGAACACAACGTATATATTGTGTCTGTAAAATAGACGTTTCTTCTTCAGAAGGCCGGGTGAGTTGTTCTGAGGAACAGTGTTTTTCGTTATCGTGCTAATTTTGCTAGCTGACATGTCAGACTGAGAAATGAATATCGCGTAGCTTCTTGAGAAGTCAAAGCGCTTAATCACGAGTTGCAGCAACTTTCAAGAGAGCCCCTCAGATAAGCAGGTGTACAGGGCACCGACCTGCAGCCCGCTAATGGAGACAAGCCAAAGTAACAGTATCCGTTGGCTTTTGGTATGAACTGAACTGATGGATAGATCTGCGGGTGGAATTCGGGGTATTTCTCTCATTATTTGTACCTGGTTTTATGTCTTTGCAACAGTATTGGCTCCAGTGAAGTTATTTCTCACTTGTCAGTGTAAAAATAATCAAGAAACCTTTTCCCAGTGATCTGCAGTGCAGCCTTGTGGAAGGCACTCCTGTAATTTATATATTGATAAAATGAATATAATATATTACACAGAGGCTTTGCGAGCTTTAATTAATATTACAATCATTTTACATTAATTAATGATGGAATAGACTTGAGTTAATTAACTCTAGATCTCAAGGACATCAGACTTTGGTGTTTGAATCCAGCAGATAGATTGGTTGTGCCAGGCTTCTAAAATTGCCCTCTTTGCAAGTTCGTTGTTTTTAAGGTGCCTCAGTGTTAACCTGAAATAACTAAATCCTTTGTTGGCAAGTTTGTAACATAAAATACAAAGAAATACATCCTTGGAAATCTTATTAGTTAAAACAACAATTTGAAAATATCCTCTGTGACTGGAGAGTAGAATGGGGTACCTCCCTGCTGGTAATATGAAATTGAAGCTTGTTGATTTCTATCTAGTAAACTTACTTCGTGGTGAAATAGAGAAAATAGAATTTCTTAAAATTCTCTTTCATAGAAGTATTTTATGCGAATGCTGTTCATGTTGGGTGGGAATGGTTATGGGATGCTCCCACTGAAACACTGCAGCTGAATCTCAGGGCTTTACAGCCTAAGGAAGGGCATTAGGTATCTCATTAAATTATTACTTCACATTTTTTCTGTTGTTTGATTTCTGACTTCAGAACCACTTTATTTTCACTTTCTGTTTTCATTGTGCCACTTTGTTTTCCTTCATTTTTACTCATTGCATTCTAAACCATTCTCATTTTCAGAACAACGTCAGTTATGTGACGTAGGAGAGTTTCTGTGTCATGACGGCGTGACTTGTGTCTCCCAACACTGGCTGTGTGATGGAGAGCCTGATTGTCCTGATGATTCAGATGAGTCTTTAGACACATGTAAGTAAAACAGGAGCCAATCTTATTATATCGACCTTTTAACGGTAATGTTTACAGTTGCACTAGCTGTGCAATTGAAAGGATGTATTCTTTTTTCTGGTATAAATCCTGAATAAATATTCACATCAAGGGGAACAGGTTACTTTTGCTGTGTAGGTGAGAGACAAAAGAAATGGGAGAGATGGAAGGTGTTTTGTTCATGTGCCACTTTGTAATGAACGCTGCTGCCAGAGCACACGTTCCCTGTGCTCTCACAGAGCTGTAGATGAGCTGTGGAGGGCAGAGGCAAAGGCAGCCGTGGGAAACACGTATTCCTCAAAAACGGGGGGAGGTGGGGGTGGAAATGAATAGTGCAAAATGTTTTCAATGAAAGTATGAAAAGCATGAAACATCAAAAGGAGAAATGAAAGAAGATGTAAAAACTGTGAGGGGGAAAGCAGCAAAGAAAAGAAAATGAGGGAAAGCTTTAATAAAACATGTTTAATTATAATAAAATACCTTGTTTTTTTAATGTGGTTAAGAGCTTCTGAAGACCGGAGTAGCAACCTTACAGACTTTTTTCCTTATCAGCCTTGTAGACTACTGATGAGATGATATTAAATCTTAATGTTCCCTTGTTTCCTGAGTTCTGAGGAAAATGAGGGAATTTCCTGATTTTATCCCCAGGATAATCACTTAATGTAAGAGAAGAACCATGTATTTTGTATCAAAGCAATACTGGCAATCAGGAAGGCTAGAAATGTGGTTTACTGCTAAAAGAAAAGAAAATACCAAACATCAGACAGTATTAAGGAGTCTAATCTTTAAAATGAGGGACAGAAAGTAGAGACGTCCGGAAACCATTTCTGTCTGGGCAAACATTCACTGATGATTGCAACCTTCCTGCTCCACCGTTTGTTCTCTGGGACAAACAGGAAAATTGCCTCCGGGGCTGTGGGGAGGGTGCTCTGATTAGCCACCTTTGAGTAACTTTGGGATTCTCAAAACCAAAGCACTGTAGTTGGGAGCATCAGATACAGGTAAGATGTCACTACTGCCCTGATGCTTGGTTACTGTCTTCTCTAATGTAATATTTTCAAGCATAGTCTTAGTATCTGTAGTTAAAAGTTTTCTGCTAACTAATGAATATTGTGATAAGAGCACAAAAGTTGACAGAGACACAGTTTTTAGTTTGCCTCCTGGTATTTAGCATAAATCCAGCAGCTTGCTGCATGTCTCGATATTTTCCTCTCAAGAACTTTGTATGTTTATTGATCCGTGTTCAGTAATGCCATTCAAAATCACAGCATATTAAAGACATAACCTTTGAAGTTTATTGATGGCTTGGAGAAAGGGGGACAACAGGGTGGGAAAGCAAGCCTGCACTCTTCCTGACATCAGCCAGCCTGGTCCTCGTGGGAACACCTTCCCCTTTGGGAATGTTAACAGCTTCTGTAGGATGCATTACTTAGGCTGTTCGAAGTCAAAGGTAGGAGTTGACATCATTGCTTTCCTAGTTGTAGAGCAGGAAGAGGTTTGAACCCTTATACATGTACAGCTTATGTAGCCTTTTGCTGATGAGCTGCTGGTTAATGAGGCTCCTGGGCAACACTTGGCTGTATGGGATGAGATGGTAATCACGTTGAGTCTGGTATCCCGTCTCATCCTTTCAGTTCAACTCAGCCCAGGCCTCTGTGTGAAAATCAAGTGACAGCGCTGGGATGCTGGGTGAAACTTTGTTCTGTCTCTGCTCACAGTTATGTTTTGGTCTTGATGGCTCTGTATTTGTTTAGTCAGAGTAATTCACTGTCACATGTTGTATCTCTTGAAATATGTGTATGTACTCCAGCTTCATCAGGTAAGCAGTTTCTCATTAGAAATGTTACTGAATTTTCTTGCTGGTGCTTTGCATCACGGAATATAGAAGAAGTTACAAACTACCTTAATAATATTCTTATGTACTATTTGAGGACTCTGGTCTTAATGCCAGGGACACAGCGCCTTCCAGTCTTAGTTCACCGAGTCGTGTGTCCCTCTGTTTATAGATGAACGCAGCCTCTCTTTGTCAGTTCTTTGCTGACTTACATACAATGAATTATTTGGTGTAGACGGACAGGTATTTCTAGTTGTTTCTATAGCCATAAACAAATGTTTGATTGATTGTTTTTTTTTTTTTTTCTGTGGATTTGTGCCTAGTAATAGGGTCTTCTGGGTTCTAATAACGTGTGAGCATTGATCAAAGCTTTTCCTGCAAGTGGAAGTTCTTAACTTCTCTCCCATGGGGATTTCAAGGTGTCTAAAAGGAGAGACATTCTCATGCTGCAGCTTTTCCCATGGTGAGAATATGAAAAGTCTTATTAGTCTCATTAGTCAACCATCTATTTGCAGAAAACTTTAGGAATTATCTTTGTGGCTTCTCTCCTGGTGGTATTTTAACCAGGTTTTGCAATAGAACGTGAAAGTCATTAGGCTCTACAAACATATGTGTTATGACTCTATCAGCGAATTTCCTCATGAATCCATCTGAAATCAGTCTAGTCCCTTTATTAGGGATTAATTAATCCCTTCTGGGGTTGGACACAAAGAAGAAAGTGGCATTCTTGGTCATCGTTGAGTTCAGTCTGCGTTGGCAGAGGTTGGGGCAGGACATTACGCAGTCACAGCTTCCATGGACTTTCAGGGGGTGTGATGGGGCTGTCCTGTCACTACCCGTGCTCTTCGGTGTTGACAGACGGCTTCCATCACCGGTGTGTTCCCCTTCTACCTCTCACCTTCGACTAACTGGTCTCACAAACAGCTTTGTAAAACTAGAAGTGAATTCCTGCAGCACGTTTACTTGTGTTCTCTGAGCCGCTGTAATTCTTTCTGCTCTCAGTGGAGCTGCTGCTTTTTATAGTACCAAAGAACCTGGGTCAGTAATTTGTGATGAATAATTTAGTGAACAAATTTTGTTGCCTTTCTGTTAGTGAGTTGTTTAAAAAGAAATTGATTTAAAAAAAAAAGTTGTATTAATAAAACTGTTGACCAAGTAATTTCTACCCTTTCTTGGGTGGTAAGTCTCTAGGTTGTTCATACGTTTTTTTGCAAATAGTCAGGATTTAAAAATCAATTTACTTAACCTAATCGGATGATGCCAGGTTCTTCAGTAGGCTAAATCAGCACGCTCGCTTGAAATCAATAGAACTCTGTCAGACACCCCAGAATCTGGCCAGACATGTTTGACTTCTACAGATAGCTGTTGGTCTGGAGGTTGATGCAAGTGTCTAGAGGACTTTCCTACTGTGAAAAGAACGAAAGAAACAAAAATGTTGTCTGTGTACTCATCTGCCAAACTTTTTAAGTGGGACAATTACAAATTTCAGGTATACTGTTGAAAAACATAGAACTAAAAAAAAAAAATCAGAAGTAGGACCTAGAGAACAGACACTAGGGTGTTAGAGTTGCCTGCTTTAGGCACTCAGTAGTTGGCAACATCTGCTCAGTGCTGTTTTTCTTGGGGTTTTTTTGTTTGTTTCTTTTTTTTTTTTCCTTTCTAATGGTACCGTTCTTGCCACTAGCATTGGTTTTAAGCTGTAAGCATTTGCCTTTCTCAGCAACTTTTATAGGAGCATAAGTAGGGAAGTTCCCCAACTATATCTCAGAGATCTAATTTAGAACATTGTCATTGTGGGGTGCAGTGTGCATTGTGTTTCACAGTTGTACCTCTGAAGAACAGATTCATCTCTAAATGTGTGATGTGCTGGCCCCAGGAATATCAATGGCTACTGAAATCTAGACATTTGATGTACCATTACCTGGTTTCCTCCTCAACCTCCCACTGACAGATTTGAGATGTAAAAGGTACATTGGCAAATGACTCCAACGATTTAGTATTTAAGGCTTTTTTTTTTTTTTTTTTTGTCTTTGCAGCTTTAGGATTTGCATATTGTTTTGTAGTCTCAGGTCACAAGCTCCTGTCAGATGCGTCATGTGAAGGCAAGGTGAAACAAAGGTGCAGGAAAAGAAATTACTTATTTTCTCTAGCTTCTTTCTGGAACTGTACACATTGATTGTGTTTGGGTTTTGTAATGCTTGGTGCAGCAGCAGTTCCAGCAAGAGCTGGTTTATTGTCTCTTCACCATGAATTAGAAGCAGATGCTATAACACTGCCTGATACTTGCTCTATGAAGACAGACTTGAAGTCCGGCCCAAGTATACCCTGAGCGCTTTTCAGACCATTCTGTGGCGTGTTGCAGGCAGCAGTGCTTTGCTACAGCGCAGTTACCCATTAGAACAATCTATGACCCTCAGCATTGCTTGAATATCATGAATACCTTATGAGAGGGGAAAAAAACCCACAGCACAATATGAGCTCTCCTGCTGCCAAGACATGGAAGTACTTGACACTCAGTTATTTTAGCAGCATCAAAATTCTGAAAACAATTTGCTGCACTGCCAGACTGCAATTCTGTCTCTCCTATTGTCCACAGCTGCACTTTCTTTGTTATCCTGGCACTGTTGTTCTTGTATTTGAACTTTCTTAAATGGTATCTGAATGACTGAGTACATGCCACACGCACAATTTATTTATAACTGACTGGCCCTGAATTGAAAAAAACCCAGTTTCCATTAACAAGTCATCAAATGCGAATGGTCCCTGTCGTTAGAAGTTTGAGTAGATGTAGGCTTATCATAGCATGTTGAAATTATCTCTGATAATAATCTTCTGTAGGATTTTGAGGGAATATCATCTTCTATAATCATGATTAAACTGAAGTTGGAGGGGCAAAAGAAAGGCAGCAACCAGAAATACCTTTTTGAAAAGCTTGAGCCTCACTTTGTTATCTAAAAGAGCTTCTTTCATTCTCTGAATGCTAATTATGTGAGACTAGTTTCACAAGCTTAAAAATTGTTAATTGGGTACCTCGATTGTAGTTCCAGCAGAGGATAATTGGATGCCATGTTGCTCCTGTGGTATGAAACAGTCAAGATACAATTTCTTAAAGCTCCTAATTCTTATATGAGTGGATTCATTGACATGCAGTAGAAGCCAGGTTCCCAAGCCCTGCTCAAGGAGCTTTGGAAAATCCCAGGCCAGTAACTAACTTGCATACAATGAAGATGAGCTGCCATGAGGCTATTGAAGGTAAATGAGGAAAACACTGGACATGAGTGAAAAATGTGGTCTTGTGTTTTCACTCTTTATAATTTTACTGTGTGAAGTTATTGCTGAACAAGGAATCTGCTACATAAAATAGCTGCTTACACCTATTCTTCAGCAAGATACTTGACTGTGTTACTGGTCATATTAATTCAAACTGCTTTGAGGCGATGAAATATGCTCACTTTTTCTCTCTGAATCAGGATCCTTCATATCAGTAGCATAAAACTTAACTTCTAAAGCTCTTGTAGGAAATAAAACACAACAAAATGACAAATGTCAACAAATTTTATGAAACTGCTGCTAATTTACATAAAATTAACTTAAATGCTTAATACAGCAATACAACATTGCCACGCTTTTATGTTAGCTGTTGAAAAGAAGCGCTTCTGATAGACCAAGGTGAATGTTTTGAAGTAGGATTAACTTTTCTCACACTGTTTTTACAGGCCTGAAAGAAAACACACTTCCCTCTGAGGGTCTCCTTGCAGTTTACCCTGACAAAGCTACTGTGGCTGGTAATGGAAAGATGTGTAAAGATGTATTTATTATGGCTGGTGTGTTTGCCATCCTATTTTCTGGCATATCGCCTCTTGGGTCTGCAGTGCTTGCTCCCATTCAGATAGTTTGCCATTGTCTACCCCCTTTATCCCATGGTGAACATCCGCGTGATTGCTACCTGGGCTTCAGCTTCTGACCTCTGCTTTCTCCTTGCTTCAATGTTTGGGAAAACTGCTGTGCTTGGCCCCTCCAGGAAAGGTCATTTTGCTGGTGTGATGGGATTCCTACGTTCTGGTAGTTAAGCGAATATTGGAGGAAACAGTCTGGAAAGGATGAATGTCGATGGTGCTCGTACCCTCTAAGCCTTTTGGAAAGGTTACAGAGAAGCACCCCATTGAGACAAATCCTGCATTGCAGTCGATATGGAGGCGTTCAGGTCATTCCACTGTGGTGTTAGAGACTGGTGTTGATGAGCCTCAGTTGTCTTCCTGGGGGCATTTTGTACTTTGGGGATATTCCTACATGACTCCCTGTGAACTCCTTTTCTCCTCTAGGCTGCCCCATCTTTTGGTGCAGGCAAGCATTGTCTTGGGCCAGGGAATAACCTTTATGTTTTTGCACTTAATTTCTGTCACAGCCAGCTTATAAGCAATGGTACTGAGACCCTGGAGAACATTTAAAGGCAATTCCTTCTTATAATTTCCCAAGGGGTGGTAATACTACTTCTGAGACATAAGCACACTGTCAAATTACTGGAATACATGCATTATAGTTCTCTGAATGAAATTAGTTGGTTCGTTTAGTGTGAGCGAACACTTGGTGTGATTAAACGTATGGCTGTGGGCCCTGCTGTGACGCTTGGTCGTTTGGCCTTGCGCCAGGTGTGCCTGGCTGGGTGCTGGCCGCTGGGGCTGCGGGGCCTCTGAGGAGAGGGCGGGCCTGCCCCATGCTGGGCGCAGATGGCCCCAGCTGGTTCCGCAGTGGCTCCCGGGCACCTGGGCCAGCACCTCGGGGAAGGGGTGTAAGAAAGGGCAAAACAGCCCTGTGGACACCCAGGTCAGAGGAGGAGGAGGGTGCGAAGGTGCTTTGAGCACTGGAGCAGATTCCACTGTAGCCTGTTGGGAGACCATGGAGGAGCAGGTGCATGGTACCTGAGGAGACTGTGGCCTGCGGAGAGGAGCCCATGCTGGAGGAGGTTCTGGCAGGGACTGCAGTCTGGCTCTGACTTAATTTAAATCTTTTCAAACTGGAGTGTGTTTTGCCTGTGGCAGTAACCGGTGAGTGATCTCCATGTCTTTATCTCGAGCAGTAAGCTTTGCCATCTTACTTTCTCCCACATGCTGTTGAGGAGAGGAAGCGAGTGAGCAGCTGGGTGGGCGTCCACAGCCAACCCACCACAGGACTCTCTGATCCCAGAATTATATGGGCTGTGTCTATATAGCCTCTATACTGGTCTGAATTTGCAGCGAGGGAAAGCCGAGCAGGTGTGCTGGCGTAACGCTGAATGCTGCTGCGGCGCTGCACACGAGCTCACGGGTCCCACCAGAACTAGCTTACATGGCTTTTGCCTGCAGCTGCATTGCATTCTGCCATCGGAAGCAGGGAATGACTAAGCTTGTGCATGCTTTTAATTTTATTTTTTATTGTCATTTTGTAATAAAGACAGGTTGGCTTTACGTGTCCCATGGGAACTGCAAGAAGAATGGGAGTATCAGATGCACAAGAGGCTGTCTGAAAGGGTAGATAACAAAGCGCTTGAGGAATGCCATGGTATACTGAACACCTGTTGTATGTGTCATACACCCTTGTCAGCCAGGTAATGCTGCAGGAGCTAAAAGTTATGCCATACAGAACACAAGGATCTTGCAAGAGCAAGGTGTCAGTCTGTCTAACGGATATTTGAAGTACAGTGAGTCTTGTTCCTGGTGGCGTGCTGGGCACTGCTGCCTTCTCTGTTAGCAACAGCAGCTTGGATTCCAGCAGTGGTGGTTTTGTAGGGGCCTGTAATTTCAGTTTTGAGAATAAAAAATACTTTCTCCTAAATGATCATTTTCAAAGTCTGGGTTTATTTTTTTTAAATAGTTGTAAAGACTAGAAGCATAACATAAGTTTGTTTTAAAATAGCTTCTTTTTTATTCTGTGTATGCATTTCTACTCTGGTGTCTAGTCTGAATGTTCGTTAACATTCCTTTAACGTGTCCTTTACATAGTCCATACACCCCATGTATGGCCAAACAAAATTGCCTTAAAAAGTAGTTGAAGAATTTGCAATAGATTTTGGTTATTGTTCTGAAGTTAGTGTGTTATATATGCAGATATTTAAACAATTATTTACATCTTACCAATATAATAGTTACATTAACTTTTATGATAGGCCAATAGGTTTTTGTAAGACTAGCTTTTTTGTGGTTTAGTAGTAATGATTCGTGCCTTGCAAGTGTGTAGCGGCAGATGTGTGGTGCACAAAAAGTATGGGAGAGAAATCCTTTATTTTTCAATGGTTTGAGTTCATAATATGAAATGATCTTCAGATAAGATTTTCCCTTTTACTCAGGAAAGTGCTGGAGTTTGTGACCATCTGAATACATAAAATGCAGCACTAGATTTCTTTTTGCCTTTCCTCATGGGACAGATTTTTCCGAAAGTTTATTTATGAAATTGAGGGGTGGGGTGGTGGTGTCAAAATCACAGAAACTCCGGTGTATGTGAAAGATGAGAACTTCATCATCATGCATTCACTCAGCATCACGGCGTCATTATTGCCCAGAGATTCATCATCCCTGGCAAGAGGTCCTGGTTCTAACAGGTATACTTTCTGTAGCTCTCTGGATGCATATTTTATTTTGGAATAAAATATGCAACAAGAAGTTCAGGATTGAAGGACTTAAAGGTCATTGTGACTCTCAGTGGCATGGTCATTAGAAATACTACTTTATTTCTTTTTTTGTCTATAGCTGATTATCTTGTGCATGGTTTTCCAAAAGTGGTTCACGGGGAATTCAATTAAATGATTGCTGACAAAATGAGCCTCTTTTAAGGTCTGTGGAAACATGTAGGTATAATACAAGGCCAGGATAGAGCCTTTGAAGGATGATGCCCAATACCTAAAACTCTGAAACAGCTCATTTATGGATTAATTGCTTGCTAAAATTGTGCTTCCTACCCAGAAGCAGATCTAATGGGATGTGTACTCATAAGACAAGAAAATGAAAAGATCAATCTTTTGAAAAAGCTATAAAAGTAATTCATACTTTGACCAAGACTTTGTTTTCAAATTTTTAACCCAAAGCAATTTTATTTTCATAGCTGAGCTATAAATTACATCCAAAAGGAGTGCACATGTGGAGAGAGAGGGAAAAGACGGGAAGACTTGGCGCAGTTACTCTTTCATGAGGTTGGGCTGACTGTTAAGCTTAACGTAATGGCTTTTTTTCCCCTGTTCCCAGCATTGACCTTCTTGACAGTATTTGGCCACAAATAAGACACGTATTTCAGTGTTAATCATAGTTTGTGTGTGGGCTGTCTTTCAGGTGCAGATGCAGTCCTCTCTGGTTTCACAGGAGGGATGTGTCTCCTGCAGTGTTGACACAGGAGACCCTGGTGAGGAGCTGAAAAATAGCCCTGTGGTTGAAAGAAATTGCACCACTGAGTCTCTAAGATACAGTGGGGCAAAAAAATCCTTGTCTGCCTGAGAAAATGGGGCAGTAACTGATCCAATAGGCAAGTGATGAAGGGGGAGATGAGACATTGCAGCATGGCTTTTTATTTGATTTTGTTGAAGCTCTTTATTTAGCTTGATGTATTGTTTGTTTAGTTTTATGTGTACTGATTTGAACTTTTTTCTAATGTTTTTATTCCAATTTCCATGCAGGTTTATTTGAAATACATTGGATTTGTATTTTCTTTTACAACTTAACAATTTTATTACTTACTTTCTTTTCTCCTGTTTCATATTTATGACCTTGCAACTCTTCCAGGGCCTTCTGTGCTTGAGTTATCCCTTTCACTCCAGCTGTGCATTTTTGAACAGTTTGTTTATTTAGCCCTAATCCTCACTGTTGCTTTATTCATTATTTTCCCCACTCTTCTTTGCTTGCTTTTTTTTGTAGTTCTGCTGAAAAAACTAGTAAAAAGACTATGAAAAGTATTTTTTTATCCTTTGTGTACCTTAATTTTCCATCTGTCATCGTCCTAAACTGATTCTCTTTCCCCTCTTATATGTCTTATATTTTTTTCACTAATGTCCAGATTCATATTCCTTCATTTTCTGTCTTCGTTTTCATCTTCCGTGACAGGACAAGGGGTAATGGGTTTAAATTGAAAGCAGGGAGATTTAGATTAGAGATAATCTAATCTAATTTAGATTAGAGATAAATTCTTCTGGGAGAGGGTGGTGAGGCCCTGGCACAGGTTGTCCAGAGAAGCTGTGGATGCCCCATCTCTGGAAGCGTCCAAGGCCAGGCTGGATGAGGCTTGGAGCAACCTGGGCTAGTGGGGGGTGTCCCTGCCCATGGCAGGGTGTGGGGCTGAGTGGTCTTTAAGGTCCCTCCCAACCCAAACCATTCTGTGATTCCCTTGTCTCTTGCTCTCTTGTCTCTTGCTCTCTTGTCATGCTACCGCTGCTCAGTAGTCAGCGTCAGGAAAAGTGAGTATTTTTGGAAATGGGGATTGCGCTTTCAGTGGGGTAATTCAGCAAAATATCAAGATGATTGTAAGTGTTGATTGTTAGGCTGTCGTTGCACTCTGATCCAGGAATAGCTTTGGTGAAAGGGAGGTAGAGAAATTACAGTATCACAGCATTGTCTATTGATTAGGCATTGATAAATTCTAAAAGATGTTTAGAGAAAAAGTGAGTACATAGCATCATTAAAAGCCTTTTTGGCTTTGCTGGTATAAAAAGGTAATTTTTGATAATTCAGGGATTTATAAATTACAGCAATCTTATGTATGAAATTTCTTGTTGAAAGATTTTTATCTGAGGTGATGCTACTTCATTGTGGGCCCCAATTGCACCGAGACTCATTACGAATGTTTATAATTATAATGATACATCTGTCCTGTAGATCCTGTTCTGGGAGAAAGGTAGTGTATTTAAATAGTGGGCTGGATAGCATTCTTTATCACTTAAAAAGTGCTAAGGTGTAATAACCTTTTTTTTTCTCAAAATTACTGATGAAAACAACTCATTAGCAAGCAGATGGCTTTCTGGAAGAAAAGTAAAATTGCTCTTTTTGAAAATAGGGCTGTGATTTAAAATAAGAATTTAGATGTGTTATTAGCGATAAAATGCATAGTAGTTTTAGTCAGCAAAGAGGGCACTTTGCTGTGCATGAAGAAATACTGCAAGCCAAAAACCTCTGCTCCCAAAGCATAATGCAGAACTGTGACAAAGCAGGGTAACTCACTGGAGACAGCAGTCTGGATTCAACTGTGCTGTGTTTTAGCCTTTTCATAGAGCAGAAAAGGAAATGAGGGAAAAGATTTCATTTCAAAAAGTATCCTTCAGGATTTAGTTCTTTATGTCAGCTAATGAATGTACAGATTTAATCCAGAAATTCCATGTTCTAGCAGCTCTTACTCATGCCCCAGTACTTCTGGGTGAAACGTAACTTAAATGAAACATTTTAGAGTCTGCACTGCTTAACGCTTTCATCTTACATTATTCAAAGATTCATCAACGTCCACATGCATCTGATTTGTAGGACTGTGAGGTGTGCCCTCAGAAATAGGTCTTAAATTGTATGTAGAACTTGGGTATGCCCAACATGAAATAATTTTGAGTTAGTTCTGCTCAGGAGAACAGGTGTTTATAGGATTGGACCCAAGTTTGAGTATATATTTCCTCACGGAGGATGCTAAATTAATTTTTACCATCTGACATTTATAACGGCATTAAAGGCGCAGCTTCTTAGAAGGGATAGTTTTTAGTGGTGTATTTGCAGTAACATGAGTTACTTCAGAACAAAGATGTGGCAGACTTATTTTCCATAATTTAAATGTTGAAACAAAATCTAGGTGGAAAAATAAGTTTTGGGATTTTTTTTAAATCTTATAATTACTTCTAAAATGTTTCGTCTCACTGCTTCACTTCTTAAGCATTCC
The DNA here is from genome assembly GCA_027574665.1 of Rhynochetos jubatus. Classification (NCBI taxonomy): domain Eukaryota; kingdom Metazoa; phylum Chordata; class Aves; order Eurypygiformes; family Rhynochetidae; genus Rhynochetos; species Rhynochetos jubatus. The sequence goes on along the minus strand of CM050654.1, from coordinate 38,057,351 downwards.
TAAGTATGCCAAGGCTGCAAAGAGCTGCTCTCACTGCCTTTCTGCTCAGGTTACAGAGAATACTGAGATGGTGTTTTCTAACTCATTCTGACTTTTTCTGCTCTACTTCTATACTAAATTATTTGATTTTTTTTTTGAGGTAATTTTTTAAACTATTTAAGGTTGTCTAAGATAGATCTCTAATGAGCTGCCATCTTCGGTTTTCTAGCTTCTTGTTGCAAGAGGTAATTTAGTTTACGAGTGTGCTCCATAAGCTGAAGCCAATGGTAAGTTCAGGTACAAAAACCAGGAACCTATAATGGATAGTATAAATAATAGATACTTGCTCTACCATTAAGAGAAAAAATGATATAGCATAATACCTGCTCAGTACAATAATAAAATACATTGTTCTTACTGAAATCTGACTTCTCTATTTTCAGTAAAATCAGTAGCAGCTGTTGTTGTCTTTCCTTTCAATGAACTTGTCTCCCAACCTCCTCACCCCTTTCAATCCCGATTGTTGGTGGCTGTAGCTCTGCTTTCAGCCCCTGGGAAGTTAGATACAGAACGCACCGTGAGCTGGGACCGCAGGGGGAGTGCGCGCGTTGTCCAGCATATTAAATCAATAAGGGAACCTACTCAGATGTTGCATTTTTCCATAATAACAAATGCTTTGTTTCATTGATTTGTAATTCCCCTTTCAAAATGAGACAATTCAGTTTAATAGCACTTATTTTCACAGTTGGGTTTTTATTCAGTAATGCAGTAGTAAGTTCTCTATCTAAGATAGAATAGATGTCTCTCTCTCCACCCTACCCAAAGCAGGTTTTTTGTAGTGTTTTTATTTACTACAGTGACCTGCATACAGATGTAAGTGTACTGAAGGCTGGTGGGTTTACTCATTAGACTCCTGTAATGCCAAATCTCATTTCACTTTGGCTGCACTGGAGATGTCTCTGAGGTCAGTCAGGTCAAAGCTGCAGTTGCTGTGAGTAACTGTATAATTTCTTCCCTGCTAACAATGCTGGGGATTTGAATGCGTCTGATGAATAAGGTCAGTTGAACTGAACTATTTTTGTATTTACAAAATTATTTAATTTGCCTTGTTCTTACCTTCCTTGGCAGTGACTTTGGCTTGGCCTTCAACCCTATTCGCTTCTTGATAGGTACTGGATTTCCTGTGTATCCTGTGTGACTTCATAGCAGGAAGAGGAAATTACAAGGAGATCATTAAAGTGTGAAATTAAATTCTTAAAGATGAAACATCTCAAATAGCTAAAACATTACCCCAAAAACAAACAGTGCAATTGATCCTACTTAATTACATGCTTAATAATTTTATACCAATGTAAGGCACATTGACGATGTCCTAATCCATTTCATATTCACTGCCACCACAGATTTTCTCCTTCTTATTTGCTTTGAATCTCATCATTATTATGCACCTAAAACTAGTATTCTTAGAATTTTTATAGTATTATTTCCATATAAAATGAGGAAAAGTCTAATAGATGAATACTAAACAGCTCATTATCATGGTTTGTAATATATCCATGATTAAAGAAGCTGGGAAATGCTGATATAAAATAGTACTTCAGTCCCAGAGTATATCTAAGATTAGAAGAATCATGCCTTGGATAATAAATACTTCAGGGAAAACAGGAAATCTTAAATACAAATAACATCAAATAAAGAGCTTTGTATGCTTAATTAAACACATTAACAGATGCATTTATTTCAGTTAAATAATTAATATATTACCAGTACTGGCAGCAAGAAATGTTTTGTGATTAAAAAAAATAACCTGGAAAGGTTTCAAAGGCAGCATTTTTTCTTCTGAAATTAAAAGACATTAAGGACATTTTTATCTGGACCTGGCACAAAGATTGTTAATGATCGAATTACACAGCAAGCGAAATGTGTGGAAGAAGAGCCTAATGTACCATGGCAAGAGCCCTGATCTTTAAATTTGCTCTAGATGGGCAAGCCATTGTCTCCAGCCTAAGAAACGGGTGGCTTTGAAACAGCTTGGGTGATGAGTGGTTCCTGCTTCACCCACGTGCATTAAGGTTAGGTCCCTGAAGTTACTGCCTCTGGTCTTTTAGCCGTGCTTCCTGCATCCAGGCCACAGGAGCAGGATGTTGTGAATTACCTGCCCAAAACTGGCCGTAAATTCTGTGACAGAGAAAAATTCTGCATGCACGGTGAGCGTTTGTTTGTGGTTGGAGCTGAAGTTTCGGAAGATATACTGCAGGATTAAGCGATGTATTTGGGTTTAAGTTATCATCAATTTATATATTGGTATAGATAGCTTTTTCCCTTTCTACAAGCTTTTTGTAGTGACCTAAAGTAAAGTCTTGCTACTGCTTAGTTGCAGTTGTGCCATAACAGTTCAGCTTGTTTCACATTGAACCCTAGGATTTTTACCTATGAAGAAACACTGCTGACAGCTTTATAAAGGCGTCAGGTGGCGTCCTTTTACCTTTGCTCAGACAACGGATTACATAAATGACAATTAAGATAAACATACAACAGTGTTTGGCCATCTGAAATGTCAATAAATAAATATCCCACAAATTATTTCTATTAGAAACGCATCTGGTATTGTTGACAGGAAATGTTACGCAATACACTTTCTGCTCTTCTGAATATTGAGCCCCAGACTGGAAAACTCCAACTGATATATATATATATATATATATATATATATGAAAGAGAATTTCTCCTGCAGTTTTCAGCTTGGTTTTTGGGACAAGTCACTAAGGCAGGAGCTCGGAGGGAGAATGAATTCGTAGCTAAGCAAGGTAGAACGCATATTTGTGCAGAAGACCAGTACAAGGACCGTTCATAAGGTCCTTTTTTGCTTGTGAAGGAGAGAGCACAATACTGGTGCTGGGTTTGTGCACAGGGCTGCCCTCCAAGTGTCCAGTTCTTCATTGATGAGCATTGTTCACAATAATGGTACAGATAAAGAATATTAAAAGAAGCCATTTCATAGTTCTCTTCTTTAGTCTGCCATAGGAAAGGATGCTGGAAGAAGGGAGTTGGCTAATTCACTGTATCTAGGAAGATTGGTGATATGTGATTCAAGTATGTATATGGATTTATATGTTTTATTTAACATTGATTTGTATTGCCCGAGAAGTACTGAAAAAATATTGACCAGATAAATGCTTCTTAATAACCTAGAATAAGGTTGGACTTCCACGAAGCTAAGCTTAAAGAAGTTTGCTGGTTGGCTTTTTTCTGAGCTGCTGATAGGTTGAAATGACACATATAATTATCCTTGACCTTTAAGACCTGGTCTCTTTGTTTTTTGGCTTGCTGCTGTTAGGAATAGCACCTAGAAAGATGAGAACACACGTGAGCTATACAGCCAGCATCTATAAAACAGCCACAGCTTAGTAACGTAAGAAGCACACACAGCTAATGCTGGTGCAGTGATCTGCTGCAGGTGCCTGTTTGAAAAGCCTCAGAAGGCTGTGTGGGACAAATGGCTGAGGAGGAGCCCTTGGCCTCGCGGGGGGAAGCTGTAGATGGAGGAGCAACAGGATCTAATCAGTTCCCAAGTCTTCCAGCAGCCTACAGAGGTCAATGCAAACCGTACAACCTTTACACCTCAACCCAGATTATGAACGGCTGCTGCCAAGCGGTGACACATGCAGTCTCGCACTCGTGATTCACCTGCCCCTACGCGATCTGCCAGGCACTTAGTCACAGACAATTGTTGAGTGCTTTTCAGCTCCTCTTCTTACACTAAAACAGCTTTATCTTGTGGTCCTGTCTGCAGTGTATGATTTTTTTTTTTTTTTAAACAAATTAGTTTTCAAAGTAATTGGAATACTTTGCTCTAATTGGGAGCGCTCCAAGTCTGGAAGGAAGAGAAAATTGCAGTGATCCAGACAGCTCAGTTGCTTTCTGTGGTAAATCATGAAGCCATAAATCATGGTATGTTTTTTCTGTTTTTCCATGACTCAGCTGTATTTTTGGCCAAATTTTAGTTGCCAGCAGGCTTACAATTTTGAATGCATAAAAAAATACTGTGAGATTCTTTAAGAGAATTTTACTTTTATCAGTCTCATTTCTGTGTGTCAGTAAATAGCTAAAAAAATTTATGGACAGTGAAGGGGAATGTTCCTTTTCTGTTGTGGAGAAGAATACTAAAGATATATAAAGAATACTAAAGATATATTAAGAGAAGAGTGCTAAAAGATACATAAAATTGCAACTGAGGAGTCAGTCGTATAGAAGAAGCAGTGATGCAGCACCCATAATTACCTCAAACATTCATTTTCTTTTTAATCAAGATTTGGACTCCTTGTGTGTATGACCCTCATTGGAAGGGGCTATTAACATATTAAAAAAAAACTCCCAGTGCTTGGAAAATTGATGTGAAAAGTTTCTAACAGCAGAAAGTGGTGTTGGATTGAATGGGATTCTCTGGCTGTCACTGCTGGGGAGCTCTGTTTTGTTACTGAGCTTTGTTTATACTTCTCTGGCTGTGCAAGGGAGCACTATATCAGATATACTGTTATTTATATTTGAATCTGAAGGTCTTCTCAGAACAGCGCAAAAGAACTTGCTCATAAGGGTGGGTGGATGTTTCTATAACAATCTGACTTTTAATTGCATACAGCATGTAAGGAGCTCCATACTGGTACGTGCTCAGGTAAGTATTGGTTCAGTTTAATCCTGAGCTACTCTGGTGCAGTGCTGGGCTGAGACTGAATCCCATCTCTCCAGAAGCACATCTTACTACCTTGTCTAAAGCTATATATGTGCATTAACCACCTGTAGTGCTGCAGGTCAGTAGAGTAGTACTAACCTGATATTACTGTAGTATGGTACTCTAAGCTGAGATCAGAGGGTTTGCCCAGGATAACGCTTTTGTAGCGCACAGCAGTAGTCAGGACTCCTTCTCAGGTACAGGCTTATTAGTAGTGCAATTTATTGATATTGGGATGTTCTTTGAAGGGACTTTGTCTTAAACCAAATGTATGCATCACGTTGACAGTAAGATCTCTTTTAGCGGGTAAAATTGCCAGAATAAAAAGTATATGCAGCATAGAAACAAGCCAAGTACCAAAGCTAGTTCGTACTACCATGTGATGGCCTTGGTAAACGTATTACACTGTGTGCCCACTTTACTGTCACTTATTTGTAACGACAGATTCGTTTTAGCAAGATGTTTTTAGCTTGTTAAAACTGCATTAGTTAGTCTGCAGCCAGCAGTAATATTTGGACAGTGATCCATGCCCGCCCCAACGAAGTGCTCACAAGGCAGTGATATTTGGTGTAGGCCACTGTGCATGGCTGTGCTGAGCTCATTAAGATGTCTTAGCCTCGTGGAAGGTATCAGCTATATTAAGTACGGAGTCCTGGCAATAAAAACAAATGCAGCATGGCATGGAAATACATTAACATCCCCCGGTTCACTGTAGCATCGTGTTTTCAGGGAAACAAACAAAGGCGATATAATAAACTGAGCTGGCATCAGCCCAGTTACTCTCAGAGAATTGTAATGGCTTTCACAGGGTTCAGGGTTGGGTCTTCTGCCTCATTAATAGTCCTCTAAAGGCGTGCGGCATCTTTGCTGTTGAAATAAGGAGTGAACAAAATAAAAAATTAGAAATCCTTGGAGACTGTACAGGACCTTATGCTGGTGCATTAGTGAGAGATGTTTAGCAAAATAAAAAGCTCAAGCAGTGTAGATGGGTTTTTTGGTAGCTGTTAGGGCCTCCTCCAGCCACCCACAGCACCACTCAGCAATGACACTGCAGTACTTGCTGTGTTGCCACTTTTTGTTATTATTTACTGTACAGACATTAATTAAACCTCGTCTCTTTTGCATGTCTGCTTTGCTCAGGGGCTAAGCTCTGAGTGCTCGGTGTGGCTCAACAATAAGCTGTGTAACAGCAGTCATACATGGCCAAAACCTCTCAAAATAGTAGTTTTCTGTCTCATATTTTGCCAGCCAAATGTAAAGGTGTATGGACAAATGTGGCTTGTGCAAACTTGTGATTTCTCACTAACCTACGTGCCGTCCTCCGTTGCCACCTGGACAGCAGATTTCATCCTCCGCAGCGGCTCTGCCAATCACTGGCTGCTTTCTAGCTGGTGTTAGGGAAGATTTTAGGTACACGTGAAGTCTGCTTCCAGTTTGGCCATCATGAATCCTTTGTCTACATAGCTCAAGTGCTCGATTCAGTGCTTTTGAAGTTGGGTTTTTAAATCCTCCACTGGTAACTGGTTATTTTTCTTATTTTTCCTCTCTCCCCTTCTCCCAAGGGGCTTTTGCAAGGCTGTTTTATAGCAAAGATGGTATGAGGCTGATTGTGAAGTGCAGCTAATTCTGGCATCTTGTAAATATCAGAACAACACATTTTGTTTTTACACTAATGCGCTAAGGTCAAAATTGCCTTTCTATTTGAATAGATAAGCATTTCATCTTTGTTAATATCTACAACTTAAAAGCTGCAGGAAGAAAACAAGAATTTTTAATACTGATATGTTTATGTTTGAGCTTAGTCTCGGAGGAAAACTTCTAAAGACAAAAATACCAAATGATGGTATAGCGTTCCCGTGTATGCCAACTCATTTTGAGGGCTGTGTATGGAGGTATATGTGCTGCTTTGTGGCCATGGTGCTGTAAAAGTCTGCTCAGTGCTTTTCCTGGAGGTCTTAGGTCTGTGCTTACTCTTGTGTCAGGATTGTTCCCTCTTTTAATTAAATTCCTTCAGGTTCCATACTGTTTCTTGAGATTGGAGTCTGTTATCCACTGGACATTTCTGAACAGTAGCTTTTTCGTATTGCTGACTCAGTTGGCATTATTCCTCCAGTATCATTGTATCTTGTTTACTTGATGTGTGCATCTATTTAGTTCTCATATTCCCTCAGGGCATGCAAGTCTTCAGTTTTATCTCAATACTTTCTTATTCTTCCAGTTTGATGTGCTGTATAAACATCATCGTTGCTTGAGCACTAATGTACAATTTAAAAACAATAAATACCCCATTTGCTGAAGGCTAATAGTCTATTCATTTTGTGCCATAGTATCACCTGTTACTTCGGTGAAGATGTTGTTCTCTGAGGAGGAGATTCTGTGATCTTTGCTGTGCCGTGCAAACTCTCACAAAATGGTATCATTTCAGTTTTTCTTGGTTTTGGCAGCCTCAACTGTCTGCCTTCTCACAGATTTAGCCTGATTGCCAGAGTGCCTCTGCATGCAGGGCAACCCCTCACCCCGGAACAATGGTTTTAGTGGTGGAAGCATGGCAAAATCTGTCTCTGACTCTGGAGGAATTTGGGCCCGTGCTGCCTGGGCATCGTTCAAGTCGAGGCTGTCTAAGATAAAGGGGAACTGTATCCCTCGGTTACAGTCCCAGGTATAAGGCTGGGGGTGTACAGGCTTCGCCCTGTTCTCAGCAGAGCTTGTTTTAATGCTGTGCTACCTCAAACATGTGCATCACTGCTGTCCACCCATGTGAACTTAAGGACCAAAGTTTACCTAGCTACAGACACAATGATATCTCTTGTGGTAGGGTATTCTGAAGATGATTTATAGTGGTACCACAAGTGAAGTACATAGTGCATGTTTTGGGGAGAGAAATGAAAGGTGCTTTGAACGGTGTGTTAGCATAGTCCTAGTAGAAGACTGACAAGACAGCATGGTGTGAAACCTGTGATGTTGCTGTGTCTGGCAGCTCGTGGAGCAGAGCTACCACTAAAGTTAAAATAGTTTCTGAGCTTGGAACAGCAGATAATTAGCTTTTGGAATGACTGTATCTCTTAGTGACCGGTTATTTTGCAAGTAGGTCATGATCAGTTAACTTCAGTTAAATTCAATATTTACAGATTTTAAAAAAGGTAGAATTTGTTTGCTCGTAGCCATAGCCTGAGTCAGCAGCATCAGTGTCGAGAGTCTATGCACCAGGATAGGGAAAAGCAGAAGTGAAAACACGTGCATGTCTAGACAAATGGGCGCTGTTTCCATCCCTTGCACAGGGTCCTTGTAGCTGTTGTAGCCTTGCTCCTGTACTACTGCTGTAAGTATTACTGATCTTTAAGGCAGGGTGGTTTTCCCTCTGAAAATTTAATAAACAGAGCTAGTAGAACTCTTGGCCAATGTTTTTTCCAGTAGTGTTTTTGCTTTACACTTCAAATTAAAAGGTTACAATGATACTTACCTTATATAATGGCCTATAAAACAGTATTCAAAGTGTTCTAAACACTTACAGGGCAAGAACAAAGGACATTGAATGTCAGAAATAGAGGACAGAAGAGCAGTGCGTATTGGTGACTTCATACTTGGCAGGTATCTGTCCCATGTGTACTTGTTTATAGCCTTACATAAACATGTTGAGTGTCTTTCTCTGGATTTCTGCATTGATACTGGCTCAGCAGTTTGTTAGATGATGGGTGTGAAGCACCTGCCAGGTTTCTGTCATGTTGATGACAATGATATGATAATTAAACTATTGATCATATTAGGAATTCAGTCACAATTTAGTGAACTTTATTCACTAATATTCCAGTCAAGGTATTTCTTTCGCTCTTATAATCATTATGTACGTCAAGATTCGTGTGACAGTTTTTGGAATAAGGGTTGTTAAAATTGTCAGCTAAGAACCACTACTTTAATGAGATGGTTGGAAAACAGTTACAGTTTGTAACAGGTAAGAAGTAAATTAATCTAACTTGTACGGCTCCTTACTCCCTATAGCAGGCAAAGTGTGCCACAACATGAGGTGACCTGTGAGATATATGGTGTAAAGTATGTTGAAAGAGTTGAGTATCTTTTTTATTTCATGATGCACAATTGGTTAACATGGTGTAGAGGATGAGGATAAAGACCATTTAATGGTAATGACTAATAATGGTTATTAGTGGTGCCTGTGAATTATAAATAATCCAGGACACACTCATAAGCCTTTTGGAAAGTCTTTTATTTACAAGGTAGCAAATGTAGATGTAGTGATCTACATTTGTGATAGTGAAATCAGTGTAGATTTCACTGATCACAGCAACATTAAATTATTAAAAGGAACTGTTGCAATATTTGTGGTGGCCTTCAGGCAGAGTGATTCAAAAAGATGTGAGACTCATGCCACAGCGATTTGCCAAAAGAGGGAAATGCGAAGATGGGTTCTCATTTGAAAACAACACAAGAAAAGTATGTGATGGGATTGAATTTAGGAACAGAAAAGGAAGAGGAGACTGAAGCTTTGATGGTGTCCCTTTAATCTGACTACGGGAGTCTTTGTGTCTGTCTGAGTGCTAGGAGGGTTATAGCAAACAGCGTTGTGCAGAGCATATGGAATTGGCTTGTTGGTACGGTTGTATATTTATCTTAATTTCCTCTCACGTATGACAGCAAAGGACTTCTTTCCTCACGGTACCAGTCTGAGACAGTAGCGTACACAAACATATGTTTCTCAGGTAGACAGGATCTATAAAAGCATATTTCAGACGGAAAGCAAGAAGTTGGTAGTTATTTATGGCATTGCTCAGTGATCATAACAGCACTGAGCTTTCTTTAAAGGCTTTTCTAAACCCTTATATATTTTCAATGTAAAATACAAATTTGCTGTTTGTTTATCTTTGTAATTGTATTTTTCACACTAAAACTCAAGTGTCCTTTTTAGCTTTTTTCAAAACAGTATCACAAGTAAAATTGAAGACTTAATCTACAAATCTTTGTCATGTCCTATAATAAAAAGATGAGCAGAAGGTGGTTAAAGCTATTTATCACAGCACACTTGGCAAGTCTGGGACGTGTTAAGTTAGATAAATTGGCAACTACCAGTTCTCCATTCTTTATCTTAAAAGACAGGACTAAAACCAGATGAAGCATAGAGCCTTCTTGCTTTAGGAAGATATTGGAGGTTACTACTGTATTTTTTATTATTTTCAGAAACTGTTAAGGAGAACTTAGGACACTATGTCTTTGTTTCTGTTAACAATTATCTTCTTTATATATTCTTTATTTAAGAAATATAATTTACCTTTGAAAGGGATTTTTTTTTAAGTGTCTGTCAGGAAATTATTATGTATACCTGATCATTTCAGCCACTTAAAGTGCATGCTAAATACACTCCGTAAGCATTTCATTTAGCTTTAATGGGATAATTATTGTATGTGAAATACTGATTTATGATTAAAGAAACATTTACTAGGATCTGACATTTGTTCAATTCATTACTCATGTTAGATAGCAATTAAACTTTACAAGGTTATTTTAAATTGATTGGTACAGAGTTTTTGTAACAATAGTTACTATCATACATGTGCAGCGCTGCATCATCTACAGCGCTGTGTTAACTAAATATTAGTTTTAACTCATGTCTACACATTCGGCTGCTAATTACAGCTACTCATTGTTTACAATATGTTGTAGCATTGAAGGCAGATGATTGTTGGTAGGTATAATAGGTATTTTATCCAAGAATGGTTATGAACTAAACTATATTGAAACAGCGATATGGTACTTTTGAATCTCTTAATTATGTAGGAAATTGCATGTAAAAGCTATGTAGTAGAATGGAAAATACATGAGAAATCTTGTTTCTCTGAACAGCTGTGCAGACAGACGTAAAGTCTGCTGGTTTTGGTGAAAGACCCTTTTAGCACCTCCAGCTTTAGACTTCTGTTTCCATAATCTCCTTTACTTTTTGGAAGAGCCTTGGGGAGTTACTGTTTTATTCTAAAATTCCTATTAAATAATGTATAAAGTCCTTGTCCGTCCCGTGAAAAGTCAGCGAAAGCGAACGCTAAGTTTCATTTTAAGAATAAGGGTGTGTTAGACAAGAAGCTGACCTTCGTGTCGATCGCTGCCTTTGAACAGTGAAAGTTCTCAGCATTCCCGTGGAGAAGAGTAATACTGCACTGGGAGAGGGATATTGAGCTCAGACAAGGGAGGCAAACGAGCAATTGTGTAGCTTGTCTGGGACTCCTCAGCTGCCTCTGTAGCTTCTGCCAAGATTTCACATCGGCAAGCTCCCTGCGGCTGTTGAACATCTCGAAGGGAATGGGCAGCTCTGGGCTCGCTACTGACTGCCCTGGCTAAATCCTGCTCTTCCAGCCAACAGTGACAACAGTTGGTCCTGAGCAGGGGGACAGCCAGAACCTGAAACTCTTTCACTCTTGGCTTGTTGCTTGCTTTTTCTTTTATGTGCTTAGTAGCTGTTGAAATTCCACTGCTCCATCGCTTTTTCTTTTTTTCCTCAAAAAATGAGAGGGAGGTATATAGAGAACAGGATGCTGAAATGGGATGGTATTCCACAGCCTAGGACTAGGAATAAAAAAAAAAAAAAAAGAAACCTGGCTTTGGGAGGGAGTTGAAAGAAAAAGATCTGTCCAGCAATGAGTTAGGGCTGTGAATTCAGAAAACTGCTCTTTCCATGCCTTTTAAGTCTGTTTCCTCCCAAAGGTGCTTTCCTTCCACTAAGATGGTTGCTTCTTATTAGAAAGAAAAAGCACCAGAAGGATTTGCAGTATTTGATTGAGGAACTAAAAATATGTATTTGTGGGAAATAGTGTGGATAACATTTAGTTAGCTGGTGCCTCTGGTATCTAAAGGAAATCACTTTTATATACAGATATTTAAGATGGTATTATACTGATTAATAACAATATTGTGAGGCTATGAATTCTTGAAGATTTATGGAAAATAGTTATGAAAATAATACCAGGTACTAAACCATAATTGGTTGATAAACATAATATTGTGTTTTCATTTAAAAAGGTGGGGGAAGGTTTGTTTGGGCAATAAATTGGAGGAAGATGGTCACGCATCAGCCCTAAGTATGTAAGAAGAACAGCAAAGGGCAACATGTTTGGTCTGGAAGAGACCTTTAGAAGTGTTTATATGAAGTGCCTGGGTTAATTCTGCATGTGAACAGAGAGGGCTGGGGAGTGGTTGCCATCAGAAAACTTGGAGTTTGAGGTCATTTCTTTTGATCACAATGCCTTCTCACTTTTCCTGTTAACAAAATGCGTTGGACTAGATTCTTACATATAGTATGAGCTCTTTACAGTTACTGTGCCTGACCCTTCATATTGCTATGGCTTTTTAGTGACATTTGCCATAACACTTGTAATCACGATGATATCTACTAGATTCAGATACAAAAAGAAACCACAAAAAGGTAAATGTGCATTTAACTCCATGCTGTACGTGCAGTGATGCTTACAGTGCAAATGTTTACAGATTCTAAGCATTTGAAGGTTTGTGGGTTTGTTTTTAAGTGATCATTTCCTTGAGGCTATGAAAGACTCTATACCTGTGGTTTTATGTGCTGTGGTATGCTAGCTTTATTATATTATTAGAAGTTATTTGTCTTGTAAAATCCCCCTGGATTTTAAAAAAGTCTCCTGTTGAAGTCAGATGGTTTCTCACAATTTTATGTATTAGAAAGCTCCATCTTTTCAAGCCCTTGGAAAATGGAAAAAAATCTTGTAGAGAAGAACTCTAATCTCTTGCTCTGATTTATGTAACATATAAAATGTTCCCATTCTTTTTAAACTTTCAGTTAAATAGATTCTCATTGTTACACTGTTCCAAGGAGGACAAAATTGAAATCATATGGAAAAAGAAGAAATCCTTTTTTCAAAGAGATACTTCTTACTGCTCATAGAATTGGCAAGTTGGATTTTGTGTAACCGCCAGTGACTGAAATACCAGTCCAGAAAGTAAAACTCCCTTGCAGTTTTGAGATGTGTTATCAACTTCCCCATCTCTTCTGGGTTTACGTTCTTGTGATTCAAGAATGAAATTAAATTCAAAATTTATCACAAGAAAAACACTGTAAATAATTTTGGGATTGGTTTTCTCTGATGCAAACAAACAATCTAAATCACTTGTGTTGGTAAAAGCCTGCCCATTGTCAGCTTTATATTTTTTATTCCTTTTTCAATATCTAATGCAGAAAAATGATGAATGTTACCTGAAGGTAAAACGACAGAACACTTTGGATACAGCAAGATGGAACATCTCAGGGTTTTGCGGTTTTTGGGAGGCCTGCCCCCCTTGAACTTGTACATCAGATTCTACATAGTGTTACCTCCAGTTTGTGACTTCTCTTTTTGTCTTTTTTCTAAATAAATTTTATTTTCTGAAACTCCTTTCAGTTACAAAAATAGAATTTGTTCTTACAATTTTTATCCCAGCAATATACTCCTCAGAAGGTCAAGTATTTGTAGGGTTTGTGCTGCTTAAGATTGCAAATAGGTGCCTACCCCGTGCCATAAAACCTAAAAATAAGTGTGTATGTGATCAGTACCCTGAGTCTATGTGCTGTTATGAGAGTAGATATTCTTATTATAAAGCTAAAACTAACTATGAGCAGGTTTGATGAACTATAATGAAAAAACAGAAATGAGAAAACACAGTAAAAAAGGACATGTATCTGCTTTTGGATTGTTTTCAGTACCTTGAGTAACTCTACACATATAGCATGTTTCAGTAGAATTACAAGTGGCATTTCCTTCCTTCTTTCCATATTTTTAGCATTCAAATTGGAGCTCACATGTCTGCAGAACTCTCTAACACAATATACCAGGATGAATTTTTGTAGCTATGGCATATTTGATTGCATAGATACTTCTGGTATAATTAAACTCTTTAAGCTATAAAAAAAAAAAAAAAAGAAGTGTTAGTTAAATTTAAAAAAATGAATAATTCTGATTTTCTATTAGGCAATTCATTTGTTTAACTAAGTGGAGAGAAATAAAATGCCCCAAAGTATGTCTTGTACGGAGGATTACTCCCACGGTGTTATTTAATTTTGTCTGTATGTATCCTACTGAAATTGCCTGCATTCTTTCCTTCTTTATTCCTGTTCGTACATAAAGGATCTTATTAGCACATCAGTAATTTGCAGTTTAAATTCCCTTGGGGGATTGTATTTTTCCTGCACTTTTTATGCAGATCTCCCAGGTGTCGGTGTTCAAAGTACAATGAAGAAACCTCACATTTGCAAAAGAAATTCTCCTGGTATCATCAAGGCTCTCATCCTTTTTATATGGGAAAAATTCAGAGGCTGGTGTAATTGAAAGGAAAGTTATTGCAGACATTGCTCTCTCTCACAAACTGACATCCCAGCTCCAGAAGTAACAGCAGATTGGAATGGGAAAAGCCAAGTTGTGCTTGCAGCACTTGACCGTAAAGGCTCATAGGATCGAAGTGTTCTCACAGGTTTGCGTTCTGTAACTTTTCCTTCACGTTTGTAGCACCTCTGTCTCTCTTCTGATGGGTTATCTCTGGTTCCTAAAGGGGAGCAGTGGGGAGAGCGTTGCCTCCAGAGAAGAGCAGTTTGCTTTTTCTCCTACCAGAATTGTAACTTGAGCTGCTCCTCTGCATCTAGCGGAGACTATCCTACTTCCTGAGGCAAGGCACTTGCCCACGTATCCAGGATTCACTTTTTATGTTGTGTGCAGGCTAACAATTCAAACTGGCAGTGAAATTCCCCCACTATTTCATGCTTGGCCTGCTGTGCCTCACGATGCCATCCGTAGCACCGACTCCTGGTGTTCAGCTCAGCGTTCGGTGCTGTGGATGAACGGGACATTTACATGGCCGTTTTCTTGATGCTTGGGCTGCCAGGCACTGGAACAATTAGAGGCTACATCCACCGAGTTAAGACAGATGCCTGTCACTTAAAAAGTGTAAGTCCGGGCTTCAGATGTTCAACAAGCATCTCAGCTGCCACTCAAACTGACAGTTTGCACCAACCGCTTACGCTTTCCGAGGAATTGTGTTCTGCTATGCAGAGTGTGCGTGACGGATTGGGTTACGTGGGAAACCCTGGCGGCAGCTGTAGATTAACTATTTGGCATTCTTTGGAGCGGGATTGCAAGTGAGGTGGTTGTCATTAGCTGCGTGTCCTCACCGGCTGGTTCTTGGATATGATTTTTGTCTCAAAATGCTCTTTTGCCTCTGCCCCACTGAATATTATATCTGTAAAATGGAGTGGTGCCAGCAACAGAATGAGACCACCCACTGCACCTTGCTCAGATGCTGTGCAGGGCAGCGTGTGGAGGAGGAGGAGGAGGAGATGCTTGGGTAGACCCTTCCGATGTGATCTGGGACAGTTTTTGAAAGACGAGCTATCGCAGGGGTGTGGTGTTGGGGCACTGAATGGTGAATGAAAGCAGTAACATGCTTTCATCTTAATTCCGCAAAATAAAGGACTGGATTTTGTATCTGCTTTTTTGTGCTTTAATTAAAGTCATGGAAAGATGAAAAATACAAGATCTTATTAATCATAAATGGCCTTTCACCTGCTTCAGCGCCTCAGTTCCCTTTCTGCTATTCTTCTTTTAGGCTATGACAAACTTAACATCTTTTAACTAAAACTAAGGTGTCTTTTTATCCTGCTCTCCCATGCATCCTGCCCTGCCAGGGTAAGGGGATTGGAATGGACCAGAGGGAGATTTGAACTTTAGTTTCCCAAGAAGAGCTTGGGTAGCCAAACTGCTGCTTGGGCTGGTAGAGCCATGTGCAGGCTGCTGTGCTGCTGCAGACCCAGACAGCATCTCTGCTGGGGGTCACCACTTCCCAGCACTGGCCATGCCTGCAGGCTCTGAGACCAAAAGCCCAAATCTTGGTCTTCTAATGACTGTGGGTGATACGGTTTGGTTGTGGGAGGAAAAAGAATGCGATAAAGCATAGGTAAATCTTATGTTTATCCCTTTGCACTGGATGCGGGAAGGGAGAAGGGAGCATGCTGCGTTAGTGAGGGCTAACAGCGTGACGATTTGCTCAAGAGCCCTCCCAACCTGGTGCCAGTTGGCAAAGTGGCCTTGTGTTCAAGTATCAGTCAAGATATCATGGGATGAAATTGTTTGCAAACAGTGCCTCTCCATGTGATTTTAATGATATGCCTACAACATCTGGCTGTGGTTTTGGAATCAGAGCTCATACATTTGATGCCCTGGTCCCTCCAGAAATGATTACGTTTTTGGACAGCAGGCTCCGTATAAACACTACATCCGTGTGTTGTTATATTGTGTCTTTTGATTGTTTCCTAGCAGCCCAGAACAGATATTTTAAAATTGCTTAGAAACATGTTAATTTTAAGAGTTTGCTGGAAATTTCGCTGTTTAATTGTGCCTGAGGTTGGTTATTTTATTCTTGTGGTTTTCCAACTCCTTCATAAGTTTATTCCTGTTGTTTCAATCAGTCCTGTTCCACTAGGACAGGGGGCACTGCAGCCTTTTCCATGCAAACCTGAGATGCCAAGGGCTGTGCCATATAGACCTGACAGCAAACGTGGGCACAGGAGTTTGCAGCTTGTATATACTGAGCTACAAAACTGACAATTCTGACAGAATTGAGATGTTTCTGTCAGAAAAGACTTAGAATATACATTCTTGTTTTCATGTGGGATTAGTAGTGAAATCTAAATACTTGGTTTTATTATTATTGTTACATTTTCCAGGTGGTTTCATTATCTCAGTGTCATCATTAAGTACAATAACTGGAAGATGGGAGAAGAAGTAGTTGCAATTGTCCAAGAATCAACAGACTGGAAAAAGGAAACAAATACAGAAATAAAATACCCTAATGTTTTAGAACCTAAGTTATCAGCAGTGATATTGAATGCATAGAATGAAATCACTGAAATTTATATGAAGCATGGGTGTATGTAGTATTTTATTTAGAACATATTTTAAAAAAATGAAAACACATTACATGAAAAAATGTTAAACTTTTCAATTTGACGTAGCGGTTAAGCGAATAAGGTATGCAGGGTACGCCTCATGCAATTGATTGGAGATTGCTCACTCCCCACCACCAGTGGGATGGGGGAGAGAATTGGAGAAAAGGTAAAACTCATGGGTTGAGGTAATGAGACTTTAATAGGACAGAAAAGGAAGGGAAAAAAATATCAATGATAAAACAATATACAAAAGTGATGCACAAGGCAGTTGCTCACCAGCCACTGACTGATGCCCAGCCAGTCCCTGAGCAGTGACCACCTGGCCAGCTTCTCCAGTTTTATTTGTCAACATGACATTGTATGGTGTGGAATATCCCTTTGGCCACTTGGTGCCAGCTGTCCCAGCTGTGTCCCCTCCCAGCTTCTTGTGCCTCCTAGCCTTCTCGCTGGTAGACCAGTATGAGAAGCTGTGAGAAGTCCTTAACTTAGTGTAAGCACTGCTCAGTAACAGAACATCAGTGTGTTCTCAACATTATTATCATCCTAAATCCAAAACAAAGCACTGAACCAGCTACTAGGAAGAAAACAATCTCTTTCTCAGCTGAAATCAGGACATGAGGACACTGGCCATGTACCCACCAATTATTTTGGACTCATCCCAATGCCCAAGAAACTGCTCAGTGTGCAAATTTAACTTGCTGAAATGGGGGTGGTTTTTTAGTTTGGGGTTTTTTTTTTAAATGGATATTTATCTATGGGGCTTGCCAGTTAACTGATTCAGTGGAAGATCTGGGAAGTGCCAGTGTCTTGTGGAAAGAGAGTAGGTAGAACCCTGAGGCCAGAGCAGCAGAGGGAGGAGATGAACAACAGGAGGCCCATCTGTCCATGTGTGTGAACTCCATGTTCACACCGTTGGGACTGAGACCACAAACTAGTTTCATTTCCTTTATCCAGGGCGTGAAAGAGATGGGAGTGTGAATGGAGAAAGATTTGTGATTTCCGCAGGGGCATCAGCTCCCACCAGTGTGCATAAACTGCCGTGGTGGGCACAGTGCTGTGAACACAGCTATTCTGCTCCATGCGTGATCTGAGTTGGCAGGTCTCTGCGTGGTGATACACTTTCTGTGCTTTACCATCACTCATTGCTTCCACTGTAAGAAGCCAGGGGTGCAGGCCTGTGAGGTTTGGTGTGGGCGCTGAGAGCAGAAGCTACAACAGATGCAGTTTGCTGCCACTGAAGTCAATGGTAAAGAGTTCATTGATTCCAGTGGACTGGGATCAATTAGTCTTCAATTAGAGCATGACCTTCATACTCTTTCTCTAATCAGCATTTTCCTATTACATGAGTGCTGCTTGGCACTGTCCTGGCTCCAGTTTGAGTAATTTTTGTTTCTATGGATCTATATTACTGCTTTTAGATTGAAATAAAGTAAATTGAAGTGAATTTTTTTCCTTTGCTTTATGACTGTACCAATGCGAATCCTTTACTTAATGCAACTCATTAGTTGTCTCTCTCGTCTCCTACCCATTATGTTATTGTTTTTAATTTAGACTCTCTAGGTTTGCTTCATTAGTCTTTCAGTTTTGCTATAGATCTTACAGAAATTTAAAAAAAAAATCATATAAAATGTACACAGGCAAATACACAAGTTGTTAATCACATGAAATTTATTTATTACCTTTTAAGAAACAGAACTGCACATTTCCATGAACTCTTTAAATAGGCTAGTTAATTGGTATGTGATCTTTCCTAAATGTGCCAGATCACTTCAGCCTGAGTGCCATTCAGGCTTGTAAATTTTGTTTTCTGACTTTTAATCGTTAGTGGTTATTCCCCTGCTGATCTTATTAGCCTTGAGTACGACTACTTCATATATACTGCTGAATAACTAGAAGTGTGGGGAAGTCCTTAAATATGCACGGATATCCAAAGATATTTTTAGTCTTATTTTCCTTCACAGGAAGTAAAATGAAGCGATGCTGTCACTATATAACATCATCTTCACTAATTCTACCTTTATAAGCCTGAAGACTGTCGTATTTTGTAGGGATAGGCCACGTCTAATTGTTTGTGATATAGATGGAAAATACAAGTGAGTGTTATATACAAGCGCTCTGAAAAACCTCTGTATCCTGTTTGTTTGTTGGGATTTTTTCCCCTAAAATTATATTAACTAATCCAGTAAAAGATACAGCATTTCTGTACAAATTTTCTCTCAAGTGTTCAGACTGTAACAGATACTGTACTTTTACAGTGCTGTTTTAGCAAGGACCAAGTGTGGTCCAAGGATACTTTCTTTATTCATCTCTGATGGCAGATAATACTATGTAACTATGCACTATAAAAGATGATAAATTAGAATGTACAAGTGTTATTTTGATGGCGATACTTGTATAAAAAGACTGTCATTTGAAATCTGAAGTGTCTAGCTGAAGTTTTGATAGCGCTTTTCTCTGGTTTTCTGTTTGCTCTCAAACGTTCGTTGCTTCTGTCTTTACTGCGTATGGGAAAAGGGTTCTGTTCTTTGGAGGTTTTTAATCGTGGTATTGTGCGCTCTGCGTTTACAGGGACTCTGTGAATTGCTAGTATCACGAGGGCAGCTACCTCTCCTTAGAGTTTGAGAGGAAAGTTGAAATTTCTTTGACATTTCTGGTTTTTTCCTTTTCTGGAGTTCGGATTGCATTCAAGGCTCTTAGAAACTGCGGGACAGCTGCTGCCTCTGCTTGCATCAGCTTATGCAGTCTGAACGCCTTTTTGGCTTTGGTTTGGTATTGTTGATAGGAGTGAGATGGTTTTGTCTTTTTTTTTTTTTTTTTTAGTGATTTGTGGGTTTTGAGGGGTTGTTTGGTTTGTTTTTTGTTGGTTGGTTTGTTTGTTTGTTTGTTTCTTTTTGGGTTTTTCCCCTCTGGGTTCCCCCACCCATTAAAGAAAACCACCCATTGGTGTTTAATTCACAAGAAAGGGTAAGGTTGGCTACAGCATCACAAAGTACAGTGGCAAGTATTCCGGTCACGGGCAAGATTATTCTGTGTTTTCCTTATCAGGGTAAACATTGTTTTGATTTTTATTGCTCTAAGAGCAGAAAAATCACTAAATCTATGACCAGTGTGAACCAGTCTGCTTCTAATGGGCCACGGGACAGAGCTGGGCCCTGAGACAAGAAAATAGCAGTAGGGATTTTATTAAAAGATTTAAGTGTAAGTTCACATCAAGGAAGGTGCAGTTTCTTCAGCTGCTTGTTTTAACTATCAACCAGTTGCTTTTTCTCTAGGTGTCTGAGGATTTCTAGACACTGAATTCTCCCAGCATACTTCAAAGTTTTATAAACACTTATTATCCTTGCTGTTTCAGACATACACTGAGGCACAAAGGGGTTATGTGTTTTTTCCAGTGAAAGAATAAGGGAACGTTGGAATCCTGGTTTTTAGCCCTAAATATGTGTGTAGGGTGTGTGCTTACATATGTACTGTTTGTATATATGTAGTGCTACAAATACATATTTTATAAAAATATTATTTTTCCCCAACTGTCCTGTATTGTGTGCTATAGGTTTAACTTGATTTTTTTGTGTCTTTTTTAACCTACTTAAAACTTTGTCTTTCCTCAAATATTGCCAAATACTATGACACATTTGTAGCTGTCCTAATTCTGGCTCATAAGCCATGCTAAAAATTCCTCCTTCAATTGACAGCTTTCTTTGCCAGATTATAATATTCCCAGATGATTAGTTATCTTAACCACAGGGTTTTTTCTGAAAAGTACAATTAGCAGAATTTATTTCAAGCTACTACTAGCAGTTTGCTGTAGAATGTAATTTCTTTAATGTTTTCTGAGCAATGAATGTTATTTATGTATTTTTGAAAAATCTGTTGCTAAGAGTATATTTTCATCCCTTTCCTTTCTTTCCTCCTCCCCCAGTGCCAAGAAATAAAAATTAAAGTTGTGAGTAAATCCAGAACTAAGAACCACCCTGGCATTTAACTGTGTGGGATTCTGGATATACAGCCGCGGTTATTGTTAAAATATAACTGTTTACAAAAATAACAACACGTAGAGTGGTATTTGGGAGGAGGGGGGGAAGCAGGAGGATTAGGAGCTTTCAGGAGTGCAGAGTTGGGGATTTCTGCACCTCTGAGCAGGGTGTGCACTACTACGCTGATTTACAAGAGGTTTCAACTCACAGTTGAAACTAGGGAGAGTCAGAAATGAAGGTCGTGCCCTTTGCCAGCTTGGCCATTTCATTTTAATTCATTAGAAAATTCAGAGTGTATGCTGTAAAGCAGAAGCAGTTGTTTTATATCGTTCTCTTTATGAGCACAGATTGAAAAGGCAGACAGCAATCTTGCATGTAGCTTTTATAGAACTTTATAAAGATAAAAACCCTGTAATATATCCTTCACTTCTAATACGGCAGCTGATGTTTGCTGAATGTCTGCTGAAGTGTGATTAAATTCTTGGGAAAAAAAAAGCAAAGTTGCTGCAAGGAGCTGTTAAAAAGCATGAGAAATAAATGCTGAAGACTGGATGTGTCTGGTTTCAACTGTGGGCACAACAGTGTGGTGGGAGGTAACGCAGTAGATCTAAGAGAGAGGATGCAAGAAGAGAATAGAGCTAGTCCCAAATTTCACACTGTCATGGTCTGGCTGTTTGCAAAAGTCTTTTGGAAGCTGAAGAAAAATTTGAAGAAGTGATATAAAAAAACCCCCCATGTCTCAATGTGCATTAAATACATCCCACGTGCTTATAGTTTGGAGCCATGGACTACTGTGCTAAGACAGATGGAGATAGGCTTTCTGTTGCTCAAATTAAGATATCATAAACTCTGTCTATTTCTGTTTATACTTAATTGCTCTGATGTCATATTTCATTCAATCGGTGAGAAAGCTGAAATATTACACAGGTACCTTGGAAAATACCATTGATTGCTCTTTTGGCTACATAAAAAATCTAGATTAAAACAAAAACCCTCCTGTTAAAAAAATTACAGGATCTAAATCTACTGTTATTGGGAAATTTCCATCCGACAGATCTCTTCCACAGATTTGTTGAATTTAAGGATATTGCAATGGAACATTAAACGAGAAGCTGGACTGAGTATTGACAGTACAGGTAGAATTTTCATAGAATAGGGAAATGTCAGGTGTGCACATTAGACTGTTAATGATCATTTTCACGTTTAGCAATTAGTGGAAGGCAATATAGCTGTTTAAATGCAGGATAATATTTATTTTAAGTCAAATGGTTATTTTCAAACTGAAATCATAGGAGATTGCAGCCTGCCTCTCTCTCTGTTTCCTTCTTTTCTTCCTTTTTGTTTGCTGTTAAAAAGAAATAAAAGACTAAAGGGATTTACGTTGGCCAGAGTTTAATTTGTATTGACATTTATATCTTACCTCTGAGGTTTGGAAAAAAATGGAATCAAATTAGGTCAGGCACATACAAATGAGAAGATATTGCTTAGAGCTGCGTGAGCACTGAAACACCTAAATCTAACTTAAACTGGAGCTGGAAACTCAATCCAACATGCGAGACATGGACTAGGGGAGTGCAGAAATCTAAAGGACAAACATACCATATAAGGGGTCATAGGACCATACACTGAATTGTTTTCCTGTTTTATTTTTTTTTTTAGAGGTAGATGCATAAATATCCCAAGATTTCTTTCACTACCACCCTACTATCTACCAGTTTGTGGTGTGTGGTCAGTGTTTTCAAAAGTGTTTATTTTGAGAACTTGCTTTGTAAGTGTGGATGGAGTGCAGAAACTGTTTTTTTTTTTTTTTTTTTTTTTCCCCACAGTGTATGCTTAACATGGAGCAAAGGGAGTGTCAGTTGAATTTCCGGTTACAGGGAGAAATTTTGGAAATCACCTTTCTATTAACTATAATTTTTTTACTCAGCGTGTCGTTCCCAAGAACTTTGCGTTCATACCAAGTGGGATAAATGCTTCGTTGTTTACATTTTTATACTTACGTGATACTAGGTGTTAAATGACAAAAGCTGCAACTTACATGTTCTCTCAGAACGATGTTACTGATCACATAATTCTTACTGTTATTTTTGATCAGCCAGCGATGGCAGTGATGCTGCACGGAGCAGGGAAATCATCTCCAGCCCAAAAAGCTGAAGGCCTTAGTCAAAGGAGATATTGTTGAAATCATCCCGTACATCCTGTCAATGAAATGGGTACTCTGAACATCATCTGGTGACCTGGGTGGTTGATGATATTTCAAAATCACTAATAAAAAGCTGGTTGCGATGGTAGGAGTTCTTGGCCAGTGGGGAATTAGCTGACCCTTTTAAGGCAAGCTGCTCTGCCTCCATACATCAGTTATCTGTACAATGCACTACTGGAAAGTTATAGTTAGGTATGTTGCTGTGGAGATTTTTGTGAGATGCAAGTGGTGCTTAACGAAAACTGTTTAAATAACTTGGGTTTCTTTAATGGGATGTGGCTGGAGTCAAATTCCTTACATTTCACTATTAATGATCCTAAAAGTGAAATTACTTTTTTCTTTATGAGCATTTATAGCAATATAATTGAGAGCTTATCCAAAGCCGCAGAGCTCTGCAGTTGCCTGCACAGCCAGAGAAACAACCTCGATGTAAAGCATCATAATGTGCGAGCATTCCTCCTCTCCCTTCTCTCACTGATGTCTGAGCATAATAAACTGTGGCAGTATGACAGATACCTTTGGGGAGCACTTAGCGCTTAAAATGGACTGTCTGTATTGCAATACTAAACTGTAGAGTTACTAGCATAAACCATCCCATATAGATTTACATTTAAATTGTAACAGAACGAGGGAGATTATGTCACAAGGAGGCAACAAAATGGGAAAGCAAATCCCAACATAACGTTAGCTCCTTATTTCAGTCTCCAGTTAGTCCTGACGTTAGGAGCTTCATTTTGAGTTGCACATTGACAAGAAATAAATACAGTAACTTGTTCCTCTGAAGTTCTTCAGCTTCTTGGATAATTCCTCTCCAATGACAGTATGGATCACATCCCGGTGGGCTAGGACAGATCTTGCTGACGCACTGAAGCGACAGTCCCCATGTCCCAGAGCTCTTCCTTCTCTCTCTCCTGTTCTCTCTCCCAGAACATTATTTCTTCAGGTTTTAGGAACAATCTCAGTGCAGACTGGCTTCCTTGACACTGCGGGTGTGCTAGTGTAAAAGTGGTGTGTAATCAACTGGGTCTTGAGAATATGGGGTAGATTCTATCTGATGTTTCCTCCTGACTGTAGAACCACAGTGAATTAAGTCAACTCCTAATAGTGAATGAAGTGATAGTGATTTTTCTGCAGCCCATCATTGCACCGTGGCATAAATACTCAGAAATATCAGCGTAGCTTTTTTTTGAGTTAACTTCTGACTCGATGAGTGGGGTGGGGGATTGATCTCAGAAGTATGCTTCATGAGACTGCATCTTCTCTTTATTCTTAAACACGTTGTGTTAGTCAAACTCATGCAGAAAAATTCTGCTTTAGCAAAAAAGCATGACCTTCCTGCACTTGAAAAATCAGCTTTTCCATTGCCTGAATCTGTGGGTTTTCCCCAAATCTAGTTAATTCATTTAGAACATTTTCCAGGTAGCTTGCAGTTTATGAATGGGCTGAATTCTGCTTTCAATATAAAGCCTTTTTTAATACTAAGAAAATACAGCACATATTTAAAAAGAGACTAGCCTGTAAAAGTATTTTCTAAGACTGACATAAGATGTATTTGTCTTAATAATAATATTGATTTTTATAGCTCTTGTAACGACAAAAATAATTAAGAGCATGTCACAGAACTAAAGAGGGATGTTTTCTATTCACTTGAGAGTCAATTTAAATTACAAATGAAATAAGGAAAAAGTGCCCTAAAAACTGATATGTACATATTCGTACCACGGTGAACAGATAGCAATTAGTGATAAGTGATTTGCCTCAAAGTTGATTTGAATAACACATGATGCAGAGCTCAATACATAGCAAATAAGCTTAGACTCACTGAGAGAAGACAGGAAAGTTAATCTTCCCCCAAGGGCGGTAATGTTCCAGGTGATATATTTACAATGGATTTTGTCTCATTGTGTTTTAACACTCCCAAACAATGGGTTTCCACTTTTTTTTTTTTTCTTTCCTTAGGAGATT
The DNA here is from genome assembly GCA_027574665.1 of Rhynochetos jubatus. NCBI lineage: Eukaryota > Metazoa > Chordata > Aves > Eurypygiformes > Rhynochetidae > Rhynochetos > Rhynochetos jubatus. The sequence goes on along the minus strand of CM050654.1, from coordinate 38,032,566 downwards.
ATTTCACAAATGATCTGTTTAGCAAGTTTTAGACTTTGCTTGGAAGCTTGTGTCTTTTCTTCCTAAATGAATCAATAACATCAATTAGAATTGATTAGTAAGGTCAAACTTGGTATTGCACCGGAAGGATGTGCAACCTGAGAAGGTCATGGCGTAAGCATACGGTATTGACTCATTACAGGGTCTTGGTGGAACATGAGAATGAAAAGCAATTGCTGCATCTGGAGAGGATTAAAATACGTGTTACATAGAAAAGGTGTCAAAAAGCCAGTAACTGACCCGGAATTCAGTCCAGCTGAACTGTGGACTCACAAATCTTTTCACAACTGTTTATTGATGAAATAAATAATTTTCTAATTGATGGTTAAAGACCACTGCAATGTAATGAAGTCTCAACTGTTTTGTTTCTACCAGTATGTACAAAGAACTGAAGTTATTTACTGATTATAGACATTTTTTTATATTGTTCTGTCAAATTTACCGCCTTAGTGATGACAACTTTGAAATCTTTTAGGCATTCATATAGGTGTCTAAACTTAGATTGCATTCTGCTGAGCAACCTGTCTCAATTATATTTCAGGGCAGAGAATATTTTATACATAAGTTGTTTTCATTTATTGGTTTTGAATCTATCGTGATTTATACTCTTTGGCTATGCCTGATTCTTGGTTTTGATTATTTGGTTTGTTCCCTGAAAATTATCTAGTACAATTTGACATTACCCAGCAGAAATATGTATGAAGGCAGATTTTCTTCCCCTCCGCCTTCTAGTTTGGCAGCAGTATGACTAATGTATGTTTATATTTCCCAAAATGTGTTTATTTTCCTGATGAATATCTTTTCTGGCTGAACTGGAAAACTTCAGACCAGACATCCTGTAGTGTTTCATAGCCAGTGCTTTGGTTAGACTGGAAAAATCCAGCTCTGCTTTTGAACCAGACCAGTCTACAGATTTGCTCTTGTGCTCCACAGTAAACCAAAACAAATATGATACACTGAATATGACGTATGCATGTGTATTTCTGTCTAGGTAATCCAGGACGGAAGTCTTTGAGACTTAGTGACATGGTGAAAATAAAAACAGCTGGGGGCCGTAAAGGTTTATTTTCTACAAAGTCTCTCCCCAGAAGCAACTTTTATTCACCACTTTATTTATATGACTGATTTCTTCAATACATTTCTTTCACAGAGAGGAAGATAGAGTGCTGGAGGCTCTTGGGAAGTCAATTAAATGTTGTGGGAAACATGGGTGACCGGTGTGTCCCTGTCCTCTGCCGGCGCGGCACTGGCTCGGCCATCAGCTCTGTGTTTTCCAGTCAATCGCCCGCTATATCGATCCACCTGAGATCGGTGGGGAAGTGCTGTGGAAAAAAGTAGTGGCAAGGTTAGGTCTTCACACAGAATGGCAGATGTGAAAGAAACTTCAAAAAGGTGGAAACCCACAGTATGGCTTTATTCCAGTATACATCTCGTTACAGAAAGGCTTACAGGAAACTGAAGGAAGGTAGTCACTGGTGCAGCTGGTGCCAGCTCATTTGCAAATCAGCATGGAAGTTTGAGCAACTTATAAGTCCCTCTATCCCCTTCAGAGTCTACCAAGGGTATTTACTGAATGCCAGATATGGGCTGTCTCATTAAGACAGAAATTACTTGCGTTGATTTTGATGATGTTGGGCTTCATTTCAAAAGCTTGAGAAGTTGCTGTAGTGGAAGTTGAATAAAAGGACTTCAAAATTAAAAAATAAAATCTCCATAAAATTCCAGGAGTAAGTCAGTAATCAGAAAAATACTGGCATCTTTCCATGATCTGTAGTCTTATTGGAATAAATGAAAATCATCTTTGGGCTGAAAGTTGCACATGTGAAAGCTTTTAATTTTGTTAAAGTGAATTACCTATAATTATCTTGTTGTTAATACATAGAAACAGGCTACTAAAAGACACTGAATATTCACAGTAATTTACCATCAATCAAGGAAAAAAAACCTCGAAAGACAAGTTAAAATCACATTACTGCAAAAACAGCTTACATCTTACATTAGTAATGTGCTGTGTAAAATTCAAACCAGAAATAACAACAGTGTGTGAGACTGTTTATGGATGAGGTTTGTATACAGGGGTTTCTGACAGCAGTAAGAGGTCAGATAGGTACTTTGCATGTGAACATAAAAGCACAAGGAATAGTTGCCCCGAAATATCCATAATCTGAAAGGCTTATGTGAATAATTCTTTTGCTAAGAGTTGTACGCTCTCTTCGGGCTGCTCACTGTTCCCAAGGGATGTACAGTCTGTCTTTCCAGCAAGTTGATATCACGTATTTAGAAGTGTGGCGAAAGCGGGGGGCCGTGGGGTAGGGGGAAGAGGGGGAGAGTGCATCCACCTTCTCTCATGTTGGTGCCTTTCTTCTGAAGAAAAGGAGAACAAACACAGATCACTTGCACACGTTAGAGCACAAAGCATAGTACCTGTCTGTACGGTCACGGGAACATAACGGAGTGATAATGTGGTGTGGTCAACACACTAGAGGGAAGGGATGCCATCCAGAGGGACTTTGACAGGCTGGAGAGGTGGGACCATGCCAACCTCATGGAGTTCAACAAGGCCAAGGGCAAGGTTCTGCACCTGGGTCAGGGCAATCCCAAACACAAGGACAGGCTGGGTGGAGAATGGATTGAGAGCAGCCCTGAGGAGAAGGACTTGGGGGTACTGGGGGATGAAAAGCTGAACGTGGGCCAGCAGTGTGCGCTGGTAGCCCAGAAAGCCAACCGTATCCTGGGCTGTATCAGAAGTGTGGCCAGCAGGGCGAGGGAGGGGATTCTCCCCCTCTGCTCTGCTCTTGTGAGACCCCACCTGGAGTGCTGTGTCCAGCTGTGGAACCCTCAGCATCAGAAGGATATCGACTGGTTGGAGCGAGTCCAGAGGAGGCCATGAAGATGCTCAGAGGGCTGGAGCACCTCTCCTGTGAAGAAAGGCTGAGAGAGTTGGGCTTGTTCAGCCTGGAGAAGAGAAGGCTCCGGGGAGACCTTATTGCAGCCTTCCAGTACCTGAAGGGGGCCTACAATGAACCTGGGTGGGGGGTCTTTTTACAAGGGCCTGTAGTGACAGTACAAGGGGTAATGGGTTTAAATTGAAACCAGGGAGATTTAGATTAGATATCAGGAAGAAATTCTTCCTGGAGAGGGTGGTGAGGCACTGGGACAGGTTGCCCAGAGAAGCTGTGGATGCCCCATCCCTGGCAGTGTCCAAGGCCAGGCTGGATGAGGCTGGGAGCAACCTGGTCTAGTGGAGGGTGTCCCTGTCCATGGCAGGGGGATTGGAACTAGGTAATCTTTAAGGTCCCTTCCAACCCAAACCATTCTATATAAGTCTTTAGCATGTGGTATCATGGCCACCTCATCTTTCACATAGATTTAGTGCACATGTTTTTATTTACATTTCCTCCTTTCTCTAACACTGGATAGTCTAGACCTGGTCCGTACTCGTCCTGGAGCTGCCTACTGGGAGCAATGTGGTGCTGATTCTTAAAATGTTGTGTTTGCTGTACTGTGTATAATCAGCTTAACCTTGTTTTTTCAGCTATAATTATTACAAGGAAGGGTGACTTTATTTTAAGGAGCAAACTCCTGTAAATATTCTGTTTATTCTCATTTTTGTGATTTATTAACAAACAAGACAAAGAGCAACCTTAGTAACTTCTACAACTAAAATTACAGCAGACATGTATTAAGTTTTCTTGAAAAGCCAAAACTTCAAATTTTCTCTGTTTTCAAACTGGAGAAACCTTTCCAATGGCTGTCTTGAAGATACCTTATCTTGACCTGCCTCTTTACATGTGTTACCACAAATGACAGTTGATACTTATCGTAACAGTAATCCCTTGGATGTTACTGTAGCTAACGCAGATGTGCTTAAAGTTTGTCATGTGCTGAAATAGGTTTTTTGAATCAGGTTGTGAGAAAGAGGTGCAAATTATTTGAAGTCTGGTCAGCAAATTTAAACATGTTGATTGTAGAGCTGCTGCAAGAATGCGATCACATACCGTTAAGGGGAGGGTCGGAGGGCCTTCCAAAAGCACCTCAGCACTGAACCTTGATCACTAAAGAGCAACAGTGTAGGCCCCTAAATCATTCTGGTGCTCTATAGATGTTGCTGTGTAAGCTGCTGTGACTTTAGATAGTCCCCTATCATTTTCCTCAACTTCATGTGTTGCTGTGAAGCTTTGATCTTGGTGCGAAGCTGAGAAGTCGCAAGAAGGTTTCTGGAGCCATGGTCAGTCACTGTAGGGTTTATCCTGTCAAGGGAGCTGCAAGGATTTTGCAGGTAGGATTTGGTTACTCTAGCAAATGCTGTTCTGTGATTCAGCCTTGGTAGTTTCTCAAGTCCTTCAGTGTTGCTCGTTGTAGTGTTTTGAAAAAAAAAAAAAAAGGCAGAAATGTGCTTTTTTTTAACCTGGCAATGTGCAGGAATGCTTCATAAATTCTGTGTGGATGTCAGCGATGTATGAATGTGTGTGCTAAACTGATGGAAGACCTTGAAATATGCTACATGTTATCCTGTAACATTACTCGGTTCTCATTTTTAGAGTTTCAGATTAGGTAATCACTTAAAATAGTACTTCAAAACTGATTTTAAAATATCGTAACTAAGATCACTAATGTTTTAATTCACTATTAGTATATGGGAGCTGACATACCACAGGCTAATATATATGGGATTTCAGAGGCTGGCCTACTGCTCTTTCATCTGAAGTCGTTAATAAGTTCTCTTGTTGAACTCAAGAAGGTCAGTGCTGAGAGTTTATAAAAAAATACTTAGATATTACTGTGTAACTACAAGTAGGCCATTGAAAAATTGATGGCAACTCTTTGGAAAGTGTTTTATCACTATTACATGTCACTGAATTAGGAAGGGGCAGTAGTACTAATTCACATCCAAGCAAACATACAGATTACGTCCTGAGCACATTTATCTAAAAGGGTGGTAAAGGGTAGTTTCTTGTTAGCTTAATAACATGCCCAAATTTCTTTTCTCACACCACTTTATGTATTATCTTTTCTGTCCATCAAAATGAAATATTTTGAAGCTTGAGAATTTTATTAATCAAGTAAGCTCATCCAAAGTAGTTTAATTTACTTGAAAAGCTCTGTCACATGAATTAATGTGATCTCACTTTTTTTAACCAGGAAGGGAGAATCTAGATGAAAATAAAAATTGTAACTCCTAAGTCTTGCTAATCCTTCTCTTAAAACTCAAAACAGAAACGTAAATTTTTCGTTCTGTGCCAAACAGGTAACATGCTTCACAGTCAAAGGAGCAGAAGCTTTTTGGTCATTTATGCTTATTTTCCTTTTGCTTTCACCATTCCAGATGTAATTTTCTCCCCCAGCTTAGCGTATTTCTCCTAATAAACACATGCTTAGAACACATGGGTTATTGTACCACAGCATGGCCTAGGAAAATTCAAAGGGACATAATTGGAATGCTTGGAAACAGCATGTCCCCCAACCACAGAATTAAAGATAATAATTTTATCCTAATATGTTTCAACTGTTTTGAAAGATAAAGTTGATTATGAGAGCAGCTGGATCTTGAACTTTTGTCCTTAAGACTTTTTTGAGGATATATTGTGGAAAACGAATGAAAATAAAAACGAGTTATGTGGTTTAGTTTCTGGGAAATATATACGTCAAGACTGAAGGCATTCATGGGTACTGGTCGTTATATTCCAGCTGCTTTATTGGCGAGCATTGACTGGTGTGGCTTATGCAGCTGACCCATTCGAAACAAACCCACAGATCAAACCAAACAACTTTAGAATTATTTTATTATTTATTGTGCCACATAGATGTTTCGTTTAAAATTTATGTTTCAATTAGGCTTTATATTTGGATGGAGGAGAGACCACACTGCACAGTGAACCTATGGTTGATGTAGGTATTAAAAGGGATTAGTGTGGGGGTGTCCATTTTACAGTAGCATCAAATGTTTAGGAGCAGCAGTGCTGTGTATCAATTTGACTGGTTTTGAAGCATTTTCATTTTCTGTTCACACATGCAATTGATGTTAATTGATGGTTAGTTATTACATTCTGTTAGACTTGGAGTAAGATGTTTATGTGAATGAGTGAATCAGTTCTTCCATTTTTGATAATGTTACTAGAGAGTAAAAACAAAAGAAGTATTGCATGTTTTTAAGAGCAGCCTTCCAGGAAAGAAGTCCAGTCAAACTTCCTATTTTTTGAATGCCTGCAATATTCCTTAAATATCAGTCCAAAACAGCTATATCATACTAGGGTAGATTTCTCCTTCCCTCAAGTACTGTTTCTTCTCTCTTTTACTATCCCATCTTTAGTGCCACAATTATGTGACTTAAGGTATGGCCATATGGGTTTTTTTTCCTTTCTTTTCACCTTTTTTTTTGTTTTGTTTTGTTTATTGTTGATCATTTGATCCAAGTTGGAATAGTTAACTCTTTTCAAAGCACTACACCTGCAGGTTCACTTTATTGGAAGCCATTTTTACATGTAGGCTATAAAACTTAACAATTCTTTTGTTAGACTTTTATATTGAATACCATTACAGAGAGAAGAAAAACAACAACAGAGAGTAAGAAAAGGAGTGAAGGAAGAGGTTTTTCTCATAAGCTCTATCCTGCTTTAAAAGACTGACCTGTATTAAAAGTAGTAAGACATTACATTTTGGATCTTATAGTCTGCTTATAACAAGTATTTTGTTCACAACACTTGATAGCTTGCAGCAAATGGAAGGGTAGTTTTTTTAAATGTCTAACAGGGAGAATATCTTGAATATCAGGAGTGAATTCACAGAGTGGTAGGGGTTGGAAGGGACCTCTAGAGATCACCTAGTCCAACCCCCCTGCCAGAGCAGGATCACTGATCATATAGGAATGTCTTGAGTGTGGGAATGTTTGTGTGGTATAAATCCAATTCCTACACCATTCTCACCATACCTAATGGGAGTACAGTGGAATTTCATGTGGGATTATGGTGATTTACACCAATTCTTTACTACAGGAAGTCTTCAGCCTTCAGTAACATGTATGCTGACTAAACAAAGGGCTGCAGGTAAACTTAAACCACTCAGTTGTAAGTTATGTTAGAAAATAGAAGCGATGTAATGTCCATGAGCCATGAACTCTTTCTACCATGCTGATGACTCAGTGAATTCTTAAAGTTGAGCTCTTAAACCTGACCTTTAAATAAGGAACCAACTAGTATGAGAAAACGTGGCCCTACAGTGACCTGCTACCAAGACTATGGAACTACAGCTGTCATAACTGTATTTATAGTTATTGGTAACTTAATATAGGAAATGATTCACCTATTAAATCTATTAAGTCATTTCTTTGTGAGCTACTGGCTAGCAAGGTTGTTGGCAGTAAAAAGTGTCTGTTCCCTCTCCTTGGTAATGTAAGTAAAAAGGAGTTTGCCAAACCCCAATTTCTTTCTCTATCCTTGTCAGCATCTTTCTCTGGAGTCTTTTTGCCTTCCCCAAGTAGACCTTTCTGTACAACCCTGAGCCCTCTGAGCGGGAATTCTGTCCCCTTCTCTGACACTTAGAGACTTAGTTTAAGACTTATGTGTGGTGCAGCAAAATGCACCAGAGAATCTTCAGGGTTTTTGAAGTTTTGTAGTCCCTTGTATCATATGACTGGTGTCTTGACTTTGGCCATGACTCTGTCAAAGGGCTTCAGAAATGGTGTTCATTGTGTCAGCAAGTTTCCTACCTCAGTTCACCACAAATGCTGGCTTTGTTGCCTGGGAGAGAGTCATGCTATTAATGGGTACCCACCTGCTTACCTTTGCAACCAAACAGGACCCAGCCTTCACTCTGCAGCTCCATGAGCTTCCACATAAATCCACCAGAGAGGAGCTTTTATTCAGGGCCAGACCCCACTCTGATTCCCTGGGACTAAAATCCCCTTTTCAAAGCACAGATTGGCCTACCCAGGACCATCCACCTTATTCATTGTTCCCAATGCTGAGTTTGTTGTTACCTTTTCAGTGAAGCTCTGGGATGTCATGACAGAGTATCTGCAGAGGAGGCTGACTTCATCCTGTCATGGAACAGTAGCTCTCATCTCTGTTCAGTAGAGAAAAAGAGTTTGCTGAAAAGAAGGATCATAAAATAAAATGCTTATGCCTGGTACTCTTTGCCAGTGCTCTTCCTGAGACAGCTAAGCATCAGCAAAGGAGAACTTGCAAGAAAAGAAAGAAAAAGGCTCAGTATCTCAACTGTTTTTACCTGCACATCTGTAGTACCTGCAAAACATGTCTTAAAGCAGCACAATTATAAGTAAACAGCAAGGCTTTCTGAACAGATAAAATATTTTTGGTAAGGTATATATTATGGCCTGTTAAGTAAATAACTATAGCTGAGAATTTCAGTTATGGATACAGTTATTGGCTGAGGCACAACAATGGGTTGTGCAGAGGTGACTGAACCTCCCACCTGAATTTCATTATACTCAATTGAAAGTGAGGAGATTATAAATACCACCCCAAATCCACGGTTAGGAAATGTCTGCTTTTCTGTTAATGCCTGTGATGCAGGTTTTTGTAAACATGACTCTAGGTATTACTGGTGATTAACAAAACATCTTTACTTGAGTGTTCACATCTCAGGTGTCTTGCTGACAAGTAGTAGAGGGCTGCAGGGTGAAGTAGGGGTCTGTACACTTAAAGTTATGCCAGGATGCTTGATATTGGGTTAAGGGCTTACAGTTCTGGCCAGGCCCCTTGCAAGGCTGACTGATCCCACTTGGCTGTGGCTTTTTATGGGGCACAGGTTGCGCAGAAGGTCTGCTTCTGCAGTCTGCTTTGCTGCTTTATCCATGGAGACTGGCTGGGGAAGGGGGTCAGGGGAGCTCAGAGAAGTCAGAGAGCTACTGCTTGCTTGCTACGCCTCTCCGCATTTTACTCTTGATGAGTGGGTGTGCAAGATTCCATAAAATAGTTCATATATGCAAATGAACAAACAAGTGAGTTATCAAGACCTATCAGTTGGGGAGGAAAAAAAAGTCAAGTGTCTTATCTTTCCTAGAGACATATGCTATGGCCAGATAAGCAGTTCATCTTCCCAGGTATGTTCCATTAAGTATATTATCCAATCAACTAGGATATATGAGACATATTGCAACTATAATCTCCTCAGGCAAGTAGTATTCAATTATACTTACCATTTTAAAAAGAGAAATATCCTGAGCATTTAGAGTGCTTGCATTTTTGGCACTCAGTCTTGTTATGTGAAAGCTAATAAAGAACATTCCAACAAAGGCAGCATAGGACAGGCAGATGAAATATTGAAAAAATAATACTATATAAGTCCTGAAATGGAAACGTTCACCATCCCTCAAAATGGTTTCCTGACATCTTATCTAATAGCTTGAAATTAGGTCAAGGGTGGAGAATGAGAGAGAATTGCCATCCATTTCTATGCCTACAGTGTATGTTTTGTGTATATAGTTATAATTAAAATAGACATGCTGCTGAATACTTGGTTTGCAGGTGCCCTTTCTGTTTTGAAAGTGCATTCAGTGATGTACGTTGCTTTGTTATGTAAATTGCTTTTTTGGACTGAGTACTGTTCAGACAGACCAATTTTCCTATTACTCTTCTAAGCAAGTATTAGAGATGTCAGAAATCTTGTCTGTCCCAGCTCCTGTGAGCTCTCTTGAAGAGATGTCTGCTCTACCACATAAGATGTAGCAAATCGGCAGATTAGTTCAGTCAGAGACAGGTTCATAATTTGGTAGGAGACTACCACCTCTATTGCTTTGATCTAATGTAATATCTTTGGAGGGTTATGGGAAAAACTCTACTTCATATCTGTTACTGGAAGAGCTTGCAGCAGGGGTTACAGTTGAGGTTGTTTACTGCCTTCCCATATCAGATATTATTTTCAGTTATCTTCTGCAAAGCTTTAAATATATTGGCAGAAATTTCAATTATATGAGCTAAACTAACTACTAGGATATTTCACTCTACAAAGTATGTCCAGTATGTAGGAGAAAGAGAGATTAAGGGAAAATACATTGTTTGGCTGAGTATTGCATATAAATGGTACAGCCTTTCACAGAGATGCTCTAAATGACTCAATGAAGCAAGGAAGCATTTCCCAAATTCCGCTATCTCTCCATGCCTCTCCTAAGTGACCCACAACCTTCATCATTCAAAGTGTAATTACACAATGTTGTTGAGAGTATGCATATTCTATTCTTGCTCCTGCCCATGAAATACAACTGTATCTTTGTTATTCATATCCATATTTGGCCAAGGTATAGACATCTAAAAATTCATGCATATTCATTAGATATTTTCTTACATTTTACCGTCAACTTTCTTTAAAGGTCCTTTGCATTTTGCACAGAGCATGTTTTTCCTAATATCTAATGTGATGCAAGTTGAGGCTATTTCCTCTTGTCCTATTACCAGTTACCCAGGAGAACAGACCAGCACCCGCCCCCCTGCAGCCTCCTTTCGGGTAGCTATACAGAGTGATCAGGTCTCCCCTCAGCCTCCGCTTCTTCAGGCTAAACACCCCCAGCTCCTTCAGCCACTCCTCATAAGACTTGTTCTCCAGACCCTTCACCAGCTTCGTCACCCTTCTCTGAACACGGTCCAGCATCTCTATGTCCTTCTTGTAGTGAGGAGCCCAAAACCGAACACAGCACTAGAGGTGCGGCCTCACCAGGGCTGAGTACAGGGGCACAATCACTTACCTACTCCTGCTGACCACAGTATGCCTGATACAGGCCAGGATGCTATTGGCATTGGCCACCTGGTCATACTGCTGGCTCATATTCAGCTGGGCTTTGGCCAACACCCCCAGGTCCTTTTCTGCCTGACAGCCTTCCAGCCACTCTTCCCCAAGACTGTAGTGCTGCTGGGGGTTGTTGTGACCTAAATGCAGGACCTGGCATCTGGCCATGTTGAACCTCACATAGTTGACCTCAGCCCATTGATCCAGCCTGTCCAGGTCCCTTGGCAGGGCTCTCCTGCCCTCCAGCAGATCAACACTTCCACCCAACTTAGTGTCATCTGCAAATTTACTGAGGGGGCACTGAACCCCCTCATCCAGATCATTGATCATTGTATTTTCAGCAGATATCTGGTAAGTTGAAGTCCCCCACGAGAACAAGGGCTAGCAATTGTGACACTTCTGCCAGGCACTTGTAGAATGCTTCATCTGTCTCCTCATCCTGGTTGGGTGGTCTGTAACAGATTCCCAGCAGGATGTCTGCCTTGTTGACCTTCCCACTCATCCTTACCCACAACCACTCAAGCTTATCATCCCCGTCATTGAGCTCTACACAATCAAAACATTCCCTAACATGCAAGGCCACCCCACCTCCTCTCCTTCCTTGCCTGCCCCTTCGGAAGGGCTTGTAGGCATCAACTGCAGCACTCCAGTCCGGAGAGCCATCCCACCATGTTTCTGTGAGGGCAGCTACGTCATAGCTATCCTGCTGCACCGTGGCTTCCAGCTCCTCCTGTCCGTTGCCCGTACTGCGTGCACTGGTGTACATGCACTTGACGTGGGCTGTTGACTGTGCTTCCAAATTTGGCCTCTGTTCCTAGGCTCATCTCTAGCGAGCCTGGTTTATCCCTTTCCCCCTTCGAACCTAGTTTAAAGCCCTCTCAGTGAGACCGGCCAACTCATGAGCGAGAATCCTTTTCCCCCTTTGAGAAAGCCAGACTCCATCTGCTGCCAACAGGCCCGGCGCCGTGTAAACCTCCCCATGATCAAAGAAACCAAAATTCCACTGTTTTCAGCAGCCTCTGGGCCACATGTTAATCAGGTGCTTTTTCCTGTTCCTTTCTGTATTCTTTCCTGCCACTGAGGGGATTGAGGAAAACACAACCTGTGCTCCCGATCCTTCAACCAGCCGCCCCAGCGCCCTGACATCCCTTTGGATCGCTTTTAGGCTTCTCCCAGCAGCCTCCTCACTGCCACCTGCATGACCCGCGGTGGGTAACGCTCCGCGGGCCGCACCAGGCCAGGGAGTTTCCTGGTGATGTCTCCAGCAGCCTTCCCTGTGGAATGGGTCTGGCCGGCCTGCCGGGCCCTCTGTTCCCCTCAGAAGGGAGTCCCCTACAACAGTCACCCTCCTCATCTCCTTAACGGCGGGACTCTTGGTGCGCGGGGCTGACCGACCCTCCCGGGGGGAGCCTTCATCCGTCTTCCCTCGAGTCCCAGAGCCCCGTACCCCGTACCCGTGTGTCAGGGCACCTGGGAAGGGGAGGGAGGCGGGGAGGGGATTCGCCTGCTGGCCCGAGCAGGGCCTGTTTCCATTCCCCCATCTCTCAGGGCTCCTCCTCCTTCTGCCTTGGGGCAGAGGGTAGGGGATCCTGTGCTTTTTGTGGAGCCTCCATCTGCTGCCGTTGCCGCAGGGGTGGCAGGGTGCGGCTCCACCGGTCTGTCTCCCCCTCCATCCCCTGATACTTCCTAACCTTCCCACCTCCTTCAGTTCTGCCACCAGCCCGAGCAGGTGGTCTGTTTTCCCACACCGCACACAGGAGCTGTCGCTGCTGCCCCTGCTACCTCTGCCAGGCTCAGGCGGTCCGTGCAGCCAGAGCCCTGGGCGGCTGCACGTCTGCGTGGGGGCTCCGGCTGAGCCCCCACGGCCTCTCTGCCGGCGGCTTTTGGCCGGGTTGAAGCCATCGCTTTGTTCTCTTCTCTTGTGGGCGGGCGATGACCCGGCCTCCTGAGCCCGGAGCGGATGGCGCTTTGCCCGCGGGAGCTGCCGCGCTGCGGCTCGCTGGCGCCCCCCGGGCAGGGGTTAAACCCCCCGTGGGAGATGCCGCGCCGCCGGTCGCTGGCGCCCCCCGGGCGGGGGTTAAACCCCCCGCGGGAGATGCCGCGCCGCCGGTCGCTGGCGCCCCCCGGGCGGGGGTTAAATCGCCCGCGGTTGCTCCTGGCACCGCTCCCGAGTGGCGTTAGCCGCTCGCGCAGGGGCTGCCGGGACCACGCGGGCTTCCCGCGCCTTTCCCGCGCCTTTCCCGCGCCTTTCCCGCGCCTTTCCCGTTCGCCTCACAGGAGCTGCTGCCGCCGCCGCGTCCGTGCTGGCTCAGTTAGTCAGCTGTACTCTTGAAATACCTGGTATAACGCCCGCTTACAGAAGAGCTGATTCTGTTAAGGTAAGTAGATAAGTTAGTAAAGTGCTTACCAATTAGTACTAGTACTTACTGATGGGGAGAAACACACGTACGTGAGCTGCAACTGGAAGCCGACCCGTGAGGAATGGTATTCCCCGCCCTGCATCTCTGCGTGCCCCGCGGTTGTTCCTGCTCCGTTTATAATGTCCTCAGAGCAGTTCTGAACTAATCGAGTAGAACTTTTGTGCGGAGCACAAGCCTATTTGTAAATTAAGGTTTTTGGAGGCTGCCTTTTTTCTTCACTGACAAATTTTCAACACAAAACCAAAATGAAAGGAAAAGCCCTAATGTGGTAAATAGGCTTATTACTTAGTGGTGTTGCCTTCTGTTTCTGACCTCGGGTTCCCAGTGGGCCCATACACTTACCTCGCCAGCTAACTGCAGTGAACTGTTCATCTCTTTCAAAGAGAAATGGCTTTTCAGAAGATAAGCAGTTAAGGCAGCATTAATAAAAACCTCTCTTGCACCACTTACTTTCTGGTGGCCACTTGGGAAATGCCGCCGCCTTTTACATTACTTCCTTCCTGTTTCATGCAGGAAAACAAAGTTTTGGTCTGGCTGTCCCCATAGCTCTTGCAGTCTAAATCAGGCCGGTCACAGATACTTAGGTCATGCTATGTGGTTTCTCCTGAATTCCAATTTCTAGATAATTCAAGACTCCCAGCGGATCAAATTAATCAGGGAGTGAACTCTGAATCGGTTTCTTGACCTTTCTTCTCCCTTAGTGTTTGTTTCTTTGGTCCTCACTGAATAAATAGTTTGCAGCAATCCAGATGTCAGGAATTTTAAATAGTCAGTTTATAAATAACAGCTTACACCACCAAAAAATCCTGCACGGCGACTATTTCACTTTTTATACTAGTGTGTTAGACCAAGAAAAGTTGTATTCATGTTAAAATCTCATCTCTCTTTGCATGAGTTTTAGTGGAAGAGCCTGTTATGTTAGTTACGATGTGGCTGCTGTTATTCAAACACAGGAACTACTGAAGGAGCAGCGAGATTATTTGAAGTAAATAGATCTGAACTGTTTCTGTCACAAAGCTAAAAACTTTAATTCAGTTTTCAGAACTAGATTTCAGTCCTTGTTCACAGAATATTAGTTGTACTGATGAATCTGTAAGGTGGAAACATCATTGAAAGATAAAGGAACTTTTAATTTTTCTCCCTACATTCCTGTTATATCATCACCATAAATATGCAAATACTCTATTGTATTGTTTGCCCAATGTCTTTACTGACCAGAAAACATTTTCAGATGACCTGTATATAATATCTCCTGGCTAAGCAGCAATTGTTACATTTGGTGAACACTACACAGATTCACAGTGTTAGGGGTTGGAAGGGACCTCTGGAGGTCATCTAGTCCAGTCCCCTGCCAGAGCGGGATCACCTAGAGCAGTACCATACTTCCTGGTACTTAACTAAAAGTCCAACTATTAATAAGATATTGAATTTGAGAGAGATCACTCTTTCTACTAAAATCCGTGTGTTAAACAATTCAGTACATTGTAGTGTGTAAGGAATACTCCTGTCAGGAAGAACAAACGAGAGAGCTAATAACAGGAGTCTAATACAAGCTTGCAGCTGAAGGAAACCATACTCTCTGCTGTGAGACTTGGTTACTCTATCAAGAGTATGTGCCTGTCACTCTCAGCTAATTACCATGGTTGCAACTGTAGAAATAGCTATTTTTCAGATGATAATATCCCTTGATCACCTGCAGTACAGGTCTGGGGTTATCTTTTCCTGCCTGTGTAAGATTCGGTATAATTGGTTGTGACTGAGTCTCCCATGACAAAATTTGGAAATGATTTTTTCATCTTGGCATTTCAGATACATACCCTGCATGCCATATTCTCAAGCATCAGTTAGAAAATTGTCTGAGGATAGCTTATGGGGTCACTAAAGCACCTGAATGGCATTAGAAATTTCAGTAAAAATAAAAAAAAAAAAATCTGGGCCTAATGAATAATTAACCAGAAGTACATTAATGATTTTTCTTGTTCATCAAATTAGTTTGTGAGATTAAATTTTACATATAACGTAGTATGCTATAGCAGCTTTTTTTTGTTTGTCAATCATAAAATTTAGGAAATATTCCCGGGTAACTTTGCAGGAGATTTATTGAGCTTTGTTATTATTTTGACCTGAATCTCTATGCTTTGAGTTTAAGGAAAAGGGGGAAGGATCTTGCACACCACATACTCTTCTTCATTTCTGTACTGCCTTAGCCAAATATCATCGATGTATGCCCTCAGTCTACCACTTGGTATTGTGATGTCATGGAGGAAAATAAAGCGGGATATGGTTTTGATTTCACCAGAAGCTGCTTCCAGAAACAAGGTGCTGCTGTCTATAGGTGTTACCATACTTCTGTGCAAGCAAACCAGCCTGTAGCACTTTCTTTGGTGTCAAAATGGTGATCAGCTCAAAGCAGCAGTTCCCTAAAACTTTCTGCCCCTATTCAGAATGCAGGTATTTGCCTAATTAAAGGTAATGATAAGGAGGATGTGTTACTGCTCAATATTTAAAAAAATAAAGTGATAGTAGAGATAGTTTCATGGTGATCAGAATTTCCATCATGTTAATGAAATCACCTTTTCATGGAATGTCACTCATTTTCATATTCATATCTTACAGACTCCTGAGATGAAGGGAATACTATTGTAGTTTCTTGCTCTATATAGCAGCTTTTTCTTTTAGTTTTTATTGCATAAAAGTCAGGTAAATCTAATCCAGAATAAATACATGTAATAGAAAAGGAAGAAAAATGCAGAGAAGTGAAAAGTGTAACATATGCAAAGGCATTTACTCTTCGTAGATTTTGCATAGATACTCCACTTTGCAAGCGGAGGCTCTTTAACTTTCTGATTAGATTTCTCAGGTTCATGTAATATATGCTGTTGAGAAAGTAATGAAGAATATTGAAGAACAAAATCTGTTCTTTTCTCCTTTCCTCTTTCAACAGCACTTTTAATGATATATAAAATCAGCAAGCCTTTAGAAAATCTTTTTTTAAAGAAATAGAAAATCTTAACCTAAAGAATTCTCTGGAAATATTGCCTGGGGATATCAAATTTATTCTGCATTTTAATGAAATCACAAATGAGTCAATTTAAAACTAGTATACCATAAACTATGCTTCCTTCCTACATCTGTTCATAAACATCAACGGATGTATACCTAGGGGAAACTTGGTTCCTCTTACATGCAAGGAGGAAAAATTCCAACTAGGAATACATATTTTTCCACATTCCCTGTGGGTAAACATCACAGAAGAAAACCTAGTTAAGTTTCATTTCTAAGATACAGATCTTGTTGTCAATCATGATTGTTAATAAGGTTTGCTGGAGACAGAAGTGTGTCACTATGTATATCCGTTCGGTGTTGCAATTTGCATTGAGGCAGTGGAGCGTAACTGTTGCCTAACAAACCATAATATCCAAACGTAGGGCTAAGAAAAGTCTCCTTTACCAGCAGCTTCTTTTGCAGAAAGCTTCCAGGCTTCTGTAGCAAACAGCTACTTTGTCATTAGAGAAACCTTACAAAGACCACAAGGAAACAAACTTTGAAGACTTCTTTAGTGATTACGTATAGATGGATGTACATACACAAATAGATATGTAATTTTCAGGTCCTCTATGTGGACATTTTTAGAAGTGAGTACTGACATGCAGGGAGATTATAAATGAACCCCCAATTGTCTGCTGTTGTCAAAACTGGATCCCCAAGCTCAGCCGAAACGTGTATGTAAGTGCAATATAAAATAGCATTTATGCTAATTGGCATAATGAGGCATCAGTTACCACTGACATCTTGGCTGTCACCTGTTAAGTCACAAGATGATATGCTGCTTATGTTGACTGTTCATTTTGTTGATAATGAGTGGGGTACAAATGGGCTAATCCTCATTTTCCAAAATATAGTCCTGAATCTGTGTCTGTTTTGATAGCAATGACCAGTCATAGTCGTATTTAGTGAACAGAAGGTACGTTTTGACCACTGTTAACATTTTGTGTGTGTGTGACTTTTTGAATACTATTATTGTTTCATTTATCCTTAACCAACCATCCATGTGACTTCAGAGAAGTAGACCTTATGACAAGAACCGAAAACATTTAACTCAGGTTAAGCAGTCGCACAAGTAACTGTCAATTTAAGTTGAACTGTAAGTGTACTTAATAGACAGCTCTGGTATTACCTGTCCTTGAAACAGAAATATTCCTTAAAAAAGTTACATTTATTCTCATTGACTCAAAACTGTTGCTTTGTGTTGTTAAGGGATTCCCTGGCTTTTTGTGCAGTGCAGGTCAGCATGGCATAGAGTGTATGCACTTCATATGCTCAAATTACATGAAAAACAGTTCTTCATGAAGCCAGCCACAAATAAAATACACAGTGGGGTTTAGATTGCAGTAGCAATCTTGAGTGATTTTTCAATTGGGTAGTCAATCTTGAGCAATCCTGAGTAATTCCTGAATTCATTTTTGTTCTTGAAAAGCTCGAAGGGGTATAATTGTCAGCAGTGTAGAAGGAAGATTCAGCCTTAAAGGTATGAAGGTGGACTTTAGTGCTTGCTGCATTAATTGTTTAAGTTTCTTGGCCCTAAAAGTATACATACACTTCAGTGGCCTATGAAGGTAGTGCTACATTTCTCCTTGCTATAAGCAGCAGTAGAGAAATTGAGATCTGCCATCTCAGGTGTGGATCCCCACCATCATCACAATATGATCTCCAGTAGGAGTTTTACAAACATTACCGTGTAGCAGGAATGCTACAGTGATGCATACGCTTCTTAATTCCTGTAAATTAATACTTTTTAACATCTCAATTTCTGTACTGAATCAATTAGAAATGGTCACAATATTTTAACAGCTATTCTTCTTCTAAGATGACACTTCTGTCTGAGGTGAAAGTTGTGCTCTCCTCCATCTCTAATTAATTGTGCCAGCAGCCATTACATTTTATTGCGTGATTCATACAGCTTTTATTTGGCATGCAGTAGAAGTGGCCCAGCTTTGGGGTATGAGCTGTTCTGGGAGTAGAGCCTTTTATTTAATTCTCTTTAATGTCACCTTAGAATATATTTAAAGATTGCTTTTAGTCTTGCTCAGGTATTTTTAGGGACCTTGGTTGTTGTTTTCTTCAAGAGTTGGTAGATGAAAGTTCAAGGATGAACTATCCTGGTGATGTCCCTCTTATTCTGTATACACTGTGCACCTCCAGCCTTGCAGCATGGTTTTGCCAGTTGGTATCTGATCTTCGCTCACTGCAGTGTGATGACAGGGCCTGCCAAAAGAGTTGGGATAAAACTAAGCTTAATCCATAGACCAGTCGTTCTCCATTTCTCTTTTCTCAGCTCTGGGCATATTAACGTGTTGCGGAAACATTGGTTGTGGTAAAACCACTTAGCAAGGAAAATAAACAGTAAAAAGAGAATGGCGCAACAGGCTCTGTAGATCGGCTCCTTTCTCTCTAGCTTTTGTACAGGGTATTGCCTCAAACCACAGTGTCATAGTGGATATACCTCTGCCAGGGCATAAAGGAGGATATGTTCCAGTTACAGCGAAAGAAAGAACTTGAGGTTACAGTCTGCTTTCTCTCTAGTGGTAGCAGAGTCATCATTAGTCACACGTATTTTATGACACCTTAAATACTGGCCTTAATTGCAATTCAGATCATTGTGGTTTGTAATAATCTCACATCTAAGATATCTGTGTTGAAGATTAGAATCAATCTAGTAGACTGTTTTCCATGGTAGCAGCCTTTAACCCATCAAGACAGCTATATCAGGTAAACAGGGTGAAGGCTTTTTGTTTCTAGTGGTTTATTAGCAAAGGCTGGATCTGTTTGGTTTAAACGTAATATGAAGCAAGATAAAAGGGAAAAAAAGATTATGATGGAATTGCTTGACACAGCTTCCTTAAATCTCTGCCCTGTACCTCATGTCACTTTAGTTCAATCTGGTTTAAAAAGTAGATGGTGTTAGGTCACTGTAGTTGCCAAAAGCAATGGACAACAGTGGAATGGCAATCTAGGATTTTTATATCTAGTAACGCTGAGGGCTTATTTCTCATTCGTGGCAGGACAATACGAACAATCAGGCAAAATCTGGGAGTCTGGGTTGGCAGTTTTAAGAACTCATCTATCCTATCCATGTGCTTCTGTAGCAACGAAAGGGAAAGACTAATCTTTGGCTTCTGTGACATTGACACCTATATACAAAAAATAATTTCATTGGAGAATAGTTACTGTTCACCCCTGTGGCCATTACATGAATATTTAGCATAAGATCAAAATGTTCTTGCTTCTGATTCAAAACACACTATCAGGAGTGATTTGCTGTTAATATCAGAGAGCCTCCAGGTGACAACTGCTTCTCCGAAGCCAGCCTTCATCAAATGGCATTCAGATGCTGTCTGATTTGCAAATGCAGAATTCTCCGGGGCTTTTTATACAATAACCTCAGATACTAAGTACAGTTTTGTCTTCCCAGAAGTGGCTTTGGGAGGTTCTGTGCTTGAAGTTAGTTTTATTCGTGTTTTATAACTTAGTGATATAATTCCTCAAAGTAAATTCCTTAGACCTTTCCCATTTTTAAGATCTGTTGATTTACCAAGAAACAACTTCAGCAAAGAAGAGGAAAAAATAATGGTTGAAAGTATTAAAAACTTGGTTGTGGATGGAAGAGCAAGTCTGGTAAACACACTTTGAATTAGAGGAACACTTGTACACTTGAGAGCGTTGAGCCAATCATAACCTAATGTATATTTATACAACCATTTTTATTTTCTTTCTAGAAAATGATGTAAAAAAACTCAAACTGAAAGAAAACCAAAATGCAGACTTGGCAGGAATCTGTGTCCTTCAGCTGATTCTAAAAGGTCAAAACTGTCATTCTGATATTTACGGGTTACCATTCCTAACTCTAAGCTGAATCTTGTGCCGCCTTTCCCTCTCTTCAGTGCATTTTCTCTTAAAGGTTGGTGCTTATTGGGAGAATTAAGACTAATAGGATAACATCACATTGATGTCAGAGTCTGTGGTGGAGGGCAGCAAACCTTTTTTTCCTAATCCAAACTAATTATCTCTCTAACACACACAAACAGATGAAGTAGAGTGTAGTTTACAAGCGGCCTATCTAATTCACTTCAGGTTTTTCAGAGCCAAGAGGGTGAGTGGCACATGCATTTAACCATTTAGCCAATAAACGTTTAACCATATTCCAGTGAGGATTGCGCTATGGAAGGGATTGCAGAAACAGAAGAAAATGGCAACATTCACTGTCAGTACAGAACATCTCATACTTCCCTTTCTTCAGTGCTCTTCCCTATCTGTGTAGTTTATTTTAATAGCTTTTAATATAGCAAAACTATTAACTCCTGAGGGAAGAGTTTATAACATTGAACGGGAAGAAGAATATTTTCCAGCCGTGGCAGTGATTTAAGTATTTTGTAGGCAATTTCTTTGCTTGTAAGCAAAACTGATGGTAATGCACATTGTAGTTTCTCAAATGTGTGTATGCTTTGAGTTTTTTGCAGAAATTCGTAAATGCTCTGCTGAATGGGGGTCAGTGGCCTGTGCTGAGTAGAGATGGACTTGGGCACATCCTTAAATGTAAGCACACAGTTTGGTGCTTTGCTGATTTACCCTAAACACGCTACATAGCAATCTTTCCTCAGTAATAAGTAATATTTAGCAAGGATAATGAACCATAAATACTGCCTTTCCCAAGGGTATAATGGCCTTTATAAGATCTTTTATTGCATCTCTGTGTAAAGATATACATCTTTTTGCTTATTACAGTCCACTTAACTTTGCCTTTGGCTTGAATGGAACATGTGCCATGCAGTATGTTTACACACAGGTAAAAGGAGGGAGAAAGTGTTCTCAAGCGATACTGTAGATTAAATTAACAAAAAATGACTACTGAAGCTTGTGGTCTGTATTGAGGAATGTGTAAACTCAAATATGTTAGTCCCAGTAACAAAGTATGATTTCTTATTCCAAATGAAATATTAAATGGTAGAAAAATCCCACACTAACCATCCCTTTACAAGCTTTAACCAAAAAAAACCAACCAACAACAAAACCGTTTGTTTGCTGTATCCTCAAAAGCAGAAAGTTAATGTGGTTGGATATTCCTGTTAGGCGGGTTATCTTTCTTTGTAAGCATCACTGAAACATTTGCAAAGGGTTTACCCCATGCTTTCAGTGCTGAAGAGGCATGTGGACTATGCCCTTAATAATGTGCTTTAACTTTTGGTCATCCCTGAAGTTGTTGGTCAGTTGGACATGATGATCATTGTACACCTCTTCCACCTAAACAATTCAACTCTGTCTATTCTGTTCTTTCTTTTCTGACACTTGAAACAGAAATATGGAGTAAAATCATCCTTTTACTTCTAAAAAACACCTTTGTTATCTAAGCTATTGGATTATCTAAGCTATCCCTGCTTAGTTCTCTTGTGCTACCACAGTATATGCATACATATAGAGATAGATAAAAATATATGAATAAATTGCACTAACCTCTCTATGCAGGTAGAAAAATGAACCCACATTTGTGTATTGTTTGCTGTATTGAACCTGCCATATTGGTTTGGAATAGAACAGAAGCTCCAGCCATGGGAGCACGAAGGACGGGTGTAGTGTCTCGTGCCTGAGCAGCAGCAGGTACAGTAGGCTGTTACTGGTTTCAGCTTGCTTAATTTGTATAACACAATTTCTGTTTACAAATACTTGCACATGTTTAAGGTCAGCCTGTTCTCATCAAAGCGGACATTCTTAAATACTTCCACTGTAAGGCTGAAACCAAGATTGGGGCTTCCATTTTTGTCTCTTTTCCTCAGTATGAAATGGTTTTGTATTTGCTTTTTCTGAGTATGAAGACCTTTTGTCAGTATATATATGGGCAGATGACCTTTATGACTTGTGATAAAGTAATGTAACTTACTGTTTTATTGAGAGGGATTTTTTTTTTTAAATTCTAACAATTAAATTACCTGTCATTAATGTTTTAGGATTATCACATTAAATTTCTTACTGAAAATTGGAAATAATAGTATTTTCTGATTATAGCTAGTAAAATAATTTTGATATAATAAACTTTAGTTTTCAAAATAGAAATTCATTACTTCCTCTGGAGGAAATAAAGAGAGGAAGCAGCATGGTCTTTCTTGATTTATTTTGTTTTCAAAACCTGTGTTGGGTTTGTCAGGTGGGGTTTTGGTTCTGGGGAGCCTTCCTGGCTCCAATTTGGACCTGCCTCTGGCTGAGGCTGAGCCAGCCAGCAATGGTGGTAGTGCCTCTGGGATAACATACTTAAGAGTGGGGGAATCACACCTGCAGTAGACAGAGGAGTGGGGTGTGAGAGGGAGGGACAACACTGCAGACCCCCAGGTCAGTGCAGAAGGTGGGAGGGAGGTGGCTGGAGCAGAGGTTCCCTGGCAGCCCGTGGTGAGGCTGGCTGTCTCCTGCAGCCATGGAGGGTCACGGGGGAGCAGAGACCCACCTGCAGAGCTGGAAGGACCCCAGCAGGCAGGAGCAGGGGGTTCCTGAAGGAGGCTCTGACCCCGTGGGCAGCCCGTGCTGGAGCAGTTCATGAAGAACTGCAGCCCATGGAGGAAGTTGGTGGAGGACTGTCTCCTGTGGGAGGGACTCCACGCTGGAGCAGGGGCAGAGTGTGAGGATCCTCCCCTGAGGAAGGAGGAGTGGCAGAGACAAAGTGTGATGTACTGACCACAACCCCCATTCCCTGTCGCCCTGTGCTGCTCAGGGAGAAGAGGTAGAGAAGTGGAGGGCCATGTTGAGCCTGGGAGGAAGGGGTTTGTAAGACTTGGATTTATTTTTTATTATCTTACAGTTAAGTCTGTTTTGCCCATGGCCAGAATGCGTGAGGGATCCCTCCCTGTCCTTGTCTCGATCCATGAGCCTTTCCTTATATTTCCTCCTTCACACCCCACCGGGGGAAAGAGTGAGCAAGCAGCTGTGTGGTGCTAAGTGGGGTGCTGGGCCTAAATCACACCAAAACCTCACCCCTTTTCACTGATAATGATGTACATCTTGGTTCACCTTAAGCGAAGTAGCTTCAAAGAGTCCCCCATATGTGTATCAGTCTATCTGTCAATACTATATTAATACTATAACTGTTTTCAAACATGTTTCACATTTACTGTGTTATGTGCTGGGCTACATACATGAAAATCTGAAAAGAAGGAAGGCATAAAAGCAATTTGTGTAGGATTACTACAGGATTCCTCTGGTCATGCGAAGCCCTAATAATATTCTCATTGTATTAGTGGTAGTGGTGGGACACTTATGGGTCTGCATGTCGAAATTAGTCATTGATACATTTTATTACTGAAAAAATAAAGAACTAGAGTTTCAGTGAAATAGGAACTTAAAGAGAGACATAATAAATACACATGTCAGTATAGGCAAGCTTTATATACTGGTTCTGAAATGATTTCTAAGAGAAAGTTAACCTTTTTTCTAGCTGGATTTGAAAGGACAAATGAGAGCAGGCTGCCTTGCGATGGAGCGCATTCAGAGGTTGGACCCTTGTCACCTCTGTGTTATCCCTACAATTGCACTTACCTAGTGCAGCTTCTTCTCTTATTTTTCAGTAATTCCTGACTAAACAGCAATTACCTTCAGTGCAGGACAGCACGGGGTGTACAGGAAAAGAAAGAGCATTTCATACTCCTGCTATATTCTATAGATTTGTGCTTTTATTTCACTTGACAGGAGGAAACGCAGAAGATAAAAAGGTAGCATTAGGGTTTGAT
Organism: Rhynochetos jubatus; assembly: GCA_027574665.1. NCBI lineage: Eukaryota > Metazoa > Chordata > Aves > Eurypygiformes > Rhynochetidae > Rhynochetos > Rhynochetos jubatus. Next base: position 38,008,601 of record CM050654.1, on the reverse strand, counting down.
ATCTTTTTTTTTCTTTCTTTTTTTCATGTCCTGAGACACTAACATTTTTCTGGCTGTGAGATTCAGATTTGAAACACTTTTGTTTCAAGTGTCATTGCTTATCATTATGATAAAAAGACATTGCAACTGAGAGAAAGATAGTCATCTGTATATTTTCAGACCCTCTTTCCAGTGGATATTTTCAAACACGACATCGTGTTGAATTTGAAGTTCATGGAGGTTGATTGATGCTGTAATTGATTAAAAGCTGGTTTCTCTTAGAACTGTCATTGGAAGACCAGAGGTGATAACACAGCTTTTATGACAAGCACTGCATATGGTTTACTGATAAGGAAGTTGGAAAGGAAATACTATATTTAAAACCTTCAGGATGGAAGGAATTAAAAAGCTGTGACAGTGTTAACATTACTGCTGGATCCAAACCAGCACGGAGTCCTGCATCAGGGCCAAAAGGGTGCATGTGAATTGAGGAACTGGAACCCATATCAAAGCGCAACTGAAGACATTTTCACAAAAGCAGCACTTTTTAAAGAAAAAATGGATATAACCCCCCAAAACATACTGGAAAATTATTATATGACTTGGGTATTCCTTACAATACTGTGACACATTCCTCTAACTGCTGTCTAATTTCTCTTCTGTAGTCAGTTTATCCTGACTTAATTGATACTCTGAGATTCAGTTTTATACTTCCTTGTATGTCATTTTGCATTTTAAAAGACATATTATTTTAGGCTTTGCTCTCTGGTTTTGGTAGCTCTTCAGATGTCTGAAAAACAACACTTTTCTCCAATTCTTTAATTCTTACGGTTTTGGAAATTTTTCAAGTTCATTCACACCTTGAGAACAGCTTGAAAAATTCTTACCAGTCTGCTCCTGAAATGTTTCTAATACCCCTAATGGGAAAATGCAGTAAAACTGGCAGGTACTTATAGAAATCTTAAGCTGTTACATCATACTATGATTTAAGTGCAAAAATAATAAAATTAATTCATACACTGCAACTTGCTTATTTAATTTATATGGAAGATGAATAAGCTCCCAGGCTTTGTGCCTTGATTCACATACCGGTTGTAATAACTGGGATTTTGGTCATGGCACCTCTCCCTGGAGTGCAGTTGGACATATGTAATAGCAGCATGGGATGTTCTGCCTCCAAGGTTTGGATTCTTTATAGGTCTGCCAACCCTTTGGAACCCATATATAGAAAGGCATGAGGTAAGCAAATGTTATTTATAGCGTTTAACATGTGTGAGGTTTTTTAATACTCTTCTTTAGTCGTGATCTCTCTTCAATCTTCTTTGGCTGCAGAATGGAAGAACACTGATGATTAAGTCTATTTTATGCAAATGTAGGTAATGATTCATTAACCCATAGTATCAAAGCTATTTTCACATTCATCATTCAGCGACCTTCCAATAAGGGGAAATAAATACAATTTCAGCCTTTTCTGTTGAACTAATTCATTTTCTAACAGTACAATAAGCTTGTAGTCAAAGAATGGAATTGTGAATTATAGATGAGGAATGAGGACCATTGCATTGGACACCCTCCTCCCCATTTAGGAAAAAATCCTTTAAAAGTGGTGTTTTACTTTTGTCTTTGGCACTTGGATGTCGAAGTGTAAAGAGCAACAGTGAATAACAATTCACTGTAACAGTGGTAAGAGAAAAGCTGTTGTAAGCATAGTACATAGCATTAACAGACAATGAAATGGGGGTCTCTCTTTTTTGAACTTTTTTCTACCCATCTCTTCAGAGTACTCGTGACTGGAAAAGGTACTCTTCTGTTTTATCCATATGGTCCCATAGTAACAGATGCCTGAAATGGCTAGGAAAGGTGTGACTCATACTATCTGCTGGATTTTTCCTGGCATTTTTTCCCTTGATTTGTCAAAATATTGCACAAAAGAATGTTCATTTATAGGATTACAGACTAAACCCCACATTTAGAAATGCTGTCATAAATGCCTGCATGCAGTCTGGCTGTCGTTCCTGCCAAGGGCTGTTAATGCTTAAATTAGCCACCTGATGGTCTGGTGCCTCGTTGTTCACAAATGTCAACTGCTCATGAAAGAAATAACAGTTTTTTTCCATCAATTCACAGAATAATGTTCTGAGTGAGCTCATAAACCCCACTAATTGCTGGCTGAAACTTGTGTGTACTTCCTTTTGCATTGTTGAGTGCTCCATTGTAGGTTAAATGGCAGCACATAGAGCTGCCACCAGACTGCAGGTAGGACTCTTCGAACTTGGTCTCTGAAAGAAAAAGTGACTGAGACAGAGCAGAAAACTCGATCTCAGTCTTGTTTCTGGTTATAATTGTATATAACGATTAGGTAAAGAATTCAAATTACAGGCTTTTCCTCTACACAGGGTTTATTCAGATAAAAGGCATATTAATTTTCTATGTTTTTATTCTATTGAAGTGTGCGTAGTGTTTAAGATCATTAGTTTCTTTTTTGTCTTCTTCATTTCATCTTTACCCTGTCCCCTGCAGCTCTGAACCTTTATAAAAGTCCAAATAAAAAAAAAAAAAAGCCAAAAACCTGTTTCTGATTTGGAAAGCAGTAGTTAAGAAAATTAATCTTCTAACAGATTTTTCGGAGGTCCCAAGGTGCATAATGTTCCCAGGACAGGCTCTGAGGATTATTGCAATACACTGTGTTCTTGGAGAAGGAGGTTTTGGGGTTTTTTGGTAAGTGACAGTGAGGGAACGTTTAAAGCAGTTATTTTAGTGACCCGAACTGAGTTTGACCAAGACGGACCACTTGTTTTAAAAGAGGGTAGGGAACCAGTTAGCCAAAGGCAGTGATTAACTATTCCCCTTTATTTCCTGCATGCTATCTGCATGTGGGATGGTGAAGTATTGAGCTTTCAGAATGCGAGTGTCTGTGAACCAGCATTTGAAAATGAAGACAAGGGCACGGAGAGATCTGGTATTCACAGCAGGAACCTCCACCCTCGTGTCTGGCACACAGCACTTACTTTTAATAACTCTTGCTTTGAAAATCTGTTAAAAAGTCGTTATGCCGGTTAAAAGCACGCAATAATGGGTCCGCAAGTAACTGTTTGGTTTGGACCGTAATGGAGTTATGGCAGTTTCCTGACTGGACTCGTCCCGATGAACGTGTTCAAATGCCACCTCTGTGAACACGGTAGGGTAACGGCTGAGGGTTGGCCCTAGAAACCGTTCATCTGACCTGAACAGTGTGCGTCATGGCTGTATCAAACAGCACTGATTTGAGAGTTTTGCAGCATATTCAATCTGTGTTTGAGCTTTTTTCTTAAGCCATATCAATTCCCTAAGCTTGTTAAAGTTGTAACTAATTAGCAGTAAACTTCTAGGCTACTGTTGCAGTAATAGAGTAATTTCTTTTTAAAAGGCTATAGAACTTACTATATAAAATTATAAATGGGATTAGGATAAGTAGGCTTGGTTAATTAAGCTACACCAATGTTTTTAAGAAATGTCTTACACCTTTTTTAGATTTATATGGGTTTGATAAGAGGTTCCCAAGACTTTCTGGAATAAGTAATTTCATTTTTCCTCCCTATTTCCTTGCCTATATTTTTTTGCAGTTAAAAATGAATATATTGGATGACTCCTTTTGTTTAAAATTTGGGGTTTTTTACACAAGCCCTACTTTCTAATCCTCTTATCAAACCTTATGTTTGGTTTTTTTTAATTATATGAGAGAGTAGTGTGGTCTAGACATGGCTTCAACAGGTATTTTGGTTTGGAGGAAGGGTTGAGTTTTTTTCTAGATTTAGTAAGTGTTTGTCTGTGGTTTGGTATCACACAAAAAATATCTGGTCATCTCCATGTTGGCTTGTGAAAACCTGTAGCTACAGGTTCTGCTACAGGACATCCCTTTCACTTTACTTGGAGCAAAGTACTGCGTGAGAAACAAGGCATCCACTGTGCGTTAAGAATTAATAGAAAAAATAGCGTGGGGTTTCTGTGGAGAATCTTGATACTGTGATCTTTTGTTATGCACTATTTATGTAGATTTGTCATAGTGGTGAAGGAAATGGGTAAGCATTTGGCATTTTAACACTTCGTAGAGCACATTAATGTAGAAAAGAATTCACTGTGTTCAAATTGCTTCTGTGCCACATATTCCCTTAAATGCAAAGAGCTCATTGTCATTGTTATAGAGGGTGAATGAAAGGGCCAGAGACATGCAAAATGTTGGGGTTTTTATAGATGCAGAACACTTCTTAGAAAATAAATAGGGTTCTTTTACTTTGAGAAGCGTACCTGTGAGACTTTCAACTGCCCTCATTTCTTTGAGATTTTTTGAGGCAGAGCTGGAAAACAGGTACAAATTTGTACATTGTATCAGTGCCGAGCATTATTTGATGTGGTTGAGGGTTATTAGTATCTACAAATATGCTTACACTTAGAGGTGAAGTATGAAAAGCAGTGAACAGAAAATGCTCCCGTGAGTATTGTGCACTCTGGTTTACTGGTATTGCTGCTTCAAAAGCTTTGTAAAGAGAAATAGGAATTCTGCTGGGCATTATATACATGAATGTTGCAAGCAAGTGATACACCCTATCTTTAAAAATTAGCTGATGAAATAAGGTTTGTAATTATGTCACTGATACTGATGTTTTAGGGAAAACCAGTTAAATCATTTGCACTGTTTTTAAATACCTTGGTGTTCGTGGAAGATGATTTACCTCTCAGAAGGAATTATTTTTTGGAAAAAAGAGAAAGTATTAAAAGAGATATATGAATAGTAAAGTAGCTAAACCAATTTTCTATGCCGTGTTTTTGACCGGAGTGTGAACTTTTCTCAAGGTCTAAAACTTTTATGCGCTCCCATCTGTATCACTTTGTCTGCAGTTACAGCAGGTTTACATAAGCTCCTCGTTTGGTATCGATAGTGTCAGCACTTTCCAACTTGACATCTGCAACATTTCCTTTTTGCTTTGTAATTTTGATTAGTTTATCTGGATGCATAAACGATACTAAATCTCTATTTTATTACTAAGATACATGGATGCATATTCTACGTAATACAGTGCAGTGTAATATCTAGTAGTACGAGGAATGTTAAGTGACATCTCATTTGTTTCAGACTTCCAATGCAATTCATGTTCTAGAGGGATGACTTTCATTTCACGGCAGTCTTTATTTTTACGTATATAAATATATCTTTGTGTTTATGAATATATGAATATGTAGATAAATATATGAATATATATATATAAAAACATAGTTAAAAAAATTAGGGGAACAATTTCCGTCTGGATGATTTTAACTAATAGGTTTCTGTTACTCTCTGCTCTGCAATAATTTTTGGCAATCTTCAGTCAATTAGCTACATTGCTCTTTAAATGCCTCTTCTCAATTAGCTCCCTGGCTAAAGTATACCACCGAAGCACTGACTGGTGCTAGAAGCAGGGCCTGGAGGGGCAGCTCTTCCCTCCACCCGCACCATAGAGTCAAGTTTACTTTCTCCCTCTTTTTAGCTCAGTGAGTATGTACGTAAACTGTATAAAATGTGATGGCAGAAACGGGTGGAGTTGCCTAATACCTGACGCCAGAAGAGTTGAGAACCTTCCAAGGAGGTGTGAAATAGGGATTAAAGTCTCCTCATCTGGAGGATGCTATGGACCGGGATCTCCCCTGGGGGATGTTTTGTCAGCAGGGTAGGCAGTAGTAGGCAGGGGAGCACCTTTTTTTCCCTCTTTTTTCTGAAATAATCAGAGCTCGTCTGCATGATGAGCTCGGCAAGTGAAAGAGCTGAATGTGTTTGCCCATAAACTTGAACATTTTCAGACCTCATTTTTCTGCCTGCTCTGTAGGAGAAGCTCTGGGTACCCATAAGCACTAGAAAGTTGGGTGTAAGCTCTTAATGTTTATGGATTTAGAAGCCTAAGGCTTCCTGAAAAAGTAGTCTAGAGTTTTAGACCAAAAATGTCAAATTAAAGTTACTTCAGCAGTGGTATTTCTGTTATTTGTATAGAGCTCGTCTTTGTAATAACTAAAATAATTTGTCTGGGGAAGGTACAGGTGCCAGACAGAAAGATAATGTTGTGCCAATATTTAAGAACAGTAAATGCAAGGGTCCTGGTGGTTGCTGGCATGTTAGCCTGATATTGATCCAGAGCAAAACAATGCAGTGGTTAATACAAGGCTTGCTTAATAAAAAATTAAGGAAGGTAATGTAATTAATGCCTAAAAGCATTGGCTGAGGGAAAATAGATCCTACCAAGCTACCTTGATATTGGTTTTGATGAGATTACAAGCTTGATTGATAAAACAAAGATGTTGACATTAGCTGTATGCCTTGAAAAAGAATATCTGTAGCATATGATACTTTAAGAAGAACAGCAAACAAACACAGTGCAGTAGATTAAAAATAAGCAACTGGTATATTTTAGAACAATTTCGGCACCGAGTAGATTTTTTTTTTAACACTTTCTATCACACCTAATAAATATGAGTATTCATAAATTTTTCAGATTACACGGAGGCTGAGGCTGCAGTTAGTGATGATAGTGACTGCTCAGATTCAGAGTGACCAGAATTTCTTGTGTGCAAGTAAGCAGCATGAGAAAAAGCCCATGCCTTTAATAAAGTCAGGCTTACAGAACAGAAGATTGTACCTAGGAAATCATTACTCTTGCAGCCTGTTATTTTGATGGAAATGAATTAAATATGAGGTCTTAGTGCTGTCCCCTTTTATCTGTACACAAGGTGTATCAGGTAGGATTGGAAAAACACCACCTCTGAATTTTGTTCATTTATAAACACTGTCAGAAAGTCACCTAGCTCTGTCCACAGTTCAAGGCATGTGTTGACAATTTAAACAATATTCACAAAAGACTTCTTTCCGGGAAAGGTGGCAAGTCTATATACTTTCCCTGTAATGGAAAACTAGAAGAAACTAGAAGATCTGAATTTGCCTGTACTCTAGAAGTGAAAGTTAAAGCCAAACTTTGGTTTTGCAGGGGAAACAGTAGGTTGATAGAAATTAGAGTGGAAAAGGGGTACTTTCAAACGAATAATAATAGCTCAAGGCTGAGCAATGGATGTATGGTTTTGGCTGAATTTCTAAATAGTGGAAAATTCAAACCATTTTTTAGCCTTAGTTACAGAGCTGACTGAAGTTTGTCACTGCAGTGATCTTTTTCATTTTGCATTAAAGGATTGTCGTCATCACGGTGGTAGTGGTGTGTTTTTGAAGGCAGCTGAGTCACTGTCCATCATTCCAAACATTCAGAAGTTCTGGGGCCTGGAGCTTTGCGTGCTGAGGGCATCAAAAGTAGTTCCAGCAAAAATTTCCAAACGCTGTAGTATGGGTAAATATGCAAAACTGTCTTACAACATTTCTGCCTTAATCGTAACGAAGTGGGTATTTCTTATAGCTAAGGACTTACTACAAAATTCCATGCCCAAACTGAAGAGCATGTAAATTTTGGCTGTGTTAGTGCTGTCTATAAGAGCAGGGAAAACTTCTGTCAAGCAATATTCCTTACTGCTACATATTATTTTGAGAAGCTGCAAGACAGAAATGACAGTAAGTGAATCTTTGGAAGGTGGGAAAAAGTAGAAGAGAGACAGAACAAGCCCCATACCCGAGTTATGTAAGACAAATTCCCAGTTTTATTTTTAGCAGGATGGAACAGTCAAAGAGAAGAGAGCAATATGCTGTAAATGAAGAGTGCTGACAAAGCATATGTTGTTAAAAACTGAGGAAGGATAATGAAATAGGACAGAGAAGGCAGAATTTTGTCAGCATTCCATCATGCAAATGAAAAGAAGCCATTATAGTTCATCTTCCTTGAGGAAGAAGTCTACATGTCTTCATTCCTTAAATCAAACTAATGATCGAATGCTTCAATAAAGAAATTCTCAATTTTCTATTTCAGTTTATTGTAAATGTCCTGCTAGAACTAGTTTTAGAGTTCTGCAACTAGAAAAGATGAAAGGGAGAATGATTCTCAAAGAAACGTTATTGTTACTATCTTCTGTTAAGTTCTGGTGTAGAATTCAAAGAGGCCCTTTTCGGGGAAGGGAAGAAGTAGCAGTTGATCGTGTAGGGAGAAGAGGAGAAACTGGCATTAGGAAAGTACATGCTAATTTTCAATATAAAATTTAATTTAGAATTTTTTATGCCACATCCATTTCTGTTTAAGGGCTTAATTTACTAAACAAGGTCTCTGAAAGGATCCTAGACAGTCATAGAATCATAGAATGGTTTGTGTTGGTAGGGACCTTACAGACCATCTAGTTCCAACCCCCCTGCCATGGGCAGGGACACCCCCCACTAGACCAGGTTGCTCAAAGCCTCATCCAGCCTGGCCTTGAACACTGCCAGGGATGGGACATCCACAACCTGTCTGACCATGTTCTAAGTCTAGTTTTTCAGCAAACTTAAAATGGCTTTTCTCCTCTGCCGCTGCCTTTGCGAGCACACAAAGATGAATAGAGTTCACTCACTGTTCATAGGCTTCAATGATAAAGGTTATCCATCTGTGGTCAGGTAGGTGCCCTGACGTGTAGGTCGAGGCATCCTCGAGGTAGTCATGCTTCTGATAGATATTTTAAAATGTATCTTATGGTTTAGTGTGCATTACTCTATCAAGCTAGGTAAATGCTGATTTTCTTGAGAGTAGACAGGTTAATAAAATAAGAATTTGAGTAAACTCCAGCCTATAGTTTCAGGTAAGCCTGAAGCAAATCTGGTTAAATGTTCCTAAATACCTATATGCCTAACACAGCCATAACGTATGTTGTTTTTAAAAACCGATGTACTTTTGGTGCATGACCTGGTTTTGGGTTGAGGGCGAAATTGCTGAGAGGCAACCTTTTCCTTGTGCTGTGCTTAGAAATATGAGGAATGCTATAAATCTTTCATTGGGGGCAGCCTCCTGAGTTCCCGAATATTCTGTCTTAATAGGACATTCTGTCAAACATCTGAAACACTGAGGACCTCCAGATAACTGAGCCTCAGGCTTAATTAACTCCCTCTCTTGTTGGTATTGAACAAATATTTTGTTGAAAGCAAAGGTATTTTTCAATTTTCCTCCATTCTTACTAAAACAGGTTTTAAAAAGTACGGAAAGTTCCTGATGCTGTCCTGTGGTCCCTGCGGTGTAATTCGTCAGCATCAGTAGGGCTTAAACATGAATGTGCATTCATCTTGCCTGTGCCTGGGATCCCTGTAATCCCCTGACCCAGGCTGGCTGGCTGAACAAAATGAAGTCTTAATTAAATTATTGCATAAATTCCCTTTGGAGAAGCTGAATAAAATTCACTAGATGTGGGATATCCAGCTCTGAGCAGATGTGGAGGAAATTGGGAAGCAAACTGGCAAAGGAATCCCAAATCTAAGCCATTGAAATAGGATGTTTCAAGAGATGATTATTTTTTAATGAATTGCATCCATTTTTCAAGCATTGTTGTTTTTTCTCAACTTAGGTAGTGTCTGGGAGGTTTGTTAGGATTCGACGAAATACATCGTACTTTTGACTGACGGTCTAGTTGGTGCTAAAGAGGTGAGCATCCAGGTTTGCTGCCTCGATGCTGTGCAGCGTACAGACTTGTCAGAGGGGAAGCCAGCATCTGTTTCTCTGACTGACAGGGTGCTGGAGAGCAGCACATGCTACATGTGGAGCTTGTTGGCTTTGTGAACCTGAAATATTTTGCTGGCATCTGTCAGTGTGATGTTTTGTGTGAAAAGGGGTAGGGGAGGAAAGAATTCCCAAAATACTCTTTTAGTAAGAACCTTGCTAAAAACACCTAAACTGACTGTGTTTGAGTGCTCAGAATCAGGTGCTGGGAGAGAGGGAGAGGAGAACCTTGAGCATGGGCTGTGGTGTGCTGTATGCTCCTCTCAGATACCATCTCACCTACAGGTACAGTACTTGATACCAAAGAATGCAAGTATAAGATTGAAACAAGACATTTCAAACTGCCCATACTGGGTAGCCATTCAGAACACTACATTTTTCTCAACTGCTGGCTTTGAAATGCTAAACCTGCTGCAGTAGAGTTGCCACAGCCATGCAAGGCTTATTGCCTGCCTGTGCTTGCGGCTTTTTGTCTAACAGCAACTGTTAAGTGAATACGTTGAGGGTGTTATTGTTAACTGTAGCATCCAATGGCTTATCATGAGTTTGGATGGAAGAGTCATCTCTTCCCGTGTAGTGTGCAGCTCTAGAGATCAAACATTGCTGCCTGAGTCTGAACCCATCCCAAAAAGGGCACCTAAGATGCACGAGGACCAACACTGTTACTGGACAATATTGTCCCATGGCTCAAGCTGAATCTCTCTGTTGATTTTAGTCCTTTACCTTTGCTGTTGTCTTTCCCTTTTTGGCAGTGCGGCACATTTTCAGCTCCCAGTTAGACAATAGTTCTGCATCAGTAGGTTTGTGCTGGTTTAAACGCGGTCTCAGCTTGTGAGGGGTCTTCTCAGGCCCCCTCCTTTTGAATAGAAAGACATCTTTGAGAGTGGGTCAAGGAACACCTTCCGTCACATCATGTAAAATGGATTTTAAAGAACTCTTTTTGGAAAGCTATGAGAATGCAAAATCAAAAACATAAATTAAAAAAGAAACTAGGAAGAAGAAAAAATGTTTGATACTGGGAAATAGCTTTATAATGAATGGTTATCTCCTGACTATTTTAACTAGTCCAGAAGCATCAAAACAGCTAAGCTGGTGATACCAAGAGTGCAACCAATTCAGTAAAGTCCTTTGGAAAGTGCTGACAAGGCAATCATTAAAGACACAGGACAAATGGAGAGTTACCCAACCCTGGCTTACCTCACAGGTTGTAACTGATGACTTAAGGAGAGAAGAAAGGCAGCTCTTAGCTGGAATTTGTATCTCTGCCATCCCAACTGATAGGCAGTGCCAAACTCTGACCCTGACCAATTTTTGAACCCATTGACTTCCATCAAATCCTACAAGTGTATTGCAAAACTGTGGTTTTAAATGGTGGGTTTGCAAGATTCTTTTCCTTTAAATTTATCCTCCTTATTTTTATATGAAACACATTAAATAGTAATGACTTTTTTTCAATTTGGTGTTTCCTTATTTTTATATACTCTGGTCTCGTTCCTCTTTCTTTATCAGAATGAAAAATTTTGCTCTAGTTGTGGTGTTTGTTTGTTTTTCCTTTTTATTATCTTTCTTTTTTTATTTAGAAACTTCTTTACAGTGTATCTTATTTTTTTTGTACTGTTCCATGATTCAAGCCCTTCTTGAGGTAAGATGTCTGGGATGGCATAGAAAATTCCAGACATGGTATGTCATGAATTTATACAATGGCATAATGATGTTTTTGAAATACATTTAATTGTTTTCTGTTTGCCTTTTGGAGTGCTGCTGAGCATTAACCTGACACTTTCAGAGAACTGGCTGGCATGACACCACATCTTGTGTGTGTGGCAATGTATTATCGAGGGCCTATTGTGCTGGGTAGGAGTGTTTGTGCATGTGTGTTGCTCATTGCCCTTGAGCTGTTGCTACCACTTTATCACCAGACATTTGGTATTGTCTGTGCCTTTTCAATCAACCTTATGTACAAACATTCAGACTTGCCACATGATTTACTTAAATGTTGAATATCAGCATTCTGAGCACAGATCCTTGAAATAACCTACAACTCCTATTATGGAAAAAAAAGTAATTCTACCATATCCTTTTTATCTTTTAGAGAATCTTTAATTCATAAGATGACCCTCCATACTTATATTATTTATTATTTTCCAAAAGCTTCTTGCCTTGTCAGTGGGCTTGTATAGACTTGAGAGGTACTTTATGCTATTTTAACTATTTCTCAATGTAGCCTATTATTTCCCTTATCTTACATGTCTTTTAGTTTTTTTAATGCAATTTCCACTAGTTTTCTAAGATTAAAAGTCTCATTTTGTTTCTATACCAACTTCTGTTTTATGTAGATACTAATATCATACTAATTGCTGTAATACTGTCCCTACCAGCAATACTTTAAGAGATGTGAGTGTGATCTGTCACATGTAGGTTATTCCTTAGTCCTAAAAAAGAAAAGGAGTAAAATACTGTATTTTCTTGTAGTGCATTGATTTTGTTTTGGAGGTTGGAATGATGAGGGATGTAGAAGTTTTTATTTGTGCTTACAGAACGCACAGAGCTATACATTTCTGCTGGAGAGAGCCAAGGCCACCCAAAGTAATACAGGCAATTGTCTGTGCCTGAGGTGGTACTGTAAGAACCTGTGTACAAACCTGGAATTTTTGATGATCGTGGTTATTTATTTACATGAAGGAGGGGAAAAAAGGGTTTCCATAGCAATGTTTTTTTTTTTAATCTGGATTCTTACTGTGCTCACTTTCTGAAATGACTGCCTCTGAAAGATTGTTCAATATAAATTTAACCTTCGTGATTAAATATAGCAATATAGTGAAACAGAATTTTAACTAATTGAAAAATCTCAGTCCATCTCTTAATGAAGTTTCCATAATCAGTTTGTATGGGGGGAAAGACAATAAAGAAAATTCAATATTTAACAGTTAAAATGTGACACTGTGCAGATGCCAGGACACTACAAAGAAGAAAGTCCTGCTAGGTTTTCCCTTAAAGAACATTTTCCATTGCTGTCTGGAAGCTTAATTTTCAAAGTTCATTTTCAACAGTGGAGTAGTACTGTGTTTGGAATAGCAAAAACCTGATGTTTTCTTTTATTACTGCTGAAAACTTTACTCAGTTTTAGCTAAAAAAGATGTTTTGATACATTGTCTTTCTCAGATAAATTCCCAGCAGTGAGAAATTACAGATTAGTGTCAAATAGTGATGCTCTGTCACTGAAATATATTCTAAACCAGCAGCTCTCACTACACAGAGCTGTCTGGAACGGCGCTATGAACTGCTTCAAAGTCACTGTGTATTCTCGAGTTGGTCCTGGGCAGATGGGAGGTGGGGGAATTAATGAACTACACTGCTCTTGAAGAGATGGAATTTTCTCTCCACCCCACCCCACCCCTGTAATTTTACCCCAAGTGAGTTCTTCAATAAAGCTAAAAAAAGGGATTTGGTATTAATAATGTTTCTAACCTACTGAATGATTAATATGTAGATGATGAGTTAGTGCGAATAAGATTATTCAGTTCTTCTGATTATAAGACTTAATAGTGATAATGAACTCAAGGTTAAATAACACTCATATAGCACTTTTCAGTGGGGGAGTTCAAATGTTATATACACATAATTAATTACGCTTTAGAAGATGACTATTATAAGCATGTAAGTAATAGTAAGGAGAAGCAAAATTCAAAAATCCAGTATTTTGTCCCGAGTCCACATTGTGAGCTAGGAAGACAGAGGTGGGCACAGAACCAGGCAATCCTGAATTTCAGCTGTACAGTTTTCAGATGTACTGTTCACACCATGGATGCTCCTTCCTAAAAGCAAAAATAAATCTGAATTATAAAACATTTTTAATTGCTTTCATCTTTTAGTAGATGTAGAGCCTTTTGATTTGAATGTATAAATTTTTCTTTACATTGCAAGAAGTGGAGAGGAGAAGGATAGGCATTGATGACATTTGTCACTTGGAAGAAGAGATACGGCACTGCCCAAAATAATGGAGAATGGTCCCAGTAGAGGTATTTTTATGAGAGTCAGTGCCACCGCATGTTCCATTTCACTGTTTCCCCCAGAACAAGCTGTGAGGTGAGAAGTCAGCCAGTGCCCACTCAGTCCTGGAGCAGGATCTGGGAGTCCATCAGGCTGAGTGTTTTGCACCTCTGAGCTGTGGGAAACCCTTGCTGTCATCTTCATGAATGCTTGACCTTAGGTATATCCCTGCCGGTGGAAAACCAAGGACAGAAGGGTGTATTTATCCCCAGAGGCCGGGAAGTCGTCTGTGCCGGCCCTCTGATACCTCGTGTCTCCAGGGTGAGGGAAGGTTTTCTGCACTGCTTAGTTAGCTGAGAACCAGAACACTCTCATCTCTGGCAATTCAAAATGAGTGCAAATTAAGGTAAATTAGAAATCATGAACTATTTAATACTCCTATTTCCACATTATTTATTCAGAAGAAATTTCTATTAACAGTGCATTAGACTCACAGAGTAATTAACTCCATCCCTTTCACTGATCCCTCTACAGATACACGGATATGCTCTGCAGAACAAAGGATTTGATCTTTTGGGACTAAGATGCTGTTGGTTTGTTTTTTCATTTGCTTATCACTGTGTTAACATGTGAGGGAATGATCAGTTACATTGCTGAATTCTGTGAAGACATAGAAGGTCAGGAAGACGGATCTAGATCTCCATCCACCTCAGAAATATTTTCCATTGCTAATATTCAGAGCATCCAAAATGATTGTCTCTTCTTCCTTCAAGTCTGCCCTTGTCTCCCTGAGAAATAACGGCTGACTACGCAGCTTGAGCTTTCCACATTTAGTTTGGTGCCTGATGGAGATACAAACCACAGATAATGGTTCCTCTCAAAAAGGACAAGTGTTGTTAGATAAACTAGCAAGTATTTCATTGATGGAAAGATGCATTCTTTCTCAGTTCCATGGGGTTCAGGAGTCAGTTCTAGGATGGTGGATACCTTTGTGCAAGATGGTTTGTTTTCTACATAGCTCTATTAAACACTGTAATGCTGAAGTAAGTGCATGCTTTAATTATTCTAAAATATCATTTATACATTAGTTTCCATAGTAACTTGTCATTGCTCTGGCATGATTGGAGCTAGTGACATTTGTGAGTGTAGAAAGTCAATTTATGCAGTGATTTGATTTCTCAAGTAAATATTGGTTTTGTTGGATATGGCCAGCTGCATTTATATTGAAACTGTTATATATTCCATAGGTATAAACTAGATGGAAAAATAAGGCAATGAGGTCACTGTATTTTAAGCATTAAGAACTGTAATTGAAATCTGTTTCTGCAGAAGGTTGTATTTTCAAAAATATACTACTTCGACACATGAGAGTATTGTTTCTTCAGGGCTTGCTCTGCTGTTAAATAAAGATTTAGGTGTTTAGCTCTGATGGAATCATCACTTTCAACCAGGGACAATTCACTGTGCCAATAAAAGGGTTGTGTACTATTTAGAAAGAACAAGGAAACAATGTTCTTGGCTCTATTAGTTTTCTTGATCTATAAGGTAATATATTTCTCAGAAGGATATAAATGATACTAACACTTTTATTTTGACATAATAAGCCTTCTAAAGAATTACTGAGTTTAAATGAAAAATACATAGAGTACTTGCATCCCTGTTTTCCACTTGCAACTATTGTTGCATGTATCTGTACGTGGAGAAGAGTCTCATGGATTAACCCATGAGCTATTGCTCCTGCTTATTTTTTTTAATAGACATCTTTAATAGATTATGGAAATGTGCAGCAATAAAACATCTTGGAGAAGAGGTAATTCATCCCAGAATGGGTTTGCTGGTGTGTAAGAGATGTGACGCACAAATCTTTACTACAAAATTGTTCAAAAGCACAATTTACCCAAGGAGGGTTTGACAACGATACCACAGTCGATGCAGATGAAGTTAGAAAGCCAAATACCAGTGATTCGATGCAGATTTGTCTGTGATTAGTTGACATTATTGTGAAGAGAACTTGAGCTTCTCTAGGGTGATCCTAAAGTCAGGGTACCCCATGATAATGAGTTTAACTCTTCAAAGCTTTAAAAGGTTTTTTTGGTAATAAGTTTGCTAGATTATCTACTAGTACATGGGAAAAAATGGGTAGATTGGAACAGTAGTTTCATATATAATTTTTTGTTATTATGTCAGTTTTTAGAATGTAAGTGACTAGTTACTCAGTTTGAGGGTGAAGTACGGAACAAAGGTAAATGTGACTTACAAATATTTAAGCTAAGATAGTACAAGCTAAGGAGGAGGAGAGTATTTTTGCTGCACAGGTATTCTGGTGAAAAGGCCTCTGCGGTGTTAGCAGTATCTGACACTAATACAGACAGCAATACCAATGTGCACAGTTAAAGGATTTGGTGTGGTCCCGGAAGTGCCTTCACTGTTGTGTAGCTACAGGCCTTGCATTTGCAGTTCTCTAGCCTGCCTTTTGCTTTTAGCCGTGTAATGTCTCATGTAGCTGCTGCATCTGTGTTTTCCAGGTCCTTGCAGCCGTGATGCTCCTTTCTGGTATTAACGCTGTGGTTGGGTGTCATTGCCCCTATGCAAACCTGTGGTGGGTTCTCATGGGAAGCGAGTCCTGCTGGGGTGAGAATCTCCCCGCTCTTCCCCTCCTTTCACCACTGCTTCAGACCCCTTGTTTTCTGTTTTTCATTAGTGGAAAACAAAACTTTGCATATAATGAAGCAGATAATCATTTACATATCAGATAAGTGATACCCTCACTGTGAGGGTGACAGAGCACTGGAACAGGCTTCCCAGAGGGGGGGGGGGAGTCTCCTTCCCTGGAGACTGTCAAAAGCTGCCTGGACTTGTTCCTGTGTGATGTGCTCTAGGGGATCCTGCTCTGGCAGGGGGGTTGGACTAGGAGATCTCTAGGGGTCCCTTCCAACCCCGAACACTCTGTGAATCTCTCAATCTCTGTAAAGTGTTACCCAGTAACACGTGGTCACGAATCCCTACTGCACCTGATCCAGCACTCTCCAGTCGATACTAACGGTGTCAGAAGCAGTAAGTACTGTTCATGCGTTTGAGCTGGGTCCAGTGAAAAGTGTATCAAACTGGGGAGAAGGCATAGCAAAACGTCACTGCTGGCATCACCTGCAGAGCGTGTCTCAACATCCTCTCTGCAACAACTTAGTGCTTAAACCAGCTCATCAGTAAATTACTACCTGAATTACGGAGCATGAGTATGGCAGTTGTAACTGTGCCCAGTTCACAAGCAGGTGTTGCATTGTAAAGGGACAGGGTGGGACGTTGGGATGGAGCAGAGCAGAAAACATCCGATCTCCTGCCTGCCTGAGAAATGTTCGTTGTCTGTTGCATCTCTTGTTTTCATTCTCATTTGATGACGGAGGAATAAGAAATAGATGTATTTCTGGGAGGTCAGTCTGACTGCTGATGGGGAAATAGATTGAGATTGTGTGTTAGAGGCAATGGTCTAAGGCATTTGAATGTGGCTTTCCATATTCATTCTTCCCTTCCCTCCAGCCCTCTAGTTGGCAGAAACAACCGGCCAATGTGAATTATAGAGACTGCTGTGCTTCCAACCAGCTGCAAATTAATTTGTTTTTTACATTTACCCATTCTGTGAGTTTCCGGCTCTTGATGGAGATAGTAGAAGGTTGAGAGTAGTGTTACAAAAGCATGCTTTGAAATGGAACTGGGGTTGGGCAGGGTAAAATATATGAATAGTATTGGAAAACAGTGAAAAGTCACGTGACATGAGTCACCTGGCATGCTTTATTTTAGTAAAGTTTCTTACTATTTTTATTTCCTACAAAAAGATTTGCCCATACAGATATTGCAACTATTGCAATACTAGAAAGATTGTAAAAATTAACTGGAAAAAGGCAAAGTATGACAGTGTACTGAAGATTGGCTGGATCTTGAAGTCAGTGTGGTAACAGCAAGGGCAGGGTAGAAATGAAGAATCAGTAGTTCATCTGGCACCATTTGGCTATTTTGCTGTAACTTCTCAGTTATTTTATCTTTAAAATGAGGATGTTAGGATGTCTGTTGGGTGGACTGGGCAGAATGCAGTCACGTATTGCAGTAGTTCAGGAAATTACTGCTTGTCAAATGAGCAGCAAAAAATGTATGAATATTCCATCTTGTTTTGAAGTAACGTGGTAGCCTAACCCATGTGTATTATACTTGGGCAATGGAGTGTATTTTACGTACACACACATGTTCACACACAGAGTAATGACTGTGACTTGACAGATAAACTATAATTTAACTGTCATCACATGAACGTGACCAATGATTCACATGCAGAACAGTAACACTCCTCACCAGCTTTGTAATTCATGTTTTCTAAATAAACAGACACACACCATATGTGGATGCTCTGATGCCAGAGGAGAATGTTTAGGCTAGAGCACGCAGACGCTGCCGTTGCTAGTAGTAGGTTTTACGCACATGCTTTTATGTGGTGTTAGTAATGCTGTTGTTGGAATCACTACCATTGATCTAAGTGACTACAGTGTTTTCACCGTGACTGGTTGCTTGAGATGTTTTGCTCCCTTGTTCTGCTTTTGTTGATTGTGAACCTAAAGGAATCCAAATATTTTGCTATTGTTTTGTCAATACTGCAACAATATTTGGTAAACGGGGGCAATGTACTTTTCCATAAAATAAATTCATAACTGCCGGCCAAAATTTTGGGTGGCATGTATTTGAAGCACTAGGAGAAAAATTGCGTTTTTCCGAAGTAAAGAAAAGGTGATGATGGCACCGGTAGCTCCCCTCTGCTGTGATCCCAGGTTCCTCACTGAGCGGCTGAGCGTGGAGGCTCATGAGGTTTTCTGGACAGTCCTTGTTTCAATAGGAAGGTGTACTAGGCCTTGCTTTTCTGTGCATCCAAAACCTGACTTAGCTAAAAAAATGAGGGATAAACTCTTATCTAAGCTCAGCAGACCTAGGCCATAAGAGCACATGATGATAATTAAAACTTCAGGGACACTTTTATGCACTTGGTGTTTGAGGTACGGGAACTTGTGGTGTTCCTGCTGTCCCACTCATCTATAATGGCTCAGTGGTCACACCTGTCTTTCTGTTCCCTTTTCCAGCTGAAGGATTCATATCGATGCCTACCCCACGGGCTGTGGACTGAGGGATTCAGTTTTGTTTCTGTCTTAGTTTACAATTAAAAGGCGCCTAATACGTAGCCAACGTTTCCCTGTGCCTCTCTGCTCCATGTGCATGTGTTCCGAAGATCCTTCAGGAATGTCACATTTTGTATGATGGAGAGACTGAAGTGCCTAATTGGTTGTGGCTTCTAGGCTGATGTTAGATCTAAGATTTGTTAGTAGGAAAAGGAAACCAAGGAGAAAGCCTGAAGCAGTGCTTAATAGAAGTACTGAGGGCTTTAATGAGAGTAACAGCCAGCATGAGCTGACTCAGGGCATTGTCTCCTCTTCATCTCATGATCAGCAGGCAGAAGGACATCGAGAATTTCCTCATTTCTCATCATTTCATATCCACAGTTGCAACATTTTCACTCAGTTCAGGCTTGGATTCTGAATTGGTTAGATCTGGACTTCTTACGGTCTGGATTACATTTTCTTCTCAGTGAACTGCGCTGACATTACTGTACAACTCTGCTGTACACTTTGTCTCTATTTCTGTATAAGCAATGTGCTTTTCAGTATCTGAAGGGATTATCAAAAGCATCCTTTTGGTGACTGAAAGACTTCTATAGACTATTTCTATAAATCAATGAGATACAGGACATGAAACGCTGCACTATGTAACACTCGGGGACCGCTGGACATCATACAGGAGCTTATAAAATATTATTATTTCAGTTAATTACAGTGTTGTGAGTCTACATATTTATCTGAAAAAAGATGCAAAACAGTGAAAGGATTTTTAACTATTTATTGCACCGCGATCAATAAGATGAACAGAATTTTAATGCATGTTTAGGTTCCCATTGAAAAACTGGTACAGCTTTGAAAGGCATGCACAGCAGAAATGAGTAGGTCTTCATCCTCTTACATGATATGTATACACATGAAAAACATGTAGTTGTGATAATCTATCCATTTTCACCACATATATCTTTCTACTGCTGTGCTTTGGTGGTTGCTGCGTCATGTTTTCACTGTGAAGTGGCTTATGTAATTATAGGGGAAGGCACAATTACAAATTGCATGCAATTACATCCAAACAAGTAAACAAAATAAAACTACATTCAGCCAGCTAGGGAATAGCTGAAAGCCTTTTAATGGAGATGCCAAAGAGGAGCTCTTGCAGCTCTACAATTTGCCAGTCAAATTGTTGTCATTCAGAAGAACTTCCCCACAGAAGCTCAGAGCAGAGCAAATGATTGGCACATTGTCTTTCCAAATGATTATATACTGTTCTGATTGGTTCTCCCCTATTGTTCTTTGACAAGATCTTAATATTTTCAGAGTTGAGAACTAACGCGTTTTCCTTCAAAAACTGAAATTTCCTCTTCTGCATGTCTCATGAAGTGAGACACGTTCACTGTGTGGGGCCCAGCTCAGGAAATAAGTAATATTTTGAAGGTGTGATTGTAATAAAACAGCTTTATGAGTTTTTAAAAAGATCCCACAAAAGAGCATAAATACTGCGTCTGTATTGTTTAGAAGTTTACCACTGAAATAAGTTCTATCTTCTGGATCTAAATCAAGACAAAGAGGTAAACAAAGAAGTAAACAAAGCTGCACTGATAAGGTCATGTTCTCGGGTATAGACAGACCCTGTTGTAAAGAAATTAAATTTTGGTTGTAAAGAACTGCTGACGATTTCTTTGTTGTCTTGTGTACGGTTGGGAGAGCTGCAGCCTAATTAATGCTGGTTAGCACTGCGGGGCACCAGATCAAAGGGATCTTTTCTCTTACCTTTTCTACCAGCATACTCAGCTGCCTTTCACGTAGAGCTACAACTGCCCTAATGGAATTTCTGATGCTTCCCTGTGGAAAAGGTCCCATGCAGGGTACTTTTTAGTTTATTATTTTTTGAAAGATTAAAAGTTATTGAGGGCTTTGGCTGAAAGAGATGGTGTAGGGATTCTGCCATATCCCGTTAACAAACAAAACAGTAATTAAACAGACTGTTCTTCAGCCTATCCAGACACAGATTATTTTACAGAATCATGGAATTATGGAATGTGTTCTGCAGCTGCATCCTCTTGACTAGCACTCCTCCCTCTCCACCAACAGCATACTTCAAGATAATGGGCTGAAATTTTCTTAGCAAATAATTATTTGACCAATTAAAGCTGTTAGGCTGCTGAGTAATGAGTTGTGATTAGATTTTTAATTCCTCTGAAATCCTGCATTTTTACAAATGGAGGGAAGATAAAGAACATCTTAAAGCTGTTGAACAAATAATTTCTTTTGAGGAGAAAGAAAAGATGCAAAAGTTTTTCTTTATGCAAACACTTATGGAAACCAAACGCTAGTCGGATTGATGCTGAAGGGAAAAAACACAATAAAATAAGAGGTGAATACTGATATATCAGATTTATGGAGTTTCTTTTAGATAGGGTTTTTGAATCCTTTTTTATTCACCCAGAATCATACAGTAAAAGGTAATCTGTAGAAGTCAAGACCTGCATATAAGGGCTTACCCTGATCTGTGAAGAATTTTTAGTTTAATTCTTACTACGTTCGAGCTCCTTTAAAATATCATTCAGTTAAATGATACATCAAATAAATGCTACATATGGCATATTTTTCCTGCACCTGTGTAATAAATAATCAAGCAATTTATAGCAATATTAGATTAAGAGTCTCTGCTCAAGCTATGGAGCATATCACCAACTCCCTGCTTTGTCAGAAGAAACAAGCAATGGATTTTCTTTGAGATGGAACATCTTTAAAAGGACCTTGCAATTGAGCAGTAATAGTCTCATACCTGAAATAATTTCGTTGTGACATCTAAGTGCGTGAGCTACTGGTATGACTTGATTAAAAAATGCTAAGAGAAAAGTTAAGGAGCAGCCAGGAACTATAGGGAGAAAACCTGCTGGCTTGTATATTAAAGAAGAAAGCAGATAACTATTAAATGTAGGTGGAAAAAAGCATCAAATCTAAGAGTAAATGACCAAACCAGGAAAATCTTAAATAAATAAGACCGTGGGCAAAGCGGTATTAAAAGCCAAAGTCTTTTAAGTGCAAGAGTGCAAAAAGTAGCTGAAAGCACAGCATTTATCAGAGTGAAACAATGACACATTTGCACCATCATGTTCTGAAGTAATTTGCCCATGGGACAGAAAAATATCTTGTTTTGAAATCAGATGGAAATTAAAATGCAGTGCTGTCTCCCAGGTTCTTGTTTTAGGTAGGTTTTTGACAGCTACCAATGTCAGAAAAAACTTCCTATCTTAGTGTTGGCAATTTGGGTTTAGAAAAATAAGCGAGAATTAAGACTTTGATGAATCTCGTGTCAGTGGGTACATGGATATAGACTCGAGTTGCCTAGTACTTTCTGAATAATCTGCAGAGAAGTTGCTTATATTTCAGTAGTATGAACTAATTTAAAGTAAAGGTGGTTAAAGATGTGAATGTGTGAGAGAATACAGATTTAAACTCAACAGGGACTTTAAAATACCCTCCAAAAAATCTCTCCTCGCTACTTTTACTTGGTGGCCCATTAAATTGAGCTTAAATTTTTAATAAATCAAAAAATACTTATATTTGATTTCTGCATGACTCACACTTCAAATATGGAGTGTTCACCAAATTGCCCCCAAAGACCATCCACCTGAAGCCCGGTATTGGTTCTCCCAGGCTTTGAATTTGCACACTTCTAAAACACTGCAGCTTTTGCCCTGCCTGTGAACTGCCCTGCCACTGCACTGGGGAAGAACGGTGGCACGTCATGTGCACAGGTTCAGATTGCAGCTTATCCGATGTGGTACTGATGTGACTCCTCCATAAATGCCCCGCTGTCTCCATCCTTATGCTGGCACTAGCTGTCTCGTGATCTCTCTGGGAACTGTCATGTCTTGCTGTGGGTAGGAGTAGAATTCATCTTTACAAGTTTTGTTTTCCCTGTATTAGTTTTCTGCCCACTTTGCTCAATGAAGACAGCAGTGATTCTGCCTCACTACCAGGCCATGTCTACATTCATGTTTTAGTTCCGCTCAGGGGTGTGCACTTCTTAACCTCTAGTTCTCTGAACAAACTTAGTGGATTCAATATTAGCAATTTTTCCAGGTAGTTCCTTCTGTTCTGGAAAATTTCTATCCTTCCACATTTGTTTCATCCTGAAATGGTGCAAATTTTCTTAGTTCATCAAATGAATGATGTTTTGTGATTGTCATATATAAAAGTTTTTACAAAGTTTAGGAGGAAGGGAATGGAAGTAGGGATGCAAGGAGGATAGATTATATTTTTTCCTTCATCTCCTCTTGTTAATCTGGTTAGTAGCGTACATAGTCTCTCCTCAGTCTCAAACTCAAGGTTAATGCTGGACTGCTTAGCTTTGCTGTGAAACTACAGGATGAATAACAGCACTGGGAAGTTTGAAAGCCAGTTCATCCAGCAGTACAATCTTTCACCCAGTCAGTACTCAGAGACTGCAGTGTTAATTAGAACTGCAGTAACCTTTGTTTGGTCTTTAGTTTAAGTAAAATGTCATTATATATCAGCAATTAGACCAAAGCAAATATTGTAAAGAGTTATTTGCCAGTCCAAGTTTCAAGAAAATCCATAAATTGTCTTTTTATTCCTGTGGCCTTGTATTGTCTCCTGGCAACATTAATAAAAAACATACAAACATACTCTTATTCACAAAACTGTGCAAAGGAAAGGACACGTGTGCATGTGTGAAATCATGTTTATAGCTGCCTCAGCTGAGAAAAGATCAAAGCAGGGAGGGAATGTCACTGGAATTCAGAAACCAATTGTACAGCATCACGAGGTGCATCAATAGTCGAATGGCTAGTAAGAAACTTATGCAGGCTAATGTGTTGCAGAACTGATTCATCTAATTTTGAGTAATGGTTATATGTGATCATTCCTATCAGTTTAAGGGTTCTATATCTCTCAGATACTTTGTTCATGGGAAATAGGCCCCCCATTGTCAATCAGTTTTCCCTGCTTGAAAAGCAGCCAGAATGAACCTTTATCCTGACGGGGTAGATCACCTTTTACCTGCATCTGCTCTATAGCTCTGTAATCGATTTGATTTCTGTGAACTTATTCTTGATTTCTGTTGCTATAAATAAACAAAGAAAAAGTATTAACTAGTCTAGCCACACAATCTCCATGTAATTATATAGATGTTAGCTATACTAGCCTCTTAGCATCATACCTGAAAGTCTGGAAGAACATCAGCTGCCTTCCAGAAAGGTTAGAGAATATGAATAGCTCCAAATAGAAGAAAAAATCAATTATGGATCTAATAAACAAATTACTCAAAAATGTATTGTTCATGCACTTTAGTATGTAGTCAATTATGCATGATCTTGCATGCGTTTTTTGCTTTTCCTGTATATTCGATTACTTGAATTGAATAATTTACATACTGTCTCTCCATCAACCTACCCTAGAGACCCAGATCTGATGTTTTTCAA
Organism: Rhynochetos jubatus; assembly: GCA_027574665.1. Classification (NCBI taxonomy): domain Eukaryota; kingdom Metazoa; phylum Chordata; class Aves; order Eurypygiformes; family Rhynochetidae; genus Rhynochetos; species Rhynochetos jubatus. The sequence continues at coordinate 37,984,418 of CM050654.1, read as the reverse complement.
ATTAAAGCCTCATTGGTTATGTTAAATGGAGCTAAATATATATTTCAGAAAAATGAGAAGGACGTATCAATAGTGACATCTCTTCCTGGAATTCAGGGAGTGGAATGAAAACGATTTTGAAATCTTGATCTGAAACTCATTTAAAGATTTTATTTAAATCAAATTTTAACATTTTTCCATTAGTATTTCTTGATGATTTTTGTCAATATATGCATTTCTGGGGAATTGCAGGGTCCCATAGTGCAGTGACCTTTTTTTATTTGAAGCGAATGGTGACTGTGACCATCGTAATTCTATTAAACCACATCAGTAGTTCTTATTTCGTGTGTGAGGTTAGTGTAGAGGGGTAATGTTACATAAAGATTATGACAGAGTATCTATTAGTTGCATTTAAATATCGCTAATAATTATATACTATGTAACATAAAGGCAACTGAGCTGCATTTCTGCTAGTGCTCAGTTCTTGTCTGTGTGTTCCACCTGTCCATGTGAATGATTTGTCTGGTAATTATGTATGTTGCTTCAAACTGGGACTATGTCATTTGAAAATGCTTTTAAGTAGTTCTGGATAAATAGAATAAGCAATGATCCCATCGCCCAGGTGGCGTGTGCAGGATTCCCAGCCTGGACTTTACTTTCTGATGGCCATTCAACCTGTCTCCCTATATTATGCCTGAGTTTATATGTGAAGGTGTTTATTTGGTGTGAATAATCAGTGTCATGCCTAATACATGTCATGTGCTCTTCCTAATGTAGGGCTGTTACTGAGAACTACATCTGAAGCTTCATGCTTTTGGGTTTTAGAGAAAGAATTTCCTGTCTCAGAAGCAGTGTTGTTGTCCAGCACATCATCATATAGCCTGTGAAACCCTAGCCATGTGCATCATACCTGCTCCAGATTCTCGTGCAGGTTTTTCTATATTTTCTTGCTGTGTCTTCTACTTGCTACTGTTATTTTTTTATTTTTATTTTTCATCCGATTTGGTTTTTTATCCTTGTTTTTCCCAGCTAGTGACTTTTCTCATTTGATTAATTACCTGCTTGCTCAGAGTAAAAACTTTGTTTACTATCATATAGCCAGATCATGTGTGTCTATGCAAGAGGATGAAAAAAATTACAAACACGGGAGGAGTGGCTTCTGCTGAGGGACTTAGGAACAGTTTTCAGAAGAGATTTCTCTGGCTAAAAGCTGGTAGCGCTTTAGTAAATGGTCAGCAACATAAAAGCTGCTGTTGCTTTTGAAGGCGTATCCACTGAAAGGCCTCTCAAACCCAGTACTCTCAGAACTTTTTTCTGCTATAAATGTAATTACTGTTCTTCATTGTTCCTGTTCCTGCTGCTCGTCGTCCTCTTAAAGTGATTCCACATATATTATTTGGTATCTTTTTACTGACATTTGCCTTTTTCTTTTTGAAGTCTGTCACTGTAAAATGGTGGGTTTGCATGCTTTCTGTGTGCCTCATCTAATGCAGAAAGAGAAAAATCAATGATGGGTATACTTCTCTATTCACTCTGTGCTCTCCCTTCCTATCATAATGTCTGTTTTTCTGACATAAATTCAGATAATGTAACAATGATCCCACAGTCCCAAAATATCCCGTCTGTCTACTTACCTGCCTACCAATCTGCCCACCTATTTATCTGCCTATGTACTGGGATGGACAAGATTCATTCCGTGTCCTGAAAACTAATGCGACATCCCGGCCTTCCCTTACACCTTGTAGTTTGCAAGGATTGACATTCCATTGCTTTGTTTCATAGGGGCTGGAGAGTGATTTTGATAAAATTCATATAACTCAGTCAATCAGAATAAAATCTTGCAGTTCTGAGAGAATTTGGGGGAATTTTGACTTACTAAAATGTTTGATAAAGTGCATCTTCTCTATAGAGTTAATTTGTGGGTTCATAGTGTACTTTTATGTATCTTTGTTCTTAGTTTGCTTGTTCATTGGTGAGATTATTGGGTTTAGGTTGGAGAGGGCCAAGTATTTTTCCCCTTTGCCTTCTCTTTTAAGGTTGGTTTTGTGTATTAAGCACCAAAACAGGGTCAAAGCCTGATTGTTACGCTGGCCTAAAGAGTAAATGTCAGTGAGCTCATGTGCACGGAGGGACCGGTTCTCCTGAGACTACATCTCTGTTCAGCAGCTCACTGAAGCCTTACAGAAGACCGATTACAGTCAGATCTGACAATCATTTGAATCTCTGTGCACGTCAGCAACTGTCCTCAGATCAAGGGTGACAGAAAGATCTCTAGCTGTATGGAAACAGACGTCAAGTCACTCAAGCAGTGTTCCCAGTTGTTGAACATAGATAAGTTGTAAATCACTTCAGGTCAGTGGAAAAAACAAACACTTGTGAGAAGGCGCAGGAAGAGCTAGGTGAAAAAGGGAGATAACAGCTGCAAAAGCAGCTTGTGAAAGCTTCAGTTCCTTCAAAGCATCAATAACCATAAAAAGCATTTGGATTTTCTACTTTAATTAATGCAGCTGCTTGTGACAATGTAGCCTTCAAACAAGCAGTCTGGGTTTAGAAATTTTCATCTAAGAGTTTGAACTAATGGTTACAGCATTGCCACCAGAAAAGAAGATACCGTTTTGAAGGATGGCATGCTTGGCTGGATACGAGGCACTTGCAAGAATCCGAAGTGGTAATCCGTTTCTGCAACATGCAGTGCACTGTTCCGTTCCAGGATGAAGAAGACCTACAGGATAGCTGGGGAGGGAATTTCTACAAGGGCATGTAGTGATGGACAAGGGATAATGGCTTGATGGATCTTTATGGTCCCTTACAACCTACTCTGTTCTTTGATTCTATGACTTTAAACTGTAAGAGGGTAGATTCAGATTAGATATCAGTAATAAAATTCTTCCCAGAGAGGGTGGTGAGGCACTGGAATAGGTTGCCCAGAGAAGCTGTGAATGCCCCTTCCCTGGAAGTGTCCAAGGCCAGGCTGGATGAGGCTTGGAGCAACCTGGGCTAGTGGAGGGTGTCCCTGCCATGGAACTAGATGATCTTTAAGGTCCCTTCTAACCTAAACCATTCCATGATTCTGTGAAACTTTGCCATGCTCAGGGGATGTCTGAGATTGCGCTGACTTCCCAACATCACCACACTACAGGATTTTGGTCCTATCAATTTCCTGTAAAGCAGATCAGAACAGTAGTCATAGTGCCTGCAGGATTGCATACACAAGGGAGAAAGGATTTAATTACCTACAGCTTTCTACTAGGAAGCTCCTAGAAGACAAAACAACAATTAAGGTATTTGGTTGCCAGCTGTGTGTGCATACATGTGGCTGTGCCTCTAACTTTCAAGCAGTCTTTGAAAGGGAGAACTATCCTTCCTTGAAACCTGGAGGGAAATAGTAGGGGATGGGGGGGAGCGGATTTAAGTAATTTTCAAAACTTGTATGAAAAGTAACCAAACTTTTTTTATGAAGTGGTTTTGCCAAGTTCAGCGCAGGCATAAAAGTAATTTATCCCTATTGAAAACTGCTTTTCATTTCAGTGAATTGTAACATGTACATGACAGGCCGGGGGGTGGAGTTGTCTGTCAAGGCTGAAATAACTCTTGCTGCATTGCTTGTTCTTGGTCTATTAACTGCCTACCTGATGGCAGTACCCCCAGTTCTTATGAGGAGTGATGGGAGGTAAAAGAAGGTTCCAAGTCCTTGTGAACATTGATTACTTGTTTTCTTCAGTTCACATGCATGCTGTATTTAAAATAAAGTGGGAAGTAGTCTGTTAAAAGAGGGTGATTTCCTGAAAATGAGGGTAAATATGAATATAAACCAGGAAAGACTTGCAGTATAAAAAAACCCAGAGCCCAAGTATGTATGTTGCAGTAACAACCCAGTCTCTTTCTGTATTTATCTGTCTATGGCATGTGTCCAGCACAAACCAGATGGTATCTGAAATGCTGAACAATTGAAGCTACAGGCTGAAGAAGTCTCAGCTTGCCCATTAAAAACAAAGCAAACCAAAGATTATTTTACCTACTGATCTTACTGATGTTGTCTAAGAGCTACAAAAGCAGCCACTTGGGGTGTTGGGGTGTAGTCCCAAAAATACGTGGCTAAGCGTGGTGCAAGGCAGAGAGTGACATTGGTATGTTGAGAGTGTGTGGTTATGTTGGAATATATTGACATTGTTGGTGAACAGGAGATGCTGAATGCTGATGGAGACACACTACATAAATAATATCAGTTTTAATTAATGTTGTTGAGGAAGTTACGATGTCAGAGAGCACAGAATATTCCAGTGGCTGAAGTGTTTATCAAAGATGTGTAAAATTCAAGTTCATGTATTTCTTCTGCTCCGGTTGAGAAATCTCAACGTTCTGGGGCCCATTTTCACAAAACAAACCCAATTTTCTCCTTCCTATTCTATTTCTATTTGGAAAGGAAAAAGTAAGATGTAGCAAAAGAGCTAATAAAGAGTAGCAATAGAAAATGTAGGAAAATTCTCAGTAAAAACCCACAAATTTAAAAAGGCATAAAGCTCTATAAGTTGTGAAAGTGGCCATTCAAAAGTCTGCCTGCACTTTGTTAAAAAAAAATCTGCTTTTCTTTAACTGAGATCTGTTGGGAAATCTACTTCTCTAGAATATGAGAGAAAGATGGTAAAATGTAGTGTCTCCGTGGAATTGCTGTGGCACAGGGACTAACTGAAGCTGATGAAAACAAAGATGCAAAAGCGTTCAGAAAAATGAAATCTTGGTGGTAAATAGAGTTTTAGAAGTGAGATGAAATGGAAAGTCTGAAGGAAAAAAAAAGACTATTAATAATGTGTGGTTGGTGGACTAAGAAGACTGGGATGCCATTGCGAATACCCATTATGAGGGAAAAATGTGTTTAGTTAACATTTAGATTTCTTTCTTCAGATATAAAAGGACACTAATTGTATAATTTGTGGTTTGTGTTCAGGAGGGGAAGAGATTTGCTGTGAACTAAAAGTCATGCTATGAAATAGCCGTGCAGTAGGGAAATTGGCAGTTCTGCACAATAGGCCAAGCATGAATTCCATTACCCCTATGGCACGGTGGCTCTGAAAGCAAAGCTCGCTGTACACTACCCAAAAACTGTGTAAGAGTCAAACTGTGTAACAGGAAAGAGGATGTTCAGTACAGCAATTAGTCATCAAATAATGTAACGCTTCTGAAAAAGAAGAACGATGAACAAAATGCTGTGCCCATCTCAAAGTCCCCTTGTTAAACGAGTTAAAATCCTGGCCATGGATGTACAGAATTTCAGTAGTCTGATAAACTGATTTTGTAGATATAAAATTTAAACTTTGAATAATTCATTGAGAACAAAGGATTTTTGGACACTCAGAATGTCTTTTAAAGTATCTCAAAAATAGGTTTCTGCTTTTAAGCACTTAAGTCTATGGACTTCTTTATTCAGGAACCAAGGCAATTTCTGCAAGGGCTTAACTGGGTATGAAGGAACTTAACTTAGACCTCACACTCAAAATCTTTCATACAATAGTTGTTTGTGTCTTCACACCAGTAAATAAACCAGGGAAGCAATGAGAACACTGATGAGGTTTTGGAAATCTTATGGAGCTCTACAAATCTTCCTCATGTTTATCTTTCAGGAATCTACAGCTACCTGAAAGGAGGCTGTAGGGAGGTGGGTGCTGGTCTGTTCTCCCGGGTAACTGGTGATAGGACAAGAGTTTCCTTCCCCCATTTACTGCATGCATCTAATCTCTGCTCCTGGGTTATACTTCCAGTGTCACTTTGACTATGCAGATATGTTTGTAATAATAACATTTCTGTTTTAAAATTTATCTTTAATATCTATACTTACTGATGGATTCTATTGCTACTCTTTAGGCAGTGTGAGGGAGAGAAACTTTTCTAATTCATGTTCCAAGGCACACATGAACCACTGCTGGGAGCAGGGAGCCTCACAACTGCTGATTTATGAAAGTAAATCATAGAATGGTTTGTGGTGGAAGGGATCTTAAACATCATCCAGTTTCAACCCCCCTGCCATGGACAGGGACACCCTCCACTAGACCAGGTTGCTCCAAGCCTCATCCAGCCTGGCCTTGGACACTTCCAGCACCTGTTCCAGTGCCTCACCACCTGCTCCGGGAAAAACTCTTTACCGATATCTAATCTAAATCTCCTCCTTTCGGTTTAAACCCATTAACCCTTGTCCTGTCACTACAGGTCCTTGTAAAAAGTTCCCCCCAGCTTTCTTGTCGCACCACACACACACACAAACACACACCCCCCCCCACCTCCCAGGTACTGGAAGGCTGCAATAAGGTCTCCCTGGAGCCTTCTCCAGGCTGAACAAGCCCAACTCTCTCAGCCTTTCTTCACAGCAGAGGTGCTCCAGCCCTCGGATCATCTTTGTGGCCTCCTCTGGACTTGCTCCAACTGGTCTGTATCCTTCTTAAGCTGAGGGCTCCACAGCTGGACACAGCACTCCAGGTGGGGTCTTACAAGAGCAGAGCAGAGGGGGAGAATCCCCTCCCTTGCCCTGCTGGCCACACTTCTGATACAGCCCAGGATATGGTTGGCTTTCTGGGCTGCAAGTGCCCTGATGAGTCATGTTGAGCTTCCCAGTGGAAAAAGCAATTCTGTTTAACTGTAAAATAAAGTCCTTGAAATATATTTGGATACTGGTTCCAAATAAATACAGCACAATAGGCCAGGAGGTTCACTCATTACTGTCTGATAAAAGAGAATTACCTTGAAGCAAACCTAATAGAAGCAGAGTTGAGGAATAAGATTCCAAAGAATAGATTTGAAAATTAGGCAATATATTTGCAAGGAAAAATGGGGCCAATATTTTTACATTGTGATCTCAGCTTCAATACGTTTCTTTCAGTGTGTAAAGTAAAATGCACCAGGGTAAAATCAGTGACTGTCAGAAGAAGGAATGTGAATAGCAGAAAGTGATTCAGGACTAAAGAAGCACCTAAAAGTGGTCTCTTTTTCACATAAAAACAGAAAAAACAAAGACCACCAGGAGCCAGAGGTAACAGAAGATGGGAGAAAGGTCCCCCAAACAGCATATTGAATTTTTTTTTTTTACATAAAAGCATCCACAGGACAATAGCAGAGAGAAAGGGAAACTTCACTCTTCAAGTATTTGTTGTAGTTAAGAGGTCCAGGGGCTGAGACCGTTCTTCATGGTGTGGGCTTCTCTTTTTTAATCATCCCTAGCATGGGAAAAAGCAAAAAGGTTCTGTGAGAAAGAGCAAGAATAAAAGTTAAAATGTAAAATACTTCCCTCCATCTCCATTGTTTACTTACTCTCTTTATAATTGAGTCATGTAGGTCAGAGGTCAGGAAAAAAGACATTTCCTACATTCTTTTAAAACTGAAACAAATTTCGATAGCACAAGAATGAAACATTATTTTTTTAAACAGCAAAATGGGGATAAAAAGCCATCCCAGGTCCTGATCTTCTTCACTGATCTTCCTGGGTTTAGAAGGGCAACAAAAAGTATTTCACACTAAATAGGCAAATCCACTGCCACAAATGGACAGTAAAACAAACACTATGGGGTTTGGTCTCTGGTTTGAGTCCGAGAACAAATGCAGGTGACGCTGGGGAGAGGTTCTGATGGTTTTTATCTATTTTAAGCAAGACATTCAAGGCAATGATGAATAGTTTGGCACAATGTTGGGTAAGGTACCTACATCTTTTTCCAGTAAAACACAAAAAAGACAATGAAAATTCTTCAGTCTAGCAGCAGCTCTCATCCTTCTTGACTTGCAATTCAGTTCTTTGGTTTGAAAATAAGGGACAATATTCAGTTTCCTCTTTGCCTTAGGGCTCTAAGAACCAGCTGAAAGCCCAGGTTGATCCCAGCTGGAGTTAATGATCAAGGTAAATCAATTTAAATTAATTTGAAGTTTGTTTGTGACAGCTGAGCTAGCATCTCTGTCAGGCTGCTGCTGTGTGCTATGCAAACACCTCTGCTTTGAGCTGTCTCAGGTGTTTCTACATAGTGTCACTTGGAAGTGAAAAGGGATGTCACTCACTGAGCTTAGCAGACTTTTCCAATCTCAATATTGAATTTAGTTGTCCAAATTTCACCTAATTTCACTCCATATGCCTTACGTGCTCTCGATCTAGACCCAGAACTTTTGAAGGTGTGGGAGGTTGTGCACAGACACAAAACTGAATGTTTGCAAAAGCCCTGAATGTTCTGAAAGCAAAATATCTGTGGACAGCATTGATTACTTTACGCTGGGAGGAAATAAGAGACATGGGGGTGTAAGAAACTGAACATTAAAAAAAATATGAACGTGTGATAACTAAAATCAGGTCTTGCTCTTGTGGAAGTTAAGGTTAATAGGAGTTGAGCAGGGATGAAAGCAGAGCAATGCTAGGAAAAGGAGCACAATTATGTTACTTTTTAGGTCCTAGCCCAAAAATATACATGACAAAGGCAAAGTATTGAGATCGAAAGGATAGTATTGTCAATCCAGCAGTCTGTAAATGGAATCCTTTAAATATACGTGTTCTAAAAGTCCTTACGCTCTTAGAGTCCTCTGAAGTGTTAAGGTCTTCTAGGACATGGTGGAAAGCTTAAAATACATTAGAAACACTGGGACAGGTTGCCCAGAGAAGCTGTGGATGCCCCATCCCTGGGAGTGTCCAAGGCCAGGCTGGGTGAGGCTTGGAGCAACCTGGACTAGTGGAGGGTGTCCCTGCCCATGGCAGGGGGTTGGAACTGGATGATCTTTAAGGTCCTTTCCAACCCAAACCATGCTATGTTTTTATGGAAGTCTAAGTCTTCCACTCTGAAAAACTGTTATTGGCTCAACAGGGAGAAAAAGTCTCTATAGCTCTCCTCAGGGACCAGCACTCAGCAAGCAAATAATATTTTTTTCCCCACTGTTTTTCCTCTGTATTTCACAGGAACTTGTTCTTGCTTCTTCAGTGTGACCAGACTTTAAGGCCCCTGTCCCCTTCTCTTGGTGAGGATTCTGTTAAAAGCCAGGCGTGGGCTGCTGGAAATTCCAGTGTGCCAGACTATTTTAGTGGTCAACTACCAATTTTTGTTTAAAACATCATTATTTTACAGAATTACACTGAAACATATATTTTTAAGCATTACTTTGGCTAAACCATGAGCACTTCAGCTCTTTGCAGTCTTGCCTGTGTGTGCCAGCAGAAGTCTCCCGGAGTTGCTGAGCAGGTGGATAAGGATCATGGCTTTAGGTGTTTGCATTCAATTGCAGTGGAGGTGGCCTGGCCCTGAGTTCAGCAAAATCTTGTTTCAAAGGGCACGGAGCTGAATGAGTTGCAGCTTTCCCATGAATTTCATTAGTACATGTCCGATAATGGGGGAAGATCTGTCCTGAAAGGGCTGGAGTGTTTTGGTTTGTTCACTGAGATTTCCTGCATTTGTGTCTAATGTGGGTTCTTTGTCTGCTTTCACTGCGCTGTTATCTCAAGGCACTTTGGGGCTTGTGTTGGGAAAACGGTACAGCCAAGGCTGAGTCACGTTAAATAACACCTCTTTAGAATTAGAGTGAGTACAAATACGGGGAGAAAATGTTAGTTTACGTTGTAGCTGGTAAACACATGGAAGTAATTTTCTCTCTGAATTGTTGTACCTATTAGATTGCAAAGCCTTTTAGAAGTCTCTGAAAACTACTAATTTAACATTTCCTACAAGTAATACGGGAGTTTTTACCAACTGTTCTGTTCTTTTGTCCATAGGAGTTTTGGTTCACCTATACTTGTTTCTGTGGAAGTAAGGTGTGGCTATGTTGAGAGATGGAAAATGTACTTAGATATGTGCTACAGCATATGTTACATGTGTTAGAAATTAAAGGCATTCCAGGTCAGTTTACAGTTACAGGCCAGTACTGAATCAAATGGGACCCTCAATGTCTATACAGTATGAAACTCTCTAAGTTTTACCTGCTTGGCGTAGTATCTACTCAAACAAACCTGATTAAATCTTTTATAGCTTAAAATTTTATACTTAGAACAATTAAATTGGTTCTTATCTTTTCCATGCGTGAGTGGATAAGGAGAAGTCATACAGTTTATTTTAATTAGATGTAATTTACATTTATGTGTCTGTGTACAAAATAAAAATGAGTAACTTTACGATTGCAAACTATCTAGCTCGGTTTAAAAATGCAGGAGATGTATTTCTAAGTTACTGCAGTAAAGCTGAATTAAACATATAAGATAATCTTTAAAATGAATAAGTAATGCAGATTTAATAACATTTTTTTTAAAACCAGTTCAAATACTTAGGAAATGTTGGCCCTCTAAGCAAAATTTTCATGTGGTTACAGAACACAGTTACGCATTTTAATGTTATATTTCTACCCCAAAATCATAAATAAAACATGCAGGTTGATACTAATATCTTCTACTAAAAAGTCTTAACATATTGCAGACAAGATGGGAACCATTTTTTTTGCTGTTTAAAATAAGGTAAGGTGTCAGTGTATGTTCTAGTCCTTCCTTGTTTTTAAAACACTTGTGTCTTATGTTACAAATCTCATCAGACCTGTTGAAATTTCACTTTAATATGGACTTGAGAACTATTTCTGGGCCTGAAATCAGTTGTTCTGATGCAAACATGAACTTAGTAAATTCTGGCTCAATCCACTGACATTTCTGAGGTTGTGTGTGGGTGCAGAAATGTCCGTAAGATATGGGCCATAGAAGAATTTCCATCAAAATTGCCAGAGCTTATTATATATATGATCCAGTAAGTAACGCCTACTGTTCCCTTGTTTCAGTAGAATAGTCTGTTGCAGTCTATTGAGGAGCTAAGCTGCAACATGATAGGATAGAGTGGGATATATATAGATGGATGATGTGTGTAAATATGGTCAAACACACTTTTATGATGTCTAATAGTGCCAGCATGCTGCAGAGATTCAGATCTATTCTGTGTTGTATCCAGCCGTTCTGTTACATCACTACGTTGCTCTATAATGAATGTCTAAACGCATTTTTCTACTTACATTTATACACTTTGGATATGTAAATATCAATAACATAAGTCTTGATGTGTTACAACATTGCTGGTGTTAGGTACTCTAATTGTACGTAATTAACACTTCTTTTGTTCACCTCATTATAATTTTTCTCAAACTGAGACTGTATTAGCAGTTCTTTCTGTGTTGCGCATAGACATCAAGTCATTACAACAGCTGACACAAGACTGCCTTGAGATGTGTGACACTAATTAAGTAAAAACCTCCAGATTAGAAACAGGTTCCTTAGAACTAATGGGGAATGACCATCTACATGAGACAATATTCATTTACAATGTTTTAGTGTCTTGTAGTAAACCATAAAAAATACCCATTAACAAAGCTTTTCAGTCTCTGCGAGTACAAAGAATATGATTTTTTTTTGCCTTTCTGAAAACAGATAATATTTTTTCTCCTCTTCCTACAGTCTTCATTGACAAATGTTTGCAAATTCATTGTCCAAAATTAACCAGGGAATATAAATCTGCAATGGTTTTGTTTATGTATAGGCACATAATAAGAGATAATGCATTTTCTTCCATACGATGCATTTTAACAAGATTATTGTTTTTCATTTAAGACAAATTCAAATGAAAAGTTTAAGGGTGAAATTTGGAAATATTTAAGAAAAATCAGAGGTTTTAAAACTATGTGATACCTATTTCCAATATTGATAGTTACAACTCCAGGTTATATTAGAATGGAAAAGTGTGATTTGCTGTTTTAACAAACTAGTAGGTCATATGTGCTCTTTTTAAGGTACAATATATGTATCTATGTAGATATTTATGTATTTATAGAGTCCATAAGATAAAAAGAATAGTTGTTAAGTCTAGGACTGTGAAAGTCAGATAATATGTATAGAAAAGATGAGATGCCAGCATCTAATGAAGCAGTGAGAGAACAGAAGGTTTTGATTTAAGCAATAAGCCAAAATTAAGATTTTTACCTTAACTTTAGTAAAGACCAGACTTTTTTAATCCATTCTATAGGGATGGAAATGTCCTAGAAATGTGTGATACGGAAAGTGCACTCTGTTGCCTTATTACATAAAGATGCAGCCTTGCTGGTGATATCAATAGAGACGTTTCCGCTGACATCCGAAAAATTGGAAGCGCGAAGAAACAAATCACATTAAAACGTATTTTCTCTTGGATTTGAGGTCCTTGTCAGTTCCTCTATAAAGTACAGTTATGTATCGGCATTACCCTCTCCCCTAAACTAATTTTCATTCTGATCCAGTGTGGCAGACTTTAAGCACTATATCTTTATTATTTGATCTATTACATTAATCTTCTGACACAGTGGATGAACTCTGGGAAGAATATTGGAACACTCCAGGTGACTCCAGTCTTGTTTCCTCTCCCCTTCTCTTTGCCATCGTTCTTTGGTTTTTTTTCTTTTTTTTTCTTTTTTCTGTAACTAGAGAGGCTGCAGAAAACTTAGTGGGCAGGTAAGGTTTGGTGTTGCCTTTGTGGCCATAGATTTCTCTAACTACCCTTAACCTTGCTGTAAAATACTAAACCAAACCATTGTTGCACTATTCAATCCAGAAAAGGTTAAATTTGGTGCTGTGAAGTGAAAAATTACTCTTGAGAACTGTGAGCTGAGCAGGGTTTTGGCTGAGGAGGTGATCTTTTCTCCCTTTGGGTGAGTGAATTTTCTGTTTGAGGTAATTTTTGGATACCAACTGCATTTGGCAGTGTAGGTGGATTTTGCTGTTGTGAACCGATTTCACTGTTATCAGTCTGATTACCTCCATGGCTGTTAACAGCTCTAGCTGGTAAATTTATGGTAGGCAAAACCATTGTTAGTTCAGGTCCTGACTGTGGGGGCTGCTCTTGACCGGATCACCCAAGGAGCTGTATTCTGACCCCAGCCTGTGGGTTCCCCGAGGGTTTTTTGGATAATGATCCAAAGGCAAACTGTTTTATAAAGATTTCCTCTACCCGTTTTTTTCCCTCTTAATCAATTTTTGTGCAACCTTTAACAGTTTTCTTGCAGCAGCTCTCAGCTACATTACAGTAGACATGATGAGTCCTGTGGCTCCGTTAATTATTTACATCTCTGTAGTGAAGATGAGCAAGTGTCTGACACACCGAAAGTAGTGATCAGGGAAAAGAAAGCCGAAGGGACAGTGTTTGCTGGAGGGCCATCTCAAATAGAGCTCCTGACAGCGCCGTTAGGATGGCGGTATACAAACAGTGTTCATGCTTTTAAACAAAAAGAAGTATTTAAACAATTAAAGTTACTGTGTAATACTAGATTTAGACTGTCTGCTGTTTGCTTTTCTCTAGTAATTATGAAAACACACAAAGAGGAAAAGGCATGCAACTCTAGAGCATTATAAACCCAGTATCCATATGTTGTAGTTGGCACCTGTGAGTTCGTTGGTACATGACACTAGTGCCAGTGCTAAAAGCCTGTCACAGGAGTATAGGAATGGGAGATTTGTGTGTCTCCACAAGGCTTGTTAAGCTTTACAGACAGATAACATGTTAAACTGTTTTGTTTACGGTTACCCACAAAACTGGAAACCATCCTTTGGCAGTGAATTTCAATGGTGGTTTGTTGTTTGGTTGTGGGTTTAGTGTGGGTTTTTTTGTTTGTTTTGTTTGTTTGTGGGTTTTTGGGTTTTTTTAGTTATTATTATGTGTTCTTGACTAAATTATACATCAGCATTGTAAGCACAGGCCGAGATCAGTGCAAATCCTTGACTGGATGTGGAAAACTTGGGCTTGGATAGCTGTGTGTCTTCTCCCTGTACAAAGCACAAAGAGCCCTAGCCTGGCCAAGGGAGGTGGATACCAGTGGGCTGGTCGTGTCCATAGTCCTCTGTGTATGGAGAGGCGAGGCGAGACGCTTGGCGCTAGGCACATTAAGGGCTGTGAATCAGCACAGGTGACTGCTTTTCAAACTGTGAGGACTCGGAGCCATCTTCAGCTTTTGGAGGTTCTTCATTTTCTCTTTTGTTTCTGTTTCAGTATTGCTTTCTACAGTCTTTAGCTTGTCTCTTATACTTGGTTGTAAGTTATAAGGATGTACAGTAAGTATATTCCTTGCAGACTCACCACCTGCTTGCTGCCACTGGTTTATTCTTTCTTTTGAAATTTTATTTTGGAGACAATATGCTGTGTCTATTAGGTCAGAGATGTTTTTCTGTTGCAAACAGCACAGTACTGTGCCTGCTTTCCTCTTCTTTTCAGTTGCCCACGTCCTACCATAGGGTTTATTCACCTTTCATGGAGAGCTGAATGCCTGATGTAATTGGAGGCGACTTCAAACTTACAAACATTATCAGTCTATGTGGTTGAATGAAGCCTATGGATAAAAATAGAAATTAATAAGGGGTTACTTATGATACATAAATCCTTATTAAATATTAAATCTTTTTTTGTGAATATATATGATACCAAAGAATAAAGATTTAATTTCCATAAATTTATCTCCTTGTTTCAGCGTTCTGATATTAAAAGTTTGCATCTAGTCTCTGTAAAAAAATTTACTTTTTAAAGCAATTAAAATACCATGGGAAACCATTTGTGTTTAGTTTACGCTTTACACGTTACCCTGTAACTACAGAAAATAATATGTAGTGTTCCACCTCTTAGAAGCTTTCAAACATTTCATATAAAGAGAATGAATCATGGAAGTATAGTCTCTTTTCCCCATTAATCTCCATTTTTTTCACAAAAGCAACTTCTTCTAATGGCCATAATTTAGCCCTATATCTTAATTATCTTTAAGGTACAGCATGTTTTGTCTTGGTCAGAAACATGACTAGAAGATGTTTTGATTTCAAGTTTCATAACAGATAAACACTTTTCAAATCATTGGTTATCGATGATGAACTTGACAAATAAATAAATTAAAAAGGCACCCATGAGGATGACTTCTCACCCTTTTAAAACTGTATCAGATATTTGATGTTACTTTGGCTGCATGTGGCAGGTTATTTCTTGTTGCCAAGAGCGATGTTTGAAAATAAATACTAATGCTTTTAATCAGTTCTGCAATGTTAAATATCCTATACTGGGCTCTGAGCGCACAGTAGAAATGTGGTACCAGCAGTGCTATGGAGGCGAGTTAGCAGGCAGAAACAGGTCTCACAGTCTTAGACGTGTTTGACAAGCCACATACTGTATTGTACTGTAGTAAAGTGTTGTCATTTAAGCTCACGTTTCTCCAGAGGGATCCTGAAAGTTGAGCGGATTATTCTTTCCTCAACTTTGTGCTATTTTTGCTTATTTACAGTCATTAATTAACTTCATTTGATAGTACCATAGAGAACACTGAGTAGTTGCTATACCAAAGCTTTTCTTCTCAAGGCCAGGCTGGATGAGGCTTGGAGCAACCTGGTCTAGTGGAGGGTGTCCCTGCCCATGGCAGGGGGTTGGAACTGGATGGTCTTTAAGGTCCCTTCCAACCCAAACCATTCCATGATTCTATGAATGTATGCTTCAGTCAGAACTGTAAAGGACATTTTTTGACAACTATTTTCATCCAAATTACCAATTTTGTCTTCGGGTCTGATTCCACCCACTGCTGTGTTGGTGCTTTTGTACCTGGAAAGCCACAAAACAACTTTCCCAGGGTTCCCACCTATGTGTGCAGAGTTGAATTCAAAGTCCTTTGAACGAGTGAATAAGGTTTTGTTCAGGGTAACTGTTCACTGTTGAGAAGGTTGGCTCTGTAAATACACTTAGGAGAGCAGGATGGATCTGTAAGTCACTTATGTATGACACAAATGGGAATTATGGAGGCATTCCATAGTTTGGTGTAATTGTTTCTTGTGGCTGAGGACAGCCCAAGATAAGAACTGCTAGAAAATTGCTGTTCTCCCAGTAAATTGGATGCAGTGATGTAAAAGGGATGTGCCACATTTGGCTGCCTAGTCTCATCTTTAAAAGTGCAAGCTATTGCCTAACTACTTACCTGAAATGTTGAAATAAAAAACACTTTGTAAAAAGTTAGCTGAGAAAGACAAAGGTGAAAATTAAACTGAGAAGTAGCAGCTTTGATGCCTTTTTTTTTTTGTAACAGTTGTCAAATACGAGCATCTCAGAAGGAATTTGCAAGAAGTGTGGGTGGGTGTTTTAGTGTAATCTAATAACTTTTTGTGGACCATGATTTTGTGCTGGGCACTGTAGCGTGTCTCCTTTTATCTGGCTATCACCACAAGCTTTGCACATATTTTTTATTCATACTTCATAACTCGTTTGTAAACTTAGCACACAGAGTTGTACCTTACATCAAGGGGAGTGTTTCTAGAAGAAGGAGACACACATAATGAAAGAATATCCATCCATAATTTTTGCTAATAAACACGTGTATTGCTTATGATGCTAAAACTAGTGAAAGTAATCAGCGTGTAGATTCTCAGTTGCATTCTCTGGTTAGATATTTAGTATAGCATGAGCCTGAAATGAGGCAGGCAGTTTTGTTTAAGCACAGATTCTAGACAGATACCGTGTCAAAAGTGCGTGGTAAAACATCTCTGCTAATTCTCACAGTGGCCTTTAATACTTTTTCATGATGTGTCTTTAGTGGGAACCAGAGGTTGTGTTTGATTGATCCCTTTGTCTCCTGCTGAAGGACATCACAAGGGCTCTCCTAGCTCCTCTCAACCCCCGCTGAAGTAAGGGCGCTTGTGTTAGAGGGACTTCAGCTACGTTCACTGTGCGCTGCACAGGCGTTGCCAAAGCATGGTGTGGCTTCCTTCCGTGCTTTCTCACTTGCTGGGAGAGTGCGGGCAGCCTTGTCACAGTGTGACCAGATCAGAGATGGCCGTCCCAGTCAATTCACTAGCCAAAACAATCTAGATCCAAAGTGAATCACTGTCCTGCTTTCAGCCTGTCTGCTCCTGGGCACAGCCTGCCTTTAGGGGACTTGGAGACAGAAGTAGTAATCTTTCCACCTGCCCTGCCTGGCCATCCCATGGCTGCGTCTAACCTTGGTACCCTCACCACCCTCAGCCTGCCCCCCCAGCCATGGGCAGACATCCTGGCTCATCCCTACGGAGGTGCCCAATGCCCCAGACTGCGGCTGCCCCTGCCCTCTGTCATTTGGGGTGGGACAGCCATGGCTGACAGCTGCGGGGGGATCCCACGTGGCTTTGCCTCCGCTTTCTGCAGGTCAGCTTTTTTAGCATTTCTCATTTAACCATGTGATAGGGGACAGTCACGTCAAGGATACAATGAGATATTCTGCTTCCTGCACCAGTCTGGAGCTGCACAGCACTGTGTGAGCAACACTGCTTCCGTCCTCGTCTCCCTCCTAGCAGCGTCCTGGTAGAAGCATTTCAAACGTTGAGATGGTGTATTACCATAATTGCAGCCAGTAGTTTTGACTTTTTTTCCCCCAACTGGCAAGGCTGGGAATTATTGTGTCTTTTGAAGGGAAGAAATGACACCATCTATCTTTTATATTCTTAGCACTCTTACACTGATGTAAAATACACTGAGATTATTTTGAAGAACACCACTTTTAAATTCCTCTTCCTAAAGTTCACTGCCAGAAGTGGCTGTCTGTTAAAGGAAGAGGGAAGAGGAGTAAACAAGATAAAAAGCTACTCATCTGTATTTGCATTAGACATTTCAGAAAGTGCAGCAGCTGGATAGGATTCAGTGGGAAAAGCATGTCCTGCTTCAAAGGCATCGCAACACGCAGTTTTGTTTAGCTTCATTTTTTAATTCAATAAAGGTGGTAGGAATTATGGGCAGGGAGGCCTTAGACATGCTGTCTTGTTCCACTGAAGTTGTTGGATTATTGAGACCTGTTACCCTTTAGGGTCATTTTGCACACAAACGTGGTCACAAGTCTATAAAACAGGGCTGGTTTTGGCTGAAGTTCATTTCCATTTGTAAGCCAAGCTGATTTCCAAAGCATCATGCTAGTAAGGAAACAGAAAGTATATATGAATTTATCTGAATCACAAGAATAAATTAATCGCTGCTGATCTTAACCTTTCTGTTGTCACGAATTGTACACAAGATTTCTTTTGAAAACAAAACAATGTGAGTAAATCTTCTTGGCACGTACTTCAGTTTTCCCTTATGTGCCGTTCCCAGTGAAAGAAATCGAATTTATGAAGCCCCCCCATTAGTATTTTTAGTTAGATAATATATATAAAATTGCAAGATGTTTGTGTCCTGAAGGTATTTGTCATTTAAAAGCAGGAAGCATTGAATCCAAATTAAATTCCAAAATCTTTAGACAGGAGCATATCAGACTAGTCCTATTGAGATTTTACATGTTAATTAAGAGATTCATTCTTTTCACTCATTACATTTAGAAAATACATATTTATGCTTATATATTTTTGGTCACAGTTCTCAGTTTTCTGTTTGATAAGGTAGGAATGCTGAAAGCCCTCTAGCAATCTTGAGGGGTTTATGTAAGTAATGCAAGTACCATGCTTCACAGATCTAAATGTTTTTATGAATGTTCTCTGGTTCAGAAGAAAAGATCTTTTTTGCTCCTCACACTCTACTCACAGTTGCCTAATGCACTGAATAAGCTATAATTGGCAAATCATAAAATTAGCTTGGTTTTATTAAATGTTAGGTGTCTTCAAGTCCTGATGCAACTGAAATGGGAAATAAATTAAACCTTTCGGTTTTATATGACTGACCTAGCATTGAGCTTGACCATCCTAAGCTGCTTTATTTATGTTCTTCTTTGAAAGCTCTGCAGGCCTAAACCAGTTCTGGAGAAACACTGGGCACGGCTTGAGGTTTTAGGTACTTTACGTGCATGTGTGCGTGACATACTCATTGAATGAAGTGTCCTACCTCCAGGTAACAAAAAAAGAGTAAAATGCCCAAAGTTCAACCAAAAAACCCCAAAGCTGCACCCAGTGACATAGAGCTGCATTGCCCCCACCTCGAGTTTCCTTGCATGGTTTAGGGGTCCCTGCCAGCCCCAGGACACCACACCTCTCTAATGCTCATTACCATGGTCTTCAGGTCCTACCATCTCGATAAGCTTTAATCATCGCTGAATTTCTGTTGCTCATTTCCTCTTCCTTTTCACTGGAAAATATAGGAGAATTGTGTTCTTTGAGAAATGTTTTAGTACCTTGCAGTGGGTTTTAGCGGGTGAAGCGTTTTAGTACCCTGGCTGGCGGTCAGGTGCCCCCAAAGCTGCTCTGTCCCTGCCCTCCTCAGCTGGGCAGGGGGGAGAAAGTCTAAGGAAAGGCTCCTGGGTTGAAGTAAGGACAGGGAGGGATCACGCAGCAATTACCATCATGGACAAACCAGACTCGACTTGGGGAATATTAATTTACTATCGATCAAATCAGAGTAGGATAATGAGAAATAAAAAACAAATCTTAAAACTCCTTCCCCCCACCCCTCTTCCCAGGCTCAGCTTTGCTCCCCATTTCTCTCCCTCCTCCCCCCCAGAGAGATGCAGGGGGATGGGGAATGGGGTTGGGGTCAGTCCATCACACACTGTCTCTGGGGCTCTCTCCTCCTCAGGGGAGGATCCTCATACTCTGCCCCTGCTCCAGCATGGAGTCCCTCCCACGGGAGACAGTCCTCCATCAGCTTCTCCGACGTCAGTCCTTCCCACGGGCTGCAGTTCTCCATGAACTGCTCCAGCGTGGTTCCTCCCACAGGGTGCCGTCCTTCAGGAGCAGCCTGCTCCAGCCTGGCGCCCCCAGGGTCGCAAGTCCTGCCAGCAAACCTGCTCCAGCCTCGCTACCAAACCTTTGACACGCAACCTCAACGCGTACCTCTACATTTTCTAAGCACTTGTTTAACCTAGAGCATAATGAGAACAGGAGTTTCTTTTCTTCAAGTTCACAGGGTATTTAGCCCCCTTACCCTTAGCTTAGTAATGCAATTTTCTGGATAAACTGGGTGTAGCCTATGGCTATAATAACAAATACGTGCTTTTTTCTTCCTAGAAGCACCTAATTTTTTTTGAGACAGAGTACATTCATCCCCATACCATTGCTTTTTTCCCTTGTGTCAGTGTGCTATGTTTGTGTTAATCAGTGATACATCGAGGCTATAATTGGTGTCGCTCCATGTGTGCAAGGTGTGAAGCTGGAAGGGTCAGAGGAGGGAAGCAGGATGCGGAACATCATCCCTTTCTGCCCAGTGGATGCACATGTTTTAGGGGCGCTTGTTCCTTTGGGGGAAGGGGAGTGCCCGGGCTAAGGGGAGTTCTGTAAAAGAACACCCTTGTACAGGCAAATGCATTGCAAACTGCTGAGAATTGGTTTTTGTTGTGCCCATTCCAAAAGGTGGACAGCTTCCCGACGTGTGGCACGGCAGTGGAAATTTCTAATTAAACTTTTATACTTGGGACAAGTACTTTACGTTAGGATTTTTATTTAGCAGGCTGTGCTGACGACTGCCTGTATTTGTTTAAAAATTGTACGTTCCCCCCTGAGCTCTCCTTTGCTTTGTCCTGCTGACTTCGAGAGGTGAGATCTGCCAGAGATTAGATTTTCACACTTAGAAGGAAGCTTTCAGCTGCCGCCTGTGATTTCTGTCCTTTGTCTCAGAGTTAGTGCCTCCAAGAAGGTGAAAGCATATTGCTCCTGAGTGCATCCTAGGGTATATTTCCCTGGAGGACTGTTACGAGCTGTCAAAGTTTAGCACAGACTCAAGGCTCCAACACATGCAATCAAGGAGCTTTAAGTTGTTTCCTGAAGAATTTCCACACCTTCAGTCTGTAGCCAGTCGGACACTGTGTATAAATTACGATTCATCCTCTAAATGAGTTAAACCCTTCAGATTTCCGAATGTTCTTTGCAGTGAGTCAAAAATCTCAGAGTCTTTATCATGTGAAATTGCTTGTGGGTTTTTTATCTGTCATAACCCTCTCTTACAAAGAAAAAAGAGATCCCCAAAACTCCCTGAACTTCCTCAAAAAATCCCTGTACTTAACACTTGACAGATAAGGGGACACGGAGTGATTGCAGCTGGGATGGTGTCCCACCGTCCTTATCCTCTCCATACCATCTTGTACTGCACAGTTTCAGCGGCAGATTCTGGGGCTGGAGGAGCAGTTTCTCTGATCTAATGCAGCCATAAATATGTAATTTCATAAATCTCTAAGTGTAATATCTAATTATATGTAATAATAAATGTGATATCTAATTATATATAATTTTACAAATATCTAAAATTATATTTTGCAGCAGTGAATGTAAATACTGGTACCTATTACTCTTGATATGAGTCTTGATATGATATTCAAAAGGCAGTTGAAAATTTTATGATAATTTTATATGTTTCTAAAGCTTAGTTTTAACATCTGTAAACGACTTTTATTTTAGAAAAGAATCTTCCTAAATTGATGGACCCATTGATTTCCTTTCAATTGCACTAATCATTTTTTTTGAGATATAAATTCTCCTAAATACAGCAATGTTAATGCGCTAAAAATGTGCAAAATGGACTAATATGTGGAGTGTTGCCCTTAGCTTTAACATGTAAATGCAATATAGAAATATCTTAGCCTTTTTGTACAGGCAAAAATATGTATAAGATTTTTTTTGTGTATTTTTTAGGTCCCGAGGAAGCGGATCTCAAGTGCACCCCGAATTACGTTAGCTGCATCGGTACAAACAAATGCATTCACTTGTCCCAGCTCTGCAACGGTGTTTATGACTGTTCTGATGGGTATGACGAAGGAGTGCATTGCCGGGGTAAGTGAATTTGCTGAGGAAAAATGCTTTAACCTGAAGTCGTCTGCTTGCCTTTTTTTTTTGTGTTTGTTTTGCATTCAAAGAAAACCAGAAGTTTCTTATTCTTGTGAATACATACAAAACAAAAGTGGATTGGCAGACATGATTTAATGTATGCTTCAAGTTCATTTTGAAAATATTTTGTGTGAAGCAAACGCAGGTAAAAACCTCATACAGGTTTTCAGACATCTTAATGATTTCTAACCGTGTGGGGTGGAAATGGTTATACCAAAAGAAGGATGATGAAGCCCGTTCTTAGGGAGCAAAGGTTGGGCAGCACACTGTTGGTCAGAATAATTTTTTTTCCTTATAACTTTTGTTTAAGTAAAAAAGCCAAAGAAGACGACTGAAAAGGACATCAGTTTTGCTATGAGTATTCTTTTGCACTTGGGACTTGCTTTTGGGATAATTTAGTTCTTACAATCCCCTGTTTATAGAGTGTAGTTACCAAATTCTGGCAATGAGTAGAAGTTGGAGGAGGTCACGTTTTTTAGTATCAGTTCTATTAAGCAGGAGTCTTATTAAGGTTTGCCTTGGGGGTAGTTATAAGGCTGCCATATTAAGGCCAAATGTGAATATCATGAGTCATTAAAATGTCAGTTATTCTCAATCACTGGACTTTACTGCTAGGCAGATGATTGTTGGTGATCCTCAAGAGATCTCACGTACAGACCCAGATATTCAGGAATAGGTCCTGGGACTTCTGCCACAATCCGATGTGACAGTGTACAGTAAAGGATACAATGAATGGTATAGTTCAGAAAGTTAAATTAGAATTTGAAAGTTCATGTGGACAGATTTCCAGAATTGTCATTGTAAAATCTAGGCCTGCACTGAGAATAAGCCATATTATAAAAGAAATAAGAAAGAAAATTAAAAAAAAAAAAAAGAAAAAAAAGCCAGCTGGAATTAGTCAGTGTAATAGTGCTGACTTCACAAACCTATAAATAGTTATTTTTATACGACCAGGTGAGGCTGTCATAAAATATATGGCAATTCTTATTCACAGTGATAGGAATAATTTCTTCTCTGAAGGCTCTACTTCTGTATAGTCCTTGCTCAGTGAGCATCACAAAAGTGGCAGATGAGTGTGTTTCAGAGAACAGTATTAATCCATTAAGCGCTGTTTAAATGTATATTCCTCAATATTTCGTATATTTGTATAAATGACTCTGGATTAAATGAGAGAGGATTAAAAACTTCCAGTGTTGAATAATTACTGTATTATAGCGCTCTTGTATTTTTACTCTTTAAATTAGGATATTAATGCAATCAGAAAAAATAAATAGACTAAAAATAAATCCTATGGTAGTGTAAATTAAATATGTTTGGTTTTCATAGATAGCATTTTGTATATGTAGCCTATACTTTGGAATATGATAGCACATAAAATACCTAATCCTTATTCATGCCCTTTTAATTTATTCTCAGATATGCCATGTAAGGTACATGTTGATTCCCACTCCTTTCTTCATTATCATATATGAATAGGCAAACTTCCCAATGGTAACATTAATGACTGCTCCAATAAATGACCGTAGAATTTAGTAAAATACGCTAAACAACCATTTGGTGTAAACCACACAGAACACATAGATAAGGAAGTTCTTTTATATTATATTTTATTAAGAATTTAAAGTTGTCTCCCAGTACCTCATCTAGTAAATGGTTAAAAACCTGTTAATGTTTGTAGCGATTACATATTTTGACTTTCTTCTTAGAGGCAGTTCTTGAAATTATCTATCAGCAAAGCCAAAGAATATAGAAAACTATACATTATGAACCTGTGGTTTGATACTAGCAACTGCCGCTAACGTGCCATGGTGATACATCCCTGTGTATTAGGTATTTGGTATGAATGCAGCATCGTCGTAATTATTCTTTCTCTCTATCCATATGTCAGAAGCACGCATGGGTAACTGTGGAGTAATGCTGCTGTACTTACTAAGTCCTGAATATACAAGTCTTGTTCAGATCATCTGGGTGTTGAAAAGCTGCATTGTTGCTTCAGAAACCTATCCAAGTAGTTAATAGTAACAAAAATGGCATTCTGAGTATGTTCCTCTTCAATTAGCATTGTCCACATGAAATTTTTGATTGATCAAGAAGATAATGGAAGTTTTTAATGTTTAATTGCAAATAACTCAGTGGGTCACAGAGCTGACTGTTAAAAATAATCTCTGGCTAGCAACCCTGACAGTGCTGTGTAAATAAGTCACGGTCTATGCACCTGGAAAATGTTATGATATGAAGTACAGGCGGTGTGACCATGGCAAAGACCATTTCAGCGTACAGGTTACAACTCCACAAGGGTGAAAGCTTCTAGTAGTGCTTAAGAACTAATGGAGCATAAGCATTCAGTAACTGGAACTGTTCTAATTCCTTTTTCTAAATTTAACATTTTTATGTTAATCCATCATATTATGATCTTTGAGACATATATTCAGGCCTGCACCTTTCCCTGGCAAGTAAAAATAGGACCTTCTCTGCCATGTGAGATGGCAATGTATGTGAAATTTCGAGGAAATAGTAGTAAATACAATGACATTCCTGTCTCATCGGCTTTTATTTCAGGCACATACACATTTTTGCTGGTGAATGTAATGCATAAATTCAGGAGGGGTTGTGGCAATATGAAATAAAAAATGTTTTATTATGTATGGTTGTTTCACATTATGTGTTTCAGTGTCCTTCAGAGGAGAAGGTGTGTGTAGTTCACTGAAACTCACAGCATGTAATAGTGATAAGACATCTGGTTTTGTTGATTTTGCTATTTTTTTACTAAAGAATGCTTTAGAGAAGCTAAATGAGCAAGGGATGAAACTATATACTAAGCCCTCCTGTAATCCTAGTCTGGGGCTGTTCAGCTGAGATTCATCAGATAATTTGTCCATGACCCAGTCCTGACAGGGGGAGCTGGTGCCCATCACCTGTTTGGAGGATGATAAGGCTCAGATAGAATTTACCAATGCCAGAACTAGACCCAACCTTTAGCAGTTCTGGTAGAAGACTGATCCGGAGCTGCTCTGAACAATTAAGCTTCTTACTTGAACTCAGTTATTCAGGTTTCTTTTGAGAGCCAGGGCTTTATTTCAACGGGGTTTTCAGCCACTTTTAAAGCTCAGCCATGCAATGAGCTGAGAAGTCTTCTGCCACAGGGGAGGCCCCGAATTCTTGCAAGCTGAGCTATTTATCTCTAAGTCTTTCCTTTCTATGGTTTGTCCCAGGCCCATATCGGCAAGCCCTTGAACTCATTGGGAGCATTGCTGGTACGGGACTGGGACTGGCTGTGGTCAGTTAAAGCATGTGTCATCTGCCTACAGCTTGCTCCAGCCTCTGACTTTGTGGTCTTTTGAAGGTTAAAATATGTCTGGTTTTGTTTTTTTGGTTTCTTTTTTTTTTTTCCCCTGAAGATTTTAGGAATAGATTAGTTCCTAAATATCCATCACAGATTAGATGGAGTAACCTGGTCTTGAGTAGGTAATGGATTAGATATATCCTTAAGATAATTTGTAAAGGATTATAATCACATTCCCATGAATCTTAGAGAAGATTTTTTTATAGGGCTGCAGAGGTGATCTGTACAGTTTTATAAATCAGGCCATATAGATCTATATGGCAAAAAATTGAATATGATATGCCAAAATTAGGTTTTGGTCGGTCTCTGAGTTAGAGCTATAGAAAACTAGAACTTTTACAGAATATAGAAATGTCCTTTTTCACTTCAATAACTTAAGGGATAAGTTGTTATTAATAGCTACAGCACTAGTTATGCTGAAATTCTAGTTATTTCAGCTGAAAATACTAAAAGAACACTGAAAAAAAATGCTGGCACAAATACTCCGTGTATATTTGGCTTATGCCAATTTATCATAAAATGGAACATTTTTAGATCAATTACTGAGAAGCAAAATTGACACGGAATTAAAAGAGGCCCAGGTAAGAGCCCAGTGAAGGCACTAATTACATGCTGGTGCTTTGACTTCAAATTGAAGCATATTTTGCATTCTACTGCAGTATCGATTGCATTTCTATAAATTGTGTTGTATTATGCAGTGGGAATACTGCAGCAAGATTATCCATCCTAGCTGCCAAGAAAAAATAACAACAACATTAATAGCCTGCATGTACTCTTCTCCAATGGACACATTAATGATAGAGTACATTGGGATCTCATTAAATAGTCTTCTGTCACAGCGTTGACATAGATTATGGTCTGTACTGCTTGGGTTTGAGGATAGACAACCCAATGCTTTGGGAAATGCTGTAGGGATTCCCTAGAAGTCTGTACTCATGCTGAACACCTGAAGTGTGAAGGAGCGAGCAGGGTTTTGGGGACACTTTCTCCCATACAGTCACCAATATGATCAGTAGTATCTGGCCAGTATCTCATCCCTTACATGCAGGATATGCTGTACGTTGCTCTTCCTGGCTCTGAATCACAGCAGCTCCCAACTGAGGTCAGAGTGGCATGAAAAATCTGACTGTATCTTTTCCCATCTGAAATACTGATTATTCAGATTGCTTACACCGCCTCATATTGAAATCAATCATAGTAGCAAGCTGTGACATCCGTTAGAGCCCCTTGCTGTTTGGCGAGTCACCCTACACACGGTAGTTGCCTGCACCCCTCCCTACCCGGCTGCCTCCCTAGCACCGTTGGCAAGGCGAGCCTGGGCGTGCAGGAGAGTCTGCGTTACCTGTGGGCCTGGTGACTCCTTATGCAAGTCACCTCAAATTTGGTTTGATACATTAACTGCATGTAACCCAACACATGTTTAGCTTTATCAAGACTAAGAACATTTAGGAGAGATCACAGAGGTTCCTTGAGATACTTTGTGGGTGGGTTGGTTTTTTTGTTTGGTTGGTTTTTGTTTGTTTTTGTTAGTTTTGAGGTTTTTTTGTTCATTTGTTTGTTTGTTTGTTTTAAATTAAAGCTGAAAGTTTTAGTGACCTTAACAGATCTCATAGAAACCTTCCAAGTCTTTGGATTATTTGGATCTTTGTGAACCATTATTTGAGCCATAAGTTCTAGTCAATAAAATATATAAAGGAAAACTGTATCATTTAGCATTAAAAAAAATGGAAAACACAAATACAAAAGACTTGGCCGGAGAGCTGTTCTGTTTATAGTGCCTGTCATCAGAGTAGTATTTTTCTGTTTAGGCTTTTTGAATGAATTATTATCGTAAGACGAAGATAAATGCTGCTGTTATTGAATCATGTTTTTATTCTGGCACTTCTACTAATGGAACACTGGGAAATTTTAAGTAGTGTTTACCAGAGGGAAAAATACGAATTTCAGAATTATATGGAATATTCAGACCTTTCAGGAATGAGGCAAAATTATAAAACTGAAAGTTATGGAACTACGTTTACATCCTAGACTTAACCTCTTTTCTTCCTTCTTTTCTGTTTTTCTTTCATTCACATGAAGACTAACAAGGGAACAAATAAAATATAAAATTGTGTAGAATTAGAAATATTCCCACCTTTTTCACATGAGAGACTGTTCCTGTAAGTAGTGCACACCTGCATAAGGAATCCCTGTAAACTCATTTCGTTTATTCCGACAAGCTTTGCGTCAGTCATCCTTTAAGACACTGATGTACAAAGTGTCACATCCGGCTACTGAAACTTTGAATCCCCAGGAGTCTCACAATGCTCATGAGATACCACTGGGGCTGCTGAAACCAGGAAACACTGAAAATTATTCCCTCTGCAACCGCTCTGTGTTCCGCGTCAAGCTTTTTGCTTGTGGTTGTAAGAGAGAAGCAAATGTGGGCACTGAAATAAGATGACTGTAGGTGGTTTTGCTTTGGAACCGAACTACTAGTAAATAACTACATTTGTCTGGGCGAAGGCATACTTTGCTTTTTTGTTTTTCTTGTATCTCCATCTCCTTTCACCATCCAAACATCCAATTGTTTTGTATATTACTCTCTTTCCCATCTTTTTGCCTTAATAGAGCATGATGTGGCTCATTGAAATTAGCCAAGGTCATTTAGTCTGTTCTGCTGTCAAGACTAAGAAGTCATGGGCTTGGTGATTTAATAACTTTCTGTCACAAAGCCCTATTGCAGCGAAGCAAATTAAAGGTGGCTGGCAGGGGGATAGAGCAGCGGAAGACCTTTGAGTAATGTGATTTCACCCCATCTTTTATGGGCGGTTGCTAAAGAGATTTTTTAGGCCAGAATGCACAAATGAACACCATTGTTAAGGTATCTGCATTGTCTAATGTGACAAATTAAGTTCAGAATGTAAATGTTTGACTGTAGATGATGATAATACATGATAACAGATCATTATGTTTGTATACCATGGTTTGTATAGAGTGTTGTGCTCCTGTCCGCTAAGGAGTGATGTTTGTCTTGTCTGCTCCCCATCAGTATTTCAGTTTGAAGTTGCAGTATTCATTTTCTGAGACAAAACGTTGGATAACGTTCCTTACTGGCAAAATCAAGGCTTGGTCCGTTATGGCCTCTCCGAATACAAATGCTGGTTAGTTTTCCTGTTTATGCAAGTGTTGTGAATACATATCCTTTCTTCAAGGTCACAGAAACCATGTTTACTGTAGGAAATGAAATTTTGAATAGTGGCAGCGTGGAGTTATTTTTAATCTTCCTTATGAGAGAGAGGATTAAAGATTATAACGCCAGTATTTCAGTTTTTCTATGATCCTGTAGCCTAATAAAATGCACGAAGTGCAGTAGGCATACAGCTATGTCATACTGTAAACAAGATCGTGGTAGTTATGAGGCCCAGTTAGTTAGGATGATGGTTCACCGGCTCATGTTCGGGGCTTCACACACCTGATGAAAACAGCTACCGTCAGTGTCATAGGGGATGTGATGGAATGGTCTGGGAAAGATATGTCGTACTTTCCAAGGATTTGGGTTACATGGTATTTATTGTTGCCTGCTGTTGTTGTTGCCTACTGATAGTGTTTGGAGGCTGCCCTCTATTGAGAAAACAAGCATTTAAGCTCTTACTATGAGCATCCCTTTGCACTTTTATTCACTAATTTTTATTATCTTTCTCTTGATTAGTGTGAATACCTGATTATTTTGCCCTGCTACAGGTAATAAAACTCTTTAAGGAATTATCTTAGGTAAGAAATGTCAGATTTTTGTACAAATAAATTTCAAAGTACTTTTCTGAAGATAAATACACTGGGCAGAATCTCTGTAGCAGGAGTTCCAGATATATTCACATGGCAAAAGACCTGACACTCATAAACTCACCCCGCAAGCAGGAATTGTAGCTGCTGCCGGGCTCCCATTAATTCAGATCACAGGGTATATCTTAACTGTGTTTGTGATATATAGGTGTTGGAGACAGCTTTTCGGGGAGGAGAAACTAGGGCCTGTCACGAAATGCTTACGAAACATTCGTAATCTTGAAGCGTAGGGAGAAGGATAGCGCAAGGTTTGTCTTCAGCTGTTGTCACCAATATTCGGGGTGCGGGGGATAGTTTAGATTGACTGGTATCTTATTTAGGAGGAGTAATGTTTTTTACCATTTCCTTTTGAGCACTTTTTTTTTTTCCAGAGGGTACAGGAACTTTTCAATTTAGACCTATAGGGTAAGAAATAAATATTTCTCACGTTAACTAATAATAAAATTATATGTGAGGAGGAGAAATGCATCTGAGGCACTTGTCCATCAGTAAAATGTGTGATTATTAAATTTCTATGGCTTGTTTTTCTAGTGACATTATTTGCATTGTCAGTGTTCATACCAACAGTTTTAAAATAATCGGGCAACCTGTTGTTTGAAGTGAGGCAGAAAATAAAGTGATAGGCACATGTGCTGGAACAAGTGCTTTTTGTCCTCCGAAAGCTATTCATAAAGTCAACCTAAATTTACAGTATGATATCTATCAAATTGAAGACGGATGAGAAGAAAGGAAAGAGCAAATTTCGGGGCTAGCATCACGTAATTTGTCAGAAGCACAGTCATCAGTTTTCTGCCCCAGGAGTCCTCAGCCAAGCTATGTTATGAGGCTTGGTTTGAAGTTCCTTCACTCCCTGCCTGAGAGGTTTTGTTTGCCCTTATCTTCCTAAGGTGAGTAAACTACATGTACTTCTTGGGGTTTGCTTTTGCTCCTCGTGGCCCTCTTGTCTGTGAAATAAACAGTTAAACATTCATTAGAGCAATTATGTGAGGCTCCAGGATTGTGATTCTCATGGCCGAGAGTCAATTCTGTTCTCTCACGTGTTCCCATCTCCAAAATTATTTGTGCATTGTTAACTAAAGTGAGTAAATCCTGGGAGTTGGGGTAGGTGTAGTCCCACCTGGAATATATATATATCTGTAAGCAACATCCACCTGCCTGGCTATGTATATACATCATAGCCCATATTCTGCCTTTTCCC
Source organism: Rhynochetos jubatus (assembly GCA_027574665.1). Classification (NCBI taxonomy): domain Eukaryota; kingdom Metazoa; phylum Chordata; class Aves; order Eurypygiformes; family Rhynochetidae; genus Rhynochetos; species Rhynochetos jubatus. The sequence continues at coordinate 37,954,352 of CM050654.1, read as the reverse complement.
ACAGTACAATTTATTGCTGAAAAAAAAGAGAACTCATATTTTTTTCTTCTAGACAAGGAATTTAATTTCTTACAGCATTCTACTTCTCTCATTTTGCAGTTTTAAGCTCATGAAACTGTATAATCAAAAAGTCTGTCATTTTCGAATCATGTAATACAGTTTAAAAATTAAAAGTTACCATAGTTTCTTAGACTATGATAAACAAGTCAAGATGTCACCAGCAATCTTAAGTGAGATTGATAATATTCAGTGGTGTGAAGTTTGCTTTGACACTTTGAGAAATAACTCCTGGTCTTCCACCCAGAAGCAAAAACGTGCGGAGAGCATATCAAAACTGATTTCCAGAATTCATTATATCCTCTCTGGAAGATTTCAGTCATCTTTTCTCCACAAAAATCTGCTTCAAGAAAGCGTAACTTAGTCTTTAACTCACAGGGACAATGCCTGTAATTTGAGTTGTCTGTACAGATTAATAAACTGTGAGGTGAAATGGAAAGAGTTAAAAGTTGTGGGAGAAAGAAAAATAAAAGAATTGGTACCATGGAGAAGTACAGACAGTAAATGGCAACTAAGACGAATCACTGGAAACAGTCAAGAACAAAAACTGGGAAAACAGACCAGTCAATAAAAAGGTTAAGTATACCAGCCCTCCTTTATATGAGGGCTAGTAAAGCAGAGCTATTTTAAGTCACTGCTCTCTCTCTCTGGAAGGATGTGCGTCAAAGAGTAGGAATGTGTTCCCACTGCACTGACTCATGTAAGAAAACAAGAGTTTGCCAGGAAACTCTGTAATTTAAGAGTATTTTCTCTTTTGGAAACGGGTGTATTGAAAGCATCATTGCTCGGCATGCAGTAGAATCCGTCCGTATGGCTCATCATAGTGTCTGTGTGGTCGTTATACCCCCTGTCCTTTGTGTCTCTGTGAGTACTGGGCCTTTAGACCATCACAGATTTTATCACAGTTGCTCCACATACCACTTGTCTTACTGGTACTCAAGATCCTACACAACAGATGTTTAAATGGTTAAAAGTTATGATTTCTCATCACGTTCTTAGAGATTTTTAATTGAAGAAACTGCAGATTTCCATTCCCTGAAATTTGGAGAGCACCAAAAATCACCTGAAAATGTGAAGTTCAGAAAATTTGCAGATTATTTAAATGGTATTTATATATCAGTACTGTTCACTAGAGAAATGTAATTGAATTCTAATGCATGTGAATCACATAATCTATATTGTTGGCATAGAGCAGAATAGACAGATTAATAATTTCCACTGATAGTGTTTTTTGAAACCCGGTACATTATGCCAAGGAAATACAGACCTAATTTACTGTTCTCTGTGTAGATAACATACTGTCATGTTAAGTTCATTAACAACTTCTTCATGCATGAAGACACTTGTTAAAATAAGCAATGTGCAAGAATTAAAAAAACCCCATAAAAACTTAGGATAAGACCTGAATCCTTCTGGAATTAATAGCAACATTCCCATTATTTTAGGCTTTTGGACTGGGCCTATCATAACCAAAAAATGTGCTTATTTTTGTTTAATCATGTGCTGTTTTAACATTTACCTTTTTTTTCCAAAGAAACTAGGAAAATGCTTCATCTGGAGAAGGATGAGGCATATTTAAAGTTCAGGATGTGACCATGATCCACGCTGTGCAAAAAACATAATGTTTTCTGCCATGCCGCTGTTGAATAAGACTGCTATAGTTGTACTGGCTGCTCTCTGAGTGTCTCTGTTTAACTGTGGGACATCGTGTGGTAGAACATATTTTATGAAATCAAAGTTTCTGAGAGTATATTTAGCATCTTTCTAAAATAATCTTTGTCTGCCCAGTCACTCTTAAATTGCATTTACATGTAACAAAGTATTAAAACTGCTCTTCGGAAGATATCTTATACGTGGGATGGATTAATGGAACAATGGACCATTGTCAGCGTTCCCATTTTCTTGAAGGAAGTGATAACCATTCTGATTAAAAAAAGGAGGAGGAATTAGCAGCAGACCAGATTATGATTCCAAAAAAAGGTTTATCCGATGCATAGTGGCACATTTCTGACCCCTTCACGATGCAGCTTGGTTGCCTCACTCATATGAGGTTCCATAAGAGCTGATGTCACATTCCCAGGGCCACATCAGCCAGAGAGAAACTGTGTGCTTTAAAATAAGAGACTCATTTATAGTAATTTAAGCCCCAAACACATCTCTTCGCCCTGCTGTAGAAGGTCAGAATCCTTGCTTATTAAGAACTCTATATGGTCTTTTAAACAAATGCACTTTTTAATCACCAGTAGGCAATTCAGCACAATTTGTTGCTGTCTAAGGTACTTTTTATTTTCTAATGGCCTTGCATATTTGAATAGCCTCTTTCAAAATTATGCATCAGACGTAGAACCTGCCACTTGTTTAATGGACGTTTTTCCTCTTTTATTCATGTGCGTCTCTTAGAGTTTTAGCAGAAGTGAATCCAGCTACCTATGGGAAAGGCAGCTCTTAGTGCTGGGTCTGTACATTTACAGCACAGCTATAGAGGTGATGAGGTGCCAGCCAGAGCTTGCTGACCCCAGAGGGACTTCTTGGAGTAGGGCCACTGGAGCTGTGGCCTATGCACTTTTCTCAGAGGGGATGTCATAGAATGGTTTGGGTTGGAAGGGACCTTAAAGATCATCCAGTCCAACCCCCTGCCATGGGCAGGGACACCCTCCACTAGACCAGGTTGCTCCAAGCCTCATCCAGCCTGGCCTTGGACACTTCCAGGGATGGGGCATCCACAGCTTCTTTGGGCAACCTGTTCCAGAGCCTCCCCACCCTCTGAGATATATAAGAGCGTACAGAAGCTATTAGTTGCCCTGCCACCTTTTTCTTGGCGTCTGGAACATGCTCTGCCTATTCAGAAACAATTCCTTGCAGGGTTGGTTTCCCCCCCACCCCCCCGCTTTTAGGGTAAAAATCTGCTATGTGATGGAATAATCTGAATGTGTTCATGAATTTCACATGTGATAATAAGGTACTGTCATGGCATGCGGCCTAAAATAATAGCTTGTGGCTGGTCTGGTTGTGTCATCATTTTCCTTATAATTTGTTTAGTTGCATTCTTTGTTATTGACTCATAATTTATTTATTAAAAACAAACATCTTCATTTAATGAGCATGCAGACCTTGATTTCCTTGCTAAACTAAATTCTTGAACAAAAATAAAACCAATGTGAAGTCATATTTTATGTTCTATTTTAAAATATTTATGGTAGAACAGTTCCATCTGGGATCATGGCATTATTGTAGAAAGTGACATAGATTTACAGATTAAAAGGAGAATAGTTCTCAATTCTGAAACAGCAAAACATTTAGTTGTCTTTTAGCAAATTTGAGCTTTTTTACTTCATTGAAAGACAATGAAGTGATAGAAGAACGGCAGGAAAGATTTATTTTCAGGTATAAGAGTTGATTTCTACAGGAGAACCATGAATGTCATGTTAAATTCTCAAACTAGTAGCACACAGCTGGCATCAGGAGGATAAAACAGGATGGGAATAAGTTCTGTACTGCAAATTCTTACACACTCTGTGCAGTTACATAAAACCAAAACTGCTGTGACATCCTGAATGCTCGCATTTAAGGTACATTTGTAATTAAAATCACTGTTGAGAAGTGCAACTGTTCTGCTTTCTGCCATGAACTGATTCTAATATTTTATCTTAGGAAATAATGAGAAAATTACTCGCAGGTTTGAGTGGACACAGTGTGGGGCCCATACTTCTGCTTTCTGGTAAACCTGAATGTCCTGTGATGCATAAAAATATAAAATGCTACACTAGCCCGTCAGGAGAACCTGGGCTTACTTCTTGCCCTTAACACAGGAGCTGGATGTTTTGATTTTTAGAGAAGAGAACACAAACCCAAACCAAATCTCATGTTGGTCATAATGTTTGGCATTAGAGGGTAGCGAAAACACAGTGATCTTCAAACCGTAATTTCCCCCTCTTGAGCCTAATGGAAAAATGCTTTAAATAGCAACATACCTTTTAGTGACATGATGTGGATTACTGTTCAGATGAGGTACAATGGGGATCATGGATGCTTTCTCTTCTGCTGAAAAAGTTCCTGGTTTCTACATGTGTGTCCTGTTTGGGTTTAGAAAGGAGAACTAGATGAAAGACAAAAAAAATGTCCTTACGGGATTCTCACAGAAAATCACGTAAGGGCATTCTACTATTTGAAAACTTGGTGTTTTCTCCACCAGTATATGCCATGTTCCTTGACATTGTCTTGAAACTGTTGTAAAGACATGAATCTTTCCAGTTGTAAAACGATTAAATCTGTGGGATGTAAAAACCAACAAACATCTATTAAATGCAGAAATTAAAAAGTCCATACATTTAATAAAAAAATTGATCTGCTAGTCCAGGAAATTTTTCTCTTATGATGCCAAAAGGGTCTGTAGCTGGGAGAAGTCCTTCCAGAATTCCTCATCCAAAGTCAGAAAGAACCCTTTCTGCATACGTAAGGATATTCATAACTCATATGATCCATACCTAAGAACATACGTAAATCATATGCAGGCTCCCAGCGTGCAGCAGGAGGGAAGAGCTGGGTCTAATGCAAATTCACATAGGGCTGCCCAGCTCTATCGACGTCTGTGTCCACCCCAGCGTAAGCATAAAAGGAACCACAGTGCTTTCAAGGTATTTAGTCCTCCAGTACTTACATAAAGCAAGTCAGTCTGTGGTTCTTAATAAAGTGGCTATCAGCAGTCACCAAAGGATTCTGCAAAGCTCTCGTCAATATATGGACTGTAAATGAAAATAGAAATTGCTGTTGGCTCGCGTTAGCACTAGTTACAATCATCTTCCAAGTGAAGAGTAATGTGAATGAAATGCAGTTCTTGTTAACGGATACATCTGCATGCCTTTGCTTCTGGCTTCAGCTGTGAAAGTGCTTCTCACATCTTTCTTTTTCCCCTAATGAAAGCACAGCTGTGCATTTAGGGACTTGACAAAGAGTGTGATCAGGAGTTCTAGACTTCCAAAATAATTTATCTGCCTTGCAAAAGTGTTATTAGCAACTAATTCTTGATGAGATTTATTATTGTCTCATGTTGTGGGCATTTTTGGTGGTACAAGCATGGAAATGCTGTAGCAGTTTAGTAAACCGTCACGTGTTCCAGGATTTATAGGGTGTTTCCATTTGATTTTGAGGTCTGGTTGGACAAGTCATAGGCTCCGTAAAATCTGAAAACATTTACTTCAAATAGAGATTTCTGGGGTTTTCTTTGTTGTTTTTTTTTGTTTGTTTGTTTGTTTGTTTTTTTTGGGTTTTTGGTTTTTTTTTTGTAATTTCTTCTTCATTGCCACAAGTTGTGCTGCTTTTGGGTTGCCATTACTGCCTCCTGTGGGACACATTTTTGGGGCTAGCTGGATGATCACTGCAAGTGAGAAGCCTAAACAATGAAACAAGAGCAGCTTTTAACTATGCTTGTTCTCTCCCAGCTAGTACACCTACCAGCTGGAGTTTTCTCATTGTCATACTCTAGTCCTGAACATGGGAAAGATGAGTAAGCAGCCACAGACCTAATAACTTTCCCCTTACCAGCTCTCGTCCTTGGTAGTGGTGTTTATCTAATGGAGAGATGGGCTCTAGTCATCCATCCCATACTGATCCCATACTGAATTATACATTCCCATAACTGTGCAGAGAAGTTACTGTGCTGCAATCTTCTTTAGCTGTAATACGTGTTCCGTCCTGAATTTCTCTTGAAAACCTTGCCTTCCTGTGTGAAAGGATTATTAGTGTAGATGAGAAGTCAGTTTGGACTATGTAAAATATGTCAGAGATTTCACTCCAACTGGTTGATATCCTTCTTATGTTGGGGGCCCCAAAGCTGGATGCAGAAGTCCCAGTGGGGTCTTACAAGAGCAGAGTAGAGAGGGAGAATCCCCTCCCTCGCCCTGCTGGCCACACTTCTGATACAGCCCAGGACACGGTTGGCTTTCTGGGCTGCCAGCGCACACCGCCGGCTCATATTCAGCTTCTCGTCCCCCAGTACCCCCAAGTCCTTCTCCTCAGGGCTGCTCTCTATCCATTCTCCACCCAGCCTGTCCTTGTGTTTGGGATTGCCCTGACCCAGGTGCAGGACCTTGCCCTTGGCCTTGTTGAACTCCATGAGGTTGGCATGGTCCCACCTCTCCAGCCTGTCCAGGTCCCTCTGGATGGCATCCCTTCCCTCCAGTGTGTTGACCACACCTCACAGCTTATTGTCAGCAGCAAACTGGCTGAGGGTGCCCTCGATCCCACTGTCCATGTCGCTGACAAAGATTACCTTAGAATAATTATAACTAGTCACTGCAGTGACAATTATCACATACATAGGAATGTGTATAAGGGAAACCCAGGTTACTACATGGAGTCAGGATCAGTGTGCCTGTAGGGTACTAGAGTATAAAACACAAGCGACGTGATTGCTGGATTCATAACACTTCACAGGCCCTCCTCATGAAAAAAGTACACTAACAAGAGTAGAGAAAATACTGCCTGCTGTGCCTCAATGAAAAAATAAAATGGTGCTATGAAATTTGATTGATTTGCAAACAAAAAGAAAGTTCAGGGGGGAAAACATAAGCACAGATTCAAAAAATTCAAACAGTGCTTAGCATTTAAGTAAGAAGAATCACAAGGTAGAGTTTTTCAAGAAATAGTTTAAATGTTTGCTTTTTCTCCTTCCTTTAACGGTTCGTGTAACGAGAATCAATGGCTATTTGCTTTTTAAGGTCCCGTAATCTCTTCATGGAATGAAAACTTTAGAAGATGTTTCCCTGGCACAGTCAAATGCTGTGTGGATTTATATTGATGAAGATCTGTACCCTATTTGCAGCGGTGATATGTGCTCCTTTTAATCCATCCATCTTTCAGCAGTGACAAAAGGTGGCTGTTCTCTTTTTAGTCATAAAGTTAACTTCAAAAGGAGACGTCAGTAAGTAAAAGAGAGTGATTTTCATCTTTTAATACTGCCACAAACCCATTTTTTATTGATAGGTGCCAGAAAAGGTTGCAGTCATTTTGCATGGCTTTAAAGCAGTGATAGGTTTACCTTGAACGTATTAATCTGTGCTGGAGACTTAAAGAAGGCAGCAATTACCACATGGCCGTTGTTACTCACAGAGGGAAAATGATGAAGTTCATAAGTACAAGAGCTAGGTATTTTAATCATGGACAGGAATACTTAAATCTATTAATCATTTTGTTGTTGTTTGACTAATGTGCTATTGTTGGGCTTGATTTGCCAATGCATTCATTTGTTGCTTGTTACTTTGTCACTGAATCATAATTTCATTATTCTCTGACCTTGTTTGTCCTTTGCTCACGCAATTGCAGCGTAAGAGTGGTTGAAACCATTTGGATACAGTAAAAAACAGTCGAACAGTCAAAAATTTTGTTTTACAATGAAACTGCATGGAGCATAGATCGTAGCTAGGTGCAGCTGATTTTGTGCTGTGATTGCAGCCATGACTACTGGCAAAGGAGCAAACACTGAGACCGTCCAACCTGGAGAGCTACCGGGGTAGGCCAGAGCTAGTCATCGCCAAAATGTCTGATGGTCTGTCATAAATTTTCATAAACCACAGTTTGGGGACTTGTGAAATTGTGTTTTGAATTGTTTTTAAACTAATCAGCCAGGTGTGTTGCATATATGTATATTCTTACATTTCTATTGCTGCTTCATTTGTTATTTACAGGAAAATGAATTGGCTTTTGTTTAACTGAAAAATATCTGCAGCACTTTTCCCCTTCTAATTTGGTGTTATAGATTGAAAGTACAAGACTACTTTAATTCTAGAGTATTCCACGCACTAAAAAAACTAGTACAGTAGATTAGTTCTTCATAGTGGGAGGGGAACATTTTTATTCCCTATTTTCCTGTAGGTGGGGAAAAGTTGATGTAGCCTTTTGAAAACAAGAATTTGGTGTGCTCCAAAATGTTTGAATTCTGTTCTTCCCAGGAGTTCGAGGTTACTCTGGTGCATTGATATAATTTTCATCCTCTATTCTTATTTTACACGAGTGTGGAGTCAGAAGTACTGGAAAGCCTGCCTCAGAGGACTTCATCTTAGGTTGCAAATTAAATTTCCTAAGCATTTGTATATTAGCATGTGAACCCAGACCATGCTAATCAATCTTTCTACCCGTAACTAATACTATGATAATGATAATAATATAATGGATCTAACATTTGTGTGATAAACTTTTCTTTGGGATAATGGGACTGTGAAGAAAAAAGTAATAACAAATCTTTCACTTCTAAGGGGTTTTGTATGATTTAAATTGGAATCACATGAGAGATTAGGAGACGAGAGAGACTCTCCTTCCCTCTTCTGATAGCCTCCAAGATAACACATTTTTATGATTACAGAATTCACCTGTTCACCAAGGTTAATAGCTCTTCGAAACTGTGGCTTTGCTTTGGTTTGTATCCTCTACTGCAGCAGGCATGTTAATAAATGGTTCTGTCTAATATCTCTGTGTCAGCTTAAAGGCTTAAACAGAGTCCATCCCCAGCCGAAACAGGGAGTTAGTGCCTTTCTTACATGGTGTTAGTGTTCTCACAAGCGATCAGGGCACGGAGTCCAAGCCTTACAACCTCCCGCAGCTGCTCACCTTAGGTTTGGATTCCTCTCTAAGCCTGTCATAGAGGATGATTATTATTGTTGCTAGTTAACTGCCTTCTCCATCTGTGCATCAATTGAGGGGATATCCTCCCAAACGAAAACAAATCTGGCGGCTGCCTGGAGATTTCAAGCAGCTGTGTCCTATATAGGTACGGGTTTAGGCGTGTTACTGCGGAGAGCTGCAAAACGGCCCACTGCTGAGGCTAGTGCCTTGCTCAGGGTGAATGGGGAATGTGATCTGCTAAAGGGAAAATTAACAGCACAAGGAAAGAATAATGTTTGCTTTTAGCAGCTCTTGTTTTATCTTCTTTTCAGAGCTTGTTTGGGCTTTATCTCCTTCATGTTACAGCAGAAGTTATGAATGTTGATGAGCCAATGCAGGTCCTTAAGTACTTAGCACAGGAACCATTTACCTATTCACACAGTGGAAGCTTGAGTCAGGTTCAGTCCATTTTACACAATTTATTTCCTAAAAGCTGCCTACAGAGTGTTTTGTCTATCACAGAGGGCAGTTTGCATTGGACAGGATCATGTGTGTTCCAATTGTAGCCTAAGTGTAACTTACATCAATGTCCTTGGCTGCAGAAGGGGCAACAAAACGCACCTATTCCTAACTGGCAATGGGCTAACGGTGAAAACGCAGTACATCAGGTAGCTGAGTAAGAATGGAGAAGAATGGCCATGCCAAAGGCCTCAGGAACACCCATGGTCCTGGAACTGCTCCCCTGGCCTTGCAAGTATTCTGGGTGTGTCAAAATACTCTACAGCTACCTGAATGGAGGCTGTAGGGAGGCAGGTGCTGGTCTGTTCTCCCGGGTAACTGGTGATAGGACAAGAGGAAATGGCTTGAAGTTGCATCAGGGGAGGTTTAGATTAGTTATTAGGAAAAAATTCTTCACTGAGAGAGTGGTCAGGCATTGGAACCAGCCGCACAGAGAGGTGGTGGAGTCACCATCCCTGGAGGTGTTCGAGGAACGTGTAGACATGGCACTTGAGGACATGGTCTAGTGGGTAGGGTAGTGTTGGATTGATGGTTGGACTGGATGATCTCAGAGGTCTTTTCCAACCTTAGTGATTCTGTGAGATTCTGTGAAAACAGAATTAGACCTTCAGTCAGGAAAGCACTCAGTTCTTGTGGTATTTTATTCCTAAGTCCAGGTGTGCTGCGTTCATTATGCCAACTATATTTGCTCCGTCAAGTCTGTATAGATTTTATTTTCATTAGATGCTGTGTTTTCTTTTATCCCAAGGTATCACTATTAGAAGGACTGGGGCTGCTGTAACAAACTCGCTGCCCTCCATCCCAGACATGGATGCATTTTGGTTTGAGGATGACTCTTAGATCGCTTGCACTTAGTTATGATCCTTCTGCATGGGCAGTTCAGCACTGACCTGAATATTTTTCGTATGTGTTACTACAAGCGCTTGGCACTTTGAAGCAAAACAGAGGAACGAAAGCATAACATCCCACACCAGAGAGCTGTGATATGAAGTGGTTATAACAAACAGTTATGAAATCCTAATGTCCTGCTGGTACTTGTGGTTTTTGGGAGGCTGATACATTGCCCCTGTGCCCAGCCATAGATAGGACTTGTATGGCATGGAAGCTGCTGTTTTCCTGGCAGCCCATGGCACGCGTGAGTGGGGGAAGGCTCAGTACGCACGTCCCTGAGGTTGCTGCACCTTTCCTTCAGTGGCTCCTCAACATCAGTGTCTGTTTGGCCATCATGCTTTTTCCCAAAACACATTTAAATCATCTGCCTGGAAATCAAATAGGAAAGAAATTACTTTCATTATGTTGGGTTTATTTGTTTTCTGACTTAGTCTAATGCATAGGATTATTCTCGCCAAAATAAATCACACGTTAGAAGCTGTACAACAAAGGTACATACTGTTCAGTACGTATCGGTGAAAGTACCTACATATGGGAGCAGTCCAACTGTGCATGTTAAGAAGACAATAAATGAAAATAGGCTGGTTTTACACAAATTTTAAACAAAATGATTATTCATTACTGCACTGTCTGTGTTTTTGTCTCTTCTGCGTTCTCTACCTCCTCCTTGGTATTGAGTGGAAGAATAATAATATTCTACGAAAGAGGGGTTTGTAATTTGTGATTGTAATTCATATGCTTCTCTAAGAACCCTGCATCCTGCTAGAGTTACGCTGCCCTGGCCTAGAGGTGGAAGCAGACTTTCTTGATCTTGTACCCCATTGAGCTGAGTAATAAAGGTAGTGGAGAGCAGCCAAGGTATCAGAAGCCGCCACCATCCACTCTGCTGTCAGATTTCCTCATTTTTTTATTCTTTTTTTAATGCAATACTCAGAAATAATCAAGTGTATTGTTGTAAATAGCAGCATGTTATTGCCATGGATAAGTTGTACCAAAAAAAATCTATATTTCATGGAGTCTAAATCGTGCTGAATATCCAGAGGTATTCACTAGCTACTTCTACTGTTCCTGCTGGTTTTTTATGTACTTCAGAGAAGTCATTTATGATGCTTGAGTCACCAAAATTTAAGGTGACATGACAACCCGTAAAAGCATTTCAGTCTCCCAGAGACACTTACGTGCCATAAGAGAAGCAGTTAAACAACTGCAAATCTTGATGCTGATTTTGTCAATCTTCCTTACTGTCTGCTTTCAAAAACGGGATTAGCAATTCAGTATTTCCCACTGACGAGCCCCTCTCTGTTCCCGAATGGCCAGCAGAATTGTGCAGTTCGCTCTGGCGCACTGAAACTCGGAGTCAGCTGCCGTCTGCCCTGCGCAGTAGCCTTCACCTTGTGGGTGACCCACGTAGTCCATGGCAAGAACAAATGGGGAATGTGCTGCTCTAATATTCCATACTGCACAAAATTAGAATCTCTTTTAATGATGTTCCATTTTTCTTGTGTCCACCCCAACACTTACTCATATCACATGTACTTTCTTTAAGGACGAGCTGCAGGGTCTTTTCTGTTGCAAATTCTAACAAGTTTTTTTCTATTAAGCTGGAACTCTAGAAGGAAAATGAAAACTGTTTCGCTACTGATTTCCCTCCTGCATGGGAAGAATTGCAATCTGCTACTCGTGCTAAGGGAAACTCGTGGGTGCGAGGGCACAGCATAAAGCATGCTATCAAGAGCACTCATTGGAGAATGCATGTCTTCTTGTAAAGAGAAGTTTCATTACTAGGGCATATATGCTGGGTTCGTTTTCCAAAAATAAGAGGTTTTTCCAGTCCATGATCTTTACTCTCAAACTGGAAGTGATGCCAGCCGTTACTTTCGCACCTTCCAGGCAATGCCTCCTGGGTGCTAACTGTCCTGCAATTCTGATTTTAAGTTTCTTGGCCATCCTGCCAAACCGTGGTGAATAATACATTTCTTCACAGTGAAAAATACGTTCTAATACATTGTGGTTTAAGTTTTCCAGTTGGTTACAGAGCAGCTTTGTCTGTGTAAATCAGAACCAAATGACAGTCTCTGTCCTAGGCTTGTGTTTGACCTGTGCATTCAGAATTGACTTGCTTTAAGCAGGTAGGGCATGTGTGTGTGTGTAAATACATACAATGACCTATAGATGAAACTGGTAGCCGTCATTTCCACAGCACTGCCCAGCACCCCTTAGGCATGTACACTGCCCTGAAATAGATGACTTTCCTGCTAGCTTTAACACATAACTTTTATTGACACTTAAATCCAAGTCCACATAACAGACTCCTGATATTTCCCTCAGTCTCTTCAGCCATTGAACTCCAAAGTGGATTTGACTAAACAGAGCCCATTTATGTATACTCTCATTTAGTTTTGACTTCATTGTAGATAAACAGTCTACCCTGTCCTCTAACACCGTCTCCATTGCACTTCAAGACAGTTGAGCGATACCTCAGTGCTATAGTGACTGTGACTGTATATGGTCCCAGTCACTCCTTTTCCCATTAGTCGCTATCCTGTTACTACACCTCCTTTAATATCTAAATTTCCTTTTTATTTTCTAATCCTTTACTGCAGTGTGTTCAAACTAACACTGAAATTGTGTGAGTTGTCATGTTTTCTAGGGAATGTCCCAACTGAAATACCTGAAAACCTGCTTTGTTTACTTCCTTCTCTTTTAAGTGGATCATCCTCTCCTCTGACCACATTTCAAGTTGTCCTTTCTCTTTCCTGATGAGCTCCTAATGTTTCAGAGCTCAGAAGCTTCCAGACTGTGATCCACTGAAGGTTAATTTCTATACATCTCTCTCCATTTAATCATCTTTGGAGTCTCCCTTCTTCTTAAATCATTCCCAGTGGTCTCTCACTAATTACCACTGATAAGAGCAGAATTATTCCTATAGACTGCCCTTGCGCTTCAAGGCAACTTCTGAGTCTTTTGCCTTTGTCTGCTCTACTCCAGTCTCTAAAATTGCCAAAGATTGTAGACTTTTAGTCGTACAGGAGACTCACTGAGTGATGATGTAAAGGTGGCAATGAGAATCTTACTGTATTCTCTGTCTTTCCCCTAGGTCCCATGCAAGGGTCTGTTTGCAAGTGGTTTTCATGAGCTGAGTTAGGGAGATGTAAGCAGATAAACATCAAATGAGTTCCTGGCAACAGTGTGTTTCTTCTTGCCATACACATGACAAGAGGACACATCATGTCAGTTTGTTGTGATAAACATTAACAGAAGCACACCAACGCGTAGATGTGCACAGATACATTTCTCCTCCGGTCCTAAGCCTCGTGGCTCACACAATTGATGGGATAACTGCTGGCTTACGTGAGAACCCACGTTCTATAGTTTCTCTTACCCTAGAGCTGCTGAAATCGCTTCATCTGTTGCTGTTGGGTAGATGTAATGGACCTGAAAAATGGCTGTGGCTGTCTGTTGGGGAGGTGTTCTGTCATACCAAAATATTGAGGCTAAAAAAGCTGCTGACTTATGGCTAACCTGTGCTTTCTTGAGCTGCGGAGGGGTTGGCAGATATGGTGCTTACTTTCACACTTGGATTAAGTTACATTTTCAAATTTGGCACAAGATGTTAAAGGTAGAGGTTATTTTTGATAGTGTTCTTAGTTGTTTGTGTGTGTATGAAGCCATGTGCAATGACGCCTTCGTTAATAACATCACGTGGGAGTCTTTCTCTACTGTTATTCCAGATCAAATTCATTATGTGACATTTTTCTTGCAGATTTGCCTTTTCCCTTACATTCCAATATCATTAGAGGGTAGATTTAGATGGGAGATCAGGAAGAAATTCTTCCTGGAGAGGGTGGTGAGGCACTGGGACAGGTTGCCCAGAGAAGCTGTGGGTGCCCCATCCCTGGAAGTGTTCAAGGCCAGGCTGGATGAGGCTTGGAGCAACCTGGGCTAGTGCAGGGTGTCCCTGCCCATGGCAGGGGGATTGGAACTAGATGGTCTTTAAAGTCCCTTCCAAACTTAACCAGTCTAGGATTTTTTTTCTTATATCTTTTCCTTCTCATATGTTTAGAATTTTGTTTTGATAAGCTTCACTTCATGTTCCAGAATTTTTCTTTTCCATGATATTCAATTTTTGACACTGGAAGCTGATAAGAGCCATCAATAGCAATAAAGTCATGTAAGGGAGGCAGCAAGTATATATTTAATGCAGATGTTAATGTTAAAAATCAGATAGTTTATACACTTTGGTTGTGGAACAAAGGCTGAGATAACTACAAAACTCTCCATATCAATTCTGTTTTCATTACCATCAGTCTGTAATAAATAAACACCACACATGACAGTAAGGAAACTGAGGAAACAAGAAGAAAAACAAAAAAATCATGCACAGAAATTTTCTGTTTCAGCTTCTCAGTTTTCGGATGGAGGAGGAGTGTCTTATTTTCCCCCAAATACCATTTACAGGTATATAAGCTAAATTTAGTTCTTTTCCACAGCTTCAACACGTTACACTTTTGACAAGTATTCCCCAGTCAAAAGTCTGTGCATTTTATTATTTTATTATAAATTGTCATTTAACTGATTAAAGATCCAAAGGAAAATAACACAGACATATCCTTTGGATCAATAGATTAAAATAGCGTTCTGTCTTTCATCTTTCCTTCCCTTGGCTTTTATAATTTAGCCACGCACTGATTGAAAGGATTTACACACAGGAAGGTTTCATAGGATAAAAATTAAATCTGTAACGGTCTCAGTGATTCTTAAATTTCATCAGAATTTAAATTCAAATTCTTGGCAACTTTGTCTCTGTTGATTGATTGATTCTTCCCAACTTTGTCTCAAATTTGATTGATTTCAGTGAGACTACTTCAATTATAGTTGTCATAACTGGCTTCTGAACCTAAACAACCTGCCTTAGGTGAGTCTTCCATTAAAATGCACCCAAATTTAAAAACTGGTGTCCTTGGTCATGCAGAGAGAGAGAGATGGACAGCCTTACCACGTGTTCCACGGTGTGAAAGACAGAAGCTCTAGGTACTTGGAAAATAAATGTATAAGTGTTTCAGGCTGACAGCAGAGCCTCTGAGCACCTGGAGGTTTAGTTGAAAGGGCTGGATTTGCATGTTGTTCTTCTCAACTGTTTCTGGAGGTTTGTTACATGGTCAAATGTACTGTAATACTCAGTATCACAGAATCACTAAGGTTGGAAAACACCTGTAAAACGTCCAGTCCAACCATCAACCCAACACTACCATACCCACTAGACCATGATCAATAGTTTGTATTTATCATTTTTCTTTCTATTCTAAATAGAATTCCAGACATAGGTAAACTAAATGTAGCAAGTTTCCAATAAAGGAAATACACTTGATTTCCTAAACCACATCTGAATTTAGTATAGGAGACAGAAAGTTCCAGAATACAGAAGGCATTAAGATAATGTTATTTCTTTACTAAGTGTAGAGTTTAGATACATCAGTAGTGCAAAAGGTCATGTTAATATTCTTAAGGTACTTTTTGAAATTTCAGAAAGATTTCTGCTTTACTTTTGAGTGGTTTCAAGACTCTCAGTTCTTTTTCCCCAGAAAGCACAGGAAAATAGTGATACTCTAAAATACCCAAATGCCTGAATTAATAATTCTCACCAGTATTCTCATTGGCTAGAATGAGATTATAGTCAGCCCATAGTTTCCAAAGTCAGCCCAAAGACAGCTAAAAAGGTGTTAGACAATATTATTTCCATGTTATAGATAAGGAGGAAAACCAAAAGACTTTAAAGGACTTGTTAGGGAGTCTGTTGCCTCACTGGGAAATAAAATGAAATTTCCAGGTACCTCAAACATGTTGTTATAAGTCCTCTCTGAATTATTATGGCACTGTAAAAGTAGTGTATTTACTGACTTTCTTTTCAATTGGTGCCAATGAAATTAATCACTGGGTTAATTCTAAATACAGTTTTGCTGACTCGCCCAAACTATGTTGTCATACATTATTATAACAACTTATACATGCTGACGGTTTTATACTCCCAAGGATGAGATTTTAAAAATACAGTGTTATTTACACTAACATGGTAAGTGACAAGAAAGTTCTCTCAATATAAAAGTATGGTCTAAAATTCCTCAGAGCTTTCCCTGTCTGAGTGACCAGCTAGTGAGATTTTATGTATCGTTTCAGGTCCAGTTAGAAAACTTGTCTTCATAAATCTCTTCAAGATCTAGCCAGGTGATAAAATTCATGTAAAACATGACTATGCTGTTTATCATTTTATGTGCAGGTTTGTGTACATTCCCACTCCTTCTGCTACTATTAGATCTAAGTAGACAAGTATGATATATATCTGCTGTGAAAGAGTGCTGATCAATATATTTCCCAGTGCTTGAAAATAAAGATTTCAGGTTAACAAACTGATGGAACTCCACCACTCTTTGGGAAGAAGAAATTGGCATTGTTGGATAGATAGGGAATTTCCTGTGAGAATGGAGTAATACTGAGAGATTAGCAGTATTTTCTTTTCCTAGATCATGAAGTATCAGTTAGTATAAAGCCTTGCCAAGATGTTTCTGTCAATGTTCTCTTCTTACTACAAAAGATTGCATGAACACCCCAGAAAAATTGCATGTGGACTTGTAAGTATGGAAAAAAATAGAAGGAAATACTTTGTAGGGAATGGGTAGACTCTCCCCACCTTCCCTTTCCAAGGTAAATAATTTTCCTGATCTTGACAAGTGGTACTGAATATCAAAATGTTACGGCTTTGTTTGAAACGGAAAAAAAACCAAAAGAAACAAACAAACAAAAAAAACCCCACACAAAAACAAAACACAAAAACCCACCCCCAAAAATGGTGCTACATGACCAGAGCTTTATGCTCCGTGTGTAATGAGTGTATTTTACACTATATGTGTCGGTCTTCCAAACAAAGAAGCCAGAAGCAGCCCACATGGGCAATTGCCTCTCGCTGGAGAACTTAAACCAAAGATCTCGGGAGATCACGCCTTCTCTGTTATTGATTCTCGTTAGAGAAGTCAAGATGGACAGGAAACTTCCTAATTAATTGTCAGCGACCTTCCTCAAAGAGTCTCTATCCAAAATTCAACACCATAGCATTTTCTTTTAAGACTAAACCCTTGCTCATATAAAAAAATAAACATCAGTTCGATCTTTAAACGTTTAACAGTGCCATCTGGTGACCTTTGCCATAACAACAGCACTGTGTTTCAGAGCATCTGAGGATCGGAAAGCACTGCACAAACAAGTGCACGTTACCAATCGAACACCTTACTTAGGGAAAACCTGCGACGTTTGTTATTTCTCTTTGCCTTCCCTTACAGCTTCCAAAACCGAGATAAGCTGATTCATAAATTCATATATTCTTCTAAACAGTAACACAATGTAAATGATATATATGTAGTGTTTTATAGTTACAAAGCTACCTGTAGAAAGGCACATGCATTTGTTTCAGGGTAACCAGAAATCAACACAATTAATAGTCCCTTACTGAAAGATTCTTATGAACTATGGTAGGATTGCAGGCAGTGTCTAAAGACAAATCGCTGATAAGGATCCCAGATCCAGTGGTGAACCTTAGCTGTGACCGTTTCCCTTCTTTTCTCATCCAAATTGATACTATTTATATTATGCTTTTTTGTAAATCTCTTGAGCTTTCAATGCCGTTTTCCCCCATGGCAGGATAGACATAATGCATATTCTGAATGCTTGCCTGTTTTGTGCATTGAAATTTAAAACATTGCAGGAGAGGGACTCTGAATGTGAGTTGTGAGAATCTCACTGTCGATCTCTGGAGACTGCTAGTAGTAAGAAAAAAGCTGTTAGAAGTGTATTTGTTTTCATTTAAAAATGAAATTTGCATTTGAATTTAAGTTTTGAAAATGGTTTAGGAAGAGCAGTAATTTAAAAATGCCATTGAAAGTTGTTCCTCCTTCACGTTTACCAAATCAGTGCGAGAATACTTCTCCCTTCAGAAGAGGAAAGAAGAAAATTAACTAGTGTAGGTGTTTTAGAGAGTTGTCCTCAAGCATCTACTAAATATGACATAAAGAAGTTGTTCACTGATGGTGGAGACGGTGGGATTACCTTTCTCAGACAAACCTGGGACACCTGCTAGGCTCTGAGACTTTCAGTGTTCGTTTGCACACAGCGTGCTTTGACATGTAGAGTAGATACACGTAAATGATCAGAAATAGAAAACCTACAAACAGCATAAAAGTGATACGCGTGTCTTCTACCTCATAAAGATGCACCTGTCAGTTTGCCGTTAACCTAATTAGAAGTGAAAAATTTAAAAGCCAACCCATGCTGTGGGAGACATCCCACGGCATGTTTGCTTGGCTGCCAACGCATTTTTTCATCTCTCTTTTAGTAGTAATGTTTCTTCATTTTCTTATTTCAATTGACTCGTCACTTAGTAATTGTTGCCTCTCCTGCTCACTCCATCCATCCGTTCTTTGACACACATTATTCAAATCTCAACTTTGACATTTTATTCCCATTCTTAATTTCAGATTTAATGTGCTGTTCAAGCCTAGAGACTTTGGGAGTGTGTTTGTTTGCATCCTGCGCTTGGCTTCTGCCTTGCAAAATCCCTTGTGTGCAAACATTACGTTCCTGCACGTGAAGGTCTGACATGTTGTAGGGAATCAATCTACTGAGTTGATTTAAATTTAAAAAAGAGAAAGTACTTTTTTCTGGATAAAATAGGTTGGTAACAGACTAGGACTCGGTGAATGTTTGTGGTAACTTTTAAATTGAAATTTCAGGGTTTACTGAAAAATATGAAAGCGATGATGAATTTTAGTCACATCTTCAGAACACATCCTGAAATGCACAAAGTAGGGAAGGGCCCTTGCTCTGTTTAAAATGTCTGTGCTTAAATCATGTCGTCAGGAAGCAGGAGACACTGTTTGCTTGGTCAACATGAACTTCTCCCTGTCTCGCTTAACTCAGTTTACTAGATCATCATGCTGCAAGGTCTTTTGAATGGGCAGCTCTCAACCTCCGTTGACACTGATTTCTCATTAAATTACTGAGACATCCTTTAGTGTAAAAATGGAGCCTAGATGTCCACTTCTGGAGGATGAACACTGGGTTCTAGAGTAATTATCTTTAATTCATTTTGTTAGAATATATATTTAAGTTTCTTAGAGTGGAACATCATAACAAAGGGTTTTCCTGGGAAGACGTAATTACAATTACACACATGCAAGTGTGATCTCTGTTTCAATCTCCCATAAACTGGGTATCAGTGAGACTAGCTATTGAATGAAAGACATCTTCTTCCTCTCTGTTTTGATAATGAATGTCTAAATTTGTCCTTAAGTTTTACTGGCTAACCATTAAAAATACCCAAGATAGACATAATGTACTTGTAGAAGTGAGGAGAAATTAGCGAAGGGCAACAAGTTTTATTGGACAAGGATGATGGAGCAAGGTTTTTATTAGGAATAAAGGAGTAGACTAAGACTCTACATTCTCAAAAATGATTGTTCATGTTGGAATACTGTAGGTGTCTATAAAACCATGAGTGATAGGGATTGTTGTTCAGTATGTCTTCTGTAACAAAAATTATGGGGCATCAGGCCAAACTGATGGGTGACAGGTTTCAGGACACTCAGTAGAAGGTATTTCTTCAACACATTGGATAAGAAACCGATGAAATTCTTCACCAAAGAATGTTGTAAATGCACAAGTTTGTATGGGGGCAAGGGCAAACTGGGTAAGTGGAAGTAAACTCTACTGAGGGTTATTGAATATATAGCAAATACAGCTCCCTTAGAAAAATCACTGACATTAATATATTTAGATTCTGAGAGACTACTAAGGGGGAAGGGTCACATATGTGCCCTGCTGCTACTCTTCTGTGGGCATCAAATACAGTCATTGTTAGCAGGTGAGCTGTATCCAACACTGAACATATGCCTCATTAATTTTAAATTAGAAAATAGCTGGGGGAAAGGAAGTTCTGACAAAAAGAAATAAATTTATATTTGAGAATATACATTTTAGTCTGAGCCAAATGTTTCTTTAATCTCTGGTTTTCAGTTTGCCTAAGGGATTTGGCCAAAGAAGTAGAATTAACATGATATAGTCACAGTTGCCTCATTTAAACTTATATCCTGTCTTATTGATTCTACATGAAGATGTGCATTTGTGAATAAGTAAGACGTATTGATCACAAGAAAGATACATAATTTGGTATGTATTTCCTTTTAAGAGTGGTCAGATCATGGCCTTATTCCAACTAGTATATTTTTGTTTGGTTTTGTTTATTTTCTTTTTGGTATCATCCTTATTTTATCCTTGGATTGGCAATAAATCTCATTTCAAGAAAGAAAATAGAGTATACGCTACCATTTATCATTCCTTAATCTCAAAGTGAAAAGATTTCTCTTCTCTGAAACTCATAAACCCATTCAGCGGAGACAGAGTTTCTTACGTACCAGCAGGAACAATTATCTGTGTCCCAGAGGATCCCTCCGCTTGTGCTAACACCGATTCCTTATTTTGTACCCAGGTCATGAATGCTCTAATGACCACAATTCACGTTGCCATGTAGAGACCAGGAGAGCACGCTGTGCCCCCCCTTGCTTTTACAAGACTAACTGACACAAACAATCAGGGCAAAATCACTGGATGCATGAAGTTGCTTTTACCATACCAGCACAACTAACAATGCAACAATTAACTGTGTGTAAGCATTTCCGTTCTAAATACGATGCTTGGCATTTAGGATCTCAGCTGTTAAAAATGCCAGTAGATAAAGCACAGTGTTTTGTATCTTATTAAAAAGATACAAGTCAAGATCTATTTAAATAAAATACTTCATGTTGCTCAAAGTTTATTTTAAATCAGATAATGAAGCATTTTAAATGTTCTAGACCACCTGATCAATGATTTTAAATGGTGATACCACTTTATGTTGTGTAGTAGGTTACATTCAAAGACAAGCAAACCTAGGGCTCAGGGAGTTCAGCGTAAGCCAGGATGGAGTAGCAATGTACATTGCACATTGTTTGGCCTGCAGACTTGCTCTGTGTGTGAAGAAAAGGAGAGTGCGAAGGGCAGGACCATCTCCATGTGCCTCTCAAGGATGACTCTGCGCCCAAGTTGA
Source organism: Rhynochetos jubatus (assembly GCA_027574665.1). Classification (NCBI taxonomy): domain Eukaryota; kingdom Metazoa; phylum Chordata; class Aves; order Eurypygiformes; family Rhynochetidae; genus Rhynochetos; species Rhynochetos jubatus. Next base: position 37,933,162 of record CM050654.1, on the reverse strand, counting down.
GGACAGACTCTTTTGCCCACAGGCATCTTAACAAGAGTGCTCGTGAAATGTGGTTTAGAACCAGCTGAGGTGGGCTCTTGACTGGGTGGGTATGTCCAGTCCCACCTGGACAGCTGCACAGTTCTTGCTGGTTGTCTTGCGGGTCTGATTGCTGTCGGGCAAGGTCTTAGGCATGTATCCAACATCCTACATGGTAGAGGGCTTATGCATCGATTTATGCCTTGCTCTCTTCTCTGTATTTCCTGCAAAATTAGAGCTGAACATGACAGTTGTTTGAAATTTTCTCATTATAATGTTGTTGTGTATTTTATCCCAAACTAGAGCACTGAGACCACAACTTTGCAATTATACATTCTTCCTTCTTATTCAGTCAAGCAGGAGCCCATCTTTGCTGAGTGTGCAGCTACGTTAATTACTGAGTGGATTACACGGGCCTCTTGTTAACAAGTTAGAAACCAGCACATATGAAAGTGGTATGGGAGCTGGTCATCATAAAGTGTGTTTTCCAGGCCGTCACGTTTATTCAAATGTACTTGCCCGATCTGAGCTTTGGAAAGCTTTGGTAAAGTATAAAGCAAAACACTACTTGGTGAATCCATCAAGACTGGAACGAGGAGGGACTTCAGTGGGTAAAGATATTGATAACAGATGGGTCTTCTGTGGCAAGATAGTGGCTGAAGGGGTGTCCTCAGACAATGTGGTTTTCTATTCTGCATTTAATTTCCAAAGAGAACAATGCAGTGAGATGCTGAAGTCTGGTAATGACATTAAACAGTTGGGAGAAGTCAGTTCAAAGGAAATGATAATGTTCCAAATTACACAGCGAGATTAAGGGAATACACAGAGATGCAATCAAGATACAGAAGAAAATTAATTCTGAAACTAAAGCAGTAGTCTTGTTATAGCCAGGGTATAAAGTCATCCTATAAATATCTACATTCTCTAGCATCACATTTGTGAGCCTGAGTCATTAGATGACTTCTTTCTTCTTCACCCCACTCCTTTAGAAACCTAACAATCTCAGATATTTAAAATACTGAGACAGAGGCCAAAGACTGGGACCTTGCAGCTGCTTCTGCAGTGCTGAGAGGTTTGCTCTAACAATGTTCCTCTGAGCCAGGAGTGCTGGCTCCTTTGTTTTTCTGAGCTGCTGCTGAAGTCTGTCAGCCTCAGCTTGAGTATCAACCCCAGCCTCAGTGTCAACCGCAGCTTACGTATCAACTGATGGAAATGACGGTGTAGGAACTGAGTCATCGTGGCTAAGGAAACTAAATAAAAATAAAAGCTCTGTGTCAGACCACAAGCTGGCAAGGAGCTGAGATCACAGACAACTTTCTTTTTAGCTCTTTATTTGTCCTTATGGATGACTAGAGTAGGATTTTTAAGCATTAGGTAGAATGGTAAGGAGGGCGCCATTTCTAGTACACAGAGAGCTGAAGAGACATCTGCTAAGTTGGTTTGTTCCCCTTTGTTTCCTTTGCTTTTGATCATGAAAGATCTCTACCAGACATTATGTAATTTTTAAATTAAGTCAGATATAATAATTTTTATTTTCTGCAAATGGCACTATCAGATTAAAACAAATTCCACTAAAATACCATGCCTGTGACATTGTCTAAATTGCAATGAAATATTACTATTTTTGCAGTGTAGATTTGCATATATGAAGTTGTGTCTTGATTAAATTTAGGCAAGAGTGGAGTTTTATACCACTTTATCAAACGCAAAACTCCATATCACTTTATGTATATACACTCTATACAGTCTGTAGGCTGCCTGAGGATCCATACACAATTAAGCAAGAGGTTCGAGCACTAAACTTAGGTTCCTGATAGATTTTACATGCTGTAGGATACCCAGTCTTGAGGTGTTACTGCACATAGGTGTAAGTCTCCTACAGATCATTTGTCAGGTGTGCCCGCCCCATGCGAGGGCTGTAATTTGTTCTGGAGAGATGTTGTTATTACAGGAATCGTTTACCATAAGGACCTGAAGTGCTTTATTTCTGTTGATCTGTAGCTAGTCTTTGTGAGACACTGATGTCCCTTCATCCACAGATTAGTGTGTGCAGCTCAGTTATTTGACAAAGCACTTTCATATTTGTGATATTACCTGATTTAGGTAAGATTAAACATCCTCATTTACATGCTATTTCTTTTCCAAAGAAGGAGTGAACATTAAAAACATGGAATACCAGGTGCTGGTACAAGCTGTTTGAATGACTTGGACATACAGGCCTTGGCTGGCTTCCCATTTTGGGTGATAAACAGTGAAGATTTCTTGTATTGGTAGTCCTTCTTGCTCCACTCTGAAAAATGCAAACCATTTTAAACGAAGGAAGCCATGCCTAAATATGTCACAACATCAAAAAAGTTAAGTGGGAGCCTGTATATCTTTTTCCCACATGTTCATTTCTTTTTGGTGCTTATTAAAATATGTGAAATATCTTGCTTTGTTGTATTCCTTAAAACATTTAACAGAAATATTGGTCTGTTGTGAGTTCACCTATTACATTTTATTGTTCCATCCATTTTTTGTCACAATACAAGATGCACATGCATCACAGATCACACAATTGATATATGCTCCCATTCATCTAATGTGCCACATACATCACTTCAGATAGTGATACAATTCTTTAAAGAATTGACAGAACCGGTTCAGCCAGAATGTTTTTTCTTTTCTCTTACTGAGATGATTCGGTGGAAATAAAGAGTGCAAAGGTTCTTGGTGGGTCAAAATTTTATGGTTCTTAGGAAAATAAAAAGGTACAAGTGATCGGTGCCCCGGCACACAGTTGACATTGACATTAAAAGCATTGTCCGTAGGTAATCTGTCAATAGCAGCAGTACAGAAAGTCGTGTTCGTGGTACTGGAACTGAGGAACTGTGCTTAACCTAAGACTTCCCGCAGCAAACAAAATGAGAATCAAATATGTTATCTGGAGAGCATTGTGTGATTAAGTTGGACAGTACATATTAGCAGTTTGAAGATATCTGAGATATCCTCTGAAATACCCAGCCAGACCTTTGAACAAGCATTGAAGAAGAAAGCTTCAGACAGCTCTTCTCTCTAACTCTGAATGCAGAAATGTTCCAGGCTAATGATTTGACCTTTATGTTGGGTAAGAGAAGCACATAATTTTTCAGGAGTGCACAATCTGAATGAAATATGATCTCCTTTACAAAGTAGTATTTAGTCACCAGAACTCTCTTGAGTGCATTATTATATTAAATACGTATTATAGGCCTGGTGCAGCTAAACTTTGGGAGTGGATGTGGCTAAGAACTTTGTTTCTGTGCTAGTTTTAGTACCAGTGGAACATACAACATCTGAACGTAATGCTTTCAACAGTTAGGACTTTACCCACTGAATTAAAAATGCATTGCAAGTGCTCACTAGCTTCCAATTCTAACAGGGTCCACTGTGTCCTCAAGAGAAAGAAGTATTCTGTTTCCTAGCAAGAAATTCCATCAGCTGTATATTTTATTAATTTTTAATTTTGCCTTTTATTTGCCTTTTAAATGTAGTGCACCTTTGCCTATTTTAAGATCCCAGCCTTTCTTAATTGACCTTTCCATCGTGTTTGGATTTGGCAGGTGAGGTACCGCTCATCGTTCCAGTAGCGCTGGGAGTTTCAGTGCATTCAGCCGTTGCTCCAGATTTCATAAAATTATCAAATATGGCCTTTTGGGAAGACAAAGTTGGGAATTTATAACCTTGCTGAATAACCCATGAAAACAGTTGTAATAAGCACTGTGTGTATTACTAAGCACAGATAAAACGCTTGAAGATGAACTTTTCTAGTACTGGGAACCTACACAACTCCTAGAGCTTCTCTACCTACATTCCCAGCTGGCCGTGCAAAGTGTTGTGGATGTGGCCCAGGACCTCAGCAGCTTCCTAACCTGCACAGGAGCCAAACCCGCCTGCACACCCTTCCAAACCTGCACACCACACGGGGGGAGGCTCACCACCAGGCCAGAGGATTACATTAATTCCCAATGCCACATTATAACGGATGTCCAAATTGCTGAGATTTATGAGTTGATAAGCAGACCTTAGCTAAAAGATGTAGTTCAGTTGAGTTTATCTTTCATTTATGGAGGTCTAGAGAATGTGTCTTAAAAAATTGGCAATACTGTTGTGCTTTACTCCATTGGGAATTACGATTTTGACAGTAGCTTTGTATATTTTTCTTTATGGCAGATTTTGTTATAGTGACAAAACTTTGCAAACTTTAAAATACAATTATTTTCAGCATGCATAATATATATTTCATCTTAATAAATCAATCAATTTATAATATTTACCATAATTTTTAAAAGAATGGAGTCAGGACTCTGCAGCTGATTGTCCAGACAGAGACAGTTCACCAGTGTCTGTGCTTTCATTTCATGAGAGGAAATCCTTGCTCCTGGCTTATGTTCCCAGTGTAGGTTAGGTATTTTCAAAATTATTCACCTATCTTTCATCCATTTCAAAGGTTTTAGCATGCAAAGGAAAACAATCTATTGCCTAATACAACAGACAAACTGATGAGGCAGGTCATGCACTGTCGCCACCTGGCCTTTTAAATATGGCCAGGTTCAAAGGCCACGACTCTAAATTCCAACAGGCCTTGGCTCGCCCTGCCAGCGGTCTCACCCTTTCCTTTGGATCCAGTTCCAGTTGCCAATACCTTCCTTTTATGTGGTGTGGCAAAACCAGGTGAACTTTCTATTGTAGCTAGGATGTTAATGAATAAGGATCCTTTAAAATTATGTTGACCCTATGGAAATTTTTAACTATGCAGAAATTCAAGCAGAGCAATTTAGGTGCTTGAGAGACATAGTTAATTAGAAGTTTTCCTGCCTGACCTAAGTGGATCGAACTGTGGGAATGCTGATATAAACAAGATAGTGTATAACTCAGAAGCGTTATTTAAACGGTTGGTGAGGAAATCAAGGACATGTATGAAATCATGCAGATTAAGTTAATAATACAACAACCATTGATGCTGATTGGCATCTATGTAAGTGAATCACTGATATACCAATAAAAATTAGACCCCATGATACAGCAGTAAGTATAGATAACAAGTACTTAGCTGCATACCATTTTTAAGACCAACATGTAATGCCTGCTCCCTTGCAGTGTGTCCTGAGGGAATTTTGGGAGTGTTTTTGGAACCTGGTGAAATTACAAAATGGTCCAAGGCTCTTATTATACCTTCGATAAATGATCAAAGAGGCTGGAAAGTTTCTTCCTTCCTTACTGAACACTCAGGCAGAGCCCCATAGAAATACTCCTTTTAGTTCCTTCCAGGTTCCCTTTTTTGGCGGGACCAATTAAGTTTGTCTTTATTGAACAGTGCAAGTGCTATCCCGAACTGGACAGTGTTTTAAAGATTCCCTTCCATTTGAAGGGAAGTTCTGCCACCCTGTGATTTCTTCTCTCTCAGTACTTACTAGTGCGTCTACTTTAGGTTTTCACCAGCGTTTCTTTCTTTACCATTTTCTGCCAGGTGAAACATTCATCAGGCAACGATAGGTACGGCATTTCTCCAGATCCACAAGAACTTGAGCAGCTGCTATTCCCTCAGGCTGTCTCAGCGTGTCTGATCTGATAACTATTAAGTTGCAGCAAATATCTAATATTCCTGTACATAATTGCATTACTAACGTTATTATTACTTTGCAGCCAGCAAAGATAAACAGAGGTCCAGAGGTAAACAACACTTAGAAGCTGGTGCCTCCAAGTTGTGTTCCCTTTTTCTTGCAACAGGAAAGTGACTTTCAACTCATGTTTGGTTTATGTTTGTTGCTTGGTCTGCAGTATAACTGGACTACTTCGTAGTTGTGGTGCATTGGGTTTTGTGGCCATTCTCTTCACAGATTTTTTACTCAGGACATAGTTAAAGTATCCCTACAGTTCAAAAAAATATGTAGGTGCAGAAAAGGGATTAGTCACATTCCTGGTAGTAATATTGATCAGTAGCTAGCACAACTGATACAACTATCAGTTTGAGGCATTCACTGGCTGTCAGTATCTGGGAAGATAAAGCAGAGGAAAGATGACTCTGCACATGGCTTGTTGGTAGTATATTTCCCTAAGCACTTGCTTCTGGCAATTTTCAGAAACAGGACACTGAGCTGATGGATTTTGTGACTGTGCCAATATGGTATTACATATATCTCGCTGAGCTACTGTCCTCAGGTTTTTTCACTACTTTTTGTTTTTCTTATTTTACAAACTGATGATATCGGTTCAGGAATGTCATGGAGCAGATGAGAACCCTCTGTCCCACGGACATCTTAGACATAAGGATGTACTGGGGACTATTGGAAACAGCTTTCTTTCCCTGCCCCGATAAATGCTTTCTCTCCTGCTTATCACTGCAAGTTCCATGAAAGATTTCATAGGAGCTATAAAACAGGCCATTTCTCGTTTGTCCTAGAAGCAATTAATGCCAAGACGACAAGTCTCCCATGGTCCTCCATCAGCATGGATAGGGTTTCTTCTTTGAGCGTTCAATTGCACCTTACCCATCCCTGTCTCATGGCTGGAACAAGACTTTGTAAAAAGACCGGACACTAAACTGGGAAAACCAAGTCACATTAGTGATACGAGTTCTTCAGCATTATTGGTTGGTTGCTGGTAATAGGGTGGGGTTTTTTTTCTGTCAATATTCCAAATACTACCAAATAAGCACTCTGCAGTCTTTCCAGTCCTCTCTCAGGTGCTTAAGTCCTTGCCACAGTTCCTTTCTTTTAAGAAATTGCAAGTTTCCTTTAATTTCCCTACCCTTTTACCATGAAAAATATTTTTGTCAGTAGTAATTGCATTACTAGTCACTGTGTCCTGATTTGTCTTACCATTGTGAGACAAATGGCCTTCCTAATCTGTCTGGATGGTGTGGTTGATACTTTAACAGTAGTTCGATCTCCAAAAGCAAGACATCTCTCGTCTCTTTTCTAGAAGCCTTTCAGACCCTGCTTTAATACTTTTTTATGTGTCCAGCCCTTGTTTTAAATTGTATTTTTCATTTTCTGAGACATCAGCGAGGTATGAAAGTACCTACACTGATTGTTCCATCATGGATCATCAAGAGGACCAATTCCTAGCTACTTTCCTGGGAAACTGAATTCCGTATATAACATTTTGCTTTTAAGCAGTTAACCAAATTCAGGCTCTTGGAGTTTGTTTCAGGTAGGAAGGAAGAAAAAAATGCTGTAAGTAATTTTTAATTTTTTTGCACAATCCTATTTGGTCACAAAGAACATCCAAAGCTCTTTTCCCTTGGCCAGGAATTGCGACAGAGATGATGTCTCCAGCTCTCCGGCATTCAGCCCGGGAGCTTTCCTTCTTAGCTTGCTTTTTTTTTTTTTTTTTTGAGGACAGAGCTTTCAGAACCTCTTTGGCTGTGCCCCAGGCTTATTTGCAGCCTTTTTTCTCTGCTTCAGTAGTCTTTCTGCTTCTCTTTCATTAATAGAAAAACGGTCACAAAATAATACTCAGTGAAACTCCAGTTCCCCAATGTCCTGTGCATATCCTATCTAGCTCAATAGTGATGGTTGCCAGAGTTTTAAGGAAGTCTGAAATGGTTTCAGCTACCTGGTTCCACAAAGGAGCTTACCGGCTTCTTACCGGTGTCTTTAATGAATACACAGAGACAGCTAATTCTAAGACCTATCATCCACTCAAGAAGCAGAACACAGCAAGCTTATAATCAAAGCAGCTCACTTTTGTATTATTGACTATTTAACTCCACTATAAATAGGCTGCAGACAAAGAATTGTTCAAAGAAATTAGAGAATGATTTAAACCAAGAGATAGTTACTTTGGAACGAGAAGCCAAAATAATTGTTGAGCTTCACTCTTAATGTGTATTTATCATAGATTCCCCCCCCCCCCCCCCTCTAATTTTAGCTATAGAAATGGGGAAAAAAAGCTTGTCTTAAGAAAGGGACTATTTTGCTGAGGTTTCCTTTCTAAGCACTGTTTGTTCTCCAGAAGGATTTCACTGTTTTTTCTTTGATGTGTTAGTATTTCTTTTCATTTCTTGGTATTTTTCCCCTATGAAAAAAAATGTGTGCCTCCACATTTCTGTACCAGGAGCTGTGTACGTGAATATTTTTCTAATTCCTTTGATAAGTGAGTAGTTTTGTGTGATTTCAGTTATCCATCAATATTCCTAAGAGGATCTGCTAGTAGATAAATATTTTTTTTTTAGCAATATTAGGATGAGTCCAATAGTGTGGAATTTGTAATTATCCAGTTTGGAAAGAAGGATAGTCTCCTGGCAGCTATTTTCTATCTAGAGTTGTGATGTTTTAATAGTTAAGTATTAAGTATGGGTTAAATCCATTCATTAAAAGTTGTTGCTTTCCAAGCTGAAAGCTCTCTGAATTTATATATGTGCATATATTCTAACCTATACATGCCTGCATATCCATATCTTTATTTCCCCTCTTACTCCTTGGTTTCTGGACTGACTAAAGGCTTGTGAGAAATATTAAACTCAGGAAGAATAATGTCTGAAACAGAGAGGTGCATGTTTTATTCATGTAGAGAGCTGTTTAGGGCTGGAACAAAACCATTAACCATTCTGTACTTTGTTAGCAGAGGATGCTTGCTTTCATTCCTTGTCCCTTCCATATCTTTTTCTGTTCTTAACATAGTTCCTTGCTCCTCCCTACCGATCCCAGCTCTGGTTCCCTGTGCATGGGGATTTTTCCCTTTTTACTTTCATTCAGCCTCCAGATCTGAGACTGGTGTTTGACTCTCTTGCCCCTGAGGCTGGAGGAGTACCAGGACAGTAGCAACCCTCAGTGAATGCAATAATAATAGTTATTTCATATCTTATTCTGCAATGACATTGCAGAAAGTTTGCAAACCACTGTTACGCTCACAATTTGAGTACAATCAAAACTGCTCTTTGGTATATTCAAACCGTCTAGCGGTTTTAGTGACAAGAATGCTTATAAAAACTTAGTTTTTAAAATAATATTGCAGAAAATTGTGCTTTAGATGCAGAAATTTAATATTCACATCAGGAAATAGTTATTGCAGCCATCCAAATACTTGACAGAGACATAATATGTGATCTATGCTTTCAGACAATTATTTCAGCCAGTAAGTGCCGAATAACAAATGCCCCAGAGAATCACTGACACAACTAGAAGCTACAGACCAAGAATTATTTACAGAAATAGTTCACAGGGTATTTCCAAAGGCAATAATCAAAATATCTGAAAATGGCAATCTTCTTCTGAATAAAAATTGAATCTTAAATCATCTAGTAAATTGTTAATTATTTATCCATCTCTGCTCAGGAGTTCAAGTAAGTGTAATTGGTTGGTCCCTAATGAGATGCGGTGAAGATTCACATTTTCCCTGTTGAGTTGATAAAAATGAAATTAGAAGAACATCAGACTATGTCTGTCAGTGTTGTGTATGTAGATAGGCTAATTTCAGCAGTGCTCCGGAAAGGTCTGTAAGGGCAGCAGGAGAGGAAAAGAAGGTTGGGAGCAGGAGGAGGTGCTAAATTGCTGGCAGTGGTCTTGTCTTTTTCTGTTTTGATAGAAATGCAAATCGGATACTTACTACTTGAATTAATGGTAGGTCTCCAAACAAAGTACCATTGATGTGTCCTATCCAGTTTTCCAAAGTATCAGTATATATAAAAAAACAAACGCAAACACACTAGATTTACTGATCTGTGGAACTGGGAATACAAAGCTGCATTTCTAAATTAAAATAAAATGAGGCATGAGATGCGAGCTACAGTCCAAAGTCATGCAGAAGAATTCAGTGTTGTAGTGGGCCATACTTCTCCTTAGGTTGCTGTGCTTTGAGCTTTCTGCATGCTGCCTTATGCCAGGGAAAAAAAACAACCAAGTAGGATTTGAAGTGCCTGAGATCAGTTTGCTTTTTTATTGCATTGGTATGATTTTCATTGTAACACAATAGTGCTGTTTTAATGAATTTTAAAAACCTGAACTTTTGGGGCCTCATGTAACTAATATTTTGCACTCTACCTCACAAGAGATATTTAATAGGGGAATATTTTCTTTACCTTTTTCATTACTTTCCTTGTCTTTAGCTCTTACAGCTTGTGTTTCAGCCGCATGGCCTTTAGCAATGCTATTTCAAGTTTGTACAATAACATCTTTCTTTTAAATGGTGATTAAAATACGTAGTTCATGTAGCCCATCAGAAGTCAGATAGAGATTTCTACCAAGGCATTACTGAAATGTTCAGGATTCGGGATGCGCCGTATCACGTTGATCACACAGACTGAAGTGAGGAGGAAGGGCTGGCCATGCCGTTAAATTGTCTTAAAACAAGACGTTCACAAAACCCAACAGGTGTGATTAAGGATTTGTTGTGAACTATGAGATGAAGGCTTTCTGCTGTTTGATCCACTTGCTGATGACACAGAGCTGCCCTCCGTGCCCTGGCCATCTACCAATAGCCCGGGGTTACCTTCCCACCGACCTGCCCATCTGCTGCCTGTTGCCTGCTGCCTGCCTGCTTCCAGCCATCCTCTGCTCCTGCTGGAAGCTTGCCTCCAAGGAGCATCACATCTATAACCACCTAAAAGTCCCATTTGGAGCAGGGAGTAGTGGCTTCGCGCACCTCAAGCCTCATTGAAAGAGTCAACGGGAGCAGCGTCTCCTTTCCCCCAGATACACCTCTCTTCAGCCGATTTTCAGCATACCAATAGCAATAATAAAAACCATCCCTGCATTTGTAACGCGATGATTTAAATTTTAGTGCAAACAGCCTGTCCTAGTGCAGATTCTGTGCTCTAAACACTCAGACACAGCATTTCAAGGGTGCACGCAAAGCTCACTCTGTAGGTTTAGACTCCATTTGCGACAGGAGCTGCCAGATGGAGGAAATCAAAAGCCCTCTTGTGCCACAGTCAAAAATCAGACTGTTCCCTATGGAGGGCTTGTGCCCCAAATGTGTTTCTCAACACACCTGGTGAACATCTGGGGAGGAGCACTCTGGCAGAGGAGTGAGCAGTGCCAGGTTGTTAGGAGTGCATTCAGCTAAAAATCTGAGTGTTGCATATGGTTGCATAAGCTATTTCTGTCACCCATCTATAAGCTGTACTGAACAATTCCTGTTTCAAAACACATTTTGAAGCATTAAGCAACAAACAATGAGGACCTTGACTTCTTTATTGTTTCAGGGGAGCGTTTTCTTTTGGAGATGTATGTGGAAATGCTTAATTTTCTATTAAAAATATAAATGACACATAGAAGACTGATATGCACAATAGAGTCTAAATTAACTTCGTTCAAGAGGCACAGCATCGAAATAGAAAGCAAAAAACCCTTTGTTTTTATTGTGATATAAATCCAAAGAATTAATCTTGATTTATACAAATGGAAATTAATAGAACTTGACCCAAGGTCACTGTCATATTACATTATTTGTTATTTTGTCCTTGATAAATATATTAGAAGATATTTATCACTATGAAAGCTCTACTGTAATTAGTGTGAAATCCAAGTAAATAAAAGATTATAGTTAGCTGACAATAACGAGATTTACTTAGTTTGCTGTGGCCTTAAATTAGAGCTGAATTAGCTACATGGCCTTGTAGAAACACAGCAATAAGATCTGCTGCATCTGAGAAAGATCACAGTCTACCTCACACATTTATTTTCTCAAATACATAACAAGCAGTCCTCAGAGGATAAAATAATTGGATATGTATGTATGGAGCACTTGTCACTAAATTTTATTCTTTAACACAAGTAGTTGTCTACTGAAGGTAAGAATAGAGAGAACAAATGACTGGATTCCCTACTATAGCTTCTAAAACAAGCTCTTTTTCTTACATTTGTTGAATATAGATTTTTCTATCACTGTTAACTGTTAGGGAAAGGATGCCATCCAGAGGGACACAGACAGGCTGGAGAGATGGGCCACTGCCAACCTCATGGAGTTCAAGAAGGCCAAGGGCAAGGTCCTGCACCTGGGTTGGGGCAATCCCAAGCACAAGTACAGGATGGGTGGAGAATGGATTGAGAGCAGCCCTGAGGAGAAGGACTTGGGGTACTGGTGGAGGAAAAGCTGAACATGAGCTGGCAGTGTGCGCTGGCAGCCCAGAAAGCCAACCGTACCCTGGGCTGTATCAGGAGGAGTGTGGCCAGCAGGGCGAGGGAGGGGATTCTCCCCCTCTACTCTGCTCTTGTAAGACCCCACCTGGAGTGCTGTGTCCAGCTGTGGAGCCCTCAGCTTAAGAAAGGTATTAACCAGTTGGAGCGAGTCCAGAGGAGGCCATGAAGATGCTCAGAGGGCTGGAGCACCTCTGCTATGAAAAAAGGCTGAGAGAGTTGGGCTTGTTCAACCTGGAGAAGAGAAGGCTCCAGAGAAAGAGAGACTTTATAGCAGCCTTCCAGTACCTGAAGGGGGCCTACAAGGAAGCTGGGTGGGGGGGTCTTTTTTCAGGGGCCTGTAGTGACAGGACAAGGGGTAATGGGTTTAAATTGAAAGGGGGGAGATTTAGATTGGATATCAGGAAGAAATTCTTCCTGGAGAGGGTGGTGAGGCACTGGGACAGGTTGCCCAGAGAAGCTGTGGATGCCCCATCCCTGGAAGTGTTCAAGGCCAGGCTGGATGGGGCTTTGAGCAACCTGGTCCAGTGGAAGGTGTCCCTGCCCATGGCAGGGGGCTCGAAACGAGATGATCTTTAAGGTCCCTTCCAACCCAAACCATTCTAACATTCTATGATTTATTAACTATGCTCTTAGCAAAAAAAAAAAAAAAAGTTTACGCTTAGGAGTTTGTTAACATCTATAACATCTACAATTCCAATCTGGATACTTATTCAGTGGATCAAAATCCCAATGCAAGTCAGGTTGGTGGGTTGGTTTATCTTTGCACTTTATAGCATAGTTTCATAGCATCTTTTCATAAAGTTGACTGCTGTTCCAGTATTCATTGTAGCATCAAAACTGATGGAAATTGAGGCTTCAAAATATCTTAGGGAGAATTACATGCTTTTTTCCCTAAATATTGCAAGTCAGAGTGAGTCAAATCCTGCACAACTGTTGTAACTTCCATTGAAAGCAACTGGGAGGGCAAGAGGGAACTTGGGTGGATTTTAAAGGTGTGCTGCCAAGGCTTTTCAAAGGAGCTCTGATAGTAAAGACATCTGGATGAGGTGATCTTAAATAAGAAAGGTAAATAGTTAGAACATAGTTCATTCTCTTCTGCTGAAGTCAGCAAAGGTCCACTTCTTTCCTCTGCATTCAGGAGAAATCCCTTCATTGCACCAACCAGGGAACAGAAATACATCCCTCTAGTCTTTCCATCTTTAACTGCTAACAATCTAATATGTGTCAGATGGAGGATCCCTCTTCTTCAGAATTTCCTTTATTTTTTGTAAAACTGTTACCTAATTGTGATAATATGGGGTTTTTTTCAGGATGGCTGTGCAGTTTTAACAGGCACTATGTAAGATACCAGTTTCTGAATTAGTAGTGAAAGTATTGAGCTGTGTCAGATTTTACCCTGTGTCTGCAAGACCCACTGACTGTAACCTCTTCTCTTCTTTCTTAGAACCAATCATGTATTGATATCTTTATTTCCTGCTTTTCTTTGGCGGTAAGGCATTTTCATTAGCTACTCTAAAGGGTACTAATGGTAGTGTCAAACTCATTTTCATCAAATTATGGGAATTTGGAAATATTGCTCAATAGTTCATCCAATAATAGTTCATCCACATGAAAAATGAATCTCGACCCTGCTCTGTGTCAGAGATACTGGATACTTAATGCTTTCATTGTGTAACTGGGAGCTACAGATGGCAACATTATTTCCTCGCTCCTATAACCTCCAATTAGATGTTCAGATACAACCCTTTCAGCTTCAAGAGATATCAGGCTACTGTCCATCTGCCAAGGCAGAGATTTATTTAACTAAAAATGTGTAAGATCTGAGCAACCACATCATAATTACCCAAATGACTTCCCTATCAATTAGCCGTTCCTTTGATCAGCTGGCTGCTGTAGGCCTGGGCGATCAGCGTTTCTCTCCCCGTGGCAGCCTTTCCACTGCAGTGCAGACAAACCCAGAGACCCTGCCTTGGTCTTCCCCACATACAAAGCTTCGTGCCTCATCGGATGCATGGGATGATCTCCTCCAGCTACTTGATTGCTAACTTTGTTTGCTAATTTTTCTAAATATATGCTCATACATAAGCTGTAGCAGTCTGATTGCTAAACTCAAACAAAACAAAAAGCTTATTATCCCATTCCTTGATTAACATACTAATGGATGTAAGCAGCACCTTGACTGCTTCCATGTTTGTCTTTTTTTCTATAAGCTTGTTCAGCCAGAGTTTCCACGGATAAGACGTAAGCCTGTGCGTCAGTTAGACAAAGATTCTGGGTACGTTCAGCGTCTGCATAACATCTCTGTTGGGAATAAAATTAACTCGTTCTTGATTCAGTTCAGTAAATTTCTGCTGATCTGCATTCTGATGTCTGGCCTGCAATGAGGCTGAAATCTGTAATTGTCCTGTGTGCAGCAGAAGGAGATTTATGTTGGTTTTTAGGTGGTGATGAGATATCAGAGATATATGGAATCGGAGAAGGGAAGCTTGGTTGGGCGGTGCCATTAGTACGTGTGCAGTATTTTGTTATAGGTCTGTTACATCTTCTTACTATATGGTGTTTAAACCATCATGAAAATACAGTTCAAACAGACAAATTGGTCAAAATGCTATACCGTGTGGCTTTAGCCACCATAAGAGAAATTCCCTACAGTTAAGGCTCTGTGTGTTAATTGAAAATTAAATACCAAATAGGAAGCCACTGCAGAGTCACAGCGCTAAAACTATGTGTTCTACGTTGCTGAAGCCCCTGAAATGCCACCATTTAATCAAGAATTGGACTAACAGTGAACACACTGTTTCAAATGGTGGGGTGAGGCGATGATTCTGTTTAGTGATGAACGTCAGAGATGCCTTTCCTTAATGCATCAGTTTTGGATGCTCAGGATTGATCAGGAATTGTCAGCACTGAGGGAAGGTGCTGCATGATGAAAAGCTCCTTGGACATGAAAGATACTGTTTCTTATGGATGACAATGCTGAAGCTAGATGGCCACCACGACAGGTTTTATGTATTATCACAGCTAAGTTAGGAGGTGATGGTACTTTGTCTTTAATACATCAGCATTCTAACAAAACCTCACCATACGAAACAACAATGTTCATAGCCCACTATAAATCATTCTTAGCAGTACAGTAAGTTTTTGTAGGGCGTCCTGATGGGTGTCAGATCTCAGCAGAATACTTCATACATCTGAGAAAGACTTCACTACCAGATTTCTTCTTGTCTGTTTATGTGAAGTGATAAATGAAATGTAATATCGTTTTTGACCAGCTTATGTCACATAGAATTAATGTACTGAGGTTCAGCTTAAAGGCCTAGAATTTGCATTTTAATTGTAAACAATATTTGTACTTTGTAGTCATTTCTAAGTCTTTTCCTGGAAAAATATTGATAATAATCTGTCAACACAATTACCTTCTTTCCTTTAATTGGGTTTGGATTTGTGCAATACAACATAAGAGAGAGTGATAAGAATGAACAGTTTTAAATAGGGAAAAACAGAACCATTTAGTAAGAAGATTTTGTTAAAAGGGAGCTTGTGAGTGGATAATAGGCTATCACAAACAAGAAGGGATTGTAATTCTTATAAAAGAGAATCTTTGGGAGAGATTATGAAGGGCTGAAAAACAGCATTTTGGCATAATTCCCACTGAATTTCATGATAGCAATGTTAATTCTTAGCATTTCATTTACAAACATTTCACAAGTATTAATTGAGCTACACAACATCCTGCTGGATCTCTGCAAGTTAGAGGCCTGCGTGAGCAGATATTGCAGGGCTGCGGTTAATGACATTCCTGCTCTCATCTTGGACTGGGAAAGCAGACTTTCCCCTTCCCAGCCTGTATCTTCCTCAGAAGCAGAGAGCCATTACCCTTCTACAAACTTTCTCCTCACCTGTGGAGTTTGATTTGCAGTTAATCTTTCCGCTCTGCTTCTCGTGCTCATCGCAGGCATGGCATGACTAGAGGCAATTGTGTAAGGTCTGTACAATTCTGAAACTCGACAATTGTAATGGAAACACAACAAACTGTCACTCTTTAATAGCACCAGGTCTATTACTGCAATTGCAGCAGAGCCTGTTCATAAAACAAGCTGATTTTCTTTATATACTCACAGTTAATACTGAGATATATGTGCTGTCAGTTGAAATGCGGCTAATATTTCTAATGCTTCTTAGGTTTTTATCATGCCACAACAGTCTACAAGCAGAGACATATAGATCCCTGAACAAAGACAGCCGTCAGAGACATCAAATCCACATTTGCCTTTTGGTATAGAAGAGAAGTAACTGATTCCAAGCCATTCAGGCTGAAGGATATTGTATTCACTTTAACACCTCAAAACGTTTGTAAAAGCGGTTGAAAAACAGCTGCAGGCTATTCAAGAAGTTTGATGACCAGCAAAGTCCTAGAGGTGGCTAAAAACTGCTGTTAGACAACGAGACTGGGGGCACTGTGTTGGTCCTGTCCTTCCTTTCATGCTACGGAGCGGGAGGACAGAAATAAGAATACGCGAGGAAGATGGAGGGGAAGAGGCAGGGAAAGTGTGTGCCTGCGCTCTGCAGTGGATAGGAAAACACCTGCGATAGGTATTGTAGCAGGATGTGGGGCTAGGACTCTGAAAACCAGAGAGAGGAATATAAGATGCGAATCAAAGCACTGTGGGAGGATTGGAGGGATTAAAGGCAGGAGTCAGCGCGAAGAGCAGCTGCCTTTGAATTTTCAAAGTAAGGCAGGAATGCAGCATGCTCATAGAAAGGGGAAACAAAGGGTTCAACTGTTGGAAATTGTGCAGAAACCGAAAAAGAGTGAGTCAGAAAGTGAAAAGCTTCTTATTCACCAAGGACCAAGAGAAAATCAGTGGTTTCATAAGAATAAATTATATTGAAAAATGGGATACTATCTTGCATCTTCATCCATCCTCCATCTCCCTAAGTGCCAGGTTGCTGTAATCTTCCCTGAAACCCACATGCCTTTCCCTTTCCTGTGCTAGCCTAAGCTTTCCTTCAGCCCAACCTCTGCTGACATCCTTCCCACCACAGTCTGCACTTCCCCTGTCCGCTCTCCGGCTGCCCGTCTGCCTCCCTGCAGTGCTTCCCAAACCCCGGCTTGTCCCTGGCTGTTCCCCGCAGTGGGCAGCACCTCCGGGCTGTTCCTCGTTGGCATGGCAGAATATGTAAGGGGATTGCCAGCCTTGCTGGGACAAACCGGGGAGTATTTTTCCCAGCTTCCCCGTTAGCGGAGGCTGGGAAATAAGTTTCTCACCTGCCAAGCTATCAATTTTCACAAATCTTGCCAGGATTTGATGCCTTCAAAACTCTCAACCCCCAGTTTGGTTGAAATAGGCCAACAGCTTCAAAGATGGTAAACTGACTGTTCAAGTAGAAAAACACTTGAAAAATGTAGCTGTGTTTTGAAGAGGAATGCTCTTCTTTTTCTAACATTATTCTGAAATTCTTCATTATAGTGAGTGCATAACTACACGTACAATGTGTTCCTTTCAGGTTGAATTCCCACGCTGAATTATACATGAACAAAAATAAGTGTCCAATGGCTTTGCTGTGAAAAGATGTCATGTCCCTGCATTTCTCTTGCATGTTTTTATACATGCCTTCTGATTCTGGAGATCACGAGACACACAACATTTGCCCTGATATTAGAGAGGACAAGAGCATCTCTGCGGGACTCAGGGACAGGAGGGTGACCTGAACACATGGATGCAGGCAAAGCTGACTTTACATCCAGTAGAGATCAGTCCCAGGTATATACATACTCCTATATACACCCACCTGTATGTATATGTGTACATGAACATATATTAGTTCAGTACCAGATGAGAGCCCGCTCGGCTGAACAGCACAACTGGAGCAGATGAGCAAATCGAAGTCTGCATAGACTTTCTGTCTATTGACAGATTATTTTTAAACCGCCCACTGTATTCCCACAGCGCAGTTTAGTTTCACGGATACTTGCTGCACCTGCTACCAGGCACAGAGGAGCTGGATGCCAGTTGTTTGGCTGCTCCTCCTCTTAAGCACCACACATAATTATCCCGCATCCTTTATCAGTGCTGCGGCTGCTTTCTCCTATGTGTCAGTGCCACCTGGTCCCATGGCGAGGTGAGAGACAGTAACAGCCTGCCTAAGGGGAAAGGCAGGAGAGGGAAGGTGAGTGAAAAAACATAGGGAAAAAGCATAGAGAAAGACGGTCACGTATATATTTAGAGTCTTTCGAGTGTATTTGCATTAAAGACCAAATTTTTTATTGCCACCTCCTCTCCTCGGTCGCTGCTTACTTCTCATGCGGTTTCTCCCATGTCTTTCAAAGCTGCTAAGAAGGACAGGGAACAAGGTCACTTTTTCCTTGGCCAAGAGAAAAGCTGATGTGCAGAACTTCTGGCTGGCTCTCGCCTGCAGACAGAACACTCTAAATCTGCAATGCATGCACTTTCCCCAGGGATGGGAAACTTAACAACTGTTTAGCATTTGCAAACTGTAATACAAGGCTTTAGCGAGAGACACGGGATGTGACAATTCCAGAGCCCTGAATTATACAAAGGAGTCTCAAGTCTACATTCAGATCTATGTGTAAATGGAATTATAGACTGAAATATTGCTGCCTACCTGTTTCCTAACAGAATCACAGTGAAAAAAATCCCCTGTGCTGGAGTACTGCTGCTTTATCTCAGAAAACATTTTAAAACCTATTACTTTAAGTAGTCATTTCCATTCAGCTCTTACAGAAAATGGATGGGCATGGGGTTCCCTACTGAAGGTATTATTCCCTTGGGTGTAGATGTATGTACTGTATTCTTTATTTTGTTTGTACTAGAAGAAAACAGCCTCCGGCACCCAGAACAATTCTAAATTGTAAATATGCAGAAGAAACATATTAAATTCTGAGTAATTGTTGTACACAAAAATGTAAACCTTGTGCTAATGATATCCTTGGGACCCTTTTGATCAGAGGGGCTCAGAGTGGTAGTGGCTTCAGCCAATGGTTGGGTTGTTTCTTTACTTTCGAAGGGTGTTGTCGTTAGTGCTCACACAGGACCAAAGCTGAGCAGGAACCTGGGGAGATGGTGACTTTACTACTTTGTGAAGTTCTAGGATGTTTGCATTTCAGGTATCCTTGGTGCTTTCCTCTTGTGGTACCACAAAAAAAACCAACAACCAAACAACAACCTACTGAAAGGCACATTGGTTTTAAACGCATGGAAATGGATTTCTCTTTACCTGAAGACAGCATAGGTAGCATTTGCTGTGCTTGAGCATCCTGGAATAAAGCATACAAGAAGCTTTTTTTCCTCCACTCCATGGTCCTGCACTTTGTGTTACTTCTTTTCTCTTGCTACACAACATGCTTTGTTTATTAAGAATCAAATGACAGAGCTGTTCCTACTAATTGCAACCCACAGCTATTTATATGTTTATGTCCTTTTTGGCTATTATTCAGTCTTTCTAAGAACAAGCTTAGTGATTCCTATAAGGAAATAAACATAAAAAGCAGTTTGCAAATGCAAAACATAGCTATGGTAATCATTGAATTGTTTGTTACTCCTTAGCACTGTGAATTTCCACCAGCCCAGACTATAGTGATAGTGCTGTGAATTAGATCTATACCATTCATCGGATTACTAGCAAAAATAGTGTTACTTTAGGCCCGTTAAGCTTTACATAGTATGAATCTGTGGTAGAATTTAAGAAACCGAAGTTAGGATAATTTTGGCTAGGTAGTATTTTATGGAATAGTGGCAACGCAGTTTGGAACAGCATGTTTGTTGGAATACGAATTGCAGCTTGCTGATGACTTTTTCAAATCATCAGTAAAATACTGTACTTTCTCTCTGGTTCTCTGTCACACAAATGTAAGTTATCTTGGTCTTTATAAGGCACCCAGGAGAATTGCTTTTAGATGAAAGAATTAAAATATACCTCCTTCGTTAAGGTTTATAAGCCACGCAATGCTGGTTGTACAGCCCTGTGCAGAAAGAACTGTAATTTCAGATCAGGCTGTAAACCTGCCCAGAGAGCAGGAGTGGCAACCGTTTGTCATTCATGTGTCATTCTGTTGTCTTCCCCATGGTTCAAATTCAGCCTAAATCCTTCTGGTACGTACATGGTAAGGGCACATTAGGGAATTGCGTATGCTAACTTGGCCTACTACTGTAAACTATTTGGTGCAGAACAACCATTTTCAAATAGAAATTGTGACATCTGAATCTCATTTAATGAATACAAGAATTACAATAGAAGGATGAGAGACATAAATATTGATACAACTAGAGAAACCTTCGATGTCCGTGATTCTCTGAAAAATTATTTGCAAATGATTCAGTGTTTAGAGGAATTTTTTTCCCCAAATAATTCTATTTATGTATGAATAAACAGATTTCTTATGTTGAGAATTTCAGAAGAATTATACCATGTTCACATACTGCAAGTCTCCATTTTTACTGAATGAAGTATTACTCCTTTTTTAAAGCTGGTATGGTTGGCTTCTTTTCATCTAGCTACATCTGTTACTTTTTTATAAATAAGCCTTTTCTCCCCTAAGAATCAAGCAGAACTTCTTCCAAGCCTTCTATTCTCAAGTGTAACTTCAGAAGTGCAGAAATAATAGCTTTAATACTTGGCCTTTACTGGCTAATTCAATAGCTTTATGTACTCTAACTGAGAAAGGTAAATGTAAGGGGGCTTACAAGGCAAAGGGAGAAACTTTTTCGTGTAAGTCTCACCCCAAAAGAATTCTCTGCAAAGGTCCATCTGGCCAAGGATCCAGCATCTGCAAGGAGCCAGGAGTCCGTGCTTGGGGAAAATACAAGAAATAAGGCTGATGGAGAGACTAGGGGGGGTGAGCCCTCTGTTTTGGGAAGATCAGCATCTTCAGGAGTCATGTTGCATCTGGATCACTCTTCTCTGCCCGGTTTTATGAATTTTTTTCATCCCTTTGGAAGCATTTTGTACTTCTTCCTCCATAACAGTATGACCATGATCTTGGCTAGCCTCTGGTAGTGCGATCGATGATTGTAACCACGACAGGCAGAGAGGAGATCTGTATTAACTGACTTAAACTTCTTGGCAGCTGAAGGACCTACAGCCTGCATAAGATGTCGTGTGTTAAGACATGAGACCGCTGAACCTGATCGATGGGTTTTGATGAGCGAGATCAAGCCTCGTGCTCTGCACTGGTGTCATCCCTGGGGTCAGGCAGGATTTGTGGAAGGCCCGGAGGAGTTGGCAGCAGCTCCCTCTGATCCAGAGGGAAAATCCTCCTCCTCCATTTGCCTTATCGTTGTCACTTGTGAAGGAGTGGATTTCAGCAATCCTCAGAAGGATTGCTATCATCACTTATTATCGCTGTCTAATTCAGGGACTGACACAGGGTAGATATGACTCTTTCCATTAAAGTAAGCAGTAGCTGACAGCTGTTTTGACAAACAGTCATATATTTTGCTATATTCTTTGAGATTCTTAGCAATAATGAAAGCCTTCCTAGGATTAGCTATAGTTACATGGAAAAGTGCAGTTTATTAATTTTAATTTTCCACTTACTAATTACACCTGAAGGCTGTGAATTTCAGCTTAGTGGCACACATCTGGAGTGTATAATAGATAGCAACAGGAGATCACTGGGGTTGCATTAAAAAAATCCTTCAGGAAGGAATGGTGGTTATTATCAGTGACCTGAATTCTATCACGGTTTCAAAAATAAAAGCGTAATCTAACAAAACAATGATGTACTGATAAATTCCAGTGTATCCACATTAGTTCCTTTCGTCAACAGGCACATTTACTCGTACTGAGTGCTCTTTATGACATCTCCGTAACGTAAAAGGTTTACACTGAGGTCAGCAAAATTCGTCCATCAGATTCAAGTCGTATTAGCACAACATTCTGAAACACCCAAGTTTTATTATTGGTTGTCAAACCCGGTTTTCCCTGACTTCAGATAAAGCAGTTTATTGAGAGAAATGGTCTAAGTCTGTTTTGAAAAAATCTCTTTGCTTCATGGTGCTGTAATAGTTATAATTTTATTTTTTTGGGTTTTCAAATCACACAGATAATCTGTCTCTTTTGAAATATGAAGTTAATTCAAAGAACAGAATATTCTAAGGAAAATTCAATCTCCCACTCACCGTACAACTCGGGGTTTTTTTCCCTCAGCTGCTGTCAAATGTGTCAGTCTCTCATGTGAGTAATGTAATCCTGGATTTGGAATATGCTAGTGGTTGGGCATATGTACAGCACCGGTGGGAGACCTGCTGCTGCTCTGAACCCCAGAGTTCCGTGTCTCTTTCTGGTTCTTGTTATTTTACTTTTCTTTAAGATGGTCTGAGATGATGCTGGTATCAAGTAAGCTGAGATTTTGAAAGAGTAAATGTTATATTTTTACCCAATAGAAACTGATGCAACCAGAGCTATGAAAGCGGCAGAAAAATGAGAGTGACTGTGGCAGTGGTAGCAATACAGATATGGCCTCTTCGCTGAATTCATGTGTGCATAAGGACCCTCATATCAATAAGGGAAAACAGAATTCTAACACCTGTGCATGCATTCTGAGGACAAATCCACAGATTGAGAGGATTTTCCAAATCGCATGATCTGCAGAGGTAGAGTAAAAATCTCATAGGAATAGCCTTTGGAGAGCAAAATCACAAAATGTTTTGCTCTTAGTTAGATGAATCCAAAGAGCATCCGTCATTAACTGCTAGTAAAAACTGTGCATTATATTTCCTTGTGAATTATGTAGGGGATGGAAACTGTACGTTGATATTGTACATTAAAACAGACCTGAAGGCTTTTAATTAATGATGATATGTATATTGATCTAAAAAATTTCAAATAGCTATCTTTCCTGAGTAAACCACAACTTTGATCTTTATCGGTTCAGAAGAGTCTGGCTTTTTTGAGGTTTTCTTTCATATTCCAAGTGAGTTCAAAAGGTGTCTTTTTATTAGAAGTAGTAGGTCCTGTGCTTTGAAACTCCAGATTTATACTGAGCAACAGAGATGGCTCTACATTAATGCTTGCATTCTTTATTAGTTGAAGCTTGATGGGCTTTTAAGGGGCCAAAATAAAAATGGAGAATTAGTATGCATAGAAGTTGTAAATTTAATTAGCTGGTATTATCAATTAGGCACACTCGGTAGAACTCCAGTATGAATTTTGTTTTAGTGTATCTGCTGAAGAGTTGGACAAAATGCAAAATGAATATTCAATTAAAAAAATGAAATTGATCAAATATTCATTTTTTTCATCCACTAATCTAGTAGACCCAGGACAGAGGTAAATATATATTCACTGAAACACTCAAAGTGGTAATGGCTAGTTTTGAACAAGTAGGGTGTGATCCTGTAGTTCTCCCTTCTAATTGCTTTTAAGCATAAACTAATTTCTAGGTTTTCATTTAAGGGTGGAGAATTTTTGACTTATATTGTGAGCACAGTGCTACTGAACACTCCGTCATTTATAAAACCCTTTTAACAATTACTATGATCAGCTCACAGAGTAGTTTGTCAGTGTATCTGAGAAATTAGAGCTGAAGTATTTATGTCATATCATCTGGGCATCCCTCTCTTAGTTCAGGATTGCTCCCTATATTATAATTCTGATAAGCCTTCCAACATTTTCCTTTGAAAATAAAGTAACCCTTCATAGTGTATTAAAAACTGACCAAACCCCCACTTTTCCTTTAGATTGTAAAATATGAACAGGAATTTTAGCAGTTGGAAAGTGCAACTTGCTGAGTTGGTTTCACTATCCACTGCTTACTATGGTCCAAAGAAAAAAAAAACAGGATGATATATACATTTATGTGATCTTTAGCAAAGTTGGTTTGTTGGTCTTTGGGGTTTTTAATATGAGAGAAGACCTTGCTAAAGGATGTCATCAGACAGTATTCGTTCAGTGCAAGGAAATGAAATTGAAATGCAGTACATTTGCTCCAACTTTAGATAGTCTCATTACTCAGAAGTAATGAGTACACATTTCTTGTTACATCCCAATGACTTTTTCTGTGAATGAGAAGAAAGAAGAAGAGAGGGAAAATATACACCTTGTCTCTTTTTCTACTGTTTCCTCCTGGTTGTGTTTCTTCCTGTTTTACCCCTTCATCTTTAGTCCTGACCACTCGGGGCTTGGTCTCAGTTTCTGGGGTCCAAACACCAAACTTGAAAGGAACTTTTAATGTAAGTAACATTTCAAAAAATGAAAGTAAGACGAGAATAAGGAAGTATGTTTTCTCACTGGATGTAAGCTACTAATTAAGTTAGTGTCAGACGCCTAGCCAAGCAGAAGGGCAGTTTTAAGTGTAGCTCTATTCTGTGTAGCATGTATTCAAGCGTGATCCACAAACTGTCTGCAAGTTATTTTCTTTATCACTGGAGCACTAGAATATGTTTATTTAATTAACATCTCCTTTCTTAATCAACGTTTTCATCCTTCAGGTTTTGGTAGATCCCATATGCATCATCAGAGAGTATCAACATAAAAAGAGTTTTTTTTCTGAAATCCAAGTCTGCAAAACTGGAATCTGATTACATGTTAAATCTGCCCCCTGCCTGCATTCAATACAGTCAAGAAAAAATACCTGCTGCTTTTTTTAATAGAGGCACATCTCTACGATTTTTTTCAGTGTGAGCCAGTAGGAGAAATCGGGCTATTCATGCATTGCCAGGAAAACAGATAAATTACAGTTATAGGGAATTCTGCCCTGAGTTACTGGCAAAAAATAGTAATTCCTATAATAAGGTTATATTTATATGTGGCCACAGGGTAGCACAG
This sequence comes from Rhynochetos jubatus, assembly GCA_027574665.1. Taxonomy (NCBI): domain Eukaryota; kingdom Metazoa; phylum Chordata; class Aves; order Eurypygiformes; family Rhynochetidae; genus Rhynochetos; species Rhynochetos jubatus. The sequence goes on along the minus strand of CM050654.1, from coordinate 37,908,251 downwards.
GTTACTCATTTTAAAGTATTTGCTCTACAGAATTAACTTCTGAAAGTGTTCATTGGTGACCTAGTATAAACTAAAATTTATAGAAATGCAGATAATGAATTATACTATTCCTTTCTAGGAAAGTATATTTTGTGCTAGCGAGGTTCCTACACTAGCCATGACAGTGAACTGCATATGAGGACCTTACACTGTGTGACCAGTGTAGCTCCCTGTTTGTTCATTATTGAATCTCAAGCCAAAATACCATCTCATCACGAGGGACAGTTGTCTTATTAAAAGTTAGTTATCCTACTGAAACTACCAAGGAAAAATATAAACAAACTGGTTTATAGTGAAATAGTTGTAAAATGATGTAGTAGTGTTTTAAGGAACGTTTCCGTGGGTTTTCTTAGGCTCGAATCCCGACTGAACACAGGGCTGCACAATAAAGCTATCAAAATCAACTATCACATAAAAAATTAAATTATCATTAATAGTATTTACAGATTTACTCTTCTTGGCTTGGAATCCACTGACAAAGAGCACCCTGCATAGGTAGCGGCTTTTCCTGGTAAGAGCTGGGTCTCAGCACCCATCTTGGCTTCTCTGCCTTGAGCTGGTTCTACCTCCTTTTGGCAATTGCGTGGTGGCCAAGCAAATACTGCCTGGCCTGGCTCAGCCGTGAAGTACCCTAAAATTAGAGAGGCTTCTCTGTGTTAATTATGTGATTTGGTGGGCTTTTGTTCTATAAACAAGAACTGGACGAAGAATGAATTCTTTGTTCTTATGTGGTGTGGTCCCTTTTGCTCCGGACAAGACTCTGAGCGTGCCCCCTGCAAAACCTTGTGTATGATTCCCGTGGACGGGCCGACAGCACATCCTGGTCCACTCTCACGAGCACTGCCGGTTGGAACTGCTGTGTGGGCACGATGGTACCAACTCTGCAGCAGACATCATTTCGACTTACTGATCTTAAACCCTACAAACTAATTTCCAAATCCTTCAAACTGTAGAAACAGAGTTAAATAATCTGGAAATACGTTTCCTAGTTTTATTCTCCTCTAAGCTTCTATAGTGTTTCAAAATGTGATTTGAAAGAAACGGTTTTTCCTCTTTTCTGTGTCAAAACATACATTTTGAACAACTTAGAAATAATAGATGTGACCAAGGCCACCTGCTGCTTCCTGGGTACAACAGGTACTTCTGTTTGTTCCAGGTTTTCATGTATCAAGTGGGAAATATGAATGTTCATATTTAGAGAAATTTTGCTCTGCATAAAAGGCACCTAATCAAACCCAAGCAAGTTGTTAGAAAAACAGGGCATGAGTCTAGGCTAGAGCCAAATGCATAAATGAAGAAACAATGAAATGGGTACAAAACCCGTGAAGTTTAGGATAAGATCCTTAGAACAGGAGCTAGGCAGTGAAAGGCTTGGCATTCAGCATGCCTGAAATACACAGGGAAAAAACAGTAACAGCTTGCAACGAGGAGCATAACAGTTCTTGTCATGATGAGTGACAAACATCACCAAGGTGCAGAAAAGAGCCACTCTGTAGGAACTGAGGTTTTTAGTTGAATTCGCATTATGCAACTTCTGTGGCTTTGCAGGTGGGCTCAGCACCACCTCCTTTCCGTGCCAAATTGCCGTTCTCTTGAGGTTTTCCTTTTGCACAGGTCCCAGAGGAACGCAGCTGTCATACAGAGCATTTTGACTGTCCCAAACCTGAAAATCCTGAGAAGGAAGGTTCCTGTACGGATTCTTGTGATATGCTCGTGTCATCAGGAGGCATTCGGGCCAGTACCAGTACACCATAGGGTACACAACCACTGCATGTATATATAAAATGCATCCTTTGCCAGCTGCCTTTTTTTCTGACTATTCAAGTTGTCCTTTCTATCCTCTAACTCTCTTTTCCTCCCAGTTCTAATCCATCTCTACCTCAACCTCTTAATTCCGTGCATTTTCTATCGCTTATCCAACTTCTCATTTATTTAGGGCTGTAGCGGTATTCCAACTGACACCCGCAGCTGGATGGTGGATGCCGTTTTTCCATTCCAGCCATTTAGGGTAGGCTGTTCTGATAGAGAACAAAAAACCATATTGCATCTTAATCTCATCGTGAATATTGAAGTTACAGATGGTTTGGAATGTACATGACTTGTCTGCCTTGTTTTAGGAGACAGTTTACAATCCAGAACCTTCAAAATCTCTGGTGTTAAAAGCTAGGGAGTCTGCAAACTTCCTGAGAGAGGGAAGCCTCTGGCTGTGAAATCGTACCTTGTATACTTCTGATTTTAAAACTCATTTGTACAGAGCTGTAAGAAACTAGATTTATGCCAATAATAAATAGCGATTTAACCATAGATTTGCACAGTAAGTGGCTGAAGAGTCGCTGAAACAGTAGTTTTCACACTAGAACTCGAATCGTGTACTATATCTCCCTGGAGAACAGTCTCTGTCTTAATTTTGAGTCCTGTGCCAGGACCACTATTGTATCTTTAATCATAATTAGAATTCTGTGCTATTGGAGAGCTGTTATAATGTGATATTAGATATATTTCTGTAAGTGATGTTCAAGCAAGCAAAGGACAATCTAAAGAAAAAAATTGGAAGAGTAAAAAATGTGCAAGATGGTGAACACATGGACCAGCATACATGCACAGATTGTAACGTGTGTGAGGAGTGATTTTAATTTCAACGGGGCAGGTTTTGAATACATGGCCATGGGGAGATACACAGAGGTGAAACAGCTCTGATGGGGTGAGGTGCTGTCGCTCTCTACCAGCTGGCTTTGCTCTGAGCATCTGAGTGGTGCTCAGGCATTTGATTGACTCCCCAGAGAGCGTTAACAAATAAGTGCAATAATGATAGCCATCTTTTATTTTACTAGCGATTATATCTGATTTAAAAAAAAAAAATTTAAATCTCACAACCTGATAGTCTAATTTAATTTTATTTTTAATTCTTCCCTGTAATTAAGGAATAAGTCGTTGAAAATAGTTTAGAGTTGGCAATTAAGTATTGAAGAGTAGCATGGAAGAGGTGAGGAGTTTGGGATATTTTCTTTAAGGATGAAGTGTGGATCATTGTAGTTCTGCTGTCAAAGTGTTGAATATAAGGAACAGATGTCTGGACCTTATCCATGCCCAGGTACCATACCATAACTCCTTTTTTATACACCTAAGACTTGGGGATTCAATCTAATAATCCCATTTTAATAGAAAACATTGCTTTTATCAATAAGAAATATGTTGTAGGTAGAATTTCTGTAATCAAGTAGAAATATCCATGAAGTGGTATCGACTATCCAGTAGATGAAACAGTGACCATCACTGAATTGCAGGACTCCATCAGTAAGGCTGGGAATTCAGTGATCCTGTTTGTTATCTCTCCTTGCTTTGCCTTTCATAGATATTCAGTGGTGTTTTCCAGTCTCTCATTCTGTTTTAATACCTCAGTTCGTTATTTCTTGGTCTTACTCCTGTGGATTTGGTTCATATAACACTTGTGGAATTCTTTACCACATTAATTCTCCTGTAGTTTTGCTCAAATCAAAACTAAAAGTAGATAAATTCTGTAATTATTACAGTTGTTATTTGTTTGACATGTTGGGTTTTGGTACTGTTTGCTTTGGGATGCACAGAACACTGACTTGTAGATTTTTCCAGTGCAGCATATTCAGTATATATAAAAAAAAGAAATATGATGAATTAGTTTTTATGAAATCCCCATAAATTCTTTAAAAAATCGGAAGATATGGTAGCCAAAATATTTGACAATAAAAGACTCATAGAAAGTCAGATTAAGGAAAGGACCTGGGAGTTATGTTAGTACCTACAAAGCACTGAAGGTTAAAAGATTAGAAGAAAAGTAAAATTATTTACTGGAAGACAAAATTATGAAAGAATTACTGAATTACAAAACTGGAGAGAGGGGAGATAGAAACTGGCAACAGATTTATTTTTATTACATTGGAGGTGGAGAAAATAAAAAAAGTCGGGTAACTAATTAGTATTAGAAAATCTTCTGGGGGAAAAACCCAAAAACACAACTTTTTTTTTTCTTTGTATTTTTGATGGAAAGAGACAAATAAGTGCTGGTCCCGCTAGTGTTCAGAGAGCGTGAGGAACAGTTGTGAAGCTGAAGAGCAGGATGTCAAAAGACAAGGCAGAAGCTGTTCAGAGCTAGAAAAAAGTGTCACAGAGGGAAGTGAGTGGGAGACGTATTGGCAAGAGATAAAGGCTCTGAGGCTTGAGACAGAACTTTCCGTGGTGACATTGAAAACACTCTGTTAGGCATTTGGAAGTAATTCGCTGTATTGATTCTGTGCTCAGTGTGGAAATGATTATTGTGTTTGTGCACCAGCTACTAAACATGCTAAGCTGTTTTATCAGCATCTTTTAGTTTTAATATTCCGAATGATAGCCTTTGGCCACTGTAGTCCCATGCAGAGAAAGGAATTCTAATCCCCCCTTGTACCTGATTTGATTTTATTAACACATTTCCTCTTTGACTGACAGGCTCCATTCATTAAATTATGAAATCCAAATTAACTGCAGGCTCTGGGTTCTGTGTCATTACTTGCCAGGGTCAAGGGCAACTAGCCCAAATTATGCCATTGGCTTCCCCCCCCCCTTTTTACCTTTTTATTATTTAAAGTAAGGATTGAACTGTCTCTCATCTGTTCTGAAATACTTCGATGGTTCATTACAAACCGCTTTAAACAGATCAAAATACAGGTTGATTAATGCTCGCTGTCGAATTAGGAATGCTGGCCGGGTTGAGAAGAGCCCGTGGATATCCGCACGTGTTTGTTTCCCGCAGAAGAGGTACCGAGTTCCCCTTCTTTTGCACAATAAAACCTATGTGGCTATGAAGAGCTTCGGCAGCATTAGTCCGCCAATTTTGCAGCCTTTTCTATTCACGAAGCATCCAACTTCTAAATTCTCTAAATGAGGTCTATCTCCCTTTCTTTCAAAGAAAATAGAAAGCTTGTTGCCTGGTAGATCTCAGCTGGGGCCTGTTACCCGAGAGTGATTAGGAGAACATGCTTTCTGCCCACTCTTTTCTCAGTCAGGGAGCACTTCTCTCCCATGGAAAAAAAAAAGATGGGACAAAGCTATTGTTGCTGACCAGCATTTTTCAATCAGGTCATCTTCTCTCTTTTTAAAAATCTAAAGAAGAATATTGCAGCTGCTACCAGTTGTTCTTGAAGGGCTTTTTGAATGTCATTTCATTAAAGAAAAAAAAAAAAAGATTTCATCTAGGGATACAGGCATTCTTGTCAGAGATGGGAGATCAGGAAAATACATTAGCTTTTTATTATTCAGCTGTAATTGTCATCTTACCAGGTCTCAATTTGGGTTTTTTGGTGTTCTACTATTTACTTATTTTCCAGTTTTCAGTTGCTTTTACACAGCTTTTTATCAATATCCACGTTTTATATGTGCTGCCCCCATCTTTGAAGAATGAAATTAAAGAATTTCATCTGAGCTTATTAAATCAGTTAAATATGGAATTAAATGGTAAATGTAGCTAAGAAATACTTGCTTATCAGTGTACACAGCACATGTCCATTTAATTGTGGAAAATACAACCAAAGGTGTAGAGACTGCCAAAAGTCGCCAAGACATCAGTATCTTAAATACAAACTTAATACATTTCTGGGTTTTTTTAATTCAGTTTTGAATCCTAATTTGGTTATTAGTCCATTATGTTAGTCTGCTGACCTGCCTGACACAGCAAAACTTGGACTGTTGTGCCTCCTGTCTTACTCTTCCAGTGGAAACAGGAATATTGGGTTCAATAGGGCCTTTCCCCTATGATCATGTCTATTTTGGTTAATCTACTTTGTGCATGTTGCTGGAGTCAAGTCAGTCACTTGCTGTTTCTGGGGGTCCTGCTTTTCTGATGCTCAGCCCCAATGTGTTAGTGTCTCTAAGAAGAAGGTTCTTGCGTGAGCTGTTTTATACGGAAAGTTTCTAGTGAGTTCCTCAAATTTTTCAGAAACATTTTCAAGAGTGACTATAAATTTTTCATACGTAGAAGATAAAATGCACAGCAGAAAACCATCCTGTAACAAATGGTACCGTCTGGAAATGTGAAGTTATGATTGTCGTATTTTAAACTGCATGCCTTTATGCTGAGTTGGAAGCTGCACAAGTCGTGTGGATGGGGACGTGTATCTGTGCCGTATCTCAGGGTGCTCATGGAAAGCTGTGATGCTTTGCTCTGCAAGCTTCTTCAAGTCATCCATCCTCCTGTTACATTGCAGTGGCTGTGGGAACCTGTAATACACTGCAGCTGCAGCTACCCGGGTGGAGCAGCTCTTTCCTTGCTACAGAGATATTCTGCTCATGAAAAAGGCAGGGAATTTGCATATTCACTATTTTCTAAACAATCTTACTTCTTCTGACTTTACTGATGTGCCTAATGCTACATAGACTCCGTGACCTTCCTGCGCTGCCTTCTTGATGTTTGACAATGCAGATCCGAGTTCATCAGGCTGCCTGAATTGCGGAGCAGCAGTAGCAAAAGAGCAACTCGACGCAGCGGTATCAGCCTCATTAGCAGCAATAATGGGCTCTTAGTGCAGTCTTGATTCTCGTATGATTTTAATGGCACAGCTTTCTCTGTCATTATTTGTATGGAGAAAGCATGAAGTCGGAGAACTTTTGTAGCCAATAGAATATGAAGCGTGGCAGATACACATTTCTTATTCTCAAGGTGTAGTTCTCTTTGTTCTGGAGAGCAGACCATTGTCAATAAAAAAGTGTTTGATGGGAGATTTTCATTAGGAAACTCTGAATTTGAAATATTCAGGTCAGGAAGAGCACACTGTGATAGTCAGCATTTGGTTTGAACTTCTGAAGGTTGGAAGGGTTTTTGGAGGTGCTGCTTGAAAGAAAGTAAATCTCTGATCCTGGATGGTCTCCCAATTTATTAAAACCCTGAACGAACTAATAAAGGCACTTCAGAGAGCAGTATACATTGTAAAAAGTGAGTAAAAATAATACCCGTCCCTTAAAAGTTCTCCATACGAATTTTTGGAAATAGTTTTGGATGTAGTTGTATTTTTCTGAGAGTTAAGCCTGGTAGGCAGCCAGGGTCTGCAGAACAATTGGATTTCTTACTGGTTGACACATTGCTGGATTTTGCTGGTATAATTTTAATTGGGAGTCTTGTTAGTAGTCCTTACATGAAAGTATAATCCCAGTTTTGTTCTCATTTGTATTGAAATAAAGATCTGGTTTTGCCTTTAAAAGATGAAGTCTGAATTTTGGCACAGCTCTGCTTGATACTATGCCTCATTCTCACAAGGACATCAACTTTCCTTTCTGTTTTACCCTTACTCTATGGATCCAATATTATAATGATTAGCAATTTATTTTAATATATTAGAGTGAATCCTAGACGCCAACCAAGTTCTCCTCCCTCACCAACCGAGTGGGTCAGAATAGCACGACACAGATGGGAGTAGGGATGCAATTCCTTGCAATCCCAGTTTTCATGCCTGTGTAGCTATCGTGCAACTTGCCATGCTTATTAGATGCAAGAAGAGCCAGAGAACTGGGAATATCTGCCTCTTCACTAAAAACGGTGGGAGCCCGAACCTTGCATGTCCTATACCTATCCTTCAGTAAACAGATGAAGGGGAAGCGGTAGTCTGCTCCTCTGTGTATTTTGGGGCAGAGAGTAAGTAACAACATGACATCCCCAGGTATATAAACCACAGAAAGCATTGCAATCCAACCTCAGAGTGAACAGCCATAATTTTAATACCATGGCATCTCAGAAGAGTATAAAGATATATTCATTTGCGCAGTCAGTGGGATGTTTCTCCCTTCATCACCGCAGTGCTTGGATCCCCTCAGCACAATCCATACGTTTCGTTTTTATACCAACCATGCCAAAACCAAAGAATTTGATGATCTCTAATTTTAATCAACTTTTAACATCACATTCAAGAGGATATGTATGAACCCTACTTCAATCTTAGGTTGTGAAGTTAGTATTTTTTTTTTGCAAAAGCTAGCCATTATTAAGTTCATTAGACTTAAATCGGTGTAGAACAAAAAACCTGCTAGATTTGGCATTTTTAAGAAATGTTCCCATTGTCTCATAGTTGGTTCTTATTCATCAGCAAACTGTGTTTGAAGGAAAGCTTTCTGTTTCTTCAATATGTTCTTCAAGCTTCTTTTAAAAATGTGTATTTTCCTTGGTTGTGCTAAAAGCTGTTAAAAAATTGCATTTCCATCTGCAAAAAGAGTAGGGGCTGGGATATGCTGATACACTCCATTTACACACCTCCTTTCTTATTAATTTAACAGTTCAAGGTTGTTTTTTCCTCTGTGTTTTATAGTAATGGTCATGTATGTGAAATGAGTCCAAAGCACTATAGTAAACCCATGGAAATATTACTTACACCAGTAGCTAACATCCTGCAGCTCATCTGCATCCTGTAGCTGAATCACCTACCGCAGTGACAAGTGGAGCAATTGGAAGTGGAATAAAATATACAATGAAAGAAGCTATTCACTACAGTTGACAATATGGCCTAAAATTAGCATCTCTTCTGGGTCCCACAAGCACCTTTATAACAATTATTCACCTGAATAATAATTTTTATTGTCTATGTAAATATTTTATTGGGATTTGACTTTTTACCGATAGTCGGTTAGGATGTCCTAAAATCTGAGTCGGGTCTGGAGCCTCAGCTGCACTAAGAAGTGTCAAATTCAGTGCAGCAACATACGGTCTTGGCATTGAAAAGCCATTTTTCAGGAGATACTGCCATAAAGTCTTGTGATGGGGTTGAGACTTTTAAAAGTACATCTAAGGTGGCTTCAGATTAGCTCGCTAATGCATGGGTACCTATGTGCCTCGGCCAGCAGACGGTCTCGGGGACCGGGCCCTGTCCCTCCCATGCCCTTCTGGGCAGGTTTTGGTGCTGTCATGGGCTGCCATGCTTTGCCTGCGTATAGGAGCCTGGGATGGACACTGCCTGTGCTGGAAAAACCAGCCCAGGCTGAGCACAGTCGACCTCTGGGGAATTCTAAAGGGTTTGTTCTAGTCTGCTTTCACGGTCTCCTCTGTTTCAGCCGGTGTGTGACTGGTTTGGGGGAAGGCAGACAGCTGGTGGGACACGATTTCTACAGATTGTCCGAAGCTGTATGTCCATAAGGATACGTGTAAATAGTTCTACATACAGTTGACGTGTTAAAACATACGTACAGATGACATCCTGTGCTTGAGCAGATGTGCTAACATCTGTTTATTGCCAGCTGCATAGAGGCTATGTGAGAAAAGGTTATCTTTTTCCTTCTTTTATTAAATGATTTTTTTTTTTAATATTTGCTTTCTTTGCCTTGTAAACTTATTATGGAATAACAGTGTGGTGTACACGGTCTCTTGCTATTTGATTTCCAGATTCATTTTTTTTCTATCGAAACCACTGGGTTTTATGTCTGATTCATATTCCCTTAATAATGAGATTTTTCAGGCAAGCCCCATGCATAATGGCATGTACTTCCAAATATTCTCCCGACAAAAAAAACTTTGTGTAAAATAGGAAAAGGGATATCAAATAAGAACACATGAAATAAATGTGAAAGTTGTAGTAGCACTGTAAATACAGCTTATACACTCGTGCGGTTCTCGCTGCGACTTGTGACATCTTTCCTAGAAGTGTCACCTTTAGGAGGCTATTTTTGGCAAGGATGTTTCAGCATGGGATTTTAAGGGTAACTGTGGGTATTGAATATATTCTCAAGAGATCACCTTCACATTCCCTCAAATATTTCTAGGAGCATTAAAACAGTGAGTAGTATGTATTGCTGAATAGCTACACACACTTGTTTTATTCTTTCTCATAAAACCAGATTCAGTAAAAACTTCACCAATATTATGGTATATTTTTCAACAGGATTCAAAGCCATTACTTTCTTTGGATAAACAGCAGTTAGGACACATCTTAAATATGCATGAAGGAAAATATTCAGGCTCTGTAACATTTGTCACTTTCAGAACAGCTAAAGCAACAGAGATGCGCAGCTCGTGCTAGGAAGAACGTTAATGTGAACCTTTGTACCCCGAGAGTTTGGAAGCAGCCACCTTTCACTTTCTTCAGCCGTGAATAGGCAGAAGAGGAGGGATCTAGGAAACTTAACGGACTCTTAGTTTTTCTTCTTTCTTCAAAGAATATGGAACTTGTATGTTTTAGGAACCTGCAGGCTCCTAAGGGTTTGCTATGTGCGAGCTGTTGAAGGGAGCTCTGCAAACTGCTAGCAGAGCCTTTGACATTTTCATGGCTTGTAGAGAAGTCAGTCACTACAGAGAGGCTGCTAAATTATGGAAGCAATTTTTATCTTCCAGTTCTTTGCTACTATCGCTTCCTATAAACTTCGAGGACATTTGAGGAAAAAGTATTGATGTACTTGGTTGGCTGAGTGGCTCCCCGAGTTACTTACAGCCGTTCATTCCTAGGCTGCTCACGGATTTGTTATGTTGGCCTGCACCCTTCTTGGCCACGGCAGCAGGTAGGCTGATCTCCAGCTTCTTTTGCAGCCAGTTCTAGAAGGCTGCAGAGAAAAGAAACCTTCTTCTGCCTTTCCTCACACCAAATCCATTCTGAAAGTTCCTTACAGAGCTGTGCTGCTGTCATTGCAGTGCTGTCTGTGCACAGCCTCCAGCCACGGAGCAGATGAAAAAAGGCAGAGAGACAGAAAGAATTTTTTAAAAAGGGAAAGCAAATACTGTGACTTTCTGCTTTGCTGCTTCCTTGGTATGTTCCCTGTCAGAATTTGACTTAGTAAATAACACTTTGAATCTATATTTAGAATGGGAAGTATTTTAGCAAGAAATAAGACTCAACACAACCGAATATATTTAAATGCAGCATAATTGAAATGTCAACATAGTCATGAAATGCCTCAAGGTGTTTTTCATGTGAAGGCTGAATATGACACAAAATAGATGTCTGAATACTGTGGTGCAGAATACAGCCTTTGTGTTCGCCTCAAATCTAATCTCACACTCACCTTCCTGAATGCTTGGAAATACTTGGCTGAAGCCTGACTGCCGATATGGTCCCCGCTCTTCCCTTCTTTCAGGGAATCTGGCAGTTCAGAGAAGGTTTTGCTATCGGAGGAGACAGAAGTTCAACTGCTCTCCGTGCTCGCACGTGGGGATCCTTTCCTGCAGGGATGCCTGGCATTAGCTTGGAGCTCCTGCCCCTCTTGACACTACACATCTTATACCTGCTCGGCAACTGCTAGCGGGCACGCTTCGTTCGGGAAATGTCTTGAGAATTTTGTTTTTCTCAAAGTGATGGTTGATTCTTCATTCACACTGACGGATTGGCTTGAAAGAAGACAGCACCATTTCACACAAGCTGCTATCCTCCCCCTTTGGGAAGGACCAGTAGTCCCTCCACTAAGGGCCAGTAGTCCTCCACTAAGAATGGAGAGTAGAAAGTACCATTAAAGCCTCATTTCATCTGTCCTGTTTTTGAACATTAAAGTTACTGTGTATTACTCTCTTCTTAGGAAAGTCCTGTACTTTGTGACCCATAATATGCCCCTTGAAGTATGCCACCTTGCTAGCCTTCCAGTGGAAATAAAGCATCCATGATAAATGGTAGTCACAAGCCAAAGGGGTGCCCCCAGTGCCCTCCCCCAGCCTCCTGGCTGGGGCTGCTGCAGGAGGCTGGTCCATGGTGACTGGGCCCACTGCGGTTGTCATTGTACCAGGTGTCATTGCTACGTGTATCCCAGCCAGATTTCTGTCTGCCTGTGTGACACGTCTGTTTTAGCAGCTGATAGGCAGAGGAGACTAATCCATCCGACTCTTGCTTTAGGAGGCAATACAGTTTTTTTAAAGAGGTGAAGTTCAACTCAATCTTTATCAGCAAACTGTGATTTCAGAAGGAAAATGAACTTGACAACTGTTTTAACAACCTGAATGTTTATGTATGCCTTCGCTTAATGCCTAAAGTCAATATTTGTTAAGTCTGATTGATAAAAATATGTGCCTTTCATCAAGGTCAAATTCATTTGTGGAAATTTGCTGTTGCTTACTTACCATGCTGCTTTTGCACAGAATCCCTGTCAGACTTTGCTAAAACTGCACAGGCATTTTCTCATTTAAATTATGATTATCTTCACTGTGAACTTCCCTGTGAGCACTACCTTATTTGAATGTGTCTTTTTTAAAGGATGCCTCTGATTAGATTCCAATTCAGTCAGGTGATGAATTACCTGACTTGACCTAATTCATTAATTTTAATGATATTTGAAGTCTTTATTTTATTCAGGGCTCCTCTGATAGACCTATCTTATAGACATCTTTATAATAATGTCCATTCATCAGCTGCTTAAAGGACATAACTTGAAACTGGTTGTGGCTGCTAGGATGCATGCTGTCTACTTGCTTGGGCCGTGTTCTGGCTTAGGTGTTCAATGGAAGTTGCAGGTTACGTCAGGGCAGTGTAAGGCTGACTTTACCTTAGGTAGTAAGGCTTGGGAAGGAGTTCTGAAACTGTGTGTTAAATATGTATGGATGAATTTACATATATTCAAATGTACATGTAATTAAGCTGTGTTTAAACTGCTGTTTTCACACAGTACAACCACACCATATGTTGTACTATAGTTTGTAAGTTACACTATGTAGAACAGTATAGAACTAAGTAAATGGCTTAATTTTGTAACTGAGGTCCTTGGAGTATGGCTTGATGGGGTCGCCGTGCTTTAGCCCCAGGCAGCAACTAAGCACCACACAGCTGCTTGCTTAGCACCCCCTGCCCCAGAACAGAGTGGCAACAAACCTCATGGGTTGAAGTAAAACCAGTTTAATAGGACAGTCAATGGAGAGAAGATAATAATAACAACAGCATTATTAATATTAATATTAGTAATGGAATAAAAAACCCCAAACAATGCACAGTTCAACAACTGCTCACCACCGTGTGATTGACCGCCCGTCCTTAAGCAGTGATTCCCCCCAGCAAACTCCTCTCAGTTTATATACTGAGCATGATGTCTTATGGCATAAAATACCCCTTTGGTCACTTTGGGTCAGCTGTCCTGGCTGTGTCTCCTCCCGGCTCCTTGTAGAGAAGGTGTGAGAACAGGGACAGTATGAGAAACTGGCAAAGTCCTTGGCTTACTGTAAACATCGCTTAGCAACAACTAAAGCATCAGTATTATCATCATTCTTCTCAGCACAAATCCAAACCAGCCTCATACTAGCTACTATGAAGAAAATTAAGTCTATCCCAGACAAAACCAACATAGGCATATAGAGCTGAAGGATTTTTTTTTCCTGATTTTAAAATGTTATTACAAATAGAAAAGCTATGCTATGCAATAATGAAGTTAATTCTGGAAAGAACAACATAACCAACCAACCCTCTGCTGCTATCTTCTTAATGCAGATAAATCTCATTATCTACTCTGTTCTCTTAAAATTTGCATCTGTTATCACTTGATTCCTATCATATGTTTTGGAAAATGTCTGGATTATAGGATATATTCTGTAAGTTTGTATATAACTAACTGTGAGGAAAAAACAGGAAGGAAAGATCAGTTGAGGGAAGGGAAGGGAAACATGACAAAGCTCAAAAAGTGAGTTAGTGCTAGAACTGTAGTAGGAAACCAACATTTTTTTTGAGCCATCCACAGAGCAAATTTTCTCATATTGAAAGAAGGAAACATAACAACAAATAGTAATGCTACACCAAAGAAATAATCTATCCTGCTTATTTAACCATGGAAGGCTGCTGGAGTTGCCACCTTCTTTTGAGTTTGGTGAGAGTTATGGAGAGATGTGTGGCAGGACTTTGAAAGAGCTGCATCAGGAGATGGTAGTTACTGCCTCCTCATCACTCTAAAGTATTGCTGTCACATTCAGAAAAGATCTGAGTAGGTCCATGAAAACTATGTGTTTGTAATGCTTCTGATGATGGCAGGCTGGAAGCATTTGGAGGTAACTGCCCTGATGAAAGGTGGTGCCCAGAGCTGCTAGAGGGAGACCAGCAGCAAGTATGGCTGGAGGTGAGATGTTCACTCATAGCAGTTACTAAACCATGACATAAAAACATACATTATAGGCTTATTGTATATTAAACAGCTTCAGTTAATAGTACAGTTGTAGTCAGGTGACAGTGAGGAGCTTTCAATAATTAATTTTCTATTCTGACTTGCCCTACAACCTTTTAATCAGAAATGATGAAAGAAAGGTGCTGCAAAATAGTACATTTTTGCCTTCTGAAACATCTCTTTTAAATGTGACAGTAGAATTAGTTTTCACAGTTGTCTAATATTGCATGTTATATTTTCTCTGTGTGTTAGAGGCAGTTGGAAAGAAAAAGCCTTTTGTTTCTAGTGTTCTTCGTTCTGTGTGCTGGGCTGAGGGCAGTTTAACAGTCTGGAAGAAGTTGAAAATGGTGCTTTTTGAGCATATTCAGAATGGAGAACTCTTGGTAGTGGGCTGGACGGAGAGAAAATGAGGAACATGCAGCAAAAGTAAAAACTTGGGAGATATCAAAAAGAGGGCAGGACTTGCTTACTGCAAGGACAATACCCAGAAACCTGGAGGGAAGAGAAAAAAACCTCCCCTAGACGGGAATGTCAGAATTTCTTCAACCCAAACGACTTTGGAAGTTGATGATGCAAAAGCACACTGAAAAAACAGGCGCTTTGCTTCTTTTAACAGGTCTTATTTTTGTTTGTAGAGATGGTAGTTAAATTAATCACTTAAATTCAGGTTTAGATGCACAAACTAAATGTTTTCCTGAGATATGATGTACAGCTCTAGCTCCCATTGAGTCAATTCCTTTTAGCAGCTGGAGTTAAAAAATGCTCGGTGCTTCTGAAATTCAACTAGTTAATTTAGGAACTGGATCAAATGAGAGATTGACTTAGAAAAGTAGAATTATTTTCTAGACAAAATTCAACCCCCTCATCCCTCTAAGTGGTGTTTTGTATCTTATTAGGCAACTAACAGGTTGTTGCTGAAAACAAGTAGTAGCTGACTCTGTATTAGAAGTTGTATGTAGAATTTCCTAGGCTCTATCTCCAACCCTGGGCTGATAACTAGGCCATGAAGGACATGCACAGGTCTAGGTAATGCTCTCAAAGATCAATATAGAAATGTATAGTATGTGACATGTTATACAAAATCAGTTTATCCAGAGAAATCTGTGGGTGGTTTAGGCTTCTTTGCTAAGAAAGAAGGAAATCACAGAAGTGCTGGTTTGCTGTTGACATAGTCCATCCCCTTCAGTTACCTGGCAGCAACGATGGACAGATCAGCTCTAATACTTCCCATATAGTATCAAGGTTGTAGCACTTTGTGGGGGGGGGGGGGGGGGGAAAGGATTAGTTTGTGCTGATAGGTTTTACAAAATCAAGCAAGGCTTTTTGTAAATGTCAATAGAATTATTATATCCTGGTTGCTAGAAGAAGTGAAGGTGGACTGTACATACTTAAATTTAGCTGTTGCTGAAAATGCTTTCTCAATTTAATTTTCAGTTTCTGTTTTCTTCAGGAAAAAGTTAATGATACTGCAACTATTTTAAATAATTCTCTCTTTAAATGCCTTTTTATTTTAACAGTAATCATTCAGATTTTCTGCTCTCAGATTGTACTGAAATTCATGTACTTAATGGCTTTTATTAAAAGTCAATAAATAAGGGACTTTATTTTTTTCTGCTCAGCTACTCCAATCTCATCTTTAACTTTGGGTATACCTAAGCTTTTCCACCAGGCTTGGTAACAGGGAATAGCAAGAACATGATTAAAAGCCTTGTATCAAGTTTGTTTCACTGGTGTTTTATAGCTGCATTTGTGCATGTCTCTTCACATGGGTGCATAAGGACGTAACTATCACCAATATGTAAACAGTATAATTTTTCAAGCACAAGTCCAGTAGTAATAATACAGATATACTGTAGGCAAGATGCTTGTATCCTGTTTTCATTTTAATATTACCTTTCAAGGAAAAAAACGGTGATTCTGTAACTGTGAATTTCTCGTAATTGCTCTTCAAACTCCTAGGATGATTGAATTTTCTAGAAATGATGGGAGTACTTATCTCTATGGAGAAACAGTCTCTTTGAAGTCTGAGCATCCTCTAAGAAGTTCCGCTACTAAGTCAAGCGAAAAGGACATCTAATCCCAACTAAAGATGCTCCACAGTTGTAAAAGGCTTCCTGCCTTCAGAGAGCTCTTCTGCTCAAAGAGTTTTGTTATTCTTGACAGTGATAAAAGCTGCTATAGATTTTTTTGACTGCATAGCTAGTGACTTACCAACAAACAAACATGGTTCAGGAGAAAGGTTCACTTCTTGTTCTTCGATCTGGTGGAGACTACAGAAAATAAATTAATACTGAGGCATTTTGTCCCATTTCAAAACCATGTTTTATGAAGGGAAAACACAACTCTTTCTGAAAGTCTTCAAATGACACGCAGAATTCACAGCCTGCTGAAAACAGTCTCCTGTAAGAACCATGTACAGAAAAGCAAATGCAACTATTCTTCATGTTTCCAAAGGATAAGGTCTGTATCTTCTGTTGTGTAAGTTCTGGTAATATCACTAGATAGGGGAACCCTGTAACTTGGGTCTTCCAGAAATACTATGAACAAAATATTATACAGTTTTTTACTGTGTTTCATATATAGAATACAGTTAGGATGCATGCATAATTAACAGTGTTTTTACAATATTTTTAGATAAACCACTTGTTAAAAAGTTTTTTTATAACTATTAACTATAAATGTAAGTTCTGCTTATATAGAATATAGAGACAACAGTATTGCATGAATGTTAATGTTATAATGTTATACTGGATGATTTTATTTCTGAGTAATCTAATCTTACAAAAATCCATTCTTGTGATGCAGAGATGCAAAAAATAGCTACAGATATAAACTAAGGAGAGGCATTTATTTATTAACTTCCTAATTTGTATGGAGATGGCTCTGCTTAGTGAGTCCTACATAGCTGAAGCATAATAGTTCTTTAAGGAGAAAATAATCAGGTTCTCTGCCAAACTTGAAATGAGCCAAAGGCAACTAGAGTTACATTCATCTCCGGTGTTTGTACTTGCAGAAGTTGTGAAAAGCTACACTAAGATGCTGGAATTTTGCTATACTTTGTGGCGTGAATACATCAACATAGAGTTTGAAAGCAGCAGCGATCCCCACCAAACCTGCCACAGTGTTCATTGTCTTCAGCCAAGCACTTGGCACACTTGGACTGTTCACTAAAATCATGAGAAGCCTTAGAAAAGGCAACGAGAGAAAAAAGAAACAGATGCTTTTTTCTCCTCTTTCTGTGTGGGTTTTTTTTTTTTTTTTCTCCAGGAGCCAGGGAAGAGCCAGGTTAACTTTTAATGTGCCAGAATGTAGTAGCCAAATGTTTGAGTAATACATGAAACCCTTGCGTAAATACCATGGCAATTCCTTACTTATTCTCAGTAGCTAGAAATAAGGCTGATCTTTGTAGTAGAGTTTAACCTCTAAAGCACATCACCCGAGCCTCTCATTTTCAGTGTTATCCTTTGCAGCAGCGCCTCTAATAATCCCTGGCATACTGAAATTGGCACTGAGAATTTTTACATTAGGTTTTATTAACTTATTTATCAGCCTTTTCGGCTTAAGCCCTGGAGGATGAAGCTAAAGGGGCAGGATATGAGGGTGACATTTATTTACACTATCCTGGCTAATAAAATGTGTCAATGACATCTGTGACAAACTGCATTTTTCTTTTCCTGTACATGGAAAGGTGCATACAGCTGCACAAAAATACAACCATTAACTAACCATAAAAATTCCACATGGCTGAAAAAGGTTCATCGCTGGCGTATGCTGCTTACCAGATGTTTGATTGATAGCATGGGCTAAGGGAAGGGGTTTATTTTGGGCTCTAGAGGCTTGAAATGCTTTGAAAAATAATCTGGAAAGAACAGTTTGGGAACTCACAATGGAAAATAGCAAATGTCATTGTCCTATGGAAAATATTTAGTAGAAATCAAGCTTTCGTATGCATTTGTGCCTATGACACAATAGCCTGAATGGGTAATAATGATGCACGGTTTTGAGCAGTGAAGCTTGTGTGCTGGGTAGATCAGTAACTTACAACTGAACGAAGCAATGAATGAAAAGCAGTTCTTGTGCTTCTGCTGCTTTCAAACTCAGCGACGCTGAATCAATTACAGGTTGCCAAGGGCTAAAGTCTCGTTAGTTGGGTAAAATATAAGAAAAGCATCGAGGGAAGGTGAGTCATGGTGAAATGGCAGCAAATGTTACCATACTTCACAGTGTTATTGCTGATCGTGGCTTCAGCTGGTGCTCTGAGTATATTTAGTTCTTCCGGAAAAGTTCCCGCTAAACAATCCCCCTGGATGCGGGGTGAGGCGACAATAAATCGCCAAACATACAGTTGTGTGTCTCCTCGCAGACATCAGGAGAGTAGGTTTGAATCCCCAATTTTCTAGGCTTTGGGATTTGAAGGTTCATATTCCCAAGCCTCTCTGAACATCTGCATTTATGCACACTACCATACACGTATGAGACAAGACTCAGCTTTGTAACACTCCGGTAAGTGAGCTGTTCAGAAAACCACTTGCAGCAGTATTTTGAGAATTGGCAATTGTGAGTCTTCCCAGGCACCAGCAGCAATATGCAATTCTAAGTGGAATTTGTCATGAATTGTGCATCTCCAATGGGGCAAACACACTCCAGAAGCCAACTTGCAATCCAACCCTGCTTGCTGCAGAGAAAAATTTAAATAGCCTCTTTAGCTGGCAGACACTGCAAATGCCGTTTGTGGAGAAATGTATCACTTACTCTAGCCCCTGCAACGGTTGCACAGAAGTATATACATCCTAGTCCCAGGAAAAAAACCCAAACAATTGAATAAGAATTTTATTTCTCCAGAATAGTTTTTCCTTGCTACCAGTTTTTACTTCTTTCCTAGCTTAAAGGTTGTTTTTTTTTTTCTTTTATCATTCACTGAGTTTAGTTGTGCATGTAACAAAAAGTTAGTTACTGACTCGCACGTTTGGTTCTCCGGCATGCGTTTTCAATCCCCCTATGTAATTGATTCCAAGTCCTTGGCTGAGTTTCCAGGAAGGCACTGCCTTATGAGCCTGAGGTTTCTGCTTGGCAATTTTTTGAGGATTTTATCTGTCAAGTGAAGTTGTATTCGTGAAGAGAAGCAATTTCTGAGGTACTACTTCCATGAAGAGGCATGAAATTGAACGTTGGAAAAAGCTATTATAAGTGTCTTTTATGATTTCAAAATGATTTATTTATGTTTTTCCATGTAACTGAGAACGGAGCACAGTAAATAAAGATGCTAGCTTTCCCCCTCTCCCCCCAGTATTAGGAAAAAAAAGCTAGCAATCCTTTGGCCTCTCTGCAATGTTTGTTTTAAAACTCCCACAGCCTCCCCAGCTCTAGTGCACCATTACACCTGCAGCACTAGCTGAGGCAACAGGATGAAGACCGAGGCTAAACTTGTCAATTCTCTCTGCAAACTGTCATTCCAGAAGAGGACCAAGGCGTCTTGGTGTGCACAGAAGGGATCCATGGCATTGGAACTCCCTGCTGAAGGCACGGTAGAGGTTTTCAGCCGAACTTACTAGGCCTTTGGGCTGGACACTTGGCATGTATCAGGAAATGAAAACACGCGCATGCCTTGCTTTACATGGCCACATTGCCTACGGGCTTCTACACATGACAGCTCCTGCCCTCCACAGAGCACTTGTGACTGTGCACAATGCTTCCCAGCTTAATTAAAGCCTGTGTGAAATGCCCTTGGGATCCTGCTTTGTGCATGTAAGAATGAATCTGGCAACAATGCCATCCCATTTTCTTGCAGTAGGGAATTAAAGTGCCAGGTAACACACCTCTACTCCTTGTGTGCACCTTCTCCCACAGCTGGCACTTAGTCAGAGGGAGCAGTCTGTGTCTGGGACCATCTCACTGATTTTGTTTTTAATAGAGGCTTGATAATTTAAAATATTTTGGTTCTGATTTATGATATAATGAAGGACTAGGCAGCAATTTGCTGTGGAGACAGAACAGAGATGTCGGAGCTGGGACCAGAATGCCTCCTCTTTTCCAGATGGATTTAGTGCATGATAAAACATGAACTATCCCTATGTTTGTGATGCCTGATCCCAGAGCTCTTGTGCTCCACTGCTCAAAGGTAAATGTACTCTGAATAACCTGGGATATTATCAACAGTGAACAGTGGTATTTTTTTGCATTTCTGAATTATCTTTGAAAAACAACTATGCTGAGATTTTATTTTTTTAACCTATGGTACTGACTTTATGGACATCTGATTTCCAGACAGTTTATTTGCTAATGAAACTTGGTCACTAGAAGCCCGTACACTGTAGTGAGATTGTAGAAAATATGATTCTTCTTAAATTTATTGCTTAATTGATATTTATTTTTTTTTAATCAAGCTGAACACCCAGCAGAACAAATGAACGAAGTCCCACAGCAAAAATTTATAAGTGTCTTCAAGACACATTGTTATTACCCACAGAGATTAGGCTTTTGTAAATTGTGTTCCCGTAACTAGCCTACATCAACTAGTCTACCACTGTCTGCCCGTGTCTAACCCCAGGTGGTTAGAAGCTTATCAGAGATGGCTGAAAGGCTAAAAAGATGCTGAGGAGTATCAGGGAATTAACTTTGCCTGATCTGGGGGTAATCACTAGGCATTCATGACCATTAGGGATGTTGTTTCTATAATGTGGGCAAAGCTGAGCCAATTGAAACCTGAAAGGATTTGTGTGGCTTACAGTGACTTTGCATGGGGCTCCCAAGTCATAGGGAACAGAAAACATAGCTTACTTTGAACTTGCTGAACGGTTTACATGTTAATTCCTGTAGAGATGGTGTAAAGTCCAAGCCTAGCACCCACCAGGACTAAAAGAAACACTCTCTATTGATTTCATTAGCTCTAGATAACAGTACTTAAAATTGCAGTATTAACGATGTCAGCTGAAGCTTTTTGTACAAGAAACTTGGCTGAGGTTGGTCAACTGAGAGCTCTTGTGATGACCTGGGCCTGTGGTGTAGCACATAGTATCCGTTGCTGTTATTGAAGCATAGGAGAGTGTCTCCTGCGTTCCAGCATCTTCCCTTGGTCACGGGATCTGAGCCAGTCTTGGATCAGTGACGGTGCTGGTCTTCAACTCAAGCTGTTCAGAGCTACTGCAGAGGACATGTGGAGGTGTTGCTGTGTAGCTGCTGCTTTGGGTTCACAAAGCAGGGAGAAAGGTTATTGGCGTGGAGAGCCTCCCATAGTTTCATTGTAGTCAAAACATCAGTTAAAAACCGTCAGTCATATTCTGGTCTATGTTATTATAAAACTCTGATTAATGTTAAACAGTAACAGACATTGTTTTGGCAACAACGGTGTAATAAGTCTTCATTGAAGAGATGTTAGGAAGTTTTGGGTTAGTTAATAGAAATATTTGCATTCTCTTCTGTGGCTTCTCAATCAGTAAGATTTCAAAACAATTATTTACCATAAATTTATAGGGCACTCATCAGAATTGCTCTCTAGGCTATAAAAAGTGCAAAGATATGCAGCATGATTTTGGTGCTGAAATACATTTTAACAAAGGAGATTTTTCCAAATTCATACGTTATATTTTGCTGTACAACAAATTCGAATGAACTTTGTATTGCTTCAGGTAGATGGGCTTTAATACGTTCGGTTTTGAATGAGAAGATCTGCATGAGGAAGCTAGATGTTTGTCGTCTACAAGAGGCTGTTTTAAGAGAGGCATTAAACAGTGATGATGACATACTGTGAGCTGGCTTCCCATTAAACAGAGCTGCAAAACATGTATAAAACTGCAGTAACAGTCACACTTCTTCCACTTAAAAGTCCTTGTTACCCAGTGGCTAGATGAGCTAAATGGAATCATATACAGGAGTGTGCATCACTGGTGAACTTCCACTAATTATGTAGTGGGTAACTATTATAACAGAACACAGTGGGGCCTCAATTATTAATTAAGGTTTCCAGAGCACTCAGTAGTTTTTAGTTGGAGGTTGCTATATTAAAAAATGCTTAAAAGTATTACTTCTGCGATGACTTCTTAAATTTAATTCAGTAAGTGTTTGAAGTTACTAACATATGTGTGCACATACATATATATTTTTACTAACAAAAAAGCCAAAAGTATAAAACATTATTAAAAAATGAATGTTGCAGAGATTCAACAGCAGTATGTTTTAACACATTAAAAAATATCCTCAGCAGAATGTGAAATAAGGCTGAGTATATAAATATGAGAGTGAACAAGGTCATTGAAGTACTTGATGGTCAAAGTGATATTTAAGAAGCTGAAGTGGAAGATGTTGTTTCATCAGAAAGTTTATGAATTACCTCTTCTAAAATTTTTTCTTCTAAACTATTTTTTCAGACAGAATTCTCTGTAACTTCATTTAGTTACGATGCCCAGACCTTCCGATTGCTGTCAGTTTTAAAAACTAACCAGTGCAAGGGCTGTATGAGTATGCTGTGTTGGTCCTGTCGGTGTGTCATTTCTCCTCCACAGCTGCTTGCTGCTTCTCACAGCCAAAGGTTAACTGTACAGACTCATACAACAGCACTCGTACCAACAGCATCATATGGGAGCTTACATTTGCGTGCCTGCCAGTTCTGAAATTTCAATCCCTTTTTACCTTCATTTGGTGCATCTAGCCTGCATTTCATATTCCCTAGTGTGTGACTTTGCTTTCTGTTGAATTAAGATACAAGAGCTGGCTCTATTTATTGCCTGAGTAGATAGCTGACTCGTGCAAAAGTCTTGAAGGTGATATGGTGTATGCTTTGCCTGGAGAAATGGAGATTTACTGTGCAAGGATGAACAGCCTCCTGTGTCCTGCCAGCTCTGTGCAGCGTCACTGCTGCAGGAAAGTTAGGGGTTAGAAGAGATGTGGGAGAGAGAGGCAACAGCAGCTTCTGCGGGGAGCAGTCACTGGCTTACCTGCCTTCCCACCACCACCATCTCATCTGCAGGAGAAGGGGAAGGAAGAGAAAGCCCAGCTCTCCACCTTGACCTCCTTCTCTTCCCATTGCCGCCTGCCCTCTGCACATGGCATTTAATTGTGCCCCTTCCCTGGTGCACGTTTCAGGCTGCTGCAGGATGAAGTGATGGTAGCAAGTCTGTGCGAGGGCGGGACAGCCAGTAAGGTCCACAGATTGCCTTGGGTTGGCAGGGCCCGCTGAAGACTGTCTAGCTGATGAACTTCCTGCTGAGAGCAGGGTCACCTTAATCAAATTGCCCAGCGCTATGTCCAGTCAGGTTTTTAGTATCTCCAAGGATGGAGGCTCCACAACCTCTCTGGGCAACCTGTTCCAGTGTTCAACCACCCTCACAGTGAAAAGGTGTTTTCTTACCCTCGAATGGAAATCCCAGAAAGATTTTGTGGTGTAAGGGGAATAGGGTTCATACCTCTGGAATATGAATAATAAAGAACAAATCTTAGTGAAGGGACAACCCAGGAGAGGGGACCTGCCTCATCAGAGGCAGACCCCTCAACCATATTTAGGTTTCCAGAGCTTCCCTTGAGAGGCTTCCTAACATCCTTCACCTCCCCAAAACATTACTGAACTTTTCTCACACCACAGCCTGCTACGCTTCTGCCACCAAGTTACATTTTTTCTCTCCAAGCCTTCCTCAGGCACTGAAATGCAATTTACTTATAAGGCTGAGAAATTGTGAGCTAGCTCTGTAAATGCATTTTGTGTGACTAGGTGCAGACTGCTGAGAAGCCCAGGTGGCCTGCACTTGCTGACTGCTGGTTCTTGCCGTAGTTTATCAATTCTGCCAGGCTTTACCACCATTCACTAACTTTATTAGTCATTACTTTCATTCCTGGATTGTTAATGACCATGTTCACTATTGTCAGGCTTCATATCTCATCAGACACACCTAAAGATGATTCTCTGTAACTCTGTGAAGCTGCTCCTGTACGTATTCAATACTGTGAAAATACCTAAATCTTTAAACTGATCTATCTAAATTTAAATAAACATGTGTATTCTTCACATATGAAGGATATCTAGCCTTTTAAGTCTGTATCTTGTATTCAGGTTAATAACCAGATGAATTACTCTCTTATCTTTAGCCATGAAATCACCCAGTTTAAATTTTCCCATGTGAACCTCTCTTTAGCTTATCCTTGTGCTTGTGTATGGCAGCCACGGTGTAACTAAAATACCAAAAGGTCAAAATAATGAACCATTTCCACTGGTGAAGCTAATATTTTACTACATGCCTACTACCTGCTGATCTCATCTTTTGAAGTGTTTTGTGATGTGATGGTTGAAGAACACCACATAAAACAAATTGTTTTGAAGCTCAGCCAAATATTGTAGGTCAAGATTTAGGCAGGAAGACATTTCAATAGTACATCCTTGAAAAAGGAATTTATCAACATGGCAGGGAGATACTGTTAGGTAATATTTGGAAGAGGGATATACTCACGTCTGAAAAGAGTGCTGACTGGGGTATGCATGTGGAAGATTTGATTTGCTTATTTAAGCTTTCTTCTTCCTTCAGCATTCCTTCTTATTTCTGACTTCATTATGTTGGGGAAAAAAAAAAAAAAAAGCCCAACTGTCTTTTAAAAATAATATCTTGTTACTCACCACCAGTCTGAACTTACTCAGCAAGACGTGCCCTTTTTCACTGAACAACAATCACAGTAAGACACTTCTGGTTTTGAGCAGACTGACAAGTGCATTAAACAAGAGGTGTAATTTTCTTGTAATCATAAAATAGACAAATAGATTTTAATGTCTATGTCAAATAATGTATTAAGGTGTTCAGCAACTGGTTGCCAACACATAGACAGTGATGTGTGGAAAGATCCACTAGAGGGTTGAGATACAGCAGGTAGAATGTATGAAGTACAATCCAAGTGCCACCATGCTCAGAAGTGCTGACCTTGACAAACACCTTCCCTGTTTCAAGTTAAACTTTCAGCATCACTTGGTGTTAGGCACCGGTGTTTCCCAATGTGGAGATACACCTGCTGATGGGGTGAGCTCTGATACAGTCTAATTAAGACAACTTTTTCTTATAAATGGTAGAATCATGGAATGGGTTGGGTTGGAGGGGACCTTAAAGATCCCCCAGTTCCACCTGGATGCCCATGGGCAGGGACACTCCCCACTAGACCAGGTTGCTCAAAACCTCATCTAGCCTGGCCTTGATCACTTCCAGGGATGGGGCACCCACAGCTTCTCTGGGCAACCTGTTAACAATAACGAATATGACAAAACTTGGTGCTCTGCTCTTACATGGCAGCGTTGTCCTCATAGCACTTGCTTAGCAGGTGGAACCCAGGTCTACCAGGTGTGCCGTCAGCCTGAGGGGTATTCACACCTCACACCCCATCAACCGCACCCCTCCCCAGATGCACCAGTCACTACCTCTGCTGAAAAGTAAGGTGTTCTCATGCTGAATCAATACTGTTCGGAGAAAGGGAGTTTTGTGTGCTCAGGGCAGGCACGTTGGAGTATGACTGTGTTGCCTCATGAGTATAGTGATGGCAAAGGGGGAAACAGAGCAATCTGTTAATATGTTTTATCCAGTAACTATTTCATGGAAAATTCAGGAGCAGCCTGGTACCCAGAAGAAAGCACCATTCTCAAGCATCATTTCTCTGCTTATATCTGAGAAATATTACTGTAACACTCTAGCCTTAGGAAAAGATTTTGCACTCTGGAGTTTAAGCAAATGGAGTTGCCGAACAGGAGTCCAGGCTTAGACATCTAAGCTGTACGAAGGAGTAGGATTGCAGTTACACCTAGGACTTAGCGTTTGCTTTAACATGCTGTAAGCAGGTGAGGATGCAGGGCTTTTCAGTTGTCATCCTGGGTTATTGTTACCTCGTCTGTGCATTATACAGCAATCCCATACTGCCTAACAGATCTGTGGGGCTAAGCGGCTGGAGGCTGGCTTGCAGACCCTAACTCTAAATGTCTCAGTCCTTAACGCATCTAAGTTTTAGCTAATTTTTCTGAATGGATGGGGTTTTTTTAGGAACTAGCGAAAAACAGCTTTAGTCCTGTGTTTTCCCAAGGCTCCTGACCGTTGGGAAGCAGCATTGACGTGGATGGTACCCATGGGAAACACGAAATAGGTGGAGGACATGTTCTTCTAAGCACTTGTTGAAGGGCAAACAGGAATCTTTCTTCTATCTTAAGGTGTTGTTCCCCTTCTCTGCCCTCGATAATGGGCACATCTGCCACATAGTGCATGTTTTCTTGAAATTCGAGTCCTTCTGCTTCTCTGCTGATCTTTGGCTGAGGTCACCCACAGCAGGGCTATAATGTTGTGAATCTGATCTCTGATTTCCATATTTCTCTTTCAGTGGTACATCTACCATAACAGAGTTATGGGCTGAGGTGTGTGGTAAAGATAATAACATTTTTGTCATTTTTTTTATGGTACGATAGTCAAAACTAATAAAATGGCCAACAAATGTAAGATAAAAACATGCTGCATTATTTCAATCCTGCAATTGAATTCTATCAATCAAGCTACCCTTTTCTGTCGGAGAAGCAAACCGTAGAGCTTTATTTTGTGTATATCACATCAACAATAACAAACAAACAAAAACTTAGGGCAGATTGCATTAAAGAGTCTAATCTGTAAAAGAATTGTACTTCAAAAACTCGGAAAATGAACTAGGAAAGAAAAATAAGGCTTAAAGCATATTTGTGATAAGAAGAGTCTAGACATCAGTGTCTGAATATTGAATCACAAAAACTGAATGAATAACACAGAGATAAGATCAAGTAAATTCATGAAACACAAAGCTGACAAAAAGAATACGAATATTTAAGAGAAATGAGAATATGTATGGAACACAATTAGAAGACTAGTTCAGTAACAAGCTCCCACAAGTTTTCCTTTGTGTACGTTCCAGACACAAGGAAAAAAGGATTAATCTTGGTTCCATAATGAAAAGTCATGTTTTAACTTAAGATAATGTGTTGCTTGAGGAATGCAGTAGTAGAAGGAACCACGAACGTAGTTTCAGGGGCTTTTCCATATGCTGTCTTTCAAGAATCTGTCATGATCCACGTCAAAAGCATTTATGTGTTTTCTGTCCCTGCTGTT
This sequence comes from Rhynochetos jubatus, assembly GCA_027574665.1. Classification (NCBI taxonomy): domain Eukaryota; kingdom Metazoa; phylum Chordata; class Aves; order Eurypygiformes; family Rhynochetidae; genus Rhynochetos; species Rhynochetos jubatus. Next base: position 37,881,093 of record CM050654.1, on the reverse strand, counting down.
CCCATGCAAAGAGGAATTCCAGAACCTGGTTACGGTAATAGCTAAAAACTTTCTCATTTTCAGCCAAAATTTATTAATGGACAATTTATACCCATTTGTACTTCTGCCAATAGCCCTTTAGCTTAAATTGTCTCTTTCCCCACTGTTGATCCTCTGATATATTCATAGGCAGCAGTCATAATTCCTCTTGGTTTTCATCTGCTGGCACTAATCGACACAAAATCTTGCAGTCTCCCCTCAGATTGCAGCTCTCCGTTCCCCTGCTAATCCCCGAGGCCATTCTCTGATCCTGCTCAAATCTGAGTTTATCTTCCAGATTTCCGTCAGGGTGGGCACAGCATCAGGGAGCTGCATCACAGAAGACAGCGACTCGCGAGCATCCTGGACCTTGATATGAACACTTTATAGGAAATCCTTATCCCAGTGCTGCCAGTGATGCAGTTGCCTTCTTCCCAGGCAACATTGCATTACTGTTATTCCCTAAGCACTTGGAACTATTAAAATTCAGCCAATTTATTTCATTTATTCTGGCTCTGTATCATTGATGATAATCAGCATTATGCAAACGGTAAATTTTAATTTACAGAGTGCTGTCTGCACTCCCCAGCATGTATTGTCACTACAAAAAGAGCAGTGCAGGGCTTATATATTACAGATGTACTTATGAAACATAATGGGGAACCCACTGTAGCCAAAAGGCCTTATTATCATCCAAGAGGCTCAGAAATAATGGCATCGAAATGCATTTTGCTGGGTGTGAAACTAGTCTTTCATCTCTCAGGAAAGGCAAAGCTGAGGTACCCTCGTAAATCCACTTGAGTGCTGGACAACTCCCAAGAGCCAAAAAAGTTTCCAGCATTAAGAAACTGCCAGCTGAACTGCTTTTCTTGTTAATAGAAACAGCCAAAACATCTAAGATTGAGAACCTGGTGTGAAGCTATTGTGAACCTCATGTCAGCTCAGGAGGAACTGACAAAAAAGATAGTCAGATCAATCGGTTAATCCTTTCATTAAAAAGCCATTCAAGAGATGATAGTTCCTTATATCATTCGTCTTGGATGAACTATGATAAGCAGTGTATTTCCTTGAACACAGAAGGAATAAATGAAGCCAGGATTTTATTACTATGAAGTTCTGCAGGGAGCAGTTTGTCCAAGAAGCTTACAGCTCCTCCGAGCCATTGTCAAAAGTATATCACTTCAGGGGAGACAAGATCAGCAGCATCTTTGCCTGATTGACTACTCTCCTATGGGACTAGATACCTGGGAGTTAAAGGAATATGAAAGTCAGGAACCATAAGATTGACATGGGTGTCTTTGAGAAAGCAGGGTGTATTTTGTGGAGCACAACTTTGCAGAGGCTTGTTCCTAAGGGTGTAGGGGAAGAAAAAATGCTGCCCTTCATGTCTCCTGTGGCAGAAAGAAAACACTGAACAAAATGACTTAAATCAGAGCTGGATAAATTGTCAGTACTCCTGAGCTTGGAGAAAATAGATCATCCTAAATGCACTCACAACTACTTCTGCTACCCTGTATTTCTGCAAATCTTATGGCTTGCTCTGAGCTCCATCTCTTGAATTGTGGGTCTCCTTGTGAGCTATAAAGCTCTCTCCTGTTGCTTTCCCTCAGTGCAGCTTCTTCCTTTAAATCTCGCAGGAGAAATACCATGCTTTGACAAATTCAGAGGTTTCTGTAGCTGTGATAAAAGCAGAAAGCTCAGTAATGTTCATTCTTCACTGCCTATGTACTTTGTAAACCAATTCACATTGAGAGAGGGAGGCTAAAGTGAGTGCAGAATTTTACTCTGATCTGAAAGCAAGGTAGGAAACACAAGAAATGAGGGTCCCTGGCTTTTTTCTCTTTACATTTCCTATCTTGAACATTAAAAATAGCAGTTCTGCTTCTTGATTTTTCTTAATCCTTCTCACCTCTTCCGCAGCCCCCATTCCCTCTGGGAAGGACCCCTTCCACCCCTCACCTCTGTGAATCAAGAATTATCTTAAAATCATCATTTTAGAATTCTTAAAATTACTTAAGAACTATCATTAAAATCCACATTCATCACACAGTCTTCACAAACTTCACTCACATCAACTAAAAAGATTTACCCACAGCAAAATGCCTGATATGGCCCTTAATAACATGCCTAAACTTCTGGTCAGCCCTGAAGAGGTCAGGCATTCGGAGAAGATGGTCACTGTAGGTCCCTTCCTACTGAACTAGTCTAGTGTAGTGTTGTCTAGCCCAGTCTCTACTTGCTTACCCTTGACACTGCTGTTGTACTTTGTGCTTTTCCTCTCGTGGGTTCCCCTGGCAGGTTCAGCAGATCAGCAATAGAGCAAAAACGTTGTGGGGCATGAAGGTGTCTCTCACCCAGGCAATAAGAAAGCGCTTCGCTGGAGCTGTGATCAGAGGCAAATTACTGTTGGAATACTCTGATGGATAATTCAGTGGTGGAGAAAAGTTAGTTTGAAGTCAGAAATGTCTGTCGGTCAGCACTGCCTCTTAAACGGATTTGTGGGTGCGTTTGAAGGATCCCCAGCTGGCTGCCTCCAGGGAAACTGGGAAAAATAGTTGTAGTAGAAAACTTGGAAAAAGTGATAGGTTGCTTCTTTTCATAGCCAGATAAAATGAGAGATCAAATCTTGTTTTTCTCACTGGTCCAGTTTCAACTGTCTCGTATCACTGAGGATATGGGCAACCATGGCAGGGGAGTTGGAAGTAGATGATCTTTAAGGTCCCTTCCAACCCAAACCATTCCATGTTTCTATGATTATTGACAGTGGACCATGAAACAGGTACTTTGAGAAAACAAATTTGAAATTAATTCCTTAATTGATCAATATTCACAACAAAGTGAACGTAAGGACTTGCCTAAGAGAAGGAAATATTAGTAGAATCCCTCCTCAGAGAAGCCCTTTCTGAAAGCATAGCAGATGGGAGGAGGACACCAACGGAGGTGTGAGAAACAGCATGAAAAATAAAAAAAGTGCGGAAAGTATGAGCGTTGAGATGTGTGACAGGAAATATTTTTGGCAGAAATGGTCTATCCACAGCACGTCAGTTATGCTTACTGTAAGGAAAATGCAACCGTTTTGTTGTTAAAAGCCACCCACGTGATACTGCAAAGATTTAAAACTGATGAAATGCAAGTTTTTGTAAAAAATACACGCAGATAGACAGTTGTTTTTAATTTTCCCTTAACGGGTCTTACTTACCACTTCATTGTTGCTCTTCTCCAGCAGCCTGTACTGGCTGCGTGCAGGTCCCACTATTCTGGTTTAAGCTACTGTCTGTATCCATTATGGAAAGAGTACAAACACACCAAGTCCCGTTTGGGGGTGAAATTGTTATCATCCGGTAAAAGCTCCTGGCTGTATAGCATGAGGCAAATATTTGAAGAAGAAAATCATGGGTTGAAAAGGATGGTTGGTCCATGTTTGCTTACAAAATGAAATGTATATATGTCAATTTTGTTCAGATAGAAATATTAAATAAACAGATACCATCTACTTGGCCTTGGTTCCAGCTCCACACCTCGGCAGGAAATCCCATTTCAGATTACCTTTACGGAAGTTTCCTTGTTTGCATGCTGTATGGGACTTTTTCTCGGAAAGGTAAAATAGATTTAAGGGCTGGATTAGGGACAAGAAACCAACAAAGCAAACTACAGCCCTAAATGTGTGATCTTCTTATTCAGAAGGGCACAAAAAGCAGAGAAATAACTGACAAAGCGTTTGGAAAATGGGCAGATTTGGACAGCGGGTGGTTTATCTGTCTCTGGTCAGTCGGTAGATTGTGTGGATTACAGAATTCTGGGGAATGCCCTGCGACAGTTTTGTGAAACCTCTTTGGATTTACAAGAGTTGCTTTATAGGAAATAGTAACTTTGGTGCCAGCCACATCCTTTTGTCTCCCAAAATTTCAGCTTTATTTTGAGACTGGCAGACATTCCAGAAGGGAAGCCCCAGGGCTCAGCTGCTGATGCAGGCTCTTCTTCATATTCATTTTCATTCTACCCACAAGTAGGACTTGGGGAATAATGATCAGATGGATTGAAACAGCCCATGCGTTCAACTATAGATTTCTTCCTTTTAGTTAGGACATGCCCAGGTACCTAAAGCCCTCTAATGCCCAGGTACCTGCATCAGAAACTCTCTCCATTTGCAGGTTATTTTCGATCCATCTGCATGTAGGTTTGAAAAACATCTTCAGATGAACTCCTTATGCTGTTTTCCTCAATCATTTTCTTACAGAACTGACAGGAAAAAAACGTTATTGCTCATTAAAATACAATTTTTTAAATCAGCAAAATTATCGATACATGTCATAGAGGTTGGGGATGGGAAGTGTTTGAGGTTTTTTTGGCTTATTTTCATGCTGGAAATTGTTACAGTGTTGATTTCTACAATATTTCTTCTGGTTGTTAGCATCATACCTTGTGCTGATGGTATTTATTTAAGCAATAGATTCTAAGGAGGATTTCTGTGGTAATGACATATATTATGTCCACTCTTGATCCACCATTACGTGTCCAATGTTAAGTTATTGAACCAGAATGTATTCTCATTGATTGCTCTGAAGGTTATATGTTCATCAGTAAATCAAAACAAGCTTTAAAAAGATAGAAAATCAATTGATATGAGAAATAGGAAAGACATAGATGTTTAAACCTTTCTCATAACCTTGGCTTTTTTTTTTTTATAACTATAATCTAACTGAGCTTTGGTGTTTTCTTGGGTTTTTTTTACCAAATCATTGCTTTGAGTGAAAATGACTGATGTGCAAAAAATGGATGTCTAAGCAGAGCAACAGTACACCTCGATAATAAACTTGGGAGCAACTTTTGATAGAAATAAAATGCTGATTTCTATTTATTAACTTGCTGAAACGCAATTTTCAAAGCAAGGCTTTCGCAGTGTATTATGTGCCATATTTCCAAAACCAGGTAATGTAAATGTGGTGGTGCTCTTTCCTTCCTGAGACACGCACTTTTGTGTGTAGAGAAGTTTCTCCAGTTTGCAATTTAAGAATAATGAACGTATTTAGTAATGTTTTTTCTCTGATATTATTTACAGAATTGCAACCCAAATGCCAACAGATGAATTGCCAGCACAAATGTGCCATTACCAGGAATGGCACCAGGTGTTACTGTGGCGATGGGTATGAAACGAGCAGTGACGGAAGAAGCTGCGTAGGTGAGTGAGAAATAGGCTGTAGCGTCAACGCCCGCGTTTCCTAATGATTCCCTGATGGCTGCCAGGGCCAGAGAGGTGACGGTGGGCTGCTGGGGCAGAGGGCTGGTGGTGGGCTGATAGCTCTGGCCACGGCAGGCTGGCGAGCACAGCCGCTTCCTTGCCCGTCTTCAAAGCGTTTCATGAGGAACGAGCGTGGGATTGTGGGGCAGGCAGGGGGAAAGCCTCCCCGCTCTCCAAGATGAGACTCTGAGCCTCCCTGCTGACTCTTTGGTGCTCCTGTGCCCCAGCAGTAACCATTTACGAGTTAGTGGGAGGAAGGTGTCCTCAGCCGGACTGGGGGAGGTGGGGAGTGCTTCCCCCTGCTCAGGCAAGCGTACAGCTCGTTTGTGCGAGCCGCGCTCCTGCCCTCAGTACCAGGAGACCCTGTAACACCTGTAGTGTTTCACCACGTGCCCATAAAGTCGCAGCTAGATTAGAATTTGATAAATGAACACTCCCAGATCATACAGCTTTGCTGGGAATTTTTGGCCCAATTAATTGTAGACTGAAATTGGTGTTCTTTTCCATTTTTTGAAATATATGACTTCTTAATTCTCTATCCAGGTATTTGTTTCTTGGTTTATTTTTTCTCTTTTTATAAGCAGATTGGAGTTCTTTTGCCATATGTATGTGCTCACTACCAATCACTCCTCCCTCCCAGTCATAGTCCTAAGCCAGATTCTTCATAAATGTAATTCATTATAAGTTCTTTTCTTCTATGGTTGTCATGTTTTGTGATTGAAAATGTCTCTGAGGAAATAATTTCAACAGCAGTTTTTTAAAATGTCAATTTATTACTTAAACCCTCAACCACTGTTAAACATCATACCTCGGTTTTATGGTATTATGCCTATATAACCTAGTTGAGAAAATTGTTCTTTATATTTATTAGAGAAATATATAGTTTCAGATGTAGTGGATGATGGTTTAATGTAGAAGTTGTGACAGTTCATTTAAGGAACTATAAGGCATTGCCAGCATCAATAGGTTGAGGAGGATAATCAATTATTTCCTGTCTTGAGATGTTGCTTCATTCATCGATGCCAATAACTGCTGGTTGCAAGTACTAACAAGAACCCAAATATCTCCCTAACATGAGGTGGATGCTATTTGAACAAACAAAGGTTTGATCTGTCACAATTAATAGCTATGACACTTGACAATTCCTGGCCTTCTCCTGGTCTTTGGTTACTGGAGTAATTTCAACCACCAACATCTGCTATAGGGTCATGGCTTGAGAAGAGAGAAATCAAAAAGCATCATACCGTAATGACTTAATGACTTAAAGTTTTCTCTTAGAAGTCTGATTTTTTTAAACAAGGTCTCGTTAATGTCCCCTTAGATTTGAATGAATGCAATACGTATGGAAGCTGTAGCCAGATGTGTATAAACAACGATGGGTCATACACTTGCAGCTGTGTGGAGGGTTATGTACTTCAGTCTGATAACAAATCCTGTAAGGCCAAAAATGGTAAGTTGTCACACCTTTTTTACCTTAAAGAAAATATTTTATATTTTGTTAGTACATCGAGGATACATATGAAAAGATAAGAGAGGAACACAGGAGAGATGGTGTTTCCTTCGCTGTATTACAAAGAGCCACACAACAACCCTAGAACAACTTCTCACATACTACGACAATACTCCAAGGGAATATTAGAAGTTATTATATGGTTATTATTAATTAAAGTGAACTACTCAATTCAGCCAAGATTAGAACAGTTCCCAGTTTCCCTGTTCATAAATAAATCAAAGATTTTCCTCACAATAACAAGCCAGGCTGTTTACTCTGGGAAGACAACAGGGGTAGTGAGAAAGCAGAGGAAATGAGGTAATTTGTGCCCTTAGGTTACAAAAAGACATGAGATTGCTTTGTCCTTGCAGTATCCCAAGAGGTGAATTTCATGATCTGCATATTCACACTTAACTTTTTTGTTACTTAGTGCATGTTTTCATTAGTGATAATAAATTAGGTATTTGAGGAAATTAGTGAATTGTTTAATGAAGCAATATTGTACACGGTATTTTCTTACTCTGCGTATTGAATTAACAATGCTTTTACATTAAAAACTCAGAAAGTTCCTTAAGCAATTATTCAATATCCACAATGGTTCCATACCCAAGTATAAAGCCATGTTTGTTATATATTTTTTGAGTCTTCCTTTTTGTATCATCAGAAAATGGGAAGGTCTTCTGGTTTCTTTGAGGCTTCCTCACGTAAAGAACATTGCTAAATATGTTCTGACTTGAACACCGTTCAGGCTAACGAAGTTTTTTACTGCTTCTACCAAGTTTTGTACTGATCCACACACCATAGCTGAGCAATTTAAAAAAAGAATCCACAGTGAAGTATTGTGAGATAAGAAAGTCCATATGAAGTAAAAATATTTTAATCTCATGCTTCCTCCACTACAGGAAAATCAATAATGCAATTGTAGATCATGAAATCCCCATGGTGCCAGTACTGAGCTTGAGTTGAGCCTTTGAGTTTCCCTCCTTAGATCCAGCAGACTAAGTAACAACTGAGCATTGTAGTGAGCTGTCAGCGTCTTGGTGGGGTTGCTAAAGTGAATCCAATTAACACATACTCCTATGTGTTCCTTAATACTTCATCATGTTTATTTTACTGTCGTTTTAATACTTTCTGTTGTTTTCCGAAGGGAGTCACTAGTTGTTAATCAGAGAAATCACTGCAGGACAGTACAAATCAAGATCATGGTGCTGAAAAGAAATGAGGCCGCTCAGTACCTTGGTTTTGTGTTTAAATACCGCTTTTCCTTGAATTAGTGCTGGATTAAATTAACAATATGATGAATATTTGGGCCAAATACTTCATAGGGCACGTATATCAAAAAGATGCCTGGCAGAGTAATGAAGGTGCTGTTCTTGCAGTGCTCTTGATGAGCTGCAGTGACTTGTAAGAGCTTATGCTGCTTCAGTGGGCCTGGCTTACAGTGGGGGAACAGTGAATTTGCCATATACCGGAATATAAATGAGTCCACCTCGTCTCATTGCACAGGGGGAGAGGTACTTCCCTGGTATGTATAAGTAGGATTATTGCTTCCACGACTATGAAGTAATCCTGCTACTTACTCAATCCTGGGAAGTCTTCAGCTGGGATATGACATCAGTAAGGAACAGCACACAAGGCAGCTGCAGATCAGTAGAACAGAATCCAGGAGAAAAAAAGGTGTCTAAGGGGGAGAAAAAAATAGCACTTAGAAAAATTATCAACTTTTTTGTTCTTAAAAAGCCTAAAAAAATAAGGATGGAAAGAGGAAGCTATCGGCTTTGTCTACACTTGACAAAAGTAATTGTCAAATAGGTGAAGAAAATGAAGTAAGAAATACTCTGTTCTGTGCTATGAAAGATAAGCAGCAGCAGCAGAGGTTGGGCAGCATGTAAAACTTGCAGTGCTAATAACAGCAAATCTGCTAGGAATAAGGATTTTCATCCACATTGAGATCCCAGCTACAGCCCGATAGGCAACACCAAACCGTCTGCCCTTTGCCCCGTGTCAGTTGTCTCTGTAAATCGAGTGGGAGGTTTCTGACTATTCGAGCGGAGAAGTGGAGGAGGTGCTGGGGGGCCCAGTGGCCGAAGGTGCTGAGCAGGTGACGCGTGTTTGTGAGCCTGGGTCTGGGGGAGCCCGGCCCCGGTGCAAGGGATGGGTGCGGTGGAGCTCACCAGCAGCTCTTGCATAGCCTTGGAGCCTGTCCCCACACACCCGTCTTTCCGCGCAGTGTGGAACAATTAGCAAAGAAGGTCCCAGAAGCTACTTTTTTACTAACCCTTCAGGCGGGCAAATGCTTGGCGGGGAAGGTGGCAAGGTTTATCCCTCCTTAAATTCTGCATTTCCTTCCTCAGCTCATTTAAATAACGTTGGAGCCAGTACCTTTTAACTGCACCATACCTTTGGGAAGGATGGTAAAATAGCTATTGCACCAGCTGGGGGCACACCGTGGTTTGTTCCAGACTTTTTAACCGCACTTCCTTTTATGAATAAGGAAGAAATGGATGACTAATTCCAAGGTGAAAATGAAACAAAATAGAGCTTGGCTGAGCAGGATATTAAAACTCCTTTGTTTGCCAAGTTTGTATGCCTGTATTGCAAGGCCTGCACGTGATGAAGGGGATATGTAAGGAAACAAAGTGACAGAATTAGAAATCTTTAACTCAGGAAAAAAACTCCTTTCTTCCAAAAGTTCCTGGTATGTTTTATATCTGCATAGCCTGTATAGGGACACATGCCATGTGATAAGAAACATTTGTTGTGTAGATAAAGGAGGATTAACTGATTATGATTAAGGCAAATAACTTTTTCTGATATTTAGAAAACATTCATCATTCTTAAATTCATTTTACAACACAGTTTTCTTGGAAAATCTCACAGAACCAAGTTTTGAGGTTTCAGAAATAAAGCATCCCATTGGCGGAGCATATGGTGGATAAACATAGAAAATTAACTTCAGTAAACTGGATGCATTTTGTCCAATACCACTAAGTATTTTTCAGAATTTCATGCAATACATATGTTGGTAAGAGCAAAGTACTTACAATTAACAATGCATACTTCAGAAGGGGTTTTAAGCTGCTCGTAAACACCAAATTTTGGGTTTTATCCTTTTCATTTGACTTTTAGTTAAAAAAAATAAAGCTTTCATTTCTGAAGCTTTTCTTCAGAGGAGAAGTAGGGCTGTTGGCAGAGCAAAACACCTTAGTTTCTGATTTGTTGTGACATCACTTATTGATCTGTATTTTAGCCAAGACCAGGGAGGGGGGAAATGCAAGTCTTTCATCTCTTCCACTACTCTATCTTAAACATAATTCAAAGGAAGATGCTTTCATTTTAGTCAAGAGGGATGAATCATAAAACTTTTCCAGATTAGAGAGCTATTCACTTCTTAGCTTTCCTATAAAGTAGGGGAGGGGAGAAAAAAAAAGGAAAACTCATGAAAAAATAACACATGATGTCCAGTTATTTGAAAAGCTGCTGTCAGCTCACTGTAACTCATCCTAGATCTGTCTGCTACACTTGTAAGCTTTGTAGATTCTGTTCTTGAGAAACAGACATGCAGTTTTGGTGAGTGAGAAGACAGAATTTTTTTTCCCCTCTTCTGCTTTATATGATGCAGTAAGATGTTTTAAATATATATTTTTTAATGTTTGGTAGGAACTTTTAATATTTTTTGTATATTTTTTACATTAAAATAACATTACCCTTTTTTTCATACATAATTATGAAATCAGCCTTTATCTGAGCAACGCTGAAACAAGCAGGTTACCTACCCTGCTGTGAAAAAACATGATTAACTGATTCAATCCATTGAATTATTTCATGTATGGGCTGCTTGAAAAATATAATTTCAAGCTCAGTAATCTAGTTTCTGGATAAGTTCTGCCAGAACGCAGATGTATTTTTAATGTTTAATAGTTCCTGCTGAGCAGAACCTCTTAGCAGTGCCAGGGGTCCTTATGGTTCCTTCGTCTGCAGCCAGGTTTGATTACAACTGCTGCTCAGGAGGTTTGATGCTAATTCTTTTTCAGAATTCCCTTATGTCTTAGACATTAATAATAAATACAACCTTTCTCCAGAGTTTAGTGAGGTATTAAATCCTTGTTACAGTTTTCAATAGGTCAGTTCAAACCAGTGGAAGAAAGAATATTGCAGGCTTGGACGACTGAACAACCCTGTTGGCTTTGTAACCGCAAACAATTCCTGTGTAGCCGCTTCCTCTTGAAGGCTTTATGGATTGCAGAGAGTGGAAATATCTCTCTTAACACAAAGTATAAGAGCAAAAATAATCATAAGGGATTTTTTCACACTGCTGCTGTTTGGGAAAGGAGTGATTGAATCCACAGTTAGACCAATGATTTTGTGGGAAGGGAGAAGCTGAGCACAGAGATGTTAGATGTAAAACAAACCCAAACTTAGTAGGATGTGGATAGAAACACACCTTTTGTACTCGTCTGGAAACTCTCAGGGGTGAGTGAGTGATAGAGACAGCAGCTCTTAAGTCTGACTCTGTCCTCCTGATGGGTGGTAGAAGTTGATAAGAAAGGCAGTGGGGGAAGAGATTGACATACACCAGTCACCTGTTGAGTGCAAATGGACCTAACTGGCAAATTTCAATTAAAATGGCTTATTAAGAACCCAAATGCCTTCTCTTTTGGAAAAAGCAGGACTAGGGAGTTTCACTCGTGGCTTGAAACAACCCACGGGAGGTTGTTCCACAGGCAAGTTCAATCCCTTCAGTTGTCGGAAGCGGATTTGAGGCAGATGAGGGCAGTCGTTATGTTCAGAAAGTAATGCTACAGCACGGTTTTGCAGATGTCAGCGTGGGATTTAATTGGGAGGGAAAAAGTATATTACAAGGTAAAACATACATTATGGAACGAGAAACAATAGGAAAAGAGTAAATGAAAGAATTTCGTTTTAGAATGAAATTTAGAATTCACTTTAGAAAGAATCCATGCTTATCTTTAATAGCAAAGAACCTTTTTAGGTAACCAAAAAGAAATAAATGTATTAAGTAGAATGTCGATTGAAAGTGCTACATTTCAATACAACTTTTAAACATTGATTTATTCATCCGAATACAAGCAGATTACATTGGGGTGAGAGCTGTTGACATGGCAACACAAACACTTCTCACATATGCTTGCAACTGCAGTGTGAGTTTCCGTGCTTTAGGGTCATTTTGTTTTAAACACGACATCCAAAATTTTACCCACTGGCATTATTTAATGTAACCAATGAATGGGACAAATAAACTTGTTGAAGCGATGTGGACCTTGTTGCAAAGGACCACTTCCCATTAAGTAATTCACATGGACATACCTCACTGCAAAATCAGGCATCAGTATTATTCCAGTTAGACCTGAAGCAGTTCTAACGTCACCATATCTTCCTCTCTCAGGGAATCTTCTAGTAAGATCCTGACACAGCTCAGTCTCGGTTGGCGTAGGACTCTGAGTGGTCAACAACATTTAATAGGAAGGGGATTTTCAAGGAAGCAGCTTCTCTATCCTCAATCTTAAACATATACAGCTCTCTGATATATTTTTTCCCAGCCAATTCACATAATATTCTGTCAGTTCTTCATTATAAATTGGAGCAAAGCAGTGATACCTTAGTGTTTCTAAGGAGTTCTTCCTGGGGAAAAAGGAGACACTGCTGGCATATGGTTTTGATACAGATGTCACCTTGACAGTTCTGGATTAACTGGGGCTTAGTGTAAAATACTAGTCTAGATCTAGAACAAGATGCCACTCAATTACAGCAGCACCACCACGTATAATAGATGACACATCATACGGAGGCATAATCGTCTGCAGTTGGCTAAGTTTGATGCATAATTTCAAACCAGCCCTGGATGTTTGGGACAGTAATGCCACTAAAGATACACCTAAAGCAAGAACAGCTGCTTTTGTGCCCAGTAACACTCATGATGCTAAAATCATTTTTCCTCAATGAGAATTGTTTGTTGTTCTATGCAGGTAACTTTAAGTTTTTAAAGCTTTAACTTCAACAGAAACGTTTTGCATTGTAAGATACATATTCTTCACTATTGGGGTATTATTTTTTCCTTCATTATTCACACATCACTCAAGTATTTTTATAAATTACTAGCAGGATCTCTAGCAAAGAGAGTCAGGTGAATGTAAGTTCTTTATAATGCATGGTATTGGGGCCATCATCTGGATCATGTAGCCAGGTTTCACTGCTGGAGATTTTTGTTAGGTTGGTTTTTATTCTTTTTATCAGCATCCACTCCTCAGGTTTTGTCTTATTTTAGAGACTCTAATAGGAAAAGTACTCTAGCATTTCATGTGTACTCATAAATTCTGCAGGTTTTCCTGGCCTTCATTCTTTTAGAAATGCCTGTAATCTAGATAGAAATCATTTGCATAACTTGTATTTCATTTTATGACTTAGGCATGAAAAATGTTGCAATAATGATACTTGGAATTAAACAGAAGCTGTGGGGCTAGGGTAATTAATTTTCTTTAATAATGTGAACCATTAGAACAGCAGGATAAAATAGACTAGTAATTTGGTGTATATGATAGTTATGAAAATAAAAACAAAACCAATTTATTATATCTCTTCAAACATGCAGGTAAGAACATTAAAAACTACATTAAAACTGAAGAGATAAATATGGTGTCAACAGTCTGTTAACCCTTTAAATTCTCTGCTTTGTTTTTAGAACCTGCTGATAGACCTCCTCTTCTTCTGGTTGCAAGCCCTGAAACAGTTGAGGTATTATATCTTAATGGAAGCAGACTGTCTTCCCAAACCCCTCTAAAAGGATCTGCAGTTTTGACACTGGACTATAGCTACAAAGAGGACACCGTTTGCTGGATTGAATCGCGAGATCTCGCCAGCCAGCTGAAGTGCACCAAGATAACCAAAGCTGGGAAGTTAACGGAGGAGTGGATAATAAACATTGCTCAGCACCTTCACAGTAAGTATGTGACAGTGTTGTCGCAAACCAGGGGCGGCTGTCTTGGCCAACTCTCGCAGGAACCCTCGGAAGTATTCTGGGGTTTGCTGTTGAAAATAGTCTTAAGGCACTAAATATTGCAACTTACACGGAAGCATGCTTTCTCGCTCATCTATGTATAATCAGTACGAGTTGCAATATTTATACCTATGCCAAGTTTTTAAAGATGTGCATTTTTATAGACTAAAGGTAATGCGTGGACGTTACATAAATGGCATTGCAGCAGCAGCAGAAATGTAAAATGCTTCCTTTTCTCTAGCACAGTAGTGCTACATGAATTTTTAAAATGTTTCTTTGCTATTGGGACAATATTACCAATGAATTATAGAGATAGATCCTTATCACATTTACTGTCCACAATCATAGGTATGTTAGCTCTTGGAAATAACATTTTTTCCTGATTTACTGGAAATAAATTGCTGTTCTTTTTTTTGCAATTAAGAAAAATGTGTAAGAACATGAAGTCATCATACTGAATTAATCTCAAGCGTTACAGCATTATCTCTCAATCAGCGTTTCAATTTGTGGAACTGTTATCTTCTGAAGGAGGTGTTCATCCACTTACACATTCTCCTGTGAACAGACTGCAAAATAGCATGCAATCCAAAAAAAAAAAGCAATTTTATTATCTCAGGAGAGTGTCCACAGATCACCTTGTAAACCCCAGCACTGCAGGGTGGTGTTAACTACGGGCTTCTACATATTCAAGACCTAATATTTGGACCTGAGATTTTGAAAAATTCTTTTAGGGGGAGATGGACATCAAAGAAAACCTGTTGGAGCGAGTCCAGAGGAAGGCTATGGCGATGATCAGGGGGGTGGAGTACCTGTCCTGTGGGGATGGGCTGAGAGAGTTGGGCTTGTTCAACCTGGAGAAGAGGAGGCTGCAGGGAGACCTCATAGCACCTTCCAGTGCCTGAAGGGGGCTACAAGGAAGCTGGTTGTGGATTTTTTACAGGGGCCTGTAGTGACAAGACAAGGGGTGTGAACTGTGTGCGTGTCTGCTCCGTCACTTATCTTCATCAGAGTGGGCATTGCCACTATGTGTTGTAGGTCTCCACCAGTTCCCTCCTGCATTCCTCTCCCTCTGTTCTCTGCGTGGGAAGAGAGTTGCTAAGGTCTGTGGTGTTCAGATCTGCATTAGTACATCTGTTTGCAAAACTAAGGCTGTATGATGGGTTTGGAATGAATACAGTGCCTGGAATTAATTAGCTAAACATTTTCTATAGCGGTAGTACACATCAGCCTGTGGTCTCCAATATTTTTTCTGAAACTTCACTGTAATCATCCAGTCCCGTATAAACGAGGAATAGAAATTTCCACGGACATGGGCAGCAGAGACTTGTTCCAACTTCTTGTTTAATTTTGATTTGGTAAATAGCGCTTGGAGACTTAAGGAGACATTGCCTGGAGTCAGTTTTGGAATTCTGCTGACAAAATCTAACAGATTTAGCTGTGGTGATGCTCTTCCCAGGCACACACATGCACAGACACAGCAGAGCAGTACCAATCCCCACAATCTGGGTATGCCTTCTCCCAGGGACAGGTAGTGTGAAAGCTGCTTTTGTCCTGCTCACAGCTCTGCAGGGAACAGTCTCAACAGACTGGTTCGCTGTGGATCTGAGGCATGAGACAGCACAGACAACATGCTGCTCCTTATGGGAATAATCACTTCCAAAGATTCAATCAGAACTCGTGTGGTGCAGATTAGTTTGGTTTTTCCCACCGGTACTCAATGCAGAAATTATCCACCTGATTAAAATCTCTTCCAGACATATATCTGGAGTTATGCCTGCAAGGACATGACAGGAGTCTCGTGTTACTGCATATATATAAAACAAAATATGTATATATATACATACCTAGACACATTCAGGTCATTTTGTGGCTACTGCAAAATTGAGTTTTAATGTTAGATTCTTCCTTTTCTTCCCTCCACCTTCTGTTACCCTTCAGGTGTCTTCTGCTATTTCTCTTTATCTTATAGCACTACACCTGATGAGGCAAATTAATTCATCTTAACTCTTTGTCAAGAATTTCAGCTTGAGCATTCTCAAGCGTCATCGTGTTCTCTTGCAGCTCAAGCCAAATGGTCATGCCCATAGAGTTATTCACAGAAAAATGGAAGATCTGTTCTTCATGTTTCAAGAGGAAACATCTTTTTTTTTGTATTTCTTTGTAACTGGAAAGAGGATATTCCAGAAAGTATTAAAAAAAATATAATAATAATAATAATAAGAAACAATCATTCTTATTAAGAGTGCCTTAAGAATAGGCATTCTTGTCTTAGCCGACGACAGACATTGGCATGTTGTTTCCTCTTTGTCTTTTTAATAGCTAAAAGTTTTTTGGAATAGAAGCTGGGAAGTTTGCTTTTGGAAAGATATATGCAGACAGTGTCAGAGCGAAATAGGCTTTCAGAGAAGGTTCTCCTATAAGGGAGTCTTGTGCAACTACTGACCTTAAAACCAGGCATGCTCCTTGACACTTTACCCTGTCTCACAGTCCATTTCCACTTAGGACAGCAAGACTTTAAGGAGCAATCATTTCTGTAAAGTGCTGCCTCTAGGACCAAAGTAGCCAAAAGCCTTTTAAATGGCACGAGTGTGGAAAATCTCTCACAGCATTCTGCCCTTCCAAAGCCATGATGTACAGCCTTATACCAAAGCCTTTGTGTGTTGGATTCGGGGGGGTGGGTGTGTGTGAGGGAGTGGGGTGTGCGGCAAGAGCAGCATCTTCTGGGTGACAGAATCTCCTCCTTCCTCATTTTAATAGGCACTTTGCATTTTCATCATTACAAGTACCATGCACCTTACCTGCTCTCCACACGAGCACCAGGCAGCACAGCCTGCGTTTTAGCCACTGTTCTGGGGAATATAACAAAATCTTTTCTGGATGGTGCTTCAAAGCATGATACTTTCTGCTTGGCTGGTATTTGATTCAGGTTTTCTTGGCGTTCAGTTATCACAGTACACCAGTACAAATCCTGGAATGAGTACGTTTAGCTTTGCCACCTTGTGGCATTTTATGTTTCCAGACAGTCGGTCCTACCTCGTCTTGGAAAGCACACAGGCTTTTCTGTTGGCAGTTGTGCAGGACCAAAGTGAAAAACCCGCTCCTTCTTCTGTACTAATTCCGTTTTAATCTAGCTGCTTTCGCTACCCTGCCCTACCACAGCACAGGGGAAGGATGACTCTCAGATTGGGAATGGGCATGGAGGTTTGGTATTCTCCAGTGGGGAGAAGTAGTTGCCTCTCTGCTTGTGGAACCCAGCACCTTCTGCCCTCATGATCACAAGCCAAAGCTCAGTTTTTGGCCCTCCCACTTTCTGGATGTAGCGGCTGTGCTGACCTTCAGACGGGGAGCCCAGAGGACTTGACCAGGATCCAACAGTAGATCCTGTCTGGTTGCATTCCTGTTCTCTTCCGTGGTTTTGGTCCCCGGTACTTGCCCTCCCACCCCATGACCTAGAACAATTCCTCGTAGTGATGAACCCCCACTCCTAGTGCCGTGCTCAGAACAGCCACAGTCATTTATCTGGGCACTGCTGAGGCTCAGTCACTGCGCGCTGGAGAAGGTGCTTCTGTCAGCAACCTTCCTGCGAAGCTCTGTGAATGTTCAAGAGGAATCAAACCAAAGTGTGGCTTACTTGGGGAGGGGAACAACTGTGAAGATCTGTTGGGAGGTGTTTATTCCCACATAAAGTCCAGGCTGAGCTTTGTCTCCTGGCAGGCATCCTAAGCTGGCATATAGTTGTAGAACGTGATTTTTCTTTTTTCTTCTCTGATAGCCCATGCTCACAGACCTACCAGAAGATGAACAGAAATGAAAAGGCTCCATGACAAAGGCCATTTGCACCTCAAATGACTGGTCATGTTCACAGTGTCTGATACTGTAGTGGGAGCCAGTATGCTGACTTCACCCTTCTGTATCAGATGCGTAGTACTATCCGTAGTAACTCTGCATGCTGCATGTTTCTGGGGCAGAAAAAAAATGCTTACATGTCTCATGCAATGAAAAGTGTATTAGAATAAAAACACAGATCACAAGAGTTGTGATCTAGCTGGTGGCCTCTACTAATTATGTTTTCAACTTGTATTTTGATCTAAGGCATTGTGCTGATACAAGGAAAAGGGTAAATAAAGATAACGATTTTAATAAATTAATAAGAAATTGTATTAATCCAAGAAAATATGAAATCAGAAGCTGCATATCTGCTAAAAGAAAACCAGTTACGGCAACTTTATCCCTGCTTTTTAAGATATTATATAAGCTGTATCACTTCAGGCTCCGGACTGGTGTGGTTTCATTACTCACTGTGGCCTGGGTGTTTGTGTGCTGTACTGTAAGCTGTGATGGAGACACACGGAAGCATTTGTATGGGTCAGAATAAATTCAAGGGCTTGCTCTTTACTTAGTACTTTATCAGGAGCTCTTACAGAACAAGGAACTGCATGTTTGAAAAGTTGATAAAACTGTGATTGTTATTTACCCTGCGATGGACATGACAAATTCCAAGCACCGTCTGATTTGGGGGATTAATATATGATTGCTTTTTTTCAGTTTTTAAGTTCTTTGAATGGCAGAAGCAATGGCTGGCTCAAAAAGTATTATCTCCGGGTCACAGAAATAGTTCTGTCTTCTCAATCCAGAAAATTTACATTGTGGATTTCTACTGAGAATGAAGCAAATTTGATTTAAAACTTTCTCTAGACTTCAGCTTTGGAGTAGAACTTGAAATGCTGAAAACCTTGTGGACCACTTCAGCAGTATGAAATAAATACAATGGAAGAACAAATCCTATCTTCACTGTTTGTCAGTTAGGTTGACTAAAATAAAATCTTTTACTTTAAAATTTTTAATAGTGCTTTTAGTGACACACTTACTCTGAAATTGAAAAATTACATATAGCAAATCTTTAAAGCAGAGGAAATCACTTTTGCTAAAGTCAGGCTTAAGCTATATAAATTTCTTAGTTCTGGAGAAAAGCATTTTCATAATTTTAAGTAATTAAATGAGAAGGACAGGATATGCAAAGGGGTTGGTGTGTTTGTGCAAAGCTGAAGCCCTGCGTTTTGTCAGCACGTCACAGAACAGCTGCAGTTTGATGTGTTGGGTTAGGCATTCACCATGACAGTTCTCCAGCTGATGATAAAGTTTGGATAGTCTTTGCATATGTAATTGCGTAAAATCTCTGTCACACTATATAAACAAAAATAATGAGCTGATAGAGGAGTGTGTGAGGATACCTACCACGAGTTGCAGGTCCAGAGGCTCTTGCTCTTTTTGGCGTTTTTGGACTTGCTTGCATGTCGTATGTTGATATTTCACTTAAGTATATGATTAATTTTTTTAATATGGGGAAGTATTTTTATTTTTATTTATAAGGAAATAAATAGAATGTGTTTAAAAAGATGAACACTATTTCTCTTCTAATTAGGAATATACTGAGAGAATGTTATATCCTTGAAATGATGAAATTATATCCTTGAAAGACTCTTCGAGTCGGTTCGACTGGTTTCAAAATTCCAATTTGTTTTACATAGTCGCAACCACTGCATTAGCTTTAGAAACACACCCAATGGGAAAAGGAGATTGGACATGAAGTAGTGAGGAAACATAAAAAACTGGGAATGAGTGTAATCCATGTTCTACATCTTCCAAAATAATTGGTCACAATTTGAGTTTTTGGGGTTTTTGCTTTTGCAGACGTATACTTGGGCAGACAATTATTCTTCCATTAAGTAGACTGAGGGGAAAAAAAAAAATATTTGAAGATATCTGCTCTGAAAAGAATTGAAATACGCTTCTGTGTGAACTGTCAGATTGTCTGGAGAGCCTCTCGCAAGGCAGAGCTGACTGCTGGCTGGAAGGATGTTGGGTGAGGTGAAGGCAGAGCCTGGGCAGCACCTGGGGCCGTGTTCCTGCTCTGCTCTTGAACACAGGGAACATTAACACGGTGTATCTTGCTGCCTGTGGGATTGCTTGTCGCAGAAGTAATTTAACATTACGGTAGGCAAAAAATATTACTACAAGGAAGGCAAGAGCATACCTTGCAGAGGGGACCTGCAGGAGGGATGCAATGCATATTCATGTCTCTCCTCTGTATTTCTTCGCATGTGTTGGGACAAATTCTTTTTACTATTTACATGAGAGGAGGACTGATTTAGTAAAAAAGGCAATATGCTGGTAGTCAGGAGACCACTGTTTTTCCTGAGACTTACAGGATGACATTTAGCAAGTAATCTTGTGTTTTCCCCTCTAAATGTAAAATGAGAATAACATTATTTCCATATGGCATAGGGATACTGAGAGGTTTAAAAACTGAAATGCTAAAATGGTCGGGGATACACAGGTAGAAGTAGTTGGCACAAAGTACACAAGACTTCTGTAGTTGAGAAGAGGTGGGATTATGGCCTCATATCTCTCTAAAGTGGCTAGTTTTGGAAAGGGCTGGAAGCTTTCTGAAAGCAAAGTTCAAGTTCTGCAAATATAAGAGGATTGAGTTGGAGCCATATTGCTGGAAGCAACAGCTGTTGGAGTGGTTTAGGAGACTTCTTGATGGACTCTGTGGGGGTGTTCCATTTTACCATATTGCTCAGGTAGTCCAGTATCCCACCACTGTAGTGATGATGATAGAGATAACTAGACAAACAAAAAAAGCAGTGTCCTGAGGTCAGGTTGAAAATGGATAGAAAAATAATTAATGCGTAACCCTAAACCCTTTTTATTTCTTTTCAATTCTTGCATTACTGGAAATGGTTTTTTTTTTTTCTTTTAACTATGCCTGTATTTGAAGCCTGGGCAGTTGTCTGCTTTGTTGGTCAGGTCAAATACAATAAATAATAATCTTCTCAAAGGTAACTATTTTCATATTAAATAGATGTAATGAGGGCATTAAAAAAAAGGAAAGGACGGAAGAAAGGGAGGATGAGGTAATGATTACGTGAGTATGCATTTGTTACAGTCACTTGGCAGTCAGCGTTCATAGACATGAAGGGGTTGGTCTGTTTGTTTTGCTCAAACAAATGAGACAAGTGACCTTAGTGGGTGCTGTGCGGTGGGTCTGAGTGTTTTGCACAAGTACAACCCTGCTGATGGCATCAGGTGGCAACAGCGATTCCTCTGTCAGAAAGAGGGAAAAAGATGAAGAAAACAGCTTAATGTCCTTTAAGGGAAGAAGCAGTTTCTTTTTCTTTCCTTACCAGCTCTGACAAAAGAGGCTATCTCATCTAGTGAGGTACATGATAGGGTTTTCTTTCAGAGATGCTTTGTGAAACAGTGAGGTATAGGTTTGCTAACTGTGCAGGTTATATTTTTATAAATGAAGATATTTTTTTAATTTTTCTAGTATTCTCTAAGTCATAATGGTGGATTTAAATCGGACTCTATATGCAGGTTTTAATTATGTTATAAACAAGTTCTGTAATAAAATTAATTTTAGGAAAAAAGAAGTCTTGCAAAGTTAATGTCTTCTCCTTTTCCCCTTAAATAAGTTTAGGATGAACATAAAGACTTTTGTTCCCAGTATGACTGTATCTGTATATCAGAACGAAATACTTATGGTCAGTATTACCTTCTGATTAAAGCTGAATATAATAATGCCCTTTGGGAAAAAGAAACAGATTGATTTATAGCACTAGGCCATGTCACGTACTGCATATTCATATTCATAGCAACTGTAGTGGGCTGACAATGAAATTATGCTACAAAATGATGATCTGCATTTCACCTGCAAGAAACTACAGCATACTCCAGATCCTTGTTGTCTGACAAATGTTACCTCCTACAGAAAGCATGCAATATGAGTTTCCTTCGTTCCCTAACCCTCTCTTTAAGAGCTGATGAAGATATTTTCCTTCTACATGACCCCCTAAAAGTGTTCCTTAAAGCACTATTGCCTACCTCTCGTATTAAACTGTTCAAACCTTCTCTGGAAGTAATTTTCCTTAAATTCTTTGTTTTGCAAAAGTAACTCCATATTTGATTGACGTATCTTTAAAATTGTAATAATCTACTGCTTAGTGTTTTTACAGGAAAACATTTAACCTTATTTCTGTGTGAGGATGGTTGAGGAAGTTCATAATGCGTGCGGCAGGCAGTCCTAGGAAGGTGGGAGGTTGTAGACTTTTGCCTTTGATGGAAGGTGGTTAAACGAGGCAAGTGTTGCACAGCCTAACGTAGCGGCATCGTTTTCCCCACAGCCGTTCTCTTAGTCCACATGCTTGACGGGCTGCCTATTGCGGCTGAATTATGCTTTAATTTTAACAGTGGATGACTTAACTGCTTTGAAGTAAATAACTGGTTTTGATTTACAGTCTCAGCAGATTTATAAGGAGCTTTTGAATGTGTAGTTAAAAAAAAAAAAGAGAGACTGTTACAGCTATGTACCTCTATAAATCTGTCTTTATTGTTCAGTATGTGTGCAGGCTACTGGGACCCTATTACAAGTTTAGAATCACTGAGCAATGTGTTTGAAACTCAGCAATGCAGAAATTAGAAACGTTATGGTTTTCCACTATTCTTACTTGTTTCTGACATGAGATTGATATCCGAAAATTCACTCCTTATAAAAATTATTCGGGATTAAAAGATAGGGCCATTCATAAGGCCCTTATTTCATTGCTTCACACTTTTTCCATGCTTGTTCAATCTGTTGGCATTACTGCCAACTCTGTGACTCAAGACCCACTAACAGAAAATTTCTCTCATTTTCCCCATTGCAGAAACTTGATGACTTGATGCATTGTGTGCTAGAATCATTCTATAACACAAATAAAAGAAGAAATTTGATAAGAAATAAATTAGGACCAAATTTTGCTATGCTGCTTTAAAATTCCTGGCAAGGCCACAGATGCAAGCATACCTGGGGACTGCCATCATCACCTTTCCTCTCAATGCTCTGCTAAAAGGTGGATCTTTTAGGAAAGAAAGATGCGATTTTTTGTTGTTACTGATCTGTAGATCCCAGCATTCCCAGTGGCAGAATTTCATGGTTAACTTCACATTCCTCTCTCAGTACCTGCTCAGTGTTCAACGTCAGCATGTCTGTCTTCATAACGCTCCGTTGCCTGACTTCGATCTGTAGTAACATGCTTCATAACAGGCTAAGACCCTGAGCTATAAAAAACCCCTTAAAATCTCTAGCTTCTGTAGAAACAGCAGTGTACAACAGGACTATTGCAAGGCCAGATGTAGGTAGAACAGGGCCACTGGGTAGGCTAAGACTGTTTTGAGCTGAGCAGCAAACGTGCATAGCCAACTGCTGTACTGCTGTAGAGGCCCCAAAACTGGCTTGTATGGCCATGTCTTATCATCAGGGCTCACAGTAATTCATAGAATTACTCACAGTAATTCACAGGGGTCTTGTAGGTCAGACTGTGCCATAGTCTTCATGGAGTCCTTTGAAAAGAATGGACCTGCTACTTTTAGAAACTCCTAAATGGTGTGAGGTTTCAGGCATTGCATCTTCTCCTCTTGGTAAGTGGCTTCATCCAGGAGAAGGATGAAAGTCTGTTTTTCAACAAAAAGATTAATGCCCATATGGAATAAGCACCTAAACATGTTCTCTTCTGTACCTTGTTGGAATCTGAATGCTTCAATCTCTGAAGGACTGTATAGACTATGTCTCTGAGAAACTAGGTGCCTTCATGAGCTATCAGGATCCTTTCATTAAGTATTCATAATATTTAGATTAAGCTCATATTTTTGAAAACTCTTCAGCCTGGGAAAACTGCTGTTGCCTAAATGTTCATATTTATAGGTTTTTAAGGCAGTATCTTCTAATATTCTGTAGGGTTGGAAGAAAACCAACTGTATTTTCAACAGTAACCCGATTTATTGAGATTGAAATTACGCTTCTCAGCAAACAAGAGCTAAAGCTCTATTTTCTTTTGAGGAACTTGAGGTCTGGATGCTTTAAAGTGCTTGTTTAAATGTAGTATGTTTGGGGGTTTCCATTATACTCCTTGCAAACAGTATTTGAGGAGACTGATTTAATTCAAAGGAATTGGATATTTGAGGATGAATCATTTGGAAAAGATAAATGGATATTTTTCTTTTGATTTTTCAGTTGTAAACATATGCAACAATCACTCAGGACATGGCTTTTGAATGTTTAGACACCAGTGTGTCTAACCTACTGAATGGCGACATTTTTAATAAAAATCATACTTTGAAAATGCCATTGCAGACATAATTATGGGAAATTGCTGTCAGTAGAAGGGGCACAGAAGAAATCTACGCCAGCTTAACTTTCCCAAGCCACAGTGTCAGTGTAGCGTTGTCTGGGCAGCTAATTAGGAATGTTACTCTCAGAAGAGGGGCACACCAAAGGCAGTGCTTCTGCAGGATTTCACAGCCCATCATTTTAGTGTAACTATTATTTATTGGCAATTTTAGAAAAAAAAAAAAAAGGGTTTTTTTTTAACCAAAACTTGTCTTTTTACACAGGTGGAGGCAAAATAGCCTATCACCAAGTTGCTTGCTCTTCTTTGGAATAAAATTTATTGGTTACTTTGCAAATATGTAATTTATCTCTTTTTTTCTACATGGATAGTACATTAAGCTAAACAAGTCTGTCCGTGCCTCACACTTTTATAATTTACCAACATTACACAATTCACCAAGCCTCTACCTGCTAAAGGCTCAGCTTTCAGTCAAAAAGTTAAAGCAGCTTTCTAGACGTGCAGTAGTAAAATGCATGTCTGTGGAAAAAATACACCCTGGAGATTGATAAAACATGGGCAAAGGCAAAATGTCTGAAATACGTTGTCCCATTTTTACTTATTTGTGTTATTTCCGTTTTTATGGTTCTTGCTTTGTACCGGATTTGTGAGGAGGGTTTTTCTGTAGTGAGTGCTCACAGGGGTGGCTCCTGTGAGAAGCTGCTAGAAGCTTCTCTGGCTTCAAGGCAGACCCACCTCTGGGCTAGGCCGGGCCAGTCAGTGACGGCGGTAGCACCTCTGTGATTAACATACTTAAGGGGCTGGGGGAAGGAGGACACCTGCTTAGAAACCTGCAGCAGAGGGAGGAGTGGGACCACATGGCAGACCCCCAGCTCGGTGCAGAAAGGCAGGGAAGAGGTGCCTGGAGCAGAGGTTCCTCTTCAGCCCGTGGTGAGGGGGAGGCTGTGCCCTGCAGCCATGGAGGGTCACGGGGGCGGAGGAGCGAGGCAGAGACCCCCTGCAGCCCGGGGAGGGCCCCACACTGGAGTGGGAAGCCCATGCTGGAGCAGCCTACTCCTGAAGGAGCTCCTGCACCCGGTGGGAGGGACCCCAGGCTGGAGCAGGGGCAGAGTGTGTGGATCCTCCCCTGGGGAGGACAGAGCCGCGGAGACAAGGTGTGGTGAACTCGCCAGGAAACCCCCATTCCCTGCCCCCCTGAGCTGCGTGGTGCTTAGTTCCTGGCTGGAGCTAATGCACTACAGGCTTCCAGATTAACCTTTTTTTTTTTCTTCCCCCTTTGCTTCTGTCTCATCTCTTTTGACGAAGCAGGAAGCAGGAGATGCTTCCTTAGTCAAAATACAGGGAAGCAAACTCCTGTTTGCTCCAGGCTGGTTTATGAAAGCGAGCCCTAGAGGCAAAGAGTTACTGACATAACAGGTTGTAGAGTAAGCGGGTGTGAACAGTCCTAGGAGATCTGCTGATCTGTTGTCCCTGCCTTTGGGGAAAGAGGGACCAGAAGGTGACTCTTCTCAGCACCGGGCACTTGGGCAGTGCCACCCTTACACTCCTATATTGCGCTACCATTGGGGACTGTGCTGACATCTTCCATGTGTTAGGATGCTCATTACAGCAATGTTAAGCTCCTGAAAGTTTTATTACAGTGATCCTCTCTCGCTTCTCTGAAGCGTTTATTCCCCTAGCATATGGCCGACCGTCCAAACAACTGTTGCACAATCCTTGGAACTACCCTGCTTGTAGAATAGAATAAATTAGACAAGGGACTCTTAGCAGACCTGAGTACCTGTGACAACGCCCAGCTGCTCTCTGCAGAGCGGGGTGATTGCTATAAAATAAACCCTTGATGTTTTGGCCCGTAGGAGTAACAAACACTCACCTCGCCACAACTATAGTTTTGAGGCTGCTGTCATGGGGAGTCGGGGTACCTGCCCACCTATGCTCTTTTATTGAAGGTAATTCTGACAAAAAATAATGATTATTTTTAAGCATTTTCAAATATAGGCATTAATTTGAGGAAAATTAGGCACAAAATCTATAAATATTGTTATTTCTTTATATATGTATATTAAAAAGGGTCTAAAACCATTCCCAAAGTGAAACAATGAAATATGGTTCTAATTTCCAATAGTAACTGTCACTGAAATTGTGGCACCTTGGGTCTTGAGTAGATTTCGGAGTTCCTCTAAGCAGTCCTCATTGCAGTCATGTTCAGAACATGGGAGATTTTAAGGATATGAGACGGTAGAAGCTAAGTCCTTTCTCTTAAAATAGAGAGGGATTGTCTGTCTCTTTCATTATTAACCAGAAGCTTATGGAGAGTGCACAGAGCATTTTTAATTTTAATTATATTTCATCCAAAATCATTCCCCAGTTCACTCCGAAGTTTCTAAAAAAAGACTCCAACTGCTATAAGTTCCACCAAGATAATTTCTTACATTAAAAACAAGGGATGCTTATTACTGAAGTGTATAATTGGAGAAAACTTACTAATTTTTCTGTTCCTAATCTTTTTTCAACATCTGGAAAAAGAGAAATCTGTTTCCTTAATACTGATGTTAATAGATGGTGCATGTGTTGAGTACAACAGTAGAATAGATACAAGAATGTGACGCTGCTTTCCCCTCTTTTCTGTTAACTGAAGTCTTCTTGTGCAAGTCATGATTTGAAATTGAGATAAATGTAGTAATGCATACAGTAAAAGATACATGCTTGAAAATTGAAGTGAAAGAAGACATTCGATGTGGCTCTGATTCTCATAAGCTGTATTTTGGCCATAAGATATATATTTCCAGTACCCTTTGAAGATTTAGCCACCCTCATGTAAAATTGCTATTTTTCTCTAAAGGTATAATAGTATTCCTGTGTTTAAAAAAACCACAGAAAAAGTAGACTTCTAACCACTCTTTTGCTAGTGCCCATGGTCTATATAATGTCATTAACTAGAGCAGAATTTAGAGTCTATGATGTCTTAAAGATTCTTTATGAAGTCCTTAAGAGGAAATCCTAGTTTTCAGAATGTAATAAAGGAAGGATGATCATATTTGGCAGAAATGCTCCAAGGAAACTGTTAATAAAATAGGAAAAACCCTCAAAAATATATACAAGATTACTCAGAATGTGTGTATTTTCGTGGGGAGGCATTTATTTTTAGAGACTTCTGAAACTCTGTGAATGAAAGGAAAAAAAGATTAATTACCTTAAAGATGTGAATGGACTAGACATCTGTATATATTGGGGTTTATTATATGAGTCTCAAAATGGGCATGAAATGAATTCAGTAACTTCTTGAGTACAAGAATATATATTTTAAAAGTCCCCAGTGCAACCAAAACCTTATCTCTGTGGTATGTAGTGCGTGTTACTTGTGTGATAACTGGAGAGCCATTCAAAGCAGTTAATGCGTAGCTGCTAGCGAAACCAGAGAGGTTAAAAGTTTGATTCCTAAAAAGTGGTATCTGCCAGCTGAGTGGCTTTTTCATGCAGAATATAATTTTATGGGGGAGTGGACTTGGACAATCCTTTATAAACTTCTGCTCTTGTGAGGAATCGGATGTGTCCAATTCACTGCAGAGCACATGGTACAAAAAAGACAAAACCCAAACCAGATCAATGGTATCTGCAATACACAACGTGTTTGCAACTGTTAAATGCAAATGTTACTGTGCACTGAATGTCCAGGCTAATTACTAGATTACAGTGATTTACTGCCCCAGAAGGTCTGGTTTTGAGAGAAGTGTTCTTTGCATGGTGGGAGATATCCCCTCCACGTCACGCAGTAGATTTCCGAAGAAAAATGTTAATTAATGTGCTGCTTTCTCTGGAAGTTCTGTGATTAAGTCTTCAAGCATAGCATGCTTTGTAATGAACAGTTTTACAAGGAATGCTGGTGTAATGAGCCTGCCTCTTGCAAATAGCCTGCTCTGCTGGTACCTCCATCCCTTCCCAACCTGCTGGGGAAGAGAAATCGGGTAAAAGGGTGTTAAAAGCTCCTGCTGCTTTTTGAAGCCTTGACACGAAGGTTACAGTGTGAAATTGCTTCTGGATGTCTCACTTTCCCTGGATTGCTGAGCAACCTCGGTTCTCACTGTTTGATGGAGTTATCCTTAGTATGACTTTCAATTCATTATCCCTGTTTTCCATGTAAAATAACTTTTGACTGCCCTTTCTTGTGATTTCTTAATGAATAACTAAGGAAAAAAATCCATCCAACGTTTCTAAATGTGGTTATGGTTATGTTAACAGATGCAATAATCTGCATGTGGCATGCCTTCAGGTGTACATCACAGTTATGTAAAAATCACCACACGTTAAGGTGAAGAAGAAAACAGTACCGTCCTCCGGGGGACTGCTACTTCAGCTTGTTCCTCTTCCTCCACTTCCCAATGTGTAACCATCTTCCGGAGCTCTCATTGCAGGAATTTAATTACTAATTGTATTCCTACAAATATTTAAAATGGAATCCCTTTTGCAACTTTCCTCCTCAGAATTGCTTCTGTTACATGGAAGCCCGTGTGCAATTTTCAACAGCCTCATTGAATCGCTGATCCATAAACCTTTAATTCCATGAATCCAACTTCAAGTAGACACATTGAAAATGCTTAAACTGTTGCTAATTTCTAGAGGAAGAGGATTTTTCTGGTGTTCTTAAAAGCATGTCCTATGTTTTGTTTGGACAAGGAAAGAAGCCACTATCTCTCTTTGTCTAAAATCTCTTGGTGCTTGCAGTTGGCTTATAGTGCACCTGACACTGGCCTCCTCTGGAGGTTGGATCCTGGACTAAATGGAGCATTTCTTTATTCTGGTTCAGCATATCTTTCTAATAGGAGCTATCGGAAGGGAAGAGGTGTAATACTTACTTTGAATTAAAAGGAAAATGAATAGCGGAAAGGGAGAAATCTGAGATAGAAGGGACAGCAGTGGACTGTGTAATGGGATGGCTGAGTTGGAATACAGCTGATAGCTATTGCCGGTATTTTATTGAGTAAATCTTGTTTATGTTACCTGCACTTTGAAGGACAATGCATGTGTCTCCAAGACTAAGTATTTAGCAAATGCATGACCTCAGTTATTCTCAAAAACTTAATGACTACAGTTGTTTTCCGAATCCAGTTTAGATTATATTCCCCAGCGCAGCAATTATTAAACACAAATTAGACACAAAACTTCTCTATATGAGTATGATGCTGGCAGTTAGTTGGATGTTGCCTGTTCTGGCAGTTGGGTCAGAAAACTGGCAGCATCCAGATTTCTCTGGACTACCAAAAAATGTAATTTTTAAAGAAAATGAATGCATGCACATGCATCTCTGCTGTCCATACAGTGGGTTTACACATACATATGTACACACGGGAGGGTTTAAATTTTATTATTTATTATCTGGATTTAGTCCCCTTTAAACATACCTGATAAAATCTTATAAGCACGGTCTGATAAGCATTATGGGATCTCTGTAACACCAGCATCCCCATGGTGTTACAGAGGTCCCTGAACACTAACTTCAGAACTCGAGCTTCGGAGGCTGCCTTCCCACTGCAATCTGCTACCGTCAGCCACCCACAGCTGCGCTTCAGACCCCTGTTTCACAGATCACCAACATTCAATGGTATTGCTTCTGAATATACCATTAAAACATATAAAATACTCAAGAGAACTACAAACAAATGTGTATCTTTTCTGTCCTTCAACTTGCAATCACACTTTTGTACTTCAAAAGGAAAAAAATTCTCCAACCAATATTTGTGTGTTGAGAATTGGATTCCTTACTATTTGCCATATAATACATGTAAAACCAGCTTGAGCTTTTTAACTGAGTAGAGCATCTGCTTGGTGAAGCTGCTAGCCGTTGAGTTATTTGTGTTATAATTGCACTCCTGAGCTTTTTCTCCTTTCCATTTTGGCAGATGTACAGCAAATAGCAATCGACTGGATCACTGGAAATTTTTACTTTGTGGATCACGTCAGTGACAGGATCTTTGTTTGCAACCAGAATGGATCAGTGTGCATTACCCTCATCGAGCTGGATCTTACTAACCCGAAGGCCATCGCTCTTGATCCTACATCAGGGTAAGATTGTTTATCTGCATTAACATTTATTCTGCGTGTGCTTGTCTGGGACTGCACTTATTTTGTCTGTTTCCTTCAGGTGTTTTATAAACTATTACTTCATTACTGTAGTGAGTTACTTGCATAGTTGCTATACCAAAACAGTAAGGTGTAAACAACTTGTAGCAAGTAGTTGCCTACATTCACTGCAACATGTGCCTTGTAACTTCAAAATGGAATTGGAAAGGAGAAAATAATTTTATCCCTACTTGTCATAAGATTTTCCTTTGCCACTGTTTTTCTGTATGTTGTGTTTCTAACTAGAGTATGTGGAAAAGGAACTTGTGAGCGATTTTTTTATGGTATCCCCTCGGTTATAGGAATATTGGAAATGACTTTAACAAGTTTTAATTGCATAAAAAGGTAAAATAATTTTTACTCAGCCTTAGAGAGTCAGCTGTAATGGTAAAATTAGGTTGTGTTTGCTTTTTCTCTTCCATAGATGCATTCAGCATCACTTGGGAATAAAGCCTTGCATTAAACAGAGGGTATAAAAGTCTTCCATTTTATACCAGCCACCAGCTGGGAAAAGTTTTCAAGTGAGTGATGAAGTAACTAAAATAGGAATAACTAAATAGGAATAGAATCCAGTTAATCTAAAAACTAAACTTTGGTGAGGATTTTAGAACAGGGGTTTTATCTTGGTTTATTAGTCTGTAAGTAGTTTAGACTGAAAAGCCTGGTGGAATATGTCCTAAACTGCCATAAGCCCCTTCTCAATACATACAAAAATATTTACTGTAGAACAGCTTGTCATCCATATGTGGACTTTTGTCACTCTTTATTTAAAGCCTGATTGAATATTAAGATGCATTATCACAATGACTTTAATTCTGACAAGAACAGCTTGCATGTAAAATTTACAAAGGAGTTTTATAATGTAATTCTTGAATATGGCTGTATTTCTGTCTGCAGCAGATGGTAAGCTTGACTTGAGCTGACTGCAGAGTTGGTTTAAAAGCAAAATAAAAATTCACGTATAAATTGATTTTCTGCAACTTCTCATCTGAAAGAACTTGAAGCTTTCAAATTGGCCAACAGCAGCCTTATTTTCTATATGTTTGCTTGTATTCCTTGCTGGATTTATTAGATGAATCCAAAGCTTGTCATTAGCTAATCTTATCTGTCAGGGATGTAAGAGTCATACCCAACACTTTGACTGTGTGAGGAGGAGTGAAACCGAAAACGAGAGATGGTTTTTCCTTCGTTTATTATCTGCTAGTTACAAACAATTCCTGTTGAGATAGTGGAATTTTTCTGTGCTGTATATGGGAGTAATAGTGTCTGGTTTAGTGTAGATGTGAGCACTAGCCTGCAGGAATGACCAGAAGTGATTATGACATTTCACAGTGTGATTCTTCGTATAACAATCCCGGTTTATTTTATGATGGAAACACTGGGTGGAAAACTTTCTCAGAATGTGTGCTTTGCATTTCAGCAGTTACTTCTTTACCTTCTTTGTTAGCCATTTGAGTAATTATCTGGTGTATGTTCTTCTGTTAATATGCTAATATATTTTTTAACTGGTAAACCTCATCTTATATATTAGTTTTGCCTGTTTGTGACTGGGTTTTGGAACTGAATGCAGGCAACTAATTGAAAAAGATTCCGTATACTTAAAAGTGTTTTGTCCCATTCTTCTCTTTTTCTTTGTTTTTGGGTTGTTTTTTTTTTTTCTTTCTTTGTACTCCCGTGTTAATACTGGAAGGGATGTACTTCACTATCCAAGTATTAGCGTGGTATTGCTGTCTAGGTAACTTGCAGGTTTTATTTTATTTAAAGAATCACAGAACATCCATACTAAAACACTGGTGCAAGTTGAGCACTGAATGAGTTGCATGACAGCGTGTGTGTAATTGCTTCTTAAGGCAGTTACCTTTATACACTGTAAGCATTTTTGGTTGGGTCTTTTTGTATTTAAATATGAAGCCCAGGCTGTTCTGGAAGGTTTTATCTCCTGTGAGAATTGCATATTAAGGTTATATAGTAAATGTTACTGCTTTGTAAGGCATTTGTCCCTGTAACACGCATTGCTGTCATGCTATGTTCATTGGCTACAGCGCTCTACAAGCTGAAGGTACGCTTGCACAGTGAAGACATTCCCTGTGCTAGGGAACTCAGAGCTTGGTCACAAGCCTACATGTCTCTGATAAACACCTGCAGTAGCACAGGGTCAAGCCCTGCTGTGCTTACGTGTTCACGTCTGTGCTGTTATGCATTTAGCTGTTTCGTGAACAAGAAATTCTGCGTTTATCAATAGAAAACTGAAGCACTGCTGGAAAATTTCTTAATTCCAAATGGATCCCCTCACTGCACTCAAATATATTTTGAGTGTGATTAATTTTACATCTCTCTGCCTGTGAGTTTTCTTACATGTTTAGTGGTCATGTTCTTCTGTGAGCTTACAATGGAACCTGAGCCACTGAGCTTACTTTGTACCATCATGAATGAAAGAACCTTTGTTATTTTTCTAAATCCAAACTGTAAATTGAGTGAAGAAAGATTCTGCTACTCAAAAAGCTCTTGAACAAGCAAGTTTTATGTTTCTGACCTAAGCATACTACTTTGCTTTAGGATTTCAGCACTTTGATCAGTAAGGATCTTTCTTTTTTTTTTTTTTTTTTCTGTTCCAGACTATGTCTAATGGAAGCCCACCTAAAAAACTCAGGGAAAATATCAGACACCAACCCCCCGCCCCTAACAGCTAACTGATAATTTACCTAGTTAGAGGTTTAGCAGTACTTACACTCATCTGCTACATCAACTGATTGTCAAAGTAGTCCAGTGACAGGACTGGGGGCAACGGCCATCAACTGGAAACCAGAAGGTTCAACCTGAACATGAGGAACTACCTCCCTGTGAGGGTGACAGAGCCCTGGGACAGGCTGCCCAGAGAGGGGGGGAGTCTCCTTCCCTGGAGACTTTAAAAAACCGCCTGGACTTGTTCCTGTGTGATGTGCTCTAGGGGATCCTGCTGTGGCAGGGGGGTTGGACTAGATGATCTCTAGGGGTCCCTTCCAACCGCTCCGTTCTGTGACTCTGTGAATCTGTAAATATCAGAGCTGTGTTAGGGAGACCATTACTAGAGGGAACGGCTGTGTCTCTACTGATCACTGTGAATACTTCATGTCCAGACTTCTCAGGGAAGTTTATATTGAAGAAAAAGCTAGAAAAATGCTAGCAGGAAGTAAAGTGGCAATCAGAAACAGGAGAATAAATAGTTTTGCAATAATATATTATCTATCAAATGCCTTTGAAGTAAGATGTTTGGCTTCTCATGTCTGAGGTTCATAGTTTTGATAA
Source organism: Rhynochetos jubatus (assembly GCA_027574665.1). NCBI lineage: Eukaryota > Metazoa > Chordata > Aves > Eurypygiformes > Rhynochetidae > Rhynochetos > Rhynochetos jubatus. The sequence continues at coordinate 37,847,758 of CM050654.1, read as the reverse complement.
ATTTTAATATGGAACTTCTTTTCTTCGGTTGTCAAGAAACAGGAGCTATTACTCCTACTGGTCCTTGAAACTGGTGGAAAACTGATGATGGGCCTGAGGGCTGTCACATGAAAAGTAGATGAGCTGGGTTAGGATGATTTTATCTCTAGCGAAGGTCTTCAGTGTAGGTCTGCTGTACTCATGGGGAATGACTTCTTAAAGGATTACGGATAGTTTGACAATCAGCATGCATATTCATGAGACTTTGATCACCGTGTATATGCATATATGATAGGGAAGGTAACATGTTTAAAACTCGCGAGTGGATAGATCAGATTTAGGTTCTCTCCCAGCTCTGCTTATAGAGAAAGCATATTTTTTTTTAAACTCTCTGCACCCCCTTGTATTTAATGGGGAACATAAAATGCATGCTGTTTAAAATGTCTGGTATTTGGATGCATTCAGGAACATTAGGAATTAATATTGTGGAATGCACTGCTAACTCTGTACATCTACATATTTATACTGTAAATATGTATACTTAATTACCTCCAGCGTCCATGGTAAGTTGTTGCCTTCCTATGCACTCCAGTGACAGCGTAGAATGTATAGCGAGGTTTTACAACATGTACTGGAGTAGGGACATACCACAGTTCCCTCCAAAAGTACGTTCAGTCCTGCTCATACTGTTTAGGCATCACCCATGTATGGAGTAATATGTAGATCAGAGTTACTTAATTTCTCCTTGGACCCGTTTTCCAGTTTTTTTGGGGAATGCCAGGAAATAGGGAAAGGCAGGAATAGCAGAAAGGGCCGTTGGCTCGGGACTGCTTATTCCAGAAATGTGCAGCAACAGCTCTCATGCTATTTGAGATGCTGATCATCATTTTTTACTATATTTCATGGGCTTATGGAAAAAGATGAATTTCAAGGAGAGCGTTTGAAACGCGGTGGGTATTGATCTAATGCCCACTTACAAAAGTGTTCCAAACAGAAGGAGGTGTGTAGAGAAAGGGCGGGTAGGGTGACAATACAAAGAGGATGTGCAGAGCAAAGCTGACGTGTGGGAGGATGCATGGAGTGGAGCGTAGAGAAGTACTGGGAGTGAGGAGATGGGTTTGATGCCTCCTACGTGAATCACTATAAAGGCAAGACGTATTGGAGGGGGAGAATAAGGAGGGAGAGAAGAATTGGAGAGGATGCCCAATTAGAGGCTGAAGTCATTGAAACGGGAGCTTGTAACTACCCTTTAAAAGTTGCATTAGTAACAATGGGGAGAAAAGACTGCTAAAGAGATTTGTAAAAGGAGCAAGCTCACACTTTAATACTCCAACACTGTGTGTCATTTAAATATTTGAATAAATCTTGTAATCGGCTTTTCCTTCTGCTGTGTTGTAGGAAGCAAAAAACCCACAAGCTCAGCTTATTTCTTCCATGCAGCACTTGTAAATGCATACAAGAAGAGATTGTGAGATGATGATGTTAGAAGAACAACATCTATTAATGTGGTATGGTGTGATGTACCATTTCTTGGAAACATTAATAAGTCAGGAAAAAACCCCAAACAACTGCACAACAGAAAAAAAAACCCACAACAAACTGTTGCAGTTTTAGGCTGTCATAGCGATCAGTTGATACCTTTCTGATCCACAAAGTTGAATAAGGGAAACGAGGGGAGAATTAATAGCTTAAGTGTTTCCCTTCCTCATCTCAGAAATTTGTTCTGATGAAAAACTATAAAAAACATTATTCCATTAACTTCCTCTCTGACTCTAAGAATTCTAAGCAGAATTTTTTCTGTGACTAAAATCAAAGCCACAGTATCAGTAACAATAGTAATAGTAACACTAATAAGAAAAGTAATAACAGCATCAACAGTAGTTGTTATTTTTCTTTTCTGCACCTATATCTTAAAATAAAAATAATAGTGACAATACCAAAATAATCATTCTTAGTTTTTTATATTAATATAATTATTAGTATTACATACTTAAGTTCTTGAAACACAGTCGGCAAATTTGCATCACTCTAAAATTTCAGAAAATAGAAGAAAGCAAGGGATAAGGTGACACTTTGAAATGTGGCCATCTGTATAAGGATATAGTTGAGCCGCATCCATAAAATACCCTATTTCAAATAAAATCCAAAGAAACAGTTGTTTCTGCCTTTTAAAGCTTTTCCTTTTCCTTGCATTCCACTTCTGACATAATTCTGGTAGGCACAGAAGGAGTTGGAGGTTGGTCGGGTGAACTCCATTATCAACTATAGCGATTAGCTGCTGCTGAGCCTGTTCTTAATCAGGCTGCATATGATTATCCTCCAGGGGTGTTTGCGTTTGTTGGACAGACTGCAATGGAATGTAAAGTCCACTGAGCAGTTCACACTAAAAAGCCAAGGGAATGGGAAAGGTTTTAGAAATGATTGAATCAAGTTTTCCTTGCTAGAGAGCTACGCACAGAAGACAGTGCCTGGGGTATGGAAAAGACATCCCAGAGGATGGAAAACAACCCCTAAGAGGATGGAGAGATTATCTTTTCTTTTTGTGGTGTTTTTTCCCTTTGATAATATAAATAAAATGAGGTTTGGGCTGACAATTCAACCTGTCTGACAGCATGGGAAGGCCGGTAAGTCAGTAAGAGCTATCCTACTCGGTGGAATTCAAGAAACTAAGAGAAACTTTTGCATGGGCAAAGTCTTTGATGGAGTGACTGACTAGACACAGCCTGGGGCCAGCCCTTAAATCCTGTATTACAAAACCTGCAATAGTCAGGAAAAGAGCAAGTCCTGATGAGGAGGTACAGAGGGAACTTCCCAAATGAAATTTATTGAAAGTCATTTAATTTTTCTTCTTTTCTGTACCCGTATCTTAAAAAGAAAACGTAACTGCACGATCTTTTAGAAACGATAAACAGTGTTTGCATTTACCTTTTATTTGCTTTGAATTAAGCATGACATTAGGGTAAGAAAACACACCTGCAGCGTAAAGCAGGGTACTGGGCTGCACCAGGAGGCGTCTCAGATTCCCGGCTGATCCCCCTCCCAGTTCAGAGGGCGAGAGAGCGGGTGCTGCTCTGGGACCTGGTGAGGAGGAGAGCCGGCACCCGGGGTGCTGGGTGGCACTGCCGGCGCTTTGGCCTTAGCCGCAGACTGGGCTGTGCACTGCAAGATTTTGGACCTTAGTGAGAGTATTAAAAGTATCTTTATTTTAAACCCCTACTTTCCTTTTTATTTTTTTTGTTTTCCTTTCTTACTTTTTATTAGAAATGTTTTGATTTGTATCATTTCTCCCGTTTAGCCGGACTCGTGAAGGGTCCCTGTGTCCATGCGGTGGACGGCACGGCCTCTTGCTTCTGCCTGTTCTTCGACAGTAGCTGGCGATGGCGTGGTGCCCAAGGGGTTGCTGGGGTGGGCAGAGGGAAAGAAAAACATCTTCAGCCTGACCTGGCTGAAAGCCCGGACAGTCCAATAAAAGGCAATTGGATTTTGAGTGATTTCTCGGACAAGGAAAAGGGAGAGAAATTTGAGGAATATGTTATCAGTGAGAAGATCAATTTTCCTGCAGGGGAGGAAGAGAGCAGAAATTCAAAAAGTAGGGGAGGTCAAACCGGTATATATTTTTCTTTATTTGCTTCATTGTTATTTAGACAGGGGAGTCTTTTAGGATAAAAATAAAACATCTACACTTATTGTCTGCTGCCTTTTTTATTCTCTTATTTTACTCTCTTGTCTCTGAGCTTTTATAGCAGCTGCAAGAACTGGGAGACATCTCTGAGTCTTAAAACTTTTTTTTTGGTCTCAGATTAGTCACCATTTTCTATTGATCAAAGAGGAGTGTTATAATCATTAAAAATCACTTAAACAGCAAAATCTTTAGTATTTTAATAACATGCCATTATTAAAAGAGCTCAGTTCCTTTTCTTGTCACAAAGCAGTTTCAAAGAGCTCTAAGATATATATAAGATACACTAACTTCTAGAAAGTTTTAAAGGTGACCTGAAAAAGAATCTTCTTAAAAAAAAAAAAAAACAAAGCAAAAAAACCAATTATAATAACTAATGATTGTATGAAAATTTTCATTAAGTATTCAGATTTTGTTGCTTATTCTCCCCTTTCACAGCCTCTTTCATGGTGTGAACAGTTGGAAATTGTATAATGGTGGAGCCAAAACAATTGAGAGGAGAAAAGATACCATTAAAAATATCCTTTAAAATTATGTTTACTTTTGTTTCCATTTGCTTAGCTCAAATGCTTGCTACATGTTAAGGAAAAAAAATCTTTTTTTTTTTTTGTCTGATCTCAGGTTTTCAGGAAACTGCTTCCAGCTCTCTGCTATTCCTTGTTTTAGGTTTATTTCTATCTCAACTGAGGCAGACTCTGTCACCTTTATGTTTCCCCCTGGTACTAATCTCCTTTGAAACTTTGTTGTGCAGCGGTACAGATCTGCTCCCTAGGAAACCTGGCTGCTGCTGCTCTTAATAACAGAAGAGAGCTGGGGGTAACTTCATCTGCTTTCTTTCCCAGGATAATGTGATATGAGTTTGCATTCATGTGCAAACAGAAAATACAAGAAATAATGTTATTTTGTCAATAAACTTAAAAAAAAAAAAAGGGATTTATAAATGATACAGGCTTATATGAAAAAGTCATCTAACACAGCTGAAAAGTATTAAGTCATTGACAAAACTGAAGGAATCAAAATATCGAGCACATTAGGTAACTGCATTAAAATGGAATTCATTAACAACATTAAGTTGTAGAATTGGCTAAAAGTGACTACTATAATCAGGACAAAACCAGAATAAGCTTGAAGAGGTTTGGGACATGCATGCTCTCAAGTAATTATGTGAGTGCATGTGCTGTTGTGCTTACCTTTTTATTAATCAAAGATTACTGACATAATTGATGACTAAAATTAATATCCAATATTTTTTGTATACCTTCAGATGTACTGTACCCAGTACCCAAAACAATCATAGAATCGTTTTGGTTGGAAAAGACCTTTGAGATAATCAAGTCCCACAATTAACCCAGCTCTGCGAAGCCCACCACTAGACCTTGTCCCTGAGCACCTCGCCCACACGTCTTTTAAATCCCTTCTGGGATGGTGACTCCACCACCTCCCTGGGCAGCCCCTTCCAATGCCTGACAGCCCTTTCCAGGAAGAAAATTTCCCTAATATCCAATCTAAACCTCCACTGGTGCAACTTGAGGCCGTTTCCTCTTGTCCCAACGCTTGGCACTTGGGAGAAGAGACCAACCCCCACCTCTCTGACCCTGCTTTCAGGGAGTTGTGGAGAGCAAGAAGGTCTCCCCTGAGCCTCCTCTTCTCCAGGCTGAACAAAGTTGCAATCAGGGAAGAAACAGGTACTGATAGCAGTGATAATCTGTGAGTCATAAAGAATATATTTTTTCCAGTGATCATAAAATTTTGTGAAAGAATTGGCAAAGCGAACACTGGCAGCGTTATTAGAATAGATTACTGATGTTCTGAGCAATGCTGTCACCTAACAATCAGTACTTCTGTCTGGAGAATAAAAAGCTAACCAGTGCAATACTGATGGAACATCTGTTGCAACATGAACTTAAGTAAGCTTTTTTCTTACGCAGCATGACCCTGGTAATGGATTTCAAAGCTAAACTGCTACTAGTAGGAACAATATTTGAGTAGTGTAAATAGTTATGGAAAAAAATTGATGAAATCACAAAATAGATGTTATTTGTAATAAAAAAAAAAAAAAGCCACAAAACCCCAGCTTATAAGTCAGTAGAAGTTTTTTCATGTTTCAGAAGTTGCCTTTCAGCTACTTGGTCCAGAGGTCTTTGAGTGAAACCACGTCTCCCTCACTTGGCTCAGGTTCTCCTGAACCCACCTGAAGAACTCCGCCGTCAGCTGACTACACCTGCTTTTTTAGGGGGTGTTCTGGTGCTTTTGGACCATCTCAACAAACCAGGCTGAGCACATGGATGCAACAGCTCTGATAAAACTCCAGAGTTTGAGTGTCTGGGGCAATTCAGAGCTGATGCAACACACCCTCTCACTTTTCTTTTAATCTGTTTCTGTGTAATTAGTGTAGCTACTCTTACGCCTGTCCTCAGATCCCTGTCCTTCAGTCCTTAGCTAATTAAGCGTCTGATCAAAACGCTCATCTTTTACTGAAATTGCTATGAATCTATGCATTTGTGATTTTTAAAGGAGATGGAACATGGGAATGTTATTCTGCCCACTATGGAAGTCTTGAAGTGCTTTATTTTTTTTAATGACTGAAATGTCCAGGCAAAAGCGACATGATTTAAATCACCCTATCAGTGATTTTCTTCAAGATGAAAGCAATTACGCTAGAGAGAATTGAGGCCACTTTGTTTCTGAATGAGAATATAAATGGGAGTTTAAGGCTCTATAATGCACGTACATTATGTTCACGTCCATCTGAATCCTCCTTTTATTTTTTTTTTTTTATTACCTGATTGTCTTATTATCTAGCCAGCTTCTGTAAGGTCATTTATGCTGAAGACAGGATCTGATATGAATCAGAGCGCTGCGTGAGTGGAAGAAAGGGAAATATCTTTAAAAAGAACTGGTTAGGACCCATATTATTTTAAGATGTACTTGCATTATTGTCAGCTTGGGGAGTGTGGGTGTATGGGGAGAGATTTAAAAGTTTTTTTCTGCAAAATGAAAAAAAAATGAAAATAGTAACAAAAAGTTAATGTTTAACACAGATATTGTACTATGATGTTATAAAGTTTCCCAAATCTTTCTTTTCTAGTGATGACTACACATTTCTTGTCCTGTTTCCACATCAGTCTTTGTATTCCTGCGGTACAAAACTGTGTAAACCACAGGTTTTCTGATCAGCTATTGTCATGCCATTCATTTCCTCCTTCACCGCTGATAAATCACCCCCTTTGTCTATGAAGTGTTTGAAGTATAAAAAACACTGGCATTACTCTTGTTCTGGATTAACCAGAACCATCCACACTTGCAAAAATTATGCAACCCGTTCAGTTAATGCATCCGCAGTACGGTGGTACCATCCTGATAGAAACTGCTGTTCTCTCTGGGCTGGTTACATGGATAGTTAGTTTCCTATATTGTTTTTTTTCCACATTGTGTTTTCCTGAGGTTTCTTGTGTATCAGTGCCCTCATTGCTATGCACGGCACAGTGTACATGCCTTGCTAAAGCTCAGCTGAAATGGACGCTTTTTGATAGAAGGTACAGTAAAGCTGGAGGAAAGCTGGAGGTAATAATACGAAATAAAAGAATAAAATAAAAAACAAATAAAAAAACCCAAAACAAAGCAAAACAAAAACAAACCCAAACCAACCAAACAAAAACCAACCAAACAAAAAAAACCCCTAGTCATGTGTAAAACCTGCAGGAACAATGGTAATCTAATCTAGAAAAAAGAAGGTTGAGAAAATCCATCACTGTTTTCCATAACAGACTGGTTAAATAAAAAGGTGCTTTATTATTCTCCTTGTTAAAGACAGGGGGAAAAAACCCCAGCAGAAATTTTGATAGATAGAGGAAAAATTTACAAGGCTGAGGAGACGTTAGCGTAGGACTCATGTAAAGGTTGTAATCTCTTTCATTAGGGACAGTTAGGACTGTGTCTGTCTGGCAGGGATGGCCGAGCCTCATGTCACGCTTCCTCAGCACGGGAGGCTGTATGTGCACGTGTCTGTAAGCGTCACATTGTCAGAGAATAGGGTGCTAGGCAAATAAATGTGACTACATACGTATGAACATTTCGGTGTTGCTATTTAAAAAGTACAGCTGGAACATTCCCGAAGTAATGATTTGTTTTCTTTTTCTGCTTGAAGGCGTTGAAGAGATTTTAAGGAAAAAGGGTCAATTTTAGGGTTTTCCTTTTTCTTTTATTTTAGAAGTGGTAGGATTTACTGCAAATAAAACTGGAAACTGGGGTTTAAAATGATTCTGATACCAGAATAAAAAATGTACCCTGGAACATCTGCAGAAGTTCCTGTCCAGCGGCTGAGCTTTGCTTTTTAAGGATTGCCTTGATTTTAACAGAGAATGCGATTGAATTTTAAATTTAAGTCATACTTAGTTTTGCACCCATAAAGCAGCATGAGCAGCTTTCTCCTGTTGTGGTTGATAAGGCTAATTACTGTGTTGAGTAAAGGCTTATTGACAATGTGTGATGAGCAGCTTTTCTTTGAAGATGAGTGTTTCCAAGTTACTGACAACATTTCTCTTTCTCCTTTTGATAAGTTACGTAGCTGTTCAATAAGTTGTCTAAAGTCATTTACCGAGATACACAACTATGTCAAGGCATGGTGGAAGGAGAATCAATTCCTGCTTTACCATATTGAAAACTAGTGAAATAACTGAAATGGGGGGAGCACTTGCTTTCTTTAGTTTCCTAAATGAATACGCTCTCCTGCTGGAAGCATTTTGTTGCGTTTAAGTGTTGCTCGTTGCCAGTTTACCTTGAACTACTTAATTCATTTTCAGGGATCACATAAGACAAGCACACACGCACACGCACAACAGACTTTGTCCAAGTTTGCCGTGGGCCTCAGGCACAGTGTTTCTAAGCTCAAAATTTATGAGTTTGGATCATATCCAGACTGGTACTTGAAAACATGTTTATCTTGAATCAATGAGTAATTAGCTCATTGAAGATGCAAACTTTTAGCATAGAGGAGGCAAAAGAAGGCCATCAAGAAAAAAAGTTATCTCATTGATTCTGCTTCAGCTTGATTTAGATCATTTTTATTCATTTGTATTTGACAGCAAATCTGCGGACTCCAAACTACTCAGGGATTAGTGTTTAACGGATTTTAAATGAGAACATTCTGGTAATAATAGGATATTTGAAACTCACTGCCTTCTCTACCTGCTGAAAAGTAACCACTTACAATCTTACAGTTTTGTAAGTTTAAAAAATGTAAACTTTTGCTTCTAGACGTATTCAGACACAAAAAATGTACTGCACCACCTCTTGGCTGATCTTATCTAGCAGAATGATCATACATGGTACTTTCTGCTGGCACGGCTCATTTGTCTGAGCATAAGGAGAGGAGAATAAGCAAAATGCTTTTCCAACAGGGATTCCACTGACTTCAACAGAAAATCAGTCCTCTAACCAAAATATTTAAATTGGAACAGAAATTGGTTGACTACACCAAGCCAAGCTGTTGTTTGTATTGCTGAGTGTTTGACATGGTTTACTGATGTGAAAGTGTTGCGTCTTCTGAAAGTTCAAGGGGTTTTTGTTTGGGTTTTTTTAATGTATTTAGTCTCCCTTTTACATCAGTTATTTGTCATGTAGACAGTTTTCTAAACATAGTAATACTTTCATAATATTATAATATCATAATAATTTAGTGTATGCAGCTCACATTTCAGGAATTGATATATATTCTAACATTTTCGAAAGTGAAATCTTAATATTGCCACTTAAACACATTTAAATATTCAGTACACCAGCAGCTTTATTTTGAAAGATTTGGATGCCTTCATGCCATATCCACCTTCCTTATCAGCTGAGACCATTCAGAGTTGTTTAACTTAGCCTGCTTATATATTATGTGTGTCTGTGTATGATGTACACATAAAATGCACATGCACAGACATTCATTCCTCTCACCACAGCTGGCTTGCCCACTGGGGACCATAGTAACTCTCAGTCTCAATGAAACTTTCCTCATTTCTTATCTCCAATTGGTAGGACAGACATGAATGAGGTGGAAAGAGTGTGAAGAGTAAATATCTTTTTTTTTTTTCCTGAGAAAGAAAACTGAATCCTACTTAGCATTTTGATGGATGGGGAGCTGAACATGGGCTAGCAGTGTGCGCTGGCAGCCCAGAAAGCCAACCATATCCTGGGCTGTATCAGGAGAAGTGTGGCCAGCAGGGCGAGGGAGGTGATTCTCCCCCTCTTCTCTGCTCTTGTGAGACCCCACCTGGAGTGCTGTGTCCAGCTATGGAGCCCTCAGCATCAGAAGGATATAGACTGGTTGGAGCAAGTCCAGAGGAGGCCACGAAGATGCTCAGAGGGCTGGAGCCCCTCTGCTGTGAAGAAAGGCTGAGAGAGTTGGGCTTGTTCAGCCTGGAGAAGAGAAGGCTCCAGAGAGACATATTGCAGCCTTCCAGTACCTGAAGGACCTGCAAGGAAGCTGTGGGAGGGCTTTTTACAAGGGCCTGTAGTGACAGGACAAGGGGTAATGGTTTTAAATTGAAAGGGGGGAGATTTGGATTAGATATCAGAAAGAAATTCTTCCTGGAGAGGGTGGTGAGGCACTGGGACAGGTTGCCCAGAGAAGCTGTGGGTGCCCCATCCCTGGAAGTGTTCAAGGCCAGGCTGGATGAGGCTTGGAGCAACCTGGACTAGTGGAGGGTGTCCCTGTCCATGGCAGGGGGGTTGGAACTAGATGGGCTTTAAGGTCCCCTCCAACCCAAACCATCCTATGATTCTATGATTTTGTCCAAGATGTTATGAGAGGGTTCCCGTCTGCTGCTGGTTAATTATTATAGCCAAGTGTTCTACAAGACAGTACGGCTTATGTATTTTAAATTATTTGAACAGCCAGCATGTGTTGGCTCTGCAGATGTTCTGCCTGTGATTTGGAATAAGGTGTTGAAAATACAATGTCTCAGTGTCAAAGGCAAAATTAGGCTGTGCAGGATCCGGCTTAATGTATTTTCAGTTGAGCTGTAATAATTAGTGGGTAGGTTTGAAATTTTGGGTTTAAGTTCCATGGGAGATTACTTCATTTAGGCTTGGGAGGATTTTGTGAAGAGGGATTCATTAATATATGGGAAGCAGTAGGAGACAGTGGTGCGACCACTGGTAATGTGCCCGTTCGGAAATGAACAGCTTTGCATTCAGAGGCTGCACGTCATGTAAGAAGGCAATAGTCACTCTTCAGGGCATGAGGCTGGGTGTTTTGAAATAATAATAAGCATGTATGTGATCAAAGAATTTTGATTGCTCATATCATGGGATAATTTAACACAACCCAGGAATTGTAATCCTTGCTAACATTTGAATGCTTCGATTTGTGCTTGTAATGTTTTTGATGGAAGTTTTTAATGTTCTTACTTATCTCACAGCATGGAGATAAGTCATATAAATTCACACCTGCTCTACCTTTTCCTGTTTCTAAAGAGAAAGAGTAGAGATTAGAGTTAGAGGTGGAGGGGTCACCTATTTTATCACCTTGTCTGAAGGCAGAACAAACTAGCCTGCAACATTCCTCTAGGAGATTTTGTCTCACAGTTTCATAATACTCAGAGCAGAGATTCCATGAACCTAGACATTCTTTGCCTCTTACAACTTAAGGTCATTGCCTTTAATTATGCTGTGAGCTGGCATGAAGGATAGTTTATTTCTCTCTTCTCATAGTAACTTTTTAGGTACTTCGTGACAACTAACATTCCTTCTTTTAACCTACACTGAGAAAACTCATTTCTTGCAACATTTTTCCATATATTCCCTGCCACCAACACTTCATTCATCCAAACTTTTGATTGTTTAGTGGCTGCATTTTGTATAGTCTTTCTTTGGTCTCCATTTTCCTTGGAAGCCAAGGGGGGTAGGAAGGTGAGTTTGTGCCTGTTGTAAACGTTTCAGTATAATACTTGCTATTTTTCTTGAGTTGTTCCTTAGCACTGTGATACAACTGACTTGGGGTTACTCTCATTCCCTCAGCTGAGGGAAGTCAACAGAGAGCATTTGTGTTGCCATAGTCTAAACCAGATCTTTGAGAGAATCCGAGATAAACGAAATCCAGTGTTAAACCAGTGCTTGACCATGGTCACAGCAGGAAGCGACTTAGCAAATCCGAGCAGACAGTCATCTGTCAGAGGAGACACAATGGAGTCAGAGTAGGGGTAAGCCCAGCTAAGCTCTATCTGCTGCTCTCAAGAGAAGACTAACAGGACTGGGACCTTTGTGTTTGCTTTGAGATCCTCTCACCCCTGAGATGCTTTCCTGAAGACCTCTTGCTGAGCCACATGCTCCCTGTCTTGTACCTGTGTAGTGATTCAGGAGTCATTGAGAAGAGCATCCGGGGGATTTTGCCCAGGGGTGAGCCATTGAGTCAGTTCAGCTTCTGCTGAAATCAAAGCGGACATGCCGCTTTTCCTGGGCACCCGTGCTCCACTGTGTCTTGCCTCAACTGGAACAGTATGATGTCTCATTCCCTTCTCCATATTGCTTGTCATCTCTTTCATTTTAGTGCTGTTTTTCTAAACAAGATGTGGTTTGTATTCTGTTACCCACTCTGCATTATTCTTAAAGATCATTTTCTTCTTCCCAGCAGAACTTCAAAAAATAGTTTCTACAGTTTTTCCACTTCCCTTTTTGTAAGTAATGCTAGAAGGTACAGAGGGGCACAGCTGTGTGGGGAGTGAGAACTCCTGCCTGTCATCACCTTAATGTTACGCTGCTTACAGGAGAGCAGAGCTGGCAGCGGTTGCCTGTGAGCACGGTAGCATGTGAGCTGGCTTTTGACCCTTCTGTAAGAAGGAAAAAATAACCATATCCAGGATTATACTGGTTTTTAGAGATACAATGCAAAAGCTTTTTGACAAGAGATTTATTACTGTGAATATCCGCACATAAGCCATTAGACTGGATAAGGATATTCCTATCTTTCATCTAATGTACTCCTTAGAGATACAGCTGTATGATCTGTTTCTCTGTTGCCAGTTAGTAACAGGAAATATTACTAACCTAAATTCTGTCAATAGTTTTCAGAAACATTACCTTCAGAAGTGTTTTCATTTAGTCTGTAGCTGGTTAATCAAGTCTGTGTTCATCTGTCCATACAAGCTATAAAGTTCCGCAGTGAACATCTGATTGTAATTAACATCAGTGACCAGTTACAAGGTGTGAGCAGTAACGTACCCACGAGTGAGTGCTCTCTGCTTGCTGAACAATACTGTTTACACCAGACAGGGCCCTCGGTGCCTCCTGTGCCCCACGGTGCTTTCTCTGCTGTCCGTGTCAGATGGGGCTTTTGCTTTCTTTGCAATCGTTATGACACAGTGTTTGGGGTTTTTTTTATTGTCAAGGACCAACTAGCTGTGTCATTTTGAAGGCAGCAGCTTTAGCTGATGAAGGCAGCAGGTGATACTGTGTATGCAATGTTAATATTTTACTGTAAGGTTTTGCTTGCATTTTAGGATAGCAAGAATATAAAAATAGCAAAACCAAAATGACTGTGTGCTCACTGCAGGCCCTCACAGGCAAGCTCCAGTCATCTTTTACAATGCACTGCTCTTAAATATGATTTTTTTCTTAATTTCATTGTAATAGTAAGCACGATCATTAACTTCACTTTATATATGGAGTGAATACATGTTGTGGTATTCAGTTTAAGAGATATTGTTTAGCCCTAACAAACTCATTTGCTAATAATAGGGTTGCAGGAGAGTGCAACACCTGAAATCAGGGTTTCATTTACCACAGCTGTAGTCAGGTCTCTGACATCAAGGCAGTGGCCTTGTGGGGGCAAACATTGTCACAGGGACCACAAATGCACCTTGTGGACGATATAGTGATATGTTTTGGCTCCCTGACTCTACACATATATCACACCCCAAGAATCGGTATCCATTTTGCTCCATTTTTGCAGCAATAGGTCTGACCTTTAGGCTCCTACAAACTAGAGCTCTGAATTCCACGACGTTTAGGTAATGTTAGCACAGGCAAGGTCAAACTGGGATTTCAATAAACTGACAGTTTTCTTTCTTTCTTCTCAGAGAAATGCAATACTCCTGAATATATTGACACTCCTTTTCCTTTTGCCTCAGCTGGCTCCAACATCAGCTGGTTAAAAAATTGCACTCAAACAAATTTGGGCATTTGCATTCACGTAAACCTATGGATCAAGGGGCTCTAGTGCCGACGGTAATGCATAATAAGCTACATAACACAAAACAGAGAAACAGCTGCCGTCAAAATCTCCGGAAAATTCTTCTACCAGGTTCTACACCCAGTTGAGAACATTGCAGAATAAACCTTCCTGGATTTTAGTGATCTGAGTGGCACAAGTAAACAAATACAACATGGATTATCCTCTAATATGTTAAATGTCAAATGTTATCTTGCAGAAAGTTTGGCTGTCCGAAAGAGAAGGATTGGAATCTTAGGCAAAAATACAAACTGACTTGCTTACACATACACCTCTGCAGCTGTTCAGTACCTCTCCTATGAAGGTAACGATATAAACACACGATCAACAACATGTCAATATCTGGCAGTTAATATATCTAGAATCATAGGGGGAGGGGGACAAATCTGAAATCACGTTACTGGAGTTGGACCACAGATATATGACAGTATAAAACTTGAAGAAGTACTCCAAAAACAAAGATGTGGTACAATCACAAGAGTTTATTCTGAGTCATTGCCTGGCCTGCTGGTTTTGTGGTTGTTGCGCTGGCTTTCAGGCAGCAAACTGGAGATTTTTGGATTGCATATGAGGGTTTCTAAAAGTGAATGAGAAAAGCAAGCTCATATATTGAACATTATACCATACATAGATGAGATTTCGTAAGACAGTTGCCTTAGAGCTTCATTCTTCCACTGGGAGAAAAAAAATTTTCACCTACAAATAAAATCCTAGAAGTATTGTTTTTAGTAGCCTTCATAATAGTGTCCCCCTCCAATTCTCTTTGTATTAGACTGCATTTTAATAATTCCTAGGCCTAGAATAGTATACAGTTTGATTGCAGTTTGTAGAACTCCTTTGTGTTTGTCATTCGCATATTTAAATGAACCTTAAATGCTCAACTAAATAAATACAATGCAGATTACCACTTAATATATTAAATGCCAAATGCTGTCTTGCCAGAAGCCAAATAAGCTCTCTGTTTCTGTTTTGGCATACCTCCATATCCACACATACTGGGGCTTAATGATGGGTGCTTTATTCTGGCATGTTATTTCTCTGCAGAGATGTTTCAGGGGAAAAGAGACTGGAACAAAGACCTGAAAGTCACAATTAGTCTCTTCTCTACACTCAAGTTTCAGTGTGTGGGTTTTAGGGTCTCTAGGCTATTGCTTCTTCAGTTTGGAAACCTGACTTTGGAAAGCTCCAATTCCTTTCTGTTCTCATGTATTTTAGAAAGAGAAAGCACAATTTAGTACTTCAGGTGAGTATGGACAGATGTGGAAAAGGCCACATAAAATGCCAGGTTGTGGACAGTGCAGCAAAACCAATCTGAGATCAGACAAGCAGAAGGGAAAATGCAAAAGGAGCAAATTGGGTGAGGTGAGAGAAAGGTGTGGGAGGGGGATGTGGAGAACCTTATTTGGAGAAAAACATAAGAAAAATTGTCAAGGGAAAGAAGGAAGAAAGTGAAGAAAGCTTTAGGATGAAGACTAATACCTGGATATTAGATATAAGAGATGTGATCCCACACATTCATAAAAAATCTTGCTATTAGTCGGTTGTTCCCAGGGCACAGGTTTAGGTTTGATTTACAGTTTTTAGGATGAGTTGGCCGTAGTTCGAACCCCGAATCCTGCTCTCGGGATGGCCAGCCGGCCACCTCCCAGGGTGTACAATTTCATGTCTCTGTGCTTTCTGTACTCTGTTTTTACTCGTTAACGGTCAGGCACTACTGTAAAATCAGGTAATGAAGTCTTACCAGCCCCTTCGAATGAAAAAATACGACAGCTAGTAATAACCAGGGGCACCTGGGCTGTATTTTCTCCTCAGCATGGGGTGGGTTAGAGAGTTCGTATTAACAGTTTGCCACGAACAAGGAAGGTAATTTAGTCATTTTCTATCTGCTGAAAGGGAATATGGTAGATAGAAAAGCTATGACAATAGCTTTCATATTTTTATAAAGTTGTAAGTTCTGTCTTAATGTCATGAAAGTAATTGCGTGCAGTTATAAAACGTGCATGCATTAAATAACCCCTAAATAAGACATTTTTTGTCTCCCAAGCAGCTAGAAAGCAACTGTGATCCTGTGTAAACACATGTTTTTACTCGGTGTCTTCCTAGGTATAGTCACACAGTCTATATGGTCCTAAATGCATGTCTATCCAAATACCCAAAGGAAAGTTAAGGGAATATATTTATGTTGTGGGAAAATATCTTCTCCAGTGCTGTGAGGCAAATCTCAATTTGTCAGTTGTTTTTGGTTGAACTGCATATCAACTTAAGTAGCCTACTTTTGCTTAAGGAGGGAGAAAATAAGAGCAAGGAGTAGGCCACTACATGTAAACCAAAATCTAGAAAATTTCAATTTTCCGTTACACTTGGATGGGACCCAAATTGTTCCTGATGAGTCACATCCTTGCTTTTTCACATCTGGTGTCCCGCTTTCATTTTATTTTGCTGTTGTGATACTGCAGAGAAGTAGAGCTCCTAATTTGCAATTGGAAATCCACAGGTGTTGGTAAGAGGCTTTTGCCACTGAAACATAGTGTAGATTTCTACAAACAGTAAGAGAACCTCAAGATGAAGATTGCAGAGACTTCCTTTTCTAAATAGACATCTTGGCTGTTTTGGAGATGGTACTGTATTTCCGTGTTAAGAGTAGTGACTGTCACTGTCAGGGCCAAATAACCGGGGGATAGATGTTTCTATTTGGGCTAGGGAAGATTGCGGAGAAAAGAAAGTATACATTACACTTCTGAGCCACGACTTGTTTGCAACCAAACTGAAAAAAATGAGAGCTGCTCAAGCACTTTTTGTAACAATAACATGCCTGAACTCCTGGAAGTGGTGCCATCGTGGAATAGATTTGTTCTGAGAAGCTGCAAGCAGAGTAATGCCAGCCGCTGTGAATTATAGAGGAGAAAGCAAGGTAAATTAGCTCTTATGGTGTTCAGCAGCCCCTTTAGCCTGGGTAGTACTGGCACTTAGTCCTGCTCTAATGGCATTACGTATACATCACTGAACTCAGTCTGATAGTTTCCATATTTTGTTTACCTCTCTGCAAAAGTAAATAGTATCATTTTATGCCCAGTACCGTCAAGTCCAATCTATTGGAGTGCTAAACAGACTAGCACGGTGGATGTAAGAGCTAACCCTCAAGCTTCAAGCGATATTGATGGACCGTATTTTCCGCTTCCTCCATTTCCCTAATCTAATTGTCAGGCAAACTGTATTTCAAATTTCAGATTCTCTGTAGGATTTGGAGTTCTTGGAAGCTATTTTGACAGGAATTATGCTATAATACCAGGGAAAAGAGGTAAGACGCTAATGTTTTATCTGGGAGGTGGCTCCTAATAACTGGTCTGATTTCCTGCAGATAAATATTTTATCTTGTCTGTGGCTACGACTTATTTTCTTAACGAGGAAGTCTCATGAAGCTCCACACATCTGTGCATAGTCCTATTACTCATTCCTTTATAGAAAAAGTAGACTTAAAGAAACTGGGGAAACTCCCTGTGGAGAACCCATCCTGTGTTGCTGCTGGGGCTAGACATGGCTTATAAGGTTGTTCCAGTTCTGTTTTATGTGATTTTTTCACTCCTGTTTTCTAACACCGTTCTCCCAGATCAGCTGTATAAAGTGAAGGTCAGACTGCAGTTCTGTTAGCACCAGGGATGGTTTGCAGTGCACATGTCAGAGGTCAGTGACTGACATGCCCTGGCCTCTGTAGGTGAAATTCTCTACATAGCACAAACGTTTGTGTATATGGTAGAGTTTAAAGAAAAAAACTCATACTCAGAATTTGTTATAAAACTGAAGACTTCTGTAATTACACTTGGTGATGCTTACCTTTCACTGTGTCACTTTATTTTTCATTTTTTTGCTTCAAGACAGTGTTCCCCAAACTCAGTGCTGCTTAAAAACGCTTAATCAAATCAAAATGCTTATTTTCCATCAGTGCATTAATAGCTACAGCCATGATAGATTAAAGAAAAAGAATTGAACAGCCTTGTGACAGAACTGAAGAAATATTCCTAATCATTATATGCATTTTAAAATTCATTGTGTGTTTGAAATACAGTGAATGTATCTGTGTGCAACATGAGTCCTTTTCAAGGATGTGCAATTACTCTATACTGAATACAAATCTCAAAATCTGAAAAACAAGCTGAAAGAATTGAGCCTTTTATCTCCTAAATGGAGACAGCTGGGGCTGCTTAACCTTCCTGGCCTTCAGTCAAGGAGCAGTGCTTTTAAAAGTGAGGTGAGTCACTTGGGTGGGGTTAAACATCCGGTGAAGTAATTAAGTATCTCAGTGTTAGTGTGAAAGAATAGATGGATAGAGGGAGTTGGAAAGAAGTAGGAATTTAGGCTAAAGGAAAAACCGAGTGTGTCTTGTAAATGTCTTGTCTCAATGTAAAATTGAGAGTAGATGTGAAGAAAGAATATAAGAAATTCCATGGGTTTAAGAAGAAGCCTCAGGTAAGTGGTATGGTCTTAGTCTTTAACTTAAACCTACAAGTGCTCAGCACTCATGGGGAAGCTGTAGTATACGTGAATATTTATTGTAGCCGGCGATGTAAAAATTGATTGATGGGAGATCCCCCAGAGAGTATGTGCATCTTCTTGTTTCATCAGGTGCATGTTCTTGATAACTGTGCTATGAATCCAGCAAGTAAAAAGCATTTGATTCTTAGGAAACATGAATCAGGACCAGCGAGTATAACGCAGTTCCTGTTGCAAAATCTCAGTTCCTTGAAGCGAATCCTTTGCACAGAAATATATTTGGAAAACTTGTCAGAGAAACAGGGGAAACCAGAGAACACGTGGGCACTATGTTAGATAAAATTAAGCATCTTGTCTTAATTATAGGACCTGCCATTGTGGCTATGCTCTACTGCCTGTGGCAGAGACCTAAAACCTTGACCAAACAGGTAGAGGTCTTAATGAAACCTTACCAAAAACTATTTGTTAACAACTTTTATAGCTGTGTGTCCGGGAGAAGGCAGAACTGAGCATTTAGCTTGTGTGTCTGAATTTTTGGGGGGTGTGTCATAGCCACACAGAGTCCTCCTCTTCTTTTGTAGCACATGAAATTAATTCTGCATGAGCCAAATTGTACAATTTCAAGGTTTTTGTATTCAATAGACTTATAATTTATTTTACATCAGTGCAGAGCTTAGGAAATGAAAGCAAATATTTGCTATACCTAGCAAACAAGGTAATGTGAATGCATCTCTGTCACTTGATGATGTATTTAAGCTCTAGGCATGGTGCCTGATTGGTGTTTGGTGAAGACCCAACTATAAACAGATGGATAAAGCAAAGGTGTAAGAGCTAAAAAAACCCTGAGGGTTTTTTCCTGGTTTAATACTTGTCAGTTGTGTGAGCACACGGCTCCACACCTCAACCTCACCATCTCTAAAAATACCTTATTTTTGCCGAGTGCTTTGAGAAGGATGAAAGTTAAGTAGCATTTGTTCTGAATGACTGATTAGGAATAGTATTTTTATTAGGAAAACTTGAAAAGAGGCTTAATAAATATCATCCTTTTCAGTCCTTTTACCCTGTGATTTTCTTAGTTTTCTTGGATCACTGACTTCATTATGTGACATTAGAGAATGCATTCTAAAACAAGCGCTAATAAAACACATGTGTATTCTGCTTTTATTGCTTCCATTTCTGTACTTCAAGCAGAATGCATTCCCATTCAAATTGAAACAAAGATTAATGAATATCTCACTAATGTCCAGTGATCTGTTATGAGCATTGAGCAGCTTTACGTCCCATTGTGTTTTTTTTCTATAAATAGCTAGTGTTTTCATACCTGTGTGATAGCAGTTTAAAAACAAAATACTGAGCACTGATTTGAAACCACTTACTGTTCCTGAACATGAGGATAGCTGGGTGCCCTTAACATATTAGGGAAACACAGAGTATGTTAACCAGCACACCTACTACCCTTCTGAGCTGCTTTCTCCACTGGGCTGTGATTCAAGGAGAACGTTTCTGAGCAAAGGATTACTTGATATCTAGGGTTTCTAGCATCAAAATGGTTGGACTTTTGTTTGTTTGTAAAGGAAGTGTAATGATTTTTACTTTCTAGTGTTTCAAAAGTAGAGCTGCTGGGGAAAAGTGTTTTCTCCTGCAAAAGATCTTGTGTTCTATATTGACGTGAGCCTGGGAACTTTTCGAACTTACTGTGGGAGAGGGAAGATCTTAGGAAAGCCATGGCACTCCCAGGTCTTCCAGAATATCTAGTGTTCAGCCACTAGATATTCTCTCATTGAAGCTTTTTATGAATGTATAAATAAACAATTTTTATCAGAGCAGCAGTGAGAATTATTTCCTCAGTCATGCGTGCTCTTACGACTTTTGTTCCGTATGCTTAATTCGTAATAGGAAGCACAAAAGCTTCACAAGAAAATATTGGGACAGGTTCTCTGATACTGAAATAGGTGCATGCAGAGTTGAAAAACCTATCTAGTCAGCATCAGATGTAACCCAGCCGGTGGGGTATCTGCTACACCCTGCTGCCCTCTTCACTGAAAATGGCACGTGGTGCCAAAACCACTGCTTGATAAAACATTCAGCCAAAATGCACTAATGTAAGGATGAACCAAAGAAATGCCCTGCCCTCCCTTTCATTTAATTTCTTCTCACCTATGGAATTCTCCGTAGATATTCAGCTGTTATGTAGGTAGCGAGATGTGTGCTAGCTTCTCTAAGACATATTTAATAGAATGATGCTCAGATGGTAATTTATTTCCTGTTTACAGCTGTCTGATACTTGCAGATTAGATGTTCCAGCCTGGACTTTGAGTGGCAGAGTTTAGAGAGCATGTTTTGAACACATCCTGACATATTGAATTGAGTTCACCACATAGGACAACCTCAATTACTAGTTTAATTAAAAATTAAAAAAAAAACCAAACCCAAAACATCACAACAGTACCAGAGAGAATGTAGTTTTGCACTGTAATTGAGCAGTGCTACTGTGAATCCTAGTTCAAAGTGCTCCAATCCCCTCCAGTTGCTGTGCAGGGACGTGGGGTTCGTAGCTTGTGTTGTGAATTCTTGTTTGCGTCTGATTTCCCAGGGATGAAGACGAGATTTCAGAGATGCTTAGTCATGGGAAGAAAGCAATCAGGTTTTTCAAAGGCATCTACACAACTAATTCCCAGGGGTTTATCCTTTATATTGGCATGGGTTTCGCTGGGATTTGGGTACCGTATGATCTGCTGTGCTGATTGTCCCTGCTGCTCTCCCTGCATTATGCCCCGATAAGTAAGCACATCCCTCACCAGGTCCCATCAAGAACGGGGCTATATCAAGCAATTACTGCTTGCTGAACACTGGAACACCTTTAAAGAATATAAAGTAGTATTGTTACTGCTCTTTGCCCTCTTTTGGAATAAAAAGTGAAAATACCAGGCGCACATCTCTTAAGAAGGTAAGAAGGGAAGGAACTACGGAGCAGCAGGTGGTGTCTTGTATGTCCCAACCCAGGCTATCTTCTACTTTGTCATAGAGAGCCGGGAGGAATTGGAGCGATTAAAATACTGCTGGAGGTTGTAAAATTACTCACTGGGGTTATGTCAGAGGAGGACAATTATGTTGAAATAAAGTAGAGGGGAAAAAAAAAAGCCTCAAGTTAATCTGTGCTCCCTTCACCTCAGGCTGATTAGAGTAAATTAATTGCTATTGCAATTAATATGCAAAATAGATATTCATTATTTTTCTGACAGCACATAAAATAATGTATAAATATAACAAAAATACTCTTGAAATATATTTTGTTAATTATGCCTGTAGACCACTGCTTTCATGTCGGCAAGCAAGCAAAGCCCCCACGCTCCAAAACCCACAGGGCTGTTCTCTGATCCACTCCTCAGCCATGTCGGTGTGTATCCGCTTTCTTTGAAAATAAAGACCTTAAGCCATCCTGACACAGGCCCACCATGATATGCTTTCCGACGTGAAGCGTTGCCTACTGGAAAGGGAATCTTCTCCTCCAACTGTATCAGTTGTTTTAATGAAAGATATCTCTGTCGATAAATCCTCATCTAGTAGGTGGAGCTCCCTTCCCTGCACAGTGTTGGAAGAGGCTTTTTCCCTTCTGCTGTCACCGCAGCATGTGTGATAGGACATACTCGGCATTACTGAGTTTTATATTGTTTCTTCTTTCCCTAAAATTTAATAATTATCCAATTAATGAAACTAATTAGTTAATTACCTTTAAAAAGCAACTGATGCATCACTGTGGGCCCAGTGACCTGGAGACTGAGAACAACAATACCACTTGGAGCAGGGGAGGAGTCAGTGGCCACTTACACAGGCCGGGCGTATAAAACCCTGCGAGACTGGGTGTGATCCTTCATAAATATGCTTGGCATCTCATTTTTCATGTATTTTTAATAACATGAGCCATTACTATCACTTCTTGGAGTGTGAAAATTGTCTCAGCATTCATATTAAAATTTGTGAGGTAGCTTGGAGAGCTCAGCTATCAGTACATCAGTTCATGCTGACATAATCTAATTACTTTGCCCATTAGTGTAATCCTATACTTGGCTAGAAAAAATAATTTATTGTATTTATCTGCGCATTTTTTCTTATTTTTTTCCAGTTTAGTCTTTTCAGAAATTGTCTTCCTGCCTAATTCTGTGTAGGGTAGGTTGGTGTTTGAAAGAGTTATTACAGAACGGTGTATGGAGGGATCAGCAGGGTGTACTGGTTTCCCCCTCCCCTCCAAACCTGCTCCCCTCTTTCCCTTCCTTGTGCTCAGGAGCCCGTGCTGATAACACATTTCCACGTATTCAGTGTTTCAGAAGAATAATCGGGAAGAATTAGGTGCTTGCTTTGAAATTTCTTGTGGTATTTCTTACTGGAGTTGCTAATCCAGGGACTGGACCACTGCAGTTTGGGTGAAACGTGGGCTGAGGTGGTGCTGAGGTGGTACAGAGGCCCCGTTCCTCAGTAACATGCACAGCCTGGTGCAGCCCCAAACCTGTGGTTGTGTGTCGGAGCTGCTCTGCAGATGGAGGTTTCCATCCCTGGGACAGGACATCTTCTCTCCTGGGGCTTTCTGGGTGTCGACAGGTGACAGACCCATGAGTGGAGCAGGGCAGGGAGGGGAAGCAAAGTGTCCTTTAGTTTTCTACCTTACTAATTCAGTAATGGTTTGTGACTTTGGCGTTCTTTCTGTGCTGAATGTGCTGTTCACACTGAGCTGGATATATATAGATACATGTATAAACTTGCCCGGTGCTTCCCTGAAATTGTCTTTTTTTGTTGTTTCCTAACTTAGTGACATTTCCCTGTGGCTGGTTGTTTTGTGGGCCCTTTGTGAGAGAGAGGGAGGGCTGGGTTTTTTTGTTTTTATTTCACAGAATGGTAGGGGTTGGAAGGGACCTCTAGAGATCATCTAGTCCAACCCCTGCCAGAGCAGGATCACCCAGAGCACATCACACAGGAACAAGTCCAGGCGGCTTTGGAAAGTCTCCAGGGAAGGAGACTCCCCCCTCTCTGGACAGCAGAGCTAATCCCTTCAATCATTTCTGTTACCAAAGATAATACATTGTGCTAATGCATTTAACTAACATCTTTAAAATAAATAGATAATTAAATGGTGCATTTGGAGCAGAAGTGGATTCTAGGCTTCTGGATCAGCTGACAGCCTCTTTAATCCCACAATTCCCTGGTTGCTCCCTGCAGTCTCTTCTGTAATTCATTACTTACGTTCAAAATTCTGTAACACAGCAAGTGTGTTACAGGTACGTCTTTTCTATGAAGTACTTTCTCGTGCCAGCACAGATTTGCGCTGCTCTTGAAACGAGACAAGCTTCATGTGGAAAATAGCAGCAGATGATTCAGTAAATAAGGATTAGAGTGATTTACTCCAATAAAATGGGAAATTTCAAGCTAATAAGTCACTTAACTAGATAAATAAAAACAGCATTTCAGACATCTTTCAGATTTTTCAAATTTCAGACATGCCCTGCTCTCATGGTAATTAACAGCTTCCAAAAAAATCTCGAACCACATTCAGTAATTCTATGGACTAAGCGTTTCTCAAGCAAAATTTAGAAGAACAAAGGTAGCATTTGTTATCCTTAGGAAAGGTGTGTGAGCAGGGGTTTAGAATTTTCCCATAAATACTGTGTGAATAGAAGCCTCCAGTCTGCTTTGCTGATATTTTAAAATCACAATACATATTTGCTAGTAACAGCTTAGGTTGTATGGTTTTGGTTGAGAATGATTTTTGCCCAAACTTATTTTGAAGTAACCACTAAGACTGCGTATTTCAACATAATTTGAAGTGCTGTTACAGCCATTTGTAAAATAGTCACCTTTGGAACAGTTGCAAATGTTTTTGAATAAATGGGATAGGAATGGTCACTAAAAGATGTAAAATAGGTTAATCCTGGTTTGTCACGAACAGAGACAGTTTTCAAACTGTACTAAGAATATGATTTGTTTCTCCACATGCCATTCATTGAATAACTATGAATACCAACAAAAATATTGGAGGGGGGAAGTCTGTCAAGTTCTATTCCTGTGGTTTGTAGATATTGGACTTTTAATCAGCATTGTACTAAGAAAAATCAGATTTTGTTTTCTTCCAGAGGGGAAATTGCTTTATTAAGCTTCTCATATTTTCATTTGATTATCTGAGTGAATGAAATTTAACTCTGAGTAGTTGATATTAATACCAGTCCTGTGATAAGGTGTAATTTTGGATAAGGATTTAATACCCGCTGACCATATTTTACTTATAAATAAATAAAGTCTACATAAATGGAGAATAATAAATGTTCTTCCTGTGAAAGAATAAGAATTCTGCAGGACCCAAAGCCATTATAATTTCCCAATACTGAATTAAACACCATAGCTTAGCATTATACAAATACATGAGCGAAATATTAATATTCTTATCTTTGTCTACCCAGTCATTGTTGACATTTAAAGGATGAAAAGCAGTTTCCATATCTGTCCCATCCATGTAAGTGGTCATTAGGGAATGAACCTTGCCCTAGAGTCATCCAACAACTGGTACCAGAATGTGGTTTAACTAATTGGTACCAGTATGGTAGTTTTCTGGATATGACACTCAGCAAATATTAATCACGAATCAATTATTCTCCACTGAAAATTGTCAGGGAAGACAGGACTAAACTGTTGGAAGCAAACTGTATGTGACTGTAGACTCTCAAGAAAAAATATTTTTTTGTGGTCACTCTCATAGGCAATAAAAAATTGAATTTTATAAGAGGAAAATGTACCTTTCAGAAGTTATGTGTATTTAACCATTGCCATGAATTCAAAAGTATCAAAAAGCCCCAGGACCAAAGAATAACCTCTTAGCTTGGCTGAGCAAAACAACAGTGACAATACTGCAAATCCCAAGCAGCTGAATGAAATGTGGAGTTGTGCCTTAAATTTATGATTACGTGATTGTGTTAACTGTATTTTCACACTTTTCTGTTTAGCTAAGTTCACCCTTAGATATACTGTAACTTATTTTCTGATCTGAGCAGGAGAATCCACCTTTATGTGAATGGTCAGCTGGGGAAAGCTGCTCTCAGCTTGGCAAGAGGCATGACTGTTTTGGAAGTACTTCAGATAAATAAGGGGCTACTTGGTTGGGCCCTAGTGTGTGACTGCAGAAAGCATTTATCGCCTGCCTCTTGTTTTCCTGTTCTGGTGATCTCACTTGGGACACTTCTGACCTGTCCCTGCCTCAGTATGTGAGCTTCTGATTGTCATATCTGTCTCTCAGGACAAAATACCGGACAACAGCGTGACTCCATATGCAAAATTCCGTCACACAAAATGTTTTATTTCATACCTTATCACTTGCCATAAAAAGTCAGATTACCATAACTGTTCCATCTTTTCACTAGTGCAGCTGCAGGAGTTCACTGTGTGCGATAACTTTCCATTAACTTTCAGTTAAAATCCCTTGAGCACCCAAATACACAGCTTGCATTGATGTAGTGTTACTCTCCCAGCAGCGTCTGCTTATTATAAGATAATGCCTTTTATAGTAACTTTTTTGTCTTTGTATTCCTCAGCATTCAGTAACACTTTGAGGAAAAGTTTATGAAAGCATTTGCTAACTAGAGCAGGACACACAAACCTGTTTGGGCACTTAGGGGCATAACTTCTCCTCCACAGTGGAAATGGAACATGTCACAGGTTGTCGCTGGGCTCTTGGTTGTGGTGATCTTTGGAAGTCAAAATTGAAATCCTCTCGTCATTTATATATTTTCTTTTCACATCAGGATTCATTGGTTTCAAATCCTGCATGTATACATCAGTCTGTTTTCTGGCAGATTCATATTAGTTCTAGTGATTAGGCACTAATTATTAGTAGTGTTATGAATAATTCTGCCATCCCATGAGGTCTAGCTACTGCAAATTAAAGGTTGAGAGATCAATAATAGAATAACAACAGCAAAAAAAAAAAAAGACCCTTTTCCATGGTGGAATGCAACCAATTTAGTTGTCACTTAAACAAAACTGAGTTCAGTTTCATAACGCCTTAAGAAAAAATATCATTAAGATTTAAAGTCTGATCTCAGAAGGGATAAAATAATGCAGATACAATGCTTCCAATCTAATTTCAAATATTATGATGCTGTATAAATAATGCTTTACTTTTTCTTTCTGTTAACTTGATAATTCATTGTTTATGATCTTTGTTTCAGATCAGGCTTTGGTTTTGTCTGTTGGGGTTTTTTGTTTCTTTTGTTGTTTTGTTTGGATTTTGGTTTTTTGGGTGTTTTGTTTGTTGGTTTTTGTGTTTTGTGGGGTTTTTTTATTTTTTTTTTTTTACTGACTAGTGCAATTTTGGGGAGAAAATGACTTGTTTCATTGGTAGCTAATGAGGTAGCAGAGCTGCATATTTTTCTGTACTTTCTGTCAAATGCCAAGGTGAGGCATGGCATCCAGTAATTCGGTTGTTACTGACATTAAGTAATGCTCCAGCTAGGAATCTAGTGGGGAGATTACGGGCTCTGCAGACTTGCATAAAGATGTGTCATTAACAAGCCTCGCGTAGACTGGCAGTGTCCGAACCAAGCTCTCCAGCAGAAAATATTTGATCAGAAACTCAGGATGTAGGGCAAGTTCTAATATTTATTTCAGAATTTATTACCTCCCAAAAAAAAGAAAACTAAAGAAAGGAGATTTCTGATCAATTAGATTAGAGTAATTCCCTAACCTGCAAAGTTTGCTGCTTCAACCCAGAGGAAAGCTGAACGTTGAGATAAAGATGAGCTCTGCCCATTGCTGTCAGGTACACGCTCTTTTTTTATTTTGCTCTGCTCTAAGTAGCCATATACACAATTGAAACTAGCTTAAGGATGCATTGTGTTGGCAGTGTTTGGTTGTATAGATCAAGTATGAAATATATTTGTTCCTCTTTGACGTAAGGTGAAATTATTGGTGTGTATAAAGATTGCTTTAAAGTATACTTTAATATAAATTAAAATTACATACATATATTTAAAATACAAAGTGTGGGGCTTTTTATCAAAATCAGTTATTTTGCAGCATAGCCTGTGTCTTCATCCAAGATCAACTTCAGCTTTCATGTCACTGATTATATTTAATGACTGAAATCTAAACCAAGAGCTGTGAGGACACTGGTATGGAAGAATGTGCTAGCACAGTCCCTTAGCATAGCATCCTAGATGTGACTTTTCTTAACAGTATCAAAAAGAAATGCTTAGATGAGAAAGTAAGAATAAAACAGGCTACAGTAGTAACTCCTACAGCAAACCTGTCAGCTTCCAGCCGTGCCCAATATTGCAATTTTCAAAGTTAGAAACTTCATTGCATTTAATGGCCACTGATACATTCTTTTTGATCAATTTGTTGGAAAGAAGAAATCCCTGTCCCTGCTGTTGACTGCTATTCATGGTGACTTCAAATCATCAGCTTTCAAAACTAGGGTCTGAACCTTTAGGGATCTAAGAAGTACACCTCTAAATATAATCCTAACCTTTCTTCAGGTCTGCCTGTGAAGGAGGAGTCCTGAGATTCCTAAAGCTTGCAAACTGTGGGGGTTTTTCATTAGTTTCATATAATCCTATATAATGATGATTATTGCAGCATTTTCTGCGTGAGATGGATGAGACAGGTTCTCAAATGCCAGCTATTACTGACATTTAATCTGGAATAGGTCATAAAATACCAAGGCAGAAGAACTGTTATAATTTATTTTTCACATTAATAATATATTTTAAATAAACTAATATTCCAAAAATACTGCCTTTTTCATTCTCTGTAACTCTAAATAGAAAAAGGCGGTTGACAGAAATCACAAATTTGAAGACAAACAGAATGGGTACATTTCTTAGTGTTTCATAGTGAATAGCCCATAGAACTGGGTTGGAAGGGCTGTCTCTTAAATTCAGGGAGAGAAAAGGCACTAGAGAAGTGGGATTGTGTTTGGGAAATAATGGTCCCTGTGTCTAGACAGTCGTTTTTAAAACACAAGTTACTGTTGTTGCTGTCCTGATTTGCTCCGTAGCTGAACATAGCTCTAGGACAGAAGTTAAACCTACCAAGCTCCAGACTGCTTTCCTGTTAGCCTGAGTTTCACCAAGGTGCAGGTCAGACATGCTTTCAGGGCTCACCTTATTTCTATGGTTTTCTCCAGAAGTACTGAACAATTAATGAAAAGTTATTTTTCCCCCAGTACAAATTTTTTTTTTTTTTTTTTACCAAGAAATTTTAGAAAGTGTCTTTTTCAACTAAAGGAAAAGGTTAGTTATTAAGTGGAAGAAAAAATAGTCTGCACGCATATAATAATATTTTGTAGAAATTAAATAGCTTCAGGAGAAGTACTGTGTTTATTTTTTCCTGTGAAAGAGCTTCAGTACAATTCTAATTAAATCTTTGAAAATAAGTCCTTGAATACGAGTATTCTGGTCTGGACTTGGGTTCATGTAGTGTCATGGTTTAACCCCAGCCGGCAACTAAGCACCACACAGCTGCTCGTCACTCCGCTCCAGTGGAATGGGGGAGAGAATCGGAAGGGTAAAAGTGAGAAAATACGTGCATTGAGATCAAGAGTGTTTCATAGAGAAAGCAGAAGCCCTGCATGTAAGCAAAGCAAGTTGATTCATTTCCCACTTCCCAACACAGGCAGGTGTTCAGCCATCCCCAGGAAAGCAGGGCTCAGTCACACATAACGGGAACTTAGGAAAACAAATGCCATCACTCCCAACATCCCCCCTCCTTCCTTATTGTTCCCCCAGCTTTACATGCTGAGCATGATGCCATATGGTCTGGAATATCCCCTTGGTCACTTGGGGTCAGCTGTCCTGGCTGTGTGTCCTCCCAGCTCCCTGTGCACTGCCAGCCTCCTCGCTGGTGGGGTGAGGAGCAGAAAAGACCTCGACTGTGCAAGCACTGCTCAGCAGTAACAAAAGCATCCCTGTGCTATCAACACTGTTTCCAGCACAAATCCAAACCACAGCCCCTTACCAGCTACTGGGAAGAAAACTGAGTCTATCCCAGCCATAGCCAACACATGTTAATACTATGAAGGGCAAGTGGCACCATTTTGTTCTAGAAATCATTCAAAGCAGAATAATACAAAAATATTGCTTGGGTTTCCAGTGAAGAAGCTGAATTTAATTTTGCCATAGAAAATTAATTTCACTGATTGTGCTATCTTGGCTTCTCAAGTTTGTCAGAAGTTGTTTTCAGCCATCCAAATGCCCATAGTTTTACAAGGAAAATGTATTTCTTTCTCAGCTAATTAACTTGGTGGATTATGAATGCGGTGACTGAAACCTTGATAATCAAAAGGAAGTGTGAGGAGAGAAGCTGCTGGACAAAGCCAGTGGTGATAAGGGAGACACGTGATGTTGGTAGCTGAACTAGGACAGTAACTACGTGCGTCTGGAAGCAAGTTTCTTTCAAGAACAGATGTCTTCTGTCAGGAAATACCAGCAGGCCTTTTGAGGCCCTCCTTATGTGTTTTGGAGGCTTGATAATGAAGGATAGATGAACCTGTGACCACTGGTATGAGAACAGAGACTGGAACATTCACTGTCACTTTTGTCTGGTGATGGCAGTCTCCTCTGAAATCAGCTTTACTTGGTAACATTACTTTATTGTTATTTGTAGTCGGTGGGTTTGTCAGTTGAGAATATTTCAAAATGTATAGAGATTGCATTGCTCAGGTGTGGAGGGAATATTTCCTATGTTTTCCTAGTTGAAACCAAACTCTTTTTGGAAAAACTCCAACCATAACTTTTTAAGACTAAGTTGTTAAGTTACAAGAAGGGTTGTATTTCATAGACTGGAGAAAGTCAGCTAAACCCTGGGAAATCAGCAGAGGGAGGAGGTATGTAATAGCTGGTGAGAGGATGACTGTAAATCAGCAGTGTAATAGAGCTGTGAAAATAGCAAATGTCACCCGGCGGTGGCTGACTCTCCAGTTACAGTGCCGTTGTACAGACACCTGTGAACTGCTCTCTGGAACAGCGCATCCAGTGCTGACCATGCTTGTTCAATAACGTGACCTAAAATTGAAATAACTGCACAGAAGGGCAACAGAAAGAGCCTGTCTTAGGAGATGAGGAAGGTTGACTTCCTTTGCTGATCTCTAGCTGCTGGGTGGAGAGTGAAAGAATTTGATTGCCATCTAGAAATACCTTTGGAAGGGAGGACAGGTGAAAGAACTGCTTAAGCAGAAATAAGTAGGTATAAGGTAGACTTGAAGATACGATCGTTAGTTATTAGATGTAGGTTCCTAACTGCTGGAACAACAATGAAACCTTTCTGGAAGAGCTTCTGGACAGAACATTGGGTCAAAACAACTACGTACTTTCATGAGTTTTAAGAAGTTTGAGAAAAGAGTAGCACAGGATGCCTGCAGAGCACCTGGGCTTGATGAAGGTGATGGTCCTTCTTGTTCTTGATTAGCAATGGGCAGGGCATGGGGTTTGGGCAGTTTCAAAGAGCTAGGAGAATAGTCAGAATTTCTATGCATAGAGAATTCTGTAGCTTTCAAAGGATAACATACCTTAATAAAATTCAGTTTAGAGCCAACATTTTTACCATTTTACAGCAGCCTCGATTAGCATGGTCATCGGCAGTCTCAGGAAGGAAAGGCTGTAATGAACACAGCTCTCCCTGTTCTGTTAGAGCTGGGCCCTCAAGTTCAGTCCTAATGTGCAGTGCTTGGGCTGTGCAGGGAAACGCACAAGGTCAGTATTCCTGCAGGAAGTGATGAAGGATTTCACCACCCCCTGCTGAAAAGGGGTGGGCAAATCCTGCACCATTTGCAAAGAGGAAAATTAGGCTCGAGCTAATAAATACTTGGGAGAACTCCCAAGGCAAAGGAAATAAAGTATAATTGTGGGTCATCTTTATGTGTTATAAATGCAATTCTGATTTAAACCTCATTCTAAAAATCTGCATTAGTCTTTAAACACAGAATTGCATTTCAAGATTATATGGTAGAGCATTTCATTTTCTTAATTTAATTTTCAGTACACTTTGATCATATGGCAGCAGTTAGGCAACTACTTCCTTGCTCTGTCTTTAGCCTCTACACTCAAAGATAAGGTTTTATTCCTGTCAGTCTCCAGGAAAAGAGTAATTATTTTTTTCAAATGAAAAGTATGTCATTGACACATGAAGTTACACTGTCTTCCTTAGCACAAATGATGTTAATACAAACCAGATGTGTAGAAAGCAAATAAATGAGACCCCCACCCCCCATGCCTGATAGCTGGGGAAGAATCTTAAATTAGATCCTCTTTACTGTATCTAGTTGTTATTGACATACAGATGTTTTATTTCCTGGTTCAATAAGAGAATGTAGTTGTGAAAGGTGAATCATTATTGTAAATGTGTTGTGTATTAGTCTGTTTCGTGATACTAGGTAGAAATGTTAAGTCTTGTGTAAGAATACTGTGCACTAAGCAATCAGGCTTAGTTTGATTGCAGCAAAACCCCTTTGGTTCTGTGATCGGGAAATGAGCTTTAGTTTGGATTTTGGGTTCGTGAGAAATAAAGTTCCATTAAAAATGGAAATCTCAGTCAGATTCTCAGAACTACAGGTTGTGGACTAGAGCACATGTAACGTTTTAACAACTTATTTTCAATGTAATAGGTGTTGGCCTTGTTAGTGCTGATGCAATACCTATATACGTAGATATAAGTGTATACACAAATCTGTACGCACGGTTCTTTGCTTTTCTTCCAAATTAAACACTGCTTTGCAGACATAATTTTTACTTTGCACATCATCTGTAGTGTGTGCATTTCAACTTATATGGACCTGATTGTTAAGTGTGTTTTTTTTAAAAATGTGCTTAGAGTACAGCTGGGATACAGAATTACAATGAAGGAGAAGATGGGAATTCAAAATGATTTTGATAAATAGAAGTCCCTGTCAGGAATGGAGTTATCCCTCTGGAATTTTATAGATAAAGTTTATTCTGCCTTATGGCCTGGTGATGGGCTACATGACCTTTTAAATTCTCCTCAAGCCCTATTTTATGATTCTGTGATCAATTCATTTTGGCATTTGACAGCTGCTGTACATAATTCTGCTGCTTTCAATACTTGTAATGTGTATTTTAAGAATCATATTTTGCACTACATGCTTTCACTGCATTATAGATGTATTCTTATTTATTTGAAAATGATAATAAAGGATATGGGTCTCATTCGGCTATTGAGCAAACATGTATTCTTTCCAGCCTAAAGCATACTATAATGCTGAATTTCTGTGAGAGGTTACAAGGCTATAAATTGCTACTCTTTAACATAAAGATATCTCAAGTCTTATATGCTGTTGATCCAATGTTATTCTCTTGGGTGGTAATAACTAGCAGATAACTCACTTCATTTGAAAAATGAAATCCTGATTCTCAAAGTACTTTTAGTAACATTCAGTCTGGAATCAGATTATTCTTTATAGCCTGTTGAAGTCATGGCAAGGTGGTCTTCAGATTACAAGTGTAATTTTGTCTCACAAATGGGTAATCTTGTTAAAATATTGTGAGGTTAATCAGAATTGATTTGTGTGTGCTAAACCCAGAGAATGTTAATCAAGTATCAGGTTAGGGAGCTTTAGTAGCAATTTTGTCTGTGATAGTTTCCTTTTTTTCTTGAATGGAAAAGAGGAAAATTTGCTTTGTGGAAACATTTTAAAGCCTGGAAACATCCAGCCTTCCAAGACTGGATACAAATTCACTACAGACTAAAACATCACCTTTAGAAATATATTTTAAAATCCTGATAGTATGGATTGTTGTATTTGTTATACTTTATATGCCATGAATTCTTTGTTGAACCATGTAAGTGCGTTGTGGTTTTGCACTTTTATTATCGTTATTTGTAACTATTTTGCCTTTTTTTTTTTTTAATGAAAAATGGTTAAAAAGATATTTAAGATTGTAACGTACTCTCTGTAAGTGTGAATACCCTCCATTTAAAAGACAGGTATTACACGGGGGAGTTGCGGTGCAAGGAAATGCATTTAGTATTTCTGTACATTCCGTTTGAAAGAAAATTCTGTGTAATTGTCTGTTTGTTAGAAGACAGAGTGGGGTGATTTTGTGATAACCATATTGATAATCATATAATTATGTGATTTACTGA
This sequence comes from Rhynochetos jubatus, assembly GCA_027574665.1. Classification (NCBI taxonomy): domain Eukaryota; kingdom Metazoa; phylum Chordata; class Aves; order Eurypygiformes; family Rhynochetidae; genus Rhynochetos; species Rhynochetos jubatus. Next base: position 37,814,264 of record CM050654.1, on the reverse strand, counting down.
TGGATGAACCCCCTGAAATGGTGAACAAAAACTAACTTTGCACACAGCCACCGGGAGCTTTCCACTCTGATCGCACCCGTTGAAACTCACAACATCTTATTTTCTTTCAACAGAAAGCTTTTCTTTACAGACTACGGGAATGCTGCCAAGGTTGAGAGATGTGACATGGATGGAATGAACAGGACGTGGATAGTAGATTCTAAAATTGAACAGCCAACTGCTCTTGCACTAGACCTCATCAATAAGTATGTGTACTGGGTTGACATATATCTGGATAGTGTGGAAGTGGTTGACTATCAAGGGAGAAAGAGGCATACAGTCATTAAAGGCCGACAAGTAGGTATTTACTTGCAAATTAGTAAAAATTAATATCAATAAATAAACGTACAGAATGCTAACAGTTACAGTGATTTCAGATTTTCTTTTTCTTCTCTTTTTAGTTCAAATGCATTAGTCAGTAGAGATCCATCTGCATGTTTTCTTTTATTAGTAATTTAGCCTGGTTTGCAACCTATGGACAAGATTCCTTGCAGTGTCGTTAATGATGTACCACGTAAGTTGCAGTCTCCATTGTAAAAGACTTCAGGAGGGAAAACATGGGGTAACGGAAAGATAAAAGGGGTTAAATGACTAATGACAAGAAGATATCCTTGCCCATTCCGGAAGGAGAAACTAACAGTCACAAGCACGTGAAAGAAACAGACCAACAGCAAAAGCTGTTCACCTGTTCACACCAATTCGGATGCCCTTAAATCATGTTTTCTTGATGGTAATGAAGCTTTACCCAGTCGATCCAGCTGTTCAGAGTCACAAATACAAATGTGGAGACTCTATGAGTTTTTGAGCCAGGAGTATATCTGTAATTAATTATTGCTTCAGCTTGGAGAGCAGGGAACAGAAGGGGGTTCCCTGGTAGTTGTGAGGCGTATGGAAATAGAGTAAAAAATTAACAAAGACCAAACTGTTCCTGGTTGCTGCTTGGATAGAGCTGGTGTGAGTAGCATGAATACATCTGCTTCTGCCTCAGGTTAAACAGTGTGTAAAGTGTTTATTCTGTCTGCATGTTTTTACCTCTTCTGCTGTCATTCTTTGCTTGCTTCTAAGTAATCACTGTTTACCAAGAGACAACTGGTTAACATAAGTACTATTTAAAATAGACAGAAAATATGACACAATCCAGTCTAGGTCACCTGGCTGAATAGCAAACACCTTCCTCTTTTTTACCAAATTGCTCCCAGCTTTAGCCAGTTGTTTTGGAATAATGGATCATGTTATTTATTTATTTTCCTGGTAATATTTTTGAATAGATACTTAAAGTTATTTGCAGAAGCAACTAAGAAATACCCTTACAGGCTTGGTGCTGAGTTGTGCTGGTGTCATAGGAGAGATGCTTGTTCTTTCTCTTCTTTCTGCAATTTAGATGGGAAAAGAGGAAAAAGTTCAGAGGGATTTTCTTCTTTCGACTTGATAAGAAAGGAGAATGTCTGTTTCTTTCAGTATGGGTGAAGGGTCTTAAAAAAATTTGGCCTTTCAGCTGGTCATTTCTCTCAGTAAAGGCGAAGCATATTGGTTGTCTTGTCACTCAAATGAAAAATGGGTGATTTCAGTGTGAATGGTGGTTGCATTTGCCAGGATTTAGAATGACAGTTACTCCAAGTTACTCTCACTAGTCCAAGGAAAGAGCAGATCAGAAAACTGTTTTCAAATTATTTTAGGGATTAAAGTTTATTTCCGAAGTACAAGCACATGAAAAGACACGCTTTCCAAATGATGCGGGCTTTTATACCTCACGGTCTGTGTGGCTTTCAAAGGACTAGTCTGTGTAGCAAGCATCACTTCCATTCACGCATACGGTAGTTGGATAGCTTCATGAGAAGTAAATTCCAGAAAAGCATAATTTAAACGCAAATAATGAAGTCATTATAAAATGTACTGTAGAAAGAGTCTCATAGTTTTAATAGTGTAAATCTAGACAAGAGCTCATGGGATTTAAATAATGAAACTTTAAACTGAGTGCGAACGGACATAGGAAAGAAAGGATCATAACAGAGGAGAAGTCAACAATTTGGTACAGATGCATTGTTATTTTCAAGGCTATTTTCTTTTCCATCGTACTATATTGGTTTGAATTTCTGTTGGGTATTAATCAAAAACTTCCTTTGATTTTTTTTTTTTTTTTTTGGTGTATATTTTTATTTCTGGGTAAGGGCAGAATGCCGTAGCAAGATTTGGCAGAGTGGAGGCAATTTCCAGAAATGACTGAAAAATGTGGTGCATGACAGGGGTTTTTTGTTTGCTTGGCACTGTTTTTCTAAACATACGCTAAGTAAATAATTGGTGGTAAACAATTTATTGATTAAACTGATAAGATACTCAGCTGGTGAATATCTGCCAACAAATTATCTTCAATTTGTTCAGCTTTCAAAGTTGTCAATGTCGTGTTTTACGTTATCTAAATCCATAAATCTAGCCCAACTTCATGTACGATTGGTGACTGGCTAACTAACTAACACTTGGTAGATTTTAATCAATGTACCCAGACGTATTAAAGATTACAGTTTTAGGGTTCCCTTTTTAAGAAAGGAGCAGTACCATGTGACCACAACCATATTCTAAGAGCAACACAAAAGGAACACAAGCAGGGCTGAAGGAATTTGCTTATTTATTAATTTATTTACTTTAGAAAATAGTGCAAAACAAACTCACTGAATATTTCTCTTGCTGCAATTATAATGAGAAATACATCAATTCAACTTATGAACTGTGGTTTAACTATATTTCCTAGTTAGTTTAACTAATATTAACTAGCATTATCTTAGTTATTATCAGTTAATTAATATTAATACTAAAATATGATGTTGCACTTAAAGTATGCAGAAGTTTTAAATTAAAAAGACAGCCTGGGAAATTCAAAGGATAAATTAATTTGGATTGCTAAACATTTTGAATTTTCTGCCTTTCTTGTACAAAGCTTTTTTATTATAAACTTTTGACTGCAAGAATATAAACTATACTTGTATCATTGTTTGTATTTATTATTTACAAATATTTATTGACAAATTCAGAAATCCTTTTTGTACAGTTTAGCAAGTACAGTTCACAGTAATGTTTGTGTACAAATCATAGATATACCTAATTAATTTTTTTTTTTATTATTTTCCAGATTAGACATCTTTGTGGTTTGGCAGTATTTGAAAGCTATTTGTATACAGTTAATTCAGATACTCTCAGCGTTTTACGAATAAACAGATATAATGGCACTGATGTTCAGTCTCTTGCTCTACTTGACAACGCTAAAGAGATCCATGTATACCAGAAAAGAACTCAAACAGCAGGTAAGATCAAACTTCCTCTTTCTAGGAAATGTAAAGCCAGATATTATGTGGATGTGTGGTTATAGAGGTTTGTCCAGGAAAAAAAATATCAGAAGATGAAGTGAAAACTTGTCACTGCAGCAAAACTCTCTGGTGCTTCTTCATCTGCCCAGTTTCCTTTGTGCTTGCTGCCGGTTTTCCTGTCCCTCTAAGCTCCTAACACAAATGCTTCCTGTGCATTCAGCTTGGAGAACTCAGGAGCCCTGCTCTGCAAGTGTTCTGGCTCCATGCACTTAACCCTTTTCACTTGGTCCTCAGACCTCAGAGATTCCTGGTTGCTGTTGGCTTGCTTCTGGCAGGCTGCAGACCTCAAGAGAGCCCCTGTCTTCGAGGTTGCCAGAAAAGAACAGAGGTGTGGGCAGCTAGCCCACCTGACTGCCAACACAGGAATTAGTGAGGAAGGCAATTGCTGTTCACTTTTCCTTGGTTTGTATAAATGTCATCTTTACCTTTGTACTCCTCATAATCTCAGAAGTTTTGGTAGAATACAGTTTCTGAGGTCCATAGTCCTGTATGGCTCCTATCACGCACGTGCTGCATTCAGAGCAGCGGTGTGATTTGTGGGAACTTTGTGTGAAGGTAGCAAGATCCCAAATGTTTACAGCAATACTTTATGAGAATTTTTCTATGTGACTGAGAGCAATAAATTCTTGCCCTGGCTGCTTGGACAGAAAAGCTAACACATCAGTTCTGGTGATCAGCCTCAATGTTATTAAACTGACTGCTTTTGGAGAAGTTTCTGAAGTGGTAACAAACTCTAAATTGATGTAGGCTGGGTGAACTAATTTTCACCCTATAGCTGAGGGCATTGATTTGCAGATGTGTGTCTGAAGGAGGCTGAAAAGGCCCTTTTCCTTCTATAGGCCCCCCTCTTGTACCCCTCAGGGAGTCAGCGAGGTTGAGTAGAGCAGAGACATGAGCACAGTGTAATCTTTTATTACATCCTGTGATTACTCTGTTCCTCTTACCCTTTGTTCACTTTGCTACTTCTTTTGTTTTGAATGGGCATATTTGTTCCTTGTCAAGATTTGCTGTAAAGGCTGTCTCAGCTTGGTAGGGTTTCTGTATACCTTTAACAATATCGACCTTAAACCACTTGATTTACTTTTTTTTTTAAAACAACTAAAAAGCTTGAGGGAAAGGACAAAGAAGAAAAGAACACTTCTTTTGAGCTGAAATACTCTTGGCCTGTTGTATGCCAGCTTAGTAAATGTAGGATAGCAAGGTAGACTTTGTTTTTTCTCATCAGATTTACCTTAAAGAGTTTAACAAAAAAGAATTTGATACATTAGTGTGCTAATACAGAGCCGTGCATTTGAAAATACGGAATCAAGTGATAGGAATTATTTGGCCTCTTCAGCTGGATTTATGTCCTGAATGGACAACTTGAGTTGAATGAATAGCAAGCCACATTGGCGTGGGATTCACTCTGTTCTCAGAAAGCCAACCAACCAAGGAAATGAACCAAAGCAACAAATAAAACAGGGGAGAAGCGTCAGCTACCTCCGGGGAGCGCGGCCTGGTAAACACTGTGCAGAAGCTCTTCCAGAAAGGGGTGACTGCATACAACGATGGGTATGGCTTCATACCCAGATCATACAAACACCTCAGTCTTGTGGCTATCATGTTAAAAAACATTTTCTTCTGTAGTTTTATTCTGGGGAAAGATTTATTGTGGCACGTTTTCCCTCTTTTTCCTGTCTAAACTTTCTACATGCTGATGCATACAATGATCTTACTTTAAATGGATTTCAATCGTGCTGTTTTTCACTCGCCGTAGTCAGAAGCCATGCGTGTGAAGTGGACCCGTACGGAATGCCGGGGGGATGTTCGCACATCTGTCTGCTCAGCAGCAACTACAAAGCACGGACTTGTCGCTGCAGGACTGGCTTCATCTTGGGGAGTGATGGCAGGACATGCAAAAGTACGTTATTCAAATCAAAGAGTTTGCCAGCCACTAATATTTCAGGGTGTACTTCTGGGTCTTATTTTACATGTTTGTCAGTAGCAGTAGAAAACACGTGGGCTGGTTTGAGGTAAAATTTGTTTGCAACATGTACAAACTAAACCTGGGATGCTGCTTAAACAATTGTCAAAGTTATCACAGGTTTTAACTTAATCAGTCTTTTTCTTTATATACTATGTAATCTCACAGTACATAAGTACTGAAATGCTGTGAAAGAGTTTGTCACATCTAATTTGTACCCACAGAATCAACTTGTAACTCAGAAGCAGATCATTCATGTGAATGTGTCAAGCAAGTTTTTCCTCGTAGTACTTTGTGCAAGCAAGTCTGATTCGTATGAGTACGCTTATACCTCTCATTAGGCATACACCATCTGTTGCCCACCTGTGGCCAGCAAGACATCCCTGAAAGTTTTGGGGAACACCTTTTTTTTGACTTGTTTCTTGATCAGCTGTCAGTGATTTAGTTCAGATGAAAGGCTTGCAATTAGATACTTGGATGAATGCTGGTAGATGGCTGTATTCGATCTCAGTCAAACCTCATACAGTTTTCACTAACAGTTCCAGCAAAAAAAAAAAGTGTCATAAGGAACAGTGTAGATCTCAAATAATTTTAAGAGTTATGTTGATAGGACTAAGGGTATGTAAGAATATTTATAAGTATCTTTAAGGAAACAAAACCACCTAACTAAGCTTCAGTTATTTGTAACTAACCTACTTGATTAAACTGTAAAGGTCTTCTCAGAAATAGGAAATATTGGTCTCCATATTTCGTACCTCAGTATGGAAATGTGTGTTGCTTGGTTTTCCTTCCCATTTGAAAGAAATCTGCTATAATATTTTCTCTTTTTTGTTTCTGAGAAGATTCAGGTGAAAAAAATCGTGGTTTGTATTTGCTGGAGTTTATGGTCTTGTTAGATTTAATGATTACTTCAGTCATGGTCTACATCACCCTGATAGATCCTAATGAATTGTAAAACTAAATGTCTCCACAGCTATGTATGTCCATTTCATAGCAGATGCCATGTTATTCTGTGATCTAGCATCGCTTTTCAGTGTGAAGTTTTATAGAAAAAAATAATTAGATGTAAGCAGCTCACTGAAGTAATTTGTATTTTAATTAACTTAATATAATTAGCTTGATTTCTTGAGTTTAGATACCTTCGGAATATATGAAAGCTTAATTTTTGGTATTGAACAACTCTCCTGCTCTCGCACTGATTGTGCCAGTTAATTAAACAGTGACATTATGCACTGTAAAGAAGATTAGGCAGCATTGGTTGTTTATGTTTGTAATCTTTCTCTTGCAGGACCAAAGAATGAATTGTTTCTTTTTTATGGGAAGGGACGCCCAGGAATAATACGGGGAATGGACCTGAATACCAAAGTTTCTGATGAGTACATGATCCCTATAGAAAACCTGGTCAATCCTCGTGCTCTGGACTTCCACGCTGAAACCAATTACATTTACTTTGCTGATACTACTAGTTTCCTAATTGGACGACAGAAAATTGATGGCACAGGACGAGAAACAATCCTCAAAGATGGTAGGCAATGTTAACTGATAGTGATGTTCAGAGAATCTCACTAAGGAGAAGTTGAACTGACATTTACAGTTAATTTAAAGCTTTATTTAAATCTCTCTTGGAAAACTGACCCAAAGTAGACTTTGAACAGGCTTGGATATGGGTTTTTTTGGGGTTTTTTTGTTTTTTTTTTTTTTACAACTTCCTGCTTATTTTTCCTGAGTGCAGAAATGTGAGGTTTGGTAAGGTTGCTCTGTTGTGAATTCTTACTTTGTCTGTTTAAGTTTATACCTGCCAGTGAGTAACTCCTGCATCACCACTGTATTCTTTCAGTAGTATGATGCAGTGGATCCATAATGTAGTTCTTAGTAATCATTCACTGAGCCAACTTGTATCCTTGTGGACTTTCTAAGATGACTTTACTCCAACTTGTACCGCAGTGTGGATTCTGGAGCTTATTCAAGAAGTTTGGCAGAGCGAGACTTCCTGCGGTGCTTGAAAACTCGTTAGAAAAAAGGCATTGTCCTTCCTGATGCATTTTCCATTTTATATGTGGAACCAACAGCAAGACCTAAGCATTTTTTAGTACGTTAATTAAAATGTTTGTACCATTTATTATAACAATGACAGAAAATACCAGCGATTCTCTAGTTTTCCCCCTCTCCCACCACACTTCACAGAATCTCCCTGGTCTAGAATCGTATCTTGTCATACTAAATGCTGTTTCAGTGATAAAACCTCCAGTCTGTCAACTCATAATTCTTTTTCTTTTATGGACCCTTTTCATGAAAGACTGCTTCAGCAGGAGGTAACAATTGCCTCAGCTAAAACCCATTCTACAGTAATTACTTTCTGGTATTCAAGAAAATAAGCACTATGAATATTCATCTTGGCCTTCAGAGAGCTTAATTTCTTTACTAGTGAATTGAAGCTCGAGACAGTGAAAGTAACTAAAATACCATTGGTTTAGCCCAGGGATTTTCATTCCCTGTCATTCATAACTTCCCTGAGACGGGTGGATTAAAACAAGGGTTATCTGCAGTTTGCAGTAATATGGTGCTGTTCTGGTAAAAGGTCTCTCCGCAGACCTCAGAGTCTACACAAAGATCCCTTCAGTAGTGGTTGCAAGGAATAGATGGCTCTTTACCCTGTATCCATGATCGCTTAATGAAAGGTGCTGTCTGAGCAAATAATGAATACTCAGCTGTCAATCTGGTAATCCTTCATTTCATTCCGAGTATGGAAATGGATAATACGCATCTCAGAACTTCCATTGCTGACTTTCTTTTACTAAAATCCCCACGTTTCATTTCACAACAAGGTAGTCCAAATGTGGAGTCGAGGAAGGAGTGGACAGTATGTAAATTTAAACATTATAAAGTTGCACCAAGGAACACCCTTGCTGAAAGGTGTCAAGCTGGTTGGGGTTAGTCTAATCAAACAAGCAAACAGGAATAAACTTTGCATAGCAAACCAGGAAATTGAAGAGGCTGTCATAAAGAGTAGAAATTGCAGACAAACCTTATTTAAAAGTACATCGTAGCAAAACTACCAATGCAACACCAAAAGAGTTACGGATTATCAGGTGATGCAGTGTTGGTGGTCCAAATACTTAAAAAGACCAACAAATGTCACTGTCATTCTCCCCACACTCCTTCCCCAGGAGATTACATGGTTACTTAGAGTTCGGTGTAGTTTCATAACTTTAAAGTATGTTTAAAGAACACTTGTTAATGTATTTTTCATGATTTGAAAAATTAATGTGGCCTCCAGCCATACCTCCTCAGCTTTTATTCTTGTCAGCTCTCAAGAACTCAGCAGGGACAGATTAAATCGTTCCTTGGTGGAAGGCTACTAGAGAAAATGAGGTGTGTCAGGAGGTGGTTTCATATTCACACTGAACAGCATGCTGCTAAGGAACCCTATCTGCGGTAGGTGTCACTTCGCAGATTAGAAGTTGTCATTTTTTGTGACTATCAGGTTTTGCAATAACATATATGCTGGCTCAAACAACGGTGTAACTACGATAATTACAGTTTGCCTACATCAGAGCCTGCTCCCACGAGCTGTTGAGTGGGAATTGAGAACGCTGAGCACCTAACACTGCTGGAGTTTGATTTCCCATATAGTTTCAGCTGTGATTTCTTACTCTTCACTTCGGGAAACAAACTGCTGTGGAGTATTGATACCTATTTGACAGCCCACAGCACGGCCTAGCTTAGAGTTGGCGGCACAACTGCAATACCACTGTATTTTCACTGGCAACAAAAACTGCTGTAACTAAGGTTCCAAACTTGCATGTGAAATCAGGTTTTTAATTAAAAAAATGGAACAAACCAGACACTTTTAAAGCCATTTAAACTCACAGCAGCTCCAAACAACATAAGGGAGGACAAAGAGAAGTGGAAAAAACACCCAGGGTTTGTGTTTAAATATTGTTCAGTTGAAGTAATAAGTGTTGTGTTATTCATTGTAAATATTAGCAAAGATCTTCAAGGTCTAATGTTTTTTCTGCTTAAACAAGGTCAAAGACGGTCTGTAAATATATTTGGAAGATGTTTAGCTGGTTGGTGTATAAAAGAATTATTTTTTTTCACAAGTTTTCCTGTCAATATAGTGTTTTAGGCACTATTAGTGTACCTGATCTGACTGTCACTGAGCTAGGCCATTCTATACAAAGCTACACACTGTGCTTCTAATCTCTAGCGTATTTAAAACCAATATGGCAAATCGTTGCCTCTAGAAATATGAGCTTTTAAAAAGCTTGTGTCTATATTCAATATATTTGGAGCCCGCATACTACTGTTGACTGTAAAATTATGCTTGTATTTCCAGGATTACACATTATTTTTTCAATTACCAAGTGAATAACGATCAAAATGGTATTTTATTCACCTCATCCTTTTTATGCTGAAAGGGCTTCACTGCAGAAAGCCTAGCTTACTGTAGTCAAATCGATTTGTTTTAACCGGAATGGTAGAATGGCCATTATTTTGTTACTGTTGTTCCTTGATGTGAAGCCCACCTAAAAAACAAGGAATGTATTTAAAGCTTTTAGATAGTTGAATACAAGTGAACTTTTACATTCTTCTTGTGAAGTTATAACTGTCTCTGTAGGATTGTGTAGTAAAATTTAAAGTTTTCTTATTTAATATATAATTACCATGAGGTTTTTTGAATTAGATAGTATTTGGTCTAGAAATATATATAGATGCTGCGGTCTTACCGCAGAAGGCATGGTAGCTCACATACAGTAGCTATTTTATGAAACTGGTTAGACTTGCAGCAGTATGCTTGGAAATTTTAGGAGGTACCTAGCATTCTAATCTAATATTTAGCTCTGCTGTTGATACTAATACATTATGTATTTGGACTGTTTTGTGTCATGTTGTCTCTCAAAGAAAAGCAAACCCCAATATTTTAATTAAAAAGCTGATCTTACTAGTATAAAAAACTGTTTAACCAAAAATCTCTAGTTCAGGATAAAAATAAACCAGGTTTTGAACAAGTAACTCCTTGTTCTCAAGCTTGATTTTGGTCATTTTGCTGAATTTGAGCAAAATCTGCTGAGACTCCTGAGCCCTAAAGGACTTTTCTTTCACTCCCAGAACTTGCTTTTGTTGCCTGTTCTGTTCAGCAGTCTTTCTCTGTGAGCCTCGGGCTCCCAGGTCCTTGGTGAGATGTTTTCTTCTTTTCCCTACCATACTCTGCATTTCTCACTTCTCAACATACTTGATCACCCCAAGAGCAAAGGCCACCCTCCTACTGTCAGAGAGTTGCAGCTGACTCTGACACTGCCTTTCTAAAAGAATGTAGCCAAGGCACCGAGAGACAACAAATAAAACGGACAGTGTCCATCAGCCTGGGAAACCTGGGTGAGCTGCTGGCACCGATCTCACCTGCTCTGAGTGATCCACAGTGGTTTTGTACTTTACCTGGATCGTTGCTGTCAGACTGGGTGGTTGCTGGGTTAAGTATGTCATCGTGGTCTTTGATATCCTCCATCTGGAGCGTGGATTTTGACACTACTGCTTCCTTCCAGCTGCTTAGATCACAAAGAAAAGTAGTTTCCCAAAAGTATAGCGAAGTTTAGGTGTATCAGAAATTGGGATGAATATGTTAAGGACACTTTGGAAAAACCCTCAGCCTATGCCTCTTTCCCCCCCATGTCTTTGTTATGTTGTGTCTCACAGGATATAGTGTTATCTCTACACCCATGACTGATTTAGGTCTAGTTTCTTATGTGAGTGAGGTTTACTTGATACTTTGGTGAGTAGCTTTGTGTCTCTGTAATGTCTTTTGGAGGTTCAGAATGATTTCATTTTAATTTGGGACCCTTAAGATAGGGCAGAGCTCTAACTATAATTAAAATCCTAATTTTTTTTTTAATAGAGAGGAGATATCAATGACTGATTTGCAAGTTCACTCTTATTTTATTGATTTTCTGCACCCGGGCATAGCAACATGAACACAGAAATTGTGAAATGTAACTATAAGAGAGAAGAAAGAAAAAAGAAAAAAACACTAATCATCAGCTAATTTGTCACAAAACAAAGGAATACACGAATACAGAGGTAGCCAGGCTGTAATTATTCCTATGTTCAAAGAACGACATGTCTAAAAATGGCCACTGGAGATGTTACTTACCCTTAATTCCTGCTACTGTACAGGTCACGGCAGGTTGTAGATTGTACTTGGCAGTTCAGGAGGTTAAAAAAAAAAACCACCAAAAAACACCAACTTAGAAAATATAAAAGACATATAACTCCATGAGTGTGTAATTAAAGATAATCAATATATATGGGATAGGATGATTACACACTTGGCATTAGAGACAGCATTAAAGCTAGAAAGAACCTCTAGTTTGAATCCCAAACTACTTAAGAACTTGTTAACTTCATCAAGGCAAGTAAACCCATTTCTCAATTACTTTCATATAGAATTGTAATTTTTTGACAAGAATTTCTTTCATGTTAAATAAATCTCATTTGCATATTTCTTTATCTCTGCTGCTTGTCCACTGTCATTATGCCTGGACAGAGTCTACTGATAAGGGGAAATATATAAGCTTAAAGTGTTGTTTTAAAACAACTGTTACATGGCTGTCATACTATCACCTTATCACTTTCCATAGCTACCAACTTCTTTTAATTTTGGATTTTTAAACATTGAAATATTTTGACTGAAGTATCTTTCTTAATAAATAAATTTCTTAATTATAAAGTGTGAGTTCCTATCATAATTTTAATATACTTCAGCGTTATGTTTAAATGCATTTTGTGGGTTTTTTTAAAGGACAGTTATAAAATTTGCATGAAATGGAATGTTTTGCAATAGCAAGGTAGCATTTCATTCATTGGGTAAAAGTGTCATATTTTATCTTAGGGTATTGTTGATGACATGCCATGTTATCTGTGGGTTATAAGAAGCAGAACATTGTCTGTGCTGCGCAAAAATTAGGTAGAGTGTGTCTTAGTAAAAGAACTTTGCATTCCTTTCCGTCACCAAGAATCTTACTAGTTCCTTGCAGGGAATTAGATTATTAGAGTCACAGTTGTCAAAGGCATTTGGAGCCTAAAATGTATTATAGGTGAAGATTTTGTCCCAAGGAAACCAAATCCAATAGATTGCAAAAAAAATCACAGGTGTGTTTCAATGCTGACAAACAAGACTTTTCCATTAGTACTTTACTGATCACCTTACGGGGAGGCATTTTGCTGGAGAAATCTGAGGGAAGGTTTAGATGATGGCAGCACAGCACCACTGCACAGTGCTGTTGCGGTAAAAATGACCCTGAGAACAACTGGAAATGTCCCAAACCAGCATTTCAGGAGTTCGTGTGAGGTTGTTGTCTGGAAAGCTGACAGTTAAATTACATGTGTCTGGCAGCACAGTTCAAACAGTAAACAGCTGTGCTCAGCGTAGCAGATTTTCATGTGCATAGCTGGTGTAAACGGGGTTTAAGTAGGATCAGTGATTTTTGTCACATCAGCATTTCTTAAAAAATGGTAATACATGAATTTTTTATGTACATTACAATAAACATCTCTCTGGATCATGTTTGTTCCGAGAAAATCTTTCAAAAAAAGAACTCCAGTGCTGACCTGCAAGTGATGTCAAAATTGCTAGGAAAGAATAAATCTGATGAAAGTTTGTGTCTGGCTGGTATTACCAGTGTCAATGTGAACAGAAAAAGTAATTTGCATTCCTTTTTTCAAGTCTTGATGATTTCTGTCGTTGAAATTGTACTGTAGGATTGTATATCCGAGTATGACACGAGTAGTACAATCTGTATTGTCAGGAAACATCACAGTAAGGAGGGGGTTTTGTTAGTGTTTTCTTGTTGGCAGGCTTGGCTTTTTTTATCTTTTTTTAGCCATACCAACCTTCATTTTTATTGAAGCAAAGGGAGGCACCAGCTGGGTGCTGTGAATTCTCAGGTTCTCTGGAAGCACTGGACTCACAGCTATTACCCTGTTACCCCATTACCTTTTTTAAACCAGACGCACACACGGATACCTCTGGGAAGACACCAAAGAACCTAACAGTAAAAGGAGTGTTTCCACCCCAAGCTTGACTTCAGAAATGATATTAAAGCAAGCAAATGCGGCTTCCTCTGCTTTAGGAAGGCAGTGGGAAGCAGCACATGGTATCCTGCCCCTCAGGGCCTGGCATTGCTGCTGCCAGGTGCTGTGCTTTGGCTGCCAACCACCCTAGGCTGCTCAGGGCTGTTCCCAGCTGCCTCTGAGGAAAGGACCAGGCAAAGGGCTGGTGCTTGTGTCGGGGGTTTTGCGGTCGCTGTCGTGGCTGGTGGCACCTGGGATGCGGCATGCTGAGGTGGGGTGGCACTGTGCTCTGTGCTGAACCGGGCTCCTCAGGAGGGGCTGGGGCTGCTGAGCTGAGCCGGGGGAGTCCACCCGGAGAGCCGCTGACAGGGCTGAGTGCTCCGAGCCGGACGCAGGCCCTCACATGGAGGTAGCAGGCACTGGGGCTGAACGGCGTGTGAGCAGCTTGGGGAGCTGGGGCATGTACCCCTTGTCAGCACTGCCCTGTGCTCAGGAGGGCTTTGGTGTCAGCTGCTGGAGGGGTATATGGAGCAGTAGCTCGATCCCTGCATGGAGAAATACCCCTTGGAAGGACTGTGGATAAGGGGGTAGCAAGTGGCAGAGGCTTGGGCTGCGTGATCGTGACTGAGAGTGACCAGAAAGTGACACAAGCTCCATTGCTTCCCTCAGTAGTAACGTTGCTTGGGTAGCCTCATCCTGTAGATGGGGAGGGACCACATGGCGGAGCATGCCAGGCGGCTGGTGTAAGGTCAGCTGCATGGCAAAGGGTGATGCCTGAAGTCAGCTAGTGCCTCCCCCTTCACCATGCTGCAAAGGTCAGGAGAGACTGACTGGAAATTCTCCATATCCCACCCCACACTCTTGGCCTTTGGGATCTTTCTGGAAGAAAAGGGGAAGGGTATGATAAAGAGATGGAAAAACTTGGAGACCTGGAGCTGTCAGTAAAGGAATTGGGATCACATGAGAGAGGACAGAGCTCAGTTGATGCTGAAAACCTGTTGCTCGGGGAATTGTTTTCCACTTCTCAAAGTGGGAAACCTCCATGCTGTATGGAATGAACACTGATGGCTCGTTTTGGTTCTGGATGGAAGGCTACCACTGTCAAACTCATAAGCCTGGTGGTACATCCAGTGGTAGCATTGCTCTTTGCTATGGTATTGTGTACTTTGTTAATAGTTTGCTCATACACTGAGCTCTGGAAAATAACTTGGAATGTTGTGGTGTTCTTGCTTACGTGTTTTGCAAGGTCAAGGAACAATGGAAAGAGTGTAAACTGAATACCCATTTTGCTTTTTTTTTTTTTAAATAAGAAACAAACCTGTGATTTGGGTCAGAGCAAGATAATTTAGAGTACCAGAGCTGATCCTGGAAGCTGTTCTTTACTTCAGTGATATTGCTTTTTAGGGTTAAAATGAACCTGGGCCAGCTTTGGTTAAGCTGTGAAGTCTTACAGTTTAATCCACAAGTTTTATGACCAGTCTTTGTTTTTTGTCGGGTGTTTTACATAAAACTAATTCTGACAGAAACAGCAGATTTTATTACTGTATTCCAGCAAATATAACTCAGATTCAAAGAAATAATCTAATTTAGCTATGTGGACCATATATTGTCCATTGATTGTACTAGTGGATAATATTAGAACATATATATATAACACATTAATCTCTTATTACTGTCTTTTTCTTTCTCTCTCAACAGATCTTGATAATGTAGAAGGCATAGCAGTGGACTGGATTGGAAATAATCTTTATTGGACGAACGATGGCCACAGGAAAACAATTGCTGTAGCCAGACTGGAAAAAGCTGCTCAGAGTAGAAAAACTTTGTTGGAGGGAGACATGTCCCATCCTAGAGGAATTGTTGTTGATCCTGCCAACGGGTATGGAGTAGGCTAATTTATGTTTTTTAATCTATGGCTCGAAGTATAAATATGGGATGGAGTTTTGTATAGGATGGGGTTTGTAGAGTCATATAGTAGCCTGTAGTATCTGTAATTCCTGTTTGGTTTTCTTGACTGAAGCCTTCAGAACAGTGTGCATGACCAGACACCACTGAACCTATGTCAAGTTAACCTGAATGTGATACACTCAATTTGTTTGAGAAAAAGGTGAATCAGACCTCTATGTATTTTTAATACTAAGTGAATTTTAAAATACTCTCCTTCATTTCTGTCTTTGTAAGTCTCAATTTCTGAAGATAATTATAACCATATCCTTGTACATATTGGTTTACAAAACTAAATGAGACGGGTACTTTTCATTACTTGCTAGCATAATTGATTTTGATAGGCTGCATAATAAAAAGAACATTATATTAGGTTGCTATAGTTGTGTTTTACCTAAAAATTCACTGATACATTTATTCAGGGAATTGTCACTGCAAAATGATGTAGGCAAGTAATTCTAGTGTGGCTGGATTGATTGCTGTTTTCCTAGTACTATAACGTATTTACACTATAAGGCTTTTGAGCTTGTCCTTTGAGGAATGGAAGTGACTGTGGAAAGTCTACAATTAATTAAGGTCAGATAGCAAGGATGTAAAATCAGACCACAAACCATAGCCATACCTACAATTACTTTGTTAAATTTTCCAGCTCAGTAAACGCATGGCACAGGAAATAGTGTATGAAGATGTATTGTCTGAAAGGGCTATTATATAAAACACTTTTCTAATAAAATACCATGCCCTTTGTGATTATACTTCTCATGGAAGCTTTTCCTGAAGGATAGCATTTATTATGGCATTTTAATTATGTTTAGAAAATATTAGTCTTGATTTAACTAATGTAGAAGCATTAGCTGCATTTTGAGATACAATTAAAACACATTAATGTAAATGTCTGTTACTGTAAGCATGTTTTAGCTTATGACATGATAACTAGAATAAGTACAGACAAAAAGTTAATGGAGAAAAACTCAGTAATGGCTGTTGATCAGGCATGTAAATATTTGTAGAACACACTTTGTCTTCCAATAAAATAAATAACATACTGACCTGCATCTTTGCTGGAGCTTTCGGGTGTACGCAGGTTTTGTAATTCTGTGATTAAATCTGGTGTTGAGTCAAACAGGAAATAAAGTTTAAAGCCTCATAGATCAAAAATTGGTTGATGTTCTTAGCATATATTTGCAAAATACGAAAAGAACCCAAAACAACCTTCTGGCATCTACTGGAAGAGACAGAAAAGAAACAAAAATCGTTCATTTGCATATCTGTAAACCTGTGTAATGATGATGCAATGTTTTTTTTTTCCTTTTCTTACTTCTTACATAAAAACCAAGTTGAATGCTTATACATAAAAGTGTATTTGAATAATTTTTTTAACCAGTAGATTTGGCATCATTTACACAGATTTGATAGAAAAACTGTTTTTCGCTTTAGTGTTTCGTTCCTTCATAAATTGAGATTTTAAATTTTAGGACTTTATTCTTCAAAGTACAGAGAAAAGTGGGTTAGATACACACAAAGTACACAGGCAAAGTAGGTTAGGATCACACAAGTTACTTCAGAAACAACAATCTGGTGAAATAAAAGGTGAGGCACATTAATACCATTTCAACCATGACAAATTTAACAAGTAGAATCCATTTAAAAATCCATGTTACGTTTTTTTGTCTATTAATGTTTAATAATTGGAATCCTAGATTTGACTTTAAAAGTTAACATCTACTTACTAGTGAACGTTCTCAGCATACTGAGGTCACTGTGCATCGTCTCATCTGAAATGCTGTTTAGATGCTTCATAGGTTACGTACAGGCTTTTAAGTGTTTCTACTCATGAACCTGCTTGTCCTTGGAGGGGTGTTAGAGGGGGAGGAAAAAAAGTGGTGTTTCTTAGCAGATTTGCAGCACGACACTTTTGTGTAAGTTGAGTATTTCAAGTTTTGACATCAGAGTTGTCCCCAGCAACATAGGTAATAAAAAAAATAAATATTAATTGAATAAGAGAAAAAACAAAAAGCATATAGGATGGTTTGTGTGTCTGGCACAGAATGGCTCTGAGCTCATCTGAGCTGATACTTTTAGATGACTTAATAGTAGCTTAATTTTTCCAAAGTAACATAGATCACCAAAACTCTGAAAAATAGGTATCTACATTGCTACACTATAAACCATAAGATTATGCAAAAATTGACTATCAGCTATTTTTCAGATATTTTTAGTAGCCATCTATCTTTCAGTTTTGTGAGGGACAGAGTGTTCATAATAGGGTTTTTTGAGTAATTCAGCTGCTTTCATGTCGGATGTGAAGTTCACAGAATGTCAAGGTTATCCTGTAGCTATTAAACGACAGTGCAATTAATTCATATATTTCAGCTTTCTTGTAGCGTGAAGCATAATAAAAACCAGATTTGCATCATAAAGGCAAATTAGACTGGGGGAAAAAAAACAACCAACCAACAGTAAAAGTTTGAACTTTGTGATAAAGGCAATAGAATTTCTGGTTTTAAAAAAATAAAACATTATTCTGGTGTGATTAAGTAAGTTCTTGAATAATTCTTTCCCTTTTATTCACATAATTGATTACAATATGAGCAAAACACTGCAATTGTCTTTTCAGCAGCATCCAGTACGCGGGGAAAGTAAGCACAGTTGTAGAAACAGCAGTGGAAAGAAACACGTGAAAGTCGAAATCACCCTGGCCTATGGGTATAGTGTTGCAAACTTCTGCTGAAAATGTACAGTATAATTCACATGATTAAAATGGTATCTAAACGTTCATTTTTTATAATTTCATAGCTGGATGTATTGGACAGACTGGGAAGAAGATGAAATAGATGACAGTGTGGGAAGAATTGAGAAGGCATGGATGGATGGCTACAGTCGGCAGATTTTTGTAACATCAAAGATGCTGTGGCCAAATGGTTTAACTCTGGACTATCGTGCCAATGTTTTGTACTGGTGTGACGCCTATTATGATCACATTGAAAGGATATTTCTGAATGGAACTGAGAGAAAGGTAAAAGAAAAATACTGCTGTTTTGCCAAAGGCATGCTTTTTCTCTGGGCTTTATTGTGTTACGTTAAAAGTATTCTTCAAGCGTTTTAAAGTCTGCATAACCCTGCAGCATGTCCAGTGTCTTCTCTGTTGAAACAAGGAATGCTGGCGGTCTCCCGTAGGAGACCATATTACAGCTTAAAATCCTCATCTTTAGAAAGTGACAGAGAGGTTGATTTTTTTTTTTTCCCTCTTAAAAAAAAAAAAAAAACCACACCAAAAAAAACCCCAATTCATCTGTTTTCCTTATGTGACAATGAGTTGCATTTTGATTGAACCACAAAGCTACAAAGAGCTTTTCAGTAGAAAAAAACCCCAAAACTCAATGCCACCTTTTGGCTCTGCCAAAGAGAGGCTTTCATTTGACTGGGTAAGCTGCTTTTGATTAATCTCAGCCCCTCATTTGAGCATTTGTGGTAATATCAGAGGGGAAGCACACAATGAGTACTGCCAAAAATGGAGTGATTGTTTTAGTTGTTACTACCTAGATACAATTCTGTGTAGAAATTGTGTTGTTTTGTAGCAGTAAGAAGTACAAAACACATCTGGAAAATGGTTAAAGCTTAGATAGATTCTGGTAACTTTATGAAGCAGATGCTAAACCTTGCCCAAAATTAATACACTGACAACTGAAACTTCATGATTCCTTGAGAATAGTGGGGTTTAAGTCCTTCTGTGGGAGGATTTTGTCACAAAATATACTCTCCTTGTGACTTCTCACTTAAGCTTCACTTATGATTCCCTCTGTATGATCACCTTGATAGGACCAATATGCAAATCTCTAGTACTGAAAGTAGCTGTAGACAAAGTCCTCCCTGGAACACATCCCTGCACAAGCTCATTTAGTTTAATACTGGTTTTAAATTCCTTGACAGGAGTGGTCTGTTAAGCCTCTACTCATGGTGTAGTGTTGCAGTTTGCCATAATGGCAGTGGGAGGTACATTTAGCACTTCTGCTTTTGTTCCAGATCCGTTATAGAACCATAGTGATGGCTGATGATCATCATTATGGTTCTGTAATGGATCATGGAAGAAGGTAAGCACGTTGGCAAGAAGAGAGTTTTTAATTGGAGGTCTTTGTCTACGAGCAATGTTAGACTTCCCGAAAAGTTTCTGGACAGGACAGGTCTAGGAGTGTTAAATGCAGCTGCCGTGTGTTATACATGTATTGCTAGTGAGAACTGCTGCGTTTGCCTCCCACCAGAACTGGTGAATAATACGAAGCACCTGTCTTTACAGGTTTTATTTTAAACAGTGTCACAAAATGGTTTGGGGGGAGTTCTTGATGTGTTGGGTTTTTTTTTTGGTTTTTTTTT
The DNA here is from genome assembly GCA_027574665.1 of Rhynochetos jubatus. Classification (NCBI taxonomy): domain Eukaryota; kingdom Metazoa; phylum Chordata; class Aves; order Eurypygiformes; family Rhynochetidae; genus Rhynochetos; species Rhynochetos jubatus. The sequence goes on along the minus strand of CM050654.1, from coordinate 37,794,518 downwards.
TTTTCCAAGAACTCTTTTCTGTAATCCTGTGATTTAAATGTCGAACTAGTTGAATAACATTTATGTAGCCAAAAATAACTGTTTAGTTTGTATGCTGAATAATTTATTATTTATTACAGAATATTTTGGTCAAAATAAGACTGGGTCAATAGCAGCTTTAGTTCTGTAGTGTCAGTGTGGTGAAGAGCTTGGGAGGTGGGGAAGTTCTACAGAAATATCCACCAGTTGGTGGTGGATGTTTGGCTGACCAATTAATTTTGGTCAAAAGCAGTTAACTGAGTTTTTTGCTTTGGGCTTGGAATTCTTTTATTCACAGGTGAAGGGCAAAAGGGGATGAGGTTTGTCACTGAAAAGTAGTTGTATTTTAGTGGGCTTTATCTCACTGTTCTTTTGAGTTCCTCTAAATAGCGACAGGGTAGGGCATCTGGTGAACCGCTTCCTTCATCGGAGGCAAGACACTGTTGGGCATTAATTCAAGCAAGGACGCCAGCTAGCAGGAGAGGACTGGAACTTAGGCATTGCAAACTGCAGCTGCTGTGATGAAGCATAAAGGCAGGACTCCCAAAAGTAGGTGATGTGGAGTTCTGGAGTTTTCTCTGTCTTTTTAAAAGAATTCATTCTAATTACTGTAATGTACTTGATGGTAAGTTTAAGACTCTTTAAAAAAAATCTGTTTTCATTCTGTAGAGGTTAAATATTTCTAAATAGAATAAGTTAGAATATTTCTAAACGGGTCTTCTTTATCAGACAGCTCTTGTGTAGTGGTAGTTGCAGTTCTTGTGAAGGACTCCTAAAACGGGCTATAGCAAATGACAGAGTTTTATAATGTTTCTGAGGCCAACAAAATAACAACAAGAATTGGGGTGTTGTTTGTAGGTTTATGAATGAGTTAATAAACCAGAAATAGAAGGTGCATGGAAGAAAGTTTATCTTAATTTGAGCACAAACTGGTGTGTGTGTGTGTGGTTTTGTTTTGTTATCACAACCCAAACTACAGAGAAAGTTCACAGAATAAAATAAACGATCTCTGCACTCTGCTTCACACTTCAACAAAAGCGAGCAACTCATACACACTATTCTCTGCTTTATAAGAAGCAGCTATTTTATATACTTGACATATTCAAAGTTATATGGAGAACCATGCTTCCTTACTAGGGATGAAGGAAGGTATTTACTGGACATAATGGTTGCACGGTTACCTACATTCCTCTGTGTTACCCGGCAGGGGACACTGAAAATGAATATATATAAAGTTTTGAAGTTAGATTTGATGCTGGTGCACAGAATGACTTTGCACTCTGTATTTTACTTTATTGCATTAAATCTTTACGTTTGGGCACAGTACTTAGATCAGTTTTCTTATTTCCTGTCATATGTTCACTGCAGTGCATGCTAGGGATAATTAGTCATTGTTTTAACCATGGTAATGCTCACCTACCACTCATTAATTGCAGGTAGTCTACAATGGAAAAGATCTGAATCATCCTTTTGGACTATCACATCACGGAAATTATATTTACTGGACAGATTATATGAATGGGTCAATTTTCCAGTTGGATCTGGTTACAAGGAATGTGGCACTCTTAAGGAGTGAGAGACCACCTTTGTTTGGGCTCCAGATTTATGATCCACGTAAACAGCAAGGTATTTATAACGTATGATTTCTTCAAAGGTCTGTTAGAAAAGGATTTTTTCCCTTACAGTCTTCTGGTATTTTGAGGTGACTAGATGAGTAGTAATAGACAAAAGAATATGACTTATGGCATGAGAAAGATACTTTCCAATGTTTCAATCCACTGATGTTGAAATTGATCATCTCACACTTACAAAAAAGTGAATTGTGGTATTATACCTGTCTGAATGTTCTGTGTATTTACACTGCCTTTATTGCCATTTTTCTTGTGTCACAGACATACTGTGAAAGTGCAAAATAGAATAGATAACATGTACACATTGGTGCATAGACATAAAATACATTATTGCATTTAACTTTTCTTAAATAACATCATAGATCCTGTCTGTCTTCCTCTTTGTAATTTTCTCCCCCGTCTTGGTCTGCATCAGAACCATATGACTTAATCTCCTGAAAGTATATGATGCTGTTACACAGAATCAGCGTAAGTGGCCTCTTAGAGTAGTGGAAAAATCCATAGTTGTTGCTACTTGTATCAGTAGAGAAATGAGATAAAAGCCATAGGTTTGCATGGATGGAGTTTAGGAAATGGAATTGCTACTATACAGGTAAATCTACAAATGTCGTTTACTGCAGAAAAAATTTGACTCAATTTCCCCATACAGCATTCGAATGAGTTGTTGAATATTTGCTCTTATAAACGAGAATGTAGTTATGGTTAATGTCTGCTACCCAACACAGTACTGAATGTGAGGAATTAATGTAAATAAAATACTGCTTCAAAGCTGACCATATTAGATATGTACATCTGCAGCTCTCATTAGTCTCTGTAGAACATCATTGTTGACATGTAGGATGTTTTCGGTTCAACAGTTCCTGTAAAAAAAATCAGAGACACTAAGGTGTTGGCAGTCCTGCTACACTTGATTCTGCACATGACCAGAAAAAAGTAACAAAATGTGAATTTCACCATTTTTCTGAATGCTCCTTAGTACAGATGCAAAGTTAAAATGTGATGGTTAAACCAGTGTGGGTGTGTTGGGGTTGTTTCCATTGCTTAGGGGTTTTCTTGTTTGTTTTATTTGGGTAGTGTGGTTTTGTTTGTTGGGTTTTGTTTGTTTGTTTTAAACTTACAAGGACCTAGTGTGAGTACTTTGTCCCTATTCATAAAACCCAATTTTATTCTCACAGCATCATCACCTTCAGATGCTTAATAATGTTTTTCTATTTCCAGCTAGACTTTCTTATGGAAAGCCGTTGAGATTAAAACTTGATTATGGAGTGCTGAGGTCCAAACAGCCAACTTGTAATTGGTTTTATGAGTATGGAGGCAAGGCTGGAAGTTTCTCCTTTCTTATACTGCAACATCTGCACTTTCAATACCTAAACCAAACTGTACTCTGTCAAGGTCACTGTAACAGTGCATCTCTTGTTGCAGATGCTATTCAGGGAATCTGTCTTACTTCCGAAGTAACGCAACAACATGGTGTATTTGGGGTTTTTGTTGGGGTTTGGGTTTGTTTTTAAGGCAAAATCGGTTCCCACATCTACCCTTGAGTTGGCCAGATTTCAGAATACTTCAAGCTGTGTCTGCTGAGAGAGGATGTGCTGATTGCTTTTAGCACTGCTGTTGCTTTATTCCGTATTGAAAAAGTTCCTTTGTTTTTAGAAAAACAGGAAATTCAAAAAGGAACGCAGTTGCCATCAGCTTCCAAATAAGCTAATGTCGGAGACAGAAGACTAGAATATTACCTCTTAGACCTTTTTAGCTGACTGAGCTTAAGTCTTGAGAAAGAGATTATGGCTTACTTATGCATTCTGTGTTGGAAATTGCAATTGGAATTTTGTAAGCTAACTGCAGCCTTTAGGTGCTTCCCTTTTTGTCATGCTCGGTGAGGTAGATCTTGCATTGTTCCCAAAGGCTCATATGCATTTAGCTTGAAGAAACTGAAGCACCTTTTTTTTTTTTCTTCCTCTTTTTGGCTTGTTTATTCTAAAAGAGCAAGGCTGAATCATGTGGTACAGGGAAAACCCCAGTAGTTCATTTCATGGTAGGAGTGCTATTCCATGCACGCATACCTTAGACACAGCTGGCTCTGATGCTTCGAGGTGGCTGTGTTGCTGCTGCTGTTATGGTCACTGTCTGCGCAAGCAGAAACCATGTCAAGTTGTTCTGGCATCAGTGAATTCAGACTGGCATTTTTATTAGGAGGTCTTTTACACGATACTTGACTGTGTCAGTCCTGCTTTGCTTAGTACTATGGGTAGAGACATTAAGCTTCTTTTGGTATCTCCTTGAGAAGAGGTGGTTTTCACTCATGTATCTCATGAGATGATCCTCTTGTGGAGGATTTTTATTTTCTTGATTTCGGAGATAAAAATTTCTCTTACTTTTTTATGCTTAGTTTTTTGGTCTGTACGCATCAGGAATACCTTAAAATTGGTGAGGTGGTGGGAAGCATAGTAATCATAGTAGTTGGATATACAGTCAGCATATGAAACTGCCAAGGCCTGCGGATATTTCCACCGCTGTGAAAGGGAAGACTGCTATGCATATGTAAGTAATTATTGTGTAAGTCCATTTACAGCAGTTAAAATAGACTCTTTTGAAATCAGTTGGTATTTTAACTCCACAGATTGCGAAGAGCTACTTGAGCCGCAGGCTGCTGCTCTTCGTATGTGTAGTATGATCCTAAGAGTAGGCCTACGCTAATTTAGCAGCACTTGAGGTTAGCTTTATGGGAAGGTAAAAACGGGAATGAATAATCACAAAAATGTAGAAGTACAGTGATTGCTAAGTAACAATAAATACTTCAGTGTATCTTTTACATGAGAGGATTAAACAAATGCATGTGATTGTCTGGGCTTGACCCTGGTTGGAGGCCAGGTGTCCCCAAAAGCTGCTCTGTCCCTGCTGCCCTCATCTGAGCAGGGGAGAGAAAACACAAGGAAAGGCTCGTGGGTTGAGATAAGGTCAGGGAGGGATCACTCACCAGTTATGGTCACGGGCAAAACAGATATGACTTGGGGAAAAAAGGTTTAATTTCTCACCAATCAAATCAGAATAAAAAAGGATCAAAAAACAAATTTTAAACCACCTTCCCCCCCACCCCTCCCTTCTTTCCAGGCTCAGGTTCGCTCCCCGTTTCTCTACCTCCTCCCAGCAAGCAGCACAGGGAGATGGGGAGTTGGGGTTGGGGTCTGTCTGTCACACGATGTCTGTGCTGCTCCTTCCTCCTCGGGGGAGGATCCTCACACTCTGCCCCTGCTCCCGCATGGAGTCCTTCCCATGGGAGGCAGTCCTCCACCAACTTCTCCAGCTGAGTCCTTTCCAGGGTCTGCAGTTCTTCACGAACTGCTCCAGCGTGGGTCCCCCCACAGGGTGCCATCCTTCAGGAGCAGCCTGCTCCAGCCTGGGCTCCTCTCTCTAGGGGCCACAGCTCCTGCCAGGAGCCTGCTCCAGCTCAGGCTGCCCATGGGGTCAGTCTCCTCCTTTGGACATCCCACTGCTCCAGAGTGGGGTCCTTTCTGGAGTCTGCTCCCCCTGTGACCCTCCATGGCTGCAGGGCACAGCTGGCCTCACCATGGGCTGCTGGGGAATCTGCTCTGGCATCTGCAGCAGCTGCTCCCCCTCCTTCTCCACTGACCTGGGAGTCTGCAAGGCTCTTGCTCTCGCATATTCTCACTCCTCTCTCTATCTGCAGTTGTGCAGTTTTCCCCCCACCCTTCTTAAACATGTTATCTCTGAGGTGCTGCCACTGTCACTGATGGGCCCGACCTTGGCCAGTGGTGGGTCTGTCTTGGAGCCGGCTGGCATTGGCTGTCAGACATAAGAGAGGCTTCCAGCAGCTTCTCACAGAACCCACCCCTGTAGCCCCCTCGCTATCAAAACCTTGACACACAAACCAAGGACAGGTTGCCCTTTTTTTTGTTGTTGTTTTTTGTTTTCCTGAGAATGATGGCTGAGATGCAAGTACGTCGTTGTAGCTCTGGCCTGATGTTTTAGCAAATTAAAATGGAATCAGCCTAATTTAATCATATGCAAATGGCAGGGCAGCAGCTGTGTTTAAAGCTGGCAAAATATGAAAAATATGATAATAGCTTTGAAAGCAGTTTTAAAATTTGGGGAGTATTTTAAGAACATCCATATAAAATAGCTGTTATGAACAGCAGTCAAGGAAATTTTAATTTCATCAATACTAGGTAGCTAAATCAGTTCCATAGCTTCCTCAATAAAGAGACTTAACCTGTTTGTTGTACTGCATTTCAGGAGACAGTTTAGACAAGGACTCTCTTCAGCGAGAGTGATGGGCCTGAAGGTCTCATTACACCTTTGTGTTGAAGACATCCTTAAAGCTAATTTCAGAAACATTTTTATCCATCATTGCGTTACTTTAACTCTTGGTACTTGCGTTTTCCTTGTTGTCATCCTCCCTCTTATGACTTAGCAAGTAACCTACTGTGCTGTACTTTCTCATCCCAATTATGAGGTTAAGTAGGAACTTTTCATCCTGAAGACAGCCTAGTTGACTTTGATCTAGTGTTTTAATTTTGGTTTTATTTATTTCAAGCTTGCGTTGGGCTTCAGAATCATCATGGGTTTTCAAAGTGTTTTCTATGTATGTCTTAAACAGTCTGTTGTTCTATAGCCTCCTTTTTTTAGTGATCTGCCACACTCATGTATATTCTTTAATTAAATCACTGCAAATTTCCTTGACTTGTGCCCTATAATTTTGGATTAACTTTTGAAGATTGTATTTTGGTGGATTTGTTTTACCACCCTCTGATATCTTCTTAAATTTTTGTGCTACTGACATTCTCTGATTTGTATAATGGGTGGCCCTGTAAGGATGTAGAGTTTCACATCTGCTTTTTCTGATGTGATGTTGTACCTGAGGTTTTTCAATATTTAGATGCAAATGCATCTCTTACTGGTTTGATGTTTTGTCATACTATTTAGGTTTTGGGGAGCATAAACATAATAAAGGAGTAGATTTTCATACAGTGGTTTAGGTCATAATCTAAAATATGAAAACATGATCCAATAAAGTATTTTAAGTGCCCAGCCTAATTTGGAACTGCTTTATCTAAAATTGTGATCCAGCCCTCACACTTCATGGAGACTTCCAGTCTTCCTTGTCTATACAGCTCTGTTCTTGCCATCTCCTTCACACCCTGCCCAGTGAAAGTACAGGTGCCAAAGCAGCTTAAGTGTATTAATTATTTTACACAAACTTACTTGAAAGTTCAGTGGGGTTTTAGTGGACTGCGAATGCATTTGCTTCTAAGAAATGATGTATGGTGGGTCAGAAAAAAGTCAAGGAATAGATTATTGTGAAATGCTCAAGGTCTGAGCATTTAAGATGTACTGAGATGCATCTTAAAAGTTGAAATTTTTCCAAATCTTAAATTGTTTGCTGGTTATCTGATGTTCATTTGATAATTTGAACATGCAGGTAAGGCTGTGACAGGGCAATTTAATATGTGTGTTTGCAGCTATCTCTACGAGATCTTACATTCTCTATGAAAAGAGAAACGGTAGTGCTTTGAGGAGACGGAATTGCGTGGAGTCTGTTTTAACCCAGGAGGTTGACGAATGTTTTGTACGCCTAAAAAGGAGGAACAAAGGAAGGAACACCTGCTTTTTACTAGGACAGGAAAGTGAAAAAAAGTTTTAATGTAAAATTTCAGCAGACTTGAAGTTTTATGGCTCACCTGATCATAGTCAGCTATCATCAACAGGAAATTAACAGTACTTTGATCATGAGAAGTTGAATGCCCTCAGCAGTGCACATCTAAGCGATTAGGTCATGACCAAACTGAAATTGGAACGTTTGCTTCAGTGGGATTTGGTTTGAAATCTCCTTGCTGAAGAAATGAGGTAGTGAGGACACAGCAGTCCTTGGGAGATGATTAGGACGCCCGACAGCTGTTAGTATCTTCATGTGAACAGCATATGGCTCTTGAGGAGAAGCAGTAACACAGGAAAAGATGACAGAAATAGCAGATGTGTTCAGAAAAGACTAGTGTATTCTATCTGCCGTGGATTTCATTATACTTTTAATTTCTGTTTTGTTTCTCTTTTTTTCTTGGTCTGCATTTGTCATGTTGTTTTAACATGTGTGGATGCGAACATGCTTCAGAACATTCCTTCATATACTGATTAATTTCTTAAAACTACTATGTGTGTGTAGGTACATCTTATTAAAAATTCAGTAATATTTGTTCCCCTCATAAAAAAGGGAGATAGAATGTTGTGAGCTGATGGTGTAGTTGTTTTGGGTTTTTTTCATTCTTACATGTTATTGCAACCTGCAACTATAATTGTTTAAATATAGTAACCAAGCTATGAGAATAAAGCGTTCCTAAAATAAGAGGAAAATATTGTGCACAAATAATTGTTTACTTATGTTCTTTAAAAAAAAAAAAAAAAAAAACCAACTTCTAGTTCTAGCATGGCTGTTAGTTTTAAAGTTGATTTTTTTTTTTTATTTTCACAGGTGATAATGCATGTCGTGTTAATAACGGAGGCTGCAGCACTCTCTGTTTAGCCATTCCTGGAGGCAGAGTTTGTGCCTGTGCTGATAATCAGTTTTTAGAGGAAAACAGTACAACCTGCATGAGTAAGATCTTTTTTTGTAAGAACATCTGAGTTGATGCTATTGTTGAGTGATCAAGTCAAATCTGAAAATAAAACAAGAAAGTGAGGTCTCCTAGAGGCTTTTTGTGGTTCTGTAAGACAAAGATCTACTCTTTGAATAAAGATTGTAATTTAAGATGGTTTATTAAATATAATAACGGATTTTTTTAAAAAAAGACAAGATATTAAGTACACAATATTTAAGGATAAATGCATTGGAAAATAGTTCAGAATGTGTGATATGATAAAACACTTACTATATTTCACTGACCTTTTTTAAAGAATGTAAGAAATACCAGGGAATGCTGTGATTAAATCTATATAAACTGGTTTCAGATTCATATATTGACTAACTATCTTAAATTGGGCTCTGGAGTAGAAAATGTTCATGCTGAAACTGTTCATAAAACATGTCAAAAATAACAACTCATCAGGTAACAAAGGTATTTTTTTTAATGTTAGACTACATTTGTAATTCACTCAATTCTCTCTTCTTTTTATTTTTAATCTCATCGAAGTGTAGTGTGTAAAATTTCACATATGTCTCCAGCAATCAGCCTATATGATGACTGAGATGACTAAAGCATAAGGATTATTTCATAACATGATGAACATTATTGAGTTTACAGTTACCTGGAATTTGACCCAAATGCATGGCTGGCAGAGCCATCACTGTGGCTAAAGAAAACTATTTTTCTTTTTAGCAGAAAATACTGGAAGGTGGACTTCTCACTGGTAAGATGGAATGTAAGCGTTAGGAAGAGAGGTTAGACACTTTCAGATTGGAATGCATTGGGTTTCCAGCTTTTTTTCCCCAACACAGTTCATTGCCTGGCCCTTTCAAAGGATTGTGGTGTTCCTCATAGGGCCATAGGGTGATGTGTGATATTTATACACAGAATTCTGAACCTTATGCTGAGAAATGTATCTGTCTGGATTTATCAATAAGCTTGTACTTGCTGTTTAATTTTACCTCAGTAGAATTTTATCCTTTCTTCTTTTCTGAATCTGTACCAGAGCATAATGCAGGTGTTTGAGTTGTTGCTGGGATACAAGAATTGGCTTTCAGTAATCATTTTCTAGTCCTTTAACACGCACCTAAATTTGGTCTGTAAGAATATTTTCTTTTCACTGTTGATGAGACATTGCCACATTTTAAACTGATATTTTTACACTATCATCTAAGCACCAATTTAAAAAACAGTTTGAGTGCTATCCTGATCAGAGTTCTTCCATTTATTAAAAATAGATTACCTCAACCAAACGCTCCGATATGCATGCTGCTGCAGGCATCAGGTGGAATTACCTCAGATATGGAAGGTTTACAAAGAAAAGTTCTGAAGTGCAATAGCAAGAACTTACAGCTGTTTATGCAGAGGTAGTATGATATGCTGTATGTATCGTGCTCATAAAATTGAAGTGCTTTTTAAATATCTTTCCTAGTTAAACATGGAGAAGTGCTACCACAGTTGTGCAAAGCTGAACAGTTTCAGTGTAACAATAAGCGCTGTATCCAGGATCGCTGGCGCTGTGATGGGGATGATGACTGTCTGGACGGCAGCGATGAGCGTTCTGAAATTTGCTGTACGTATGCTTTTGTGTTTTGACCCACAAATCATACTTTATTTTAAAAATTGGGGAAAAAAAAGAAGTAAGTCTGAGGGGAGTCAAACAAAAGTGATAATCCTTGTCTTTCATGTAAATCTTTCATCCTCTTCTTTTCCTGCATTTAATAAGAGTAGTCACTTCAAATGAAACTATTGTACTTGTTTCATAGCATGGTATGAAAGCATGTCTTTTGTTTTTCACACTGTAATTCCTGATTCTGTAATTGTTGGTGGTTTTTTGCTTTTTTTCCCCAATTGCACTTTTTTTATATGGGTCACGGGAATTCAGGTTGGAAGGGGCCTCAGAATATCTCTAGTCCAATCTTTACAAAGCAGGGTCAGCCTCACCTCAACCTCTGGGAAAGTGATGGAGCAATTAGTCCTGGAAACTATTTTAAAAGGCATCCAGGGCAAGAAAGTGATTGGAAGTAGTCAGCATGGATTTATGAAGGGGAAGTCATGCTTAGAGAACCTCATAGCCTTCTACAGTGAGGTGAGTAGCTTGGTGGCTGAAGAAAAAGTAGTGGATATTGTGTATATCAACTTTAGTAAGGCTTTTGACACTCTCCCATAGCATCCTTATCAACAAGCTGGCAAAGGATGGGTTAGGGAAGTGGACAGTGAGATGGATTGGAAACTGAATGGCCAGGCCCTGGGGCTTGAGGTCAGTGGCACAAGTTCCAGTTGGAGCTGAGTGAGTAGCGGTGTACCCCAGGGATTAATGCTGTGTCCAGGAATCTCTTCATTAATGATTTGGACAGAGCGCACACTCAGCAAGTTTGCAGATGATATGGAACTGGGTAGAGTGGCTCATGCACCAGATGTGTGTGCGGCCGTTCAGAGGAACCTTCACAGGCTGGAGAATTGGACTGAGAGGAATATGATTAAATTCAGCAGGGAGAAATGCATCTGGAGAGGAATAACTCAACTTTTGGCAGAGTTGACTTGATTCTCATTTAGATTAGTGTAATTTAGACCAAATAATTGATCAAAGCTTGAAATTCACAAGGATTTCTGCAGACGTAGACGAAATGAGCCAACAGTGTGCCCTCGCGGCCAAGAAGGCCAATGTCATCCTGGGATGCATTAAGAAGAGTGTGGCTAGCAGGTTGCGGGAAGTTATCCTGCCCCTCTACTCTGCTCTGGTGAGGCCTCACCAGGAGTGCTGTGTCCAGTTCTGGGCTCTTCAGTTCCAGAAGGACAAGGAGCTACTGGAGAGAGTCCAGTGCAGGGCCACTGAGATGATGAAGGGCCTGGAGCACCTTCCGTATGAGGAAAGGCTGAGAGAGCTGGGGCTGTTCAGCTTGGAGGAGGCTGAGGGGGGATCTTATCAATATCTAAAGGGTGGGTGTCAGGAGGAGGGGGCCAGGCTCTGCTCAGTGGTGTCCAGTGACAGGACAAGGGGCACTGGCCATAACCTGGAAAACAGAAGGTTCAACCTGAATGTGAGGAAACCCTTCTTCCCTGTGAGGGTGACAGAGCCCTGGGACGGGCTGCCCGGGGCGGGGGGGGGGGGGGGAGTCTCCTTCCCTGGAGACTTTCAAAAGCCGCCTGGACTTGTTCCTGTGTGATCTGCTCTAGGGGATCCTGCTGTGGCAGGGGGGTTGGACTAGATGATCTCTAGGGGTCCCTTCCAACCCCTAACACTGTGAATTTGTGAAATCATAAGCTGGTCCAAAATCAGTGTTAGGTAGTTTAAGTGGCCAGTATGATAACAGTAATCTTTTTCCAGCAGTTGCTATAGTAACCTTAATGGTTCCTTTAGAGTTAGACTGAAATATTTGCAATTGTGAGTAGAATATATATATACAGCGTATTAGTAAATATATATGAGCAAAATCTTAACTAGCATTTAAACCAGTATCTGTATCTAGTATTGAAGGCAGATTTAAAAAAGAAAAGTGTTTTTAATTTGTATTACATGGACGGTAACAGTTTGGTTCTCCAGTCACATTGCAAACCAGGTTGCTTCGTAAGTGTTATGAGTGGAATGCCTTTCTGCTCAGATTATTAATTAATCTTTACTTAGTGTTCTTGCACCCTCCACACAAAACACTCTCAAAGGGTTCGCGTGCTACTGATAGCACATTCGCTCTGTGTTGTTTTCGGTAGGAAGAATAGGTAGAAAGGTCAAAGATAAAAGCTACTGAAATGTCAAGGATAAGCCTGCAAGATGTCCTTTCATTTAAAATACCGTTTGTTTCCAGATATATGTTAAACTTCAACTAAGAAACTGTGGATGGCTGAGTAGGTATAAAATAGCTTGAGATTATTTTTAACCCAACATTTGAAACTGTGTGTAGTTTACTGCTCTTGTGTAGATCAAGATCAGCAAGATCTGCTAATAATAGGTCTTGTTATTAGCATAAAAGGAGCAGAACATATATACTTACCACAGCTGCAAGAGCAGGCCAATAGTATTTACATAATTTCTCTGCTTTCAGTCTTCATCTTTGCCATGATATGTGGTAGGTAGCAACAATGTGTTTGTGAGGTACCTTGTTCAGTCTTGAATACCAGATTTTTTGGGTCAGTTTGACGCTGTGTTGCATATGTTACTTTTTGACACCTAGAATTTAATGGTAAGTAAACGTATGGCCATGGACAGTAATGTAAATCCCTTTAGAATCACTTGATAACCTTCCCAAATCCCTGCTCACTATCGTATAATATTTTGGAAATGCACTTAGCAACTTGCATCTGTTCCCTTTGCCGTTTCCTTTTGTTCATGTGCACTTCAGATTGCAAACGTCATCACGTTAATAAAATGTGATCAAGGACATTTTGCTTTAAGGAAATAGCAACATTGTAAAATGCTGCTACCTTTTATCACCTAGGAGTTAATAGGAGAGGATCTCCATATTGACACTAGTATGATAGGAGAACCTTTACTATGCATTGTTTAACTTACGATTGAAGTACTGCAGTATTTTTTTCATTGACTAGTTTGCTGAACACTTTCTATGTCATAGTGACTGTACATACAGGATCACCATGCTAACTGCATCACCATGAAATACCGTTTAATGTATTATTTTCAGCTGCTCTTTGAGTATTTTCTTAGGAACAAAACTCGCTATTTTTTTTTTCCCTCCCCAGTCAATCATAGCTGTCCTGATGATCAGTTTAAGTGCCAAAATAATCGCTGCATTCCCAAGAGGTGGCTTTGTGATGGAGCTGATGATTGTGGTAATAATGAAGATGAGTCAAATAAAACCTGTGCAGGTAAAGATTTTGGTTGTGTGTATACAAGTTCTCTGACTACAGTTCCATAAACAGTTCAAGACTGCTCTGAACTGAACCAGTCTGCTACTAGTATTTGGAGTGTTGCCGTTTTACATTAATTCAGGTTTGGATGCCACTAAGGCTGGATACAAATTATATTTTACTTAATCCTTATGCTTGACTGTGCTTTCCAAAGTAAATCAGCACTTAATCTACCCATATGGGTTGACTGTCAAAGCGCTGTTTAGGTACAAACTTGTCCCTGCTAAATCTTTGTTGGCATTTGGAATTTTGTTTGTTAACATGCTGTGATGAGTGCCGTGTCGCTAGTAAATTTTATTTTATGCTGACAAAAGCGTAATTAGTTATTCGGTTTCCTCCTGGTAGCTTGAAATTGTTTTCATTTCTAAGTTAGTAACTGTATAGTGGATTTTTAAGGAAATACCAAGAGGAAGAGTGTTTACTTATGCCACTGCAATAAATCATGGAGTTCCAAATCTGTCCTTTGCTTTTATGGAAGTCATGCTTCGTGCTTGTCAGTAGAGTACGCTCAACAGTCATTAAATTTCGGATACACAAAATACCAGGCATCAGTAACCTGATGACTATTTGAAACTGAAGCACAGTGATAGACTGAACACATTGTATATTAAAATATTCCCTGAACTCATTTTCCTTGATTTAAATTTCCACATGTATAAGAACATGTTCTGGTTATTACTTGTGCGGTTTAGTTAAACACACTCCAGCACAGATGCAGACCTATAGTGTCCATATTGCCTCTGGAGTATTAGGGTGGCTTGTGATACATCTGGATATCCTTTGACATTCAACTCTTTGCTTATAGGGTGAGACTCTGGTTGAAGACCATATTTTGCCATCCCTATGTCAGTTGGCTGTGGGTTGAATTTTGTATTCTTGTTTTTCCTTTTGTCCCTGCAGTGGCAAACACTATGCACCTTTCAAAAATACTTCTTTGAAGTGTTTTAAACTTCTATTCCTTTGTTGTGTTTTGGTCTATTTCTATGAATAAAAAAGGAAATTGTTAATTGAGAATAGCAAGTGAAGAAATATTCTCAATTATTGGGATTTCTGATGTATGTAATTTTTTTTTAAGTGTGGAATTAAGTATAGATGAATTTTAAAAGCTTAATTTGAAAATCAAAATCTGTGTCACTACCACTGGCATTGTAGTTATGGGCTTAGATTTGAATGAACAAAATTATAAGTAATATCAGTCTTACATGTTAGATTTTTATCAAAGCTTTACTGTTCATCACCTTTCAAAGTAACCAGTGTAGTTACTTAGCATGATTTGTTTTAGAGATCTTTATTTCGTCAGAAGACAGACATACATTGTCTCCTTTAACAGAGCATTACAGCTGCATATTTCCACAGGCAAAGACTGTAAAACCAGTGAGGCCAGGCACGTCACACACATGCCATATTACCGTTTTTCTGTGTACATATGAATCTCACTAGGTCACTGTTTATGTTATGAAATACAATTTGTTGATATTTCGATTGTAAGTGAAACATTTTTATGCCCTGATTTTTGTTTACTTAACTCCAGCACTGATATTGTTTTATCAGACATTAATGCCCTTCTGCCCCATCGTTTTGTGTGATTACATATAAAACTTCACGTTCTCGTACACTGAAGAAACCACTACAAATTCTGTATAACAGAGTTAGAACACAATCCTGCAGATGACCTCAATTTTCTCTGAAATCAGAGGTGAATGATGTTTAGTCAGATCAGGTAACATGTACAGCAGGCCAGGAGATGCCCTCCAGACCTGCAGCTTCTACGTACAGACATGCACCGAGAGACCTAACAGATTTAGTCCATTTCCCTTGCATTTTTGGAGTGTTTTGTCTTGACAGCAAGAACTTGTCAGGTTGACCAATTTTCGTGTGGGAATGGACGCTGTATTCCGACATCATGGCTGTGTGACAGGGAGGATGACTGTGGGGATGAAACTGATGAAATGACATCCTGTGGTAAGTAAATTTTCTGTTGGGGGAAAAAGCAAAATTCCATTAAAAATTAAACATATTAGGATATCTTTTCTATGTGTCAGTTCATGTGAAAAGGTATCAGGGCCCTTTTTTGTTTTAAATGAACTGATAATGTTCTTTCTGAAATGGCAAATATAATTTATTTGTTGAATAAATAAACCTAAGGCCAGGGCTGCATTTTCCATTAATGAGTTTTGAACTACAACACCAAATATGCAGATCAGTCAACACTTTTCTAATTTACAGCCCATTATCAAATAATGTCACCCTCAAAAATTGATATTTATCTTGGCTGCATGCTTCCTCACATGGGCTCCCTCACCATATTCTAGATGTCGGTAAAATCAGACTGTTTGAAGCCCAAACAGAAGGATATTTTGATGTTGCACTTTGCAGAAAAAGTCTTTCTGGTTATATCATGAGAGACTTTCAGCAGCTGTGCTGATTGCTGCTTCACTGAGATATTGCAAGGAGAGGTGCACACACTCTAATCAGCTGCTGCCAAACAATTAAGGTTTTTGTAAGACAGCATGACTGCCCTCATCTGTTTGGCAGGTCACAGGTAACTGCTGTGAGCCTGAGAGCAAAAGGGTCAATGAGCTGTGCAAAATATTGTGTCAGAGTGTTTCCTTTTTACAAGGTAATAGTTGGGATATTTTTTAACTTGCTAATATGAATTAGTAAGTGCATCGCAGTATAATAGGCTACATTTCTGAAATGACTTTTCAAGAGTTTTCGGGAAAGAATGATGACTGATTATTTTAGCAGCATCAACTGTGTAAATAGGGAGTGACAGGCTGTGCATGAAAAATGAAAATCTAAAGTGTACTTGTTAGGATACTCGTACTTAGACCTGTATTTTTCTCAGATATAGCTGATACTTTAACTGGATTCACTGTTATAAAAATGCATTATTTCTTAATCAGAATCAAACTATGAAAACAATTTAGTTGATAAAACATTACCCCTTTATATTTTGCTTTTTGCAACTTTTTCAGGCTGTAAACCTTTTCAGTAGAGTTATTGGAATTCTATCACTGGTAACAGTTTTTCTGCGAAAATCTAAATTCCTACAAAACTCTTGCAGTGGAGAGCAAGGAAAAAATGGAGTAAAGGAAGTAAATGCCTCATGCTGACACCATGATACCTTGTGTTACATAAACATCAAACTCCAGGTCCTCAGTTACTGGAGAGTCTATGGAAGGCAACACGTAGGATCCAAGCAGTAAATTCTGCTGAGCCATAATCCATTAAACTTGTTTAATTTTGAATTATTCGTGACTGGCAACCAGATAATACCTATTAGTTGAGTTTACATTGTTACTTTTTAAGTTCGTGTGTAATTCTTAGCATCTCTTTCCAGAGCTGCATTCAAGATTTCCCAGGAGTTTCATGTGTAAATAGTTGTTACATTTCCCGGAATATTCACCTGCATTCTTTCGTCTTATTTCTTAATACTTTCTTCCTCTTTCTTCTTTTAATAGTGATATAAACCAGAATAAAAAGAAAGGTAATTTTATATTGACAGTAATTGATATCTGATCAGTTACTTCAGAATAGATGACATACTTGATAAAATCTAAATCAAAATAAAGTCATGATGTGAATGAAAATGACAATATTATTAAGGTAGACTTGTAATTGTTATGCTTCAAATCTGGTAAGTTCTGTTGTATCCAGAGGTAGAATAGGTGATCCCTGTGGACTCACTGTATTTTGCTATCTCTGAGATCATATTCTCTGTAATGCTACAGTGTGGCAAGTGGTACCCTAATAGTTTATCAGACTAGCTGTCCCTTGTGTTCTTAAACGCCTTAAAGTCATCTTTTAATCTCTCCCCATTTGTGTTGTATAGTATCCTCTCAGCAAATCTGAAATATTTCTTCAGATCGTTTAATCAGCATTTATCTCACCTGCTGTCTTTCAGTTTGGCCAAACTTTACGTAGTTTTCAGATTTTAGAATCCTGTTTATTTATCTTCGGGCACTGTTGTGCACATGTTAAATATTTCACTCTTAATTCTGCCTTATAGTGGACCTGCTAATGGCATTTATTTAGCTATTCTATTTATTGGCATATATTTTATTCAATGAAGCAGTTTAAAATTCTTCCTGTATTCACAAGTTTTATATTAAAAGTAAAATCATTCTTTGCTTTTTGTTACTATTACAAATTGTTGCTTTTTAACTGCGCCTGTCTTCAGCTGTGAGTAACTTTTGGCTCCTGTCATTGAGGAATTCAACCATACTTACTTTGGTGTATAGCTGGGGTGAGCAGGACTGGAAAGATGACATCAGTATCATAATGCATGCACTTGTTCTTATGATACAACCAGTTTTACTAGGAAGCATGACATTTGTGAAGATGATTTGAAAAGATATCCTCTCTATTTTTCTATTGTTTTCCTAAAGGAAAAAGACCTGTGCTTATGTTTTTGTGTCGATCTGTTTATCAGTTCGTTGTTATCTGCGCTCAGTGACAGAAGGGTAAAACAAGTATCAAAGCAGAGCTTTTACAGGACCGCTGGATAGCAGGGAGAGCAGTGATTGGTGTCTGCACTGTGGAGAGGCTTCACTGTGGGCTCAAGAGGGACCTTTCTTGCTTTCTCTGTCTGCAGAGCAGTCAGTACAGGGATGGCTGTGAATCAGCTGCAGGATGTGCATCTCTTCTGCAAAACAGGAAAAGGAAAGGAGTGCTGGGAAGACCATAGGGACAATGAGGGGAAGTATTGTACCTGTCGTCTAGGATGTGAGAGGAAGCTGTGGAGGCTGATGTTGTGAGAAGCAAACAGTGGAGATAGTGCAAAACATCCCTGGAAAGACTCTGGTGGGCTGAGAATCATGAGATTGGGGTGGTGGTGGTGAGGATAATCATAATTCATCTTAATTAGTTTCTGTCGGTATATAGCTCTTGGGTAGACAGATGAACATAAATAAAATAAAGTCATGAAGGCATTCATGGATGAAAAAGGGGGAAATTACATTTAATATACAAGTTAAATTTGTAGAAAAATTATTGAACAGCTAGTAAGCGAAATGAAAAATTGCTTTCAGCTTTACTTGAAACATGTAAGATGTACGTTGTACTTGCACATCTACCTTAGCTGTCTTGAAACAGGCTTTTTTTTTTGTCACAAAAATGTTTTCCCACAAGTTTGTGTGTGGGTTTTTTTAATTATTTTTATTTAGCAACAAAAGCGCCCTTCCTAGGAGTATTTGATAAAGTGTTGTCATCAGTGTTAACTTTCCTCTCACCCACTCCTTGTGTTGAAGCAGAAGAATAAGCACTTCAGTCATATGAATTTCTTGGTGATCTCTAAATGTTACTGTTTGCAGGTATTTCGATTTTGTGCTTTGCGTGGGACTTCTTTTAAGCCACTTCCTGAGCCTATGTTAAAAAAAAAAAAAAACCAAAAAAACAAAAAACCCACAAACAACCAAAACACCCAAAAACCCAAACCCTTAGTATTTCAATTCTTTTCATAAGGAAATGTTACATTTGTTCAGCATCTCTTAAAATTTAGAAAAACCCTTCGGTACAGACTACTTACAAGGCCTAATTGTCAAAATATTTGTGAGGCTTAGCTTTGTTGGTTCAGTTGTAACAATAGAACAACCAAATGTAGTTACAGCAGCAGAATGAGGCATAGACGTGGAGATATTTTCTAGTCTTGGGCCATTTTTGTGTGGCTGACAGAATTATGCACCATCTTGGGCATTTCTTTCTGATGCATGTAGGATATAGTGAGAAGGTCCAACCTGAAATCCTTCAGCAAAGGACAAACTTGCCTTTAAGTGGCAGTTGAGGCAGAACTGTTCATGTTGTCATCTTTGGTTTACATTAAGCATCAGTTACTGAGAGGTGTCTTATTCTCTTGATGGTCTGTAGAGAATTTAGGCTCTTCCTTTCGAATCAAGTTAGTCTTTCAGATTGTTTCCTATGAATTTCCAGGATTTGTCAGGTAGATCTTGTATTTTCCAAAGTGAATGGCTACAAGCAGTGTTTAACATTTTAGTGGTATGAATGCACACCTCTAGCTATGTCATCGGATTCGGGAGAAAAGTAAGTCTGAAAAAATCCTTTTTTTTTTTTTTTTTGTAGAAGCATGTTAGACACATAAAACCGAATTTCTTTCTATAATATAGATGAATCTCTAGGAATTATATTGTCTCAGTTTTCTACTACTTTTACTGGAATTCTTGGTGGAAATTATTGTAAATCTTAACTTTGAAATTTATTATGTCAGTGTACAGTAACTTTATTTCTTGACTGTTCTTTTGCTTGGCACTTAGCCTTCTCATTTTATAGTTTTCCATTTCCCGTCTTTTACTGGCAGAGTTATTGCAATTGGAGAACTTTTTTATATAAAAAATATGGTGAAAATGCAGTTTGTATTAGTCATCATGCTATAATTAGTCGTACGTATTGTCATGCTTAGTGGCAAAGACAGCCCTGGTCTGATGGGAACATATGACCGTGGCATATGATACAGAATAATGCACTTCAGTGGTACAGGTGGATGAAGGATATGGTTTGGACTAGTGTTTGCAGTTAGAAGCCATTCTATCCTCTCTTGGTGTCTCACCTCTTTCTCCTTTCCAGATTAAGTATCTGGCAGGTGCAAGTGTTCAATACAATACGCTTTTATAATTTATGCATATAGGAGTGTGGAGGAATATTAGTAAGGAGGACATACATTAATAGCTTTTATCTCCTTTTGAACACTTTTACAGAATTCCCAACATGTGAGCCACTAACTCAATTTATATGCAGAAATGGAAGATGCATTAGCAGCAAGTGGCTGTGTGATTCAGGCAAGTATCAAGTGTTCTGTGTCTGAAAAAAATACGGTAGATATTGCGTAAATAATGCTTTGATACTTACTCTTCTGAGTCTGATATTGCCAGCTTAGCATGTAAATTGTTAGAAGATAAATACAGTATTTTTAAATTACTGACCTGACCTAGAAAGCTGCAATATTGACGCTTCAAGGAATGATGAAGTGGATATGGTAATAGTTACAAATAATATGTTCTGTAGAATGAAGTGTGGTGTAAACTTTCATTATAAAAAAAAAAAAAAATCAGCTGGGCTATCACTTATGAAAGTATTTTCTACTTGTGGAAAAGAAAATATTTCCAGTGACCATAATGTCTGATATTTTTGTTTGTGTGCAAGCTTGATTTAACAAAGAGCATCCCTCCAGAGGGAAGGCCAGGATGACTTTCCAATGTAGTTATTTCTTTTTTCTGAAAGAATACTATTTGAATGACAGCTGTTCAACTGAATTTTTCCTCAGAACTTCTCATGCGGGATTGATGTCATGCCAATCCTAATAACGTTGGGTTGGTTCTTCATCCACCGTAGCATTTGGTATTGCCATAATTTTATGAGCCTGACAAGAATGCATAGCTGTAACTGGACAGATTCGCTGGATTACCACAGCGTGCTTACTGAAATTCTGTGCAAGGAGATCCTTTCGTGTTTACCTAACATTTATCCTTTCCTTCCCTTGGTGATCACATTCACATTATGGGAATTGCCGTATGATTGTTGTAATGACTACAGCATTAGAGTAAGGAGAAATTACATTCCACCCTTATTTATATGCTGCTGTCTCTTTTTTTTTTTTTTTTTCCACCTTGCAAGTGTATGGAAACAACATTTGCAATACCACTGAAAAGAAATTCTGACCTGAGGTTTTCACTGTGGTTTACATGAAGTTCTTCATGTACCTAAATGTCTGAGTTAACTAATTGCTGAAAGTAAAACCACTGTGGTTGAAAGCCTGTGCAGTTATCCATGACAGAGGAAATGAAGAGAATCTAGAGCCTCCTTATGCTTGCTGGTTTCTGTGTTTGAATAACTGAATATGTCGTAAGGAGTTAGGCTGTCCCAAATGCCAGAGAATCAAGGGCTGTTGGTAGATTAGAGTTAAGGAATTACTTGCATTAGAAATAATTTACCAGCTGCCTGTGGGCAGTAAACACACTATTTACTGCACATTATTTTTCTCTTGCCTTTTTGGAAATACCTTTTTCTCCCCACATCTTTTATTCAGACTTTTAATCTTTTGAATAATAAAATATTAATACTTGCAGATGACGACTGTGGTGATGGAAGTGATGAACTAGGCTGTGTTCACTCATGTTCTGCTGATCAGTTCAGATGTTATAATGGGAGATGTATCCCGGGTCATTGGGCGTGCGATGGTGACAATGACTGTGGAGATTTCAGTGATGAAACCAAAATAAACTGCAGCAAGGAAGGTTAGCTATTTTTTTTTTTAACCATATTTCAGTAGTTATAAACATAAAGAATACTTTATTATAAATACAGAGGCCCCATCTTCAGTCAGTGGAAAAAGAGAAAATGCTTTTAACCTTGGTAAAGGTTGGAATGGAAAATATGTCAAGTGTAATATGATAATACAGAAGTGTATCATAGAAGAAGAATGCATTTGAAAACAAGAAGGTGGTACACCAAGATACCTGTTGTAGTTTTGCTTTACTGAATTATGCTAAATGTGATGCTTGTCCTACAGACATGAATGCTGCCTGGATAAAGAGGCGGTATGCAGCATTCTTTAAGATGCCATTTGTATTTTCTAGGGTTTTATCCAGTAATCCTCTCATTTCTGTGTGATCCAAATTTATGTTTTTATTGTTTTTTCTGGGTTTTTTAAGTGTTACTGAAGCATACAAATGTTTTAACAAACTACAGTCCCATTTAAATGCCGTGCATTTTATTTATTTGGGTTGGGCGAGAAGGGGAGGATGCTTGTAGGAAAAGGTAAAGAATAATCAGATAAGAATGAAGGAATATTTTTTTCCTCATAGTGATTTTTCCAAAACAAAGTAATTGTACACTATCTTCTGGGTTCTTTTTCATGTGTTTATATTCTAAATCTAGCTGAACACCTCATACAAATAGATGAATTAGCAGAATCCTGTGTATGAGTAAAGTCCTTAATGTATGTGTATTTACAAAATGTATTATTATGCTTTATCTGTATCAGAAGAACTGATCTGGACCTAAACTACTCGCTTTCCATCCTGTGAAGTCACCTTAGAGCTTCAAGTCCCTCTGTACCTTTTTATACAACACTGCATCATGTAGGGATGTGCACCACTGGGTCTGAAATAACGCTGTTCTACACAGCTATTGTCAGTTCACACATCTTGTGTGTCCTGCTCTGCTACGTGATGTACGCTCTTCCAGCGACTTGCCTTTATTTACAATAGAATGCAAGAATTCAGATTACTTAGAGAAAAGAAAAAAAAAAAAGAAGGCTTCTTTTAATAAAATAAGCTGTGTATTTATACACAATGCTGTAAGAATGTATTCAAATACCGCTTTTTGGTACAAACAGGAATGTGTAAGCTTATCATTATTTTAAAGTACATCTTATTGTTGTATGTTATGAAATACTAGAAATACTGATAGCGGTGATAGTTTGGGAAATAAAGGACAAGGATAAACTTGAAAAGGCCATAATCCAGAAAATACTTAGAAAATTAAGTATGTGATGAATAATTAAAATCATATAGTTATATTGTTTTGAAACATTCAAGCCTGATTCCGTGCCAGCACTGAACTGAAGTTCATTGCTGCAATTCAGAAAGGCTACGTGGAGTTGCCAGTGCTGTAGTGACACAAGCCAGGCAGGTGTTGGGGCTAAACTCCTGTGTCAGAGCAGAGGTGTGACTTTGTGTGTTTTGTGAACTAGCAGCTGGATCTTGCTGGAGAAGAGGAGAATGAAGGAGGAGAAGGGAATGTAGCTTGAGGATGAGAGGCAGGGCTTAAAAAGCATCAGGAGAACCTCGTCAGCCTTGGTCCTCCTGACATTTCCAAATTTGTTTTGAGTCTGTGGTGAAGGGAGTGAGAAGGATAAGAAAAAACTGGTCTGAAGGTTGTGTTGGAGTGATGAGTTAGAAAGGAATAGTGAGTATTGATTGTTATACATGGCAACTGATTCTGGCTTTAGTTAGGAAAGGGGTTCTAAGTCGCTGTAGACTTGACATGGGAAAAACTCACATGAGCAAGGT
Organism: Rhynochetos jubatus; assembly: GCA_027574665.1. Lineage (NCBI taxonomy): Eukaryota > Metazoa > Chordata > Aves > Eurypygiformes > Rhynochetidae > Rhynochetos > Rhynochetos jubatus. Next base: position 37,771,343 of record CM050654.1, on the reverse strand, counting down.
GTTCAATGTAATTCTTATTTTTCTTAGAAACACCCTCTCCTGGAAGATGCAGTGTGAAGGAGTTTCAGTGCAGTCCTGACGGGAACTGTGTTCCTGAGCTGTGGCGCTGTGATGGAGAGAAGGACTGTGAAGATGGTAGTGATGAAAAAGGCTGTAATGGAACTATAAGAGTATGTGATGAAAAAACAAAGTTCTCCTGCAAGACTACAGGTACATGCTTGCAGATATGTTCTGCTCTCGTTTACTCATTTGTGTGTGTCTGTCTGTTTGTGTGAGTAGATCACATATCTACTATTTGAATACTGCTCTTAATGTTTACTACTACTGGGGTGATGTTACTTACTGTACTCATACCTGGAAAGAATATTAATATATGTCCCCTCACCTGTTTCGTGATTTACAATATAAAATGGATGGGCTTTGAGATTACTTAAAGTGGAAGCTGTTCTGTGTGATAGTACATCAAACCAAATACTTAAATTTAACATTTTTAGCACTTCAAAGTCTAGGTGTTGTCTTCTTCGCACTTTTGGCCCTAGAAGCAAGTTGATTGAAATGTATGAAGTAATTAGCTAAAAGACTTCAAAGAATTAGAACTGCAGCACTGGAAACTGGAACTGCAATATGGGAAGAAAAATACATTCTTTGAGAAAGTTTGAAATAAAATTTTGCTAAGTATACTTAATTAAAGAAATCTGGAAAAAAAATGACATTTACATGAAAATATTTAGCAAAATAATGCTTGTATGAAGCATTTTCTTAAGGGACAGTTTACTTAATAGGTGTCAGCATTCTGTTAATCTCTTTACAACTTCTTTCAAAACTTCATGAAGTATTTAAAATAACTTTTAAATGCAAAATTTAAATCAGAATGTAATAAGTAGCAACACTGTTGCCATTAGGCAATTTTAATTATTACAGGAAAAGAGAACCCGTTCTAATGCCTGTGTTATAGCTCAGCATGATAAACGTTGCAGCCTAGTCACACGAGCTCTGTCCAAAAGCAGTTGTGAATGTGGATGGACACAGGAAGACACTTTATTCAAATCTGCAGTGTGAACAGAGTTCACGTTTAATACGTGAACTGAGTTTCGTCTATACAAAGCATTTCCTTTTGTTCCTACACTTTCCACAAAGTATGGAACAAGTAGCTGTTAAATGAAACAGCCTTTGTAGGTAAAAAGGGATTATTCACTTTTAAGAGGATGGTCTTTTCACTCAAGCAGACTGACAGAAACCCTGGCACAGGAAACACACTCTTCCTGATACTGTGTTTCTCCTAGTGCTTAAATGGGGAAAAGGTCTCGAACTCGCTGCCTCGTTATCCGCTTGCCTGAGTTTACAGTCGTGCGCAAGGAAGGCGATATCTCAAGTATCTCAGTTACTTTACAGGATGAAGGATGAAATGTGACTTCTCTAGCTGCCACGTACCACAAAAAAATTTATTTCCATCAGAGGGAATGCAATCATGCCTTGTTGGTTGTGTGGAAACATCACTTCAGGAATCAGTTGTGGCAGTTTCATCCATAATTTTTTTTCTTTCACTATTTTTCTACCATCAATCCCAGGCGGAGCAAAAATGCTGTTCTGGAGGAGTCATATTGGTAATGCATTGGAACAGAAAACAGCAAAGGCAATTTTTTTGTTTACCTACTGTTCAGTTTGATTCCATACGGTGGGACAAAAGACTAATAGCAGTCTTATGAGAAATAGTTTCTGTCATGATCTTCTGAGTTTTCAGAATAAACATAATTTACTCTGGTTTATTCTAAAGAAATAATACTGTCTGGCTTCCACATTTATGAGAATTGTTCAGATGAGGAGAAATATTGGCTAATTCTCCCCTTATAGGTTGCTAGGTGGTGGCGTCTGTTTTCCTAATACAGAAGATGATGGGTCTGTGTAGGAATGTTTGTACGAGGGGAGGTGAAAAAACCAGTATGTTTTGAGGGAAATGACAGTTGGTGAGAAGAGTAATAATGAAATGTTACTGCCCACTTTTTTTTGCTTACTACTTTTTTGGTTTATGGCTCTAAATAGTAGCTGCAGGGTCTTTCCTTACTGTAGGTTTTGTTAGCTCTGGTTAATCTGTCACAATGCCACAGGCATGCGTGTCATGTTACAATTACAGCCTTTGTGAGCCTTCAGCCAGGCGTGATTTTTCTGCTTAGCGTAGTGGTGGTCTCTCGAACCCATCGTGTCCAGCACGATGCACTGATACGCACTTAAGACTATAGAATAGAGGGTACTGTATAACTTAACTTTTTAGTAGTTTGCCTCTAACCATTGAACATTTTTTCCCAATAAGTCATCTGAACCTGCTACAAGCTTAGTTGATTTTATTCATCTGTTCACCACTATAAAAATCTTTTGAATATTGAAAGACTTGTGTCATATGTCTCCTTAACCATATTTTTGCTGAATAAACCAATGTTTGGGGTGTTTCTTCTCTTGCATGTCTTCTATGTTTGTCTTTTAAAACTTCAGAATTTTTGTTGGTCTCACTGGAGCTGTCCAACCTGTGTAGTTCTTGAGCTGTGATACCCAAAGTCAGCCAAAGTGCTGCAGGGCACCTGAGTTAACATACTTCAGAATGACATTTCTAGCTTTTTTGAGAACATCACCTGGTTGTTTGTGGTAATGTGTGATGAAAAATATGCTAGAGTTTGTGCAGCAATAGGGTTTGAGATGCAATAACTACCTGATTGAGATTGACTACTGTTGGCCTGCTTCTAGCTGGTTATTTTCTGCTTTTAAATTAGATTAGATTTCATTTAAATTAGACTAGACTAAATTAGATTAGACTGAAATCCAGCTTCATATTTTAAATTCTGATTCTGTCCTCTAAAAATTATTACAGGCATGTACTTCAACTTAGTTTTATGTACTACGTAAATATATCCTTTTTATTCCATCTTCCTACTTTGCAGTTATTAGTATTGGGCCAAGAGCAGAATCTGTGCAGTGTCACTTAAAAAGTCATCTAATTACTCTAAATGATCATAATCAAGTACTTCTGTGAAGATAAAAGCAAAGGAGCCATGAGTACTTCATTTTAGTAAGCAGTAGGTCTGAACTGTATCGTGTATTTGTCATACTCATTGCTTCTTGTGTTTCCTTCAAGCAGTTAATTTTGAATGTTACCATTTTTAATGCTACCCTGTGGGATATGATTTTGTACTTTTTTCTCACATGTTAATAACATACTAGAGGGGAAAAAATGAGGGAAGAAGTAGGATTTCTTTGGAATGGAAACCAAGGAATGTACACAGAAAGGAAATAAAGTCAAGGGGTGATCATCACAGTGATACTGGAAGAGGAGGGCAGCAGCAGTAGTACTGGCTGGATGGGGAGTGTAAGTCAAGATAAAAGTGTGTGACAAATAGAGAAGAAAGGAGAGAGGTTGATAGTGAGGAAGTCTGGGAAGGAAAGGTTTTTGACAAAGATGATGAGGAGGAAATGGGTAGGGCAGCCCTATGGATTGTGTGAGGGCTGATGAGGAGGAAAGGGTTACTGTGGAGAGAGGTGGCATGAGAGGAGTTTTGGAAGAGGAGAAGATTTAGTAAGAAGCTAAGAATGCGAAGCATGGAGGAGTTCAGAGGGCATCGCTTATAAAGTGCATTTACCACTGTTGTTTCCACTTGTTCCCTGCCTGCTCATCTCACCTCTCACTCTTGGATCTTTACAGCTGCACATCTTGTACAACTGCTTTAGTAGCCCTTTTAAACATAATAATGTTTTAGAATGATAAAATTTCTGACCAGAGGGGTGGATTCAGTTGACATTAAATATTTAAATAAAAAGAAACCACCACAGCAATAAACTAGAAAATTATATGTGTTGTTCCAGTACTGCTTTTATCCTCAGTACATGTTGTTATTGTTGTCTGTGGTAACAGCTGTTGTCTTTAGGCCCTGAATTTTATATTCTGTCTCATCCAGAAGACATTTATAAATATCATCTGATTTCTACTAAAAGCTTTTAAATACCAGCAGTGACAGTGTTATTGAAACATAGTTCAGTCTAAGTCTCAGATTTGTTCTACAAGACAAGCAAGATCATTGACCATCACAACATTTTATTACATATGTCAGATTAGAACATTCTTTCATTTTAATAGGAATGATATTGTTTCCATTCTGTAGGTTAGGAAGGCATTACACCTTTAGGCAGTAAGAAGTAACTGTACGAGGAAATTGAATGCAATGAATGCTCCACCAAAGTAGTTCTCCTACAGTTGAATGTATAATCAGTCAAAAAAAAACCCCAAACTTTGTGAGCCCACTATCCTAGAAAAGACCGAACAGTAGATAAATCTTTAATTCTCGTGTACTAGCTAGTGTTCATAGGAAAGAAAAGATGCTGGAAAAGCGTTTGGATCCAGCTTTCCCATGTGTTTGTGACTTCAGAACTTCTGATTCACTACTCTACACCTAGTTCTTCTGTGTGACACAAAAGAGCTATGGAAAAGAACAGATATATCCACTGGGGCAATTAATTTTTGACCGAATCCTACTAAAAAGGTTCCTGGAAACCAAATATGTGAATTTCAGTAAAAGGCAGTAAAGCAAAAATGCTTCAGTGAATCTCAAGTTGTTATTTCAAGACTGTTAGAATACTTCATTAAGTCCATCTCTAGAATTTTGACAAAGATTAATTCCTTGCAAGTATATTCTACTTTAGGCCACGTCACAGCTGTCATAGTGGAAGATGAATCTTTTGTTATAAAATATGCCTTCATTAAGGTAATGAAAATCAGGAAAGGTAAGGTAAATGAAATCAGGAAAAATTATTTTCTCTGTAAATATTTGTATGTATCAAAGATTAGGAAAAAAACAAACCAAAACTAAAACCAAAACGACTAGGAGCTCTGCTGGAAGCAACATCAGTTCACTCTGGGATCTGGTTAGTTTGCTTGATGTTGTTTTCTTCCCTCAGATTTCATTCTACCGCTGTGTTATAATGTATATAATCAATGATCATTTCAAGATGATAATGAACATGGACACTTTTTGAAACACCTGTGATTGCATGTAAGGCTAGACTGCATGTATATCATGCATACAGCTATGTTCTTGTGTCTGTGCTATTCTGTCTTTTCAGTTTAGGATATCTGGGGCTTTGACCATTCTAGAAAATGGTCAAAGCTTTTCATTCTGTCACCACTCCCTGTTTAAGTTTTCCAGGTGATTTTGTGCTGAAAACTATGTAAGAAATTTCACCTGCTGTTGCTGTTTTGTCTAAAACCTCATCATTTATCTGGCATAATCTGGGAATGTATTCTGTATACTTCCTGTAAAGACTTTTGTTTCTCAAACACATGCTAACAGAAAGTCAGATATTGAAACATTGCTGGAAGACTGTTGGAATAGAAGATGTGAGGTGAAGAAAAGCAGAATTATTTAAAAATTAAAACATTTCAGTATAATTTAGTATATTTAACAGAAGATGAGGATGTGTCCTGCCTGTATGCAGTTCTGTTCAGCACAAGAGTAATTAAGATTGATGGTTTTTTGAAAGTCAGACTGTCAGCGCTGATGTGGATGATGCTTCAGAGTATAAGTACAAGTTGGTTTCATTCTGCTCATCTAAGAGGAAAGTACTATTAATAGAACAGCATAATAAATAAAAAAATAGTGTAATGTTACTGAAGGGTTTTTCTGAAGTTTGCTTCCAGTCTGATTTCCTGTGTTTATTGTCTCTTTTCTCCAAGGGAGATGCATTAGCAAAGCGTGGCTATGTGATGGCGATATTGATTGTGAGGATCAGTCTGATGAGGATAATTGCGAGGGCTATATGTGTGGACCACCAAAATACCCTTGTGCTAATGATACCTCCATCTGCCTACAGCCTGAGAAGCTCTGCAATGGGAGAAGAGATTGTCCTGATGGATCTGATGAAGGCGATCTTTGTGGTACTTTTTAGACACATTTTCCTGATTGTTCTTGATATTGTCAGTCACAGTACCTGCTGTTGAAAAACATTTCTTATGTTAATCTTACTGAAATTTTATCCCATTAACCTATGTGAGGATTTTCAGTTAGTTTATATCATACTGGGTTTGTGCTTGAAGTAGTTTTCTTCAGGTAAGGGAAAATATAGTTCCTTAGGTAAGTCTTTCGTTTCCTAACCCCTTAAAATACTCCTGGAGGTAAACAATTTAAAAGGCTTGGCCATATATGAAAGTATTTAAGCTAATTTGCAGTTCTCTCAAGCTGCAGAAGCTTGAGTTGATGGAATCCTGTCAGTAGCTGTACAGGAGTTCATGAAGAAATGCAGTAGGACAACTAGGAGGAGTGAACGTGTCTCCCTGATGGTGGTGTTGAAAGGATCTCGTGGCACAGCAATGTAGGTTATCTCAGCAGAACTGTATTCTGTGAAAAGTGTGCAAAAGTAGTTTGATAAATCTGACAGAAGTACAACAGATATCCTAATTGAATTATAAAATGTATGCACAGATAAAAGAATAGATTTTAAAAGAATGTAGCAGTGGTGTTGTTCTACACTGATATTTCAGGGATAAGAAGTGAAACATGGTTTGTAGGAAAAAATAAGGTAATTTTTATAATTATTTTTTATTATAGCAACAATTTGCCCCTCCCCACTGACCTTGCTTTGCATAAAATGTTCTGCAATCTCCAGCGTTCTGTTACAAAGCATTTGGAGATGTTTACAAGCATTTTCACCCTCTAGGATCTGTCTTTACTGGGAGACGCAGCACTGGGCTGTGCTGAGTCGCTGGAATTGCTTGGCGTAGGAGGCAGAGTTCACTGGCTGGGCAGCGGCTGCTGCAGGGTATGGCAGAGAGATCTTTACACTCTCCTGCTCTGTTGCTCTGCAGACTCTACTGTAAGAGGGGATCTTAAATTCAGTGTTCTTCTGGAATATGTTGAGATTATGTTGTAGACCCAAATCCTCGGAGAGCTACATATCAATCCCATGCTGTCTAGACTCCACGTGAAAGAACTAGCAGAAGGTTGTTTATATTATTTCTATCCTATTTCTGTGTTTAGACAATTATTTTCCTACTAGTAGTAACCTATTATGAGACTTAGATCCTGTTGGATACTGTGTAGGGCCAAGCTTGATTTTTAACGGTTGTTACAACTTTTAGATGGTGGGTTATTAGTCAACAAGTATTTCAGCAGTTGTTAATTAGTTTTAAAACATACCTAAGTATAAACCGAAGGACAAGTATGGCAACATGAAAACTCAGACTTGAAATCTGAACAAAGGGACTGTTAAAAGGTCTTTTTTGTTTTCTTTAAGTGGGAAGGAAATATTTCTTCTGTAGAAAAGTGTTGTGTGTTATACATCTTATCACAAATGAGCAAGGCTTTCAGAGATATGTTAGAATCAAACAAAATACTTAAGACACAAATAAATTAAAAACTAGGTGACACCTAGTTTCCAGTGTAACATTGGACCACTGTTGCCCTCCCATTGATCCCCTGTATATCAGCAATACTCGAGGTAAGGAGTAGTTCTATGCTTTTTTGCTCTAGAAGTCACAGAATTTCTCACAGATACAATTATCATGCTTTTAATTCAGATGCTTTAAAGGTTTCACAAATCACCTTCAAACCATTTAGCAAAGCTTTCCAAATCCTCAGTTACCTGCAGAATACTGTGAGAGCACTGACACAAAGAATGCAGAAGTAGTATTCTCTAGTAGCTGTTACTGGAAAAGGAGGAGAAAGAAAACCTGATTTTTAAATCTTATTTGCAAATGTTTCTTTGACAAGTTCCTTGGGATTATAGATATATCGGACTAAGAGTTGGAGTCTTCTTCCCACAAGCTCAATTGGCTGGAGGCAAGGGAAATATTTGGGAAAGATGCTTATTTCTCTGTGCATCTGCTTTTGGTCACCATTGAAGGTGGTTGACCTATAATGGTCTTTGGACTGACTCTGCATGGACATTCTTTAATTCTTAACTGAATGAAAGAATATGCATGAAAGTCAATAAAAATATATATACATTGTAGATCTGCCATTCTAAAATCCTGAAAGATTGCCATAAAGCTGCTGTGCTGAATACTTAAAAATTAGGTAATTTAAAAAAATAAATATGCAAAACTGTTTAACAAATGTAAAATTCAGTTTGTGCTTCTGAGGGGCCTTTAATTTTTTTTGTTTAGTTTTGGGGTTTTTTTTTTTAGTTGACCTGCTGTCTTTCGGACTATGCAATGTAACTGACAGCCCTTGCAGCCCTTAATGTTTTGGTATTTTTCTATGTTATTTCAGATGAATGTTCACTTAACAATGGTGGATGTAGCCATCAATGTTCTGTGGTTCCTGGAGGAAGAATTGCATGTTCCTGCCCTGCAGGACTCAGTCTCAGTGTAGACAACAAAACTTGTGAGATTATGGATTACTGTACAAAGCACCTGAAGTGTAGTCAAGTATGTGAACAGCATAAAAATAGTGTCAAGTGCTCATGTTATGAAGGCTGGAAGCTCAGTAAGGATGGAGAAAACTGTGTTAGTACTGGTAAGTGGAAATACACTGCATTTTCAATATCCCAGATGTTGATAGCTGTTACGTTCATTTGGCGAGAGGTTATTTCTGGGGTTTTGGATAACAAATATAGGCTTGGGTTATCCGACTGTGGGGCTGATAGCAATCTGAAAAACTCAAAGCCGTCCCTATCCTAGATGCAGGATAAAGCAGTATTGCAGTATTAGTTTGTTGATTGTAAGACTTTCTCAGAATGTAAATACCAAATCATTTCTAGTTGTTTGAAGTTTTATGGTTTTTCATGTGTAGTTAATATATAGGGTGTGTATGTATTTAGAGAGAGAATATGGGGGTTTTACTATGTCTTTTGAAGAAATGGATCAGTCTGGGTTATCGTGATATTGATCAGTATTGCTTGAGGGCTTCAGAAGTTTAATTTTGAACGTACATGCACACACATACGGTCAATTGTCTGCTGTCTGTTAACATTCACAATTTAAGCTATTTCTTCACCTACGGCATTCTGGTACTTGGTTATTTTGACATCAGTAAGCTTGTTCAGCTGACTGATCAAGAAGAAAGACAACATTAGCCAAAACAGGAGAGGGGAGAAACTATGTTGGGGTGCCTTTTTCCAAGTGCAGTGTGAATATGTGTGTGAAATACAAACATGTATGTGCAATGTAAGCTGTCATCACATCTTTAACCCCCTGTAGGGACCTAAAAATAGCATTGATTTTGCTGTCTAGATTTTCAAAATTTCAGTTTGGGATTCTTTGATACTTTTATCATCCTTATTCTTTGCATAATTCAATAGATATAATGATTAAGATATTTGTGATTTATTCCAGATATTAACCATTTCCTCAGTTGAATCCCATGAAAAAAAATCTGAATCTGTAGGCTAGAAATAAAAGCCCAAGTTTCCTATTGCTAGTCACCTCAAATAATGTAGTAGCTAGCAGCCAACTTAACGGTCCATGTTTCAGAAAACTAAATTCTAATCCTGCTTTGACAATGTTTGAGCTAACCTACAAAACATTTTAGAACTTTGTTACAGTAGTAATGAACCCCGTAATTTGCTAGTGGCCAAAATATCTATTACCTGGCATAAGAATAGTGTTTCTCTTTGCCAAAATAAGGAATACTTAAAATTTAGTTTTATGTTGTGGATGTTCTCTTAAATTACACTTCTTGCCTTTGAGCTACTTTTTTAATTCATTAAGAACGTTGGTTACATTCATCAGGCTGGAAGAACTGTTGTTATAATTTCCAGAATGATCTCCAAAATTGAGTCTTTGTGTGTCCCTAATTGTTACTATCATATGTAAATAATTACTACTGCAGTACGAGATCAGGAACCTATGTTGTTCAGACACTACTGAGCTGTGCTGATGATAGAATTGTGATTCATGCCTCACGCGCATGCTACTGCGGTTCTGTATATCTAAACTTTATCGCTGGTGAAATTCTTATTTTATGACTGCTTTATTCTTATTCTCAATGACTTTTGATCAATCTGATTTGTTTCATTATGGACTTTTCCAGTAATTCAAAAAGTAAATTCTTACTAGGTTACAGAAATTAAAGGATTTAGGACAGTAACTTGGTGGAGGAAAACTTAAACTTTAAATTAAAGCAAATAGAAATGACCAGTATTCGGAAACTAAGAGAAAAATCCCTCAAGAGAAATATGTTCACTTGTGCTGAAAAGTAAGAAAAGTAAGACTATGGTATCTCATTTTTTCATAACCCCTTGAGATTTTTGCTTAATATTTACTGATGATGATTACAAGTTGATTTTTAGAGATTTTTCTCAAAAAATGTGGTATTCAATATATGATCTGAGACCAGTAATGTCAGCTGGTTTAAAAAAAAAAAAAGACACCTTTCTTCACAAACCATAAAGATACTACCTTAATGCCATCAAAGCTGCAACAAAACTGTTTCATCTTAAGTACGGCATATGCTTTTATGGTCAATAATAATAATAATCTTTGCCACTTTCACTTTCTTTCATTTGAAAGGCATGATAAATACTCTGAAGGACAGATCCTCTGATACATTGTTGACTGTGTAAACAGCTTTTTACTGAAGTAATCACAATTTTGGTCTCATTTGTGAATCATGTCTGCACCATTTCTGTGCATGAGATATTAAATGAACATAAAATAAAGAAAAAAGCTTTCATATAATACTATTACAAGTAGAGTTCAAACTGGTTTTGTGATAAACAGTCCCCCGAATGCCAAACTACTTTTTCAATAATACCAGTTGGTATAAAGTAATTCTTAGAATAGCCATAATGATTTAAAATGCCTTGAACTGGGAGTAGATGTGTCTTATATTAGAGCAGTAACTAATAATCCTTTTTCCAGGAGAAAAAAAAATGACTTGGAGGAAAATTATTACCTTGCCCTTAGCTACATTTTTATGCTGTCTAAAACAGCACTTTCCTATATACAGTCAAACATCTCACTAGTACCTCAGTAACGTGTAAAGGTAGTATGCAGCACTTCTCTCTTTCAAAATACTGTAAAAACATTTACGTGAGTGTCCATCAGAAATCTAATGGGAATATGAATGCTGATAATGCAGTCAAGAGTGGGATTGTTTATTTTTTTTTATGGTATATGAGAATCAATTAGTGTTTGTCAGGGTAATCTAATGAATTACAGCACAATATAATGAGGTATGGAATACTAAGTATATAGAAATAAATTGCTTGAATTGAGCAGTTCTTTTCAGTTTCTCATTCAGTGTCTTTCTCAGTTTCCCCTGCTTTTTCCTTATTTTTCATAAGGTCTAGTTCATTTCTTGGGGGTTTTAACTGTCATAATGTTTTTCTCCTTCACAGTTTCTGCACTTTCCATATCTCTTGTTTTCATCTCATTTGGTTTTTGCTGTTCTGGCATGTGTAGTTACATTACTGACTTCCCAAAGACTAAACGTTTCATTCACGTTTAAATTTGTATTGATTGAACTAAAAGTATGTTACAGAGCTCCATTATTCAGATAGAAAGTCAATATAAATTATATATTTTCATGCTCTTCTTCCTAGTTTCTCTCAGAACACATTGCAAAAGAAGTTGTGCTGATACAATGCGCTTGAACTCATCTAGATGATAATGAGAAAAATACAGGAAAAAAAAAACCCCTGCTCTTGAAAGATTATTTAGATTTCATGTTTATGTTCAGCCTTTCAGAATTTGTTATAATGAAAGTTAGATTAATTCAGAAACACTGAGGTTAGTATTGATACAGTTTAAAAATGACTGTCAACCTTTTCTAAGCAGTGGGAACTCTATCACTAGATATGTGTATGCCTGGAAAAGAGGATGATGCATCTGTGTGTTTGATCTGATTCAGCTGGGTGGTTTAACATTCACTTTTCTTATAATTTCCAAATAGCTTTCAATATTAAAATGGAGAGGAAAAAAGCAAGAAAAGGATGGCCCCATCTTCTCTGAGCAATATCAAACTTCTAATGAAGCTTTTTTTCAGACTCTTTCATAAAAGCACAGTGTAGGATGCTTGCTGTGCTACTGTTGTTACAGTGAGTTGCAGTTAGCGTTTTTCCTGAGAAAGTATTTTAAATTAAAACCACTGGAGAAGGTGAGGCATTGTTCTTCCCATACAGTCTTTTTTGAGTGAGTTCTTTAGGCAGTTTTCTTCAATCAGAATTTTTTCTTAAAGCTGTTAACTGCAGTTGATGTTGTATGTTTGTATCATACATTTCATACACTTATCTGTATGGTAAAAAAGCTTGGTGCAGTCGGTGCAGAAAGTTATGACTTCTCAAATTATTATCAATTATTATCAAAAACACAGAGCTGTAAAGAATGAAGTCAATTCAATTTACATTGAATTTAGTTAAGGTTAGATTTTATGAAAATACTCTTAATCAATTGGAAAAATAAAAAGGATTTGTTTTCAATTTCCAGAAGAGGAATCAAGTGGTAAAATAGCATTGGGCTCTGGTTTTATAAGGTGATGGAAGTATAACCTTAAATAAAAGTGATTCAATCTGAATCAATTGAAAATTCAAATTCACTATAATATAGCCCATTTGGTACAGTCATTGAATGATAAGATTGGAAGTAAGATCAAAGACTGTCTAATAGTGCTGCTGTTTATCTACTTTCAAAGACCTTCAAGACACCATCAGTGGTGAACTCCAAGTTTCCCGGGGGTCGAATGTTTCAGTGTCTCGCTGTCCTTAAGACTTTTCTCTTCTAGTCTTTCTGAGTCTTCCTGCTCCAGTTAAAGCCATTAATCCTTGGCCTACTTGTTACTTACATAGAAAACAATATTTTTTTCCATTTATACTACACCAACCTTTTTTGTCTTTAGAGAATTTTATGTGCTTCCACTCATCATCTTATTCCTTCAGTTTTTAAACCAAACAATTCCAGTTTGTTCATTCTTTCCTTATAGGTGGTACTTCCTAGTCCTCTTACAACGATTGCTGACTTCCTCTTGAATTCCTGTAGCTGATCCACATTCTCCTTTATGACCCATGCTCAGAACAGGGCACAGTGTTGTAGACTGAGCTTAGGAGGAGGAAGTGGAAGGCTTATGTTATGTTTATTTCAAGTACAAACCTTGAATTGACCTTATTGAAAGTGTCATTCCGTTGTTGATCTAATTTTCTGGGTTCTTTCCTACAGATCTGGTATCCCACCAGTTATATACTCAGTTGTATGCAGCTTATTGTGCTTGGAACGTGGTACTTACTACACTTGCAATAAGGGGGGAGGCATGGTGTGCTGTGTGTGTTTCAGGCAGTAATGAGTAAAATTCTAGACTAAGACTACTCCAGCCATCCAGGCTATGGTGATTGATTGCCACATTATGTAAAGTAGAGTGGTGGCTGGACTCTGCCTTACAACTCATCAGCCAGACAATAATTCCTGCCATCCATTTGGCTGTATTTGGATAGCCTTATCGTAGAGGAACCTACATAAAACTGGTTTCTGTTTGCTTTCTGAATTCTTTCCAGAGAAATTTTGCAAAGTGATGCAGTGCCCCTTGTTTGTCGCAATATAAGTCATTCGTTTGTTTTATGTAGTATCACATCTGTGACTTGGCTGTGTATCAGATAACCAAGGATCTGAATGTATGTCTTTGCGTGGTTACAGGAAGGGTAAGAAAAAGAGGGGAAAAAAAGCAGCATGTGACCTGCTCATTTAAACCACAATGACCAAATAAACAAAATGGTGTTACTTTGCATACACATATTTTCTTACACATTTCTCATTGTTCATGTACAATTTTAAGTATTGTACCTTAAATTTGTCAAGATCCCTTGAACTCTAATCCCTTTCACCAGTGTAGTCAAACATTTGCACCATAGGTTATGTATTTTAAGCTAGACTTCCTCTGCTTTGGGGGGGGGGGGGGGGTGGAAATACCACTACTAAATCTTGGCTATGTTGCGTAGGGTTTTTTTAATTCAACGAGGTGTTAATTAATGAGAAACATTAAAGAAGCTACTGGTGATGTCCATCATGTGTGTTCTTACTCACTGGTGTCGCCTCAAAAGCAGAATGTCATTAGCCTGTGGTCACTTGCATAATAGCTGCGAATTTATGAGAAACTGGGAAGTGCCATTAAAGTGTTTAGTGAAATAGCTACTAATGTTGGTGATCCTGTTCTTCATTAAATTATTTAACTACTGCAGAGCTTTGAAAAATTGCTTTTGCAGGCAGTCATTCATTGATTTAACGAATAGGAGGATCATTTGGAAAGTCCAAGGCAGATTATGAACAAGTACTTCAAGAGCAGAAACGTAGCTCTGCTGAGGTACCTGATTAACTTAAAACACCACAGATAACCGTTGTACATGCAGATTGAATTATCAAGAGAAGAACATTAATTTAATCTTTTAAAAAAGAGGTATATAAACATTTTTCTATTTGGTGATAATTTATGCAAGCTTTTCTTGGAATACCTTAGAAGAACAATGCAGCATTGCCCATTGCCATAAGCTGTCAGTAATCTGTCTTTTGTATAAAATGGAGATTTAATTGCCTGAAAACCAGAAAGAACCGAGGAGAAAAAAAAAGGCAAGCTACATTCCTACAGGAAGGGTTGGATGTGAAAAACTGTTAAAGTGGATCTAGTGGGTTGTTTCAACGGTTATTAATTGAATAACAAAGGAAGGGAGAACTTTAATGGTAATTAGGTTTGTGATGGGGTGTATCAATAAGCATCTAACATTTCCTTGCTTGGTAGTTTGGGGTGGGGTGGTTGGTTTTGGGGGTTTTTAAGTGTGCCAATTGAAAATACAAGGTACTTCATATATATTCAGAAGTTACAGTAGATATATATTTTAATAAATTGTTTCAACTAAGTGGTATTTGAAACAATGTATAATTTAATGGATTATTTTATCTGAAAATGTTGAGAAAATTCTGACATGACTTTTGAAAGCTCAAATAATGAATTCCGTGTGATAAAGCTACAAAATATGGTTCATTAGTTGAGTTTGATATTCCCAAATTTAATGTTTAATATATCTAGTTGTGATCAAAGATAATGCTAGAAGGGAGAAGTGAGAAATCTGTGGGACTAAAAATGTATTTGAAAGACTCCTTATCAGAAGATGAATTGTTTCAATCATCTGTTTCTCCTGATAAAGTATTATGTTGTTCTTATTTCACTTGTCATTTATAGCAATGTGTAACAATATCTTCTTTGTTATTGTTCTGAAATGTATAATCTTTTGCTTCCAGATCCATTTGAGGCTTTCATAATTTTTTCTATTCGACATGAGATCAGAAAAATTGATCTTCACAAACGTGACTACAGCCTGCTAGTTCCTGGTTTAAGAAATACAATAGCACTTGATTTTCATTTCAGTCAGAGTTTACTCTACTGGACAGATGTGGTAGAGGACAAAATTTACAGAGGCAAGCTCTCTGATACTGGAGGTATGAATTTAATCTTTGATTTCATAACAGTAAGAACTGCAGTTACTTAGGGTATTAAAACTGATAAATGGTGTCTGAGCAACCATTCACAGACACAGAATTTATGAAGACAGTCTGTCTTTAAAAACATGTGTATCCAGACTGTACTTGCTGTAGGGCTAGGAAAAGATGTTTTGTTATGAAACAAAATAGCCTTTTGCAGTGGGCTATAGGAGCGAGGAAGTGGCAAATACAAAGGGCTGGTATTTCTTTCTGGTACCATGAGTGCAATATTGATTTTTTCATTTTTTTGTAATTTGCCATCACCTTATTAAAGATGTATAACAATTTCAGACATCTGAGAAATCATCTGTTCTCACTAGGTCAAAGACTTTGCTTCGTAATTTTATAGCATTCAGAAAGTCTTGTTCTTTGCCCTGATGACATAATTATGGTCTATAACTCAATATAATTTCATGATATATACAAAACTGTTTCTGTTGAAGTGTATGCACGGTCCTTTCATGCCTGCATGATCTTACAGGCTTAAGCATCTTTAACTTCCTTCTGTAAAGTTCACATATGCATTTGTGCATGTGTTCTCAGACGTGTGTGTGTGTTGGGGTTTTTTTCTTCTCCTTAGCAGGTGGTATTTATGGTAATTTTTATATCCACAGAGCCAGACAAGGAAAGAAATGTCTTACACTGCTATGTACGTAAAGGCAGCCAAAGACTTGCTGGTTTTCGTTAATGGTTTTAGTGTTTGTATGAAACCAGTAAGGTAGTCTGTTGTTGTCATGCTATATTTTAACCACACTATACCATAACCCAAGTGACTTCTGTGCTCTATTTAAAAAACCCCAAATGTATTCCCTCAGTCTTGCAGCTGTCAAGAGCTGACTTGCACCTATAAAAAGCACTCTGTCTTTCTGGAAGTCCTGAGGGCTAACACAGTGATTCTGCAGTTGCCATTTGTGTGAATAATTTTGAGACCCTCCAGAGGAAGCATTTGGTAGGGAAGAGCTGTTAGCAGACAGCAACAGTGTGAATTGTGCATGGGAATTCGAAGAAACAAAGTACGGCAATTTATTGTAGAGCATTTCAAATGGTGTAGTGCAAACAGGGGTCTCCCCACCATTACTGTCTTCGTCAGTGTTCCAGTTTTCTCCTTTTCTGATTGAGAAAAAACTGAAATAGAGCTGCAGGGGTTGTGTCTAGTCACTGGGAGGCAAAGCATGAGCATGTCCTTCACAGATGCTGCAAAAGAGGTGCCTGGTAATAGGGCACATGTAAGTCTCCTGTGTTACTCTTTACATGCAAAAGCATCAGAGAACTAAAAATTCCTGTTGCTGTGGAATACAGTTCATTTGTGTATTACCAGAAGTAGTTATTTACAGCATAGTAAATTGTTATTTGTGAGGAAAAATACATCATGTGGAACAAAGTAGTATCATCCATCAGATTAATCAAGAACTCACTCCAAGAGCATACAATAGACTTGTATGTCCATGTTTTCTATACCAGACCCTCTATTAGTTCTTAAAGATTCTCTTCCCACCGCCCCCCCCCCCCCCCCCCCTTTTATTTTTTTAATCCTCTTTTTTTTTTTTTTTTTTAAGGTGTTAGTGCCATTGAGGTGGTGGTACAACATGGCCTGGCCACACCTGAAGGTCTTACTGTAGATTGGATTGCAGGAAACATATACTGGATAGACAGCAATTTGGACCAAATTGAAGTAGCAAAACTAGATGGCACTTTGAGGACAACATTAATAGCAGGAGCTATGGAACATCCCAGGGCTATTGCGTTGGATCCCAGATATGGGTAATTCGAGAGAGATTACTTTTTCTTGTTGCAAAGTATTTTAAAAGGTAGAGGTTTAAGTGTGAGACTATTTTATTTCCTTTTTTGATGTGAGTTATAATTCCTACTTTGTCTTTATTAGTTCTTGAAAGTATAGTTTTGGTTAAATACAGCCAATTATTAATGTTTTGCACTGATGAAAAGGGAAAATAAAAGGTAAGTCAGGAGATACAGGGTTCTATCTGTTGGTAAATTCCTTCCCTTGCTATGTGATTGTTTCATTTAATTTTTTAATGTGGATGATAGTAACTGAACCCTTTGATCTTACCTTCCTGTGTGGTTAGCGAGCAGATTTAGGTATTGCCAAAGTGACTCATCTCATTTAGAGACTGGGTTGAGGTTTTTTTCTGTGGAACTGTGAAAGTATAGCTTAGATGTTACTGGAAGACTAAAAGTTGAGTGACGTAAATCCCAACTTTTGTGTTTGGTTCTCCATCTTTAAAGTGGAAATAATGCTTGCCTACTTCTGTCAGGACTACTTCTATCTGTTCATGATGAATATTCTAAAAACTGGAATATTATTAATCACAAGCAACTGAGCGGAGTAGATTCAGCCATCTACCGTAAATATGTATTTTATCTAATGCCTGTCATAATTAAATGTTTTTTTAGTAAATAATAAAATGTTTTCACAATGTCAAATGAAACAGTAATTAAAAAAGAAAAAAAACTAGGTGCTTAAAAAAAGTATGTTTAAATTAAAATATTGCCGGATTTTCGAATATGCGAAAATAATAAAAATGTTTTCCCATGAAGTGTAATTTTAGCAATCATCAAACATAAATGTATTATACAATTCTCCAATTTGGAGACACAGATGTTGTGTGGGACAGTTTTAAAAGCTTTGCAAAAATCCAGATAGATTACATCGTTTGCTACTTCCTTATCCACCAACACTGTAACCCTGCCATAGAAGGTCACCGGATTGATCAGGCATGGTTTGCCCTTAGTGAAGCCATGTTTACTGTCACCAATCATTTTCCATGTGTCTTAGCTTATTTTCCAGGAGGATCTGCTTGATGATCTTGCCAGGCACAGAGGTGGGACTGACTGGCCTGCATTTCCCTGGGTTAAATTGATACTTAAATTTAAGTCAATAGACTTAAGGTAGTGGAAGGGAACTAAAACCTCTCATGGAACCCTTAACTCTCTCCCTGTTGAGCTAGGTGTCAAATCTGATTCTGTATTAAAATTCAGTCTACTACTACAAAAATGTTATGATTCTGGGAATTAGAGCAGTGTTTTGAGGCTGTATGAAATTGCAAACTCTTTACAGAAACCTCAATACCCATTATTGTGTGTAGCTCGTTCCTCTTAAAATGACCAAGAGGTAATAGTCAATAACTACATTCTCTTCTCATAATTATTATTCCTTCAGAGAGGAAAAATACAAGGAAGCCACAAATTAAATGTGGCAAAAATATTATAGGTTGCAATGAGTTTTCAGAATGGTCGTATTTATTATTCTTTACGAATTTGCTATGGTCTATCGTTTGTCTTCACTGATTATTTCTTTCAGAAACACTGATATGGACATAAAACTATAAGTAGATAAAGGTCACAAATTCTGGCACCTGAGATCCCTCTGGGTCCTAAAATTCTGAATTAGGAAGTACATGCTTTAATGAGTAAGGACCCTGCCCTCTCAACTCAGATGCTAGAAAGTATATTTAGAGTGCATTGCTTCTCTATAGAGATCTCTTTAAAAAAGGCATCGTGTTGGAAGACAAATTGGCAGATAAGTTGTTCAAATTAAATGGTTGGGAGGAAAAATCCAATCACCTCTCATCCTGAGACTGAAGGCTCAATCTGCCTTTTGAAAAGCTAGAAGCAATTGTGTGCTACATTCTGTTAGATGTGGGGAAAGAATAAAATCTTTGAATGCAGCTGGGAACAGCTTTTCAATCTTTTCTCAAATAAATATGAGTAAACCAACACCAGTGTTTCAGAGTAGATGCTTGCGTTAGGATTGCACAAATCCTGTATCCCAATGGAGGTGAAGCTGTCATAGCTCCATGCCTTTGCTTCCAACCTGCAGTGGGGCTGAGCGTGTATTCCCAGTCTACACTCACACAGATGCAAATATAGAGCATAAATATATACATATACCTGACTGGCCACAAAGTTCTGTATGGGCAGAAATTCTCAGCGCTGAGACAAACAGCACCAACCGTCTCATCCTTAACCTCTCTGATTGTTCAGGATGAAGGTCTTTTAGTGGATGCCCCATCCCTGGAAATGTTCAAGGCCAGGCTGGATGAGGCTTGGAGCAACCTGGTCTAGTGGAGGGTGTCCCTGCCCATGGCACAGGGGTTGGAGCTAGGTGATCTTTAAGGTCCCTTCCAACCCAAACCAGCCTGTGATTCTATGATATGTATGTAATGTGTATTCCTCCAGTAGCTGGGTTAGGCAGTCAGTCTGTCTGGCCCCACAATCACTGGAGCTGCTGGCTGCAGGACATGTGAGCCCCCCAGGCTGCAGTACGCACTGCTGTAGCTGGCCATAGGCACCCAGTCCTACTTGCAGCTAGCCCTGGATCCTTGCTGTCCCTAGCTGCCACACACACACACAGACGTCTCTCAGTCTGGCCCCAGACCTCATGTTCTCTCAGCCAGTTAGCCTGGCCCCCTGGTCCCTCTAGTAGCCAACTCCCCCAGGTGCCTCTCTCCCAGAGACACATGCATACATCTGACTGCCATCAATTTAACCAGCCTGGCTTCACCTTTGCTGGTGATCACACCTGACATGGATCCCCTCGGTCACTCCAGATGCTGGCAGCCCAGATGTACAGGACCTGTGACCTGTCGAATGGCTCCAGCCACTGGCACTCAGCTCTCTGTGCACACAGAACAGACATCACCCTGGGAGAGAGAAATGGACTTTGGTAGGAAGACAGGCCTTCTTATGCCCTTACACCTTATTATGTACATGTAGTGTCTACTATTGCTCATAGGCACTAAATGGAGAGGCTTTTTTAGAATATATGTTTGGGACTGAAGCTGTCTGATGTTAATTGTCACATAGTGTTGTTACAGTCTGACTCTTTGCAATTAGCTCTTTACAACTTTTACAAGTTTTCATTTCAAAGGTAGTATTTTCCTTTAACAATTAAAAAAAATTGTGTTATTAAAAACTTCACAAGCTAAGAACAGTTAGAGCGTGGTTTTGACCTTTGACACTGCTTGTGTTACTTATCAAGAAGCTTCTTTGGTTATACAGGTGAAAGCTCTCCCTATTGGTAAAAAACTGGGAGATAAGACATAAGTGAAAGAGCCATACGATACGCCACATCTGTTCAGTATTCTTAGTAAGACTGATCTGTATAAGATTTGTTAGTGATGTACCAAATTCTAGGGGTCTTCATTGAAACACTCCATGGAAATCTCCACTTTGTCATGTACCTTAATCCATGCTACCTCAAACCACCTTTCTTTCCTTTCTCCCCTCCCCATCCTCCTCAACTGTGGATTGCTTTTAAAGGTTCTCATTATACTTTTGTTTAATGAGTTGGGTTTTTAATTACAGAAGGAAGACAAGACAAGCTGTTACTTGTATTAATTGACATGAAAAAGGGAATGCTGTTGAACTCCGTGTTTTTAAAAACCTTGCTGAGTTTCGTAATTGCTCTGATGCTAACAGTGAAATATTATGTCCATGTTACCTTGTTACTTCAAGGAATTTATATAGTTGCCCAAAATAATCTGCGTTTATTTCCTTAATTTAAAACATGTGAATGTTTGAACTTTTTTTCCCCCACTATCGTTTTATTGCAGTATTTGAAATTATTCTGCATGCTTTAATATTTTCTTATAGCTCTTTTCTTTTCCTTTCACCAGAATTCTGTTTTGGACAGACTGGGATGCAAATTTTCCTCGCATTGAATCCGCTTCCATGAGCGGAGCAGAAAGAAAGATCATATATAAGGATATGGATACTGGAGCCTGGCCTAATGGCCTTACTGTAGATCACTTTGAAAAAAGGATAGTATGGACAGATGCCAGGTAAAGTGATAGTAGCATTATTACTATCTGTTTGTAAACCCTTATTCCTGCATACAAAAATATGAACTACATTGTAAGTGGAATATAGTTACGTGCGTTATGTACGTAAAGTGTTTGTGCGTATGTACAGTGTGTACCTCTCATAAATTGCGTTATTGTTATGCATAACTTCTTCATGGTCTGTACCAGCAGACCTTGACAGCCTTCACCAGTCTTCTCGGGGACTTCCTGCCACACACCCTGCCCATGGTCCCAAACCCATTTCAGCACAGCTCTTGAGCTTGCCCCCTGCCTGAGTGATGCCACCAGAGCACCAGTCCCCAGCCCAACCTCAGCACTGCCTAGCAACGGGTCCTGTTGGTCCAGACCCAGACCTCCACAGAGTGGCTTCCTCCTCTAACCCTGTCTTGTCACCACAGACTTCTCTGGTGATTTGGACCTGGCTGCCAACCTTGGAGCCTGCCCTGCTCACCTCATTCAGGGGCAGCGGGATGTGGCCCTGGATAGTGAGGCCTCTGCTTTACCAGCTGTGGTATAATCCATGGCTCCTGGGCCTTAGAGAGCAGGCAGCCATTAGTCTTCCCTGACACACGTAGAAGACCCAAGCTATTCCACTTTTTTCTATAAGTTTCTGTAACAGTAGGGCTTTTATACATTTTGCACCAATGTCATAATGCTTGTGTGATTTCTTTAACGTAATTTTTATGTAATCTTAAATTTGGGGTTATCTTTTAGGTCGGATGCCATCTATTCTGCATTATATGACGGATCCGGCATGATAGAGATCATACGGGGTCATGAGTATCTTTCTCACCCTTTTGCCGTTTCTCTGTACGGGAGTGAAGTATATTGGACAGATTGGCGGACCAATACACTTGCAAAAGCCAATAAATGGACTGGCCAAAATGTCAGTGTAATACAAAAAACAAGTGCTCAGCCATTTGATCTTCAGATATATCATCCAAGTCGTCAACCACAAGGTGACTTTTTATATTTATGATTAATTATTGTTCCTATGATGGGAAAAAGTTATTCTTTTTATATACAAATATCAAAATATGAAGTTGCCTTGAACTGACAATTCTTAATTAAATACAGTATTCAGCACTAGCGTTCCTTGGGTGGTAATAGAATCTTTGTTCGAACCAGAAGCTTGGTGGGATCACTGTCAATATTGCCCATTTAGTTCTTGTTCTGTTACAAATATAGTGCAGAAACACATTTATTTAAAAGGCTTCCAACTTACTTATTTTGCTAACTGGATTAACTAGTCTAAACAAAATTAAACATAACTATGTAGCTGTCTGTCTTTTGCTTCTCTTCAGAGGAAGATGAACTTTTATGTGAAATAGTCTGTGTATACAATTTTTAGTTGTAAATATCCTCATTGTGCTATAACTTGTGTTCATTTACTCGTTCATTCTCCTGTCTCTATTTGCTTTTCAGTCTTCATGTTCACTGCTTGAACATGACTGCATAATTTAGATTCCACCACTTCAGACCACTACTAAAACCAACACATCTACCTAAATAGCTCCAACTGAGTGTTGTACAGAAACTGATACCTTTCCAAAGTTGTTCTTTAAAAAAATAGCATTTGTAATTTAAATTTCAAAGAATGTCTTTCATGGGAGAATGAACTCTACCTGCTGAAGACATGAATTTGGAGATTAAAACTTCAGGAAGCATCAAAACTTATTCTTGGTGTGGATAACAATCAAAACTTAAAGGAAATTC
Source organism: Rhynochetos jubatus (assembly GCA_027574665.1). Lineage (NCBI taxonomy): Eukaryota > Metazoa > Chordata > Aves > Eurypygiformes > Rhynochetidae > Rhynochetos > Rhynochetos jubatus. The sequence continues at coordinate 37,748,369 of CM050654.1, read as the reverse complement.
CACAGTATATGCGTTAATAAAATAATAAGAATTTTTAATTATTTCTTGAAACGTTATTTTCTAACTATTACATCCCATTTCCATCTGTATAAAGCTAACCTCTTCATGTGTATATATCTCCATTTCAATTTTATACCAGCTTTTATAGTTTAACGTCTATTTATACCAGAGCACTGTTGTACAGTTATGGGAAGTGCATTGGCTTTGTCATTAGATAGTCCAACTATAGTTGTGTATTTAGTAATCGACAGCTACTCTAACTTATTATAAAACTATTAATCTTGAAAATGAAAACTGACCAGATTTTATCTATCTGGTTTAATGAAATATTCTGTTTAATTCCTAATTAAAAATGCAGGAGCCTGCTGAAACCTAACTCCTCGAGATAGATTTACAATGTCTGTCACATAGGTAAAAAGTCTAATGATTTTCCTGTATTTTAGCTAAGTTTCAAACGATTTAATCACTGAATAGTTAATCTCGCATTCAAATGATAAACGTTTAGTCAGGAAATTTAAGTTACTGACTTCAGTGGTCATATGCGTGAAGGTTCATGAGGACCAAGAAAGAAATCACAGAGTAGCCCATTAGTTGCTCATGTAGTACTTCTCTATAGTATAACTGTATTTGTTACTTCTAATGAGGAGTACAGATACAGAGATGTTATTTAACTGGTGTAAAAATATTTTCCACTCTAATTTTTCTGACTTCAGTTATGGCAATATGTAGGCTTTACCTGTGTGTGTTGCTAATAACATAAGAATAATTAAATATAAATTAATTATAGAGGGACTTGGCACATTTTGCTGTGGTTTCATCCTGGTTCCTACCTGTTGGTAGCACTATGTGCCAGCGGTCCAAAACTCATCTTCCTGCCTTCCCTCATACTTCCTTTTTTCCCCAGCTGCTGTCCAGCTGAGGAGGTAAATCCAAGATATTTAGTACTGTGCTGACAACTGACAATATTCTTATTCTTCCTAACAGTTATCTCCTCTTCTTCCATCACAAAAAAAATAGTTTTAATTGGGCTTTATAGTTCCTTCTTCTCTGAATTTTCAAATGTTGAACACTCCAAAGTCTCTGCATTCCTGACTTGGGAATCATAAATGGTAATGGAAATAGTTGGAAAGCGTCATTACATAGTCATTTACTAGGAGTCCTTGGACTTCTGAGTCAGATGCTTAACTTCTTTCAGTGTGAAATAATGAAGATGAGGTGGTTAGTTGAAATAGTAATGAAAGGATATGATAGGAGAAGAAAACAGTCCTGATTGAACTGAATTGTTTTGTTGGAAGGATACTTGGAGATCAATTCTCCCAGTGGATCCCCATGTAAAATGAAGAATTAAATGAAGTGATATCTTTCGATATGACTATAGCTAAGTTGATGCTTAAAATTAAACTTACAAAACCAAGTATAGGACAGGAAGACATTACTGTGATATTGATGAGAATTTCTAAAGCCATTCTTGGAAAGAGATATGTTAGTATTGATCAAGAAGAGGTCAGAGCTCAGAACCTCTCAGTGACAGCTGAAATGCCAGCTTTCTCAAGATAGTCCAACTCTTCAATACACCTTCCCTACACACATGTAGCAAATCTTTTATTAGTTGTATTGCTCACTGGAGGGAAGAATTAAGTCTCTGTAGGCTTTTTTATATTTTTGTATCAATAACTCATGGGTTAGTTGTAAACAACAAAAAAAGATCATCCAGAACAGAATAAGTCATCATTTATTAATGAGGTGAGTTGCTGTTTCATTGATTGTACGTATGTTTTAGTTCACTCCAGCAACTATTTTTCAGCAACGTTCTTACTGTTTCCTGTCTCCCATAAGCTGTTCAGTCATCCTGAGTAACTTCGCCATCTCCAGTTCTCCAACACCTGTCCTTGGCTTTCTGCAGGTTATTTAGTGTAAATAGACATGAGAATACTGTTTATTTAGGGTGTGAACAATACTTCTTTTAGAGCTACTGCATCTTTAATAGAGAGTAGTTAATAGGTGAATATATACTTAAACATAGATGGGTGTCCATATATGTACCTCAGGTGCAAAGGTATATGTACATTTTTCCCCTTATTTTTAGACTTTTGAGTTCAACATTACATTCTGACATGCTTGAGATACCACCAGGTGCATTTTCTATTGGTAAATTAAGTTCTGTTGTTATAGGACACATCTGGGCAGTATCTAGCTATAGCTATATAGCTATCCCTTCTAGCTATAGAAGTTCTTGGGATGTGCCCTGCAGAACACTGCTGAAAAAAGAATTGAATGTGTTTTACTGTGAGATATAACAAAAGACAATGATGCAATATGTATGCAAATAGAGGAAATCTAAAAAAAAAAAACTGGAAGATGACCATGAATTAGCTATAGAATGTTCCATGATTGCTGGATAAATTTCAGCTCTTCTGCCAAAACGTTTGGTGTAATAGTTTTTACTCTAAAATTCGTATCACATATATATTTTTGTTTAAATATTGAGAAATGATGGTTTGTTTTTCTTCTTGCCCAGGGTTTGTAGCGTTCAGTAAGCTTTTCATACTTCTATGTTAGCAGGTTCTGAGCAATCTTTATTTGAAGACATTAAATCCTGACAATTTTATATGGCTTTGTGAATGTCTTGGAACCCAGTTCTGCATTAGTTATGCATTAGAGCTATATCCATAGTCCTTTACGTAAATGAATGCCACCAAGTAAAATTGTCCCTGCACGAGTAGTCAAAACATCTGAAGAATGCTGTCTAATAGCCTGCCTTGATAAAAGGAGAGCGCTGAATACACCTCACTCTAGGTTTGTGAGTCTAAGCATGATGACAACTGTGATAAGGACTCAGCAGTGAACAACTCTTAATCTGCCTTGCAGTATGTGACACATGCAGCCAGGATACATTTTTTCTGATGGCTTTATTTTAAAATAATAATGAACTTTTATTGAAGAAGAATGTTACTGGTTTTCAGTGGATGTCAAGTTCCTTGGGCTTTATGTTGTAAAATAAGTCTCTTGCAAGAATTTACTTTGTAGGCCGGGGTACTGTTCTAACAAAGCTGTCTGACTTCTGGACAAGAGTATGTGTGCCCAGGAGCTTAAAACAGGGGTGGAGCACATAATCATCCCTGCACATCCCTTCCAAGTCATGATTTTTTCTGTTTGTTTTTTTTTTTTTTTTACAGTCAGTCACTTCCTGAACTTTGGGATTTGAGGAACTGTGTTCTGTACTTGGTGTTTCCACAGTAGCAGTAGAGTTCCCATTAGCCATTTCTTGCTGTCAGAAAAAAACAACTATTTTCTGTTTGGACTGGGGCCAGGCAGCATCTTTAGAGAGAGTCTGTAGCCTAGGGAGACATCAGTTGGTATTCCGTAGTCACAGACACCTTGGCCTCAAGGCATAGCATAAGCTGTAGAAGAATTTTCAGATGTTTTTTGCCAGAATCAAGAAGCTTAAATACTGAGTTCTGTAATTTCAGCTTTTGTTTTATGGCGTAGAAAAATCCAGATTCTGATTTATGATTGGCCTTCTGGGTTTGCTTTAAATTATTCTCTTTCAATGCAAGCAATTTCTTTCTATAAATCTCCAGTACCTTGCTTTTATTGGAACTAGAGGAAAAATGGTGCTACTATGCAATTACTACTTAATTTTTCTTTGGAATTTGTAGCAGTTTTGCAATAAATGAAAGAAGATAGCATGCGGGTCAGAATCCTAAAATAAAATTACCTACAGATTTATACTGCAAAATGTCAGTATAAATATAGCACTGAAGGACAAACATTTTGTAGTGTCGGCTCCATAGGTATACATCTGGTTCATCTCTGTAGGTGAAAGGCTATTGGCTGTTACAGTGTTTCATGCAACTTACTTTGATTGAAATAAGATAGTGCAGAGATAAATACATTCCGATAGCCTAAAGCAACTTGATGTCAGTTAATCTAGGGCAGACGCTAGTTTAAGGTGTTGAGGTTACAGTGAGATATTTGCGTGGATGATAGGCTCATCTGTCAGTAGACCACGGGGGATTGTGGAAGGCTTCATGATCTAATGCAGAATGATGTCACAGCTCAGGAATATGAGTTTGAGACCTACTCATCTTCACAGAATCCAAGCTGTGTCAGGAATGCTATTAACATAACAAACACAGGTTTTCTAGGAAGAGTACTTTCTCAGCTACCATTATATTTTAAAAATCCACTTGCTGCAAAGAATGAGATCTTCTATTTTAGGCACAACAAGTTGTACTTGTTCCATGAGGTGTACGACTGAGGATAGTGATGAGAGTAAATATAGTGCATTGGAAGTATCACAGCTTGAAACAGTTCAAAAACTGTGAATCCTCACACATTTTCCTTTTTTTTTTTTTTTTTTTTTCAATTCTCCGGGATCTTACTTTGAATTTAAAGAGGAAAAAAAAAAGTGGGTGGGGTTTTTTTTAGATAGAATTTTTATAGACTAAAAAATTGGGACAAGCAGTATAGTAACTGCTGAATATAAAGTATATTGGTACCACTGGGCTCTTTTGTAAATAAAACATGAAAAGCACTGTTTTGTTACAATATTCTTTTGCGGCCTGGATTGCTAGCTGTTTAAAATAAATAACTTTTTACAGTAATGTAGCTTAAGATGCACATGAGCAAAATTTTGTCCATATTTTTGGGGAGGGAGTTTAAAAATATTGTTAGTTTGAGATTTTATCACAGACTTTCTGTGTACGTTCTTCATACCAACAGCGAGATTGGTAGATGAATTGTAAATCATGCAAAATATGTACAATCTTTCTGAACTTTAAATTGGATTCCTCTGTGCCTTTTGAATGTTCCAGTTTTGGTTTAGGAATTATAAAAGCAGTCTTTCCTAGATTTGTCTTATCTCAGCATCCTGCCATTGACATTAGCTAATCAGTGCCAACAGGAGAGTATGGACCTAAGGGAAGATAATAGCCGTGCTCCTCCTGTATAGCCTTGTCCGCTTCAGTAATCTGTAACTCACATTTTCAGGTTTAAGAAATCATTATCTGCTTCGAAGGCTTTGCATAAACTTTACTTGTTGACTTTTGAATTTACACAAAGTCTTGATGGCAGATGGCTCTGGTGCGTAACTGTGCACTGTGTGAGAGAGGACCTCGTCTTGCTTGGTTTGACCCTAACACTTGATAATTCTGTTCCGTCTGTCCTAGCTCCTGTAGTAATAGGGGAATTTGACAACCATTTCATAAGTATAAATATAACCTGTTGCTTCAGAGAAGGATGCTACAGGCATGGATGCTAATTCAGTGCTCATCATCATATATGTAACTTGAGGTGGTGGTTGTTCCACACAGCTTTTTCCTTGCATATTACTATAGATGTATTGAATTTTATCAGACATCTTATTTCTCAGTCACTCTGTTATGTAACTCATGTAGCTTTTCAGGCTTGGATTTGCTTTGAACCTTTGTTACTGTTTGTTTTGTTACTTAATTTAACAGTAAATTTCTGGTTCTTTAGAAGTTTTCTATAAAGCATAGCACTCCTAAAAGTACTATTGACTTTGGCCTTTCCACATGGCAGTACCCTAGGATTGCAACATTTTTACTCTTCAACATCTATGTTTCTTATCTGCCTAGTTATGCTTTTTTAGGTTCAGTTATTCCAGGCAGTCTCTTCTTAGTTTTGAACTTATATAATTACTTCCATTTTTCTCTCTTTTTTTTTTTTCCCCCCCAGCACCCTTTCATCTCAAACTGTACACTGGGGGGGTTGTAAACAATGAGATTCATTAACGAGAGCTTCAGGATTACCAGAAAGCTATCATACTGTAGACAATAGAGTATCATGAAGAATTGCTCTAACTTTGAGCTAATCATACTCTTGTTTATTTGGTTTCATGGTGCATAGTCTTGCTTATTTGGTTTCGTGGTGAATATGTAGATTTTTGTTAGATGGTATCCTGACTGATACTTCAAGTGAATGATTAAAAACTGAAGTAGAAATAGTGAATATAGGAAATAAATATGTATTGTAGCAGGAATGAATTCTTGGATCAGACTTAGTTGCAAATTCCAAAGATTAATGCTAAAATAATCACATATAATCAGGTACCATAAAGATCTTGGCTGAGAATAGCAGAAGGATCTTTGGTCCTGTGAAAAGCAATATTACAAAAAGAGTTGATAGTTGGCAGAGGATGAGACCTATAACTGGTTTTAAATATGAGTGGGGGTAGATTGTTAGCAATTTACAAGTGTCCTTTTGATGTAACTGTAGTGCGTATATTTGAAGGTGTAGGCAGAATTTAATCATGTTGTGTACCATTAAGGGGTAAGATTAAATTTTTGCCTAGCTAACATTTGATGCCAAGAAGGGTCAGGTTTGTTATGAAGTTAATATGGAGGATATGTTGGTCCATAGTAGATGGATACTCAGAGGTTGCCAGAGTAACTGTGCATTTGTCAACTGGTGATGGAATGTCTGAGGGGTTTTTTTAAGGGTTGCAGGTCAAGAAAAATAAACATTTTTTTCAAATAAAGTTTTAGAGAGCAGTCAAGAAGAAATATGATGGCAAAGAGTGACATATGTATATCTGTGCGCAGTGCTGTAAGAGAAATAGATTGTCAAGCCATCAGCAGTGGAAATCAATTAAATAACGCAAAAGGCTGGCCAGTTGGTGAAAAAGCCAGTTATGTGGGTTGCCGTGATCAAAAGGCAAATAGATTGGTGGAAATGATTAGGAAAGGAATAACGAAGCACAGATAGCGAACTGTGATGCTGTGTAAATCCATATCTCTCTCGTACCTTGAATACTGTATACAGATCATAAGCTTGACAGGCTGATCAAGAGTATGGGAAAGGTTTTTTTATGAGGACAGTTGAGCTGATACATGTTGAAATACAGAATATAGACAGGCTTCTGTATGATGGAAGTCTGTGAAATAGTTAATGGCATGGAGAAGGTGAATAAGGAATGGTTATGTGGTTATTCACAATAGAAATAGAAGGAAGTGTTAGAACTAGCACAAGGAAATAAGAAACAAATTGTTGAGAGTTAAAGCAATAGCATACCTCTTTACCTTCAGGAGAATTAGTTTTTATTAGAAAGTAAGGAACGGGCTTAGCTGTTATTCACTGAAAGCAGTATGGATATGAAAGGAATATACGTGCAGGTACTGGTATAAGTAATTTTAAGATTATGGTATTTACTCCTCCAATTGTGTATGCATGTGGAAACAAATATGTGTGCTTTGGGTATACAAATGTGTCTGCTTTGTAACACTTCTTTTCCTTCCGATTTTGTAGTCAGTGATATATAAAGAGAATTGTGATGTGGACAGATAGTACACAAATTATACTGTCTACTCTTTGTTGATGCTCGTAGCACACTTTAACCACAACTCTTTAACATAATCATTAACCAGCATGCTTTTTATTTTTTCTTCTTTATGTTCTTCTGTTTGAATTCCATACTCAAATAGCAACTTTGGTAGAGATGAACATAATGTATTACTTGAACAGAAAGACAAGATGGTGATTATTATTCTTAGATCCTAAGTAGATCCTTGCCACATGCAGCTGTATACACGCAAAGAGGTCGAGGTTCCACTGAAATTACTGCTTTGTATTGTCAAATAAATGGAAGGAAATGGTGTTGTACAAAATTTATGACTAAATTTCCAATCTTGCAGCAGCGGTGTTAAGGATACCAAAAAATGCAGGATGCTGAATCACTGGATGATCTCCTGACATCCCTTGCAACTTAAATGATTCTCTGATCTCCTTCACAATATTGTCAAAACCCTAAATGAGGTTTTATTTTTGATGTCTGGTTCATAGGGTTATTTACTTACATTTAGTGATATTAATAGTCCGTTAATAATTTACTCATATCTTTAAGGGCTCCTGGAAATGTCGTGAATTCAGTTTTCCTCAGCTTCACATTTTTTAATCTTCCATACAAAGTTGTGAACTTATTAAGAGATCACACCAGTTTTTCTCACGCTGTCACTAGAGATACGAGAAAAGTGATGATATTAAATAAACATTTCTCTGCTGTATTTTTTGGGAAAGGTAGAATCACATATAGTCATCACATACAAAAAATAAGATATTTCTAGTACATTACCAGTGAAAGAAGATCATAGAATCACAGAATGGTTTGGGTTGGAAGGGACCTTAAAGATCATCTAGTTCCAACCCCCCTGCCATGGACAGGGACACCCTCCACTAGACCAGGTTGCTCCAAGCCTCATCCAGCTTGGCCTTGAACACTTCCAGGGATGAGGCATCCACAGCTTCTCTGGACAACCTGTCCCGCTGCCTCCCCACCCTCTCCAGGAAGAATTTCTTCCTGATATCCAATCTAAATCTCCCCCCTTTCAATTTAAACCCATTACCCCTTGTCCTGTCACTACAGGCCCTTAAGATATTAAGTTGTTAACCATGAATAAATCTTTTAAGCTTATTTGCCCAGCTCACTTTTGTCAGAGGTTTAGAAGAGCTGACAGAATATATGGGATTCTTGTTTTTAACAAACCTTGGAATAGCAGGAGAGACTGCAAAGTTTGGGATAGTGTTCAGTGGCCTCCGGTGCTGCCAGTGTTTGAAAGGGACAAATAGGATGACTTCACCGAAAACAGAACTTGTTTTCAAATTATCTTTGATGTTAGATTTCCAACTAATATTGTTTAGATTAGTGTTTAGATCCAGTTGAGACTGAACATTGAATTGGTCACAATTCATTGCATAATCTAAGCTTTGACTCTTCACAGAATGAAATTTGTTGTTCAGGTTCTCATCAAATTAACATTTTCTTATCCCATTTGTCCTGGTTAGGAGCGTACAATTCTTTATAAACAGGCTGTAAAATCAGTATGTCACTGGGAAAATTTTATCCAGTGTCTTCATTAAGTTACAATGATAAATTTTGTGGGTGTACTAACAAGAAAAAAAAACAAACATAAAATATGTGTGGACAAGAGTTGAATGTTTAATGTAGAAATAGTGCAAATTAGAGCAAAAGCTCAGTGAATCAGTGAGTGTGGGTTTGTCTTCAAACAGAATTTTCACCATTTTCTCACCACTGTAGCTTATGCTAGTTTGACAGACCTTAGTTCCAAAAGGTGTTTTTATATTGTGTGTATTTCACTATTCCGTTTTAGCTTCCAGTCCGTGTGCTGCTAATGAGGGCAGAGGTCCGTGTTCCCATATGTGTCTGATCAATCACAACAGAAGCGCTGCGTGTGCCTGTCCGCACCTGATGAAACTGTCTTTAGACAAGAAGACATGTTACGGTAAGTTTTCCACCCAGAGCCTGACCGTGGTATTGATTTTAGAATTTTGAACTGCGGAAGTTAAAATAAATCATCTTAAAAACAATCTCTACAAGAGCTTTTTAACGATATACTTTAAAGGGACATCTACTTCTTGAGAATTGATAATTTATTCTAATACAAGAGGTGTGTGGAGGCTTGATATTTATTACCACAGTCTTTATTTTCTGTTGCTTCTGTGTATGATATGTTGGTGAAACTTATCTCTGCAAAACAGAAAGATTTATACTGTAAAGAGTGTCATCAGAAAATGATGAGTCAGGTAAGCCGAATAACAAAAAGGTACTTAATAGCTTAAATCTCTACCTGTTCTTCTGAAGGTGTTTTAGTTTTACTTTCAAGGATTAAGAAAATAAAATGAAGAATAAATATTAGACATTCAACCTTGCAGGGGTATTTTATAAAAATTTACAATAAGCAGTTTGAAGCTCTAAAAGCCCTCAAAATGTCAAGTAATTGTGTCTGTTATCTGTAAAACCTTGTACTACATTACTCTTTTCAGTGTTGATTAATACCATTTACCAAATAATAAAAAGAAAAATGTGTCAAGGATATTGTGTGGAAAAATGTTACCCTTACTGTTCACCCACAGACATTTGCTCAAATAACTTAGACTTTTGTGATTAAAAAAATGGAGTTCTGTTTTACCTTTAATCACCCTTTTTCATTAGTGTATTTCTAAATTGCAACAATCAATGTTTTCTTTTTCTTCTGCTTGTTTGCTTTTCACTGCTTACACACACTTTGTAGAATTCCTCCTGAGTTTTGTTGTTTGCAAAACTTCCCTGTTACAGTGAGTGCTTTCCCCTGAGATACTAAATGTTATTATCTGTTGTGATATACAAATGAAGTTTTGTGGGGGTTTTGGGGGTTTTGTTTTTGTTTTTTTTTAAGTGGGGTAAGATATTTAAAATATTATTTAACTTTTTTCCTTAGACATGTGCAAGACCACACTGATTTAGTGGTGTAGTAATGTCTAATATCCAGAATTAATATATTTTCCCTTTGATTTTTATGCTCTTTAACATACTTTTTCTCAAGTGATGCTAGGTTGCTGGTTTTCCAGAGGTGTTAAATCATTTGTATCAACTTGTACACATTTGTAAAGTGAACTCAAATGAATGAGTCTGACTTCTGTTAGCAATGTTGTGAAGAGGATGAAGAGTGATGTTTTCCTTTTTTCTAACAGAAAGGAAGAAATTTCTACTTTATGCCAGGCGTTCAGAAATAAGAGGGGTGGACATAGAAAACCCATACTTCAACTTCATCACAGCCTTCACTGTTCCTGACATTGATGATGTGACGGTCATAGATTTTGATGCTGTTGAGGAACGCTTATACTGGACTGATGTGAAAACACAGACCATCAAACGTGCCTTCATTAATGGGACTGGCTTAGAAACCATTATTTCAAGAGGTAAATAGTATAACATTGAAGTAAAAATAATTCATTATAGGTAAATGTGTGTTATAAATATGCTAAAGTATGAGTGTGCAAGTTCTCGTTAGGCATACCTTGCAATGGAATGGGATAATGGATCTAAACAATAAGAAAGCCCAGTTTTGTTTGGGAGACAGTTCATTTTATTGATTCATAATTCATTTTTATTTAAATAAATTGGGATGTACCTACAACATTGCTTTTATACAAGATTGAAATGTTTAGAAAACAATGGAAATAATATCTTCTGGGGAAGATAAAAAAAAAAAAAAAAGGCAGAAAAATAACAGCATCTTGAAATAGCTTTGCATTGAAGGATTTCATGGGGTTTCCGATGTCCTTTGGCTATCTGTGCTGACCTAGCAAAGATGTTAGCTCCATCTGAGTTATTCTTGCTTTCCAGTCCATGTGGATCTTTGGGCTTTGGCACCATTGGTGAAACACACAATATGTAGCTTTGTGATTGTGGTGATACCGGTGTTACGCATCTACATGTTGTCTTCTGGCAGCACGTGTCATGTTGGAATTGATTCCTGTCAGCCTGTTTGCAGTACTTCAGTGCCATGACTAAGTGGAGTCTTAGGATTTTGTGTCTTTGAGACCTTGCATATGTTTGTTCAGTTATTTAAAATACTGCAATTCAGGTTTTCCTTTTTACTGAGCTTTTTCATTACAGCTATGCTGCTTACGGCAATAAAAGGAAACTTAAAGTATTACAAACGGAAAATCATGGCTGGCTGTATTTTTCCACAGTTAACACCTTCTTTGTCCCGACACTTCTGCTCTGTGCTTTGAATACAAAACCTTAATGGATTGGCAAGCCTATGCCTGATTGCTTCAACCCTGTGTCAGTAGCTCGGGTATTAAAGTGATACCGTTTGTTGTCCTTGCCAGTGTTACTTTTTTGTTTGCTTGGTTTTTTCCCAACCACTGTCAGTTCCTCTCCTGGCAGCATATGATGGTATCTTTATTTTTTTTTTATTTTATTTTATTTTATTATAGCCACCTGATTGAAAATAGGAAAACTGTCTGACAGGGACTGTCTGGAGGCAAATTTTGCAAACTCTGTTTCCTCAACTGCTAAATGTATGTTTGATGGGGAAGAGGAGAAAAGAAATAACTTGCTTCTGTAAGATCAGACCTTTTCTGATCTTGAAAACAAATTAAAAAAACCTTGAAAATACTCCTTTAGTTAATTATTTGGGAACTCCAGAAAATTAATTAAAGCTCTGGCCCAGGTGTCACTTTAGAAGAAATTTGTTCTGTCATTGGGCAAATATGCCAATATCCCCACTTGACTCTGTAGATTGATAAAGTCATTTATTTTGTCTGCATATCTTTATATTTTCCCTACTATCTCAGAGGCAACTTTATTAAAAATTGGAGATGTTTTTCAGTACCAGTATTGAGAACATGTTTCAGAGTGCCTCTTGGAGCACTTCTTTATATCTAGAATTGAGGTACCCAAAACAGAAAGAATTGGTGTTTCTTATAAATGGTAGTAGAATAAAAACATTGGTTTACCATATCAAATACACAGTGGAAAATCACAAAACTTGTAAAGAAACTCATACATACTATGTTTCTTGATATTTTGTTGAGTTTGTTTATTATGTTACATTGATTACACATTCTTTCATATTCTTTTTATTATGGCAGCTTCTGTGGTAGAGTTTTCTTGGGATGTTGTGCCAGATATTATATATACAATTTTCAAAATTACCATGTTCTGGCATATCAAAACATAAGAAGTACTTATTATGTTTAAATTATCTCATTTGCTTACAGTTATATTTTTATAATTCTTATAAGAACATAAGAAGCTTTGTAAGCACATACTAGAGGGATTTTTGTTGGATGAAGTCTTATGCCAATGACACAGAGATGCCAAAGTCATACTTTAATCTTTTTAAGAGTATGAAATGCTTGTTTTCTACTTACTCCAACCAAAAATAAAGCAAGAAGGCAGGGGATTGGTTTAAAATGGGTCAGGGCTATGTATTCAGTGTCCTTTGCATTCTCTACAGTTGGCAAACTTGCTAACGCCTAATCGCCATTTGACCTGATGTATATGCGAGCCAGTCCGCAGCCTTATCCATGTTACTTTGTCAATGACTACAGTTCTGTCAGTGGAAGTAACCGCATTAAATTGTCAAAGCGATAACATACAAACTGTGAACTATACTGAAGTCATTACATCGCCTTTAGCCTTTTCCTCGTCTACAAAGGTGCTGGCCAATGTGACCTGCCAAGTCAGAGCATCGTGTTGGTACCCAGATTTGAGCAGTGATTTTATACCCAGCATTTAAGGCAGATATTAACATGTATTCACCTTGGTTTTCTTAAGCAATATATTGCTGAGGAAGAGTATCACATACAAAGACACTTGTGAGCATACCAAATTATTCATATCTTACTCATGTTTTGCTACCTCAGGGTAATACTGGTGGTGTGAGTTAACCCCATCTGGTACCTAAGCCCCTCACAGCTGCTCACTCCCCCCAGGGGCATGGGGAAGAGAATTGGAGGGGGTAGAAGGGTGAAAACTTGTGGGTTGAGCTGAACACAGTGTAATAAGAAAAGCAAAAGCTGCATGCACAAACAAAGCAAAAATAAAGAATTCATTCACTACTTCTCTTCAACTGACAGATGTTTAGCCGTTTCCAGGAGAGCAGTGGAATAAGTTGGAGTCTTCAAAGTCTTTAGAAATAAAACCAAAACCACTTCTTCAGTGATGTAGCTACTTACCTACACGCACTATATAACTATGCTATAGACCTCTGGTTTTAATGTAAATGTTCTGTACTGAGCCATCCTGGTTCTAAAGAAGGGAGTAGGCTTTTAAAATTCAGCATAGTTTTGTTTTAGAAACCCACTTAATATTCTGTATGTAAAGCATAACTCACAACTAAAGAAGTATGAGCCTTCCTCTTAAATCATGAGTAACATTTATGTTTATTAAATATGACTGTTGAATTTCGTAGTGAAGGCAAACTGGTTCTACCTCATCATCTCTTAAATAAAACCACAAACCCCCACAGTTTTTAGTAGTGCACCAAGTAATAAATGCTGTCTTAAGTAGAAAATACACTGCAAAAATTCAGCATCTGTCTGATTACTATTTTGGGAAAATTAGATTTATGCTAATTTTAAAGAAGTATTTATGGAGGATTTCTCAAATCTTCAGTGCAGTTTCCATGATCTTATTGCAAGTGTATCAGGCCCAAGAAGAAAACTAATGATTATTAATTCTTGGCCGCTAGTTTCTAAATACATCTGAATAGAATATTGCACAATATTGTTAACAAACTGTAGAAGAAATTGTTTTTGTTTTTTCTCCAAGACTGAGAAGAATCCAGAAAGAAAATCAAAAGAACAACTGCTTTCACTTTTTGCAGATATTCAGAGTATCAGAGGTCTTGCAGTGGATTGGATATCACGCAATTTATATTGGATTAGCTCAGAATTTGATGAAACACAAATTAATGTGGCACATTTAGACGGTTCCTTAAAAACCTCAATCATCCACGGAATTGATAAACCCCAGTGTCTTGCAGTCCACCCAGTAAAAGGGTAAGATATCTCTAGTTTTAATAAATAAACTATGGTAAAGCTCATCATGAGATTTCTTCTTTGTTCAGATATTGAGTTCGCTTATTCTGTTTTCTTTCAAACTTAAAGTAAATGCACATTTCTGAAAGCTTTTTCTGAGAATTTCTTACCCTAGTTCTGATTCCCTACCAAAGTTTACTGCTGATTAAATCATGTCAACATTTGTTGTATATTTTGCCTGCTTCTAAACTTACAAAGGTTTTCTCTGCTGATGCCCTAAAAATACTGTGTACACAAAGCAACATTACAAATATGTTCATTTTCTTCTTCAGTAAGCTGTACTGGACAGATGGTAATACAATTAACATGGCAAACATGGATGGCAGCAACAGCAAAATACTCTTTCAGAATCAAAAGGATCCTGTTGGTAAATAACTTTTTTCCTGTTCCTTTTTTATTTTGTAATGCTTTGTTATGGACATTATATTGTAATGCTACATAAATTTACTGTGATGTTTGTCATATACAATATAACAGTGATAAGAACAGGCATAAAGACATGAAAAACACTGATGTACTTTTGTGTTTTGCAATTTAAGATATTTTGGGGCCATTCTAACTGAAATCTACTGTAGTAGATGAAGTATTCCATTACTAACTTCTAGGATTACAGTAGACTGAAGATGAAGGAGAACCCATCTTTATCTCTGTATCTTTAAATCATGGGTAAAAACATGTAGAGAGCAGGGGTTTAATAAGTTATGGATATATGTGAGAGGATACTTTGACTGGAAGTGTAGAACCTTTCTCACCAGAATCCCGGCTTCATGATCAAAAGATAATTTGTCTCTTAATTTTTCACATACAGACAAGAGCAAAAGTTGCAGGATGCATTTCAGAAAATGACTTAGCCTCAGTTTTAGTATGTAAGAATTAATATAGTTGGTAATAAATTATGTCACTTTCTGGAGAAAAAAAAAGCTATTTATTTATTATTTAGCTTTTTTTTCTTTTGCATGTTCATTTTTTAGGGACTTAAAGCAGTTATGCCAATTGTTGTTACCTTATTAACAGCCCATCAATAAACTGATTACATTTTAAAGCATTTATGGGTTTTCATAACTAAATTCATTAAGGAAGCAGAAGCAAAAATTACTTAAATAGTCATATAATGTGGTAAATTTGACATTAGAGCAACACGACATACATTTTAGACCGTAAGTTCGAAGAATGTTGTACAAAATACTTGGTGACTTTTATTTTGTATTTGATTTTTCTGTCTATCCACTTGAAGAGACAGTTATCTATTTATCTGGAGAAGAAAGAGTGGTAAACCCATTAATTTGAAGGTGAAACATCAATGCTTTTAATAATATTAGTACAAGACTAGGACATAAGTCTGTGTGCAACATTTTGCACCAAATATCCTGTGATCATGGGTCACAAGGTCCTGAATTGCAGCCCTTTATGGTTTCTGTCATTGCGTTTGTTCTGAGTAGCAGTAAAGCCACTGAACCAAATGCATGGTGCTATGGCAAGTGCTGCTTTTTTTCATCTACACTAGAATGCATCATGAATGTTAGTGATCCTTTTGGCTAGTAAGTCACCTATTTTTATTAGTAAAACCAAGACACTTCCTGGAAAAAATCTAAATAAACATACTTTGCCTACATTAAAAAAGGTGTGTTTTCACAAAGGTTGGTAAAAGGCAGAATAATGTATCAGAAAAATGCTTTGGGAAGAAAAATGATGTAGACTTGGGTAGAAGGAGATAGGAATGTTATTTCTGTCAGCTGCTGCTGTGTAAATTGAATACCCATGTGTAGAAACACTAGTTTAATATCTCAAGAAGTAGAAAAGCCTGACAAGATAACATGGTAATTGCTGTGTAGATTGCAGTCACAGCAGCTCCATAAATAGATCTGTCTAGGTGGAATCGGTGAGCAGCTGACTGGTAGTAGTCAGGAGTTACAAAGAATAGCAAATAGCTATCTCAGAGTAAGGAAATCTTTATACTTCTGTATTACCTTTGTAACCCATAGCAAGGTTCATCCATATTCCCAGGAAAGCTTCCAGTGCTAGATCTGAGTGCTGCAAGTGCTGCTTGTCTCCAAGGTCTGTGGCACGGTCTTTTCGCTGTGAGCAGCGCTTGTACAAGCATGAAAACACATACTGCACAAGATCAGTCGCTCCTGAAGCAATTACTCAGTATCCATATCCGTATCCTCTCTCCAGCTTGGTAGTTGTTTTTCTTCTGGGTGATACACTTGCAGAGAGGGGAAAAAATGTCTGTAGCCCTCAAGGAGGTGGAAGGCTAGTTTAGAAAAGCTGACGAAGCAGACACCTTTCGCCTACTACGTCCAACGTGCATCAGGAAGTAGTGGCATGATGCCAGCTCTAAGTATTGAAGCACATGGCACTGCTTTCTCCTGTCAGGCTTTTGAAAAGAGATCTGACTTCCCACAGAGGAGCAGTTTGCAGGATGGAAGAAAAGTACTGAACAATAACAAGAGGTTAAGCTATGGACTGGGATGCAGTATTTTTTGACAACTTACTGCTGGATGATACCTAGCATGAGTTCTGGGAAAAGTCTAGGAGCAAAGCAAATTATTATGGCATGCATTGTCACCATGCCAAGCGTGTTTCACTGTGGAAAATCTCCTGCTACAATTACTTGAATGTTTTTAAAGGATTATAGAAGTCTGAAATAGATTATCTCTTAGATCGTTACTCTTATTTGCAGAAAGTTATATGTTTGTTTAGTAGGGTATTTTACAAGTATTTTTATTTCCACAGTTCTCTTGCTTCTAACTCCTAGATATAATGAAGTCATTCACTGCGAAGCAAAATTACAATTAATAATATAAATTTATTGAGAACGAGTACTAGGTTTTTGTATTTCAGCATTCTAGGCAGAGGGAGAGAACAGACTTTTTATAGTACTGAATCACAAAAAATAGCTTGTTTTCTAAGTTTCGATGTATTCATAATTTTAGAATATAAATGCGGTGGCTTTCCGTTCACATTTGCTAGTAGTTACTGACCTTGCTTAGGACCACAGTTTATTCAAATAATTGTTCTTTGCCAGATAATGCTCTTTCATCGGTCAGTCACCAACCGATTTCTGTAGATGTTGGGAAGAATAAAAGGCAGAAATCTTACTAAAAGCCTGTTTGTTTGTTTTTCACTATAAATGGCCAAGTTTACTTTGTTTTCTTGATTTTTTTTTTTTAAAGTTTGCATGGATGAGTGGATAGATAACATAATTGTGTGTGTGTGCATTTCTTAAATGCACTTTTATTATGAAAACAGCTTAATACATTGTATATTACCTATTCATGCACACTGAAACTTGTATACATTAATTACAGGTTTATCAATAGACTATGGGGAGAATAAACTTTACTGGATCAGTTCAGGAAATGGAACCATAAATAGATGCAACTTGGATGGTGGCTATCTTGAAATAATAGAGTCAATGAAAGAAGACTTAACAAAAGCCACAGCTTTAACCATTATGGGTAAGTCCAGTGGTAATAACTTAGGGTTTTAAGTGATTGGTAGCTAATTAATAATGAAATGCCAGAAGCCTAGAGATGTTATTGTTGGTTTAATGTAAATAATACCTATAGTGCATTCCCTAGTGAGGCTGTTTTGTTTGTGAATAACATTTTTATTTTTCGCTGAACAGACAGTTTATAATCTGTATTACAATTACCTATTTCTCAATATATTCTTGCATAGATCTACAGAGAATGAAGCTAACAGACGGGCTTATGTTTACTATAGTTGCTATAAAGTATGTTGGAAGGAGGTGGTTGTGTTCTCTGTTACAGAGAACTATCTATGGGTTGTTTCTGCTGCTACTCACTTCTTTCTGCTACCCTAGTTCAGAATAGTCCTAGTTTAGTGGGTTAGCTTGCATGTCGTGAAGACTTCTGTGGGTTACGAATTGGTGATCGATGAGTAGGATTTTCAGATGTCTGCTAATACTGTTTTAAACTGGTGGGAAAAAAATGTTTTTGTGCTTGTTATGCTTTGCAGTTAGAAATGTTTATAATGTTAAAAACATCTAAATTATTAAAAAAAATCAAAATAACAGGTAACATTCCTAAAAAATTCAAGAAGTCTTTTAAGATGCAAATTGCTGAATATCATGAGAATATTGCTTTGAATTGGCTGTTTGTCCGGTGCATCTTCAGCTCTTGGCCCTTGCTGGAGCTAGGATACAGTGTGTTACCAAGTTGCAGTCTGACTCGGAACTAGTGGTTTATATTGTGCTAGAGATAACATTAGAGCTTTCCACGTTTCCTCCAAATGCTTTGCTCACCTCTGTTCTGGTTCAGTTAAAAATTATTTATGTTTATCTTGGATGTTCCAAAAAGTTCAGTTGATAATTAGACTTTCGTTGGGATAGTTGACTCATGAACTGCCTGAGTCTTTTTAGAAAGTATTTTATTTGATTGATCAAATATATAATGGGAATATATGGGCTCGTGAAAGTTACTCTAAATGAACTCCAAAGACTTTATGCACATGGTGTAAATTAAGCCATACCTTAAAGTAGTAACTGCTAAAATAGTTTTGTTATACACATATTTGGCCAGGATTGAACTCTAAATCCTGTCCAGTCTGTTGGAGAGGGAATGCATTTATATATGCATTCATAAACAAAAGCAAGTTTTGTGTCAGGAGGAGTCATGAATGTTAATATAGAAGAATTGTCTTCCACTGATTTGATTGTGTCTAGAAATATAATGAAGAGATGACACTTGCTTTCGGGAGCTATTGGAAGTCTTTAATACGGGGTGTTGTATAGAGTATTTGTTCTTAGTGTCACTGAGATGTCTGTGGTGTCAAGCATTCATCTGTAATTCGCAGGATTTACACTGCAACAGTGGTGATCCATCTGGGATACACAATAGTTCATTGCTATCATTTCAAGAGGAGTGTTTCATGCTGGTTTGCATGAACATAGTTGAAATTTTATAGGTGTGGAGATGTGAGAATGTCTGCTGTGTAGTTTTCAAACATATATATCTATTGTTCCTACATTGGGAATCTTTGTTTTTAGGGATGATGACAATTCTTCGTACTCTAAATTACAGTGTGTTTGGGTTTTTGTTTGGCTTTTGGGTTTTGTTTTGTTCTGGAGCCGTAGTCATGATAAACTGCAATACGACTTTGCAGTATGATACCGTATATAAATCTGTTGGAGGAAAGTGCAAAGAAATACAGTTTTGTAAACAGTACTGTATGCACTGATTGAAAAACATGGAAAGTTTCTGTAGTCGTTTCTGCTGTATGCTTTTATGGTGTGGAACATACTGTAGCAACATAAATGCTATCTATTTACCTGAAGTGCTGGTGGCTTTATATCACCTTCTTACAGTCAGGCTTTTGTGCATGTAAGACGGATCGGAACAGAAAATCCAATGCAATACAAAGGAAGATAAGAGTTCTGTAATAGAGAAATATCATAACTGATTATATGTAAATAAAGAGGAATGAAACTCTGTTCTAATGCAAGATTTAACGTGTTAGTGTGTGAAAATTTTGTAGCCCTGTTGATCTGTTTGCCTACAAGTATAACAGGAAGTTTTAGCAGGTGAATCACAGTAATTACGATGCTTATTGCATCTTTTTTGGTCCATTTCATACATTTTCTCAACCTCTTTTATCTAAAGACATAGTAAACACAGAAAAACTTGAACTGGACTGTTTGTTCTCAGTGTATATACAAAGCTCTTCATTTTTTTTACTGATCTCTCTGCCCCAACTCTTAACTCTTTTGTGGCATTTAGGCTGCACTCAGTGCCACAGAGAAAAATTCAAGAGAGAAGCAGCCTACAGGACTAACTTTTGCATTAGTGTCTCCCCAGGTAAAAGTAAAACCTTTGGACAGTTTATCTTTTTTGGAGTTTTATTTTAAGTATAGGATCATGTCATATTGTTGGGTTATGTTTCCACTGGGGCAGAAGGAGTGGGTATTAATAGTTGGGTATTATAATAGTTAGGTATTTTGAAACTCCCTCTGCCCAGTAGTCTTACCAGGTCATGTATTGGTTAGTTGTTGTTGATCATCAGAACCTTAATTGGTATGAAGAGCTGAAACAAGGAAACAGTGGAGGCAGGCTCCGTGGATTGATGGGAGAGGGTCATGTGACCTGAGATATCCCTGATTCCCTAAGGGTAGGTGCACTGGGGGAGAAAGGCTTGCCAAACAAATTCCTGAATTTGTCATACATTTACTATACCGGTGATCTCTTCCAGCACCTCAGACTTCCTTGCCTCTGAGTTGGTTTTAGTTGTTTGTGAATGATCTCCTTACTAGCATCTTTCCCAACCATCAGAGTGTCCTTGTCAGAAGTCCTGAGCTCCCAGAGACACCTGAGGATAATCCAGCACTCTGTGTGAAGAGCTAGTGTCTTCCACTCCTGGTCTGTGCAGACTTTTGCACAGAAAACTAACAGGTCTTCTGACCGTTTCCCGTGCTTTTTCCTGTATCTCATAGTTTTCTACCAGAAGATTTTTCAGAATTATAAAAAAAACTAATGGCAGATTGAGGCTTGGCCCAAGACTGGCATCTTTCTTGCTTTGGTAATTTCTGTGCTTTTCTGATATCTCTGTGATATCTTGATCTTTGAGTGTGTTAACATCAAAATGAGAAAAGAAATGAGCAGCAGTTAGGCACTCCATGGTCATGTTCTGTGATATGAATGCTAGCAAGTATTGCTAGCCAAGTTTTGGGTTGCATTTTAATATAGCTTATGGAGTAGTTTGGAGCTTCACCAGGCAGTGACAGATGCCACTCCACTTTACCACCCCTCAATCTTAGCATTGTTTGTGCTTCATTGCTTTCAGTCCCTTTATTTTAGTCTTGCAGTTTAGCCATTGTAAACTGTTTGGAAGTAACCACTACTGTTTCAGATTTTTACTGTTATTTAGTCCTTTCCAGGCTCTGTTTAACATTGTCCTACTATTATATACTTTCGTGGGAGCATATACAAAGTAATAATAGTGCATGAAAAAAACGTTAGCAAACAAGCAGGTACCAAAGTGACTCAGGTTTATTCTTGAGGGAAATGGAAACAAGTTATAGAATTCACATCTTTTTGTATATTGGTTCTTTCATATATTGGTTTTCTACTCAGTAGTGTTGGTAATCTTTCTTTTTCCATATGCAGAGCTTCAAAATTCCTAGTCTTTTGGTGCTTGCTTTTGCTATGTCTTTTTGAGCATGATATAGATGGGATGAAAATTATATTCCATTTCAAAGTAAAGCATTTGAATATATACAAAATTACTGTCTTCGTGCCATTCTCTATTACAAAGATGTTACTATAAATCCAGAATGAAGTCACATTTGCTTTCTACTCTGCCCACTTCTCCAAATACACAATCACTGTTTGAAATGTCAGGTGTGCAGCATCAGTCATTTTTAGTCAATTTACCATTCAAAAAAGCATGTGAATGCTTTATTTACTACCTCCCACTGTTTATTGTCTTGCATTTGGTCAATGGTAATTTTCTTCTACCACATTTACTGTTCATTTTGTTTCTTCAAAAACCTCTGAAGTTTCTTCTGGTCTTTCAGAAGCTTATCTTATTCACAGCACATCATGCCCCACATAATTTTCAACACCTACTACTGTCACCATTTGCAAGCTGGTAACAAATATATCCACTTTTGGGGTTTTTTTTGAAACTCAGGATGTTCTGTGGGAGAGAATCTCTGATTTTCTTACGCAATACAGTGATACTCTTTTCGACGTTAAGAAAATCTTTCTGTACTTGTGTGAAGGTTTAAGCTTAATGTATCCTGGTGTCTGAGTGCAATCAAATTATATAGATCTATCTGGCAGTCTGTATGAAGTTTCGTTTCCTGCCTTCCAAGTTACTTGGTGAAAATAGTTTATTGACTGTAACTGAAATTCATTGGAAATTACCTTTGTGGTGAGAACAGAATGTATTTCTGGATTGCAGCACATAGTCATTATATTACAAGATTTGGATTACAAAGGAACTTGCTGCAACAGCTGATGTGTTTCCAAACTGGTGTATTCTTTCTGGAATGATAGATGGCTCTGAATCGTAAACGGAGCGCTGCTAGAAAAGTATTGATTAGTTAACTGGAAGCTTGTAGCTGAGAAGAAAAAGATGTTGAAGGCTTCTGTCAGCAGTTTCGGTGGAGATAGTTGTTTGAATTTTGTGTCAGGTCCTCACAGAAATATAGGTTACACAAAACTACAAAATTCAGCTCATTTCACTACAAAATAAGAACATGATGTAGATTGTATAATGAAGGTATAACTTGTTGTGCATTGGAGGGGTTTTTTTTTAAGTACTTGTGATAGAAACCCCAAAGTAATTGTTTCATGATGCTCATCAGTAGCCTTTTTCAGGTTTTTGTTTACTGATATAAAATAGGGTAACTTCATGCGGTGAATCAGTCTGTGTAAGTGCTATTTCTGAAATTCATGTGAAAAAGAAATCAATCAGCAATCCAGCAAAATCAGACGTATATAATAGCTTTTCAGTGGGAGTGCCGATATTAGAACACACACTGTATATAATACAGCCATCAAGGTATGTTATCAAGCAATCAAATTAGACAGTAACAATTACAGTATTTCATTTTATACAGAAAATGTGGGTTCATATTACCTAAACATATTCATGCTGCCATTTACTTTCATCATGTGGTTAAATGATATATCATTTATTTTGAATTTTGTTTTATCCTAAATAGTTTCCAAACTAACACCAGAATGCATTTGTAGTAACTCAGGCAGTGGGACCTCTGACTGCTCTATGTAACTGTGAAGTGAAAGGGGCTGCTTAGATCAGGAAACTTCAAATACATACACCTTAATTTTCCAAGTCATCAGTCTTCTAATTGCCATAACACCATTCATTACATTAGCATTAATAGATGAAATATATCTAGGCAATTTGCCCAGTTCTAAGTACAGTACATAGTTGTCTTCCATAAATACTCAAACCACCATTAATGAAAACTAATGGCCCATCAAAATTTGCATTCAGAGTACTGCTTGAAATCTCCAAAGGACTGTCCACAATACCAGTATTGCAATTTTTGGCATTTGAAATTGCTGCTTCCCAATATGTTGCTGCGCTTAATGCTAATTACCCAACAAAATGGATAAATACAGCAATTTTAATGTATATTATAACCCAGTTTCAGCAACAAGATTGTAATTAGTGATTGAGCAACATTCTTGTTAGCATAATCAAGCAAATAAATAATTTATCTTCAATTTTATATTTAAAGGTTTCAAATAGTGTTATTTCTTCCCTAGTTTGTAAAAGCAAGTTGTCTTTTATGGTAAAGTCAAGTGGTTTTGTAAAATCATCTACTATATTTTAAAATTAATATAGAACTAGATTAATTCATCCTGATACTAGAAATCACAGATGACTTACCTACAAAGGAAATATATTGGTATACAGCAGAGAGAAATAGTCCAGAAGTCTACTTAGAATGATGGTTAAAAAAACTCTGGAATGCATTGGGGTGTTGTTGGTATGAGACTGTGGGGTGTATAGCAGCCACTCAGCAGTTTCTAAGTAATGAAACCCCATATTCTTTAGGTCTTGGAGCGTAATAGGCCAGCTGTGAACATGAACTGGTCAGGTAGTCATAAGAGGTTTGACCCCAAGATGTCTGTAGTACAGAATTACTGGGTTGCTTTCTTGGTTTCATTTTGGGTTTGTTTTTCTGTTGTTTGGTGTTGGTTGTGTTTGGTTGTTGTTGGGGTTATTTTGTTAATATACCTGAAATGTCAGGATTTGCAAGAGATTTCTTATTTAACTCCCCGTGCTGTATCCATGTCTTTTTCTAAAATTAGTAGTGTACCATATAAAGCCTCCACGTAAAAGAATAATAAATACTAATTCAGTAAGATTTTAAGTTATATTTTTAATTAAATGTTTACCCAGATGTTATGTTAGCAAGCAAGGAAGAAGAAGATAAATTACTTTTTTTTTTTTTTTTAGTGGATTTTGAATATTTACTTGATTTAGCATGATTTGTTCTATTTAACAATATAGGTTCATAGGCTACTCAGCCTCTGTGTTCATAGTGAAGTATTTCAAGGACTAGTCCTGACTTTATGCTGTGAAGATTTCTGTTTCTTGTGTCGTAAATGGAGAGCAAGAAGAACTCTCTGATCTGACATGTCTGGCACCATTGATGAAAATTGTCTAGAAGCTGTTAAACATATGTGAAAGCAGCAATAGTCTCATTCAGTAGCTCGGTAAGCAAGAGCGACACGTGACAGAACATTCAGTTGGTGATTCAGACATGGTTTGGCTCTACAGTAATACTAGAAGGGAGAAATGAGGTTATTTGTGATTTAGGTAATTATTGGCAGTTGAACTTCTTGATTAAGCACATGCCATGCCTTCAAGTCTTGGTAAGAGAATATGCAAAGTTGATTATTTGCGGGGTTTATTTCCTTCCTTTCCCTAAAAAGACAAGGAAGTCATCAGATTGTAGTTTTTGTTGAAAAAGTTAGCCTAAAGCTTTAAGATACATAATTCATTATTGCGGCTCGTAATCTGACCAAAAAAGTCAAATTATTTCACTTACAGATTTTATCGCATAGTCACTTTTCTTATCTCGCATTTGTCTCTTCATTATAATTCACATCATCAAAATTGTGCACGAGAATTCCTTGTTCTAAGAACTGTCTGATAAAACAATCATCAGAGGCGAGATACTATAAAACTGACTGATATGGCAGGATGATCTTTTCACTCAGTCAATTCTAGCATTTTTGATTGCATACGATGCTGGATTTCCTTTAACTTATGCCTAGGTTTCACTGGAAAATTCCATTTATGTCTCCAAGTCTTCACATTCAGAATGGTTTTTATTCTGTAGATCATTGTCTCGTCATATACCTGTGAAGACTACCCAGTAAATGCAGTTTTTTTATGTATTTTCATGGTTTATGTTCTTTTGTGCAGTAACTTTTCAGAGTTACTGCAGCGGAAATTATTTTTCAGATATGCAGCTTTCATCATGAAACACTCAGCTGTTGGGCTCTATAAATCAGTTATTTGAATATTAAAACTGTAGCGTAGGCAACAATTCATTTAACTGAAAATTAACTAAAAATGAAGTTAATAAACAGTATTTGTTTGGAAGGCAGTGTTCCCAAGTTTAAAAGTTTTTTATTTGGTCTAGGGTTTTACTTCTGGTTCATCTACAGTAATAACTCACTCTGTCTGAAATGAAAGTGCTGAGGATGTTAAACTCAATTATACAGAATTGCTCTATTTAATTTTTTCATTTATGTCGTTCAAAAGACACATAACTATTTGGAGTAAAAAAAAGAAAATTTCTAAATTTTGTCTTATTGCAGAACACTGCTGCAATGTTGTATTTCACTTCTTAATTAATACTTTAATTATTTAGACTTTTACATAGTCATGAGTGAAACGTTAACTCTCTGCAAAGCAGTGATTTGTTACTGACCTAAGCATGTGGTGCTGTCCATAGACTGCCATTTACGTTGTTCCCGTTTAGAAATGCACATGACAACCTGAACATGAAATTTAATACAAATTGCTGTTTTAATTTCTTTTCATTTTTCTGTTGTTCTCCCTTTCATGGTTAGATTTTGTGTAAATGTTAAATTTACATTGTGTAGCCCTTGAGTCTACTGTTCAAATCTAGGTCTGTGGTAATATGGTATTAAAAAATTAGCTAGTTGATTTTGTTTAAAATAGTTCCTTTTGCAAAAGTCCAAGAGCAAAGGGGAGTTGCTTGCCCTTACTTTTATATTGTTTTGTTAGCTCAGAAGATGTAACAGAGATGGGCCAGTGAAACCTTGTTTCTTTACTGAGGTTGCCTAGAAGGTTAGGACAGAACTAAATTTTCTTTAATTGATTAAATTTCAGTAAAAAAACCACCTTCATTTTCTTCATAATATAGGAATTATATAGGTTGTGGATCCTCAGAAGTATACTTTTAAATGCATAACATAAATATCCATAAATTCTTTTCTGAAATGGTGAGTTAGCGTTAGCCCTTCGCTAAGGTGAACGTCTGGACTAAGTCAAGAGAAACTGATAACCCACAAGTAGTTGGAAGGAGGTGGTTGTACTGTTTGAGTCTTGTGCAGGGAGTAAGAACTCAGGGTGTTCTGGCATTCGATGAAAATGAGAATCAGACAGTGAAATGTGTTATAGACCGTGGAACTTTTCAACTGTAAACACTGAGCCCATCTCCTCATACATCTCGTGTACTCTGGAGACAGTGAGGACTAACGTGCTAAGGAATTGAAATCAGAAGATTGGCTATGTTTTCTGCGTCAGTGTTTGGCCATTAGTTCACTGGAATTTGAGTGTGATATCAAAGCTGTTTAAAATTATATTCTGATGCATTGGGAGGTACAACATGCTTTTCATTTTTTTGCATGATTTCTTGGTTATTGAGTGTAACGTGTTGTTACTGAAAAATGTGTATTAGCATTACAAGCAATTTTGTTCACTTGTGAAAATTAATTTCTTCCCCAGAGTAAAGTCAGTAGAATTTCCATATATAACCAGGCATTTTAATTTAGGGGTTCCTGTCGAAGTAGAGCAATTGTTGCAAGAAAAGTAGAACTGGTGAAGACTGCTTTTATGTCTTCTCAGTCTTAATAACCCAGTAGCTTCAGCTTCTCTCTGTAACCTTCTGTCCGTAATACCTCCAGTGCAATCTCCACATCTTTCATCCTAAGACCTCACCTCAGTTGCTGCTCTGCACAACAAATGTGTCTACTGCAAGCACTTGTAGAGTCTTCTCCCACTCACAATACCCCATCTTCCTCACACATTCCTTACATTTGTCCCTTTTTATCTCTGTGCTCCATTCCCCATCTTCTCTGTGTCAAAGCAAAGCACAGCCTGTTGCCACCCTGGAGTTACTCACGAAGCAGTAGGCTGGCCAGCACGTGCTGCGTGGCCATCTGGCTGCCAGCGAAGGGAAGGGATCCGATGAGTCAATCATCCCACTATTTTGCAGTATACCGGGGCTCAAGTCAGACAAGGTTTTGTATGGGTTGGCTTTTGAGTTTAAGTATGAAGTATGGCATATGCGTGTTCTGGGTTTCACTTCAAAAGGAAATCTGTATTTTGAGAAAGGTTGCATTAGCTCTGTGCATTGACGTTCCTACCGTTTTAAATATCAAAAGCTAGCAGAAGTATCTCGTGCCTCCACTGTGAAAAGTAGAATACAGGATGTTGTTCCCCTTGCACTTGATAGAAATAGTTGGCCATGCTTTGCGTTCGATTTGTTTATCTTCAGCAAGAAACATCAGGAAGTTCTTCACTGAAATAATGCTTTTATGCAATATCTGAAGGATGACGTGAAAAGTTAGTGTTGGCTAAGTGTTTTCTGTATGTTCGGTATGCTCTGTGTTTCAGTCTCACCCAGACAGGAAAGGACTGATTTGCTTTGCTTCCAGCAACCATTGAGAGTTGATGAATAATGGGAACAAGCTGGCTGAAATTAATTATGATAAAAATGAAAAGATTATGTTATAAGGGAAACAGCTGAAGGACTTGGCATTGGTTAGGTAAGGAGCTCTTCACTGTGAACATTCAGTCACTATGAGTTAGTTGAATTCTTGTTTTGGAAGGAAGTTTAAGTTCTCAAGCGTTTAGTCTGTTAAAATTAGACAGGAAGCATCATTACTGTGTTTATTGTTCTGTTGGACCTGACCCAAGTTTGCCTGCCTTTCAGAAATACCCTTTTGCAATTTTAGTGCATTCTTTACTCTCCTCTAAACTGAATTGTCACCATGTACCTCATGGGAGACTTTTATGTAGGATAAGTAAATTTAAATTGAACAGATTATTGTACCTTGAGTGTGCAACACTGGTGCCTGCATATGTGAAATCTAAAGGTTGGGGTTTTTCCCTTTCCTGGCAGATGGCAAGTCACAAAATCATGTTGTGGCTGATTTCAGTACCCTGGTTCTCGAAATTCTGGTAATCTCAGATGTGATATAAGGGTGAACAATCCTTGGGGACACCTGATCATGGCACTTGACTATAGTCCCTGACAGTATGGCCGTTATGAGTACCACTGCCCTAGCACAGAGCTTTTCCATCATCACCCCAGAGTCTTCATTGAAACACCAACAGGACGTAGCTGTTGCAAAAAAGCAGGTCTATAATCTGGATGTCATCCTTCAGAGCTACAGTAAAACCAATAAATGTGGGCTTTTATATGTCTTTAAATTGGTGAGACGCGGATTTGACAGATGGACCACTTGGGCGCTAAGAATTTGGCTGGATGGTCACACTCAAAGTTGCAGTCAACAGCTCGATGTCGTGATCAATGGCGTTCCTTAGGGGTTGGTATTAGAACCAGCGCAGGTCAGCACCTTTGTTGGTGACATGGAAAGTGGGATTGAGTGCACCCTCAGCGAGTTTGCTGACAATGACAAGCTGGAGGGAAGGGATGCCATCCAGAGGGACCTGGACAGGCTGGAGAGGTGGGCCTCTGCCAACCTCATGGAGTTCAACAAGGCCAAGTGCAAGGTCCTGCACCTGGGTCGGGGCAATCCCATGCACAAGTACAGGCTGGGTGGAGA
Source organism: Rhynochetos jubatus (assembly GCA_027574665.1). NCBI lineage: Eukaryota > Metazoa > Chordata > Aves > Eurypygiformes > Rhynochetidae > Rhynochetos > Rhynochetos jubatus. Next base: position 37,719,462 of record CM050654.1, on the reverse strand, counting down.
ATGGATCGAGAGCAGCCCTGAGGAGAAGGACTTGGGGGTACTGGGGGATGAAAAGCTGAACATGAGCCGGCGGTGTGTGCTGGCAGCCCAAAAAGCCAACCGTATCCTGGGCTGTATCAGGAGAAGTGTGGCCAGCAGGGCGAGGGAGGGGATTCTCCCCCTCTACTCGTCTTTTGGGAGACCCCACCTGCAGTACTGCGTCCAGCTCTGGGGCCCCCAATATCAGAAGGATATTGGCTGGTTGGAGCAAGTCCAGAGGAGGCCACAAAGATGATCCAAGGGCTGGAGCACCTCTGCTATGGGGACAGGCTGGGAGAGTTGGGTTTGTTCAGCCTGGAGAAGAGAAGGCTCCAGGGAGACCTTATAACAGTTTTCCAGTACCTGAAGAGGCTACAGGAGAGCTGAAGGGGGGAATTTTTACCAGGGACTGTAGTGACAGGACAAGGAGTGATGACTTTAAAATGAAAGAGGATCAATAATAGATAAGGAAGAAATTCTTCCTGTGGAGGGTGGTGAGGCTCTGGAGCAGGATGCCCAGAGAAGCTGTGGATGCCCAGAGAAGCTGTGGATGCCCTTTACCTGGAAGTGATCAAGGCCAGGCTGGATGAGTCTTGGAGCAACCTGGTCTAGTGGAGGGTGTCCCTGCCCATGGCAGGGGGGTTGGAACTGGATGGTCTTTAAGGTCCTTTCCAACCCAAACAATTCTGTGATTCTGTCCACAGTGGTATAAAACCCAAAAGAGTGAAGGGCATTTGTAGCGTTCTGATTTCCCCTCATTTTAAGCTATTCTGTCTCCAAGCCTTAGCAGTAGGGAATATGTGTTTTAGATGAGCTGCAGGGAAGGTTTTCAGAGGTGTACATTATATATACTTTTCTTCTGTTTGTGTTGTTTCTACTTGCTGTGTTTCCTGATAAGTCATTTTTTGTTTTATTCTTTTTGCACTGTGGTTATTGTGACTTGTTTTATACCCCATTTGTACAATATCAAGTGATAGCACAAAACAGGACATATCCAAAACTTGGTAGGAATACCACCCTAATGCTTGTTTGAGGAAAAGCAATGAAGTTTATTTCCTAAATTGCAAACTGTCAGCCCTGAGGCATGTTACTGGCTTTGGTTGGATAAATAAAAGACTAGCAAGCTCTTTAACTGAACAGGCGATTTCATTAATTCCAGCAGGTAGTGAGTTCAGGTCTGAGAATGACAAACTGGTGAAACCGCAGTGTGTATTTCTGAACAGAACTAAAGAAATCCCTAATGTTGATATTTAAATCATGTTGGTGGAGCTCCAAAAAGAACATTTCCCAGATGTAAGTGAAATGAAGTCGAGAATATACCTCGCATGGATACCTTTAAGTTTCTTGAGATTTCTTTTAAATTACTTGACTTCATACACTGTTGCTTAAATTGTTAGCATTAATGTAAAGAAAATTTTCCTGATATTTGCATCTTAATTTCTCATTTAAGGAAAATTTACATTCCACTGTAACCAATATGGCCTCAGCAATATGAGGAAACTTAGTGTTTCTATCCCTGTCTCACTTAGAATCCTGTCTGAATTTAAGTGAAATCTTTGTGACTAAACCCAACCCTTGAAAGCTACGTTCCATTTACTGCAATTGTGCGTCAGTGAGAATTTTCCGTCATAAATCTTTGACACGTCCTTCATGATACAATTCAAGTATTTTGCATGTGTGGATTGGCAAGGATGGTTTGAAGTTTTATGCTAGCATGTGCATAGCATGTATCAGGTTTTTCCTGTTGTTTTAAAATCTTGTGTAGATTATGGTGAAAAAGTTAACTATCATTATAAGTTGGCAGCTGCAAGAAGTTGTTTGATAGTAAAAAAGATTTCGTATTTTTATCGTAATTGTCGTGCTTCTTAACTTGAAGGCTCAAGTTAAGTATTGAAAGCCTGGAACCAGAGCTGCTGTTCTCTACTCACATGATGAATGGATATAGTAAACTGAGAACAAATCCTGTGTTGTAGCATAATTCAGTTTTTCCAGTTGAAAATGTGTGAAAACTTATCACCTAAAGAAAAAGAAGTAAATTTCTAAATGCAAAATTTATTATAAATTTAAAACCCCTCCCACTTTATTCTTTGATAAATTTTCTTTAATATTGATGTGATAGTTCAAAGCTTTTTCCCACCTCATGTATAATTTGTTAGTGATCTTCTTAATTTTTAAAACTTGACAATTTTACAGATAAAAAGCTTTGGTGGGCAGACCAGAACTTAGCTCAGATTGGTACCTGTAACAAAAAAGATGGAAGAAACCCAACTGTCCTGCGAAACAAAACTTCAGGTGTTGTACATATGAAAGTGTATGATAAAGCAGCACAGCAAGGTATGTTCAGTTTTAAGTGTTTAACCCACTTTTAGACTGCATAGTATCTTTTCTCATGTTATTTTCCAGTCGTGGCTAGAACAAAATAGTACGTATTTCATTGTAATTCAGTGAAAAAATACTATGAAATAATTATTATTGAATAATTGCTGAATATAATAATATAATTGAGGTAGCATATCTGCCTAATGTATTTTCATTTCTCAGATGTTTTCTGAAATTTATGTTAAAGTTTGAAGTTCTGTTAAAGAATCCAAGTTTAAAATTTTTACTCGATAAATCAGTGTGTGAACTTCATCTCAAATTATTGACACGTTAAGTAAGTGAAGTAGTATGAGAGATTTCATTAATATTCTTCATTATCTATTTGGTTTAAGAGTTTAAATTTGGCACAAGTGACAGTAGTATAAATCAAAAGTGAGACAGCAGAAAAATGGGGAATACTGTTAATAGTGCTAAAACTTAGTTGGCAAAATGGGAGCTAAGATAATATGAAAAAACGTGATTTGGGGTCATGCACACAGTTTTCTGAATTTGGAGATCAGAGATTAAAACATTTGGGAGATTCTTTAGAAGGAGATTATTTCTGATTGCAGCTACTGAATGGGATGAGGACGGGACCTGAACAAAAATGTCATTTCATTTTCTGGAAAAGCTTCCAAAAGAGCATAGGATAGTATACTACTAATTAGTCTGTGTACAGAGTACATTAACTCAGTTCCATATCGAGCTCTTCTGGGAACACTTGCCATTGTACCTGATACAGGAGACACCAAAGGTGCTTCACCAGCCTGGTCCTTAGTTTTAAATGTGGCGGAACAACAGTAAGTAGTAAAAACTTAGGCATTCAGTTATGTTTCTATCACTTTAAAGTTCTTGAATTCCCTACCGCGGAGATGTACAGACAGCCTCATGAGTGCCCAAATGTTAGCAATATCTGGTGTCAGTGGCATTAACATGCATCTTCCATTGTACAGAAGTCAAGAAAAGGAGCTGTTCTGTGTCTTTTTGTACTACGGAACTTGGACGTAATGAGGACCCTTAAGCTGTGTAGTGAAATGTCAGTTTGCTGATGTGTGTTTTGACAGAACAATGTCAGGGGTTTGGACATAAGAATCAGATGCTGTAGAATGGACTCAGCTTTACACTTGCACATTTGTTTAAGGCACCTTTGCATGTGTTGTATGCATCTGGCATTTCATTAACTGAAAGTGGCATGAGAGCAGATGTGATGTGAGGGCACTTACAGATTTCTCTGGGTACAAATCTGCCATACTGGAAGTTTTTTCTTTTAACTGTACAAGTTTCCCCTTTGTCTGAGGATACCTGAGGCTTTAAAGCCTCACCTGTCTTTTCCATTTGTACGTTAAAAAGTATCTATGATTTTAGATGTACAAATGCTTTCTACTTCAAAATTAGGAATGCACAAATAAATATGACAAGTAGTGCTCTGATTCCCATGGGCTTGGTAACTGATAATCAACCAAGTTCTTAGATGTCTTAATAGACTCAAATGTTTCTTCATGAAGCTTCAAACATCTGAGGTGTGTTTATTGTACTGTGTATAATGTTTATGATAAATCATATTTAAAATGTTCATGTATTAAAAGTAAATATTGTTTTAAGTAAGAAGTAGGAGCATGGTTCTGTGAGATCACATTGCAGCATATCTTAAATACACTAAACAAATGCTGATTCATGATATTTGATGAATGAATACACTATTATCAATGATTTGCTCATGGTTTAGAATAAGATACACCTTCTAGACTAATGTCAGGGAGGTTTCATCATTCCTACTCCAAATTTAATGTAATGCTCAGTTTAATCAGATGCTTTTACTTTAAAATGGGCAGATTCTTCATCAGAAAACTGGTTTATTTAAAAAAAAAAATAGTGATGAATAAAAAAACTATTTCAAGTGTGCAAGTGAAACACTTTAAGAGTGAAGCATGGGAGAGTATATGAGTAGTAGCATAGCCTGAAATATTTTATGCATATCTCAATTCTTCAAAGAAGTTAGATAAACAGATTTGGTTTTGAAAATTCTAATGAATTAATGTCCATGCTCATTTTAGTGAGGATTGCACTGTTTAATATTCTTCCTCTTGTCTCTTCTCCCATCATGTTACAGGTAGCAATTCCTGTCAGTTAAACAATGGTGGATGCTCCCAGCTGTGTTTACCAACATCAGAAACCACCAGGACTTGTGTGTGTACAATAGGCTACAACCTTCAAAAAAACCGCATGGCATGCAAAGGTGAAATGGATTTCAGTATTTATTTTAACTAACCAGTATTATGGAAGCACACCAATGAGTAAATCAACTTCCTTTATTAATTTTAAGTTACATAACTATACTTAATATGCTTGATTGAACCAGTAACAGCAGAGAAATGCCTGTTGTGGTTGGGACCGAATTTAAATTTAGCTTTTAATTTATTTTTTTAGTTCTGTATAGATTTTTTTGCATAAACTCTGAGGAATATAGATTCCTTTTTTTTTTTCCACGTAGGCAGAAAAGCAGAACATCTGAGCCATAGTTAATATCAGTACGTATTTGTTCAAGGTCATATACCTTATCTTAAAATTAAATTATAGCAACAGTATCTGAAAGGTTGGGGATCTCATCCTGTTGTGGATTGCCGTTAATATTCAGTAAAGCCTACTTTAGTTTTTCTATTTTAATCTTTTTGCCTATGTGAGCAGGAAAAAATTCGAAACATGGCTTGCATCTGAAACTTTACTTTTTTGCCTGAGTGCTACAAAACAGCCTTATGGTCAAGGTGCCTTATAGTTGTATAATTTAATATTATTTGTTCCTATGAGGTATTACTCCTTCATTGAGTTAATAGTAGAGTATACACGGAAGCAGAGTTAAGCAACATAAATGTGGCTGTTATACTTCTTCATATGTGACAATAACATGTTCTTAACTCTTTTATTTCAGTTTTAATTTCGCATTTACATCTACAGGTATTTATAATTTTCAATTGTAGGTTAAGGTAAAACCGTTGGATGGGTTGTATTTGAAATGCACTCCTCCTTTATGTCTAGATACACTGCTTTCCATATCATAACAGCTTTTTACGAGTAAATTTTCCCTCAGTTAAAAAGAGGTCATGTATCAAAACCATTTTTATTCTCTCTTGAAAATTCATGGGAAAAAACTGACGAGTACTATTCTGTGACTTGTTTAGCATTGCTCTTTTCATTTGCTAGCTAGATTCCTTGCCTTGAAGATTTTATAATTCTCTACCTGAACCTTTTTAGTCCACATTCTTAGGGTCTTCTGCTAGCTAGCTCATTACAGAGAAAGACATTTTCAAAGAATTGGCGTGAAGAAAAAGGAACTTTTTTGTGTATGGTAATTAAAATTCTTCAATAATATGAGTTATGTATCATCATGCTGCGTAATTTCCCTTAAATTTAGAAGAGCTCTGATATATGAACAGATTAAGGCAACAAAGTATTTGATCTAATTTGGGTTGCCAACAATTAGGTGTGATTCATCTCAACTGGAATGACTACATAACAAGACCTCTAGACAGTATAATTTCTTCCTACTCAACAGAAAAAGGTGCATCTGGAGCGTGATTAATCTAACATGAAAGTAGACATTCAAAATGCATCAGACCCATTGTTCACCAAAATTGTGTGTGTCTGTTGTTTGTAAAGGAAGTGTACATGACTATGAGGTGAGCTGAATCCCATGCCTCAGAAGACAATTTACAGTCTTGAGTCCTGCTTTCCACAAGTCCTTTGAAACTGTCTCTCGCTAAATATGTACAGAAAGTGCAGATGTGCACTGAAAATATTCTTACGTTCCTCATAATTCAAAAAAATTTTCATCTTAAGTTTTAATTTTCATTACCACTAATTACTTAATTATAAGGTAAGGCATGAAGTGAACAGTGATTCCCTTCTTGCTGTAGGACTGCATTTATCATTTAATTAGTAATACACCATAATAATTCCTGGATGTTTTTCAGAGATGGAGTTATCATTCTGGTAAACTATGGAGTAGTATTGGAACGCTGTCTAGTGCTTGTTAATTCCTCAAGTTTTGTTAATTGGGAAACTCTCCCCTCTGCTCTCATTGACTATTTTATTTTTCCCCACAGGTATTGAATCATTTCTTATGTATTCTGTTCATGAAGGAATTAGAGGAATTCCTCTTGATCCAAATGATAAAATGGATGCTTTAATGCCTGTATCTGGTACTTCATTTGCTGTGGGCATAGACTTCCATGCAGGTAAATGTTATATTATTTATTGTATGTATGGAAAATAATATATACTATTCTTATAAATTACCTAACCCGCCAGTTTTCAAACCTTCTAAGCGATTACAACTTTATTTAAAGGAATTGGAAGGCGATTGTGTGTTACCGTGTTAACCTCTAGCTACTTAATACCTACAGTACATAGAAAAACCTGTATTATGTATAGGTAGATTGCATTAGCAGCACTCTGCTGTTTCTGTGGAGACATCACTGACAACTTGAGTAGGAAACTGGTGGGTTTACAGTAAGTGGTCATAAATCTGTAGGAGAGCACATTTCATTAGTTCCTTTTTTCATAGAAAAAAGCTTGTTCCTGTCACGATATTTTTCCACTGATTTTTTGTAGTCCCATGTGTTGTACCTAGCAGGTGGTTCTGCCTGTGGAGTGGGATAGTTTTCTTTCTGTCCAGTAAAGCTCAGCCACTTCACTGCAGAGTACAACCAACTCTATATGTGTTTCTTCCTTTTACAAGTGGATGCTCTAACAGCCTGAAGAACAGTCATTTCTATCTTGAGTGCACTATGTACTTTTCCACTGCGGTGTATTAATAGGAAACAGGTTTTAGTTTAGATAGCCTCACAAATTTCCTGTGAAACGGGGTTTCTGTTTTGTATGCAGGCAAAAGAAGGTGGAAAGAAACTGAGATCAGATCCTAAAAGTAATGGGATACATCTCCACTGGTACTAAAAGGCATCTTCACCTTAATGTCTTCAAAGACATGAGGAGTTTTTAGTTAGCTTACAGAAAATAAGAAATCTGTGACCAAGTAAAATATCTTGAATCTCCCTGTTTTTAACCTATTAGCTCTTTGTCATCCTTCCTCCTAGAATGATTTTCTCATGAGCTGTTTTTGTTACTGAGTTTACAAACTAGCAGTTTAAAATTTTATTTCTGTTACCGATGTTACATACAGATGGACTTAGGGTGCCTGTAACATACAATTATTTTGTCATACTCCGTTGTGTGGGTAGCATATCGTAGTTAAAGGACTTAAGGAAATATTTTTTGCAGCCATGAAAGAGCTAGAAGATATATGCACCTTTTTTCTTCCTATGTTTTGATACTTCTCAATTCTTTGTGGAACTATATGAGTAGTTTTGACCTTTGGACGTTTTTAGAGGTCACTGGGGAGTGAGGTTTCCAGTGTTAAGACATAAGTTAATAAAACTGAGCATGATCCTAGCAGCCTTTCATCTCTGTATTGTTAATGGCATTGATTCTTCCCTGCTGATGAAGATTTCCTCACAATATCTCAGGCAAATGCCCATTGGTTTTTCCTCTGGACATTGTTCCAGGAAGCTCACTATACTTTTTTACCTTAGTGTCTGGTTTGCGTTTGTTGGAATCGTTATTTCACGTGGTGGGAGGTACTCTGTGCTTGGTCTGGCTGGAAGGGAATCTGCATGGCAGAGAAACACTACTGTGTTTGAGACATCAAGGGCATTCTAAGTATTGAAGAAACAAGAACATCATGTTTATTTGCAGAATGATAGCCTTCAAATTGACGGGTAGGACTTTGTCTCCAAGAAAGCGATCCTCTTCATCAGGAGACACTGTCTTCTCCTGCTGACTTAGAGGCACAAACTACTTAATGATTAATAGTATTTCAGTGTTTTTAAAGTACACCAGTGCACATTAATGTTTTCATTAGTGCCAGAAAGCCTCTGCAAAGATGGAGTAACTATTAAAGTTGTTGATTGTTTTGAAATAATGCAGTGTTAGTGCTGAACCCCTTTCAGTTGGGCAGTAGTTCATCTCAGAAACAGCTTAACTTTTGTGGGACTTTGCCTCTGTGAAAAGCAGAGTTATCTCAGTCCCTCACTGAGTGGTGCTGAACTTACTGGGAGCTGGGAACCCAGAGGTGTTCTCTCACATATCTTTATGCAATTTTGCCTCCATTTTCTGTCCCATTCTTACTGTCATTGTGCCTCCAGGCAGGTGTGTTTGGGTGGGAGGAGAGTTTACTCTCCAAAATAAGCGTGTTGAGCGTTTACAGGCTAAGCTGACAAAATGGGATAATATTCAGCAAATGCTTTGTATGTTGAATTTTGAGTCACAGGATTTTATTGGCAAAATACTAATGGATCAGTGGATCTGATTTTCAGTGTTTGCTGATAGAAGTTGCCTGGGGACTGTAGGAGTCCAAGTGAGCCATGGCTACTAATGCTCACCGCTTTGCAAAATGCTTGTAGAAGCTGGGCGGAGCTGCAGACAGTTGTTTCCCGTTTTGTGGCGACTGTCGTTTCCAGGTAGTAATTCTTTCCCCCAGCAACAGAATAGGTAAATAGATACTGAAGACTCCAAATTGAGTATAGGCCACCTTTCCACATTTCTGAGGCCAGAACTGACTTCAGGAACCATGTGCTGAAGGAGGTTTTCTTCTCTATTTCTCTTATTCTTCAGAGTAACTTGGAAAGTAAAGCAGGTTTGTGCAATTATAATAACAAAAGTGCTACCTGACAGAGATGCATTGACACACAGATCTGAAAACGTCATCCACTTTTATAAATTAACACACTACAACAAAATAAAGTCTGATGGCTTAATCTGAATTCCTATTAGCTTGTTCTGGATGGCATGGGTCTTCAGTGGTTGAGTCCTGAGAATGTTACACCATGTTGTATTGAGATACAGAGAACTTGGGATATTAACAGAAAGGAACCCACAAAAATTGCAGTCTCCATAAAACGAGAGAAATATGGCATTTGGATACAGATGGTACAATCCAACTGCAAACTGAAACTCAGAAAATGCTGTAATATTATCTGGTTTTGAAGCCCACAGGGATATTTATTAGTTTAGTGGCAACTAATTGCTTGGATATTTCTGCACAGCAAAAAATACAGTTTCTTAAGCGGTCAGGAACTACCTGAAGAATCAAAAAACTATTCTCCAATGTAGTGTATTGAACAGAGTGATTGAAAAGTTTTGCATTGCTGTCAATAAAAAGCCTTTAAAACTACTTCAGAAAAAAATAGCCTTGGAGCACCTTTGAACAATAATATTAAAATGTCATTGTCGATGCATTTTACAGCTGTGTTTAATGAAGATTTAATTCATGATACAAAATCTAGGCAAGTGAGGCGTAGGACTGTAAAAGAATATGAGAATCTTAAGGAAATGATCTGTTAGCTGAGGTTTAATATCAGTGTACGGTTGGGTAATTATTATCTTTGCATACTCAAGCTGTTAGGATTTACTTTTAAGGATACTTTCTAGGAGCAGTGAACTGCATGAGCTTTGTGAACTTCCTCCAGCACAGAAAATATTACTTGTGTTTCAGTTCCAGAACTACTTACATAACTTTTGATTGTAGGACAGATACATTCTACTTAAAAATTCTCCTCATTTTACTGGAACACTACCTACTAAATAAAAATTCAATTTGACTGATTTTAAAATAGTATTCCTGTAATATTTATCTTGAAAATATGTTTTCCTCTGTTATTGGGAAGTATTTTTATGTCTGACGTTACATCTGCACATCTCCATGGTTTTGTAGGTCCTCACTATCCTTTTTGGTACATAATTATTATTGTTTTCTACCTGTTTATATTCAGGTCAGGTGTGTTGTGTATTAAGGAAAAATGTTGATCATTAACAACACAAAGCTGTGTCATAAAATACTGCATTTTACTGAAAGTAAATTAGTAATTTAGACAGGCTTCTAATGGTTGTTGTGTGTAATGATACATTTTAAAATGAAATTTTGATTTTTTTGAATAAGTTTTCTCTCTTTAATATGTGATTATTTGGAAGCATATCCAGGTAATTCAGTTGTTAGAATTTTTGGATTACTGAAAAACACTGTTTATATAAAACACCACTACAAAGTCAGTTGTTCTATATACATTAAGATTTCATCATGGAAGTGAAAGCACAGATCTCTCTGTGTTCTTACAAAAATTTCTAAGCTGTTGTGTGGATTCTTGCTCACATGACTCAAGTCATGGTGTGAATACAGATTGGTTTGTTTTTGTGGAGATGAATTAATCTGGAATGTGAAATGCATAAAATTCACTTGTAGAATGTCTTGTCCAGTTGGTAAACAGAATAGATTTTTTTTTTAATTAGCTATGAACTTTCAGATAAGACTTTATAGTAACACTCTCTCTGTCTCATGGATTTAAAAGCAGATATATAAAGTACCAAAAATAAAGAAGGAACAAATACTAGTTATCTCTGAGCAATGTTGTTCCCAGATAAAATAGCTGACTCAGGAGGTTCCCAGCTGAGGACTTTGAAACCAGAATGTGGGTTGTGGAATATCCGTGTTGTTAAATCAGAGCGAAATACAGAGAATTCTGCTTTAGGGGTGTCCTCACTTGGTTTTCCTCATGTCTTTATCAGGGGTATTTTGTGGCCACAGAGGAGAGGGCATTTCTGTGCTTTGGCCACACCAAATTCTTGGCCTGGCTGCCAAGTTTAAATGGTCTGTGAAAAAGCTTGTACTCTCAGAATACATAGTGGTCCCTCTCTTCTACCTTATGGGCAGCCAACTGCAGCAGAATGGCAGGGAAGACAGCTTAAATGCCTTAAAACACCAGAAAAGATTCAGTGAAAGCTTGTCAGGACATTTAAAATAAAAGCTGAATTGTGGAGAGAGTCAATCTTTTATTCTTTTCTCAGTGTATCATTAAAACGTCACACTTTTTTCTTTTTTTACTTAAATTTTTTGTACTGCCAAAGTTGAGTTTGAGTAATGAAGGAAAATACTGTATAGGCAGGTTTACACTGTAGTTTTTCAGACTAAATATTTTTGAATGGTGATTAATATTTTTGAATGGTGATTAATAAACAAAATATTATGTTTTTCAAACATTTGTTATATTGGGGGGGGGGGGGGAAGTCAACGTATTTATTGTGATTTTTGGCAGGGGTAGTAGCTTTCATCTCTTTTCATAGTCCTGTTGTGTTACATGTGCAGTACTGAACAATCCCTAGAAAACCTAGAGTTCTGATTTAATTATTTAAAAATAAATAAATAAAGGAAAAAGAATGATAAATTGAAGAGGATGGCTTTGATACCATTATTGTGTTTACTCTGAGCGTATTAATAAGCTATAATTGGCAGTGTCTACAGTTACAGATGTAGATACTTGGACTGAAGTAACTGAATTAGTCTAAGAATAATTTTTTGCCATGTATTTTATAGGAAATGATACGATTTACTGGACAGACATGGGTTTCAACAAAATCAGCCGATCTAAACGAGACCAAACATGGAAAGAAGACATTATTACAAATGGTTTGGGAAGAGTTGAAGGCATTGCAGTAGACTGGATAGCAGGTAGGCCTTAACCTGCTTCAGGAATTGTCGTGGGTGTTGACAGTGTACTCTTTCATCTTCAGCTCAAGACTAAATAACTTGGTTTACTTCCAGCTCTAATATTCCAGATGTCTAGATATTTTTCTTTGAAGAAGAACCACCACTGGTTTTCACAGTTCTACTACAGACAGAAAAAGTATTTAAATGTCTCGGGCACTGTTTCTTAGATGGACATTCTCAATGGTGACAAACATAAATACAAACTTGTATTTTAAATCAAAAGCGTGAATAGGACCAGAAATTACGAATATAAGATACATATCAGTTAAAATAAAGCACTTAGTTTCTGGTCCTAACTTACGCACTTAAGATATAAACGCTTTTCCAGTAACTTAAGGTATTTTTTCTAGGTAACATATATTGGACGGACCATGGCTTCAACTTAATTGAAGTTGCCAGGCTCAACGGCTCATTCCGATACGTAATTATATCCCAGGGTTTGGACCAGCCAAGATCTATTGCGGTACACCCAGAAAAAGGGTAACATGACCATGGCTTCTCGCATTTCTTTTAACGTCTGCATGATAGCACTGAAGCTCTTAGATAAGTATATCGAGGCCTTCCTTCTAATAGATAAGCATTTAATAAAACCAAAAAGGATTGTACTGGAAATTATTATACTGTAACTAAGCACAGGTGGAAAGAAGTATAGTTCTTATCATACGCTGAGGGTTTTTTTCATTGATCTCGTATACATGACATACTGTACTTTCTTTGCAAAACGGTTTTCAGTTTCTAAGACAGTCATTTCAACAGGAAGCTGGACTTTCATGGAGTTCAAACATTGCTTGGAAGGATGCTTAACAGATAGTGCCTAATTTTCCAGCAAATCCAAGGAAGTCATGTTAGCTAATGAGGACCTCAGTGTCATGATGAAATCATAAACAGTGCAGTCCTTGGTAGTTATAAATTATAGTATCATGTAACATCCCACTACAACAACCAATGAGATTTCCCAGGGTAGCTGAAAGTAATGTGAGATGGAGCATGTGAGTAAGAGAGTAAGGCTTGTCAAAATTAACGTCTGTATTTATCCAACTCTGTACTGAGAGTAGAGACTACGCTGCAGCATGAACAGACATAGAGAACGTTCTTTCCCCTTCCAGCGCCGAGAGTATTGTTAGCAGAGCTACAGCTAAAACAGAAGCAGTAAATTCTACAAGGAATTCTCATCTTTTTTTCATGGGAATATGAAATGCATTTTCTGAAGAAAAGGCATATAAGCAAGACTCAATAGATTTAACTGCTACAATTACCCTGCTAAAATGACAGCGCTAAGCAGCGTGTGTCAAAATCTTAAAAGAAGTGTTTGAGCAACTATCTGCCCCCAAAGCCAGAGATGATGCTCTAGCTCGGTTTCCCCAGGTTCAATCACATCAGTGTCTCACTGTTTTCAGGAAAGAAGTCTCTGTACTCCCCTGAGTTTGCAGCCATAGCAATGAAGAATTCTGACTTCTCACTGAGGCCAGATTGATACTAGTGATGCAAAATGCCATTTGGATCCTTGCCATGGTTTCCTCTGTGAGAGTTTAGACATAGTGATCTGTGTATTTTGCAGACTAGAGCATTGCAACTGAATGTATTTAAGAATGAAGGTGAAAGCAATAATGGGTTTTGTTTTCTGCATAATGTAATAGCTTTTGCCACAAATAACTACAGCGCCTTCATACAGCACCTCTGGTTGCTTGGCAGTATCTGCTAACAATTTAGTATTAATGCTGTTGTTCAGAGTAGGATCTTCTTGAGATCCTAGTCAGGATCTGGCTGAATTAATAATTGTATTTTTGTCCTTAATGCACCAGAATAGCTGTGCTCTTCTCTTAGAAAAGAAAAAATGAAAAAACTAAAAAATTTTTGAAGGTAAGTTCACAAAAGCCTGATAAAATTCTTCTGATCACACAGGTAGACCAAACATCGTCTAAACAATAGTTAACTTACATGTTGAGGAAAATCACACGATGTATAGTGCGTTTGCTTTACACATGTTCAGACAGATGGTCACCCCTTACATCAGAGGGAAGCAAAAGCTCCCATGAAGTCTGTGAGGACTGAGTGCAGCAGATGCAGTTTCTCTGAGTCTTTAGATATTAAAATAATATGAATTATAGAAATAAACCCCCTTATTTTCAACTAGAAGTGTAAAACAGTGTAATCAACTCTTCTGCAGTATTTGAAGAAGGAAGATAGGTTGTAGCTGAGATCCAGCATTTAACAATTGCTGTAGCTGAGTAAATGTTGAACCCTTGACAGAATAATATTTCATACTGCTATTGATTGAAAAGATGCTTTTTTCACTACAGTGTGGATTTTATTTTAATGACAATATTTTTACATAATGCTTTCTGAGTCAACAGTTCATGGTTTTGTTTTACCAGAAATGCTAAGTGTGCACATAATAAATGACATGATAGCCAACAATATTAGCAAGATTCTTTGGAAAGGAACAGCTCCTGCTTTTAAGTTAATGGCTATTTAGGACTGAATGTCAGTCTTAGGTCTTAACATAGAACAGGTTAATGCCACCAAAAAGGAGTTATTTAATAAAATGTGGTTACGCTATAGTTTGTAGGAGTATGAATTATTGCACTTGAAACAAAAAAAGTGAAAAGAGGAATGCCAAATGTAGAAATTAATCCAGTTGATATTTTTTACATGTTTTGATCTTGTTCAGTTTTATAGTTAATTTTTAGATGTGTTTTTAAAAAAAAAAAAAAAAACAAAAAAAACCAAAAAAACCCACACAAGAGGATGGGAGGACCACCAGTCAGTAATTGGTTTACAATGTCTAGTAGAATCTTCTGTGAAAGTAGGTATGCTTCATCTGTTTGTTTTTTTATTTTTAATGCTGTGCCACAAAATAGCATCTTGAGAAGTCTCCAATGTTTCTTCATGAGAAGGATATCAATGTTTTGCTAGTGAAGTACATGTATACCTTTCTGTGGGAAGATTAAGGCCTCTTCACCCTCTTCATTATTGTCACACCTCTTCTCCTTGACGAAGCAAAACTTAAAAAATATTCGTCTCTCTCCTTTCCCTGTCTTCACATTCTTCAATTCTCTTGAAGCTTGAGCTGACAGCTATAAGAATGGAGAGGAAAACAGCAGTTATTAGATCTCTCTGAATCTGCCAGTTATGCCAAGATATGAAGCAGCCAGCATTCAGCTGGTTGGTAACATTATTATTGTTTCTAAGGAAAAAGTTAAGCATGTGTAGTTCTACAGTGGAGTGTATTTGTCCCTCATCAGGTATACTTATCCGTACATACAGGTGGCTGATTTATTTTTACCAATTAAATAATAGCTTTCTGACCATATTTCAATCAAAATTGAATTCTGAGTCAAACTCATGCAGAAATAACTCTTAGACTTTGAAAATACTTCCTTCAAAAACAAGCTGGGAATTTCATTGGTGTTTAGGGTTTGAGGGAGGGGCAGGAGAGGAGTTTAAACTCTGATTTAATTCTTTCCAAAGAAGTTTGTTTGAAAGTTTATTCTAGGCCAGCATCAATTTCGGCAATTTGCACCTCCATGTCAGCTATTTAAGTTATGTATGGGATAGTTCCAAAATAAGTTGTCGTAGTTATTCTAGCATTGCAGTATATACACCAAATGTGTCAGTAATACGTTGCTACCTGCAAAGGTCTTGGAACCAGGTATCTTAGGTGGTACTTCACATACCTCTTGGGGAAGATATGGGAAGATCAAGTTTTTCCATACATGTTAATGACTTATGTAAATTCATATATCTCTATATTTATGATCAGTAATGCTCTAAGAGAGTATTAATAGCATTAATTAATTGGACTTACATTTTGGCAGCTACTTGGGATTTTCTGTGGAGGATTATAGATTCATTCAACCTGCTAATTACAGTTTTTAATTTTTTTGTTTTCATAGTAGCTAGTCTAAGCAAGGAGCACAGAATGTTTACTTCAAGTATATTGAATGCCTGCCTTTCTGTAGTCAACTTTTAGCTGATCTTCTGTGTTAGGAAAGTACCTCTGACTAGATGCCTGAGAGCAAGTTCAGTTCTGTTTAAAGGGGCTGTTAGTAGTTTGGTTAAAGCTGTATTAAAATTAAGCAGTGATTGTTGATATCCACCTGGTTATTGGTGTCTATTTTAACATTTCTAAAACATATTTTTAATTTAGCTAATGTAGCAGTTCAATTTCCTGAAGCAGTATAAGTTTTATAGTTAATGTTACTGTTTGTTATGTCAAGAAGTATTAAAACAAAGTGATTTTTATTATAGACAGAAAGCCCTATGATTAGAGCCACAGTAAGGTAGGCATTATTTCAGAAGCAAAATTTGATGAGCTGATTGTAGTATCCATATTTGTTCTCCTCTGTCCTGTGTTTATCCCTCTGTTTCATGTATCTACACTCATCCAAGCAAATATAGTTATTTAACAACAGATTGATATAAAATATCACCACACTCGGGTAGAACTGGTTAGTAATACACAAAAGACTTTGTAACCTTCAAAAGCAGACTAATACATACATTCCACGTGGAGAAAAACAGTGGAGGATGGGTTTGTGTGTTCTGATCACTTTGTGTACAGTGTATCACTAAGCAGTGTTTTAGTGTGTGCTCATGAATATTTGCTGTGAAAACGCTTCTCTTCAGGTGGTTAGTAATATGCTAGACCTCAATTATGTTACCTTAGAAGGAGAATTCTTACTCAGAATATATATGTATGTGTTAATAATGCATTTTAGCACAAATATGTGCATACATATTATATTTGTAGACGCGTAGACGTTTAATCGATGGTATTCCATAGGTTACTGTTCAGTAAAGGAAGTGCTCTGTGTACATTAACTGGCCTAATTTTGCTATACCTAAAGCAACAGATTGAGAAGTAGGAAGTCAGGGCACAGGTTTGATCTAGCATCTTATCCTGAAATTGTGATGGTACTGTGTCAGTAAGTATACAGTAATATGAAATTAGATAGGGTGCAGATTGTTCCCATGAGCATTAAGAAGAATAGGAAAAATATTTTCTTCCCAAATAAAATCCCATTGCTCTACCAGGTCCGTACTGTTCCCCATTGCTTCATGTTTAAGACGTGTCTAAGTTAGACAGACTTTTTTTGCATTATCATAACAGTTGTAGCAATTGTGCAAGAGCTTCTGTTCCAGTATTTTTTTTATCTAATTTGCTTTTACTTTCCCAAGCGCAGAGCTGAATTGTTTAAGGAATAGAATTGCATATTGACTGATTACGGTTTTAAGAGTTACTATATGTATATAACTTGCAAAAACCCTCTCATCTTCTGGTCTTCTGTGAAGCAAGTATTATGATACGTTTAATCTCTTAAGATTATTTAGAGAGATGATTCTTATCATGTTTTTAAAACACCTATTTAATGGTAATGGTGCTTTTTTTTTTTTTGCAACTGAAGTACAGTATTACATATTTTCAATGCTTATTGTGATGCTAAATTTTAATTGGTAATTTCTACGCAATTTTAGGTATTTATTTTGGACGGAGTGGGGACAGACTCCTTGCATAGGCAAGGCACACTTAGATGGGTCTGAGAAGGTTGTCCTTGTGAGCCTGGGGATTGCATGGCCTAATGGGATTTCCATTGACTATGAGGTTAGTTCCTCTGTCTTCCAGTATGTATTACAACGTACAGTGTTTGTTGTTTCATTAAAGCCAGCTGGTCTTCCACTTTGACATAATCTTAATAACTTAATTAAATACTTGAACAAGACTGTTGATGTTTCCTTTGAAATTAATCTTTAGGAAAATAAATTATACTGGTGTGATGCTCGTACCGACAAGATAGAAAGAATTGACCTTGAGAGTGGAGGGAATCGGGAGATTGTGCTGTCAGGGAGCAATGTGGATATGTTTTCAGTCGCAGTGTTTGGAGCTTACATCTACTGGTCTGACAGGTAATTTATTTTTCATAAGTATTTGAGCCTCAAAATGTTATTTCAGTGCCAGGTGCTTCACCTTTGTAGGATTAGCTGTTCCTTAGCAAGGTCACAGAATGGATGGCAGAAAGCGATAGAGTTTCCAAAGAAAGGGCATTGCCGATGCTGAACGCTAAAGCATATCAGTGTCATAGATGAGAACAGGTTTCTTCACCTTCTGTTAGGTGAACTCCTCTGCCCTTCAGTCATTTGTTTGGTATGAATTAGTTGAGGATTGTTGATGAGACATCTTCAACTTTTTTGGCAGAGCACATGCAAATGGCTCTATTAGAAGAGGCCACAAGAATGAGGCCACGGATGCTGTGACCATGAGGACTGGCCTTGGAATAAACCTGAAGGAAGTGAAAGTCTTTAATAGAGCACGAGAGAAAGGTTGGCTGTTCTTAAGGATGCTATTAATTGTTTTAATATCACCTGCTACTTTCTATGTATATTAAAGCATACCAAAAGTTAAGTAATCACTGATTTTTTTATCTCTACTTTTTACTCTTGAAGTATTTTTTTAAGCTAAAATAAATGTGTTAAAGAAAACATATAGTACAAATTCTGCTAAAATTCTTCTTAGTATTTTAAAGAGAAAATCCAAAACACTATCATTCCAGGTTTGGTGGGGTGTAGTTTGGGGGTTTTTTTATTATTTTTAAAGCAAAAAATAGTCTTCAGAAGAGACCTAGAACAATGTTTTAAAGAGCAGTCATCTCGGGCAGTCTCAGTTTTCTATTAGAAAACACACCAGACTTTATTCACATCTAGAAGTTCCCAGCCTCTGTGTCTCAAATATTTATTTCCTGAAATTACTTAAGTCTTAAGTTTGGATTTGGTTGGGGGTTTTTTTTGTTGGTTTTTTTGTTGTTGGGGTTTTTTTGTGGGATGAAACCTTGCAAATAATCTGATTTCCTTTATATTCAAATAGTTTATTGAATTCAAGAGGCAAAGATTATCATATACTCTCTGATTTATGTTGTCGATGATATTTTTTTTTTCTCCTGACTAAGAATAATCTTGCTTTTAGCTGTCTTTCCCCCCTAAAATTCTGCTTTGGAAGAGACCTTGAAAACCTTGTTTTAGTGAGCTAAGGTGGTTAGAAGTCTACAAATAATTATGATGATTTCCTCAGAACAAACTGCCGCCAGACAAGATTTTCTATACATATATTCAAAAAGAGAGGAAAAAATGGTTACATTTGTATTACAAGGTTTATCTTGTATTACAGTATCTCTGGTGTTGGTAGCACTCAAAAGTTGCTTTAATCACAAAATTACATACCTGAAGATCCTTTTTTATATACTTCTTTCCTAAATAACTGGATTAATTATGACCTATAAAATAAATCTGCATTTTGAAAGAAAACATATTTTAAAATCAATAAGAAACAAATTTCTTTTTCTTGTTTTTATTCAAGGAAACTTTAAATAGTTTTGAAAAGGCATTACTTTGCAAACGTGTGCACGTTAATTTTACCAAGCACTTCTGCATGTAATTTCAGACTACTGTGGGCCCCATATTTTGTGGAAAAAAATAAAAATCCACACAAAAATTTATCATTTCTTTAACTAGGCTAGAAATTGTTAATGTCTGCTTGCTTGGAAGGGCTTTATGTTACAGAAGTAGGAAAACAGAGATAAAACAATGCTTCTTTACATGGAATGATTTCTGTTGATAGCTTTAAAGACTTGACAGCATTTAGAATAGGAGAAATGGTTACTGAGGCTAAAGTTCTTCTTATGTTAGTTTAAAAACATAACTGAATGTTCTTTGGGTTGGTTTTTTTTTTTTAATACATTTCTCAAATTTTACTAGGGTACAAATGGTTAATGTCTTTGGGAGGGGCTGTCAGTGAGCCAGGAGGACAAAAGGGAAAAAACAGGTGAAAAATGTTTTTGGAATCTTTTTCAATATCACACTATTATATACATTTTTAAAATGCATTGAACTAAAAGTAGTTAACACTGTTTAAAGAAAATGTAATTAGCTAGTTTCCTGACATTCTATTATTAAAACAAACACCAACAAACAAAAACCCAAACAAACACAAAATAACCCCAGACAACATAAAGTACAACAACCTGTGCTGATTGTAATTAATGCTTTTTTTTTTTCAAACACCTGTTTTACCCTTTCTGATGAGCCAGTGCTGCAGTGCTATTCACACTATCCTTCAGTGCTATTTTACCTGTGAGCAAGGACATACCCTAACTACACTGGTTTCAGAATTTGCCATTTTTAAAGGATATTTACAGCTGGTGAACTGTGGAAGCATTGAAGTTTTTCAAAGAGAGATTTTAGAAGCTTGGGCATCTCTTTCATATATTTTCCTGTCTCTTCGCAACCTCTCCTCCTTCCAAACAGATATTAACTTTTCTAGCCTAATAAAACTTTAAAAGAATCTTTAAAACAAACCAAATGTAAAAATGCATACAGCTAAATCTCCAAATGTTCTTACATAACTTCAGAGGAATGTAATATTTCCTAGGAACAAAAGATTTCTAATTTTACGAACAAGTTAATTCTCATCCCCCATATTTTTTTTTTTTCTTAAAAGTGTATTCAGCTGGCAATGTAGCAGTTAGAAAATAGAGTCAACAGTAACTTAAGACACTGCATATTCCCCAGTATTTATTACAGTTTTCTACCTGAAAGCAGTCTATTTAAAATGTGTTCTTCTCCTTCACTACGTGGAAGACTTTCAGAATTGGGAAGATGACTATATTGAAAGAGCTGCGTTGTTTCATAGAAAGTGCTGTCAGAAACAGAAACCAAATTATCTAAACTCACTATAATAGTAATTCCTACATAATCCAAAACAGATGAAGGAAAATAGTTGCTAATAATGACAATTACTATAGTTTTAAATACTGCTTGCAACAAATGCAGTTTAAATCACTGAAGTCACTAATTTGACAATGACTTTTAAGGGTATGCATTTTTCAAGGCATAAGCTTTTAAAGTTAGGTTTTAAAGGAAATGAGAACAAAATGTTAGGAAATCTCTTGAAAACAGGGAACTGAACTGACACAGTTTTGTCACTGTCAATATATGTTTTCATACTGGTAGAAATTGTCTAAAACCAGTACTGTATTCTGACAGTATCTAAACATGATTTTTTGGCAGTAACAGGTGTTTTAAAAAAAGTAAGTCTTTCAAACCACTTGAAACAATCTTTAAGTCATGAGCTGGTTATGAAGGAATAACCCATTTTGTCATTTTCTATTAATAAAATGTATGCTCTTGTGAATTGGAAAGGACTTTAGTTGTATTTTCTCATTAATTTCATTGTTTAAAATTGTCTTTATGTTGTGGTTAATGTTGCATTCTTTACTATATTGGTCTTTGTTTTACTTGTGAAAAATGTAGAAACAGTTTTAAGAGAACAGTCCTTAGAAGACATAATTTGATTAACGTTATCTAAGTGTAATATTATAAAAGATTTTTTATTTTTTTTTTAACAGGTACTAATATTTGTGCCAAGAATAATGGTGGATGTCATCAACTTTGTCTTTATCGGGGAAATGCACGGCGAACATGCGCGTGTGCTCATGGTTATCTTGCAGAGGATGGAATTACTTGCCTGAGACATGAAGGTTACCTGTTGTACTCAGGAAGGACAATATTAAAAAGTATACATCTCTCAGATGAAAACAACTTAAATTCACCAGTAAGGCCATATGAAAATCCAGAGTATTTCAAAAATGTGATAGCTCTTGCTTTTGACTACAGTCTGAAAGGAAGAGGTACAAATCGCATATTCTTCAGTGATGCACACTTTGGAAATATACAAGTTATTAAAGACAACTGGACTGGCAGAAAAGTGCTGATCGAAAGTAAGTAAAAAAAATTATTCATCAAAATACATAATTTATTTTAATAAACTTTAAATGAAAAGTTGATAATCCCTTGACTTCAGAGAGCCAAATAATGTCAAAAATGTCAATTAAGTTTTACCATGCTTAAATTACATTGTGTTATATATTTATCCCTATAAGGTATATTTAAATATTATCTTTAGAAGTACAAGTTAAAAGTAATTTATTTTATAACAGTCTTTCGACATGTGAAGCATAATACTATAAAGCAGGAGTGATAATGATGGTGCTTAATTTGTATTACTGTGATTTTAAGGAGCTTTACTGTTGAAACAAACCTTGTTATGTAATTCCTGGAAATGAAAGAAGTCCCCTTACCCCACAAACATATCGCTTGGGTTTTTTTCTAGTTGTTCGGAGCAAAGTACCCTAAGATATCTCTGCTGATGTAATCCTTCCTCAGGATAAAACGTTACAACCCTGGTCAGTGTGTCCGGTTGACTCACCCTTCTTGCGGTCAGCCCAAGAAAAGCGACTTGTGGTATTTGGAGGCAAATTCCAACCTACAAAAATAGCTGGGTTTAGTACAGGCCTACTAAGTAGCTTTGCATTTTTACTTTGCCTTCATGCACCACACTAGTAGGAGGAGTTGTATAAACTTGTCAGTTTTTTAGTCTCTGAATGCTTGAAGCCTGACACTGCTATCAAGAATTCTTGCCAATATCATCACCAAAGTCTTCAGGACAAGACACACAACATATGGTGTAGCTGAGGCCTCAGCAAAATCTTCTGAGGATCTGGCATTGATATCTTTATCAACTAAACCTAACACAACTTTAATACAAGGTGTGCGTAGAAAGTTATCATGGTTGTCATGGTAAAATCAGAATTCAAGGAAAGTCTAAACGTGAATTTGTAAGACATTCTTAATGCTAAATGCCCAAACATCCATGCTACAATAATCTAAATTCTAAAAACTTCTGCTGTCTTTCATTTCTGTTCCAACTTACTTGTTCTAAAATATGCAATAAACCTCATTCATCCGTAGTCAGGTGTCAGGGACATAAATCTATCGCTTCTTCTCTTCCTTGTCATTTTTGAGCACTGTCTGGGTTTTTTGGAGGCTGCAGTTCGTGTTGATAGCTATTTTCCAAGATGTCTGAAGTGTTGCACAGCTTTTGTTCCTTACGTTGTGGATAATTCTCATCTGAATTGTTTGTCGCATGTTACGTTGCTGTCACGGTTTACCACTCAGCTGCTCGCTCACTTCCCCTCCCCACCCCACCTCCCAGTGGCGGAGGAGAGTCAGAGGAAAAGACAAGGAAAGCTTGTAAAAGTTGAGACAAGAACTATTTAATAATTGAATATACATGAAAATTATAGTGATGCTACTACTAAGTAATTAAAAAAATAGAAAATAGAACATACGATACAATTGCTTACCACCTACCGACCGACACACATCCAGGTCCCCAGCAATGAGAGTCTGAGCCAGAGCCACAGGAGTGACAACACCATATGTGTGCATATTTTAGAGGAATTAATACAGATATTATTAAGATATGGTCAACAGAAACTAAGCAATGTTGTCAGGATGTTCTCATTACTCCCAGGAAAGCATTAAAACTTACAGATTCAGGGTTGAGGTTAGCTGTACGAGAGAGAAAAAGAGTTCACAAATATATATGGTGGTGACATACAAGCCATATTTGAATTCTGGTGTTGTAGGAAGAGATTAAAAGTATTACATGAAAAGCCACTGGAAATTTTTATATTGAAAACAGATAAAAAGAAAGAAATACTAGTGAATCACAAATGCGGATGCAAATTGGGTTTTTAAAAGAACAATAAAGTATTCCTCATTACTTTATAATAGGTGGTTGTACAAGAGCTAAAGACATTCCATAAAGCATAGCTGAGAATTATAGTTTTAAGAAATTGTTAGAAAGTGTTTCTACTTGTAATCTTAATATGCCTGATTTCATTTTTCATTAGCAGAGTCAGCACTCTGAATAATTGAATGCCAGATGAAATTCTGTATCCTTGCAACAAAAATACTGTATATGCTTGGGATGTATTTGTGAACTACAGTGTTTGTTTTCTAGAAGTGCTTCAGTTGTTTTTTCATTGTAAATGAGAAGGGATATCGCATCCCAGTATACGTTAGTTTATTGTTCTCCTTCATGTGTTTTAAACTCCTTTTCTTTATCTTGAATCATTCAATTTGAACTAGTACTTTTGTCTTACAAATCCTTCCTTTCCACACTCTGCCCGTGCTTTTCTCTCACTGTAAACAGGAAACAGTTCATGAAGCTGCTTGATACAGTGGAAGTATTAGACCAACAGTGATACCTGTAAAGGAAAAAGCAGTGGTAAGACTGGTTCCATTCACTGGAAGGTGTAAAATTTTAAAATTTTCAGATTTCCATGTGAACTTTATGTGATCACATAGAAATTATTAAATGGAATCCAGTTGAGATATTTTAGAGAGTTTTAATAATGTTACATTGCAGGATTAAAAAATAACATCTTTGACAATCATTTTGATATCTTTGTCCTCCAAAATTATTAGTATAGATCTGTAGCAAGTTTCACTTTATTATGAAGAGATTCGAAACCACATTGGCAATGTCTAGTGTGGCTCTAAGAGTTTTACGACCCATTGCTACCTCATGAAGTTGAAGTCTGTAAATCATGCAAACCTTTACTGAGTATTTAACTCAAATAGAGAAAATAGAGTACATTGTAGACAAGATACTATTGTCCCAGACTTTTAGTTCACTGAATGTAGATGTGCTCAAAAAGAATCCATTGGCTGGTGGATTTCTACCTCACTGAAATCAGATATGCTGCTCAGATCCAACACATTCATGAACTTTTCTGCACACTGAAAACGCAGTTAAGATATATAAAAAGCCCTTTATTAAACAGGTTTCCAGTTCACTAAAAACAGATTTACAACTCACGGGCAACCTATTATCTAATATGTTTTTAGCTCACTGAGAACAGATTTACTACCCAGAAACAACCCATTATCTAACATGTTTCCAGTTCACTGAAAACAGATTTACAACCCATACGCAAGCTATTATCTAACATAGTTCCAACTCACTGAATATTGATTTAAAATTCATAAACAACCCATTATCTGACAAATTTTCACCTCACTGAACAGATTTGCAACTCATAAACAACCCATTAGCTAACACATTTTCAGCTCAGGGAAGGTAGATTTACAGCGTATAAACAACTTTATCTAACTTGTTCCGGTTCACTAAAAACAGATTCAAAACTCACCAAGAACCTAGTACCTGATAGGGTTCTGTCTTCAGCAGGAAGAAACAATAACAAGAATACAAACCACAGTCTAACATGTGCCTGGTGTGCCATACCTTAACACCTTTATCTTCTGTGCAGCACAGGTTTTTGGTGTGCATTCTTATCTTATCAGAGGTAAGTTCAGAAGAACTCTGCTGACGAAATGAGCATTATTTCCTTTGGTCACTCAAGAGAGACATATTCTTTCTTATTTTTATAAGGAACTTTAGGGTGTTGATCTTTCTTGATTGCTGTTTTTTAAAATTTTACTTTGTTCTTGGCTGTGATTTCCCCAAAATATTCTTTTGGGTGGTGAAGTATCTAATCATTCCGTATCGTTCATTTCATTGTTGTAGCATCATGTACAGTTGAATCTGGTCTGCAGACATTCTAAAAATTAACTTATCAGCGCAGCAATACCTATTTTAAACATGTTGTGACATGACTACTGTCTACATCGTGCAGTTTGATCTCCGTCTTTCTTTCCAAAAAGAGTGTAAGAGGTTATAATTTAATGTCTTTCTTGCTTTAAGTACACACCTTGAGAAGTGTTAGTCTGTGAAGGACTGAGTAGGTACTTACTGTGTGGCCCCACCCACTATTTTTTTAACTATATACTATTTAGTTGTGTAGATCAGCTTTGCAGTTTACTTTACACAGGTTACCCTGCTTCTGCTTCTAACGGGTAACCTAAGCTAGCCATACATGCGTGAACTTCTGTATCCTGCTGTGTTGTAAAAGCTTCATGAACCTGTTAAGGCAAACTGTGTGTATTCTTACAGTTCCAAGGAATATGTCCCGGGGCCTTTTTGTCTGCAAAACCATGAGAACCTTGATTATATTCCTATTTTTAATTTTCAACGGTACCTCTTTGGAGGGGGAAGGAGGGGGAGGACCACACAAAAAACAAAACAAAACAAAAAAACACCACACCAACTCATAATTACAGGGAATGTATTTGGAAAATTTATGCCCACATACACTTTCTATGTTCTTCCAGTTTGAGGGGGGAAAAAAAAAGTGGGTTTTTTTTTTTTTCTGCCAAACGTAGTAGTTTTTGGCATTTCACATAAACTTTCTGGAGCTTTTGATTGTGCCTCGACAAACCAACTCCTAACTCTATTCTAGAGGAGATCAGAGAGATTACATACACTTTGAAGGTTGCTTTTCATTTCATTTTAGCCCCATATGGACTGTACACTTTGTAGAAAATTGAAATAAGCCATTAAATATGGAAGGAGGTAGAAAATGTGATAGTTCTACATGAAAGTGACTCTGAGTTTAAATCAATATATTGGAGTGACCATCTCCCAGTGATCTTAACCATTTGTGTTCAGCCCTGCCAGAAATAGACCTTCTAACTGTTGCCAGTCTCTGGGAAAATTTCTTACAGAAAACCTAGGTTTCAAATGAGGTAATGGAGCACTATACAGAAAGAACAGATAGCAGTAACAGTTGAAGGCATAGTGTTACATAAGCAGGTAGTTGGAAATGTAGCTTCTTCAAAATTCCTGCAGGTTATCACTGTCATTTGGAACAATGGGGTCTATTCTACTCTCAGAGAGAGCCCAGGGGGTATTTTGACTCTTATTTTCATTGTTGTTAATGACTTTTAGACAGAACAACACTACTTTTTCAGACTTCTGTAGTGTTCAAACTGGAAGCCATTTCAAAGGCACTCTGATACGCGTATATGAAGTACTTAAGTCTGTCTAGGTCTATAAACATTCGTTCTTCCATCTACAAGTAATTTTAAAGTAGATTGAAATGACTGAAAATGAAAGTGTTTTGACAGAAACAACCATCTATTATATATGAGATTTTTAATATTATATGATTATCCACTGTCAACCACATCATCCATTGACTTTGTTTTGTTTCGTCAACTGATAAAGAGTGAGTTGATTTTATTTTTAATGATGTGATGATCTGAATAGAGTTTTTTACAGGGAACTAGAGGTCCCACTTTCACCCAAAGAAAGTCAGTGAAACATAGTGTAATATTTACAAAGTAGATTCTTTGTGGTTTTAATGGAGCATACAACTAATGGGAGGCTTAATTAAATTAAAATAATGAAGATCAGCATGCTAAACATTTTGTTTTCTGTTAAAATGAATTACCACTGTGGGTTGACCCATTAAGACAAAAATGCATTATATTGGATAGGATAAACTTATGGGTTTTTTTCTTCTGTAATATCCAAGTTTAAGACCTAATTCACAAACCATCTGCTAAACTTCTCCTCTTTACTTCGGCATCCTTCCTTCTCTGCCGGCCTAGAAACAGAGTGCCAGAGGAGCGTCTGTTTTCCTTCTTCCTTCCCTGATGAACATGACACCGTAGATCAGCTGCTCTGAAAAGGTCTAAAATTTCGATCAGCTGAGAGTTGGGAGAACACCATCTTAAACCATCCCTCTGAGAAACCATCTGTGTGAGCTGTCTTCCTTCGTGGAAAAATGCAAATTAAGATTAGCTTTAGACAGTGGATGGCATGCTTGTTGATGTCTAATTTGCATTGGGAAACAAGAAGCTGGCGCATGGTGTTTCTGGGGACTGATTTTGGTTTTCCTGACTTTTTAAAATTTTATTTTTTAAATAAGTCTCTGTTTTTAAGCTAATGTTTCAGTCTTCTTTTTTAATCACTGATAGAAGTTTGACGTAATATATTCATCAACCAAAACCTGCCTCAGCATACGTGTAGAAAAACAGTTTGACGTTCAATTAGGTTTAAGGTACTGACACACCACTTGAAGCGAGAGCAATGAAGAACTTAGTAACTGAAGAAGGGAGAGAAAAAAGAGAAAGGAAAGGCAAAAGAAAGCAAATGAGAACGAGGAAAATGTACTAAGATGAGGTATTCTCAATGAGCTGGTTTTTTCCCTAGCTCTGTAAACAGTGGCACTGAGACAGTTTGCCATTGTAACATCTTTCACAGCACAAAAGGGAATGTTATGTGAAAAAACCCCACTTTTGTTTTGAACTTTAGGGACAAGTGTCTGTAAAAGGCAAAAATCTTTTCACTGGTAACATAAAGTGTCAGCTCCTGTGATGTATTGTAAGGCTTTTTACAGTCTGAATCTTTTAAAGATGTTCCAATGTGTGCTACTATTCTTTCTAACTAAATGGGTCCAATTTAACTGTCAAAAAGGCGTTTATGTTCCCATTTCTCTTACAGAGCATTAAATTTGGTACATTGTATCAGGTCCCTTTAGTTTTGGAGCTTTCATCTCCAGAAAAGAATTTTTTAATCTGTTGAAAGGCAACAATATTATTTATTTTTATTTCATAAATGTATTGCATTCGTTATGCTTCTATATGTTGGAATGTAAGTTCAGTGATTTTCACTTTTTAAGGGAGGGAAGGTGAGAGGTTGTTGTAAAGTCTAGAACATTCAAGTAGTAAAATTTAAATTTATTATAACAACTACTGCCTGCTGAGTGAAAACCAGTGTCTGGTTTATCACCAAGTTTTGTTTCTGGATGCAGTTGCATATTATGATTAATGGGTGAAGTTTGAGTTGTTCAGTAAAGAACTGTTACTATAGGTGGATAAAGTTTACTAACTTTATGTAAAGCAGTTGTTATTCTAGAAGTGTGTATTTCTGCATATTTCATGGTTTATTTAGCTGTTCCTGGTTTACAATACTGAAATAAATTCATGACGGGAGCCTGACATACACTGATCTTCCAGTTCAGTGTGTCTTGAGCATTCCCAACCTCTGTATTCAGGAAAAGTGCTTCTGCCTGTTGAACTTGGGATTATTAATGAAGAATTAATATTGTTTGTTACT
Source organism: Rhynochetos jubatus (assembly GCA_027574665.1). NCBI lineage: Eukaryota > Metazoa > Chordata > Aves > Eurypygiformes > Rhynochetidae > Rhynochetos > Rhynochetos jubatus. The sequence continues at coordinate 37,690,633 of CM050654.1, read as the reverse complement.
GCTTCATCTTTCCATGTTGCCCTTAAATTTTTATTGATGTTAGTATTTGCTCATGTAAATTTTTACATAGCAGCTGTGACTTGTTTGTTTGCATAAAATTCAAAACTATTTGGTGAATTGTCAAGAAAAAGCTATGCAGAGGAACATCTCTTGGCATTTCTGCTTTGTTTTATTCTAAGGAGTAAGTTGATCCAGCAAATATTACTAGGTATTAAGCTATTCTGCTATTAATGTTTCTAATATCTGTGGACTGTTTGGTTTTACATCCACAGTGACAAGAAAAATGTGTGATTATATGTACTCATTAGAAGAATTATTTAGTCATAGGATAGCTGCCCTAATGGTAGTGGTAATTTTTATGGATTTAAAGGTGGTAAGGCTGAGCAGTAGCTTTACTTGAGTCTACATGTAAGGCATAAAAAAAATAATGTGGGCTGTTGTAATTAGGAAGGCAATTTCCTCCATGACAATTGTTGAGATTTTTTAAAATCTTAATAAAACACTTCCTTCTCTATATGTTAGCTTTCCATTCTAAAACGGTTTCTGCTTTTATAGCCTCTTTTACATGGATATTTGTAACTATTTTGAACATAGTATACTATAACACTTGTTAACTAGTAATGATATATTGAACTATACTGAGAAGTTTATAGTTTACAGTTCTATAAAATACTATTGTTCCTGTAATTTGTTGAGTTCTCTGTATTTCCTCAAGTATATGATGTATCATTATTCCTTTGTTACATTATTATCCACTGAGCCCAAGACAGTCCCTAAAGCTGATCAAGGAGTAAGTTATAGCTAGGATAATAGAGGTCAGATACTGCAGGTTTACATTTCCATTGATGTGATTTTCTTCCATGAGTTGTCACTGAGCCCCTATGGAAGGGCTATATCCATTGCTGGGGAAAAAAGTAATTGGCCGTAGACACAGATTTCCTCATTAAAAGTTCCAGTGACCAAATGGTGAGCACCTGTTCCTTACCACTATAAACTTAGACAGACTGACAGAAAGCAGCGTCATCTCCTGTGACCAGTCTGGTATAAAAATTGACAGGCTGTATTCTGAAGGGGAAGTTGTGAAAGCCAACTCAGAGAACAAACAGCGATCAAGCAGGCATTCGATGTTAAGTACTGAACATTTATGCTGGCTTGGGTTGGGATAGTTTTCTTCACAGTAGCTGGTGTGTGGCTGTGGTTTGGATTTGTGCTGGAAACAGTGTTGATAGCCCAGGGATGTTTTCATTACTGTTGAGCTGTGCTGACAGAATCAAGGCCTTTTCTGCTCCTCACCCCACCCTGATACCAGAACAATACCAGAAATCAGTGGTAACGACTATTGAATTATTTAAACTTTATATTCTTTAGTATTTTTATCTTTCTGTATGCAATAATGAGGGAGCTCTAATCTGAGTTCTTCAGTTATTGATTTGTTGCTTGTCTGTTCCCTGGGAAAGTCAGATGAAGATCAGCATGACAATATTTATAGGCTGCATCTCATCTGTGGGACGCAATCCATCTTCGTTAAGTTCAGTAAAAGTGATAGATAGCATTTGGCAATGTAATGATGTGATCACTCTACCATTGCCTTTGTAAATCATAAGCTGTTGCATTCTCTTGTGTAGATATTTAATCAGTTATACACCCCATTACTGATTTAATTCAGAATGTCAGTGGCAGGTGAATAATGTGAGTATTTGTATATTAATATCATATTGTATTAATGTTCCTTTCATTTAAGTATGCTATTCATGTGAAAATCATAAACTGTTGCTTCATGGCTAGAATAAATTTAATCAGTGCTGTAGGCATCTAATGCCATCAGTGTTTTAATTCAATATGTCAGTGAAACAAATGTGTTTCTTTTCATTTCCAGTTTCTTTATGCTTTGCTAATTCAGAATATTATATGGTACTGTGAAAACATGAAGCTGAGAGTAAACAAATTGCTAATTTTCACCCTGTCAGTAGATTTTTTTGGGGGACTGAATCCCCCAATTGTAGCACCAGATAGGATAAGTACATATTTTTCATATATTTTTAAGTAACTGAATATAATGATAAATTAAATTTTAAAAAAAGAGTGCTCTAGAATAGATAAATAAGTATAAAAAAATATCAGTGCAAACTGATAATGCTATAACACTAGAATGCAGTTCTTTTGAGATCTTGCCGTTTCCTGCCTTCGGCCATGGGAAGTTGCTACAAGGTTTTAGTTTTAAAGAATCACCTTGAAGGGGCTAGAGGACCATCTCTAGGTCCATTTCTGTCCTCAGTTGTCATCTGTTTTATCATTGGTAAAAAGACTTCTATGAATTTTTGGATTCTTTACCAACCTGTAAAATGTAAAGTTTATTTTTCCCTAGAAACAATATAAACTCATAAAATATTGTATTACTGCTGGTAACTTATTTCACCGCAGATTTGCCTGCACGGTGTGTTGATGATACTGCATCCAGCTCATACTGCAAGCTAATCTAGAACAAAGTTACTCGTATTTTCCACTGTAAGAATTTGTCTTGCATGGTTTTGGTACCCTATATATTTTGCTGTTGACTTTCAAACCACCTTACATGCAGATTTCTAAAAGTATGAAGCGATTCTCTTCTGTATCGGTGTTCTCAATTCCATAAGTAAGGAAAATGAAACTAAATGTTCACTGGAAAATAAGAGAGTGCTTGGCATCAACCCTTCAGAATTTTTACTTTGATGGAGCTGCGCAAATGCACTTGGTACGTGTTGGCAGCAGAGTGTTTAATATTTAACTAGTGGGTTTTTTCTTGTCTTAACATCAAGGTGATTGAATTCCTCTGATTTTTTTTTATTTTATTTAAAGAAGGGCATATCTGAGTTTTTCTCTTTGTGGTGTTTATGAAACCATTATCATCCACAGGCTTGTCACCTGAACATTTTTGCTAGTTTCAGATCTAATTTGCTTGAAGATGTGTTCATCTAATAGGGAGCCCTCTATTCTTCTTTAAAATTTATATATACATCAAGCAGTTCTTGAAGTTTTATTTGTCATAAAACATGTCCTTAATTGGATAGCAGATATTTGGTTTCAGGCAGTTTTCACAGCCTGGGTTATTTTCAGATTTGATTTTATTTTTCTTTTCCGTCACAGTCTTAATATTTGTAATTCCCATTATGATAGACATTTCTTGGGGTTTTGATCTTAGCTTTATTTTCTTTTGAAGTATGTTTTATTGATTGTTTTATTTTAGTTCTGCTCCGCTTGGTACATCTGTATATATGACAAGGTTTTTCAAAACTGCACTTTTTAAGGTATTTTATTAAAACAAGAGAAAGATGCATTTTTCATCTGTATGATAAAAGTTTGCTTGTCTCCATATATGGTGTAACTTTCCATGACTTTTCTAAAAATTTAGAAATTACCATTCATAAATCATAGAATCATAAAACAGTTTGGGTTGGAAGGGACCTTAAAGCCCATCTAGTTCCAACCCCCCTGCCATGGGCAGGGACACCCTCCACTAGACCAGGTTGCTCCAAGCCTCATCCAGCCTGGCCTTGGACACTGCCAGGGATGGGGCATCCACAGCTTCTCTGGGCAACCTGTCCCAGTGCCTCCCCACCCTCTCCAGGAAGAATTTCTTCCTGATATCTAATCTAAATCTCCCTGCTTTCAGTTTAAACCCATTACCTCTTGTCCTGTCACTACCTGCCCTTGTAAAAAGTCCTCCCACAGCTTCCTTGTAGCCCCCCTCAGGTAGTGGAAGGCTGCAATAAGGTCTCCCTGGAGCCTTCTCCAGGCTGAACACCCCCAACTCTCAGCCTTTCTTCATAGCAGAGGTGCTCCAGCCCTCTGAGCATCTTCGTGGCCTCCTCTGGACTCGTTCCAACTGGTCAGTATCCTTACCTTGAGGGCTCCAATAGCAATGTTGAATTAAACCACCTTCTGTCACCATGGAGTTGCAGTGTGATTGTTGGTCCAGTTTAAGAACGTGAAAGTCTACTTTCTGATTCCAGTACAAAATCTGAGTTCTTCTCTTAAGCATAGATACTACAAGTAACTCTATATAGCTTGTATTTGAAGAGCACTTTAATTGTTCTTGTTGTGTCCTTGTTCCTCACATCTAGCTGTGGCAGGAACAGCATCATTATATTTTGTCTACTACAGAAGAGTTCTAGGCTACGTCTTTAAAGCTTGCTTTCCAATTTCTTGACACTTTTAGACAAGGAACACAGCTAAAGTTGATAGAAATTCAAGAGGTTACATGAGGGAAATGATTGGGTTTTTCTGATAGTCATCTTTCAAATGAAGAGCAGGATTTGGAGTAAATCTTAGTTAAATCCTCACCCCCTAAGTAAGGGGTGTGTCTTTAACCACAATGCAATCACTTGATTTCACTTTTCTAAAGACTTTCATAGTAATGAGGAATCGCTCGTCATTCACAGATAAGAAAGGTAAAAATAGTGCAGTGAATGCTCTGATGTTCATTACAAAACAAAGTTCAGAATTAGTCAGAAAAAGTCAACATATCTTATGTGGTTTTTTTACTAGAATCACAGAATATCCTGATTTGGAAGGGACCCATAGGGATCTTTGACACCAACACCTAACTCCACACAGGGAAACCGTATATGTAAGAATGTTATCCAAATTATATCTGAGAGTTGGTTTTAGTTTATGGAATTGTAAATAGGGGTAAACTGGGATTCAGCATGTAATTTTAATGGGTTAGAAGGTTCATATATGTTCATATCTGCAGTGCTTGGCTTGGTGCCTCTAGCATGATTTAAGGAGTCCAGGTTTCCTTTGACTCCTATGTTGTGTTTCTCTGGCTCTGAGATGACACTACTTTTAGGATTTCTTCTGTCTCATGCTGCCTAAAAACGTGTGCTGGCCATATGTCACTCCTAAGAGTGGAATTTTCATGTTATGTTATCGAGGATATTTTCTGTATGCCCCGAAGCATGAGGTGATAAAGTTAAGGTGTATTTGAGATTTTGCCGTTTCGGAGGTCTCTGCAGTCAAAAGGAATGTGCTCTTGTTTATACTCCCAAAAGAGGGTTTTTTTTCAGGAAGCATAGCAAATTTTTCCCAGAAGAATACTCGGGTTACATCTCTGAAGGAATTGGTTGTTTCATTGCAGAAGGTCGCCCTGGTATAAAGTAACATGTATGTGTTGTGTGCGCTCAAGGGTGTGAGACTCAGTAATGAAGCAGCCGACTTTGTCAGCTCATCGTACAGACAGACAAACCAACCCAGAAACTGCGTAAGCCATATTGATGACAAGCCTGAATTCGGGCATGTTCTAACTAGTTTTACAGTACTTCAGTAGGTATTTGCACATCTTTGTCATGATGTCTGAAAGAACTGAAATCTTTAATTTCCAAAACAAAAAGCCTTCGCTGTATTGCAATAAGGTTTTGATAGTTAAAATGTAAAATAGATTAGCAAGGGAACTAAATATTACATTTAAAGAAAGAGTGCTTGCAACCCATTCATCTTTTTGAAAACCAGAATTCTTATATTTGCAAAGATCTCAACAAGTTTTAGTGATGTTCAGTTTGTCTTCAATGCCATTAAACTCTGTCACTTTTTTGAAATTACTTGAGCTGTATATATTTTTTCATTAATTTTCCTTCATAAGTAGGAAACCCCTTTTTTTCACATTCACCTCCCTTTAAGAAGTGTCATGTAATTTACTTTTTCTGTTTATTCTTTCTTAAAGACAAGTCACTGACACTACTCTACAGACATGTCATGAAAATGTAGTCAGACGACCTCCAAATGCTTTAGAAAGAGAAATTAAAAAACGGATAAATAATTGTCTCATAGTTTTGATATATTTGCCTCATAGTTTTGCTGTAGTGTTAGCACTTTCAGTGTGATCAAACTTACTTTGGGACTTTCGGTTCTGTGTGTATGAATTGCATGGTAAAATCTACATCTTCCAACAAGCTGAATGAAAATTGTAATAACCAAGTTAATGTAATCTTTATGAAATTTCTAGATTTTTGCCTTCTGTAGCTGATTAATAAACTGCATGAACCTTCTGGTCTAAAATTACTTGTTTCTAACAAAACAGTGAAGTGATCAACGTACGTTTCTGTAGTCATTCAAAAATAATGGTAGGAAATAATTACACCTATTTCTCACAGCCTGTCACTTTTATATATTGGAATCACATACTATTTATCTTTCATGGATGCTAAATATATGCTTAGGTGCTCATTAATATTTGCTTTTGTTTCTAGCTCACGATTTTTTATGTAGAATGAAAGAGTGTGGTATTGTGGGTTATTAAAATGATATATTGATGCTGAGACCTTCAGAGTTGGTCTTTTAAAAATATTTTCCAGGTGTCTAACAAAAAGCCTCTACAGCTAATAACAACAGGACACACTTTGATCCCTATTAACGTAATGTCTGTCTGTGTTAGAAAATACATCGAAAGATAATGCTAAATAATATAAGTAATTAGTGAAAACATGTCCAAGACTTGGCTTAAATTATGTTTGAAGTTGTGACTAAATTATTGCTGTTTTCAATAAATGCTTATTATTTCTGATGTATTATCTTGGGCACTGTAGTAAAAATATCAATTTAATGAGTGTTAGAATTGACAAGCAGAGTACAGGGATATTAATAGTGACCTTGCATTCTATGTTTGGTTGGTTTTGGTGTTGGTTTTTTTAATTTATGAAAAGATAATAAGACTTTGATTCCAAAAACTGAACAGGTGAAACAATGAAAGACTTGGCAGAGTCAGTAGGCTGAAACAGCTGAACTCTGTGATTCTACAAGATAAACTTTGAGGAAAAGGAAAACCAAACATCTTGTTAGAAGGAGTTTTATTTGCTCTGCCTGGAACTGTCTTCCAGATGTTGGGTCAGTGGAGGGACTTGCTTATCACCGAGCTTGGGACACACTCTACTGGACTAGTTCAACCACATCCTCAATCACGAGGCACACTGTTGACCAGAGACGACGAGGAGCTTTCAACCGGGAAGCAGTAATCACAATGTCTGAAGATGATCATCCGCACGTGTTAGCTCTAGACGAATGTCAAAAGTATGTATTACATCTTTCATACCAGTTTTTAGTTTTTGCTTAATGTCATGAACACAACAGCACTTCTTTATTTCACATTCAACTAATACTGCTGAACCCTATGAAGGTTAAGTAGATTTCTTGGTTTAGGAGACAAATGTGAGTTAAATGCCAATAATCAAGAGCAATCATTTTACTGATATCTTGTCAGACATGTTTCTCATCGCTTAAATAAAAACAAAATTGATTTACACATTCACAAAAAGGAATCTGTCGTGTAGCAAACTGATGAGTCTGTGTGTTTATCACAAAGATCGCTTTTGTGTAAATTTGTATAGAAGACCGACTTTACAGTGCAAATTTAGTTCCCTTCCACTCTGAAGAAGACTGTGTTTCCTAGTAAGATAATAGGAGAGTTTATATTTCTACTTCAGCCTCCTGCTAATAAGTGTTATAAATTTGAGTTAATTTTCTCTAATTGTGTAAGAAAGGCAACCTGCTTTTTCTGCTGTTATAACCTTCTCCCCTTTGGGGAAGCAAGGCTGTGTTTCCGCCTTAGTATTTTCCAGTTTCCATTTGCAATAGCTAAAGGTACAGTGTTACGTGTAGTCAACATAGGTTATTTCAGTGTGTGACTTTGACATCTGGTTTATGCAAATTAAGAGTTGATGCCTTATTGTAAAACATAATTTATCTAGGCCTCATAAGAAACCCCAACTAAATACTGATGGAGATTGCAGTGAGAGGATGGGCAGGTTCTGATCAGTGTATAAATTACACCCACAGCTCATTCTGTAGTATTTTGTCCACCGTTGTTTAACAGTAGCAGAGGGCTCATTGTACCTGCTGTAGTACATATTAAGGTGACTTGTTTCCCCATTATCAACCTTCTGCATACCAGTTCCAACATGAGAAAAGCTGCAGATTAATTTCAGTGTTAGAAATCTCTAATACACACGTTAGCAGAATTAAGTTTATATTTTAATGGTATATTCTTATAAAGACATGCTCAGAATTGAACAGACCTATGAATAGAAAAAAAAAAATCTGTATTTGTATCCAAGTTAATGAACTAGGAAACTGCTATAATTTATCTGATGCTGGCTATTGCATTTTCTTATTCACCACTGATTATCACAATTTCTTATAGAGGCCATTCATAATTGTCTCTGAAGGCATATGGGGTTTTTTTCTGTTGCTCATTTCATAGAGAATTAAATTATAAAATGTATCTTATGGTTTTGTTTGTTATTTTGATTTTAATACAGCTTAATGTTTTGGACTAACTGGAATGAACAACTCCCAAGCATCATGAGATCTACCCTCTCAGGCAAAAATGCACAGGTTATCATTAGTACAGATATTCTGACACCAAATGGACTTACCATTGATCACAGGGCGGAGAAACTTTACTTTTCAGATGGAAGCTTGGGAAAAATTGAGAGGTGTGAATATGATGGATCACAAAGATACGTAAGTAAAACAAAAATCCCAAACGTATTCCTTGTAAATCTGTTTGCTTGCATTACTGTTCTAAATGATGTGCATCTTGAAACAGTGTAGAACTAACTGCAGTAGCAGATGTAGGAAAATGTTCAGCTTTAATTAGGACAGTTGGAACGTTCCTTCTAGTGCCAAATATTTCTGTTTGGCACTAGAATTATTATTTTTTTTTTTTTAGTAGTGCTTAAGTGTTATTTTACAAATCTTATTTTTTGTTTTTCTCTTCAAACTGTACATTTTCAGATATTTTCAACCAGCACTGCCTTGCTATTTTCACATAACACATTTTGGTCCTTAAGTGCTTTATCAGTTTCAGCTCAAGTAGACCTTGTGCTGGGAACATGCTGAAGGCAGTTGATCTGTGCTCACAATTTTGTTGCATGTTTAGCTCTACATTTCTCATATTTCATGAAGTCTTCCTTTAAGGGATTTTGCACCTCCCAAAGTGCATGATAAAATAAATGAAGGGCATGTTCTGGCTTGTGTTTTCGATTCCCAGCTCTACAAGATAATGCTTAGTACATCAACTCACCGTCGTATCTATTAATGTAAAAAAAAAAAAAATCCTTCATATACTATATAAAAGTATGTGATTCATATACTATATAATTCATATGCTATATGAAAGCTTTGAAATCTCTGCATCTTAAATGAGAATTACATGTTTTTCATGGAATCTTATCCAGGAGATTTCATTCCATCACATGATGTATTCATCTACTTTACTCGAATTGTAAATGACAAACTCCTGTTGTGAAGCTAAGGTTCATTGGTCAGTTAAAAATGCCTATTTAAAAGACACATGCAACTTATTTCTTTCACAAGTGTAAGCTCATGGTAATACTTCATTGTGTTTGCATCTAAGTTTATTGGAAATTCAGACATTTCTTAATTTCCTGGAGCTTAAGATTGCACATAAGTAATCATATACATGCCATTTTGTTCCAGTGATTTCCTTTGCTCAAGTACATCACTCTCTCTGTCTACTAAGTTATTTCTCTGTGCCACTATTATTTTTGTCACATTTATTAAAGAAAAAAATACCTCATTTAGGTCATTAATAGTAAATAGCTTTAAAAGTAATTTCCTTTAGTTTCTAAGACAACTGAAGAAGCATAGAAGATATCTGTTTCTAGATTGCATATTCTTTTGTTCCTCTTCTGGTTCAGCAGGGATTCTTACATTATTTTCTTACACTTTTTCGGTTAGAATAATTTTTTTCCCCTCTTCATTTTGTCTTCGTTGCCACTTCCTGATATATAGGTCTGTCTTGTACTGCTGTTTCTTTTCAATTTTGCTATCAAGTTTAGTTTTACTTTCTTGTTATACTTAAGGTCTTGAATGTGCAGTCAGTTAAGTACAAGGTAATTAGTTGGTTATATGGAAACACTTCAACTTTGTCTACCCACAGGGTATAACAAAATACGCACCACAGACATGAAATGAGAGCTGATGCAACTTAGTTGCAGGAACCATTACTACAATCCCACCTTTTCCAGACTATGGCTTTCAGCTTGAATCATAGACAAAATGGTCATTTGATTTTCTCAAATCAAGTTGAAACTTCTAACTTTCCTATTATATTGTCTTTTAGCTTGGGTTTCTGTCATTTTAACTCTCCTTCCCCTTTACAGTAAACTAAAAGTGTTCCTGAAAGCTGGGTCCAGCATGCACTTCTGAAGTCTTTTTTGGGAGCTCTAGTGTGTTACCTATACAAAACTATATTACTGTTCGTTGTGCACCACTACCTGGTTTGGGAGACTCAACTAACTCTGTTGAAAATACTGATATCAGTTCTCCCATGCTATGAGCTCTGAAACGTAGTGGTGTGTGTGTCCTGGGTTCTGAAGCCACTTCTGCAGTAGGTGGATGGGGATTTGTTATATCAGAAAAAACCCACCAGGCTGATTCATTCAAATACTGGCCTCACTAGCAATGCCTCAGCAGAGCTGCTCATCACCACGTAGATGCATTCTTACTGATACAAGAATGCCGGAATCCAACCATGAAATTGTATTAGTGATCTGGAGAAATAATGTTTCCAGGGCGGTTCATTCATGTGCTGTCCAGCTTGATGAAATATCTGGTTTCCGTAACATTAGCATGATACAGGTAATAATCAGTCTGATGTTCTGGCGGTCTGAGATTCCTTAGGGTGTTGCAGCAAGATCCTGCCATCAGCCACCCCTCAGAACCAGTTTAAACAGGTGATTACCCTTTTCCTCGCTATCTCAGCTTTGCTACTTTCTAGTTTCTGTTACATTAACAAAGGTATAAATTGTATAGTGGAACACGAAATGCTAATGTCCTGTAATGAATTTCCTTCCGGGGTAGCAGCTTCTTCCTTCGTTCCACTCACCACAATAATCCAGTCCAATGAATGGGTGGAAAATAGTTTAGCGGTATTGAATTGACTCTTTTAAGTGGATTGTAAGAGTTTATTGATTTTGTGTTAAGCTGATATTCTAATACTAGTATTTGGTTGCTGGAGTAGTCTTTCAGGTTTGGATGGAAGAATTTTGCAGTTGGTTTTGTTCCTCTTCATTACCTAGAAGATAAGCATGGCTTTTTCTTAAATATTTCTTGTTCTGCTCTGTCAGATGTTCCTGTTCCAAAAACAAAAATGGCAATTGTTATTTTCACAACCCCTTCCCTTTTTTCCTCTGTTTTTGCTACTGCCCTTAACTGGATTTAATATTGTGGCCACCGCTGGTTTTAGCTGCTAGTGCTTCAATTTTAACATTTAGCATTTTGTTCATGAATGCGGAGATTGAGCCAACAGCAAATAAAGCTGATTTTATGTTTCGGACTTCTTTTTCCAATAAATTGTGAGCTAATTTTTCTTTTTCCTTCACTGTTGAGTATTCTATAACATTTTATGTATCAAGAACCTAGAAACATAGGAAATATAGGAATAATATTTCCTGTAAACAGAAGTCTGGTTGTTTTCTAACATCCAGGTGCAAATGTTTTGGTCTTGGTTATGGTTTTGTGGGGCCTACAGGTGTGGTTGTTAAAATCATTATGGTTTTAAGGTGTCTCCAGTAATTATAACCTTTGTGTAATTCCAACCTTCTGGTAATTATAACTTTCAATTTCTAAAATATGTTTTTATTCTGTTGGAGTTCTGTATGTAACAAACTAAACAAGTTCTGAAGTTGGTGTTCAGCTTCTCTTACCATCAGTAACATTATATCAGACCTGTTCTTCAAACTGCTAACTGCCAAAATGGAAGTTAAAGGTTAGGCTGTGCATTTATGAAGAACTAATCTGTTTTTCAAGATCTGAGTGTATCTTTTTTTAGGTGGCTAAATCAAATGACCGTGATTATTTTATTTTTTTTCCCCTGGCTGTTCAACAGGTTTCCCTGTATCACAGTCTCATTTTTTTTTTCCTCATAGATTCCTTGTTTATACTGTTTTGCAAGCAGTATTCGTATCTGAATTATAAATATAACATACTAGTTCATGTCTTCCATTTCAAAGAATTAAATACATTAGCTATTTTGGATTAATATGGTGTTCTGTGTAAGCTGGTTCTGTCAGCCTCAGTTTTCTGATATTCATCTGAAATGTTATTTATTTTTAGATTACTTATATTTCTTTATACTTGTGCAATGATTTTATTATGAAGTTGTCTTTAAATTGTGACTAATTTTAATCTTTTTAAGTGTAGTTTTCTATACTAGGTTTGTCATTCTGTTATAGACCTCTAAGTAGATTTGGGTAACTTTAGAAGAGTAAATAGGCCTTAAAAACTTTTAAAACCTTTATTAGATGGCATTGCCCATTTATTAAGCATGTTGAAAGACAAGTATTATCAATAAGCTATTCATTAGAGTTAAGATACTTAAAAACAACTCATATTTTAGGCTGATGTATTAACTTTATGCACTCACCTTTTTAAAAAATACTGTCTTTCTGTAAGCATTGTCATGGTAAGAATTGTTATGAATCTAATTCTTCCTGACATTCTAATAAGAGTTTTATATAAATCATTCAAATTATAGTATTCTGGCACAAATTCTTGTCTACCCAACATGTCTAGCTGACTGGCTCCTCCCCTTTTTCAGTCATGGTTGTTTTTTTTAGAGAAACTGCTATATATACCTCAAACTTAGAGCAGTCTGTCTGGAGAACTTAAAAATTAGAACTTATAAAAGAAAATATCATAATTAAGTTGCCCTGCTACTTCTGCCATCCATGCCCCAGCCTCCTTATCTCTGTACAGGAAGCTGAGAAAACTTCAGCTGTTATTCAGAGCTCAGAGTACATGCTGTATCTGAATGTCGGTATCAGTCAATATTGAAACACGTAGTGTACTATGGGATGTGTCTGACTTCACTGATTCAGATGGCAGGGATGGTGGGGAATGTCTTGCAATTTTTGGTATCAATTTACATGCAAGCAATTCAGAATACAGAATTTAGAGAAGTAAACTACTTACAATAAGTTTAAGACACGGCAAATTTGGTTGACACTGAAGCCTCAGGACTTAAACATGATTTGGCAAGTAACCACTATAAACAGGCTTTTAAAGAAGGCAGGGCTGCTATCCAAATTTAAACTAGAATGTTGAAAGGGCTGTAAAGTTGGCCAAAAGCTAGTGGAAATAGGAACTCTTGAATAAAAGTCGTGTCATTGGATGTAACATAATAGAGGAGACCCTGGTGAATGAAATGCTGTGAGCATTAGTGAACAAATATTCCTGGATTTTAGCTTTATATGACCCTTTATTTGAATCTAAAATGTCCCCAAGGTTGAACAATGCTGATCAGGTCTGTAATGAATTTGCATTAATTTGTTACAATTTGAGAAAAATTATGACAGCGCTACAGAACACAGAAGGCTGAACAGAGTAGTGCCTCTTTTAGCACTGGTTGTGTCACTAAATCCTTCAAAGTGGGAAAGTTTCACTCAATATGGAGAACAAATACTGCATTGCAAAATGTGCAGGGCCAGATTTTGTACAGATATTTCAAAAACATAGATGATTAATTTATTTTTTTCCTGAAGTGTGTCTGCATATGAATAGCATAGGCTTTTAAAGAGTATATTATGAAAAGTGTCTTACAGTAAATTGCATAATTACAGAAGAGGTCTTTTTGCCATTAATATGTTCCTATTTACCTTTTAATACTTCTAATTTTGAAAAAAAAAAGAAAAAGAAAAAAGTTGATTACAGAAAAGTTGTCCTCTTGGGACATTTATTACTGGAAAAAGTCTTTCCTGAGAAAAAAAGCTTAAACCTTCTTTCAAATATACAGATATATATAATGTGCGTAGTGATGCAGAATTTGTTATAATATCTGATTAAGTAATTTTGACACTATATCTGTATAAGCGAATTAGAGGTGGTCAGGAATGCTCCTGTGCACCGGAATACAATTATTCATGTTAAGAAACTGTTGAAATGCCAGGGGCAGTGAGCCAGTACAGGTGTGAACAACATGCTATTGAAGCATTGCTTGATATCGAATACTGCAGAGTTAGGGCACCTTCTTAATTGCCAAAGTCAAGCCATAGTGGAAAAATAGTTAGGTGTTTTGGTTTTTTCCTGTTATTCCACAAAACCATAGTTTTCTGGTTTTATCCCAGTTTCCCCATGGCAATTAGCAGCTAGATCTATAGATACAGGGCTTTTTTTGCCAGTCTGGGTCAGAAGAACTGTTCCCACTTTATACATATACATAATTTTCCCAGACAAACAAGAATATGATGCAATAAATATGTTCAGAATATTATTTATTTCCAGTACCTAATGGAGAAATAATCCTCTTTTAATAATTCTGTTCAGCCAAAAATCTAATTTTCAACTAAAGAACTGATTACAAAATTGTTACGTTTTTCAGAACAGAAAGTGTGCATGTTGAATTTTTTATTGTGGTATATAGAATGAAAGAAAGAATATATATGGACATATTTTACAGGAGCTGTGAATTAGACTGGTATTAAATTGTGTTTCTGCAGTTTTTCATCCAAACCCTCCTATGTAGTGAATTACAATTCATATCTTCCTTCTGGGTTTTAAACTAATAATTAATATGTTGACTGAGAAGATTTTCTTAAAGTGGAAAACACAAAACGTTTATTGTCTTGGGTTCAAGTTTCTAACATGATCACACGGTGACCACTCATCGGTTCTGAAACATGCTTCTTAACTTGGATTCACAAAGACTCAGAATTTTTAGACTTTAAGCCATGCTACAGTAAGTCTTGTTCACTGTTCTGTTCAGGCTATTAAGCAGGTAGTGTGCTGAGTAGGTATTTTTATAAGCACATTTAGATAAACCATGATTTTTTACTTAAGGAACATATTCCTTGGGACCTATCAAGAAATAAGAATTTAACCCTTGTAGCATCCTTTTAACACATTTGAAGTGCTGTTACCTCATTTATCCAGGTGCTATAAGTATAGGAGAAGTGTTTTGTCTGAAACTATGCAGTGATGTGAGACACAATTTGCACTTCTAAACCTTCTTATGCAGCGACAACATCCCTTCTCATGTCTCTCTTCTGTCCTTATGTATTTCAGGTAATTGTCAAGTCTGGACCGGGTACCTTTCTCAGCCTGGCTGTGTATGATGATTATATATTCTGGTCAGATGGAGTGAGGAGAGCTATTCTGCGTTCCAGTAAATATACAGGAGGAGATACCAAAGTTCTTCGTTCTGATATCCCGCATCAGCCAATGGGCATTATTGCTGTTGCCAATGATACTAACAGTTGTAAGTTACAAAGCAAGATACACTATTTTATTAATTATAGTAGCATTCTTTTCAGTAATTTTACTTCACTTTTAACCGTGTTAAAACATTTCATGCTGTTTCATAAATTCTTTTTGTTGTAGGAACTGTTAACAAAAGATGGGGTATAACCTCTTGCCTAGTAAATAAATATTATTGAATGACCATTTTCTGCTATGGACATCGTATTCATTTGATAGCAGTTAAATAATTTCCCAACAAATACCAGTTTTGACTGTTGTTGGTTTTTAAAATTATTACATTCAAGGTAACTCCATTTGTTTATCTTTAGTATGCTAGCATCTGAGGCATGCTAGCATTTGCATCTGACTGATAAAGCTTAAAACAGTCGCCCATAAATCTGAAATACGGTGATCTTTGCTCTCTCAAAGACACTGGCTATTGAAGCAAATTTAATAAAAGAGTTCATCTTTTATCATTTGCTTTTCAGGTGAGTTATCTCCTTGTGCACAGATGAATGGAGGTTGTCATGATTTATGCCTTCTGACTCCTGACGGACGAGTTAACTGCTCATGCAGAGGCGATAGAATACTGATAGATGATAACAGATGTGTGAGTAAGTAATACTAGCTGACACAATGCTTTTCTATGGTGTGATGCTGTTGGCTATCATAAGCAAAGACAGTTGGCCCAAGCCATTAATTTTATTGCTTCGATACACCGTAAAAATTGATCTGGCAATTCAGCACATACTAGGCTTTAAACTATTTTATGTCTTATAAGGCTTTTGGGGAGATAAAAAGCATTAATACTTACACTCTTCTTAAATGCAGCTTGGGTAGTTGTGTTCTACTCAACATTTCCTATCTGCAATTTCTTTCTCTTCAGTACAAATATTTTCTTGTCCTTAGACATATGGTAGCTACAGTGGTAGCTTATTAACCAGCTGTTGTATTTAATCATGTAGAATCGGTGTGTTAGCAATTGGGAAATGTATCCCTTTAGGTTGGAAGACTCCTTGGAGACTGGTTTTGTTGGAGAACATTCTGTATTACACTATTCTAAGCTGTTCTCTTCTCTCATTTTCCTGTGCTTCCTCTGAACCAGTATGTCTCAGTACATAATAAAGAACGAGGTAACTGAAGTGGTTCAGAATACGTGGTCATCCGTTGCAGCAGCTTTAGATCACACTATCCCGTGTCAGAATTGGTTTATGAACATGAAGTATGTGCTGGTAATTTGGAAGGATGTGATATATGTACACACTGCACTCTTCTGGCATTACTACTAATTTGGAGAAAATCTGTCACTTTGCTAATGCTGTGCCTTAGCAAGAGTGAATTAACTGGAAAGCTTTGGCTGTTTCCACAGGGATGACCCATTTTCATAATGTGGAACCAGGACTTTGTCCTTCTCCAGTCCACAAGTGTAGCTGGTTGGATTTGAAGTGGAGGAAAAGCTGGGGGGAAGTGTGTAGTTCCTAGTGTCTTTGTTAATGTCACTGTATTATAGCTCTTCTGTAACAGACTCCTCCAAATTCTGCTGGTTTATTGAACGTTTACCTCTGTGGGACAGAAATTCCAATCCTCCAGTTCACCACTTCCATATTTCTCTGCCAAGTATGCCTGTTCTTCTGCTTCAGTTTCATATTTTGACCCACTTGCTTTCTCTAAACTACTTTTTTTGTTTGTAACAGTAGAAAACACTATAACCAAGAAAAATTATATGAAAGTTATATATATGATGTAGTCAGATTTACCATCCTGCCAGAAACTGAGACATTTTAGCTGCTTCAGACTCTTCTGTGGCAGTCTGCTGCTCATGAACAGCCAGACAAGTGGCTTTTGTTCTACCACTACAGTCACTTTTTAAATGCTGGTCTGGACATGCAGAGCAGTATTGGTGTGGGATATGAAGAGTAGTAGTCCTTCACTGACAGACCTGTACTGGTTATTTTGTAAACCTACTTCTTTGCTAACAGAGGGGTTTTTTTGTCATGCCACTGATAATTTTCACGCTAGGATGATATTAGGCTTTCCTGGTAAATCTGAGTCAATAGTATTTTCGTATCAGTATTTTTCTGTTATGAATATTGTTTAATGATCAGTTGAAGAAGAGCAAGAAGTGTGTTCCTGTTCAGGACAGTCTTATTGTCCCTCCTGTCATATGCCTTTATCAGCAATAACGACTGTGTAATTGAATGATGACTTAACTGACTTGCTGCATTGGGAATTAGGATTATTTTGTTTTAATTTTGGTTGGATCACTGAGCAGAGCTCATTCAACTTGACACTGCAAGATCACTACAGCCAGTTAAAACGAACTACTGAGAACAGAAGACTGTGATGAGGTAAAGGGTAGAATTACACCTTAAAGTACAGGTGTGATTTTTAAATTGGCTGAAGGCATCTTTAGGGCTGAACCCAGTCCTTTTGACCCAGATTCTTAGGCTTGCCAGCTCAGCTACCAGTTTTGTGTGGAGCCTGTAATTAGTTTTATACAATACCAAGCCAGCTGCTTGGTATTTTAATCCTAAAATTTCTTTTGCCATGTTTATTTTGGATTTATAGCTTTGCCTTTTATTTTCCTAAAATATTGCTATTAAATTAAGCCGTATGCATACATGAATTGTGCATATAATCGCTATGATTCTACTGTTGGTACACATCCCAAATACATGAATTGCTACAGTTTTATTCTACATTTTCACACGCTTCACAGTTCACCTTCCACCTTTACCTTTGGCTCACACATACATGTTGTTGATAGCTGTTGGCTACATCTTTTTATAGTGCACTATAAGGTCACTGAGATTTCACAGAAAGTCACGATTCTGTAATTCCATATGTGGAAGTATAAGGGTTAAAACTCTTATCCTGTGAATATACAGCAGCTCCAGAGTCAAGGTGCAGTAGTGAAGTTGTGTACATCTAAGCTGTATTACATTTCTAGCTCTTCCTCAAAACCTCCTTTGTCTAGCAGTATGATTGCGACACAATGAATTTTACAGATGATTTGCAGTGATAAAGATTTCAATTTAAACTATAACACTGTTCCAGAATAGCAGACTTTTAGTCTAATAACAGAATCCAGTGATCAATTGAGACTGTATAAACAGGTTAATGGTTCAAAAATCCTAATTAAGACTTCGCTACTTTACAAGAAGATATTTTCCACTAGAGGCAAGTGTTTCTGCTTCTTGCAGGTAGAATATTATCACTAGGCTTATATTAGCACCTTATTTCACCCTCCTACACTGTTAGGTTTTATTGATTTTGGTCATTCAGGAGATCTCTTGGAGCTGGAAAATTTCCTTAAGTTCCATTGCCTACTGGTCTGCATTTGGTCTCGTGGGTCAGGTCCTTCACTGGCTCAGCTGCTATTTTGCCATCGCTTTACCCATGAGATAAGAGTATGGAAAAGTACAGGAATTGCTAAAGACTTGGAATTAACTGTTGCTGCTCCAACAGAACTCAGGGTTGAGAGTTTGAATTAACTACTAGGTAATGGTGTGTACTTCCTGCTCTTGGATGTGCTAGGTTTTTTTTAAACATCTATTAAGAAACAGTTGCATACAAGCTGGGGGTTGTGGAGAGGCATGTATGTGTAGAGGGTAGCTGAGCACTCCTCATCTTCTCAGAATCGCTGCCTTTAAGTTGCTTAACTACATGTTCCTTCCTGGATATTTGTCTGTGTGTTGGTTTTATCCTTTTTTACAGACTCTCACCTACCTTGATTTGGAATTCACCCCAACATAAGATTTCTGACACTTGTTTGCTATTTAGAGATGTGTCCCCAATCCTGCATAATATCAACAAATTCACAATTAGAGCAGTCTTGCAGGCTACCGCTCTGTAGAAGCTTAAGTTCTAATACCATCGTGGGGTTTTTTTGCACTCAGGTTTCCAAAACCTGTGTGGGAGAGATTTTAAGTGCAGTCAACATTTTTTCTTTTTGTCACTAAATGTAAAAGCTATTAAAAATTACGTGTTCATATGTTTTATTTTTAGCTAAAAATTCTACTTGCAACATTTATTCTGAGTTTGAATGTGGGAATGGTGAATGCATTGATTATCAGCTGACTTGTGATGGCACTGCTCATTGTAAGGACAAGTCTGATGAGAAGCTTTTCTACTGTGGTAAGTATTTCCAGACCATTGTTATTTTGCTTATATTAGTTCCTTTGTGACTTTTCTACTTACTCATACCAACTGCTTGCCAAGATGCACAAGAAGAAAATGCCAACTCACACATTAAAAAAAACGACATTTGATGTATAGAATTACTTATACCTGAACATATTTCTTGCAAACTTCATGTATCAGCTGGCTTATACTTTAAAAAAGAATCTCAAATGTTCTCATATTTCTCTTAAAAAAAAAAAAAAGGAAAACCACAGCTAGATGCTTTTTAAAAGATAAAAGATGAGCCTTTTCGGCTTTAAGTTAGCAATTTTGAGATTAAATATATGATTGTTAATAGAAAACACCAGAATAGAAGTATCACAAAATACAAAAATGGCTGTGTAATAGAAATCTTTCCCCCCTTTTCTGTTGAAAATTATAATACCATTATTCACACCAGTATACATCTTTCAACAAGTTAGACACAAGTGTCTCTACTCTTTACTTTCATGTTTTTCCCAAGAGATTCTAACTTATTTTTCCCATAATAATCAGTAACTGATAACTAATAATTAGTCACTTCCAGGTGTTCTGTGTCCAACTGAGTTTGCCTCCTGCAGTGTCTAAACCATTAGTGTTCACATAATTTCCCTAATCTCTCAGTCACCTTAGTGAGTTCATGTGTGCTGCATGTTAAGTGAAATCTCCTGGTTACTTGTGTGCCTGGAACTCTTGGCCTTTATCTTGTTCTGTATTTACATATCACAGCCTTGGTATCTCCCTTATGGACAAAATCATTTTGTTTCAAACCCGCCTATGATGTTTATACATGCCACCTCTATAGTTTTATGAAAAAGTCTGCTTAAATTCCTGGAGTTCTCCTCTGGCATTTTAATGGAATCACAGAATTTCTCGGTTGGGAAGGAACCTGTGAGCATGGAGTCCAACTCCCAGGTTGATACCGAAATGATAGCCGAGGTTGATACTGGAAAAAAGAAATTGAATGGCTTTCTTGGTTTTTGGGGTTTTCCCCTTACAAAAAGTGACACCAACCATCTTAGTATAACAAATTATAATTTGTAATTTTTTTTTCTTCTTTCATCTTCAATTTGTGCCCCATTAGCTCTCAGACTTCTACATGATAATTGCTTTGATCATGTCCTGTAAAACTAATAGCAGTATTCCATCACATCTTCTACATGTAGATAAGTAAGTAGGTTGGTTTGTTTGAATCTGAAAAAAAAGAAAACACATCAGAGGGAAGGCCCTTGAACTACAAGTGCCAGCTTCAAATTGCTGAAAAGTAAACGACTTATGTCTGTGAATTCCTGCTTAGATTTCTCTACTAAGTATCTGTCCATATATTTGTATTTAGGTATGAATCCTGCGTGCAGGATAACATACATAAGTATATTGTTTCTGAATCTGATAAAGTACAGGATCCTGGACTCATTATTATTGATTAACTAATCCAGTTAACATAATTTATTATTGTGGCATGAATTCTGTGATACTTAGGACTTTAGTAAATAATTTCTGAATTTTCAGATATATCGACCTATGTAAAATTCATACATTTTTCAGTAGCGTAGCAACTTGAGCAGAACGTTTGCAACATTTGTATTCAGAAATCAAGAAACTTTTCTGGTAATGCTATTTGTTATTTTACTCTCCATTTATTCCAAATCTGGTTTAGGGCAAATTTGATATTTCTCATTCGATATTATAGAATTACTAATGCTGTATGCAGACATTGGCACATGCCTAACAAAAATGTGTCAAAACTAATGCATGTAAAGCACCTGGGCTTTGTATACCGCAAGATAATGAAAATTGGGAAGTAGGTTTTCCTTTTTCATTTTTTCTTATTCTTTCATTCTTTCCCATCATGCTTTCATTTATTATTCTTTATCTGTTTATAAGTCCGTGTTCTGCTGGGCAACAAATGAACAATTTATGAAGTTTGTCCTGTAATTTCAAATACATTTTCATTTTAAATGTTATTCTGGAATGGTCTTCTGGTTTTAGTGTAGGGTTATTTTTATTATATATCATGTGTCTAAATGAAATGATGTGCTTGTACTTCACTTTCCAGAAAACAGAGGCTGTCGGAAGGGTTTCAAGCCATGTTCTAATCGTCGCTGTGTTTCAAGTAACAAAGTATGTGATGGTGCGAATGACTGTGGTGACAACTCTGATGAATTTGACTGTAAAGGTAAATGACAGTTACTTCCAGAGTGATTTTAGAATATTGCTGTGTAAGTACTTAGTGTGTAAATAGAAGTAGCTAGACAATGCATAAAACTTTATTGGAAGTACAGGTGCCGGGATTCGTTTTGTTAGAACTCAAATCAAGGAGGTGCTCACTGGTATGTTGGAGAGAGTGTATGTTGGAATTAATATGAAGACTGATCTTGGTTTATACCTACAGTCCTCTAGGAGAGTGGTTCTGACTATGGAAAACTCAGCAAGCACAGTTTCTGCTTCTTCTGTGAAGTAATAAATGACAGAGTATCTTTACCACAGACGGAAAGGTTGAAAGATGGGCGATTTCATCTCTGCAGCACCGTTTCTTCTGTGAAGCAGCTAGTGTTCTGTTTCTTTGCCTCTCAGATGCATGGCAGTGTCTGTGTCCTCTGCAAAACTTAACAGAATTGTTCTCCTTTTCATATCACAATTGCTTTTCTTTTTCTGTCTTAAAACATGAATATTTATATCTGTTCATCAGCCAATGAAGAAAGACAAGCTAGCATACAACACAAATCCTTAGTTACAATTCTGAAAAGTTGGAGGGGAAATTATTCCACAATATATAGCTGAAGCCTATGTAGCTGTAGTAACTAGAATTTTTTTGAAAGCACTACGTGGTTTTTAGTAATTTAGCTGAATATGAGTAGAGAGGAAAGCATGCAGGCAGAAACCCCAACCTGGTGTTTCGTGAACAAAATCTGAGACACTTATAGATGGTCCTGGAAGTACTTCTTCCTTCCTTACATGGTGATTATCTCAAATTGAGTTCAGTTATCAAGACAGAGACTTCTAGGCTCCAAAAAAAAAAAAAAAAATTTAGAAACTTATGCTTTGAAGTTTATTAGACTTTATATTTCTACTGAATTTTTAGCTATGGAAAGTGCAGTGTGTTCTGAATGCCGCATCCTAAAAGGTAGACGATTTAAGCACAATACATATAATATGCATTGTAAGAGTCTGTTTAATGCACAAATTTACATCTTTTATAACTGTGTGTTATAGATTCAACGTGTGCTTCAACAGAATTCCATTGCACAGATGGGATTTGCATTGGAAAATCAGCGCAGTGCAACCAAATCATTGATTGTGCAGATGCTTCAGATGAAAAAAACTGTAGTAAGTTGTGTTTGTTTATGCTTCGTCATAGCATCTGTTCCGTGATTACTCCTTGTTACGTAGCAATTAATTCATAGTCATTACTTTTTGTGCATGGTCTGTGCAAACTCAAGCTAAACCTGAAAAACAATCTATAAGGCTCTAAATCTGTATTGGGTGTGAGATAGTAATTTACTGTCTCTTTCCAGATAATACAGACTGTGCTTACTTCTATAAACTCGGAATAAAATCTTCAGGATTTATTAGCTGTAATTCAACTTCACTTTGTATACTGCCAGAATGGATATGTGATGGATCGAATGACTGTGGAGATTATACAGATGAACTAAAATGCCCAGGTAACTGTGAAAAAGAAAAAGGAAAATAAATAATCTACTTTTTGAAAGAATACATTACTATATTTCTGGGTGGGTTTTTCTTTTTAATTGTGTTGCAAAATGCTTATGCAGTCAATACTCTTTTATTTAATACAGAGAATAATACAATTCTGAATGCATTTTTTTTCACAATCTTTATTTTATGTTTCATTAGATTATGCAAATTATTACAAATTACTAATGCATTTCTCTGAAGAAAACTGTAGTGTCTGGCTTTCTATTTCCTCAGAGTTAGGTCTCTCATTAATCATTTTTATTTAAGTAAAACACCAGTCATTAAAATGTCAAGCTCATCGAGTTTCAGCACACACACTTGGGAACTTCTTAGCTACTACATTAGTGGGTGACATTTCTTGTTTACTTTCTTAACTTTCTCATTTATTTTGTTGAGGTCCTTGGGGTAGGCTGCCAGGGTAGAATCCAGGGTTATTGCTTTTGTGATTGTTCTGGTCTTCAGCCAGTACAAAGAGATCATTGTAGATTTGAGTCCCAGTCCCAGGGCTGAGATTATAGGCTTCCAGAAAGGGAAAGGGTATTTTCACCTGGAGATTGCATTACTTTCCTAGGTTTTCCCCGCCGTCTTTCTGCTCTCCTATGGGAAAGACATCATCTGACTATTCCCATTTAATATTCTGTTTTTCTCTGTGATGCCCATCGTATCACCAAAAGCTTCTGTTAGAATTCTCATATATTTTTATGCCAACTTACTGACGAAAATATTACTAGGATCCAGAAAGAACCTAGAAATTCAGCAATCAGTCAACCTGACATTAAGAACTTTCGTCTTCCCTATAAGACAGATGCATATTAAATTATAATTTTCATTCTAATCTGCATAGTCTCCAGATTATCTAACAATTCTTTAGAAATTTCTGTATACAACACCTCATTGAGCTCAAAATAGCTTAGATTTACTGTATTTCCTTTGTCTGTGGGTTTTGTTTTCCATACCAAAGAAGATTTGGAGGGCACTGTGCTATAGCTTCAGTAAACTAATGTTGCATAAGTAAACTAATGTTGCATTTTATTCCATCATCCATTTATTTGTATTACTTTAATCTGTCTTTCATATCTGTGCCACAAAGTTCCATCATTTTAATGTGTGACTAATTGCCTGGATCATTTCTCCCTTTAGTTGGAAGCAATTCCATTCCAATTCAACCTATATGTGATTCCTTTTGCCATTTCACTCAAAACTGACAAACTTTGGAACATTAAGTTTTTGACTGTTGTTTCTGTTATGAATATGATAGTTCCCATTAACAGCCTTTGTTCAGTGTCGTTGTTCTTACAGAAAAACAAGGCAAAATATTCATTTACAGGTGGCTATACTTAGACAATCTTGAGTATCTACCCAGTCATCATAGATATCCCACGTCTTCTTTTAGTCTTTTTTTCTATTCATATAGCTGTAGAAGCCTATGATACAACTTCAAGCTTTTTAAGGGGTGGGAGAAACAAAAGCAGTGTCGATAGCCCCAGTACGTTAAAGGAGTAATAGAAACCTGGGCAGAGAGCTTCAGTGTTTGGAACCTAGTGTGTATCGCCTGGGTTTTCCCAGGCAAAGACCTTGCTTGAGATTTTGAAAATAACCTGTGCCATTCATTAGACTAATATTTCAGCTTACGTCATGAAACTGCATATATGGTATGTTTTCTTTCCTCGTAATCTGTTTTTAAAGCACTCAAAAGTAAAATATTCAATTACTTTCATGCTCTACAAAGAAAAAAGGCAGGGAAGACGGACTTTGTCACAAAAGACAAAGTTTAAATCTCTGGCTCCAACATCAGTGGTACAACTGTAGTTGTTGTTTCTCCCAGTGAATGGGACAAAAACACTGCCACAATTAGGTTATCTTGTCGATGCTGGCAGATAGATCAGAAGGGCAATTTCTTTGGCTCATGTAAAACAACAAGCAGTGTTGATCTATCGGAGCTCAAAAGTTCTAAACGGAACTATTTTACTCTGTAAGTACTTTTAATTTAGTTTGAAGCTGTGCTGATACTTCTCTAAATAAATGAAATATTTCATTTCCCTAGGCTACTTAGTTATCAGTGTCTTCTAGTTTTGTATGAACACAAACAATATAAACAGTATTTTTTTTTTTTTTGCGTTTTCAGACATAAACACTTTGCAGTCCATTAGTATTTTGAAATTTGGCAGGAATATATTAGGCTCCTGATCATACTAGTAGAGACCATTTTACATTACATTCTTTATTTTATCACAGTTCAAAACAAACCCACATGTGAAGAAAATTATTTTGGTTGTCCTAGTGGAAGATGTATTCTGACCACCTGGCTTTGTGATGGGCAGAAAGACTGTGAGGATGGAGTAGATGAATTGCACTGTGGTGAGCATTTTCTTATTTGTATTTCTGCAGTCACTAATGCATTTTGAAAACAGAAAGAACTGTGCTTTTATATCTCAGAGATAGAATGTAGAGCTATATGAAAAGGTCTTTAATACTACGTTTTGAGATTCAACTTTCTCATACTTCACACTGCCAGTATCGTAAACTCTATCTCATGCCAGAATGAAAGCCCAATCAAATGTTTTCTTCTCCTAAAGATACATTTGTTTACAGAATTTCCTATTGTTTTAATGCATGACAGTTACACCACTTCTTCATAATTTCTCATTAAGCCAGTTTCACAGATATAATCAGTTCTAATCAGTATCTTGGAACCTTAACAGGAAGTAACCAAAATAAACCTTAAAGACATAAAAACAGTCATTTCTTTTTTGTCAGAGACTATTCAAGTATAACTATTTAAAGCAACAACAAGAGTGATGTGAATAAAATATAGCATAAACTATGGACCAGGTTAAGGGTTCATTCTATATCAGATCTTTTAAGATTCTTAAACTCTTCCTCAGTGTGGAGCAATGCAAGCTCATTTTGCTCATGGTGAGAGCTGGTCTTTTAAAATTGCATGGATTACCTGAACAGATTATTTCTATAATTAAATTGTATCAGAACAGCAAAAAGGTATCAAATTTTCTTATTCTCTATTTAAACAAAACTTGAGATTTGATATATTGTTTGTTTTGCCACTTAATGTGACTGAAAGTTTCATGTTACTTCCTGACCCAGTTACAGTTAACACATTCGGTTTGCGGTTTACATTGCATATCTACGTCTTAACTTCGAAATTAGGAACTACGGTGTCACGTGAAAATCAGAAGGTTTTGTGTTGACCACAGTCATCAAGCATAACTCAATGTTTATGTTTCCAGGTCTTATGACCCATACATACTTTTATGCAATATTGTAAAACCTATTTAGCCCATTTTTGTGGGAGAGAAGGAAGGGGATTTAGTGCGTTCTTCTTTCCCTATTCTTACCCATTTTGAGGTATTTATTACAACAGTCTTAAATTCAGATTGTATCTCCTCAAATTCTTTTTATTGTTAATATTAAGTCATCAGGTAAAATAATTTTATTCTTAAAGAAGTCTAGGAAAAGCACATGATTTGAGGTTTTCAGGAAAGTTCATTATAAATAGCACTTATTTAGAACAGTCTGCAGACTGATTTTGAAATGCAGAAGCATGCCATTTTTCTATATACATTTTCTATACACATTTCAGTGTATAGAAAGGTGTAAATGGGACAACTGAATGCAAATACACAGCAAGTTTTCTTGTGAGAAAAGAACATTAAACCTTTTAAAGATTCAATTAAATACTGCAGTACCAAGAGGAAGGCTGTTCGCATTGTGAATGTTTTACTGTTTGTTTGTTTATGTGCTTGTACTGGTGAATGCAAAGTCTTAGACAAACTGGTAACGTTTAGGATTAGGATTAATGGTTAGGATTCTGCTGTGTTTTAATGCACTACAATAGAGAGGAATGAAAGGAGCAGTGTGAAGATTCCTAAACTATGCTAAAAAATTCAGGGAACAGCGTACTGTTGTGAACCTAACAAATGCAGTGGCTGGTGTCCTTCCTAGATTCGTCTTGTTCATGGAATCAGTTTGCTTGCTCTGCAAACAAATGCATCTCTAAGCAGTGGACTTGTGATGGAGAGGATGACTGTGGCGATGGTTTAGATGAGAGTGATGCTATTTGTGGTAAGTAGAATAATTTATTCTGTAATGTGTCAGATCATACATACTGAAAGAAGAGACCAAGTGGTCCAGGAAGGTGGTGGAAAGGGAAGAAGTACAGCATCTCCAAAACGCATGTTCTTTCAAGACGGGGTATTAGAGGATATCCGCCCTCAGCCCACTCCAACCAGCAGCTAGTCTATCACTGAATATATGAATGGCACACCATCACAGGCACACGGAGAACCAAATGTTTCTCCAATTCCCATCCTTGAGGTAAAACCCCTGTATCACTATCTGAGTTTGCCATTTCAGTGGTAGGTGCCTGAAGACTCTAAATTTGATAGTTTTTCCCCATTTCTTTCTCCTATTCCCTTTTAATTTTTATATATATACAGTCATAAGCATTATTGCATAATATTCCACTCCAATTCCCAAACACATAAAATTGCATAAAGAATTGAAAATTTTACTTTCACACTTTTGCCTGGAAATGTGTTAGTGAATTCTTTTCAAAACAAAATGAAATTGTATTAAGGCATATTGTCACAATTTCATGGTATTTCATACATTTTTTCTATCTTCCTCTACGTTGTATTTTAAGGTTTACTTTTTTACAATTTTCACTTCCAACTCTTAAATATTTGTTCCTTTTCAAAAATTCTTTTACTTACAGGCCATTCAACTAAAAGAATTTTCTCAAGTATTGTGTATATGATACCGTAGTAAAAATGTTGTTGATAACTTTACTGAAAGTGTCGAGTAGACAGAAGAGAAATCTCTTCAACTTATATTCAAAGTTGTGGTTTGTTAAAGTAGTTTCTTAATCAAAGATGTACAAATGGCAATGAACTAAAAGCATGAAGGTTGGAATGATACTGTTCTAATATGGCAAAATATGAATGAGTTAGTACATTAACTTCAAGTTGACATCCATCTACATTTTTCATGGTACTCAGGTCATCTTGAGGGCAATGGCTGCCTGAAAGGCAAGGTTTCTCTCTGCCTCTCTCCCCTAGGAAAAGGAGAAGGTGTGAAATGACAAGACAAGCCACTCATCTGGGACTACTACAGAATAGTGTGAAACCCTAAGAAACATCAAGGCCTGAAGCTTAATAGGAAACTTAGAACAGGAAATAGAAAAAGGGAGGGGAAAACAAAGGCCAGCAAACTGCAGTGTAACTACAACGTACCGGAGTTAGGGCTGTATTTCTCCTTAGGAGGAGAAGGCCGATCTGAATTGCTGGATGAGGGATCAAGATGCCTTCAGATTTTTCAGACTTACAAAATCAGTATTTATTTACCATGTAGATTAGCTTCAGAAGTATCAAAAAATGGCAAATGAAAATTTGTTTTACTATTTTAGTAATTCCTAATTAAAATTAGTAGAAACTACAGTTTCCTTCTTTGTGAAGTATGTTTAGCCTAACTAAGAGAATACATTAAGTGATGGATCGTGCAGAAGTTTACTTCCAAACAGAGTAAAATTGATCCTAGGATATAATATTCCTGTCTGGAGAAAAGCCTGATTAAAATTAAAAAAAAAAAAAAGTCAGTCAAATAAAGAATATGTTGAGTTACTTGCATTAGAACGGTCAGACACTTTCTTACTCCCACTACTATTGTACTTGGTGCACATTGTTCTCGTCCACGTGGGGCTGACTCATGCAAGTTTCTGTTACCTTTTTCTTCCTGGCATAGAGTGTAGTGATGTGAGGATTATGCGGTTTACAAGATTAGCTCCTTTGTTGGGTCAGTCCAAACATGCAGTCAAACATAAAGACCAAAAATGTTTTGAAAAGTTTTTCTGCTCGGTAGTTTTCAGGAAGTATGGTAAATTGAATTTCTTTGCAGAAAAGTAGGAGATGGAATAAATTAAAAGAATGGAAGAAAACAGTAGATTGTCAGCTTTTTACTGTAAAATGCAGTATGTTTATCATACTGTACAGAACAAAATCTTCTTTCAGTTTTATTTTAAAATAAACCCCCCTTACTCATTCATTACTCATTTCCTTAAAACATCAGAACACATTCAAGACCCACATGTCCTGTTTTTTTCAGGTTCCGTGACCTGTGCAGCAGGTACGTTCAGCTGCTTGGGCTCCCATGCCTGTGTTCCCCAACACTGGCTTTGTGACGGTGAAAGAGACTGTCCAAACGGAAGTGATGAACTGTCCACGGCAGGCTGCGGTAGGTTCGCACATTAAAAACGTAGGGGATTTCCTTTCTTGGGCGTTTCGCCTTTAGAATACCCAGATGTGTTTGTGTCTGAAAAGGCATACCCTTGTGCTGTCAAGATGGCTAGTGAAGGTTGGTGGACCGTGTGGGTGTACGTACCAGGATCCTTCAACGTTTTAATCAGCCCAACGCCTTCAGGTTCTGTTAATATATACTGAGGCACACCAGGTGAAGATCAGTGTGTGTGCCACGTCACAGACATTACACAGCATGTTTACTAATGAAAATTAGCACATTATTGGCTGTGTAGGTTTATTGCTCTTCCTCAAAAAAATGCTGATGTCAGGGAGGTTGTGCATTAGAAGAGAGATACAGTTCTGTCTACAGTTTATTCTGGCTAATCGTTCAGATCTTGACATCTCTTGCCCTATCAACTATTCCTTCCAGTCTTCTGAGATACATTTCTAATAAATTGTCAGCAGTTCAGTAGGAGTTTCATTAGGGGGTTCATTTTTTTTTTATATCAAATATGTTTTAATATTCAAATTTCATTTTAAATATTCAAATATGTTCTGTCCTCTGAAAGCATATTCTATCACTTACCTTTTCTAGGCTGAGTTATATTTTGAGTATTTACAGATTTTACAGCTGCTTTAGTCAGGAGCAGAGTAACACAGGAAGGGCATCTGTACTTCCCAAATGTTATTGTCCTCAGAGACAGACCTTAGGTTAGACAGTGTCAATGTGTGATGCCTTTCTGTCTCAGATTACATGAGATTTTAGCTATCCTTTAGCCATCTGTGTGCTGATTAGTAACTTTTTCTGCTATTGAGTTGTGTGGTGCTCTTTGCATGATTCAAAAGTTATGTTTGTGAATCCACTCAGATTAATTCCTTCTCATTTCATCTTTCTGTAAGAAAATGGCTGTATATCTTAATATTCTCAATTTCATTTGGTTTTATGTACTGTGTTTTCTTTAGCTCCTAATAACACTTGTGACGAGAATGCTTTCATGTGCCATAACAAAGCCTGCATTCCAAAACAGTTTGTATGTGACCATGATGACGACTGTGGAGATGGATCCGATGAATCTCTGGAATGTGGCAAGTATAACAAAAGTAGAGTAAACAGAAAAATTTCAGACTGGTAACTGTAAGACCTTCTGTTACTTTAAGTCACTACTGAAAAAGAAAGATCTTCATTTTTTGAAATTGTTTTCATATTAACTTCTAAATTCTGCATTAATGAATACAACTGCAACTACTACAACTACAAATTTTCATTTAAATTTTGAGTCGAACCTGTAATGGAACATTTTAGGAACATAGTGTAAGGTACCGAATAAGAACTTATTTTTTTGCTGGTCTTACAAAGAATAGATTTCATCAACATCACTTACAACTGTATATGAGATGGAAATATCTGCTGCTGTGATGAGTTGAGCAGTCACCAGGCTGTCCTTTCTCTCTCTGTGCTCACCACAAATAGGCTGGTACTATGTTTTGAAAGAAGCAGTTTGTGACAATAAGCTTTTGTAGAGAAAAACCGCTCAGTTTGTGTAGTTTAAGCAAAATCAGGATCAAAGCAGATTATTGATTTATTAATGATAGATGACTAATTGGAAATCAGTGAAGTATATGTCCAGTATCAATAGCAGCAACGCAGTGGGTACATCACACCTGCAAAATGTTGATATATATCTGTTTTGTGTTTTTAAACACCATTTTGTAACTAGTCCCAGAATGTTTTGAACATGACACACAGAGCAGAGTCCTGTGCCCCTCTGCCTCAGTCCAGGACAGGGATGGATGACGAGCACACATGCCCACAGAGGGCTGTCGCTCTTCATGAGATCACATATGACAAGGGGTAACAGAGTTAAATTGAAAGCAGGGAGATTTAGATTAGATATCAGGAAGAAATTCTTCCTGGAGAGGGTGGGGAGGCACTGGGACAGGTTGCCCAGAGAAGCTGTGGGTGCCCCATCCCTGGCAGTGTCCAAGGCCAGGCTGGATGAGGCTTGGAGCAACCTGGTCTAGTGGAGGGTGTCCCTGCCCAGGGCAGGGGGCTTGGAACTGGATGGTCTTTAAGGTCCCTTCCAACCCAAACCATCCTATGATTCTATGATATGTGACTTCACTTCATTGGTGACACTTCACTTGGGTGTACGCACACAATAACGGAACTAAACTATTTCCTCTTTTAGTAATAGCTTATGTGTGCCAGAACCCTTTATGGAAAGAGGCTCATTAGGACTTCGTTGCTCTATTTAGCACTGTATGATCAAGTTATGATGGGAGTAGAACATCTCTGATCAGGTTTTCCTTGGAAGCTGTCTTCAATTCCTAAATAAGTAGTTACACCTGAACAGTCCTAAATTTTGGAAATAGGTGCATATTTTTCTAATGCTTATAGTTTCTTGCTGGTGTGTTTGTTTTCTACCACATCATATACATGCATGTTCCCTTAAAATAAATAATAAATAAATAATGATAGTCTGACGAGCTTTTGAAAAGAGACAGAAGGAGGAAACAGCGACGGAAGTAGATGATGTACCAACCCCTGGTCTGATTGTAGTGTGGATCTGTGTTCAGGCCCTGGCTCCTAACTTCTACTGAGTAAACTGAAACCTACAGCAACTTTTCTTAGATGTTGCACTGCTCCAATGAAATTTTGTGTTAGCTGGTAATCAAATACACACCTTAGTGTGTGACTGGTATGGTAAACTTGTTATACTGTTTTTATAGGAAAGGGTTGAATTCTTTTATGAGAAAGGCAACTAATCGTCAGGAGTAGGAATCAAATTCCAAAACACACTTTTCAAGGTGTTGTCAGGATGTAAAAATAAACTGCCTAATTCACTGAGATTCACTCAGGCATTTGCATCTTGTTATCCAGGGGGAAAAAAAAAGAAAGCTCTTCAGCAGCCAGTCTACTGAATGAGATGAAATTTGCTTTGAAATATATTCCTTATGACTGAATGAATGGAATCCGTTTAATTCTTGTGTTTGGTTTTTTGGTTTTGTTTTTTTTGTTTGGTTTTTTTTTGTTTTTTTAAATCTTCTATCTGTATCATTGAAAGGTGTTTTGGGTTGCTTTTTTTTTCCTAAGTATTATTCAGATATAAAACTGGGACTGGTGACTGGAGTAAGGAGTTCTCGCTTGTATCAGAATTTTCATCTAAACATATTTTAAAACTTTATAATCATTCTAGTAATTTAAAATTTCTGTGATAGAAGTTTTGATTCCATAATATAATATTGTCCTGTAATGAAATCTTTAATAACTTGTAAACAAAACAAAACAAAAAAAGGGCAAGATTTCAAGCTGGGGAGAGCATGAGAAGAAAATGCATTCTCCCTCAGTTGCATCTCCTGTTGTGCTGTCAGAGGCAGAATACTGAGCTAGATGAACTCAACTGTGATATCGTGTAAGGTATTTCTTGAAAATTGAAAAAAAAAAACCAAACCAAACAAACAACCACACACACATTTTAGGACGTCTATTCAAGAATATGAAATTTCATCAAGAAAATTAAATTCTTCGTTCATGTGGCTAATCAAAAGACAAATACATGAATAGGAAGGATTTTCTGGTTTGTTTCCAGTTTCTTTATGTCCTGGCATCCAGAGCAGAGGCAATATTAAGAAAAAGCCTTCGTTCTGAACTAAACACCTTCAGGAGACCACAGAATTACTTGAATTCCGAGTAATGTTTGTAATTGATGTAATCACATACTGCATTTTGAAAATAGTACATTATCACATTTCCAAATGACAACTAAAAATATACAAGAGGTTTAAAGCTCTTGATGTAGATGGGTATGTCATCCCAGATGGTCAAATGTTATGTCTCCATCTGCTATCAGAATAAAAGCTATACTAGATAGCAGGGAATACAGTAATTAGCAAAAAAAAAAAAAAAAAAAAAAAACCCCAAGAACAAATATTAAATTTCTGCTTCTAGAGAGTGGAAAGTTATCAGTGCTCATTTCAGATATTCACAACTTCGGTAGTTAAAGCTTCTGTAGTTACTATAATTTGCATATATTTCTTGGAAGAATCAAATTTTTAAGCTTAAAATCTGAATTTATTTTTCAAGAGCAAAGAATGTTAAACGCAATTCAACATAATTCAGATTTTTTTCAAAAATGTTGCAAAGTCTTCATTATCAGAACAAGTGTTGCTATGTAATTCTTTATAACCATATTTACTTTTTGTTTTTTCCTTTGAGTTTTAAACTAAATCAGGGCTTTCTTTCAGGGCTCTCTTAAAGGACTACAGATTATCTGAGGCCGAATTCATTCATACAGAAGAGAACTTACACTTTTCTTTCTCAAATAAGAACATACATTTTTTAGTAGTTGATCTAGTGTAACGAAACTTACAAGTAAATATCTTACAAATGAAAGATTTTTTTTTTTTTTTTTCCCCTTTGGGAATTTTTCAGCTGTCATGTTGCAAAACTGAATAGAAAAATCTAAATTCCTGCTGACTTTTCTATATTTTTCTACTGCTTTGTTGGTTTTGAACTGTGGGTTAAACAAATGTCTGTTAAGAAGCAAATTCCGATCTGTGGTTTCTTTGCTTCATTATACATTATAATTTTCTGTTAGAAATCTCCTTTAAGGTTGAAAATGTATTCATTTTATATATATTGGTTTTGTGGCCATCTTAGAAAATGCGTGGTTAGTTCAGTTAAAATGATTTGTGCTCTGCATGCTTTAAAGAGAAAGCATATAGCAGTAAGCATATTACAGAAATATTTGGTAGGTATAGTAATATCTAAATTGTCTGTTAGGAAGTTATTTCCTAATAATAGCAAAAAGTTAAATTGCATCTAAAAGAAAATGTATTTATGATTGAGAACTGCATAAGTATGTTTTACGTATGTGGGATTTTTCTTGATTCTCCTGTGCTGCATAAGAGACATTTGTTTTCTCTCTCTGTTGGTAGACACTCCTGTATATGGTTCTATGTATCTCTTTGAGGAATAATACTTGCCTTGTATGGGCAATATTTTATGTCAAAAGTACAAAGCACAGTATGAAGTCATTGACTGCTGTAATTCTAGGGTATCGGCACTGTCGTCCTGGAGAATTCACTTGTGCTGATGGAAGATGCCTGTTAAATTCCCAGTGGCAATGCGATGGTGATTTTGACTGCCCAGACCATTCTGATGAAGCACCTATAAATATAAAATGCAAAAGTTCAGGTTCGTATTTGTGGTGGGCTGACTCTGGCTGGAGGCCAGGTGCCCCCCAAAGCCACTCTGTCACTCCCCTCCTTGGCTAGACGGGAGAGAAAATACGATGACAGGTTCGTGGGTCAGGATAAGGACAGGGAGGGATCACTCATTAATTGCCATCACAGGCAAAACAGGCTCAGCTTGGGGAAAGAACTGTTTAATATACTCATCACACAGAAGTAGGTTGTACAAAAGGGCATGTTAGGTTATTCTTCCCATATTAAACACTAGCCTATTTTTACTAGCAACTTACTGACCAAATGTGATTTGTTTTATTGATATTTTCTGCTGACATACTCTTTCTGAGGTCTGACTGGTTTTTGAGTGGAAAATGAGTCCTGGTGTGCCTATTATATCCCATTCTGTGGCTTTTTGAAAGACCAATTCTTCTGTCTAGATCTTATGACTTGATTGTACAGTAGCCTGGTGTTTTATACCATCTTTGATGGGAATCACTCAGTCGCTTTGCGGTAAGGCAACATACCTGCTTCAAATATGAATTCTGATTTGAAGAACCTGAATATGGCTGAGCTGACGTATTCAAGTTGTGCTAAACAGGAGGAAAGAAATACATGTATGCGTGTCCTCAGACAAGGAGTACGTTAGAATTCAGTCAGCCATGTTACTAGATCCCTCGGCATCCACAGGGGAGAGAAGCCATGCTGCTTAAGTTTTAAAAAGTTTATCTCTGCACAAAATACCTTCTAATGTAGAAGATTTTCACTTAAATGAAAACAAATATGTAGAAGGTAATAACGACTTGAAGTATTCACCCATTTTCATGGAGAGGAATAAAGTGTGCTGGTTTTGGTTGGGATAGAGTTAATTCTCCTCACAGCAGCTAGTATGAGGCTATTTGGGTTTGTGCAGAGGATATGGACAGTATCCTGGTGTTTTCAGTTGTTGCCACGCAATGTTTATATCGTCAAGGACTCTCTCAGTTTCTGATGCTGCCCCTGTGTTCCAGCTTCTTCTCTACAAGAAGCTGGGAGGGGACACAGCCAGGACAGCTGACCCAAACTGACCAAAGGGACATTTCATGCCATAAGACATCGTGCTCAGCATATAAATTGGGGGGAGTTGACTGGGGGGCCTGACTCTGGGTCTCTCTGGGTCTCTTGGGTCTCTGGCTGCTCAGGAACTGGCTGGTCATTGGTCAGCAGGTGCTGAATGGTTGTATCATTTGTTTTGTTTTGTTTTCTATTGTTCTTCTTTTCATTACAGATTATTAGTACTATTATTAGTAGTATTCACATTACATTTTATCAGTAGTATTATTAGTATCATGATTCCATTTATTTTCAATTATATAATTGTTCTTATCTCAACCCACAAGATTTCTTACCTTTTCCTCTGATTCTCTCCTCCATTCCACTGGGGGAGGTGAGCAAGTGCCTGTGTGGTGCTTAGTTGCTGACTGAGATTAAACCACAACAAAAAGACACTGAAACGTAAAATGTATAATAATACTATGAATAAAAAATTCAATTAATAAACAATTTTTTCATCTCATATGCGTGCATTGCAGCTGGTCTGTGAGAAAATTAGTTCCAGATGCTAATAGACTACACAAAGTTGTGTTCTCTTTTCGTGTTTTTCAGAGCAGTCATGTAACAGTTCTTTTTTTATGTGCAAAAATGGCAAGTGTATTCCTCAAAGCAATATCTGTGATAATAAAGAAGATTGTAGTGATGGATCTGATGAGAGAAACTGCCACGTTAATGAATGTCTGAGTAAGAAAGTTAGTGGCTGTTCTCAAGATTGTCAGGATCTTCCTGTTGGATACAAGGTGAGTAATTACAAAATGTGGTGTAATATGATGTTAATTGTTAATTCTTAACTGTTTCTTAACTACTGTGTGATTATAATGAAACTCCAGTGTATTGTACTTCCTTGTAATGAAGTAGCTTATGTACCATAGTAAGAGCATTCAAATTTTTTATTTCCTATAAGCCAAGAATTACAAATCGTATTTAAAAAAAAAAAATATGTATGATACATACTTTAGACGTATGGGAAAAAATGCTTTACAATGCTTTAAACATAACTACTCATACGCACACAATACAGAAGACTGAAAACCAGTTTTGAAAAGGAAAACACGTAAGAGTGAATAGCAGGTAGATCAGTTTTCTCTTTTTTTTTTCGTTTTAAGTCAAAGAAACAGAAATATTTAAACAAAGTATAATTGCAGAGTAATACCGTTAGTTGTCTCCTTGTGATGGTGTTTTCTGAAAGACCTGAATCTGCTCTTTGGCCTTGAGCTGTAAAAGGGAGTACTTCTAGGGTATTATGTGAACCCTAGTCACTGACTGCGCTGACCTCTACAGGGAAGCTGAGAACAGAAGAGATTTTTTTTTTTCAGGGTTTTAATTCTGAAGTAACCAAACTGCACACCTAAAAGTTTCCTGGATTTAATACAGTATTGTCCCACTGAGAACTAAATAAAATCTGTCCAACATGCCTTAGCTGTAAAGCTATTCAAACCTCTGAAACCATGTCCTAGTCAGGAGGCCGTAGGCTAGAGATCTGGAGAGTAGGTTGGGTACAGCAAAATCCATGTTGAAATAACATCATGGTAGAGAAGGCATGTCATGGGTCTCTGCAGAGAGTAATAGAGAGAGGAGGGAACATGACACAAAGTTTTCCATGGATAAAACTGTGACCCTGTTTCAAAACCCCTCTACGCTGTTGTATTTTGCATCGCTCACATTACATGTGATAAGCCTGCCACGGCGAGCATCAGACCCCAACATAACTTAACTTCAAGGGTTCTCATTCACGTTTGTATTTGTTAGAGAGAATGCTAGATGTTGTTAATGCTTCAAGAAAAATTGTATAAAACTCTATCTTTACCAAAAAGCACGTGTATTTGAAAATAAAGAACACCAAAGGGGCCGTCTATCGTTGTTTTCATGGAAGAATCCTTTCCATATTTTGGAAAAGGTGCCATTTACATGTTTTTGTTAAAGACGAAAGAATAATTACACATTCTACAGGGTTATTTGGGAGGGAATAGTATTTAGGATCGCATCAGTAATAGCTGAAAAGAAATGAGGCAGTTCTAGCTGTAAACAGTATATACATATATTTATACACGTATAAATAGCAATGTAATTAAGACGTTACTTAAAAAACTGAGACTACGTGAAGAAGTTTATATACATATTCAGAGGAAAGTATACAAGATAACAAATAGAATCAATGAGTAATTAAAAACGAACGTATTTGTTTTTCTTTCCCAGTGCAAATGCTGGCCTGGATTCCTGCTGAAGGATGATGGCAAAACATGTATAGATATTGATGAATGTACATCTGGATTTCCCTGTAGCCAGCAATGCATCAATACCTATGGAACCTACAAATGCTTGTGTGCAGATGGGTATGAAATACAGCCCGATAACCTAAATGGCTGCAAATCTCTTTCAGGTATCACTTTTTTTTTTTTTTAGTTCCCAGCTGTATCCAAAATAATTTGCAAAATACCTTAGCAATGTGCATGTTACCCTACTGTGCAAGATAAACAGACTTACCTTGAAGTAAGCTACTTCTTGAATAAACAATAGGAATGTGGTTCAATGTCTGAATGTAATAATAACTTCTATTTTTAGTATGTATTGTGCTTAAATAATTTTTAGTGCATATTTACAGTGCATTATCTAAGTTTTAATTAGTAACTTTATTAACAAAAGTGTTAGGAAAGTTAAAATACATCACCTAATTCTACTTCTGAGTCACATGATAATGGTATGTGTATGATAAGTGTTTGAAAGGCTTCTGCTCTTTTATTTCATTGACTTTAGACTATTAGAATGTACTTCAAATTCCCTAGTATGAAAAGGAGGAAAAGGACAAAATAATAGAAACTGCAAAATTCATTATTCCTATTCCACCAGTCTTTTACGTAATACACAGTAAAATTCAAGATATGTAAGAACACTGGTTATTTCCTCCCCTTCTGTCATTGACACTGATATTATTTTTCTGTGCTTCAGTGAGTAGGATTCTCTAGATCAGTGAAAGAGAGAGCAAAATATCAACAGGAAAGAAACAAACAAACCATTACTGCGTTCTGCTGGATTTCCTTAATAGCGCAGGCAACCTTCAGCTTGAGCAGACTTCTCCTTGTTCCAGTATTGCATAAAGTTGTGTGTTTGTGGTTTGTTTTTAAATATCAAAAAGCTCTAATTTTCTTTCTAAATGACAAGAACACTGGAACTTCTGTCTGCCTCATGTTCCTGTCTCGGGTTGTTCCCTGAGTAAGGAGTCGAAACACAAGAGAGGGCAGAAAAACAGGATCTGGATTTTGCTTTACTCCTATCTCACGCTTTGCAGGCCACTTGTACGTTTAGATGCCATACATGACTCATTTGAGAAGGGGAGCTGGAATACATGATAGTAGAGTCTAATAGAGTTGTAATATATCAGACTTCAGAAGTGATCGTGACAAAGCTGTTTGTGGTGGGGCAAGGATGGGTGTGATGAGGGGAGTTGCCAACATGTGAATGTTTGGCCTCACGCTGATTTCTTGCATAAATTGCCATGAACTCTACAACAGAGCAGAGCGCTCCAGCCATTCTACATAAACCACTCATAGTCAGTGCTGAGGATGATGCCTTGAACCATTTAAATAGGAATGATGCCTTGGACCATTTAAATAGGAACTGGAGAATGTCGAGTTGAACATAAAACGCAAGCGAGGTGGTTCAGTGTATTCAGTACAAGAGCCGAGTAGGTTAGAGAAGACATTACATTCCAAAATATATGAGCAGTAGATACAAATCTAAAATACATTTTTGATTGTTATTAGTATTCTTTTTTTTAGTTTATTTCACCAAATATCTCTTAATAGAGCTAAAATAAGGTCAGCTTTTTTGAAACTACATGTTATTTTTTATTATATATGTCAGTGTCAGAGGTGTTTCAAAGTAGGTGGTGGCATGAATGAGTATCTAAAGGAATATTTTTTTGACAAACCAGAAAATCAAGAGTAAAATAGCCGAAACTGGCTTCAGTTCAAGAATAGACAATCAGGATTTGTCCAAATAGCTGTTTCTTTGTCTGTACTGTTCAGAGTATTGAAATCTCAAAAAGCAGTGGTCAAAATGTGCTTGGTTTGCAACCGTAACAAATAATAGTCTTAGTGATAATTTGAAAATGAATGTTGAAATTAAAACCTAGTGGTATGAAATAGATTAAATTTAATATCTGGCATTAAATTAGCAAAAAATACAGTATGGTTCCCATATTACAAAGGCAAAAAAAGTAAATTACAGTGAAAGATATACTAATTGATTGCTTTGTTCATTTTTATACTGCATCATTGATCTTTCTTGGAACATTTGAATGTTTTAAATATTTCTTTCATCCATCACATTGATCAGAGCATGTAACATTTATTTTTCAAACCATCTGTATTTCAGCATTGTATTCCTGATTTTCCATAAATTAACGTAAAAGCTAGTCTAATATATTCTTTCTCCCGGGGTTTAGATGAGGAACCTTTCTTAATTCTGGCTGATCATCATGAGATAAGAAAAATTAGCACTGATGGATCCAACTACACTTTGTTGAAACAGGTATAATCATAGTACCGTGCTCTAAGTTTAACTCAGTACTTTTATTCTTTGCTAAAGTGTACAACTGACAGAAACATCATCCTACAATTGGCATTGTATGCACCATAGAACAACTGCAGTATCTTCAGAGTTTTTATAATATTTTGAATTGACTATTTCATCTGAATTTGACACGATTAGAGCTCAGGCAGTTGTTACGTCAGTCATTCTGATGTACTAAAAAAAATTGTTATTTGTGATCCTCTTCCATCACAATGTGTTTTGCACAATTTGTATATATCAGTTAAAAAAAAAAAACAAAACCACACAATTATTTGGGCTACTTACTGTCATAATCCAAATCTATTTTTTATTTAGACAATTCAAATACTTACAATATTACAATAAATGAACATGTAACTTTGGCTAAATCTAAGTTTTTTAATAATTAAATTATTATAACAGGAAAAAAAACCTCATTTAAAAAAACCTGCAAAAATAGAAAGTCACCCAGTAAGTACAGAGCTGTCATTTTTAGCAGTTTCTGCTCTGCTTCTATGCTTCACCTAAGTGTAGTTACTTACCATAGATTAGAGATCCAAAATATGTTTTGATAAAAACAGATGTTTCCTTGAGTACTAATTAATCAGTTGTAGAAAGACAAGAAAAATCAGTTATGCCAGTCAGTAGCACTAGGCTTGTTGTGACTTCTTGTGTCACTAAGCTGTGTATCTTACTGTCACAAGAGAGGTGTTCAGGTGTTCACAACAGTAATTACAAAATTAACCATCTTGCATTAAACATTGACTTTATTTAAGCATAGCAAGCATTATGTTGAAGTCTGTCTGTTCTTCTGAAACCCTTCTGACTGCCTCTCATTTACACCTCACTG
Organism: Rhynochetos jubatus; assembly: GCA_027574665.1. Taxonomy (NCBI): domain Eukaryota; kingdom Metazoa; phylum Chordata; class Aves; order Eurypygiformes; family Rhynochetidae; genus Rhynochetos; species Rhynochetos jubatus. The sequence continues at coordinate 37,649,611 of CM050654.1, read as the reverse complement.
CCTCTCTCCTCTTTTGCTGGTATATCTGTTAATAGAAGCCTGTGAAAGGAGGGGAGCAACAGTAAATTTTCTTTATGGTTGGTGCTGACAGATTGTCTTGGACCTTCATCATTCTTGATTTTAATGGGCTCCTCCTCAGTACATTAGAAACTGTGTAGCTCCAGCCATTGCAGAGAATCTGTTTTCCATATCCCATTAATTTACTAGTCTAATAAATACCTCTGCCAATGAACCTACTGGCCTTTGATCCTACAAATACATCATTTTTAAAAGCATCCAGATTTGAAAGCAAAAGAGGGAGCTATACCAGCAGAACAGGTGGGCTGTCTTTCTCCTAAGGACATCTTTTTGTCCTTGTAATGTTACGATGGATCATCTCTTTTTAGACATCTACCAGATGAAGGCAAATACCAGAGCTGCTCTATCAAAGGAGCAAACCCACCCTTCTCTGTGTATTTCATCTGTGCTTTGCCATTCTAACAATTGTTCATGTAAACTCAGAGTAAAGGAGCTGAAAGTCGGAACTCATTCAGTCTTCTCTGAGTTGTTACTTGCCAGCCTTTTTCCTCTTTTTTTTTTTTTTCCCAAATATTCATAAACAGTACAACTGAATTGTCTCATGTATGTTCTTTGCCTTCCATTTCCTTCACTCCTAGTCACCACAGTTCTAAAGGTTCCCACAGACAGAGTAGATAGAGAGAATCCTCCTCCTCGTTATTTGTGATTTTTACCTGCGTTGTTTTTAACTGGGGCACCAAGGGAATGCAAATCACGGTCTGGGATAATGCAGTTCATGGCCTCGGATACTGTGTGCTCTGCCTAACAGAACCACAGGTTAAGATGAGAAACTAATGCAGCTGATGCCATCTGAAAGCTTCCCTGTTCCTTCCAAAAGCAGATTACACGAGAAATTACAAAGAATCATGCTAGGAGGACCTAAAGGTGACATGTAGATCATGAAGAGGAGATGTTGTCTGGATGGAGAACTCTATTGCAGATGTATGCAAATAAGTTTACCTGCAGTTGATGTTCTGATAAATACTGGAATTAAACTGTCCCAAAATAAAACATTTGAGACTTGCAGGCAGTCAACACTCTTTATTAGTCTGGAAGCTGAAGAAACCTTAACAGCATTGTAGAATATGTAGATACAAGGCTAATTTTTCACAGATTAGTGACCTGGGTTTCTAGAATGTTATAAATTTGTGAGTCTTCCATATTCATCCACCCTTTGTCTCCTTTTGTTACAAATTTGCGGTGGGGTTATCTGCAGGTGCATTTATACTAGGAGTGGAAAAAGAGACAGGAAGAGTGTTTTGCAGCAGTTGTGACTGACAGCTGCAGTTGGTTTTGTTAAAACACTACGTGCATGGTTATGTGATTTTTGAAAACGAGTGGTCCTCCAACACTGTATGCTTTCAGGCTTTCTTTAATGATGGTTTGTGCAGCCTCATCAGTCTTTATCTACATGTTGATCAGAAAAATAGATTTAGTTGGCAGATAAGCTATGTATCACTCCCTGTACAATTAAATATTGTTTAGTTATTTATTTTAGAGCAGGCTAGTCCAGCGCTTCCCCTCTACAACTATGAATTATAGTATGAGGGGGGTTGATCTACCTGAGAGTAGGATGTCATTGTGCTGATAACAGAATTGATTAAACGATCTTGCGGTTTTAAAAGGAGTGCACAAGGCATCCGTTCTTTTTACCACTGCTGCTCCGTCTGTGATTGATAGCACCATCTTTGCATATTAAGGATAATTGTGATTTCACAACATGTCAGAATGTTAAGCAGATTCTGGGGCAAGGCTTTCCTAATCTCAGATAAGAAAGTAAGAGCCATCGTCTGAATGCAATACCTCTCTTTCTTATCTGCCTTTTGGGATGAAAAGCCATTATTATATGACTGCTCTTTCCAGCCTAAAGGAGCACCTCAAATACGGTCACTGCTCTTTCTTACAGTGTATTGGTTTAGCAATTGGAACCATAGGAAACTTCCAGATGCCTGCTGGATCTCTAACTTTCACACTTTATGTTTATACTATCTCTGTGTATATACTTATACATACAGCATCTATGATTTAGCATTTAAGAGTTGAAAACTTCCTTATTCAGGAATTAAAATTAATGCTTTTTTTGAACATCACAGTTTTGAATTCTTGATTAATTTAAATTAAGAACAAAGTGTTAATGAAACATAGTAAATTTTATGGTGTTTCTGAGTTTATTATTCTAAAATTGATGTAATCTTGTTTGCAAAGTGATGCCAAAGGTAGTAAATAACCAAGAAATTTAACAAAACTTAGAGTATTTACTGTTAAGGTTCATTTTAATAATAGAAGTGAAAACCACAGAAGCTTCATTTAGTTTCATACATCATCTGAGTTTTTGAAGCGAGATGGTTCTGTGTTGCCATATTTATTTCTGTTACAATTCTTATCTTATTCTGGTTGTTTACAAGTTATGCATGGAAAAAATGAGAGAAGTACTTCAAGAATATACAGTCAGTAAAATAAAACATTCTGAATACTCTGTGCAATGTTTTTTTCATTCTGAATGCTATCCAACTGTTTGTATTCAAAATTTTGAATGAAAGGACTGTTTTATTTTTCTGTTTTTAGGGGCTGAACAATGTGATTGCAATAGACTTTGACTATAGAGATGAGTTCATCTACTGGATTGATTCCAGCAGACCAAATGGCAGCCGCATAAACAGAATGTGTTTAAATGGAAGTGACATCAAGGTAAATGGGGATTGATAATGCAGCTGCTAGAATTATATTTTTTGAGTATTTTAGGAAATGCTCCTTCGTGCATTTCACCCAGATTATGAGGGTTTGGTATATGCATACCAACACAGCATGAGCTAGCAGGTCCTAGTAAAATTTAATTACATCTGTGTCTTATTTCAAGTAGAGATACGGACTGAGACCTATTTATGAGCTAAATTCCTTATGACTTAGTTCGCAGTTGACTGAATCGGCAGTTCAGTGTGGCTTACAGGTCACCAAAACAAAAAGGGGTCTAATTATGTGTAAGCTATGTAAACACACTGATATATTATTTCTTCGTATACAATTTTCCGTGGTCTTCAATTTGTTTTTGTGTTGCCTCAGCTACACGGATAATGAAAATTATTCAATGTCTCTGGCTTGAATAATCCAGGGTAAAACTGTGCTCCTGTTTCTGCACAGCCTGTCTATTTTGCCTCAATAGTGGGATAAGTTCACAAATCCACTATTAAGCACATTTGTTGACTTACGTGAACATTTTTCCAGGATTAGTGCTAAGCCGTAAGGAATTCTTTGCTTCTGTGGTGTCTGACCTCCTTAAACATAGAACAAATGAGCAGTAGCATATCCTGTGAATTTTGTTCCCTCATTGTAGACCAGTAAAGGATGCAGAGAGGAAATATTCCTGTTTTTCATTTCCAGCTTAGTACATGGATTGACACAGCCACAGAGCAACGACTGTAGTCTTTTTGAGAGTTAAGCTTTGAAATTGGCCAGCATCAATGAACCTCGTTTCCATCCTTCACACAGAAACAATTGGGTTTAGAACCAAAAAAAATGAGGATGATCGTAAGTTATGGCACCCTGATTCCACTGGGATAAAACTAAAATCCAGCATGCTCTCAAAAGTTCTCACAAGTCCCTGCAAAGACTCTTTCTGCAAAAAAATAGGAGTCAGGCAAGTGTTGGGTTCAAAATCCATTAAATCCTTGAATCTTATTTATTTCCTCTAAACATTTTACAAAGCATCCTATTCAGCTTCTTGGTCATCCCAGATGAATCTGTATTTTGTTATTTTAGGGAATGTTTTCAGGACTGGGTATGACTCCAGACTTTTTCTTTCTAATTTTAACTATTTCAAAGAGAACAGTGCATTTTTCTCAGTCATAAGAGCTGTAATTGTCAGGTGGGAGATTAAAAAAAAAAAACCCAACCAAACAAAAAAACACACTCCTATTTCTTTCTAATGATGTAATAATAATTTAGGTTTTTAAGGAAATGTTTCAGAAATATGAAGAAAAAAAAAAAAGGATTTGGAGCATGGAAGTTATTTCTTTTTCTTTCATTAACATTTTGCAATTTACAGAATGAGTGTCAAATTCAAAGCAAAAGCTGTGAAAATAAGTGCATTTAATTTTCATAAGATTATTGGGGGGTTTTGCTTGTAACTTGAACCAGATTTGGCCTCTGAAACAAAAAAAATGTGTACAAAAATTTATCAAGAAATATATACTGTAGCAGTCTGATATTCTGTCAGTAATCTTTTATCCAGTGCCAAGTGATAACGTGGTCTCTTTGACCCAGATTTTAACAGGTTACCATAGCACATGTTTAATAATGGATGTTACAAATAATTAGTTTCCCAGTAAACCTGTTTAAATATTTTATTTTTTATTTGTTCATGAAGGAGTGGTTTTATGGTTGTCAGTCTTTTCCCTTGAAGTATGAATTTCTTATGTTGTTTCCTACCCTTCATACTTGTTGTTTTACTATTTACTATAAATAACTACACCATTAGTGTGATACTGTTTGATATATTGCCTAGGATTTCTCTTTTAAAAGATAACATCTTCTCCACATACCAGTTGTAGCTTTCTTGTTCTGGGAAACCTGATGGCATCTCAATTTTCTTCTGCATCTGAACACAGACATATCTATACAATTGAAGCAACAAGTTTTTTGCATAAATGTGTTCATAAAGGTGTTCAGTGTTTTATGTGTAGTGTTGTAGTTGGCAATGAAATCTGCTGTTGGAAAATGCTGTAGTAAGCTCAGTTGTGTACATTAAATGTCACACTGGTGATGTCAGGGACTGGATTAAGTTTAGTGACCCTCCAAAGGAAAAGTCATCACAGAAGACAGACTAATTACTTTGGTCGATGATTCTAATAGTGTAGCTAAACTATTATACAAGTTTGCAGAGCTGTCCTTTTCTACATTAAATGTCCCATGTTCTAGTGCTCAGTTTCTGCAATTACACAGTTATAAAACAGTGAAGCTGGTAGTGGTAAGGCGTTAGAAAATAAAATATCTTCTTCATATTAAAAAATTGGTGCATGCCTAGATTTAATGTTAAAAAGATTTTTATAAGGTGGTAAATAACGTAATAACCTTTAAAGAGTGCTTTTACATATTCATAACTATAAAATTGGTTTAAATTATCTCACAGTATCCCTTCTTATCTTGAAGGCTTTTCAGTATCTTCAAATGGTAAGTAAAATTAAAAATAACACATTCAGTTATACATAATCAGGTTTACATGTAAAGTTTATACTCTAGTGCACATGCTTTTAGTGTTGACGATGACAATAAATTAGAAAGTACACTGCAGTAATAAACCCATTATTACTACTTAAGAAATCTCCAATATTTTCAGGCATTGTTCTCCCTGATTTCTTTTTTCTTAAGTTCTAGTAGCACAGACCTAATCAGGACATAATCAGGAATAGAATAGGTCAGAAAAAATCTTGACAGGAACAGAATTCTGAAGTCTAGAAGAAGTTGGCCTCTAATGATTGGGAATATTCAGATGTCACTCAACACTTAACATGAAGTACTCCCATCCAAGCAAGATTGAGTCATGCAATCATTGTAAGATTTGTAATCATGCATATCTAGAGGTGTTTGTTCAAGTCTCAGAATTAATGTAGTAATCAAACACCTTGAGCATAACATGTGCCTGTCAGTAGAGCGTAGGCTTTCCAGTAGGTCACTAAATTGCTTCTGTCTCTTATTTTATTCCTTAATAATGTCGTAAATTCTGAAATTTAATTCAGAGAAAGTTCCTCTTTCTTCTGCTACATGAATATTGGAAATAAGAGCGCAGTATTTACTTACGAACTAGGTGATCTTTTTCTGTTTGCCTGAGTTGAGTGCCCTCATGGTCTATCTGTCATTGTGACATATGGCACAACTGTGATATTAAAATGAAATATATGCCAATGTAGACGGGTGAGAGAAATGGGGAGCTAATAAGACATGTTTGAGGGCACACAACAGGGAGAAAAGCCTCATCTCCGTTCTGTTCTGGGAAAAATGAACGGAAGAGCAAAGGGAAAGAGTCTTTCTTTTTCTTTTTTTTTTTTAATTAATAATAGGAAAATTAGAAACTTAAGATGAAAAATGAAATTAAAAATCTTAAAATCCAGTGCATAATGCAAGGAATTTGGAAATTCGATATTTACTACATCAGGTTATTCTTCATTCTCCCTTACTAGAAGGAAAGTGTCACATTGTCTTAGTTACTTCAGAAGTGTCAGTGTATAACAGGGAATAATACCTGTTTCTTCCCATGTTCTCTGTCACTGTGTCATATATCCAACCTCTCCATATTCTGGAATTATTAATGCTTGAATTGTTGTTCCTTTTCCCAGTATTTAAATGAATAATTTATGTAATATTTGCTGTTCTAGGTAGTCCACAATACAGCCGTTCCCAATGCACTGGCTGTCGATTGGATTGGGAAGAATCTTTATTGGTCTGATACGGAAAAGAGAATTATTGAGGTGTCTAAACTCAATGGCTTGTACCCTACTGTCCTTGTGAGCAAAAGGGTGAAGTTTCCTAGAGATCTGTCCTTGGATCCTCCAGCTGGGTATGAAGCAACCATTTTGCAGTAATTCATATTAAATCCCAGTTTTATATTTAAATATTTTAATGGAAAAAAAATAGGAAACACTAGTTAGGTTTTTTTTTATTATCTGACTTTCATCTACACTGGACATCAGCAGTCTAAAATGCTTTACCAATGCTTGTTATCTCGTCATTATATATCAAATTGGTATAATAGAAAGATGAATGCAGGTACTAAACCATGTTTTGTTATATTTACTACTCTGCAGATGTTTTCTTTTAGTAGGAGGAAAGAGCAGGAATTTAAAAACTATCCCTATCTTTTTTTAAGGTGCGTGTTACTAAGAAACAAAAAGATCACATTATATGGAAAACAATTCTTATGTTTTGTTTCATTTATTCACTGAACTGTTTTATGAGTACTCTTTCCTGTGTTTACTGGTTTTCAAATTAATTTGGGGCATTCAGTTACCACATATTTGAATTTTTTTTTCTTACGTTTTTCACATGTTAATCTAAGATTGAAAATGTTTAATCCTGCATAATATAAAGATAGCTTTTTCTTTTTCACTCTAAAAAATATTTTATTGTCATGCAAGTCTAATAATTGGACTGATTAATTATTAGTGTACATTTATCTGTATTTTAGGATAATTAGTTTCTAACTTTAGTTTTCAGGACTTTGAAATTATCAATATGCTTGAAAAATTTAGTGTAAAAAAACAATGATAAGTGAGAACTGCCTAGTTAGTGATTTGTTCACTGATAACCTTAACTGCTAATTTTTTTAATTATTACATTATTTATAATATATTTATTAATAAAAATCTGTAGTGGTACTCTGAGTTCACTTTTGCGCATTGTTTGACTGATGTGGGAGTTATAGGAACAATGGACATGGGTTTTTTACAGTTACAATTTTCTAAGATTAACATTTTTCCATTAAATTGGGGTTCTTGATAAAATTAAATACTATGAATTTTAAAAAAAATATATTTTTTTTATTAACAAATTTGTTTAATATTAATTTTCTCAGAATCACAGAATGAAACATTGGAATGGTTAAGATTGGAATGAACCATTGCAGTTCATCTTGCCCAACCCCAAGAGATACAACTGCTTTTTACTTTTTGCTGGGCTTTTTTATTGCTTTATTTAAACAGATACTTTCTAACCATAACCAAATCTGTTCTCTTAAATAAGTAATTATGCAACATATAATTTTTAAGAAAAATAACTTTTGAACACTAAGACTATAATTATTATCTAGTCCCTGAATAAATAAAGTATAGACTATGGGAAGTTTGCCCTATGTCATTTCAGATCTGAATTCCATATTGCCTTCTATTTTGTGGAACGTTAGGGTGCATCTGCATAAATTGGCTAAATACAGCTATTGTGGTGTCTTGTGACACTCTTACAGTATCGTGGCAAATGAATGATTCTATTCCATCTCTAAATCCTAAGGCTCAAGTCATCATCTCAAATGTCTGTGACAGGATTCTTAAGTTGGTCTGGATTTGGCTGAAACAAAGAAAACCAGTGTATTTCCTAGCTAAGAAATGTAACCGATCTATTTTACTGTTTTCAAGAGAAAAGCTATTTTCTCTGAGAATTATCATTGGGTTTTCTTGTACCCTTTCATCCCTGTAAGATTTGGCAGGGAGTGTGTAGACATTTCTTAACTGTACTCAAGGTACCAATATATGGCATCTCTCTCTGGTTGGCTGGACATCCAGGATGTGTTCGCAGTGCACATCAAAAATCAACTCTACAAAGTTTGTACAGAGAATCCCAGTCTTCCAGGAAGTTTTAGGTATACACAGGCGTAATAAACTTGCTGTGCTCCTGCTCAGTGCACAGTATATGTACAGGCTTAGTTTTCAGGGGCCAAGCTCTGTTTGGAGAGGGGGGAGGGGGAAGGGTGTGTTTAATGAATATAGTTGTTTGGTTTTTTGTTTATTTTAACGTGGAAAACTGCTGGAAATAGCAACTGTGTTTGCATTTCAAACTCAGAGTTACTGTTTTAAATAGTATTGATTGTATCTTAGTGTTTTTCTCACAAATGCGAAATGCTCTATCGACTGTATTGCTGATGCCATACAACAGTAATGCTAAGATTCCAGAGAACAAGTTTTCTGTTGGAGTCTGTGGAGAAAGTTACCTTTCTCTCCTACTTACGTGGGGAAGGCTCAGTGCCACCATATTGTACCTGTGTTTTGTAGGATACCCGTAGCTTCTCTTAGGGCCACCGTTTTCTCCTGCACACAAATACTAAACCAGGTGGCTGTTAAGCATAGGAGCCCCATCTGTGTTTTTTGAGAGCCTGTCCAAAACCTGTAGAGTAGAGGCATATCAGTTTCCCAGCTGGAAATCTATCCTGAGGTTCTCTGCCGTGGCATACTATAGTAGCAACATGTATCCATGTGCCAAATAATAGGATTTTTTCCCCCTTTTTTGAAAAGCATGCTTGGAATTGTAGCTAAATAGCATATTTAAGAGAAAATTGCCCCTCAGCTTACCAACAGACTTCCTCAGTGATTTACCCATTTTTAAGGCCTTATGTGAGAAGATGTTCTAACGTTTTGGAATTAGAGATTCGTGAAGTACAACCTGGGTGTACCTAAAATTCTAAGATATCAAGACTAAGCGATTTTGAATTTTTTTACTAGTCCATAATGAATTTGATGAACTCGTACCTAACCTGAGGACTTGGCTATTCAAACTCTTTAGCACATTCATTTACAGGCAAATCTAGAAAAGTCAAAGAATCTATCTGGAAAATGGAAACATTATAGAATAATTACTGATCTATTCCTGAGATCAACTAAATAAATAATTTCTTGTTATTAGCTTTGCATCTCTAAGTGAAGTAGCTGTTGTATTTTTTTTTTTTATAGATACTTGTACTGGATTGATTGCTGTGAGTATCCTCACATTGGTCGTGTTGGTATGGATGGCTCCAGTCAAACAGTTGTCATAGAAACACAGATATCTAGACCTATGGCTCTTACAATTGATTATGTCAACCACAGACTGTATTGGGCTGATGAAAATCATATTGAGTTTTCTGACATGGATGGATCTCATAGACATAAAGGTTGGTCAACTGCTTTTATTTATTTACTTACTTGTATTTTTTTACTTTTTCGATGATTTTTTAATTGAGGGTGCTTTACATGTTATGTGTAATGATGGAAAACTACGTCAAAACATTTTTACAACCTTTATTGAAAGAAACATTTTCTTCCTTTTTATCAGTATTTTAAAAGTTGCTTTTCATATTCCTTCTTTGTTATGAATACTGTTTAAACATGCAGTTATAAATGTCCATGGAAAAAATGTCAAAAGAAAACAAACTCCAGGAACAGACTCGGCAATCAGAGCCTGCCCTCTCGGTTCTGTACTCTAGTGTGTATTGACGTCACATGTTCTCAACCAAGTTACAAAGCCAGTGAAACTTGGCTGTTAAAAGTGGCAAGGCTACGTCCTGTGTGTCTTGTGTCAGAATGCGTCTAAAACATTCTTTCTCCGGCCTGAGAAAACCTGGAACTGCCCATTAGTCTGTTCAGCGTGAGTCAATAAGGAGACCACTGCTGCGGATGTAATCTGGGGCTTTTTTGGTAGATAAGTAAAACAATAACTGTTGAAATACGTAATGAAGTAATCTTTATCGCCATGTTCTGCTTCTCACCTGACACATAATTCAAAAGCAAGTATCTTTTATCTATGAAGTGCTTTAAAAAAGGGGGGGGGGGGGGGGGGGGGCGGAAATTACAGTATGATGAATAGGTCTCATATTCCAAATGGTATAATTAAAGATCTTTCACTTCACTCAAATATATTAATTATTCAGTGTATCTTGGATGGATTTGGCGTAGGGGAGGATATTTTCTTTTCATATGAAATGATGTTACTTAAGCTCCCTTCCACAAGCTTTACCCAAATCTCAGAATTGCTGCTATCCTGGTAAAACTTCATGCATTTGGGCTTTTTTAGGCTTTTATCTCATGTTGGGTGCCTCCAGGTTTTCTCCAAACCAGAGTTCATGAAATAACTACTTTTATTTCAGATTGAAGCTTTGCTGTGAAACAAAACAAAAGTTTTCTAGCCCTTGTATTCGTTAGTTTTAAGTAGGTAATGAACAATTCAGTGACAGTTATTTGAGATGGTAGACTGAAGAGACTGCAGCAATAGCTACAAGAGCTGTAAACATTCCCATTAATCTCAGCATTAACTTGCATGGGTTTTGTAAGGAACACAGGAGCGTCGTAACCTGCTCACCTAAGCAGTACTTGCCCAGATGTACCCCCGAGTGCCAACTGGATTCCTGCTGACAGTCTGTTTTACTGACAGATGAAGCAAAGCTCTGTACTCCTCTTGATGTTATTCCCTCTGCTGCTATGCCGCTATTTTCTTCTCGTACAATTATCCTCTTACTCTTCTTTCTGAATCTTTCAAAGGAAAGAAGTAAATAATGGCCAATGTGCCTCTCTTAGCCCTAACCTGACTGCAGTGGTCAAACCTTTCTCAATTTTCTCTTTCAACCTGAAAGTTTCAGAATTTTTCTTTCTCAGAAAATGCCCTCCTATCACTCAATTTCATGAAATATCTGCAAAATTCCAGTCGTGCTGTCCTTGGTGTCCATTGCCTTGGTCTCAGATGTGTGTTTTTCTCTTGCCTGAGTGGGTAAAATCAGCTTCAAATGCTTTTACGTTCACGGACTGAATGCCTTCCCCTGAGGATATGTGAACCTAGAGAAGGAAGTTTGTCACCAAGACACGGCTGGTACCGGTGAGGAGCAGTGTTTCACACACCAGATCCTCATTCAGCACAGCACCACCACTGCTGGTTTCAGACAGCTGAATGTGTTGGTGACTGTTTAAGAAGCATGTCTGGCTCTCTGGGTATTACAGTGAAAGTGTTAGAAATGAAGTATTACTGGACATTGTTTAGGCTCTTGTGCCTGATAGTTTTACTATTTCCAGTTGTGATTGAAAATTTGTGACGATTTGGTACCAGTTTGAATAGCTGAGGCAAGCTGCAAGTGACAGTGACTTTGTGTAAACCTGGCATTGTGCTACTTTTGAGGACATGTCTGGTTTAAGTGCAGATGGTATATAAATATTCAACCAATAAGAAATATGCTTTGGGAGAAAGTTCCTGAGGAATTTAAATTATGTGGGAGGAAGATTGTCTCCTTAGCTAATGCTGTTTGTCACTTTCTATTGTCAGGAGCTTCACTCAAAATGTGATTATCAAACCAAAATCAAGTTGTAGAAAAGTTTCTGTGGATTTAACAAAGAAATCGTAGAATTCTTGGTGTCTGAAAAAGATGAAACATGCCTTTGGATGCTCCAAAGGGTGCTTGGAGAATTTTGCAAACCTCCTACGTAATGATCATTTTGCATTTAATCAGAATCTTTTTCGAGCCTCCCCCCTTCCTCTGGAACAAACTACCAAATTTTGTGTATCTTCATGTTTCAGGACAAGACTAGAAATATTTCTATAAGATAAAATGTAAAAATCAAATTAATGCGAATTAATTGTCTTTATAAGGGAAACTCAGGGAAGTTCAATAATTGAGGTTTAGCGGAAGTGATACTGATCCCTTCCAGCTTTCTGATCTAAGCAACTGTGTTCCATGATGATAAGCACTTAAATAAGAAAGACCAGTTTCATATATTGTGATAACTGTGTCTCTTGAAAACATACTGTTCTCATGGATTTCACGGTCCATTTTCCTTTTTCATTTTGTGATACTTCGTATTGTCGACATAAACCAAGGGTTGGGTGAGTTTATTCTGTCCTTTGTGTTTTCAAATGGAGAAGGATAAAGGCATAGATACAATGACCATAAAATACAGACTCATGGAGCAGAGAAAGAAGTCTGAATGGGAATCATGTGAGCAATGCTGTCTAAAGTGCTAGTTATTGTAAGCTAAGTGGTTTTTCACCTCTTCCTGTGACCTTTGAGGATAAGGCTAACTTGCTGTGAGTTTTTCCTGAGAATATGGTTTTTTGGATCTTAAATTACGTCTTACAGAATGTATCAGAAAATGCCACAGACGTTTCACAAGACCCAGCAAATAAGTATCTTGTCAGAATGGGTGGGTCTTACAAAGAGATCTTACTGTGTCAAAGAGATTGCAGTGTTCTGCACTAGGTAATTCTTGAGGACAAACACAGGAATCTGAGGCTAATAATTGACACGCTGTATGTCAAACCAGGGAGTGTTTGTTCCATGCAGTGGGAGTTTGTGTATTTTGGATATTTAGACCTTAGTGTTAACGCTTGTTTGCCACAAGTTGGTGGTTTTTTTCTTTCTTTCTTACAAGTCTTAAAAGATTTTTCCAGAAAAGAGAACATCTGCTGCTTTTCTCTTGTAAAATTCCTCTTCAGTTCAATATAGAAATTTGATAATTGCCAAGAGAGTCCTAGTAAGAACTTTGAAAATATGCTAACTAGGCCAGAAATCTTACAGTACTCAGGAGCTCTTTGTGGCGCTAGGGGCAGCAATGACCTTGCTTATCTATTTGAAGTTTAATGCTTGATTATGTAAACTGTCTTTAGAGCTTAGCCAGTTTAGCACTGCAGCATTCACAAATGTTACGCACAGTAAATGATTAAGCAAGCATTGAAGCACTAATCTGCTAAGCACTAAGCTGGTTTACTTCTGTGAGCTTTAAAAAAAAATAAAACATTTAAGAATTTGTCAGACTTAACAGCTGCTTTTGGTTCCTGCTGCCCAGAGGAGATGCAAGCTTCGTGGTTCCCTAGGTATCTGATTGCCTCATGCAGGTTTTCCTATCCTTCAGAGCTCCTAAAACCCAGTGGTGCCTACCATTTTCCCATTTCGCTCTTTGAAGATGAGAATTTCAGTATAATGAAACTATATAAGTGGAATCTGATAGTCCACTTTAGGCAGCACAGGAGCCTCTCAGAGCTGCGATTAGTCCTTAACTGTGTTGAGTTCTTTGATATTTTATACTGTAAAAACAAATGTTGAGCGCTTTGTTGCTTCGTCTTACAGAAGCATGAAAATTAAGCAATGAAAAAGTGTTGAACCTTACATGAATTCTTACATGACGTCTTTAGCTGCAATGTAGTTAACAGAAACTTTCCTATCAACTTTCAAACTTTCTTGTTTCTCAGTTTGAAAAACATTTTTCTTCAGAACTGGCTTTGTCCTGAGTGTTTAACAAACCTCATAATTGATGTACATGTATGCAAATTTTAAAGTATCAACTAAAGTATCAAGTATAAGGGTGTTGGAGATAACTTGTTTTTCATTTTTAACACCTGTAATTTTAAGAATTGCTAATTGTTAGGGCTTTGTAGGTAGAAAATGAGTGTCTAATGCCAAACTCTGCCATCAGAGTTTTAGAAAAGAGTAAATCCAGTTATTTATGTAATTTTCCTGATGTAAAAGGATTCTAAGATACTAGAAAAACCAATTCCTTCTAGATTTATACTGCAGTTTTCATAGCTCAAAATTTAGAAGAGTCTGAAAAGAGGGTTTCTCACATCAGATGAGAAATAAACAGTAGTTCTGATATTGCAACAATTTTTTCCAAATTTTTGAGGAGTCCATGGAGTTACTGATCATATCCACATCTAATAGCACAAACTGATAATTGCCTCACCTCCACTATTGCATTCTAGATTCAGTTGTCATAATTGTTCAGGTAAAATTCTCCCTTTCATATGTAGTCTTAAATCTGATTATTTTATTGAATTCTATCTGTTTTAAAGGACAATAATCAGGAAAAATACACAGATTCACCTATATTAAAGGCAATTCACACAGTTACATTAAGGTTCCACAGTCTTCAGTTTATGGAGTTTATCTACGTTGCCAACAGGTTGGTTTCTGGATTCACTGTTCTTTTGATAAGATGCTCAAATTTGATTAGTTTATAAACTTCTGAAAGCAATTTTTCTACATCCCCTTTACAAAGGTAGCAGATGTTCACTGTATATTTCTGAGCTGGACATGCACTATCACAAATATTAAAGGATGGGCATTACTTCCCATGCAGTTCCTCCTCTCAGAAAGTAACTAGAACAGAGAACATAAAACAGTTTTTCTTGTGTCATGAGGTCTCCCCCTGTTCAGATCAATGCAATCAAAAATGGGAGTGTTTTGATGAGGAAAGCTGCAAAGTGTTGAACAGCTCCTATAGAGACATTAGAACATAAATGAAATGAACCAAAGGGCCTTAGGAGTTTATGTACTCACAGTTGGATGATGGCAGAAGACAATCCAGGCCGGAACATGGAGGGGCAAAGAGAAGGGTAGGAATAGCTTACGGAGCAGAGTGAGGATGAATTTTGAAACCAGTAAGACACGAGTCTAAGGTGTAGAGGCTGTCTTTCTAAGGACACTTTTTCTTGGCACATAGATTTTATCAGCTGACAATGAGACCTATTTGTTTGTTGTTGTTTATTTTAGTTATTTTCTTTTACTTTTTGAAAATACGTGTGTTTCAGCAAGAGCAGAGTGAGACTGGGCTTCACTACTGCACTACTAGCAGCATTCCAGTACCTCAAGAGGGCCTACAAGAAAGCTGTGGGAGGACTTTTTACAAGGGACTGTAGTGATAGGGCCAAGGGGTAACGGGTTTAAATTGAAAGTGGGAAGATTGAGATTGGATATGAAGAAAGAATTCTTCCTGGAGAGGGTGGTGAGGCACTGGGACAGGTTGCCCAGAGAAGCTGTGGATGCCCCATCCCTGGAAGTGTCCAAGGCCAGGCTGGATGAGGCTTGGAGCAACCTGGTCTAGTGGAGGGTGTCCCTGCCCATGGCAGGGGTGTTGGAACTAGGTGATCTTTAAGGTCCCTTCCAACACAAACCATACTATGATTCTATGATACTTCTGTATGGCTTCTTCAGTAAGCAAATTTTGTGGCTAGGAAATTGTAGATGGCATGATTTTCACCCCTGACATCAACTGAACATTTTTTTATACTTAAGTAGAGGTACTCAGAAAATATAAGGAAAACTAAATTCACAAAAGAAAAAAGACATTTTTATCACAGAAATTACTTACAACATATGAATTTGTGGATCAAAATTAGTGCAACAATGCAAGAGAGAGCGAGAAATACATTTGAAGTCTGTGCATACTTCTCATGTCTACGTAATCATCATCCACTTTACAGAGAGATATGGCTCTTTTTCCCTTAAATTCATGCAGTCATTATGTCCCTTTAGTATGTTATCTGTTGTTATATTTATTTGTGTTCAAGTATCTAATAATTCTTATTTTCCACAGCTTCTGATCTGTTAGATGCCTCCCCTTTTTTTCCCCGTTTACTACCCACCTGTATTTTTTCCTCCTATTTTTTGCAGCTTTCTGATATGCCTTCCTTCTCCTTTCTACCCTTTATTTCTTATTACATTTCTTCTTGGTCAAGCACTGTCTGGGATTAGCATTCAGTAATAGAGAATATGTGATTTATGTATAGAATGAAACCCCAGCAGAGAACTAGCGGTGTGGTAGTGGAAGGCCTGTTAGAAAAGGAGGGATGGCAGGGGACCGAAATAGCTATTTACGACTCAATAATAGCAGTCAGCTGCGTAATACTGTTCAGGTAAGGATTTAGGAAAGGAGCTGGAGGCACTTCTTGCCTCATCCCTTACGCCACAGCTGCTGTCCGGTGTGCCTGTCCTGATGATGGAGTCTGAGTTCTGTGGTGGTTGGGCAGTTATCCCTTTTCTGATTGAACTGCACTTGAGTTATACTTGGGATTCCTTCATCCGAGAGAAAAATAATGTGCATGAGCTACAAGGGATTATTTAAGAATTTGGTGCTCTAATAATGAGGGGAAGAAAGCACGTGTTGCAAGTATTGGTCTAGTAAAACACAGTCCGTTAGAGCTGTACACAGTGGATTATTGGTCTGCAGGTGGGGTGTTTTATTAGATATTTTTTCTGAGTGATTTGAGATATGGATTGGGCTTCAGCTTGCTTAACCCAATTTTGGAAGCTTTCCTAGAGGTCATAGGCTGACATTGTTATGAGAAACCTTAAAAGAAAAAAAATTATCTATTCAATACCTAGGTAATAATGGAAAGTAATTAATACTGAGTGTAATTCTCATGATATGGCTTTGTGTTAAAATTTAACTATTTAAATTCTCCAGGAATCTGCTGATTCCTGGCCTTATGTTGGTGTAATGTAATTTTTGTTGTTAACAGAATATATTAGTTTCTTGCTAGTGGATGGTCAAGTCGACGTCTTGATTAAATGTTTGTATGTGGGTGATGCAGGGGAAGACGAGGTACTTAGCAGTTATCCTAACCTGTTCTCACCTTGAATTTGCAGAAAGTAGTCTGTTTTCACTCTGCTTGCCAAAGAAAGGAGAGCAATTTGTCTTGCTTTCCTGTTTAAAACTCTGATTTACACCGTAATGTATGTGTGAGGTTAGTAATTGGTATTGCAGCACATAGCTAATGCATGTCATTTATGAAGAAGGTAGATCAGTAGTACAGCTAAGGTTCTCCTGAAGTTAAAGGAAAGACTGAAGAAAGTGGGTGTTTCTTTTATTACATAAATTTATAATAAATACATAGTCACCACTGCCTGAAGTTTTTTAAAGCTTGGAACATTGATGTCCTCAAAGGAAAAGAAAAAGAGCATGAGAGACTATTTTTACTGTTCCATCAGAAAGTAAGATGTAAAAATTCCCTCAGAGTTCTGTGTTCATTTTTTCAGTCATACATAGTTGATGTGAACTGTAGATTTTATAATCTATTACATGTCAACAGTTCTGATGTTCCATTGTTTATAATATACTAAAGTTAAAGAAAAATAATATTCAGCTAGGATAGAACTGTTCCTTAAACAGTAAAGTAAATCAGAATTTGCTGTCATTGAATGCCTGTTTTCAGAAACTTCCCTGTATTTACAGATCTAGAAAATACATTATAATAATTATAATAATTCTTATTATGTCATAATTTTTATATTTTTACGGTCAGCTTAGAATCTGATATGAAATATTTGTATCCAGTGATACTGTATTTATTTCCTGTGTTTTACTTTCTGTAGATTTTTATTTACATTTATTTCCCCTATTTCGTTTAAGACAGTCCATCCATCGCTTCCTTGACTGATTTTTTTGTTAAATAATTTTCTCTAAGTTTCGTAGTCGCAACAGAACACAGAGCTTTTACAGCTGTAAAATCAGTGCAAGCGTATGAAAGAATTTTGATCGCTTGTGTTGAGCGACTTAATGAAAAGTTGACTTTAACAATGAAGCCCATTAAACTTATAGTTACTCAGAAATAAGAAATAATGGCAGGACAAACTGCTACCCTAATCTGTGAGTGTTAAAGCCATTGGCAGTTTCAACTATTGACGAATATATGGGAACAACACAAAATCCAGTTTTTAGAAATACATATACTCTGTCATGTGTCTTTTAAAGAACATAAAAAAGAGTATATTTGTTACATTGTGTTTGATATTGTGGGGGTTTTTAAGACAGTAGGTACATTTGAGCTTTTAAACGTGGGTGCTAACAGAATTGACTTTAGAAAAAAATCATAGAAAAAATGGCAGTGAACAGTTTTCTGAAATAGTGTTTATTGTATTTAACATCTTATGCCAAACATTTAACCTATCTTCTCTATTAATAAGTTGTGATGACACAAAGAGACAGTATTTGTTACTCTCCTGAATTGTCTTTAGTTCATTAATATGAAGTTTCATCTGGATTCTAATATATGCATAATCCATTGATGCTAGGACAGATATATGGCAACCCACAAACCTACACAGAAACAAAAGTAAGCGTTTACTCATACATCTATACTCAGGGTATGGCGTTTACTTGTAATTCCTGGATGGCCAAAAAGAGGATGACTGCTTGATGTATTTTCCGTTGGTGGGAAATAACGATGACAAAATAATTGTCTTATGTAAATCCTCTGTGTACATTAAGGTTTTTACGTGCCCATTTGTTCTGATTTTAATCTTGACTCTGATCAGAATAAGGGATAACAAAGAATAAAGCAGATATATAGATATAGATTTTTTTTTTTTTTTATTTTTTTTTTTTTTTTTTAGAAAGACTAGAGTGGTATCTTTGACATCTTTAATTTGACGTCAGAAGTAGCAGCAAGGGTCATAATTTATACGAGCAAATATTTTTCCAGAACCCAAGCAAAAGTGAAATAAATAGCTTTTTTGATAGCTTCAGGGTTTCCCTCAGAATAACAGCTTCTTTTTTTGCTGTTCCTTCCTGCTTCTTCTGGCAGCCTGCTCTGTATTTCTCATTAGAAACTGCCCTTTAAGATCAACGGGGAATTTCCTGCAGCTTTGCAGATGTACCTAGAATTCTTGCTTGTCGTTTTATTTTTGTACTGTGGCACAATCATATGACTTAGATGTCACCAGGAAACTTTCAATAGCAGATGTTTTTAATCTACCTAAAATAAAACGTGCTGCATTTAATACACCTAAGTCTCCAGATATAAAGATCGCACAGTAGATTGTGCCCAGACGTTGTCAAAATCCCACAGTAAATATAATAGCACAATAAAGCAACTGAATGACAAATTCAGTGAAGTAACTAACTGGGGAGAGTGGCAACAGAGGATGTCTGAAAAAGTTTGGTTTTCATGGATCTGCTGAAATACCAGATAGTGATTCCAACCAAAAGGTGTTTCTTTTGCAGAGCATGCACGTACACAGATTTTGATGAACTAATGTTTCTGAAATAATTCAGCATTACCATTTCCTTTTCCTGAATGACATGAATGTGTAATTTCTGTTTCCTTAATTTCAGTAATTTGGTAGTAAGCATATGATATGAAAATTAGTATTTCCAATTCATAATTATGCTAAAGCATTTTAAAGATCATTCATTTTTGTAATTAAAATTAGGCACGCATGCCTTTTCTGGAGCAGGACTGAGTTGAAATCATCATTATCAAAGATGTAGGCAGAGGTTAAGGAATCACATGGGAAGGTTCAAGGAAAAACACTCGTGTTAAGCAAAAGAACATTAGAAAAGCAGGTAATGACTGGGATTTGACTACTTAGACTCAGGTGCAGGGTTCATTACCCTGTTTGCAGTACTAGAGATCCCCACACTTCATACTACATCTCAGGTGAAGCTGGGTACTATTGTCTAGTCTACAGCTTATTTTCCTCACCAAGGGAATCGTTCATTTCACCCCAGAGCAGAGTGGGGGTAACATTAGCATGCAGGTAGTTGATCTAATTAAGTGATAATACAGCTTGGTCTTCCAGTGCACAGACAAACCCTGATCTAGCCTTTGGGTGTTTTCCTGAATCTAGGAGGTTTTTTTTCTTGCAATTTATTCTGATAAGTCCATTAGTGAGGAAATGAAGAAAAAGAATCAATATGATGGAGAGATCTGTACTTACCATTCTGCATTCTTGTTTTGTTGTGCTTGATATATTACTTTGGCAGCAAAAGTAAAAGTAATGGTGCTTCAGGAATTCTACCCTTTCTTAGTAAGTGACAAAATGAAGATTTCTGTGCACTTGGACTATTTTCTTAGAAGCTTTTTAATAGAGTATCATCGTTATTTCAGTATGATGGCTATGGTGCATACATGAAAAAACAAGAAGTCAAAATAATTTCTTGTTTAAGAAGTAAGGTTTCCTTGATCTGAAGGCAACACACCCTACTCTGAAGTTCACCGTTGGCAAGACTATTGTATGCAAAATTGAATTTGCCAAGTTGTCGTACTATATACTGAGTCATCGGTTGTCAGTGAAGTGTGAAATGTTCCAACTGAAGTTTGTAGATTTGCCAACTCTGAGCACATTCCAGGTAAAAAGATGAAGTTATTTTCATCTAAGAAAACAAGGTATAGATGTCAAGGATATGCTGGTTAAAAATGGCAGATTCAGCTGCTCTGATCTGCCTTTTCAGCTCTGTCAGTAATTAGTGATCCAGCGACAAAAAGATTGACCATTGTGGTCAGATACTATCCTGTGACATTTATGATTACAGCTATATATGTTAAAAATAAAAAGTCTTGAACAAATAGTCCAAGATTAAAGAAGATGCAGTAGGAGAAAGGATGCTCCAAATCTTTTTCTCCCTTCTTTTGTTTCATCCTTTTTAAAATGTTGTTGGCTCATAATTCTGTTATATTGAAACAAAGTATTAACATCACTTTGTTGTTGGGGACTTTTTTTAATTGTATGGCTATACAATAGGAATAAACAATAAGTCACCTTTCTGCTGTGTTTATTTTAATGGCCAACTTTTCATTTTCCATCACTCTTGTCATTATATTTTGCCAAATAAAATACTATTAATTGTCTTAAACACAATGCGTCTGGAGATTTATACCTTATGTTTTAGATGTTTTCTAACAACTTTTATTCCCCTAAACCAGCAAATGAACTTTGGCCTTCTGTGAAGAGTCGGTTAAGTTATATTTATGTTATGTACTCCTTTAAAGCTTGACATGTCATTGGTTCAGAATCTGGAGGTGATTTTTTTTTAACTGAAATTCTTTCATTTCCTTAATACTGATTGGGCCAACTAATTCTAAGCAAGCAGAGCTCTTAGCCCATCCATCTTTATCGTAACTGGTAATAAAGAACCCTCTAGGCTTGACATACTGTCATGACAATTATTCTGAAGACATTATATAGCAGTTGTATCTGTCAACCCATGCAGTATGGAATATTTTAACTGGCAGTCTTCCAAGAGTGAACATTAATCTTAGCATCTCTTCTTACAGTCCCTAATCAAGATATTCCAGGAGTGATTGCACTAACATTGTTTGAGGACTACATCTACTGGACAGATGGGAAAACCAAATCACTCAGCCGTGCCCACAAAACCTCTGGATCAGACAGACAATCATTGATTAACTCGTGGCACACCATAACAGACATCCAGGTGTATCATTCTTATAGGCAACCCGATGGTAATTATTCTGTCTATGCTTTCCATACAGCGCATTGATGTATTTCACTCAGTAGCAAGTTGCTGAGTTAATGGAAGATTATTTATCTGCAGTGATTTATTTCTGCATTTGTTTCAAGTTGGGGAAGTCTTCAATTTAACATTATTAAACATAAATCTGAGATTACTGTTGTAAGTGTGTGTAGTACGAAGTGTGGTATATCTTCTTCAGTGGCAGGATGCTAACCTGGGTGCTTAAAAATTAATCCAGATGCTTCCAGTCAAGTACAGAACTGTTAAGTTGCATTATAGTGCAAGTTACTAGTTATGAAGATGGGAACAGTATTTAATGAAAAAATTTAACCTTATTTGAAAAGTAATTGAGTGTTAGTAATGCAGGAGACTACTGTTATTTAGAAACTCATTGGACTGGGGCATGTTGGAGAACGTAAACATTAAAATTGTGCCTGATCTCCTGATGCTCCTGTGTTTGAATTGTAACTGAGTACAATTTGACACTTGACCTAATTAAACATTTTTTTTTTCTCATTTTATATATATTTTTTTAAAAGTGGCTTTTTTCTTCCTCCCATTCTTTCAGGATTGAATCTACATCCATAGTAACAATTAAGTTTTGCACACAACAGCAAATAGCTTAAAGATAAAAGGTTGCCTCTTAATGAGTTTTTTATTTGAGATGTTCCATTGTAAAAATAATGTTTAATACAATTTTCTTTCTCTATAAAGTAGAAGCCCTGATGTATACTGAAATAATAGGCTCTTACATCCTTTTCCTGTTCTGTCCACAGTGTCTAAACATCTGTGCACACTAAACAATGGTGGTTGCAGTCATTTATGCCTTCTAGCCCCTGACAAGATGTATACTTGTGCGTGTCCCACTAACTTTTACCTTGCTGCAGACAACAAGACATGTTTGTCGAACTGCACTGCCAGTCAGGTAAGTGCGTATGTATAGGGGAAAAGGGTGTGGGTATTATATTTTGCTGTGTTTCCTCCTGCTGTTAAATAGTGAATGCTGGTGCCCGTGAAATGTGGAAGCATCTGTCAAAGGAGCTGAAGACTAGGTAACTCATGGGTGCATTTAAAGCGCTTTGTCTTTAAGGCTATTAGTTGAAAATAGACTTGCAAATACCTTTTTTCCAGAGAATGCAGAACTTGTTCCTTTTCAAATGTGGATGTTTTTGTCAGTCACTAGAACAAATGCAGCTACTAAACCCATAAAAATTGCTTTGAAATAACATTTGTATAAAATATGAAACATAAAAATACAGAGTGTATATAACAAAGTTACAGAGCGTATATAACAATGATTTAGGAGTGTTCATGCATGAGCAAACTTCACATTAATACAAGAAAACAAGCTCAGTCCAGTTAGATATGTACTTAAACAAAAGGGTTACATTAAAAACAATATAGTAGCTGAAGTGGAAATGGTAGAATCTGCAATTAATTAACAATTGCATTAATTAAAGCATTGAATTCTTTATAGAAGGTGGATTCCCTAGTACTTGAAGTAAATATTTGATAATTTCTTTCTTAAAATACAAGGTAGGTTAAGTAGAACATGCTAACTTCTTATAAGAGTGCCACTTTTATCAAAGTCTTTGGCACATTCTATCCGGACAATTAATTGCTTGATTGTAAATAGTACCTAAGGTCTTTAAAGTCTTTCCAGTAGTCCAGCTTTTCTAGTAGTCTACTTTTATGGTAAGTATGCTAATGACCTCTTGCAACGTTTTACATCATGCTGCATTTTGTTTGTACTCATTAAGGAAAGGGTTTTACTCTTAATTTTTAGGGAACAATGGTCATCTTAATAAATGATGTACAGTTTCATTCAAGTAACAGTGTTATTTAAGAAACCTTCCCACTGTCTTCATCTTCCCTTAAGGTAGTGTTTAGTGTGATTTTATTATGTTCTTTGTAACTTTTCTGTGTAGGTTAACTGCTTGTTACTCCCTAGCAAGTGATTAACAAAAAAAAAAAAAGTGTAAAACATGTAAAATAAGGAATTTCCTACCTATTTTTCCCCCAGATCTAGCTTTTCATATGTGTTTGGTTTAAAAAAAAAAAAAGCAACAGCATTTTGCCTTTTGTTTTCTTTTTTTCTTTAAATGGCACTGGAAGCTTATTCCACAGTGAGTTTGTACGCTAGCAGCTGATGGAATGGCTCTATTTCTTTCTAAATAATTCATTGGTAGTCTGAATCAAAGGAAAGCATCACACCTTGGATCATGCAGGAGCAATATTTTATCACTTGTGGATTCCATAGGAGAGAGAGCAGGGTTATATAGAAGAATCTGCTTCAGACACAGTTACAAGTAGACTCTGGTTAATAGTAATTTTCTCCCAATTTTGAAATCTGTTTACTGTTTGATAATTCATCAATCTGATGGTGTCAGATTCAAAGATCAATAGCAAAAATATACTAGGCTGCTTAACATTTTTAGATGATGCTGTAAAATCATAGCTGTTGCCAAGAGTGATTACATCATGGGAACATACACACTGGTTTCTATTTCTAATGAAAAGGAGTTGGATGGCTGATACACTGGTCTTGCAGGTTTTCAGCCGTCTTTTGTTGGCTAATCTGACATGAGAAATTTTTTAGTACAAAACGCATCAGAGTAGAACACCAGAACTGAAGCGGTTCCAGGCACACCTGTATGACTCTGACCCCTGGTTCTGCAGTGTCTGGCTCCCCAGTTTAGAAGGGAATGCAAGCACGTTAATGCACAGCATAACGGCATCTAGAAGTTAGTACACGTTTCCCAGAGTTTTATTCATAATGTAATTTTAACAGTGTGAAGTCCCTTGTGATGAGCAGAGCGAGTCTAGCACCTTAAAAGAATTTAGCATCAGGAAAGGTACTCTAGAAAGTAGAAAATATGAAGAATGAGAATTGTCTGAATTTCGGTTTGTCTCCTACAATTGGAGGCCTTCTGCGGAGCTACTCTGAGATTAACACCTCTGTGGAACAGTTGAACAGTTTAGAATGGCGCCTTTCAAACCCAACCAGCACGTCCCTCAGTGTCATACAAGAATGATACAGCTTCTACTGTGTGTCCTACTGTATGTACATAAAACCCTATATTCTCTGGTCAGAAAAGATAAAACTGAGTTAATGCACCAAATTTAATATACCTTTTAAATACATCTTTATTAAATAATCAATAATTTTAAAATCATGAAGAAATGAAAAAATATTCCTAATCACAGATAAGAAAATGTCTTGCACTTGTAACTTGTTGGTTTCCTTCCTTTCTGTGTTCGTACAGACACCAGGTAGGAAACACATTTCTTAAGTTGCTGATAGTCTATCCAAATTCCCCCCCCAACCTTAGCCACATAAGGAACGTTTTTATGTTTAGCCCTAGAATACTGCATCAAGTCATTTCTACCCTTTGTTTTGTGTGCATTTCTCTTTCAGTCAGAACAGGGGTGCAGTGTTGCCTGAGCTCAGAGTAAAGGCACTGCCAAGGTCTTACAAAGAGTTTTCCTTTTTGGTACCATGTTTTATCCTTTTGAAAGGTTGGAAGGCCTAGCTTCTGTTTTTCTCATTTAATTCAAACAATATAAGTAATACTGTATACAACACTGCATGTTAAGGCCCTTTTCTGCAACTCTGAGGGTCTTGGTTTATCTGGAAGAACTATATTGTCTGCTTCAACAGCCTACAAAGACTGTTTAAGAACTGAACTGGTCGTTTGGAATAACATCTTAAGAATCAAATAATAGAATGCAGCAAAATGGAGTGAGTGGTTTATATCAGGGGCATTGTGAGTCAGTGCATCAACGTTGTTGAAACTACAGTAATTTGTATCAGTGGAAGTCTCAGAGCAAAACATCTCCAAAAAAATAATATTTTAAAAATACGTTTTAGGAAAATTAACAGCCAGAGTTGATTAATGAAACAATGACTTAACCAATGAATCTAATTTTAAACTGTACAATTTCTGATTTAAAATAAATAAAGACTGATATCAAAGTTTTCTTTCTTTCCTTTCATTTTACAGTTCCGTTGCAAAACTGACAAATGTATTCCGTTTTGGTGGAAATGTGACACTGTCGATGACTGCGGAGATGGCTCTGACGAGCCTGAGGAGTGCCGTAAGTGCATTCTCCATTTGGAGCACAGTTTTGTCAGTAGGGTCCAAATCAAACATAAATGGTTTATAAGTGTTAGGAAGAGGGTGTTTGGGGTTGTTTTTTTTTAATGCTTTTGTTTGCAGAACTGTTTCCTTTTCCTTAGTCTATGTCAAATTTAGGTACAGGATCTTGTTTGTCAACCTGTAAAAGATCTTTATTAACTCATGGCTACTCAGGGTCTTTTAAGGCCTTTGGTAAAGCATAAGAGCATGTTTTTCCTGTGTTAAACTTTTGCTTGATACCAGTTACATATTTGCTAAAGATTTTTATTTTATAGCTATGTTCTGAGGTTGCTGATTTTTATATAGGAATACAAAACTCTGCCAGTTTCTTTGTTTATTTCTGTGTATAATAGCAATGTGGAACTCTAATCTCATTTCTTTATGCTTCATTGCGGTTATACAGTTTAGCTACACGTTGTTATTTAGTGCAGTTTTTTGAACAACAATGTTCTCCACGTGATTCCTACTAAGATTCTGTTTACATAAAACATATTGTGAGAAATAAATATTTTAATTCTGTAGTTTTACAAATATTGTCAAAGGAAAGTTTGGAGGCCTAAATCTCAACCCTCCACTATGGAAAGATTTATTCAATGAACATTTTTCGTGTATCCTGTGTAACTTTGACACTTTACGTTGAAGGTGATGCGGATACAGCATATTTCTCGGTAGTCTCCCGCAGGCCAAATATTAGGTTGCTGTAGTATTCCCCCATGGAATTTTAGATAACTGGAGGTCTGTTATGATGATGTTTTCATCAGCATCCTAAAGGATGGTTTCTGTGATGGTAGCTGACTGCAAGTTTACTCGTCAGAAAAGTACCTTTCTAGTGTACTGTATTCATAAAGAGTAGTACCCGTGGATGATGCTATTTTCCAGTCCCAGTCAATGACTAATTTAATGCGATTCTATTAATCTACATAAATCAAAATATTCTTGCATTCTTCCCTTAAGCTTATATGCACAAAATGCTCTGCTGTGCGTTCTACAATCTTCCAGTTAAGTAACTGTTATTTTCATTTTTCGTATTGAAATCTGTCATCCATATTTTTACAATTTTATAATTAGGTTTTTTTTTCCTCCTGCAGAGGCCTTTGAAGCAAGCTTTACCATATGTAATCATTCTGTATAAGATTACATTTTATGCTACACTATGGTTATATAAAACTTTACTGTAGAGGTGCAGAATTCCTCCTTCAAGCAAATGGCAGTGGCTGTGAGAAGGAACAATGCTAGACCTTTCATGGGAAGTAGAATTGAGTGGGATAGTGAGTTCCTTAAATGCAGACTTGAACCCAGCGTTTAGATCCTAAGTTGCAAGTCTCTGTTGAGATAATAGTAAGCACTGACATGTCAGAGGTTGCATTCTGTATCATTAGTAAGGTACAACTATAGTTATGCAAATTCAAAATCTCAGACTTGGGAATGAATTTTGAAACAGTACATGTACATTTTAGTTATTAATATCTACTCATATTGAGATTATGTAGGCAAATACAGAGATTTATAAATTCCTCATAGAGGAGGAACAACACTATTGATACTTTAACTGTTCCTCTGATAATATTCATTAGCAGTTTTCTTTTTTCTCAGCTGAATTCAGATGTCAGCCAGGACGTTTTCAGTGTGGAACTGGACTTTGTGCTCTTCCAGCCTTTATCTGTGATGGAGAGAATGACTGTGGGGACAATTCTGATGAACTGAACTGTGGTATGTGATTGTATACATTGTAGACTTCAGAAAGATGCTAAACTGATTTAAACGCTATGCTTTAAATTCTGTCAAGAAATTACACTTTTATTCTTTTACATTTTAATTTTAAAATCTTTCATCTTTAGGTCTTAATCTTTTTAACTTTATATTTTTATTCTTTTAATTTAGACACACATGTGTGCCTGTCAGGGCAGTTTAAGTGCACAAAGAATCAGAAGTGTATTCCCATAAATCTGAGATGCAATGGACAGGATGACTGTGGTGATGAAGAAGATGAAAGAGACTGTCGTGAGTTATGTTTAAAGAATTTTGCCCTGCCTGGAATTTTGCCCTGCCAACTCTAGCTAGTTTTAAACAAGGAGATGAATTAAAATATGTAAAATACTGTAAATGTCCTCTATGTAAAATAAGTTGAGGAACATGCAAAATGGTTAATTCGTGGCATTGATTGATGTGCAATGGTTCATATACAAGAGAACAAACTAAAATGTCATTTATTAACTTCATTTTTTTAAAGCCATTGCAAAAAAAAGTGTATGTAAACAATTAATTTCAAGCATTTAATTGGGGTTTCTGACTTAGGCTGAAACGTCCATTTTACTCTTAACCACCTCACAAATTACTCATCTTCTTGAGGCTTTCATCTGCCATGCCTTGCAGCAACACATTTTGTGGAAAAAGATAT
Source organism: Rhynochetos jubatus (assembly GCA_027574665.1). Taxonomy (NCBI): domain Eukaryota; kingdom Metazoa; phylum Chordata; class Aves; order Eurypygiformes; family Rhynochetidae; genus Rhynochetos; species Rhynochetos jubatus. The sequence continues at coordinate 37,621,550 of CM050654.1, read as the reverse complement.
GTTTTCTGCATCTTTTATTTGAACAGGTGTAGATCCATAGCTCCTCCTCCTACATCCTCCTTCTTTGATGGAGTTTTCTACCTTTTCTATTCCCTTTCCTCTGGGGACTTGTTCATTAATTTGCCTGTGTAACTTGATTTCCATTTACTCAGCTTTTAATACATCTTCTCATAAAATCGTTTTCCCTACGTATTTCATATGTATAAGTTGAGAAAACAGTTTGAGATTTAGAATGTAAGTGTATTGAATAGCTTCTGTCTTTGACCATTTTGTAATTACAATGATGGTGCTGACCGAAATACATCTCAGTCGTTCACTAAATTCATTGTTCAGATCTACTGCTGATCTAAGGTGCTTATTCCTGTTTTGCGAATTGGCTTTCTCAAGGTTTTCTTATGCTGCATTTCTGCTAAGAACATAGCCTTCTCCAAGGAAAGGGTTGCTAAGGATACAAAGGCTTTGATGGTCACAGTTAATGACCACCTTCCAGAAAGCTCCACAGAGCTGTAGACTCGGACAGCCAGCATTATATGTTGGTTTGCATGTTACATTTCTTTAAAAACTGATGAAGTGGGGTCAGATAAACTCCTGTGGAAGATAGGATAGCTTTTTTTCTCTATAAGCGTGGTATATGGAAGGTTCCTGAAACCTTGACGTGTAGCTGACAGAAATGAAATCAGAGCAGCGAAGTCTGCAGCACAGCAGTGCTCAGGGACTGTGGAAGGTATAGGGTCAGGATTAGCGGTGATGGAGTTGAAAACTTTCTAGAGATTAGTGGGGTAGGACAGTGTGCTGTGATACAAAGCAAGCTTTTAAATTGTCTGAAACTCAGCCATCAACCCACCTGCAAAGCCACAGTGGGGAGTGGGGGAGGTTAATTATATACATTTTTTATTTCTGTTCTCTTAGCTGACTTTATTTGCTTCTCTCTTAAGCAAGTTAAGTGTGCTAATTTATATTTTAATAAAAACTTGCTTGTGGCTTCTGAAAACTCTTCATTTGCCTTTGGGGAGATTACAAAAAGGGGAGGTTTTAAGTAGCTCTACCGCAAAGTTCATATTGACTTGGGCTCCTGTCACAGACAGATAACAGATGAGATTATCTATTTCATTCTAATTTCCCTGGACTAGGATTCACAAGATACAGACCTTTTTTTCAGCTCTACCGTTGTTTGTTTTTATATTTCAAGTGATCATGAAAAGTCACATTTTGTACTTAAGGCCTTCGGTATGTAAAATTGAGGTAATTATGCTGGTCTTCTTTGCAAAGCACTTTGAAATCCCCTGGTGAGGTGTCTTAGGTGAGAATCAGTAGTGGTTTTTATCAGTATAGTTAGCAGCACAGCCAAGTCTAAATGCTTTATAATTCCAGCAATGTGAATTTATGTATGGAAACATGACACTGAAAGAAATAATACATCAGCTTTTAACAAACCAAAAATTTTTCATCTTGGCAAACCCAAGAGGCAAGAATGATAATATCAAGGTGCAAATTGCTTTTTAAGAGGCACAGGAAAGTTTGTTAAAAACTTTACAGAGCTCCCAAGGTAGGAGTGGGACAAACATTCATGTGGAAAAATGTTATCAGAGAATAGATCATACTGTTTTTCTACCAACCTTCAATTCAGTTTAGAGCAATTTAGAGGTTCTCATACATACGCTTATCTAGAGAAATTCTTACGCATCTGATCACAAATAGCTTGCTCATGGTCCAGTCCATATATAAATCCTTTATTCATCTTCCCTCTACACTCTCAGTAATAAGAGTTTAAGAAATAGTAAGATCTGGTATATATGCTCGTGAGGGAGTCGATGCAGAATCACGTGAGTGCACTGATGATCTCTTGTTGACAAGTGGCTTTTCTGAAGTTAAAGCAGTTAAGGTTTAACTTGAAGCATCCTGAAAGAACAGGACGAAGGTTAGCTGCGTCTTTGCATCTTTGTCTTGCGGTAGGTGTCATTCAAATAATTTTTTCTTCTAAACTGAAAAAGTGAAAGAAAGGTCAAACATTTCTCACCATTTAGCCATGGTCTCTTAACAGAGAGCACAGAATTTCAGCACAATTTTACATAATTCTTACTAGCTTTGTGATCAGAGCGCTGAGATCTGTGTTAGTACTTCAAACTAACTGACTCAGAACTGATAACTGGTGTTAGGAACCTGACTGATTTTTACTGGATTCTATTGGTTTGATTGTATCAATGTAAAGTCTATTTGGTTTTAAAATAGCAACATTTTTCTATATTCAACATTTATTTAGTCATTTATATTCATTTATATATATACATTCAACATTTATTTATATTCAACAATATAAACCTGAATGCTGTTTTCTAACAGATATTACATAAGTGATGCTAGAGAGATTCAATTTCTGAATTTTTAATCTTTTTTTTTTTCTTTAAAACAAAGCAGAAATTTACATTTTTCATTTGGAATCCTTTTATTTAAAGCTGAAAACAGTTGTTCTCCAGACCATTTCCAGTGTAAAACAACAAAGCACTGCATTTCTAAACTGTGGGTATGTGATGAAGACCCAGACTGTGCTGATGGATCAGATGAAGCTAACTGTGGTGAGTATGCCAGTGGTTTTCCATATATTGCTGTAGCTTGACATTTTTGAAAGAAGTAGCAAAAGGAAATAATCATCCCACTTAATATGTTCTCTTTCCATGTATGATAATACTGACCTGATATGATAGCTCTGTCTAGCTCATACAATTCTTGTAGAATGGTAATTTTTATACAGGTAGTCTATAAACTGCATATTGTACTGTTACTTTATTGGCCCAAGATTTAAATGCATATCTCATTTGGAATATAACAACATTCCTGATTTTTCTTATATTATTATCCACTTTCTGTCGATTTATTCTGCACACTTTGTTGCTGCTGTCGTTAACAGTGAAAAATGTAATGATTTGTAATGATTTGCAAATCGTGTTAGTTGACACTGGCTGTGCAGAAGGGTCCAGAGCAGATTCCAACTTGACATGACCAACTTCTCCCTGAGCTCCAGGCAATGTGCTCTAACATACCACTCCACAAATTTTGAATCCCCATAGTAATTCTCCAAGAACCCGATACTTACGAAACATCTGTACTTAAATCTGATAATTTGAGGAGGCAGATCCTCTACACAGAAGATCAAGGATAGAATTGCACCAGTAACAACCCAAGCCCTAATTTCTGTTGGATTTTACACAGTATCCAGAACCACAGTGTTCTTCCCCACTAAGATTTTTTTCAAATTTCATTACTAGCTTTGAATACAAAAAATTTCTTTCATGGCTTGTTTGAAGATTGTGGATCACAACTATAACTACAATTTTTAGCATGTTTCTCACTGACAAAACAGATTGATTATATTTCTGCAGAAATAGTTACAATTCTTTTATTAAGACAATACTTGTGGAAAATTGAAAACATCTGAGCAGTTTTCACATTGTTCTGTAAGTGATATTGTTATATATACCTGCCATTCCTTGTCACTTAGAAAAAATCCCACACTGTATAGGAGTAGTAGCAGTAGTTGTTCTCAGTCATTGTTTGCGTCGCCAGAAAGTGCTGCGTAAGCTCTTCTATTGTAAGTGAAAGAAAATAATAAATACAATATTCCACCTAGGAAATGGGTTACAGATAATCCAAGCACAAAATAAGTGGATCAGTATTGGAAAATCTTTGGACGTGGATGTCAGATCAAGAGCTACACCCACCGAGTGCAGAAAAACTTGTGAAAATTTTAAGACAGGTCTACAAAGGAAAATATGGAAAAATGTTCTTAGGTGGAAGAGAACAGGACAAATAGTTGTACAAAACATTCAAAGCTGACCGTTTTTCATCCGTGAATCAATAAATGTTTTGATGAAACACAGTGAGTCTGGAGAAGTTTATGCTACCACTGGGACAGGAGAGTAACAAAATTACAGGCTGTAATCAAGAACAAAGCACTCAATGCCAAACTTCCATGGATGTGGTTTAAGCAATTGACTCAATCACATATGTGAAAATGTTGGAGCTGGTAAACATGCCTAGGAAATTGAATTCTTCCTCAACACTAAAAATGCAAAATCATCTCTTGAATTGTCAAGAAGAGAAAACTAATTAACCATGTGAAGTGGAGAGAGGTTACAATCCAAAAAGCATTTGCCTTGAAGAATCAGTGAATGTGAAGCTTCTAAAAGGAGATAACCTATGCAATAGAGACTCTTTATATCCTGTTCTGAGCTATTCTTGAACTACCCCAGCACTGCTCACCATTTGATCCACTTCATCGGTGTTTTGTCTTGCACTGTCCTCCATCACCTTGATCTCAAAAGTGCTGTTTTCTTCCAACGTGGACGGCATTCCAAGCTTCCAAACTGTGGATTCATATTTTGCAAGCCCAGTTGAAGTGGCACAAATTCATCTAAAAATATTCTCAAGAGACAAAGTTTAAAAGCAAAGGGGGGGGGGGGGGGGGGGGGGGGGGCGGATTAAAAAGCAACTAACACTGAACAGGAAAATCTGGATTTCTAATAGGTACTTCACTGGGATTCATCATTTTAACCAATAGAAAGAATAAAGTCCAAATTACCCAAACAGTTAAATAGTACAGAGGTGTAGCGTGTGTAGTCCCAAATTCAGTAGTTTTTTTTCAGGCACAAAATATAAAACTGATTATTTTGGTTAATATCTGAGACTCATCTTGCCTTTTATTCCGTCTCTGGCAGTGACTGAAAGCTAGCATCTAGAGAAGAATATGTGATCAAAGCAGGCCTGTAATGAAACTTCCCTGGGACGTTCTTCCAGCCTCTAACAATTTGAGACTCAGAGATATTTTGACTAAACATGCCTCTATGCAATAACCCTTGATGGATTTCAGTCTCCTTTAACCTTTTTAAAGCTTTCACAACATGCTGTAGCAAGGAGTTCCACAGCTTTCCTGAAAAAATGCTCTCATTTTGAATTTAAATCTGCATATAATCTTCTTAGTTTTTGGAGGAGACAGAACAATTTATCTGTATTCATAATCTCTGTGCCACTCACAATTGTGTACACCCATAGAATAAGTAGGACTTGACAAGAACAGGAGGGTTTTGATCATATTTTAAAGTTTTTTCCCTAATTTTAGCATTTGAAATATGTTGACATGAACTTAGTACAGCAGTAGTTTGCATGCAGCTTGGTCTTCTGCACTGGTTGTTTTGTTTAAATTTAAAGGTGGTTATTTTTATGAGCAAAATTTTATAGAATTAAATTATGAAGCTGCAAGCCCAGTATAAGAGAGATCTGCCTATGTTGGTGTTAACACTAACTTGTTATCGTTTATAGTTAATTTCTAAAATGCTGACAATGCAAAACCGGTATAAAGGATCATCGCTTTTTTGCTTAAATGCTTCATAGTCATATATTTTGCTCAGTCAACATTTGCTACTCTGTGTTATTGGAGATATTATATTGAGTAAATTTGTTAGAAGTAGTCTGAATGTGTTTAGTCTTCTGTGGTTACTTTCAGACTCAGACAATTCAAATAGTATTAGGAAATGTATGCTTATTAATGAGTGTATGGTGTTTTTCGAAGAACAGTACATAGAGTTAAGTCATTCTTTTGTCCAGGTAATTAAAAGAAGCCATTAAATTGTGATAATCCTTGCTCACAAATTTAATATTTGACATCACAGAAGACTCTCAGTTAGAATCTGAAGAAAGCTGTATGTGGTCTTGGAAAATGATTATAATCTGCCTTAAAGGTTATATGTATTTTGGTATTTTCTTCGCAGAATGTGTCAACAGTAGTATGACTGCTTTCTGCTTACTCACTTTTTGAAATATTAGTTTTATTTTTAGCCTGGAGTCAAAATGTTTTGGTTTTTTGGGTTTTTTTCTGATGACAAAGAATATGTTCCTTCAGAAATTTGAAGGATGCATTATATAAACTTAAACTTCAGTAGGCTAACAATTTCCTGTGTCCAGCATCAGTGACAGCCTGCCAAGCTCTAGAACAGCTAGGTGATCCTCAGTCAAAAGCGAGTTACTTTTCATTTGGATTTTATCCCTCTGAGTCGTGTACACACAAATACACAAACATGCACATGGGTGGAAATAAACCCCCCAAACAGCAAGGTAGTGCAGTTAGTGGTGAAATAGTGTTTTACTTCATAGGGACCGGTATTTGAATAAAATACTTTTAGGATGCATATGTAATATCTTCGGTTTGGTTTGTTTTTTCATTTAATACTTCTTTCTACTTGCTTTGTGCTCATTTAGAATTACTTCTAAAATAAAATCCTAGTTTGGTGTGCATGAATGATGCACCCCAATCAACCTGTAGCTACCTCAGGCAGTCACTCAAATATTTGAAAAAGGCCTTTTGTATGTTACAGTCGACCAGTGAATCTCTTAATAATAATTTGAAGACAGAAATATGAAAATGCACTTATTAGTACTTATCTGAACTTTCACATTCTAAGGTGTGATTTTAAGAAATTTGAAGGTGAAGAAAAATTTTAAGAAAAATGGAAAGAAATTTAGTTTTGAAGACAACAGTGACAAAATGTGTGCATGTCTGTGTGTGGTTTTCAAGATTCCACAATTAAAAAAAAGAAAAAAGTCTTTGAGCTGAGTAAGTCAGTCTTTCTCAAAGAAAATGTTTATTATACAACTTTCCAATAAGACATAGCAAGGTTATGCCTTAATTCTGGTATCCCAGTGTTATCTTCAACTCTTATTAATGCGAAGAAGGAAATACAAGACAAGCAGATCTGGTTTGTAAGGCATTGTCAAGGGTAAACCGCTGTGAGAGATCAGAGTCAACCCAAAAGAAAAATAAAGATTTCAGATTTGTGAAGAAGAGAGAGCCTTACAAACATGAAAAATATTTTGTGTCAAGAAAGAATAAAATATTTCCTTTTTTTCATAAAAATATTAATATTCATCCATTAAAAGATTAATATTCAAATGGTAATCAGAAGGTTAGACTACACATGGATGAACTTTTTAAAAAAGTATCCAGCCTTTCTTCACAAGTTTAAAGAGGCAATGCTAGAAAACAGATTAAGCATCCTTAAGTAGATAATTCTTTATGAAGAATAAGATGCATTTCATGTTCTCTTCATCCTAGCAGGTAGCTGAAATGAAGGGATGTCAACTCTGGCTTCTGTGTATTTGTGATTAGATCTTGGTATTTCTGTTGAACGTGGAAGGATAAATACAGAATAATCTATTAGTCTTTAGAACTCATTTTCTAGGTATATGTGTTAATGAGAGATTGTAGACATTACTAGAAGTACTTTAGTAAATATAGGGTGGATTTCTGGTTTGAAACTTGATCTTTTGCAAAGCTGCAGAACAGAATACAAGTCTATGGTGGCGGGGTTGGGGGGAGGGAGGTGATTTTGTTTTGTGATGCTACATGTTTTTAAGTGCTTGCCAATGCAAGTATTTCAAATGTCATGATTGAAATGTCCTAGACTCTCATCTTGAGAAACATGGTAGGAATAAGTATTTTGGGAGAAAATCACTTACAATCCCGATATTGACAGAGAAAAAGATGCAGTTGCCACAGGCAGTATTGAAATTTTTGAGTGTACACAACTGAGCTGTAAAATCATTTACCTCCACCTTCTTGATATTCAAATGCAGTTTTGATTTATCACTCTAGTTCCAGAACCACACTTAAAACAAGGCACGAAAAGCAGCAGTTTGGGCCATATCATCAAATCTAACACCTCAGATTTGTGAGCCTTTCCATTTCACAGGCAGAGAAAGCAGGTTGTTTTAAGCTGATATTTCAGTCATTCTCCATTCTGTCAGTTATTAGAACTCAGCAAGTTGTTGTGGTGGCAATATAACGTCTAAACTCACATGCTATGAAATAGCCTAATGGGAATTTTTAAGATTTCTATTGAAATATCATCATAGTGAGATGTAATTTCAAATACGTCATTGAGGATCTTTCAAAGCAAATGTGTTTTTTTCATAGAAAATGTCATGCATAACTTTTTAATTTACTTCATCTCAGTCCTTAGAACCTGAAAGAATTACTCAAGAAATAAAAAATATAACTAAAACACAGAGGCACTGCTGGAGGAGTTCAGGATGGTCACGCGTCTCCAAGAAGCTTTGCCTACAATGCTGCTCTGTAAACAGGAAAAGCTCATTAAAAATTTACTGCATGAAGAAATTTAATCTCAGTTTAGCATTATATGCTTGATAATGTGTTATTTTGTATAAGTAAAAATCATTCTAGTCTAAGACATTGAAATGTGAAAATTTGAATCAAAATTAAAAGTTTTCTGTCAGGTATTAGTCTGAAGTTACGATACGCAAACATAGCTTCTGAGAAATAGGTGTTTTGTACATTTGAAACAACATATTCGTCTGCTTTAATGTGATGTAATCTTTTGTAATGTAATCTTACAGTTGAATTGAAGCAAAAATCAATGCATTTTTTGAGGTTCAGCGTAATAATAACCTCACCTCAAGCTAATGTGTGATCACTTCTGAATTTCACATTTTTTACTTTAAATGACAGTATTAACAGTCTGTAATTAATTTTTTAATAATATCAGCATATCTCTTTCAGTGAATGGATAAATAGAATCTTAAAGAATGTGTCATGTCACTGTTTAGTACCAGTCTTTCCAGTTATGCTGCTTCGTCTCCAATGATATAAATGATGTTTATCTTAATTACAGATAAGAAAACTTGTGGGCCACATGAATTCCAGTGCAAAAACAACAACTGTATTCCAGATCATTGGAGATGTGACAGCCAAAACGATTGTGGTGACAATTCTGATGAAGAAAACTGCAGTAAGTAACTTTTACCTAACTACATGTTATAAGGAGTTATTCAAAGTAGCTCAGTTAACCTGGTTCTCTCCTACCTATGAGGAACCTGAATGCCCAATAACTCTCTAGTATCATGTTCAGTCAGTTAATTTAGGTCTGGGTCTCAGGAAGAGGTGACATTCTTAGTGATTTCATCTTGAAATCATTGTCTTTATAAAATATTCCAAGAAAATCCACAAATAGTTCTGAAGTTCCTTTTCTTCAGTTGGTAATTTCTGGTGGCTTTTTCTTATATACTTAGAAATAAAAGAAATTATCTATAATCTTGAATACATATTCCTGATTGTATATGAAGAATGTATATTTACTATATTTGAGGTGATACACTAGAAAGCTTAACATAGTAGGCATTCTCACACTGCGTAAGTACTGTCTGCCCGTTTCTCCTATGTGAGGCATGGTGTACATAGATATGGGATGTGTGATGACTGGGTCATTCTGCTTGAAAGTTAAAGTGGATTTGTCTGCCTCTTAACTACTAACTACATTTGAAAATGCTCTGAGTTAATTCAAGCAATAGTGCTGCATTGAATTATGCAGTTTTCATATGCAAGTGTTGTATCTAAAGGGGAAAATGTCATGTTGCTCAATAATTACTCACAGTGCTTTATTGTTATACCTCTGGGTGGGGCTTGGACTCATGAAAGTTTTCTTAACTTTGTGGGATATTTTACTTAGGGACTGATTATTAGTGCCAGTGGGATTTTCATTTATATTATAAACAGCAAGAAATTATTTTATGTTCTTTTACTCTCATGTTAAAATCAAAGAAAGACATCGGTTTGGTATAGCAGTGTTAATCTGCATGACTAGATAATCTTTGAAAATTTGAAAAGTAAAAAAAGACAGAAGAGCAAAACTTCCACAAAATATTATTGCTGTTTGCAAAATAACTTTGAAATTTTCCATGTGTCAAGTGGGATTTATTTATCACCCAGTATTAATAATTTTTTTCTTTAAATTTTAGATTATCATAGCACAAATTGATAAAACTGTTGAAGTAATCAGAGAGCAATAATCTATCAGGGCTTTTAAAAATAATTTGTTAAGCTTGCCATCTTTGTGTTCAGAGCAATGATTACATTCTATATTCAGTTCTTGGCTGTTCTCTAGACTTTCAGATAAAGAAATCTATAGTTAATTGTAACAGATGGAATTAGTGAGTTGAGTACCCAGACACAGCCAGCGGATCACACTGAAGGCCAGAGAGGTGAAGTGTAGTTTGTCTGAGCTTTTTATCATTTTCTTTTGCATGTCAAATGCATACTTCACTTTTAACTGCTGGGTCCCATATTCTGCTGCTTAAAGTAAGTATAGTAGGCTGACACACTTGTAAAATTCAGAATCTTGGAAGCATTGGGAAAACAAATAACTTTGTTCAATTGTTTGAAGTAGATGTATAAAATTCTTTCTAGGCTGTCAAGCCACTTATAGAATAAAATGTAATGAAACAAATATTTACAAAGTTAGAACTTCAAAAGCTTTGACAAAGTACATTACATTGCACATTATAATAAGTTGTTCATAGCATACATGAATTTACAAAGGACTTGTCAGGCAACTATATCACAAAATGAGTTGTTTCTCAAGAATGAAGTATGAATTCATTGAATTCTAGAAATTCAACTTGAGTATTTCTCTATGTAGTTTCTTCTCATGCACACACAGAATGCTGGTGAACTTACCAGAAGTGAAACGTGCTAAAAATATATCACATATGGGGGTGAAAAATTATTAGTGGTATAATGCAAATGGTTGTGCCTGATACAATATGTTATTGTATTTGTCCTACAGTCTATTGTTGTTCTACTGTATTTGGACCCTCCCAAATAAGTAAGGGTTATTGGGAAGACAAGAGGTTCATACTGAGGTGGCACTAAGCAAAGTAGGATGCACTGTACACGCAGCTTTTGCTTTACCTATTAAACTGTCTTTATCTCAACCCACAAGTTTTCAAAGTTTTAGACTTCTGAGTGGCTGTGTGTGGCTCAGCTGCCCTCTGGTGTTACCCCACAGCATCGTGATAAAACTGTTTCACTGATGTTATGCAAGTGCATCATACTGGATACTCTGGCTTGGTTTATGGAAAGGTTTCAAATCCAACACAACCATCTAGTAGTAGATCTGATGAATACTCCTGTGTCACTAGGAAGTGTGGCCTAAATTTGTCCCTAATTCTTCTAAATCTGTGTGGTCTACTACCGAATGCTAGGATGAATTAATAGGTCAATGTACACTTCTAATTCATTCTGATTGAAGTGCTCCTACCCCATGTTTGTATTGCTGTTATTTGTTTTTCTATGTACAAGTTCCACCTTGTCTAATATATAAATTAGTTTCTCTGAAAGTTGGCTTTGTAACAGCTGTTACAAGACATAGAATTCTCACAAGAAGCAAACATACTTAAGCTGTACAAATACAGGTAAAAGAACACTATGAGTTTGAAATTCATGTCCTATTTTAAGAAAAAAGTTAACTTTTTCCCCTCTGACTTGTATATAAGCAGTCTCCTAAAAAAACTTTTCAATTCATGGCTTAGTACGTTATCTAAGATAATGAAATGCAAAATTGAACTCCAAATATGAAAATATTTTAAAAGTTTCTCATGACATCTCTTTCTTGCTGCTACTGAAGTTGATGACAAATGTCTGCTGGCCCTAGAGAATATTTTCAGACTTAAGATGTTCTACTTCTTTCACATTTTATGTGCTATGTTTCAAATAAAATTATTTCTAATAATTCAAAAATGCTTTTCTCAGGAAGGAGTTTCACTTTTTATAAAGCAGAAGTTGAAAGATGATGTAATGCATTTTTTATACAGAAGTCTATTAATACTTACTCCTTTCACTAACATTCTGAGCACTGATGGGAAAGTCCTCTTCTGTGTTCATATGTAAATCACAGTGGCGTGTTTGTGCAGCAGAAGAAATCTTTCTTGGAATCACAGAACCGAGAAGTCAGCTATTTGTGTAAATTTTTTCAGAATTGAATCTCTGTTTATAAATAATTCATTAGCAGTATAGAAAATGTATTTGCTTATATTTTGCAAATCAGTATAGAAACATGACAAATGTTTATTTGCATGTGAATTACTTTTCGCACAAATTATTTCCTTTCCGTAGTTTGTCATATTTTGAACTTCCTCTTCCTGGCCTGTTGACAACAAAAAGAATCAAATGTCAGTGGTTTACTGAAGTTTATACAATAAGCTTCTGCTTTGAAAAAAATTGGAAGTACTCTGTATAATCTAAGAATCCATATAAATGCTAACTTTTTGCTTTGGTTAAATATAACATTGCTAGAAGACTGATGCCATTGCAGTAGATGTGCTTTTATTACAACTTTTCTGCAACTTCAGAATGTAAGGTTATGCCTATTGGAAAAATTCAATTTCTCCTATGAACTTTCAAACTGATTCACTAAAACAAACAAAAAAAAATATAAATCCGGAAAAAAATTAAGTCCACCTTTTCCATAGATCTGCACAGCTACATCTTTTATACTGTCACATTGGTATTTACGAAATTCTTCTCAATTGGAATCCCCTAATTTTGTGTTTTCTTTCCTTGATCACTATGGTATGTTGTACAAAAGTACTCATGCTTCCTCATTCCATAGGTAGCTAAAGGAGCCTTCAGCGTTACTCAGTCCATTACTCTGTTGCTACTGTCTGCTCTGCCTCTCCTCTCTTTGTCACTCTTTCTCCATTGATTTTGTCCTTGCCATTTGCCTGAACTTTTATCCCATCTCTCTCTTGAAAAGATTTTACCAATTAATCCTTATTCTTGATTTTACAGTATTTATATAATGAAATGTTTTCTGTGATGGAAAGAATCCCTCCAATAATCCTTGTTTGCTTTTTCATTCCTGTTTTCCCAAAATTCTCACACTGGTCCCCACTTCTAGTGTTTTCGTGGCAGTAGTAGCAAAAGTGCAGAGCTGTGCAGACAGTGAAGTAAATACGCTAAAACAGTCAATCTCACCTTCTTTGGATGACTCTTATCACTCCCTACAGAGTCCTCCTCCTGTTTGCTTTGCCTGTACCTTGAATTAATTTTGTGTCTACTCTCCCCCTTTATTGTGTTCACCTTTTATGATGACTTCAGACCTCCCTGTGTTTTGTTTCTTCCCAGGGGGTAGAACAATATACCCATTTATCACAAAATATCCCAGCTACCTTCCAACCTTTACTGTCTCCTATCCATCTGTAAGGTCCTTAGATTATGTTTTTTCTATCATCTCCCTTGTGTTTTCCCTAAAATTACTTGAAAATTCCATCCTTATTTTTTTTCTTTTCTGTTTTCTATTATATTGACATGTAATAGCATACATGCATTAAATCATATTTATATAGTCAGCATCACATAGCTTTCCAAAGAAATTTGATAGAACTGAAATGAAAATATTTTCATTACTATCTTACTATATGTAAACAAAATCTAGTTATAAAATGCTATGAAAGAAAACCCTACAGAAAGAAACAAAACCTTATAGTTTGCAAGTTAGTGGGTTTGACTTTGTTATAGTCAGATTGATTGGGGTTTTATATGTATAAAATATTTTATGGAAATGCTAATAAACCTAGGGTTGTTACTTTTCTTTATTCAGAGCCTCAAACATGCACTTTGAAAGATTTTCTTTGTGCAAATGGAGACTGTGTTTCAGCAAGATTCTGGTGTGATGGAGACTACGACTGTGCAGATGGCTCAGATGAGGTAGGCTTCTTCCAAGAAAAATATTTCTTTAGAAAATTAGTAGTTTTAGTAGTCAGGGTTTTTTGAGAATAAATTCCTACATATAAATATTTTTAAAAAGCAGCAATGAGAATTCCAAACGTGAATCCATACACACAAATGTCTTTAATTAAAACTAAACCTACTGAAATTTCTTAAGAGAACACACAAATAAAATCAAATCCTATTTAGCAATAGTCTACATATTTTTGGCCCAGCGATGATCAGGACCTCTTCCTATACTTGATATATTGCGTGTCCTGGTTGTTCTGCACACAGCACTGGTTTTGTTTGCTTGGGTTTATGGGTGTCTCTGAGAAAACAGTGTAAACTGTTGTGTAGCAGAAGCTCATTGGAAAATGCTTTGCTGTTTTTCTGTTCTTCCCTGTCCCTTCTCCTTTCCTGCCAGTGCTGGACTTCAGATGCTTCCTACCTACTTAGAGCGCTCAGAGCACCTTTCCTGAACCATATCTACAAATACATGTTATTTCACAAGGCATTACTATATGTCATAGTGTGAAGGAGTGTGGGCTGTAACTTCTTTGATTTAGTTGTATATTTAGCAAAGTTTAATATAAGCTGTTCATCTCCTATGCACATTGTTTTCTTGTACCAGAGGTATTGTGAAACAGGCTGTTCAAGAGATCAATTCCAGTGTTCCAATGGTCAGTGCATATCAGCAAAATGGAAATGTGATGGTCATGAAGACTGCAAACTTGGGGATGACGAGAAAAATTGTGAACCAGGTATTGTTTTAAATAATGACGAGGAATAAAATGAAGCATGGAATAAATCAGAGATGAACAAGGAGAAATCAAATCAACAAATCAAGATTCTTTGTGCACTAGGAGTAGGGAGGAGTGCAAATAGGTCTGAAATACTTTATCTTTTGAACGCGTATCATTGTGTCATACTATGACATACTGTGTCTGTTTTGAAAAACCTGCTTGTGTACAGCTATTCAATATGAAGCTTGTTGTGGGAAAAGGTATTTAATTTAGTTATATTGAAATATAATTTGATATTGTATACTCAGCTGAAAAGAGTAGTAATTCTTGGCATGTTTCTAAAACGTCTCTGAGGATTTTTTGCTTTGTGGTGTACATTAGATTTTTACTAGTCCTTATGGAAAACAGTTTCTCTAGCAAATTATTATTGTTATTGTTTTATTTCCTTACTACTGTATAGAAAAATGCAAAGTTCCTTTCACTAGCATTATACAGTTCACTTAGGATTCAACAATTCCATTTTGTCAAATATTTTATTGTAGTTTATAGATGTTTGGAAAAACTCTGGTCAGCTGCAAATACATCTTTGCTCGCTATGTTAACTAGATGAAAACTTTAAATGATAAAGCAACTTATTTATCAATTGTCTTTTTCTTAATGCTGAAATATGTGTTTGTAACCAGCATCTCCAACCTGCTCTTCAAGTGAGTACGTGTGTGCAAGTGGAGGCTGTATTTCGGCATCTTTGAAATGCAATGGAGACTATGACTGTGCTGATGGATCTGATGAGGTAGCTGACAAATTGCCTTTGATTTCCCCCCACCTCCCCTCTACCCTCAGACATGAAATTTGTTAACAATTTCAGATCCGAAAATAATTAAAAGGGCAAATGATGGGGGGTTTTTCATCCATTGAACCCCATTAGGTTACTGAGCCCCATGATTTTGGTTCCCTGGTAGTTGCACTGCATTGTGTTTGTTTGCTCTGTGGCCACATTTTGGACCAGTCAAATTTGTTTCCCCTAAGTCAAAACCTGAGCATGGTTACAGGGGAGGTTTCTATTCCTAATCAACATGGATATGAGCCAGTTTCACTGTCTTTCCTCATGTCCAGGGTTGATTTTCTTATGTCAGTTGACTTCAGAGATATAAATTTAGCCATTGTTTCTATTGCTAATATTAAGCAAAATAAAGAAGTAATATCAGAACATATATAACATGGTTAAAATTTCAATTGGACTTCAGTAAATATTTAAATTGCGCATTTCATTGTCAGGGATGGCTTTATTAAATTACCACATAAATACTCAGGGCAATGAAAAAAGTGTTGATCAGTTTTATTAGGCTTGTCTTAAGTATGTTGCTGTTCTAATTCAGTAATGCTTAGGTCACATCTATATTCACGCAGATGGATTGTGTAACAGAATGTAAAGAAGATCAGTTTCGATGCAAAAATAAGGCCTACTGTATCCCTGTCAGATGGCTTTGTGATGGGATCCACGACTGTGTGGATGGCAGTGACGAAGAAAGCTGTGACCGAGGTGAGAGATGCTTTCCTTTAAAAGGCTTACTTTGCTGGGGTTTATATTCACACACGTTGTGAGTTAGTACCCTGGCCGTTCTGAGTGATGAAATGAAAGCTGTGACCTCTTCCAACAAAGACTCTTTAACAGCTTCACAAGCAGGACGAAGAAAAACTTAGATTGTTTATAACTCACGGCTGATTGTGCCTTCTTTTGCATTTCCTTCCCCAAAGACCAAAAGGTTATGTTGTTATAGGAAGCATATTCTTTCTCATCAAACAAATTGGTAATAAATCCAGTTAATTTACAGTTTTATAGACAACAGTAAATTAGAGAGCCATACAATATAATGAAAAATTGCTAAAGAAGTAATCTTAAGATCCCAGTTTTCTCTTTATTTCCATGGAGATGAAATGTTGAAACAAACCAGAACCTATTAAACCACATTTTGAATTTTTGCTCTCCTTACAGAGCAGAACTATTCACGTAAGTTGATTGACATGAAGCTAAACACTATGTATGTATGTGTACATACACACACCTAGAGATATGCAAAATTAAACATTATTAAAAAGTTCTCCATAGTATTCCTGATGAGGGTAAGACCATGCAAAAGTCTTTATTTCTGACTTTTTTAAATTGATCCTTTTTTCAGCTACCAGGCAGGAGCAGCATAACTCTGCACAGGATTCTTAGTAAATGTAGTAATTCAGTAATTGTCACAAACACAGAGCTTCTCACTCAAATGAAAGAATTCTTTTAAAAATCAAAATTTTAGTCAACTTTGTGTCAGATTCATGTTTTTCCCAGATTTTTTTTTTCTTTAAAGTGATTAGTTGTGTGTATCAGCCATCTACAATCAGTCAGTGTGTGTAACTTCAAAAGTATAATGAAGTATAAAATAAAGTAATAATTATCAGAGATAAAGCAAGCAATTGTGGAGTAAAATATCCATCCCTTGTTTTGTTGTGAATCTGTTAATCAACACTTACCACTATGCAAAAAAAATAATATTAATTTTGAAAGAAAACCTAGAAAATGGGAAGAATCTTCCAGAGATGTTTAGATGCAAAGAGAAAAACATCATATCCACAAGTATTGAAGAATGAACTGTTTTAAGAAGACTGAGATAACAAAGTTGTAAAAAACTTCAACTCCGTTTTAAAACTGCTTTTGAAATATCTGGACTGTATCTCTTTAAAAAACAATGCAGTGTAAGTAGCATACTTATTTTATCTGAAGCCCACATTATTCTTTGGATAGCATAATGGAGCTTCTGTGAACTGCAAATTGCTTATAATGCAATAAGAAGCCTTTTGCCTAGTTGGTTATTGCTATAATACTTTGTATTTATGTCACAATTATGATTTCTGTTATAGAAATCTATTCTATAAAGGAATTATGACAGGCAGAGCAATCACATGAAACAAATGCTAGTTTATCTTACTGATAACTAATTTTTTTCCTCTTTGGAAATACAGCAAACACAAATGGAGTTTTATTCTACAGCATTCTAAAACAATCTCCGTGATATTTATCGGTAGCCCACTGTGCATATTTATAAAAGTAACTCTTTTCAATCTTATTATACAACTAGAATTACGGTTATATTGTGATTACACGCACAATTATTTATATTCATGTGTTTCATCATGAAGAATTCTTGAATTTTATATATTTTTGCTTGGATAATAATAAAGAGTATTTCTGTTAATGTTCGTAAGTTATACTTGCAATGGGAGTGAATTGCCTTTGGTAACAGTGTGAGAGTTCCCTGTGCCCTCTTACACAGAGGGTATGTCATGCAAATTAATTTTCTGGAAAAAAAAATTTAAACCATTCTGAACCTTTTATAGCAAAAGAAAGCTTTCGGTTGATTTTAATGGGGTGTGAACAGGGCACTGAATGAGTAAGTTAAAAGCCACTGGAGCCTTGTCTAACTATTAGGGCGGATGTAATGCATGAAGGTAAGCCACAGTGAGAGTTTGGGTGTTATCATATAAAATTTCATTGTTTCCTCCTCTGCAGATACACAGCTTTATTTCTTTTATACTCCACACTTTTCTGGGAACTGAAAATCCAGTTACCATAAAAATGTGTTATGTAGAAAATTAATTTCAAGAAGTTTCCATAACTTCGTTGATTGGTAGTGTTGAAATTTAGTCATAATTTTGAACCGAAATGCCTTGTTACTGCTACACATATTAAAACTGGATCCAGCTTGAACTGATTTTTTGAACACTCCAGCTTAAAGCGTTTTCTCTCACCCTCTGTTCCTTTTTGTTAGATGATTCAGAGTTCTGTCAATACTGAAGTTATATGAAGAATTTATTCTTGCTGCGTTCTGTGTTCAGTAAATATCCTGATGAGAAATTTCAGAAGGTACAAAAAGGAAGAGACTGTTAGAGGTCACTTAGTCTTATCTACCCTGTGCCTACATGGCTGGATCTTCCCTAATTACATAGTTTATAGTTGATGGGGGTCTTACAAGCCTGGCCAAGCCTATTACTCCTCGGGAGAAGAAAAAGGTGCTACCTCACGGCTAAGGGACTGCAATCACTTTGTCTCTTCTGAACACCATGTGTGGCTCAGAGTGGCAGTAAGAATTCGTGGAGGATCAGAAATTCATATGAAGCAAACCTGGACTGCAGTGGCCTTTCACAAGTTTGAACATGTTTATACCATTCTCTGATAGCGCTAATTACTGATCTATCCAGCCAGGCCTTTTCTGAAAGGCAGCATCACCAAAGGAAGTTACAGACAGAAAGATAGTTTGAGCATCTCCTGGCTAAATGCAAAGGGGAACATGCCTAGCTGGTGAGTTGTCAGTGTCTTTGAAAATTGCCCTTTCTAGCAGGCCACATAAGTAATTCATAGCTAACAGTCATGAAAAGAAAGTGAAAGAAGTGTATGGTCAAGGAAGAGATTTCCATCTGCCTTTCCAACCCTTTCATTTGGGATTTGCCCATTTGGTTGTGTGTCATTCTCTGCAGATAGTATGTGGTAAGTGATTGTGCTGGTTTTGACAAGAATTAATGTTCTTTCCTTTCTGTTTTTTTCTGGGGTTTTTTTCTGTCTTCTTTTTATCCTCCAAGGAGGAAATATATGTAGAGCTGATGAATTTTTGTGCAACAATTCCCTCTGCAAATTACATTTTTGGATTTGTGATGGCGAAGATGACTGTGGAGATAATTCTGATGAACTTCCTGAAATGTGTGGTACGTCATTACGTTTTTCAGTGCTTTTCCTGTAGTAAAGCAAAAAATGACATGTACCATACTTAAATATGTGAGGACGTGCATCTAAGTTTTCATTATTTTACTTTTAGAGTAGCTTGAAATGTGGGACATGTTTTTTTCTTGTTATTGTCGTTCATATGATTTCAGATAAGGTATTTGTGAGAAATTAATCTTTTTTGTAGGAAATGCACAGATAGGAAAAAAGTTACTTGTACATTGAAATATTGGTCATCCTTAAGCTTCCTACTTCCTTTGTTTTACTTCTGCCACATTTACTGATTGTCAAAAAGAAACGTTACTACCCTCAATTGAAATACAAAATGATTTCATTCCCTAGATGAAGAACTTACACTGTAAACATTGTTGAAGTGTTATTCCATTAGGTACCAGACTTTAAAGTCAAGTACCATTCATATGTCAAGTATAGCTGTGTTCCCATGTCTGATAATGCTTTGAGAAAGAGACATTAAAGAAGGTTCAAGAATACTAGCTGGTTCATTGTTTTTTTTAATATACAGTAAAGTTTCCATGCCCTCCAACAAGGCCGTACAGATGTAGAAACAACAGGGTTTGTCTGCGACGTGAGCAGATTTGCAATGAGGTTGATGACTGTGGTGATAACTCGGACGAAGATCACTGTGGTAGGTGCTATTACCGTTCAAGGCATTCAGATCAAAGAAAACGACTTGAAGGCAAACTTTGTTACAGAGATCTGCTTGTCCTTCAGAAAAGATTAACTGGAGCTTAGTAGATCAGATTTTGAAACTGAAACAAATTAAGCTTGAAATAATTTCCTGTTGCTTAATGCTTCGTGGTCATTCCCATTTGTTTGTGTCTAAAATAATCTAAGAATCTTAAACACTGATTTATTTTTCTCTATTAATTTGTAATTATATAGATAAAATCACATATAAAGCAAGACCATGTAGGAAAGATGAGTTTGCTTGCAGTGATAAGAAATGTATTCCAATGGAGCTACAGTGCGATTGGTTTGATGACTGTGGAGATGGTTCAGATGAGCAAGACTGCAAAATCAGTGAGTTTGGCTGACCAAATATATTTTTGTGGTTCTAGCAGAAAAGAAGTAATTAACTGAGGTTTTTATCCATGCAAAACCTATTCAACAAAACAGAAGTTAATTAAAGTGGGGTTTTTTAGTTAAAAAAAGAGTTCAAAAATTTGTTCAAGATTTAGCTGATACTCTTTTAACAGAAATATGATTTATTTTTATTTATTGTTGTTATTTTAAATCTCTTTTTTTAAATAGATTTAAATAGATTTATGCATGGGTTTTTGGACATTTTGTTTATGTTTAGGTGTCACTGAATATACATGTGAAGATAATGTGAATCCTTGTGGAGATGATGCATACTGTAATCAAACAAAAACATCCCTGCTGTGTCAGTGTAAACCTGGATTTCAGAGAAACAAGAGGAATAGGCAATGTGAAGGTACGAGTTCTTTTCCATCTTCCCTTGTTGTAAAGTATTAAAAATCAACTGCATAGTCAAATTACTATGCTGGAGAAGGAGATACATATGGCATAGTTTTTTCCACAGAGTAAAAACCTGTGTCATTGCTATGGAATTAAGAAATCAAGAAAAGAAACTGAAAGTTTTTACAGGATTTAGATTTACTCATTGTAGCTGGAGAGGTTATCAAAGATTAACATTGGTTGTTGAATATTGAAAGGTTCAGGCCAGGTCATTAAATGATTTTATAATTAAAGGGCTAAATGAGTGATTTAAGGTCTAGTAGATTATTTGACTGAGCAATTGGTATCCGTGTTTAAGTTGGTGTATGAGAAAATTTTGAGATGCTGAGAGTAATGAAGATGCATAAAAAAAAATTGAAGTGAAAACAGATTGAAAGTACAATTCCTCAGAAAATGTAGTGTTAATGTATATGATGCCACACTGGTCAGAAAAAAATACATAGTTGTTATAATGAAAGAGTTGATCAGAAAGATGAAATAAATCTATCTTCCCAAAGAATGAGTTGTGAATTCATTTTCTCATTGGTGAGCATTAGCTTACAGAAAAAGTAGAGATCACTTCAAGGAGGCTATCAAAGTGAATATATACTTGCATACAAAAACTTCAGTGTTTAGCTCTTAAAAAAAAAAGGTATCCATAGGAGCTTTTCCAGTAAGGGAAAGTCAGGGAGTTTTGGCTGTACCAGAGGTAGGTATGTTGGAGACAATGGTAATGGACATTTTCATTCTCAAAGTTGATTTCAAGCTCTAATGATAATAAGTTGCTATAGAAGTTATGGAGAAATAATATAAAATATCTTTCTGAGATACCTTGATTACATCAGGGATAATATTAGTGATAGTTGCAGGCTTCTTTTTGCTGTTGCAAGACATACCAATGCTTACAAGTTCCTTTTGTTCATCTGCTTTGTTCCATGATTTTGCAAACATGTTAAATAATAGTGTATTAAAGTCTAAGTATATAAATCACAATTATTTTCCTCACAGATGTCAATGAATGTATGATATTTGGTGCCTGCTCCCAACACTGCAATAATATTAAGGGGTCATACAAATGTGCATGCGAGAAAAATTATAAGGAAAGGAATAGCAGTTGCATAGCAAAAGGTAAGGCTATAAAAATCAAAATATAGTACTAAATCATTTGTTACGTACATGGTTGGTAACACTAACGTGATGCATATACAATTCATTTTTAGATAAATGTTTCTTGAGTAGTGCACACAAATAATTCTCAAACTGCTCAGATTTACCTTTCATTTTGGTAAGCAGCAAATTCTTATCACTTCTTACCATTTAAATGAACATACTTAATACGAAAGTCCATTTCCAACTCCAGCTGTCTCTATTTACTAAAAGATACATGCAAATAAGAAAAGCAGAGATTTTATATTGGCAAGCATGTGAGCGTTCTGGTGAAGCTTTAGAAGCTTGAGAGAAGAATCTACTCTTTCGTAGAAACGTGTTTTAGAACTTTAGGAGTAAATTAAGTAGTATTTGGAGTTAACTTTGTCTCCTTAAGAAATCTTATAGAAGCCATTTAGGTGGAGTTTTTCCAAGAGTAGTCTTAATCTTAGACTCTTAACCTCTAAGAGTATAATCCTCGTAAATCAACTGCCTAGACCGTGGTCCAGTGAAGGTAGAGAAACATGCAGTCATTGATGTTTTGTCTTTCCTAAGGCAGCGATCTTGCACAAACTGGAGGTAATGGTTAAGTTTGGGCATTATGATAACTTGTAAATACTTCTAGAAATTAAACAAGCAATAATTCTGCGGCCTGAGTAAATTTAACATTATCTTTCTGGATCTGTATCTGAATAGCTGAAAGTATGATCACAACATCTCACCTACAATTCAGTGAGATTTTGGTCTGAATTTGACTTACACCCATGCTTGGAGTCTTCAGTGCAGAACGAGGTTGTATCATTTTAATTCCAGTTCTTCCTTTCCTTGTAGCGCACCAGTCAGTAATGTAGGTACGTCAATTCTGGGGGGTTAGATGGTGTTAATCGGGTTTCTTACGTGCTTTGTTCACATTTCCATGAAGCAAACGTACCGTGGGAAGACCATATGAGTGAGTCATTAGTATTTTCCATTTCCTCTATGGTTTACGAAGACTCTATCAGGATTTAGCATCATTGCGTGTTACTAAAGATTATGACGTGGGAACAAACAAGGTTACTAATTGAGGAGAGTGGCTTATTATTATAGAAATAGGGGTTATAATTTAAAAATCTGGGAATCATTATCCTACATCTGAATTTGTCGCAAGCCTCGTTTCCATTATAACAGAGTTAATGTTTCCCTCTTTCCTTCATTGATGCTTGATTTAATGGAACTCCTCTTTTTTTTGTATTTAGCAGGAGTGAGAGAACAAATGATTTCTTATATTTCGTAGTCATAAGGAAGAAATATGTTGGACAGACTTTATTATAAGTTGATTCTCTATGGATGAATGTGATATAAATTGGAAAACTATAAAAATTGCAAATGTAGTTTCAAATTTGCTGGATACATTAAAGTTTCTCAAAACTTAATGAATAGGTACTAGAGAGCATTTTCTTATGAATAACATACTTTACAGCATCTGAATCAAGATGGTAACTAGGTATCCATGAATATATCTCATTCATAAGTATTCATAAATGCTCACTCTCTGAAATGAGAAGATAAAAGACACAACTGCACACTTTCCGTAGCAGCTTTGGTCCAGCTTGCTCATGTTGCAGTCAATTGCAAAACTTCGCTGCCTTCACTAAAGATAGGATCATTCCACTTCTAATTCCCAATTAAGCAATTCAAGATAATGCTTATTGGCCACTTTGTATTCCTTTAATAAATAAATTTAGGACGCTGTAGACACAAAAAGAATATAAAAAGAAGTAGTGATTCATACTGGTTTAATATATAATAGCCCCTATTCTTGTATACTGCTTTAAGTGTTCAAATGTTCTTACATTACATACTCCTGAAAGTTTAATCTTAGGTGTCACAGCGTGATCTTGGAGAGCACTGAAGTAATATGTAAGGGTATTAGAGTATGAAGAGTTGCATTTATTGCCCAGAGTGTGAATGTTTTTGCCGTCTTCAACAGTCAGACCATAATTTTAACAGAAGAAATTATATCAGATAACCACCAAAAAGCTACTTGTGAAAAACACTGATTTTACGTTAGTTGACGTTTACCTTGTTTTTGTTTCATTATAATAATCCCTAGGCACTGAAGATCAAGTTCTCTATGTTGCTAATGACACTGACATCCTGGGTTTTGCATATCCATTCAACTACAGTGATGTTCATCAGCAAATATCACACATTGAACATAATTCAAGGATAACTGGAATGGATGCATATTTTCAAGGGGACATGATTGTGTGGAGTACACAGTTTAATCCAGGAGGGATTTTCTACAGAAAACTTCACGACAGAGAGAGAAGGCAAAGCAATAGTGGCTTGATAGTAAGTGATCAAACTCAAAGATTACATGATATAAATTTATTTTTATTTACTTTTCTGTTCTGATTGTCTGCAATAACATGTGCTGATTTAGTGAATTAAAATATCTGAGAGTGAATTTATTCAAATTATATATATGTCTACTAATGCCTTTTGATTCAAGACTCTGTCAGACATCGTCGAGTCTCTAGAAGTATAGTATTTTAAAAGGATTTCTGCAGATAAATAACCAGTATTTGGAAAGCCTATATAACATCAAGGGTTTTTATTTTAAGAGAGAAAAGAGAGGCTATAATAGATGCATAGATGCCTTTAAAGAAAGACATAAATTTCAAATCCTGGGAAAACAGAAAATGTAGATAGGCTACAGACAAGCTTGATTTCTATAGTGACCGTTTAAACAATAATATTGGCAAACCTGTGACAAATATTTAAAAATTAGAATAATAAGTATTTAATCCTTCATACATTGAATTGCATAGTTCAACTTCTGAATAAGCATAAATATAATTTTGTTCTTTACAACAGAAATGTAGATTTTTTTTGTAATCTAGGGTCATTTCAACACTTGACTTGAAAATAAAATATAGACTGATGCTCCTTTTACCCAATACATTTCTACAAAATTCTTAAGGAACTGTTAGTGCTGAAATGAAGTGAAGATTGTGATGTTTACACTGGTGCTTCTATAATACTGTAAATTTAGGTTGGGTTTTTTGGCTTTTTGGTGTTTTTTTCCTTTTTGTTAAGTTGGTGACAGAGGAGATTTTTTTAATTTTTTTGTGCCAATAATAGATGAGGTTAAAAATAATGCCTGGCTGATTCCTTAAACTTAGGAGAGGTAACAGGGATGACCTTACATTGCAGAAATATTTTTATATATCCAGTAGGATAAACAGCAGTAGCAATACTAGACTAATCTTTCATCTATCATTCAGCTCTCATATATCTGAAACCACTTCTAAGTACCTTT
Source organism: Rhynochetos jubatus (assembly GCA_027574665.1). Lineage (NCBI taxonomy): Eukaryota > Metazoa > Chordata > Aves > Eurypygiformes > Rhynochetidae > Rhynochetos > Rhynochetos jubatus. The sequence goes on along the minus strand of CM050654.1, from coordinate 37,596,570 downwards.
CATCAAAGAATATTTCCTTTTCAAACCAATGATATTCCTGATATTTGATGCCAGCAGGGCAAAAAGCCTGGGAATGTAGACACCAATGGACACGGAAGATACCTCGTGTCTGTGACAGCATATATATGGGAAGGGTGGTTAAAGTGCAGCACATCCACCTGCCCAGCACAAGGGCTTCTAGATTGTGTTGGCAGAGAGTGTATGTAAAGTAGATCCAAAGTAGAAAATTTTTCTTAGGTCAGGTATGTCATTTGAGTTTTCGGGAGGGATAGTTTGAGAGCCAAAGTATGTATTGAAGATGTGGAGTCATTCTACTGTGACATTTTTCTTACGTAAATGTGGCAGATACCAGTGCCTAAGAAATCCTGATAGACACATCTCTGTTCCAAGATCATTATTAGAAAATAACTTAACTTGTAAAGTGAAATTGGGAAATTGAAGTGTTGTGGGTTTTTTGTTGTTGTTTATTTTATTTCTTGTTTGGTTAATATGCAGATGCCTTCTGCAAGGATAAGTGTAGTCTGCTGACCCACAAATTCTCTAATGGATCTTACAGATGCATAAATTTGAACATAAGCTTCCTTGAGACTTCTTCATAGTCCAGGGATTAAATTTTCATAGCTGCTTTGACATTGTTGCCCTGTTTAAACTAATAAAGATTAAATATTCTTAGGATTTCTATTATTTTTCTGATGTACTGAAATACTTCTTGCTTTTCGTATCCCATTTTCACTGTTATGCATGTGTACTTTCTCGTCACTTCCTCTTAATTCAGAACATTAAAATTCTATTTTTCCTTATACATCATTTTCCCTTGTCTCTTCCGTTCAGGAGGTGCTTGTGAACATGCTTGATCCAAGCCGTACAAAGCTTTTTTACAAACCTGTATGTGGACAATGCACAGACTGTATCTGATATATCCTGGACGCATTTCATTTCTATTTGTGAAGCATTTACTTCTCATTGTGCTAAACTATTCAGAATATTTTCACAGCATTATGTCATTAATACTCAAATATTACTGCGTCATATATAACTGATCGGTAGGTTAATTGGTTTTATAGTGTTGCTTTAATATTGTCACTTACATTTGGTTTTGAAAAGATTGAGAATTCCTTAATTTTAACCCAAGTTTTTTAAAGGATAAGTTTTCAAAGGTTACGTTGGAGCTTTTATATCTAAACTTTGATATGTAAATCAGGACAGTAAACTCGAACAAAGTCACCTGCATTTCCAGGTAATTACATTAATGCAAAAATCCATCTCAACTGAAATTGCTCCATGGAATTAGCATATCAAGAGCCTTCTTCAGAGAATAACTTTAAGTATCTCTTGTGTTTTTCTGGGAAAAGGGGTTTAAGCTTTGTACCATTTAAGCATTAAAGGAAATAGTAAATATCAACTCTTCAGAGGTTATTGGCAGATGCAGAAGAGGATTGCATTCCAATCAATTTAAGACGGTATAAGTGAATTGGTGATAACTGGTGCAGCTGTTTACTGGTATAATCCTTGGAGAGAGATGTATAAGTTATATGAGGTGAATATTCAACACAGAGTGACTTGCCACTTAAACTCAAGTGCTGGTTTTCATGGGAGAGGACTCAAAGCTGAACATTAAAATAATTGTACCGTATCATAGGAAGAAAAACATAGGGTTTGTAATGTATCCAGTCAGTATATCAGGAGCTTGCTCTCCGACCCCACTGTTCTGAGAGCTTATCAAGGGCCCTTAACCACCCTTGTGATATAGCCATGTATATACTCACAATGTTTGTCCCGGGGCCCAGTAAAATTTAGTGTACCACTGTGAATGGAAACAATTGCTATCCTTTTTTCTCTAAATAGCACTAATTTATGGGTTTACCTTGAAGTTATAGCTCTGTACGGATGAACTTCATGCACTTAGGAGAGCCTCTTTTTCTGGAATCACCTGATTGGGATTTTTAAATGATCCTACTTATGTAATACAAATGGTAGTTTGGTGAACCATTGCGTCTACTGGGGTGCTCGTCTGTTGAGGGAAGTTTTCTGTTTCTGCAAGCAAAACTCTGAAAGCTTTCTAGCTTTATTGTTTCTCATTTATTTTTACTGTTCCAATAATAAATCATCAGATAACATGGCATTGCAATACCAAACACATCTCTAAACTAAATAGAGAAAATACTGCTTCGATTATGATGAAAATTAGATTTGTAATTTAGTCTTCCTGTATTAAAGTGTTAAGCATTTCAAGGTGATGGGTTCCTGCTGCATGTGTAACATTTTCTCCAGTCAAACTCAACTTTAGGGGTTGAAAGCTTTCCTGTAATGTACCATAAATCAAAATGGTTTCCAAATCCAAGCTGTTCCTACAGCCTTTGTTATTATTATTGTTATTCGGTTTTCTATTTGTCTTTTTTCATTTTTAATTCTTTAAACTGGTTTTACGATAAGCAGCAGTTCAAGTCGTGATGTTCAAAAGCTGCCATGGTCTGTAGTTGTGCAGAGACTACCATACTGTGATATGCAATTAGGCTTCAGACCCCAATTTTTCTAATAAGTTGTAGTACATTATATTTAGCATCAAAGTGGGCTAAAATAACTGAAGAAAATATTAATGTGATCTTGTTCCTCTATTTTCATCCCTGTTCTGTATGCAGAATCATTCTTCAAAATTAACATAATCCAAATAAGCTATTAGGTAAAAGCTCATTTACAGTAAGTAATTTTCCTAGACAGTATGAGAGGATGCATGAAACATCTGAAATATAATGTAGCAAGGTTGAAACTTAATGAACACAACTGAGAATTACATGCCATAACATCAGCTAGTGTTTGTTATTCTCTTTTTTTAATCTCCTACACCAGATGGCTGCTTTCCTTTTCTTCTGGTTATCTCCTTGTTTATTTGATCTTTAATATGCACGCCAGCATTACTGGAATTTCACTTCTCTGTACAGTTGAGAAGAATGAGAAAGGGTCAGTGTTACTCAACCTTGTTCCAGAATCTTTTTAGGACGTCCCTTTGTCTCACCTGCCTCTACTACTGGCTTTTTGGGAACCATCTTTCACTTTGCATGATAATGCCCATCATGTCCTTACCAGGTTCCAAAAAACTCAGTCTTAATGTAAGCAGTGGTTCTTGAACAGTCTGAAGAAAGGCCAAGAACTGAGCTGTCTGTGATAGCTGCTCTCCTTGTAAAAGAAGTGCCATGAACGCTTGTAGGTTCCAAAGTAGTAACTGGAGTTCTCCAGGTGTGAGAGGCTTCTTGACAAAGGTGCCTGAATAATATCCAGAATTAAAAAGAGTTTCTTATCTGCAAATACCCACATTTTGGGGTGTCTTGTCTTTTGCAGGAACGTTGCTTGGATAATGTAGCAAAGAAAAAAAAAAAGAGGTGGTTGCATGCAAATACTACATTTCTTGGAAAAAAAAGTAGTTTATTTTGGTGGTATTTCTGGAAGCGTATGCTGCCACTATCATCATTTCATAGTAAAGCATTACGTTATTTTAACCAAAAAATGTCTGTGACCCTGTTTTTAAAGAAATACTGGGTTCTTTAAATGCAGTGATTTATTTTGTTACTTTGCTGTTCACATAAATAGAAAATCAGGGTTCTGTTTATGTTTAGAACATGCATTCTATGACATTTTTTGAGAAGTAAAGGTTTATGAAAAATTATCTAAATTCACCCTATTATTTCACCTACAGAATGAAATGACCTTTATTTTATGATGAAAATAACCTAAAAATGTCTTGGAGTGTTAGGGAACTCTGACATATGAGGAAAAAAAGTTATTTTAGGATTTTCTTTCCTGATATTTAGTTATGTAGTTTAGAAGTGTTCCATTAATGCATTTGTCAAGGAATATATATTTTGTGTTCATAACTTGATGTCAGTATAGGTAAACAGGCAAAAAATTACATATGTATTTAGCTCATGTGGGTCTTGAATTTTTTATGATATGCTGCATTCATGTAAGAAATAGATGGGTAGCCTGATTTTACTCCTGTTTGTAGAACTTATGGTAAACTTTAAGGAAACTTGTTCCTCTGTTTTGCATTATGAACTTCTATACTTAGGACCATCGTTTAGGATCTAGGCCTTAAGGACAACTGTGAAGTCAAGATAGAGACACTACAGTTTATAATTTTGATGTTCTAATCAGTCAAGCCTCTCTTACCTGTGAAGCTGAATATTGCACTAACTCTAGTTTTCATCAGTGGTAGAACATAGGAACAGTTAACAGTAAGGGAAGAGAAATATTTCTTTACAATTGCTTAATGGTATTGGTCAGAATACAGAGGTAAATGTATGAAGTTTTCTAAATGCAGTAGTTTTTATTTGTCCTTGGCAGACTGCTGAGCAGCCACACCTCAGGGTGGTCTCAAGCATTACAAGGGCTTTGGGATGGGATATCATACCGTAGTTCTGCATGAAATACAGTCTTAATTCCTCCTTTTCATTTCCTTTTGAATTACAGTATGTAACATTTATTTGCCTTAGTATCAATAGCTCAAGTAGTTCATGTCTAAGTGTCTTTTCATTAATGTTGGGAAAACAGTTTTGAGCCACTGACTTGTTCTTCTACATCGGATAGAACTGTCAGCTGATTAGGACCTTATCACCTACAGGTGGAATTGGTGTCTTTCCAATGTAGTGTCTTTAATTATTTCACCATATTAAAAGTAAAAGTTACTTGTAAAGAATTACAAAAATCTGACTATGCAGCTGCTGTGAAAGATCATTTCCATAAATCTGACTTTAACATCTGTTCCTTTTAGTGTCCAGAGTTCAAAAGACCTAGGGGCATTGCTGTTGACTGGGTTGCTGGAAATGTTTATTGGACTGATCATTCCAGAATGCATTGGTTCAGCTACTATACAACTCATTGGACTAGTCTGAGGTACTCCATCAATGTAGGTCAACTGAAAGGACCAAACTGTACAAGACTCCTTACAAGCATGGCAGGGGAACCATATGCAATTGCTGTAAATCCTAAGAAGGGGTACGTATGTTTCAGCAATATTCTGTTTTGGTAATTCAAACAACATGCAAAGTAGAGCTAAAGAAACAAAATTGTATCTACAAATGTCTAAACTTTTCCAAGTCGTGTACTGAATGTTCCTGCTCAATTTACCTCTATCAGGATCAGTTATCTCCCATCTTTCAGGTAGGTCACAAAGTTCGCAGTAATTTAACATCGGTGAAGTGTTTTGAGGTTCTGTATAGGCATCCAGTTTATTTTTTGTGTTCAATATTTTAGGATGATGTACTGGACAGTTATTGGGGATCGCTCTCATATAGAGGAATCATCTATGGATGGTACATTGAGAAGGATATTGGTTCAAAAGAATTTACAAAGACCTACAGGTATACAGTTTATCCATTATTCGTAATTACATGGTACTTGCTAACTCAGTGTAGATTTGTTGGCTGAATTTCAATTTCTCAGTTTTCAAAACCAGTGTTGTTAAAATATGTATTCTGGTTATTCATATGCAGTTACTAATCAAAATTCTTAGTTCTGTTCTCAAATGATACAGCTTAGTATGGCTTGAACTTTTGTAAAAAAGCTAAACATGATGATTTTACAAAGCAGTACCACAGGACTAGATATAATCAGTTAAGATATGATTTGTTCAGTAACGCTGAACAAGAAAAATTAATTAAGGGAACACCAGTTAGTGGTGAGACACATTTTTTAAGAATGCATATGAAATCTCACAGCCTATTCTAGTTACTTTCCTGAATACACTGCAAAATAGTATAAAACAAGGTTTAAGTATTCAAAGAAGCAGCAACTTAATTATCTCAGTATTTTACAGAACTATTTTGGAGCTTGACAGTACATGTTGAGATCTTGCGAATCGCCATGAAGACTCCACTGGCAGCATAAAAGTAATTTTTATGACAAAGGAAATGATAAATCCAGAATGAAATGTGTCTGTTAAATAGCAGCATCCTGTCTTGAAACCATGAATGATTTGTTCATGACCCACTTTCTCATGCAATATTTGATGTTTCTCCAGGCTTACAATGATAATTTGTTATTATTGCATTGCAAATTAGGGGTTATCCAACTTTGTACCCATATCTGTGCTGCTTTCAAGCAGATGCTATCTGAATATCTAAGCATCTCAGAAGCTGCCATTATCACAGCAACAAGTGTTAATACTTCAGAAGACTGTTAAAAGGTGGACTTAGGGTGTTGCATGTGCACAGTACACTCATCCCTTAAAGCAAACACTTTCTTTACTGACATGATTAGATGGAAATATAGCAACTTAAGAAATTATATAAATGGTAAGGAAAGCTTTGAGGAGAGGAAGCTTATGCTCCTAATTAAGTAAAACGTACAAGAGTAATAATTAAACATACGTAGTCAATAGTAAATTGAATAAGAAGCTTCTGATTATTCAGACTGAAAGACAAATTAAATATTCTTTGCTGAACTTCTTATATGTTACGTATCAGATATACAAATCAGTAGAATTAGTTCTGATTGCTGGAATTGTGCTCTTTGTTTTGTCTCTTATTATCAGTCTGGTTGATTGCCAAGATTATGATCTGTGAAGTCAGTCACCACTCCCTTCATCATTAAGGGATTTAAACCTTTTTTTTTTTTACCATCAGTATTGGATTAGTGAAACTACTAAATTCTGTAGGTAGTAATGGTATCAAACTTACCTGAAAATACAATTTCTTAATGCTTCCCTGACCAGAAGCACACCTGCTAGAACTTGTCTTCATAACATTTTCCTTGATATATTTTACATATGAATGTTTCCTCTGTCTTCTTACAAGGATGAATAAAATGAAAATTAAGAAAATTCGTAGAATTACCAAAGATGAGCAAACATTGCAAAGAGGGAATTTCAAAATGTCTTGCCACAGTATTGAATTTTCCTGTACCTACTGTCTGAAAACACTTTTGTGGCATCCTTCTGTGCTTTGCTTCCTTCATAGAAGAAAGTAGATGTTTAGTCTTTTAAATTTTTTTGTCAGATATTTCACACAGATCCATGTCTTTGTAGAGGGAATGAAAATAAAGAGTACAAGACTTTTAATATTTCCTTCCAAATAAGACTGAATACTATTGTTTAGATGAAGTTTATGATTTTACTGACCTTCTGTGTTCCACTGCTCTTTAATTTATTACTAAATTTCCCTTTCCTGTTTCAAGTAAGAGAGTAACAGTATGAGCATTTGGGCTTGATTTCACAGGATTTACATAAAGATTATCACAGGAATGTTATGTGTATAAAGCGACAATAAGTACTTTTTTTACATTGTGTTATCTCTGATAGAGTAAAAGATACACGGAGAATGTTATTTATTTAGTATATGATATTTAAATTTTCTTACTAAAATGAAAAGAATAATTTAAAGCTAGAGTCTGGGGACTGCTCCTAAAATATTCCCCCTAACAGACACCATGTATCACACAGAGTTGACTCATTGTGATTATCTTTTACCAGAAATTATTCTCTTTCGCTGTATGCCTGCATACCCGTGTTTCTTTTAAAGAGATGGGTTTTTTAACGGAGTTGCAAATGTAAATATATTTCACTGATCTATGCATCAGACTTCCTCCACTTCCTCTCATCTGTCTGTCGCTGATTAATTTATGACCTTAAGAAGAGAATTTTTGCTGTTATGTATAATTTCTTTTGATCTATTTTTTCTGACTTACCTACTTAAATAAATAGGAAGAAAAATACTTTTTCCCATTACTATTATTAAAGATACACCACAACTTCAAAAGCTCAGATCTAAATTATGTCATGGTTAAAATATTTTCTTAGGCTGAAGCTTTTGACATGACCTAAAATGGCATATTAATCATTTAATCATCCTCTGTGAAACATGGAGTGCTTGATTTAACTATTCAGCTTTTGCCCAGAGGCTGCATAGTCACAGTGTTATCTTTTATTCTCATTTGTTCTCTCAGTCACTCATTCTTGTTGTTTCTTTCAATAGAACCATAGAATGGTGTGGGTTGGAAGGGATCTTAAAGACTATCTATTTTCACCCCTTCCAAGGGCAGGGACACCTTCCACCAGACCACGTTTCTCAAAACCTCATCCAGCCTGGCCTTGGACACATCCAGGGATGGGGCATCCACAGCTTCTCTGGGCAACCTGTTCCAGGGCCTCACCACCTTCACCATGAAGAATTTCTTCCTTCTGTCTAATCTAAATCTCATTTAAACCTGTTGCCCCTTGTCCTGTCACTACAGGCCCTTCTAAAAAGTCCTCGCCTAGCTTTCATGTCAGCCCTTTCAGGTACTGGAAGGCTGCTCTGAGGTCTCCCCAGAGCAATCACTTCTCCAGGCTGAACAACCTCAATTCTCTTCGCCTGTCCCTATAGAAGATCAGCTGCAGCGCTCTGATCACCTTCGTGGTCCTACTCTGGGTCCAACCAGTCAATATCCTTCTTTATGTTGGGGGCCCCAAAGCTGGATGCAGAGCTCCCAATGGGGTCTCACAAAAGCAGAGCAGAGGGGGAGAATCCCCTCTCTCGACCTGCTGCCCACGCTTCTCTGGATACAGCCCAGGATACAGTTGGCTTTCTGGGCTGCCAGCGCACACTGCCAGCTCATATTCAGCTCTTTATCTACCAGTACCCCCAAGTCCTTCTCCTCAGGGCTGCTCTTGATCCATTCTCCACCCAGCCTGTCCTTGTAGCTGGGATTGCCCCGACCCATGTGCAGGACCTTGCACTTGGCCTTGTTGGACTCCATGAGGTTGGCAGAGTCCCACCTCTCCAGCCTGTCCAGGTCCCTCTGGATGGCATCCCTTCCCTCCAGCGTGTCGACCGCACCACACAGCTTGCTGTCATCACCAAACTTGCTGAGGGTGCACTCAATGCCACCATCCATGTCACTGACAAAGATGTTGAACGGTGCTGATCAACCGAGCTGGAGGAATGACACTCATCACTGGTCTCCACTGAGACATGGAGCTGTTGACTGCAACTTCCAGCCAGATCCTTATCCACCAAGTGGGCGACCCGTCAGATCCAAGTCTCTCCAATTTAGAGACACAGATGTTGTGTGGACCAGTATCACATGCTTTGCACAAGTCCGGCTAGATGACATCAGTTGCTCTCTCCTTATCCACCAATGCTGTAACCCCATCATAGAAGGCCTCCAATATATGCAAATATATACATCTGCCAATACTGCTGTTTAAGTCTTACAGCACTAATTTGATTAAAATAATCTAGGTTCTAGATCTGTAATAATTACTACACGTGAAGTATTGGTGATAACAAAAAAAGGAACACAGTTATATTGGAAACAGTGGAAACAGGATAGGCTAGGAAAGCTCTATGAAATCTGAATGTCTTATTTTTAACGCATGGTCACGCTGGTGCTACTGCTAAGAAATCTATTGACATAATAGATTTCTGTTGGTAGAGCAAATTATAGGATTAGATTCTATATTTAATTCCCACCTGGTATATAACTCTGCCTGCTGAGGATAATGGGTTTGAAAAGGTACTGACCTTGGAAGAGTAAGGTAAAAAAAAGTAAAAGAACACAGTTGCCTCAAGGGGGAGGTTTAAGCAGAAGGTGTTATATTTTATTCCCCTTGGTTTCCATCGTGTTTTTTCATTGTCACCACATTTTGTGTTCACAAGAACAGGAACAATGTAAAAATGTACAGTTACATTAAAATACTTTTTCAAGTTTTCTATAGTTGTTTGAACTTTATTTTCTTTGTAGGTCTCGTAGTTGATCATTTCAGTCAACGTTTGTTCTGGGCTGATTTTGAATTATCTGTTATTGGCAGCGTTCTTTTTGATGGTTCTGATTCAGTTGTGTCTGTGAGCGCTAAACAAGGTATGGATAGCTTTTCTATACATGATTTCTATTTTATTTCATTTGGCAAAATGTTCACTAATGAGATAAACTATATAAGCAAAAAGCAGTGATTATTAAGTAATATTCATAGCTTTTGTTAGATAATATTTCAGATATTATCTAAACAAATAGTTATTTAACATTATTTAAGATGACTTTAGCTTTTAGTTAATCTAATAAAGTTGTTTTAGGGGAAAAAAGATTCAGTGATGTGTGCAAATCTCCAAGATTGTTATCTAATTATTAGTTCAGGTATTATCAAATAACATTATGATTAATATTCATGCTTGGCCTCACTTGGATTTATATAGTAACAGGAGGACCTTGACTAGTTAGGAATTACAGCTGATGCGTAGCACGGGAACTGTAGAGTTTATAGCACAGTTGACCTGAATCAGTTCTGGGAAAAATAATGGATTTGGCTTTCAGGTCGGTAAGTAATCACTGAATCCTACTAACAGAATGTGAATGAGAACAGTTCCTTTCGTAAGAAAAGAGGTTCTGGTTAAAAAAGAATTAGAATTGTATGTTGGCTTTTTAACGATCTTGTAATATATGTAATGATTTATTGAATTTAAGTAGAAAAGAGAGGAAACATTTAAAAAAAAAGTAATTTGAAAGCAGTTGGTGGTAGAGTTTCATTAGGATGATACTACATCTAGTACTACTGAGTGTTTGAACCAATGATCTGGAATTCACCAGGGCGTTTTGGAAGATACTAGGAAAAATATCTCATAATCCAAATTGAGCAGGACCAGGTTTAAATAATCTTATTTGCGTTTAATTGCATTTTATTTCACGGCATTGATCAATTTACAGGATGTAGTCATCTCAAGAATGGTCACTTCATTGAGTATAGGCATCTGACTATAACCTCCTGTAACGCTGACCATACCATGCAGATGCCCGACAAAAGATTTTAGGAGACAGTAACTCTTCCTCACAGCTTTGCTTGCACCTCCTTTGGTTATAATATCTCATGGTGGCTAGGCTGTAATCTATCACAAAATATATATGCAGTGCTTATGCTGAGTGCTTGTGGCTGGTACAAAGACTGACAGAGCTTCTTGGATTGTGTTTTCATGTGTCTCAACAGTCATTTGTATTTTAAGAATAAATATGAAGGTATTCTTGAAGAGAAGAAAAGGCACAACATTTCTACAGACTAAAAGGCATATAAAGTGATGACTTTCAAAATACTTTATAGCACAGAAGGTCTATACTGCACTCTGTCAGACCCACCAAATTTGGGGTAAATAAAGGGCAAAGTGGAATGTAGGCTTTTTATATTCTATATGTAGCATTTAATACTGAAATATAAGATCAGTAATGCAGTGTCACCATTTATCTCCTGTTGATATTTTCAGTAACTGTGGGAAAATTAAAGAAATAGGACCAAAGGAAAATTTAGAAAATGCTTTGCAATGAGACAAAAAACTTTGACACATTTTATTAAAAAAGCATAAAGTAATGAATTTGAATTTATAAATATTTGTATTGAAATAAAATCCTGAGTACCAGTTATTGGTAGAATGGAAAAACACTAGAAAGAAACTGAATAAATACAAGTGAAATATAAAACCTTTTTTTACAGTAAATGGGGATAGTAGTAGAGAAAAAGGTATCACAAGGAAGGACAGGTTCTGTTTCTTTATGGCTTCAAATCAAGAAGAGATGCATCTCTGGAAAAGCAGTTTTAGTGAGAAGCTACTGCCTTGGTACGTGGGTAAATGTGTGAAATTCTACAGACAGTTGTGCATAGGAAATCCAAATGTGTGATCTAATCAGCACTCGTAGCTCCGAAAAATTTGTAGGAATTCATACAGGATTACCATTTTATTTTGTAGTAATTTACTATAATTATGAATTAAAGGAAGTGTAGTATGAAATCTAGAATTTCAAACATGTTAAGAATGAGCTGAAGAAGCGTTTTGTCAGAATAGTTTCTTTTATGTTCAGTAAAATAATCTGTTTCTTTCTTGTCACATACTTCTCGTTACAGTCTTGCATCTGTGTTCTAATTAGCTAGTTGTTACTGTGGGTTTTCCCTACTTTTCGATATTCAGCCAGTTTCTGAGGCTGAATTGTGTAGAAAGCTAATACAAAGCTAGAGATTTTAGTTGGTTGTAGTATGGGAAGAGTTCTTTTTGAGAAGATCCTTTTATCAAGCAATCTTAGTAGGTACAAAACAAGCTATCTGAATAATAATATCTTTAGCCTGGTAGTCACAAGAATGTGATTGAAGTTTTTCGATTGTGGTTGTTAAAACAAAGTTGTTTGTTATTTGAATATGATTACATATTTGTATTTATTATTAATTTTCATTCAAGGTTTACTGCATCCACATAGAATTGACGTTTTTGAGGATTACATATATGGAGCAGGTCCTAAAAACGGTGCATTTAGAGTACACAAATTTGGCAGGAGCCTTGTAGAATATCTAAGTGTGGATGTTGATAAAGCAAAAAGTGCCTTGATTTTTCACCGCTACAAACAAATGGACTGTGAGTAAGCATAATTACTTTAAACTCAATGTTGAGCAAGTAGACCTTGGGGAAGGGGAGGGGGAAGGGGAGGAAGTGTAACCAAGATATACGAATATAAAAAAGAGACTGATTGCACAAACTTTGTAGAAGTTTAATTTAGATTTTTTGAGGCACATTCTCTCCTTTGAAAGGATGTTGGAAAAATGCTTGCCCTGTATACCCACATTGTAAATGAGGTATACATTAAAAGAATAGAAAAGAGCTGAATACAAATGCCTTTGTCCACAACCATATAAGCTTTTTGCCAATACATTTTTGTTACTGGAATAAATGCTATCCTGGCGTGTATCTTGCACAGCCATTTGAGTGGTTGTGTTCACAGACTTCAGGCTCTTGATATCCTGGAAAGTAGAAGTGTATCAGAATATTTATATCTGATTATTTTTTCCTATCCCTGTAACACAAGGTAATTCTAAAAATATATTTTTATTTTTTTTTAATAATGTCTTTTTCTTAAACAGTGCCTAATCCATGCTTGGACCTGACATGTGAATTCATTTGTTTACTCAACCCTTCTGGTGCAACATGTGCTTGTCCAGAAGGAAAATCATTGGTGAATGGAACATGCATTGATCAGACCCTTCTGGGTAGGTATTGAAAACTGCATGGAAAACAGTAAATAAGCAAGTGGTCAGGTGTTGTCATTGCAAAGGCAAAGACAGGCTAGGCTGCCTGCATTTCAGGAGTTGTGTGATGTTGTTCAGCATACATATTGCTTATCTGAAATGGAAATTAAGTATGACAAATAAAATCCCTAATACAGAAAACCCCTGATTATATTCATCAAAATGAAAAATTATTTTTCAGCTGAACTAATACAAGAAGATATTTAAATATGAATGTGTATATATATTGACCAAAGGAAGTATGAAAAGTCTGAAGCATTTTGTATTCCAAGTTAAACATTAGCCATCCAGGAGAAAAAATAATCTTAAAAACCATCAAGAAACACCTCTATTACGCAAAAGGCAGTAATAGCAGCATAGCAAATAATAATGACTTTGAAGTAACAGGCAAAAAAAAGAAAAAACCGCAACAGAAATATTTTTATCTAAAATTATATCTTACAGCAACATCTGATAATGACTAATACCAAGACACAGGAAACCAGAATTCATGTTAAAAGAGCTAGTAAATTATTGCTATATTTTAGGAGGAAAAAACCAAAATCTTCTGTTCTATAGAAGATTAGTAAGTACTCTAAAACTGTTCCCACTCTAATTGAGGCCAAACCTAATGTGGTCAGACAGTTGGAGTTAATTCTTAGCCAGCTTGAATTTTAAAAGGTTTCAGAAATCATAGAATGGGATTTATTTTGTATGAAAAGTTAGAATGTTTTTCTAATGCGTAATTCCAGGCTCAGAAGTTTAAGTGATACATGTGTTAGTGAGATCCTCAGTTCTTAAAATGCTTGATTTAGCAATTAAATTAATTTACCTGAAATGTCATCATTCTGTGGAGAAAATCTCACCTATTTATACTGTTGGGGCTTTCAGTATTGGATTAACACAACTATGGTTTTATGTTTTATGATGAGGTATTAATAAAGCTATCACGTCTCACAGCATTTCTCTTTCTGCATCAAGAATAATTTAGAGAGTAAAACAATACTAGAAAACAGTTCCTAGGTAACAAACCCATTCGTGTGTTTTGCTTATGTAGGAGCATATTTTACACAATGCATTTACAGCACCAACGTCAATATGCACTAGACCGTGCTCTAGCAAAAATACAGTCAAGGAAAGCTTTCTTGCTGTACACCCCTGGCTGAATGCCTGTTACATGTGTTTATGTAAGAGTTATACAACTATGAAGTAGTCTACAGCTGGTTTACAACAATTTCCAGTGTTAGGGGAGAATTGATGTGACTAAAGTAGATGTAATAGAAAACACTGGTATACACTACAAGGCTTCTAACTCTTGAGTCTAATCAGTCTAAACACCCTTTGTCTTCAGAGAGCATCCACCCTCCCTGGCCCTCCAAGTGTCATCTCTTTGTTCATCTGAGATGGATATTTGTCAGTGGTTTCTGCTGATACAGTACCACCTAAAGATTATCTCAAATAACCCATAGTTACTACTTAAGTGTTTAAGAAAGGACAAATAAGAGAATATTGTTTTTCACTGATGATTGGTAGTAATTTGAAACCGTGATTTCAGTGATGCTATGGTTTTACTAGTGGGGCAAAGGGATTATGCCACGGTAGAGTTTTCAGGAATGTATGTTTTTATTAGAGAAAGATCCAAGGAGGCTTTTAAATTCTTTCACTACTGGTTGTAAATTTTTATGGATATACAGGAAATGCTTAGAGAATCATTTTTAACATATTGATAATGTTCAGTATCTTCCCACAACTGCAATATCTGTTATGCCTTTTTAATGGTCTGCTGAATACATGTTTTTTTAGTTTTCTGATTATGATTATATTTCAAGTAATGTCTAGCACGGGCTTTTTTGTACATTTTTTTCTTGTATGTTACTTTTGTAATAGTAGATTGCAGGTTTTGTAGCCTCACAAATTATAAATTATGGATTGAAACAAGCCTCAGTACCATAGCACACTGACTAACAGGTGTATCTCTTTACACTTTTCTGACTTCTAAAAAAAAAAGAAAGTATGAAGTGGAAGTTAAATGTTTGTCTCATGCTGACACTACTGAGGCTTCCAAGGCTCAGCAGAGATTTCTGGAAAGATCACTTGACCTCAAGATCAGCATCTTGAATTAATACATGTTTTTAATTAATGGATGGCTGACAACCCATTTGCCATTAATAGGTTGCTACTGGACTGCAAACAAAAGACAAGTCAAGTTCTAAACCACATTCTTTTCCTTTAGGAAGCCATACAGTACTGAATAGAAAAACTAAGAGCTGTAGTCTTCCTTTCCTTTTCTGATGAAGAGCTAGAAAACATGTATGAAGTATTCCAAATGACAGACATTCAGGTTGTTAAAAGCTAGCATTATATTGTCTTTATTGTCTCAGCATTTTTGGCAGAGTTATGGATGTCATTAATCCTAAACAGCAATTCCTGCTTTACATGGCTGTCAAAACCTGTGTGTTTCAGAAGAGTCACCTGGTATTAATCCAAAGGGAGGTTGTATAGTCATATTTTTTTGGTGGTCTGCAGTAAAATCCTGACTCAAAGTCAGTTGAAATATTCCTGTTGATTTTGGTGATTTCCTGGTTTTTCCCTAAAAGAATGAAATCCAGAAGATTTTGAGACATGAGTGTCTGTGAAACACTTTTCAACTGATGTATTTATTTGGGTTTGTTACTGATTTGATCACAATGCAATAGTTGTGTTGTGGATAGGTTACAATGATTTGCATACATGATGTTTTATGTGTTCAGAAATACACTACTGCTAACTTACAGATCTGAAAACTAAACTTTTTAAGTCTCTTTCAGTGGATGTCATTCCTGTAGCAAGAAGTGAGGTGTGCTTGGTTTTTTTCTACTTAGAGTAGCTATTTCAAGTCATGTAAGAAGTGTTTTAGTTTCACTAATTAGTAGTAATTGTTGATCTCAAGAGCTAGTGTGGCTAAATTGTACTTTTGAATAATATACGATGCAAGTTACAATAGTAAACAGTAATATATTGAACTTTCATAATATTTTTTATTCCTTTAAGTGTTTTGTGTCTCTTATAATATGTTAAGGAAGCTAGCAGTAGATTTCCATGACTTGGCTGTCCCATTTTGACTCTGTCATATCCAGTTCCCATCTGTCTTGAATAGCACCTCCAGGAGACTCAACGTTTGAAGAATCTGTTTTGACAGTGCATGTGTGTCTATCCTTGTGAAAAGTACCTTCCAACAAATAATGATTCTTTTCAACTTTTTTTATGCCATTTTTCATTCTGGTGGGTTTTGGCATGACTATTTTAAAGATACCTTGCACACTTTGTACTATTTCCTATTAGTCAGCCTACATTAAGGTTGGTGACTGGAAGGTAATCTGTCTTGTTCTGTTTCTTGTGGCTGTATCCCCAAAACTGACTCAGATTGTTGGTCATTTGATTGTTGAGATTTTTGGTTTGGTTTGGTTTTGGGGTTTTTTTCTTAAGAAAATTGAGCTAAGTGGTTGAAACTGTATAATATTACTACTGGCTTCATCCGTTGAATTGATTCGTCTTCATAAGTCCTACGTGAGGAATTCTAAATATTCAGAATTCTAAATAAAGCCTCAGTGGCTTTCTGTAAGACTGAATCCAGATTGCTTCAGACAGCTGTTTCACCAGCATCTCACACAACTGATGAGAAACAGCTTTTGGCTTTGATTTGGCTTTTTCAAGCTGGAGCTATTACAACATATGTGTGTTGTATCATTCGGAATGTTTTTATAACAAAATGAAAGCGAGCTCCTGTGTGTTCTTAGATAAGCTTCCATCTCGTTTCTCCCTAGATGATTATGATTAACAGAGCACAGTTCTTTTGTGGTTTATTTATTGACTATCGCAGGCCTGACTTTTTCAGTTTAGAAGCTACCTTTTAGTTTTCAAATGGACAGAGTATCACTTCATTTTCCTGAAAGATACCACTGGATTTGTGTCCATTAGGTTTATTGTACCTAGTTGTCTGTAGCACAATAAAGCTAAAAACGTACCAAGTGGATGAAAATACAGAGACTTGCACTGGACAAAGGCACTCTGTGCCACAGCTGAATGAGCAACAGCAGTGAACGCTTCCAAGAATTCCATGTTCTGGAGCTACTTGTTTATCACTTTCATTTTAAGAAAGGAATATTTGTGCTGTCTTGGCTGGATGAAAAGCCTGAGAAAAATTACAAAGACTCAGCCCTGATGTTACTTCTGAAGAGAGATGAAACATTCAATTTATCACAGTGTTTCCTTCAGCACATTTCTGTGGGGACTTGCCCACGGCACACATAGATTGCAGGCAGACCAAGTGCTTTGGCTGGGGATGTAGAGGTTAATCCCTATATCCCTTCTTTTTTACCCATAAAGTCTGCCTCAGGGAGCTGTACTAGCAAAAGCTGTGGCAGTTCAATCCGTGGTATCTTCTTGGGTTTTGTCCCGCTTTCAGTCTTTTTAGATATCAAATAGAACACAGGTCACACAGAAATCTGCTTCTGGTTTGAAAAAAAAATCTTCGTTTACAGCAGTATCTTCTATATTTACAAAGGGGTTACTGTTGGGACTGGTATTTCCCAGAACAGAAGAAACTGGGTTACATTACAGCAGGTGTCAGTTTTTTCTCACTGAACATCCTTTTCTTATCCGTTGTCTTCCATTTAAAATTGTAAAGCAAACAGATTTTTAGAATTAAAAAAGGTGTGAAGGGAAAGCAAATAGGAGAATTTGCCATACAGCATTCAGCCAAAATTTGGGTATTATAACTTGTTCTGATAAATTTCAACATGTGGAAAACTGGCAGATAGTAAGATCCTCATCTGGGGGAACAGGAAGATTCATAAAACCTTAGCATAACATTAGAACTCTTCACTTTCTTTAATACATCCATTCAGCTCAGTAAAGGATGAGCTACATCCTTGTCTGAAGGATAGACAAGAATAAATACCTTTCTGCCCCATGAGATGACTGTTTTCCTTTGTGGGGAGAATACTGCTCCTATCCCAGAGAATGTAGCTTATCAACCTTGTGCTCTATAGCATCATCTCTCCAATAAACTGCCTAGTCCAGAAATCAGTAGCTATTTCAAAGGGACAAAAGAGCAAAAAATAAGATGCATTTTTCTCAAGAAAGAAAGGGAATTTATAGAAATGCCAATAAAAAGTTTGTATGTGTATGAATGGGGGAGAGGGATGGAATATGAAAAGCTTGAACAAGTGAAGGAAAAAGTACCAGTAGAGTTTACAAAGCTTTGTTTTGCTGCTTTAAACTGTTTCTTCTGTGTAAGTTCTTTTCAGTTAAAGTGTCAAAGATGGAGCAAATAAGCCATAAATCCATTAACGTGTTTTAAACAGTCACATCAGGAAGAAAAAACATATGAAAAAGTGAAAATCAAAGTTATTTGATTTTTTTTTTTAATTAAAGATATATTAAGATTTAAATAGGCAGATCAAGGCAGCAGAAGATTAAATAACCAGGCTAGTGGAGAATATACAAAATTATATGACCTGTAACCCTTTCCTTTCTTTCATGTTAGAGAGATTCAGTAGCTAGACTATCAGTAGGATAACAAGTGAAGTGATTTACCTCTGTCAGTTCAGAAGTGAAAAGAGCAGCTGAGAATCTGAGTTCCAGCAAGCTCAGAGCAGTATTGAATTGTCTTCAGATAGAAACTTTTCTGATCTTTTTTCTTTTTTTTTTAACTTTGTTCTAATAGCGGGTGCTTACTAGAGCTGTTCCCAACTCTTCTTTAAGAGGCTTTTATTCAGTAATTCAAATTAAGAGTATTTGGCTTCTTATAACAATTCTGTGTTTCTCTTCTGTGTTCTTTTTCTTTCTGTCTTCTCCTATGAAACCATTCTGCTCCTGTCTCCCACACAAAGGCATCTGATCCCCTTTTGTACTCAGCTGATGTGGATCAGCAAGAGTAATTTGATTCTTGTATTTACCTTCACGCAACAAAGCAGTAGAATTAAACCCCATGTTGTTAAAGCCAGCTATAGTATTTTAAAACAGCTTTATCCACTACATCTTTCAGTCCCATTTCTTAGCTTATTTAAAATCCAAAATTGTTGTAGTAACTTAACTGTTTTGTTTCATATTAGATTTTTGTTGAAACTCTTGAATTTAAAATGTTTTATAGTGAACAAAATAGCCAATTTTAATAATCCTATGATGACAGAAAATATTATGAACTTTTATGTTTTTTTCAGGAACCTTCTCAGTTGACTATTGCATAAAGTTATAACATATCTTGCATTTTAAAAGTGTAAGACGTGAGTATCCCAATCTAAAAGCCAACTGCTTTAGAAGATCAGTACTATGGGTAATTTTTGGCTTGATATATTTTCCTGAAATATGAAGGCTTGTAAGGAGGAGGGTCAGCTACCTTGGACTTCGAGAGGGCAGACTTCAGCCTATTTCAGAGCCTGGCTGATGGAGTCCCTTGGGAGGCAGTCCTGAAGGGAAAAGGAGTCCAGGAAAGCTGGGCATTCTTCAAGAAGGAAATTTTAAACGTGCAGGAATAGGCTTTCCCCATGTGCCAGAAGACAACCAACCTGGGTGAACAGAAAGCTTTGGCTGGAACTGAGGACAAAAAGAGTTTACGAACTCTGGAAGAAGGGGCAGGAAACTCAGGAGGACTACAAGGATGTTGTGAGGTTATGCAGGGAGAAAATTAGAGGGGCCAAAGCCCAGCTAGAACTTAATCTGGCTACTGTTGTAAAAGACAGTAAAAAAAAAAAAAAAAAATGACAGGCTAAGGAGAATCTCCATCCTTTATTGGATTCAGGAGAAAACATAGTGACGAAGGATGAGATATTAATACCTTCTTTTCCTCAGTCTTTAATAGTAAGACCAGCTTTTCTCAGTGTACTCAGCCCCCTGAGCTGGAAGACAGGGACAGGAGCAGAATGAAGCCCCCATAATCCAAGAGGAAATGGATAGCAACCTGCTACACCACTCAGGCACACCCAGGAGTGCTGAGGGAGCTGGTAGAAGTGCTCCCCAAGCCACTCTCCATCATCTGTCAGCAGTCTGACAGCTGAGGATCCTGCACCTGGGTAACAACAACTGCCTGATGGAAAAAGACCTGGGTCTGGTTTGTTTACAGCTGCCTGAATATGAACCGGCATGTGCCCAGGTGGCCAAGGCCAATGGCATCCTGGCCTGCATCAGGGACAGTGTGGCCAGCAGGACCAGGGCAGGGATTGTCCCCCTGTATTGGGCACTGGTGAAGCTGCACCTTGAGTCCTGGGGTCAGTTCTGAGCCCCTCGCTACAAGAAAGACACTGAGGGGCTGGAGCATGTCCAGAGAAGGGAACGGAGCTGGGGAAGAGCCTGAAGCCCAAGTCCTGTGAAGAGCAGATGAGGGAGCTGGGGAGGTTCAGCCTGGAGAAGAGGAGGTTCAGGGCAGACCTGATCAGTCCCTACAACTCCCTGAAAGGAGGGTGCAGAAAGGCGGGGGTTGGCCTCTTCTCCCAAGGGACAAGTGATGGGACGAGGCAACAGCCTGAAGTTGCCTCAGGGGAGGTTTGGATTGGATTTCGTCACTGAAAGAGCTGTAAGATATTGGAACAGGCTTCCCAGGGAAGTGGTAGAGTCACCATCCCTGGAAGTATTTAAAAGACATGCAGGTTATGTGCTTAGGAACATGGTTTAGTGGTGTACGTGGCAGTGTTACGTAAATGGTTGGACTTGATGATCTTAAGGATCTTTTCCAACCTATGATTCTGTGATTTCTTGTTGTGAACTTCAAGTTTATTGTTCATGTATTATAGCTCTAAATATGTCTTTTGATACTTGTGAATTTTCTCATGCTTCTCATGAATTCATAGTCTGTCTTAATTGCAATATATTTTTTCAATTTTTATATCTTAATTCTGCAGACTTGCTCTAGAAGAGAAATGTAACATGGTTTTAATGTGCTATCAGAAGGGTTCAGAAAAACGAGCACTGGTCCTTACTTCAGTGTTATTTACTCTGTTTTTACCAAGTTCTGCTCTATAAACTCATGACAAATGATAAGTAAAACAGATAAGATAAGCAAAACAAAAATAGACCTTCTCTCCAATAAGATATGCTACATTATCCATTTAAACAACTTCTATAATGAGTAACTGAAGAATGGTTCATGGAACATCAAAGGATTTAATGAACCACCCAAATAAATAAAACAGAGGCATCATCAGACTCTCAAACACAAAGTAGCTTTGTTACAGCAGCTGTTTATATCCAGAATAAATACCAGAAAATTAAACACATATGGTATTTCATAGTTTTATTGTAAAACACCTGAAATAATGAGGTGCCAGTCAGTCCCCCGCAATAATTTTTAGATTTGTTGTCTAGATTCAAATGAATTTCATAGAGGTGCAATTGTCTGAAAGATGACCAGTTTCCAGAAATTTTGGTTAAATAGGATTGATCCACTCTGCTCTCGTGAGACCCCACCTGGAGTACTGCATCCAGCTCTGGGGCCCCCAACATAAAAAGGATATTGACCACTTGGAGTGAGTTCAGAGGAGGCCACGAAGATGCTCAGGGAGCTGGAGCACTTCTTCTGTGAAGACAGGCTGAGAGTTGGGCTTGTTCAGCCTGGAGAAGAGAAAGCTCTAGGGAGACCTTATTGCAGCCTTTCAGTGCCTGAAGGGGGGTCTACAAGGAAGCTGGGCGGGCAGAGACTTTTACCAAGGAGCTGTAGTGACAGGACAAGGGGTAACAGATTTAAATTGAAAGCGGGGAGATTTAGATTAGATATCAGGAAGAAGTTCTTCACAGAGAGGGTGGGGAGGCAGTGGCACAGGTTGCCTAGAGAAGCTGTGGGTGCCCCATCCCTAGGAGTGTCCAAGGCCAGGCTGGATGAGGCTTGGAGCAACCTGGTCTAGTGGAGGGTGTCCCTGCCCATGGCAGGGGGTTTGGAACTAGATGATCTTTAAAGTCCCTTCCAACCCAAACCATTCTGTGATTCTAGGATCCCAGGTTACACGTGTGCACCATCTTAGTCATGTGTGTGCATGAGTGGAGTCAGCCAGGCCCTGCTGAGGCAGAGCGTGTATGGGCAGGATGGACAGACTTTGGGTGCATCCCAGGAAAATGCTGCTTTATAAGCACAATTATATTACTGGACTCTGCAGAGTCCGTGCTGGAGAGAACTCTTCAGCTAGAGGATATCCGACATTCCTAAATTCTGTGCTTGCAACGCAGTGTTTCTTTAAGCATCAAAAAAAGGAATTGGTTTGCCTGTGTCAGCCAAAGTTAGATCACAGCAAGTATAGGAAAAATGAGTCTTGACTCTTTTGTTTGGTTATTTAACTAATACAGATTAATTCAGCAAATAATCTGTAGCTGGTGGATATATTACTGAAGAGTTCTCATTGTTTGTGGTATCCCTCTTGTTAAAAGCTGTGTAGGTTCAAATGCTGGATTAGTGAGGCAGCAGTGTGGCTTCACAAGATTTACTTTGCTATGTGAGAAATAAAAGGTCTTATTGCTGGAAAGCATGTTTTGGGCTGGAAAGGTGCTTGTCTGTTTCTTTAGGATTACAATTATTTAGATGTTTGAGCATTGTATGCATGCTAGTCTATAATTAATTTCTTGGTGTCTTTGAATGATTCTGTATCTCGCTCACTGAAATGAATAGAGATTTATTTTTCAAAATGTTTCCAAGACTGGCACAGCTCTAATTGCAAATCAGCTTTATAGGAAGATGGAATCTGGCCTAATCGGAATTTGTGTCACCTCGTACCTCACCAGTAAGACGGGTGGCACTACTGCCGTAAGCGCTTGGTAAATGCAGAGCAGTAGGCAATATCTCTTCTCAGTGATTTTACAGGCTGAGCAGAAGAAAATAAGAATAAATCAAAAAATATGGTTTAGGTGCCAAGTTAATATGTAAATATCAATTTTTGAGGAGGATTTAAAGACTGAATAATTTCTTTTTAAAGATTTTGGATAGGGTTTAGTTAGGAAGGGGTTTTGTTAATAGAGTGGAAGAGAAATTATTTTTTTTCATTTCTTAAGCTAACTGGAATGATAGTTTCAATCAAGAACCCATACTGTCATTACTAACTTATGTTCTAAGGAGGTCGGCTTTCCTGTGGCATCATTTGGATAAAGCATAACTGCCATGCACAGGCCCCCAGCTCATTACAGTACAGCCCTGTCCCTCTCTCTCTCTCAGTTTGTGCTTGTGACCTTTGAAGTGTGGCCTTTTTCCTAGCACTGGAGAAACAGAAGTGGTAGTTCACTTTCTCCATTTTGAAAAGTGATTTTTTCAACGCATTTATAGGATCTGTAGCTCTGTTTAAGATGCAAACAGGTTCTGGTTTTGCCAGTTACGTGAAATCGAATTGTTGAAAAATTGAAAACAATTCTGTGTGCTCTTGCTGCAGATGATACCTGTAAATTAACCTGTGAAAATGGAGGGAAGTGCATTATAAATGAGAAGGGGGATCCTCGGTGTCACTGCTGGCCCAGTTACTCCGGTGAAAGGTGTGAAACTAACCATTGCTACAACTACTGCCAGAACGGAGGAACCTGTGGAGCCTCTCTCCTCGGTAAATATTTCTGAGCAGCTGTATCTTACTATTGTACCTGCCTTAATTTAAACGTTTGAATTTATTCCTTGCTTGTGATATTTTTTCTCTTAGTAATTTTTCCTTTGTCCATAGTTAAACTATGTGCAATATAGCAGTATATACCGTACATATACTTTATAATCAATACTGCTTTTCATTTGTCTATTGGTGTTTTAGCAGAATTAAGCTGCATCCCACAAAAGGGAGCATGTAAGTATTCAGTAGAAAGATGCACATGTCAAGGTGTAGAAATGGAATTGTAAAGCATAAGGTCCAGTCAAACTACATCCGGAATAACCCCACACATGTTCCCTCTTTATCTCAATTTTCCCTCTAAATTTTTAGGTGCATACACAGAGATATTTCATTAACTTAGAGTTGTGTGACCTCAATCTTTTACCTTTGTGTTACTGGAATTCACAAAGTAGGCATTTTACTTATCTAATTCTCAGGGAGATTTGGTTGATCAGAATTCATATCCTTTGTTTGCCTGAAGGATTTTGAAATCACATCTCTTATCTTCAGGGAGATTATCCTGACTGTCCAAACAGCTGGTAGGTGGCAGTTGATCTTTGTCCCTGACATGTAGGCTTTGGTAACCTGTATAGTGCAATTAGTGTTGGGGCTGGAGAGAGAAAGTGTGATAAGAAGTAGTCTAAAGTTTAATCATTATGTGAGAAAGGAGAAAAATTCTGTTTTCTGCTCCAAGGTATACTTAAATATTTGATTCTAAGTAGAACAGCTGGAGAAGATTTTCCTCTCTCTTCTCAGAAGCCTATCAGCTGCTGAAGATGGTGTGAATCATTTTTGTCCTGTGTGAGGAAATGGTCAACACCCTGGTCGCTGTAAGAAAAGTAGAGGCAGCTGACTGTAGAACAGGAGTTGGTGATTGTTTGGCACAACCACAGAGTAATTTTGCTTCTCTGGAGCCTCCTCTTATTTACCGAGGTGTGGTGGCAAAAATCCAAGTGAATCCGTATCTATTAATCTGTTGTGTGCCTAACAGAGGATTTTTCTGTTCTCAGTATTTGAGGTTTAATAACGTTCATAGTTAACTTCACTAATAATGACTAAATATTATAAAATGAGAATTACTTGTACTTGGAGTTGATTAATTATACTTGATACTGCTTCTAACAACTCATGGAACTACTGACACAAATGATAAGCAGAGATTTTTATCGGTCTAGTGAGATAATACATGTTTAGTGAGAACATGCAAGTGAATGAGAATAAGTCATGGATGATTGAAATGATGTGCAACAACTTCCTTGTCGTCTGAGGAAAGGATGTTTACTCCCACATCCTTATACTCCTGGCATTTAATTGATACTCTTGTAAGGTTAAAAGGGCTTCATAAAATTAATAACTCGGCTCCTAGAACTCAGTTCAGTTCTGAATCCTGCAGAGACCCCAGGGTTTTATTTAATCCTTCCCTTTTGGCAGTAGCCATAGGCCTCACTCACCTCCAGCAGCTCATGTTTCCTTTACCAGGCAGCTTAGCACTTGCTGTGCTTACACAGCTATGCTATCGCCTGGGTTTTTTTTCTTCCCCTCTGCTAAATCCGGCCTCTGAAATCTCTCAGCCTTGCCGAAATAATTAGTGTAGTAGGTTTAGTCACCAGTAAGTAAAGGAATGATGTGAGTGGATTCTACAATATACTTCTGCTAAATTGTTAATCATGGCCCCAGCTGCTGAAGAGAGCCTGGAGGTGCAGGCATTTGTCTCATTTCTGCTTGGTCTCAATCAGGATAACGTGCTTGCACCAAAAATTAATCAGGAGAGCCAGCCTGGATGTGACTACAGTTCACATCCCACTGTTCAATTGCCTGATTTTTGGGAATCCGAACATTTAACTGCAACTGGTTTACATGGCCAAAGTGTGCCAAGCCTTCATGAGCCAAGACCAACATAGAGCTGGGCCTGATGACTTACTGGGCATACCTGCAAACAGGAATATTCTTCTACTGCGCTGTGTCCCCTTTACCAGTTTTTCATAATCATATTTCAAGTTAACCAAATTTCTAGTCTTCCATTTCCAGTTCCTGAGGGTAGCCATCCCTCCAAGCCCATGCCATAACTTTCATGCTCTGGAGGTGTGGGGAAAAAAGATCGTACATCTTTCTTAATCAAAGTGACTCCATCCAGCATTACAGATAACATTTTCAAATTGATCCACATCTCATCTTCCTCGCATGCCTAGCCCCCAGACCCTGTAAATACTCTATTAAGAAGAAATCTCTATTTATTATGAGCCTGTGTTTCTTACCTATATCAGCCCATAAATCGTGTGTTTCTGAAACAAGCTATCATGTCAGTGAAGTGTCCCCTTATCCTAGTTTAATGTAATCCATCATATGCTAAAGCCATTGTGCATCTTACGGAGGGAAGCTAAACCAGACACCCCAACATTATTGAAAACTGTATTTAAGTCAACAAAGTCCTCAAGTGTTTTTGCAAGAACTGTTTCCCCTTTCCAGCTCAGTATACCACTGTGCAAAGCACATCATTCAATCTTCGCATCAGTGAGTGCACACGTGGCTGCAAGGGCTGCACACACCGTTTCCAGTTTGGACTGAGGGTGTGAAATCCAGAACAGAGCAATGTTCATTGACTTTCTTCTCCTTGTCTCAGCCTTCAAGGCAGAGTTGGTCTGCTTTGTCTGGCTCATATGAGTGTCATTAGTGTACCTGTAGGAATAAAAAGATTTCTTATTACCAGAATTACTCAGTTCTTCCTCAGTGATTGTAGAACTGAAGCATTATATAGTCTCTGTAATATTACATTATAGAATCATAGGATGGTTTGAGTTGGAAGGGACCTTAAAGCCCACCCAGTTCCAGCCCCCCTGCCATGGACAGGGACACCCTCCACTAGACCAGGTTGCTCCAAGCCTCATCCATCCTGCCCTTGGACACTTCCAGTGATGGGGCATCCACAGCTTCTCTGGGCAACCTGTCCCAGTGCCTCACCACCCTCTCCATGAAGAACAACTTCCTGATATCCAATCTAAATCTCCCCGCTTTCAATTTAAACCCATTACCCCTTGTCCTGTCGCTACCGGCCCTTGTAAAAAGTACAGCTTCCTCGTAGGTCCCCGGTAGGTAGATACATCCTACCAGGTTGACCTGTCCACTAGTAATAGGTATATTGCACACTGTTTTGGGGTTTTATTTTGGTAGAGAATTCTCTCACATTTCTGGAAACTATAAAATACAATCAGCTCATTATCATCTTGATTTCTTCTACTTTGCTTTCTTCTACCTCCCATACTACAGTGCTCACAAGCAGCTCTTCAAAAAGCAGCATTCATACTTTTGATCCATTATACAATTGTCTTACCAAACTGTCCTGCTGAACTGATGCAGTCGTTACACATATTTTTTTCCAATTTTCGCTTTTTTTCCTTAATTTTAATGTTGTTCAAAATGGTGAAGCTTTTTCCTCTGGAAGTTGCAGAAGTCGTGTGTGTGTGAGTGCCAATCCAAATCCTTTCTGAAAAATGTAAATGACCTGTGATAATTTCAGCTTGCTTGACTCTGTCTTTTTGAGAAGCTTCAATTGCTCTTATCGATTCTCGTATATTCTCCAACTCAAACAGCTTTGATGCAGTTGATCTAAGGAGTGTCATTCTGCATGCATGCTCTTTGGAAAGTTTAGGGACTTCCAGTAAATTTAGCATCACAGGGAGATGAGCTTCTGGAGGGTCCCTGCTTCTGGGAGACTTCCCTAGGAGTCAGGGAATTCCCTTATTGTCGGCTTCTGGCTCAGAAATGGAGGAAGAGATATCCTGGAAAAAAAAGCTTTTCATCATGTTCTGATACAAATAAAATTATGCAGCATACTCTTCTAGTGAATGTGTGTGTTCTAGTGAATATGCAAATCCTGTTCTCTTTCACCACCTAATATATAATAGTAATGTCATAACCAATTAAGTAAATTGCAGAATATTGCTCATTTTTTAAAACATGATTGTGCTAAATCTTTGCTGGATGTGGTAAGTTGTAGAACCTCATTATCTGCACACAAATGTTAATTTGTTAAACAAATCCCACTGGCGATTCAGGGATTATTCACTGTTGGTTTACTTACTGCTAAGCCTTTTGGCAAATTCCTATGTGAACATTATATAGCTAGAGATTGGGGTAGCTTTAATTAAAATTTATAAGTTTATGACAGTTGTATTGAACTACAATAATTGAACAAAGAAAATGTCGTCAGCTAATTAAAAGTACACATCTGAGATGTGTAATTAAAAGTTTGGTATAATAATGAACACTTTCCAGTAAGCCAAATTAAATTTTTTTCCAAATTCCCATTAAATGTTACCACAAAAATGCACTTCCTTTCTCCTTACAATTTAAAGTAAAAATGTTGGAGCAATAATTTACTAAATTTCTTGAACACATTAACTGGATCTAACAAGTTGTCATGATTTAATCCCAGCCAGCAACCACACCACTGCTTGCTCAACTCTTCCCTCCCCCAGTGGGATGGGGAAGTGAATCGGAGGAAAAGACAAAACAAGTCATGGTTTGAGATAAGAACAGTTTCATGATTGACAATAAATGAAATAAAATACTGATACTAACTAACATTACTAATATTACTACTAATAATATGTAGTGAAAATAATGGGTCAAAACCCACATGATACAACCACTTACCACTTGCCAACCAATGCCCAGTCATTCCCTTAGCAGCAGGAGCCTGATTCAGAGGCTGAGAAACCTGAAGGCCAAAACCCTGGTCCATTGCCCCCAGTTTATATCCTGAGCATGATGGTTGATGGCATGAAATGTCTCTTTGGTCAGTTTGGGTCAGCTGTTCTGGCTGTGTCCCCTACCAGCTTCTGACTGAGAAGAAGCTGGGAACACCAGGGCAATTTAAGGACCTGAAGAAGTCCTTGACTTGATATAAATATTGCTTGACAACAACTAAAAATATTAGTATGTTGTCAATATTTTTGTCACACAAATCTAAAAATAGCCTCATACTAGCTACTGTGAGAAAAATTAACTCTGGCCTAACCAAAACCAGTACACTCGTTCACAAAACTAGATAAATACATATTTGCACTATACTTACAGTATGAAGAGCATGTCTAACCACATAGAACTTGTATGAAAATGAGTTAAAAATAATGTCTTTCCACTAAATGAAAATTCATTAAATATGCTAAAAAAAAATCATATATAGAGTAGGTATTATTTTATAATCTATTTTATAACCAAAACAATTTGGTTTTGAGACACGATGGTGAATACTGAAAACACTGTCAGTGAAGAATCTGTTGACACTGCTCGTGTCACATCAGTCCCAGTAGTCTCAAAAGTGCATGTTCTTGTCACCAGGACAGGGGCTGCGGGAAGGGGAGCGGGGTGGTCTTTAGCTAGATGTCAAGGCTGTCTGCTCTGGTGCACAGCTGATCTAAGGGTCCCAACAGAACCACCCCAACCAGCCATGGTAAGATCAGCCTTCAAGGCTACTCTAATGAATTTTGAGATTGTTCTTTTCATGGGGAGAATGTGTATCTGTTGGGATTGAACCCAATCAGCTCACCTGCTAATTATGTACAGTAATACAGCCTCTCTCCACTACTGTTGGTTCAGTAAAGCTAATTATGGTTCATCGGCCACACAGACATGAATTATTGTGATTCCCACAAACTGCTGCTGACTGCTCCAGGAGACATGATGTTACTTACAGTAGTCTGTTGTAGTGTCATGTTGTTTTCTGTAATAGTGACAGCAAGTGAAATATGCAAATTAAATACATATTCACACATAACAACTTCAAAACACACATTGCTGGTAGTGAATTTACCATCAACTGGAAGAAAAATTTCATCTATGTCTTGGTGTGAGCATTCATGTCAATTATCTCGGGTTTTTTGAAACTTTCTGGAAGCTTACAAGAAAAGTGCTATTTTGCTTATATAAAGGGGTTTTAAATTGCAAAATACCTGATGTGGTCATAGAAAATTATATTTCGCTGTTGTTTAGGCAATAACATGAATCAGAGTTTATCTCCTTAGAGTTCTGTTCATTACAAAATAAATGTAAATATGAGTTTAAGATACATGAGTAGATTCCCAAAAGAAATCATGTAGATATTACAGAGACAGTGCACTAAAATATTTATTAGCTATTTTTGAACATTATTTGAAAAGCCATTTGCTATTATATAGTACATAAAACTGGCAAGATGAGAGTAACTACAGCCTCTGTAACCAAAACCTAATTCAGTTTAGGATTTTGATCCCTATCATCATCTTATGCATGATTTTTCTTTGTAAGAAAGGGGGAAATGCATTTCATCTTCATGCCAAAAACTTCACGTATTTGTTAATGTCCTACTGCCAAAACTAACTGTATGTGTCTAGGGTCACCATAAACTATTCTCCTTTAATTTACTAAATTCTGTGCAAAACATTTGAAAAATGATGTGTGACTTTTATGATTGTTTCAAGTTCTATCAGTTCTAGAAATAAGATAAACAATTCTGAAAATTATCATACTTATTTTTTGAAAAGGGAGTCTACATAGACAATCTTCAGATAGTGATGATTTTCAAATACATTGTTTCCACAGAGAGTTTTCATTATTATTTTTTGTTAATTGTTCTGTGTGTCTTACCAGGCACCCTTTCACCTATTCTCTGCCATTCATTTTTTTTTAGAATTGTTGTTTACAACTATTTTAAACACAAAATACTCTCATCCGTATAGGGCCTGCATGCATTATGTTTCCATATACACATAGCGACAACTCAATCTGTTCAAGTGTTGGATTAGAGACAGTAAATAGCAAAGTTACGTGCACGTTAATTGTAAGCCACTGAGAATGGAAAGATGTGCTTCTTGCTCTTTAGAAAAAATATTTAGGTTTCTTTCAGAAAATGATTTTTGTAGAAAATACAATGTAACTGCATTAACTGAATTTGAATATGGAATTTAACATTCCATAAACCCCTTTCCTTATTAATATTTTTCTATACTGTAACGTGTTGTGAATGTTTCTGTGGTGGCAAAGTTCAGGGATTAAGAGACAACTTTAGTTCTGAGTCTGTAGAGCTCTAATCCTGAAACTTCCTGACCAGTGGAAACGCTGAAGTTTTCTGTGCACGAGATTACCATGCAATGTGTGTTAGTTAGGATATGTGACATCGTGGTTAACGTGACTATTTCCTGTGCAAACATAAATCAATATTCTGGTTCTATGATACAAAAGCTTATGGCATCGTTTGTCATTGTTTAATACTGCAGTTTTATTAAAGTCTTCCTGGAACCATGTTGTATCAGAAATAAGAGACTAAGGCAGATTAAAATGTTGTTATTAGTATTATTTTAGATGCCAACAGGCTGTGTATAAATAGGCAATGAACTATTAACATTACTAAAAGTCCTGTTAAATCAAGTGACAGAAATGGGGTTTAGGCTATACTGAATTAAATTTTCATAAAACTGTCAGCAGTTTGGCATATTTATAAGCCTGCGTTAGCAAAGAATAGAATATTCTTTTCTACAAACTAGAAAAATATCACTGTCCCATCATTTAAAAAATAGATTATTATTAATAATAAAAACTGATTTCAGACCTCTAGATCTATGTGCTATCACTGTTTCATTTTAACTTTTTTATTGAAACACTGATTCGTGTAAAGTGAAATGTGACAACCCCCTGGCTTAGGGGGAGAAATTTAAATACAAGTGTATACATGGGGAAAAACAAAAAGAGACTGTGCTAACATCAGAGTTCAACATCTTTGATTTAATGTTTAGATCACAGGGGACGGATATGAATAACCAGGCTGATGCATATTAAACTAGTTGGAGCTATTTTTAAGTCAATGGTTTTGTTCCTGCTGTACTCATTAGAGGAAGAGACTAACTGATCTCGTGGCCTTTAGGATGATTTGCAAAACACTTTAAATTAGCATGGCTTAAAATAAAAAATACAAAAAAATAATTTTATGAAGGGTTTCATGTAAGAAGAGTAAGAACTAAGTGAAGGGAAAAATAAATAAATCATTCTGCAGAAATCAGAAAGTAGAAAAATGAGAGCACTTCACTTGCATGGAAAAGTTCTCCACCAAATATGATATTACATGATTACACAGTATTAAAATAAAGGCAGACAAGAAGAAAATTAGAGTTTTGGTGTTTATGGACTATTTAGTTCAATCTCCAATTACTTTAATGAGACAGCCAATGGAATAGAGATTGAAAAGGGCAACCCTTCTTTCCTTATAGTTTTACTTTTAGATGCAGCTGTGGTAAAAGACATGGAGTGACAAATGTGAAAGTAGTTGTGGATACCTACACCAGATGTGGTATTCAAATGAGGAAACCATGAATGAGACGAAAGACAGCAAAGGAAGGGACCTAGTCATAATGCATCAGGAAATCAGGCAGCAGTTAGGATTTCCTGGTAGATCATTATGAAGATGAGAGATGATTATTACGGAAAAGTAATCTTTAAATGTTATTTCATTTGACTACTGAGGATTTTGGTAGTTCTATATATTTTAAACCAAGTCAGGCCCAATCGACCGTAGCTTCTTTTGTGTGCTCGCTAACCCACCCCTCCATGAAGTAGGATTGTTTATACATAAGAAGTTCATTTCTGCCCTGGAGCCCTGGTGAAATTTGTCAAATGTAGATGCAGGGATAACTGCAGTTTATAATCACTAGCGTATTCCCTGACTTTCTCTGATGTCTTTTGGATTCCACAGTTGTATCATTGTCTTAGATTTTATTACTGCCATCTCAGTCAAGAAACTCTTCTTGTTTATGCCTGCAATTCCAGTCCAAACATTTCTGCCCTTTGGAAGAGTTTAATAAAATAGTGGGATTGTAACAAAGCTATAAATCCTTTAGACATGAGATGTAGCTAAGGGGGAAAAAATGGGAAAATTACAATAGGGAAGAATCAAAGGAGGAAAATGCATAGAGTTTTAAACACTGTTTTAAAACCAAGCTACAGACGAGGAGTTCGTTTTGTGCAACTGTTCCTCCTCCCAGGGTGTTCACTAGTTTTCAGACACTAAGTATTGACCTTACAGGTATCTGTGGTCTGATACAAGACAGCAGTTTTTATGTTATGGTATTTATTATATGAGAAGGATTAACAAAAGCTTAACAAAACAGGTAGAGATAGTGTTTCAGTAAATACTGTTATGTAAAGTTGGCTGTTAGCACGTAAGTCAATATTTATATGTTCATGTGATTATATGTAAAGGTTTTTTAGATACGAGAATGATGGAGTGTATTCTAAGGAGGCATCTGTGTTGATCATACAGATATTTATCCTCCGCAGCTGGAGGAACCCAGCCTGGCAGGGTAATTTGAAGAGTGTAGTCATATCTTAAATTCCTACTTCAGGCAATATTTTAAAGTAATTTCCAAATAAAGAGTCAATGACTGTACATGCACAAGTGTAAAACGTATAGATGCAGTTTTTGAGGTGTCCATGACTACAGGTGCTGACTTGCTTTTTAAAAAACTCTGAATTCCAGCAATGGTTTCAAAGTTATGTTTTATCAGTGTCCAGAGAAATGTAGTTGGCTCATATATTAAAACTTACTACTGTTATGCTACTTCCAACTGCTGATTATTATTGTAATGTGTATATATTTTTATCATAAAATAGTTTTTCTTATTTTGAATAGGGAGGCCTACCTGCAACTGTGCACTGGGTTTTACGGGACCAAACTGCAATCAGACAGTCTGTGATCGTTTTTGCCAAAACGGAGGAACCTGCAGTGTTACTGCTGGGAATCAACCCTTTTGCAACTGCTTGCCTGAGTATACAGGAGACAGATGTCAGTATTGTAAGTAATCTTCCCAAACTCTTAAAGCTGGATTTATATCCTCTTAAATCTGGATTTGTAATAAAAGTTCTACAAAATGGAAGTTTAACATGATTTGAGTGATTTTTCTCCAACACGCACTGCTCCAGAATGATTCATACTACTAAGGGGATGGAGTCTGATGTATTCAAGTGATCTTTGAACATATTTTGACAATATCCATTTTCATGTGTAGGAAAAGAAAAAGCCTTTTTAGGAATAATTTCTTTTAGTATTTTCATGAATTAATATTTACAATAAAGCTGTACAAGACAGCTGACCGTCAGTAGAAATGGGATAATTGTGTTAAATTTTTCTACTTCAACTTACCGCATTTGTTCTGCTCATGGATACCTAAACGTAACGAATTGACGTAGTTGGTTAAAGCATTTCTCTGGTATTGTTTACCTTTGCAGGCCATCACTTGTGTCTCCAACTGCTACCTTACCTTTGGTTTTTATTTCTAACACAAGTAAGCAGTGTGTTGACTTCTGAATTCACACCTCAATATTCCTTCAGCTTGCTCAGTCTAAGATCACCTTCAGTATGGTTTCTGCCACCTCCCAGTATTAAAAATCAGGATTTCTAAGTATTACTCTTGTTTAGTTCTCAGGAGTTAGGTTTTGTCCTCTGCATCGGAAGTTCTCCATAGTTGGCCTTTCCACTGACCCATCAGTCACTTCCATGCCTTTAGAAAAGCTCTTTGCACTTTTTAGAACTCTCTTTAAACTTTTACTTCTTTTACAGAGGAGAGGGGGGAAAAAAAGTTTATCAACCAATAGGCCTCCCGGTCTTACTCCATATTTATCTTTCTTTTCTTTCCGTGCTTTCTCTTAGCATGGATCACCTTTATCTGTTTTCCAGTGACTCAAGACATTTGAGCATAATCTTGAATTTCTTCTTTTGATCACTCATTTCAAAATTACAGTTTGTCTTTTCCACATGGTGACTCGCTAGCAACCCTAATCTAAAACCGACTATTTTTTCTGAGATCAGAATTTCTTTTTTTATCTCCTTTTTCTGCTCCTGCTTTGCTTTGACTGTAACAGTCATAGAGGACTCGTAGGACTGTCATAGTCCTTGTTATCGAACAGAACATTAAATGTGAAAGCCATCATCACTTTTGTACATAATTCAGTAAATTTGCTGAAGAAGGCTAGATTTAAAGAAAATGGAAGGGAAATTATAAAGGTCTGGTTTAGAATTATCTGCAAGTTACAAAAAATGTTTAGTTTTAGTGAAAGGTCTGTCAAACAAGGAAAGGGTTAGTGGGTATCTCAAGTAGGATTTGTACTGAAGTAAACGGAATGTATTTCCAGTTGGGAGACGATGAAATAAATTGAAACCTTTGAATGGAAAACCAGCAGTAATTGTCATTCTCTCCCAATTGTTATTAAACAAACTGCATGGATCCACCAATAACTATCTGCAAACACAACTGGGTATTTGAAAACAGTATAGTACATAAATCATGCACAGACAGACAGAGATTAAGAAAAAATATTTACTTGAGGCTTACCCAAACCCAAACAAATTGTTTCTAGTTGAATGCTTCTGCAAACAACTTTTCTTTCTTTTTTTTTTTTCTTTTTTCTTTTTTTAGAATTAATTTAAATGTAAATTTAGGGGGACATTTTAAACTGTTTATTATCAGATTTGCATTGTCTGCCGACAGTTCATAAAAATGCCGTAATACAGAGCCTTGAACCCATTGTAAAATACAATATAAAATTAAGCTTTTTGTTTATTTAAACCGTAATATTTTTAGGAAAATAAGAGTCTTAAAATCTTTTAGGGTATTTTTTTCATGGTCAGTAACTGTTCTATGAAATTTTACAGGTTTACAGTTGTTAATATGTATATAAATTCACAGCAATGTTTTTTTGCTTTATTCGCACATATGATTTTTTGCTTTATTCCACGCATTCACACTGTATGGATGTTGGAAGATACATTAATATAACATTATTGGAAAGAGTGGTTGCCTCTAAGATATCTTTTTCAGTCTTTCTGTGATGTGATTGAAACTAGTTCATACGAAAGGGATGATACATGAATGTGCGTAGATATTTTACTCATGCTCCCAAGCTGAACATACTATTAGTGTTTTTTATGGCAGGGAGAAGACATTTATTTGCAGTACTGCAGATTGCCAAGACCTTATTTTCCTCATACTTATCGTTTCTGATTACCCAATGTGGAGTTTCTCCTGTGATTAGTTCACATCAGAGCTAATAACCAAAATGTGTGCTTCGTGTCAAGGCACTGGCGCTGCCTAAATAAATTTAAGTGAAAGAATTTACATAGAATTCCACTAACATTGTGCCCATTATTATATACACATATTTGATCTATTTGAATATAACTCTCTGGTTTAAATTCCTGAAATAAAACATACAGGCTAGTTAAAGTTCATTTCTTGTATCATTTAAGGCCCAAACAACCTAAGAAACAGAAAATGATTTCACACAGTTGCAGTCATTCAAGGTGGATATAGTGATCTCACAAACTGTTTCTTTCCCTGAAAGTGAAATTCCTTTCTTTAGGTGAATGAAATAGATTTTGTGTGTGTGTGTGATTCCACTTTAAATGTAGCATACCTGTGTTTGATATAGCAGAATATTAGAGGTGTTTGTGACTACAATCAATACTAAAACCCAGTAATTGTTTTAGAGTATGAACTTATTCCAAGGTTACAGAGGGACGGGGGGGTGGTTGTCCTAATGTGAATGGGAGACATTTCCCTCTTGCAATGTTTTTTTCGTAAAATGTCTCTCAATATTAGCTTTCAAACTATGGTAGTTTTTGCTCAAAAAACAGCCCCCCTGTTGAAAATTACCATTCTGTACCTAGAATCAGGGATTAAGCCAATACAGATGCAGAGTTCAAAACTGATACAACTATATATCAGTTACTACATCTGCCCATCCAGAGCACCACCAGAAGCTCAACGCAACATGTCAGCTACACGGAACTGGAGAAGGTATTAGAAACGGGGAGAAATAAAGACTTTGAATTATTTGGCCCCATTAAGAAGCTGAAATGATGAATTAAAAAAAAAAAAAAAATTGTCACTACAACATAAATAAAAATGACCCTAAATGTTAAGATACCAGTATTTTGTAGTTCTGGAAGCTCATTCAGTCAGGCAACTTGGATATTTTTTTTTTTTTTTTTCCAAACAGGATATGGAAAAAATCAGATAGTTGCTGGTGCTTCTAAAGAATTAAAGAATTTGCTACTTGAAATCTCAGTCCTGCTGACATTTAAGCAGTTAAATAAGATAATGGGGTCTTGCACAGTCTGTAAATATAAGCATATATATAGTTTTGGTAGAATTTATGGATTATGTCTGTATGTATTATTATTAGAACTTCATGAAATTTTAATATGTGGATAAATTAAAATAAAACTTAATTATTTCAAAATACTGTTTCCATTTCAGTTTAGCATAATGCTGTTAATGCTAACGTGAATGTATGAAAAGATTGTTATGCAGCCAATGTCCCTTTAAATACATTAATATTACTCTGCTTTTCTCATCAGTAGTCTTTATATTATGTGGGATGATGCCATAAATGGTTAGACATCTCGAAGGGAAAAAAAATCTCTTATGAGTTTATCCTTGTATTTCACTTCTCAAATCTACACCATTTTAAGTAACTGTTTATGGGGTATTCCTGATTCTTTGCCAGTCCCATTTATCATTTTGGTTTTATTATAGTGCCTTTTATAACACAGAAGACTAAAGTATCACTTTTTATATGACACTCCTTAATGTCTTTTAGTAATTAGCTTTCATGCTGCTTGCAGATGTTTGCCACCATTATTGTGTGAATTCTGAATCGTGTACTATTTCTGATGATGGAAGTGTAGAATGTGTCTGTCCAGTACGTTTTGAAGGTCCAAAATGTGAAGTGGACAAATGTATCAGATGTCATGGGGGACACTGCATAATAAACAAGGACAGCAGTGACATAGTGTGCAAGTAAGTGGGTGTAGAGGGGTTGGTTGTGTTTAAAGCTACATATTTAATAGCTGTTATGTTGCATGATCCTTTAAATCTCTTACACAGGCCAGCTCCTCAACCAGTCACATCAGAACGGTTCCTTTATGTGGCTCCTGCCCACACAAAGCCCACTGGCTCCTGCCATTTTAAACCAACTTTTGGAGCACCCCTCACTGAGGGAAGGAGACTGAATGGGTTTTCACTTGGAAAAATTGGAATATTTAATAATGTTAACAGTTGAGTTTTACCACCCTGTTGAAATTTGTTCATTCTGCAGTACCTGTGACAGAGACATACTGTAAACTAATGAAAGTATACGTAGTAAGATGTGCTGCTATGTTGCTGAGTAATTATTTTGTGTAATAACACTTTGTTTTCATAAAAGGAAAGATTAAATAGTGTAATAAGCTTGCTGCCTGTGCTGTCTTTTCAAAGGGGAAACCTAGAATTCTAGCAATCAGTAGATCTTACACATATCATAAAATAAAAACTTTAATATAGAAATAATTATAAGGGAATTCACCAGATTTAATAAAATACTGATTGCTATTTGGCTTTGTTTTTTTTGAACCATGACAGTTGCACTAATGGAAAGATTGCCTCTACCTGTCAGCTATGTGATGGCTACTGTTACAATGGTGGTACATGTCAACTGGACCCAGAGACAAATATACCTGCCTGTCTGTGAGTATCCTGCATTGCATAGATTATTAAAATATCTATGTGCCAAGGAATAGTAACATCATTATGCATGTGTCTGTATTCTTGATCTCCCTAGGGATGTATAATGTGCTGGTTGCAGTTGTAACTTACAGTACTTTGGCTATTTCTGTAGCCCAATATTTTGTTTACCTTTTTTCAATACGTGTGTTGAAAGATATAGCTAAGATGTATATTGTGAATACATACAGATACAAAGATACATCTTTGGAGACTTGCTGTTTCAGGCCAGATCTAAAGCCTGTTTAGGCATTTGTTCTGGAATGGAATCCAGGGGTACAGGATGGTTGCCTGCTTTGCTTCTCAAAGGTGGATTGAGTCTTTTAACAATGTTCAGAGGTGGGGACAGTCCACTCCTATAAGGAACCTGATGGCTTGAGAATAGGAAGAATAATGTCAGTGATTATTTCCCTTAAGGGTTTGAGGATATGCTCATGTATCTCTTGTTTCTGCTCTAACCTTTATATTACCCACACTAGCTTAGTTCTGTGGTGAGATTGTTCTCTCCCTCCTGCACCATTATTGAGAGAATAATTCAGGATGCTTTTCTTCAGCCTAGACATCAAATACCAAAGGAATGTGATTCTGTAGTCTAAACGGTGAAGTACTGTCTTAACAGGTAGAAAAAAACCTACTTTTCTAGTCCCTTCTTGAGAGCTATGGTGTATCTTCTTTTCAGCTGCTAAATATAAAATGCAGAAGTTGTCATTGTAGGAAGAAATTAATTTCTTTCTAGCTCCCAGTTACACTGAGCTACCTAGTCGTACTCTGGGGGTTTTTTTAAACTTTTGCCTAATACTTGATCCAATCTTTTTTGCACTGTGGAAAAGCTTCACTGTGGGTAGTCTTCCACTTCTCAGGACAGTCTGGAGGACAGAGCATCCTTCAGGAACATTTGAGGTGTTGGAAGAGAAAATTGGACTTGAGTGTCTCATTTCCAGGGTGACATAAGTAAGTTATTGTCCAAAGGAATCTGTCATTACAGCTTTGTAAACAGAGATAGAGATATAGCCATCCTTTCATTTGTTGATGTGTATGAGGTAGGTGATCTTGAAAGAGAGCGCCTGTTGTATTCAGACTCTCAAGGAGGTTACATAGACAAATGCCTAGATTTTGTAGTCTGACCAGTGTAAGAGACAGAACAACTGTTCCTCCCTGTGAGAGCTCAAGCACTTCTGCATGTGCAAAGGGACAAAACTGTAGTTGCTGTGCTGTTGAAAAGAAGTTACCAGTAGATGTTTGCAGCTTTGGGGTTAGAGACCGTGGAAAGCGGTTGGGCATGGTAGTCTTTATTCAGCTGAAAATGGTTTAAGTGCCGGTGTCTCTTTTCCATTATTATTTAGATCCAGCCCTTTTTACCTGTTAGCTCTATCTCCTTAAATGTTTTCAGTTGAGGACTAGAGAGACTCATACATCTCAGCAAAAGGGGAATATCACAGCTGTAATATGTAAAGGCCCAAAGATGATGACTAAATCTGGTGATTCATTGCCTTAAACACCTAGAATGACTATTGTTAACGCTTGTGATTTTTCATTTATTTTTCCTTGTAAAACTGGCTTATTCTTTTTCAAAATCATATGGAACACCATAGCATCTCAAGGAAAAAAAAGTTTCATACCTTAATTTGTGTATGGATTTACAATACATAAATGCTGCAGCATATGCCTACACTGTTAACAGTGCTAAGAAAATAGTCGTGAACATTTTTAAGGCCATTGCAATCGAGATGGATCAATACAAATGCATAGTACATTTGACAATAACGCTTCATTAAGAATGTTAGATTCCTGAACCCATCAGTGTAGGCCCATTGTTTTAAAAGTGTCTGATCGAGGCTGATGAGCAAACTTTTCCACGTAGTGAGATTGGACCTTCCATGAACAAAGAATATTAATTGTTACCTGTGGGTGTGTGCCTGTCTGTGTGTGCGTGTCTTGCCATCATTATATATAACGCATTTAAAATCTGTTCAGCAAAAGGCAGAATATTTATATAGGTCTATTTTACTGAAATTCTGCAGATGCTCTGTGGGGTTTAAAAGTCAGCGCTGTGACCAGAAAGTGAACCCTTGTGATTACTACTGTCAGAATGAGGGAATTTGCACTTTAACCGCGTTTAATGAACCGAGATGCAAGTAGGTTTAACCTTCCACTTAATGCTGCACATTCTGTGACATCATTTCAGGCCACAGTTCATTGGTTCAAGTCATGCACATTCACATACATTTCACAATATATACTTAATCTGGGGGCTCATTTCTATAATACACACTTACCCTTTGGTAGTTTCACTGATGAGTATGTTTAAACATACTTTCGGAGTTTCTGTATCATTGGAGGAAGAAATAAAAAACTTTATTTATAATAAGTGAATTGAAAATACTGAAAATGCTGCTTGGCTTTTATTGTTCACATTTTGAGGTATTTTACCAAGTTAATCCTGCACAGTATGAAGTTTAGCAAACGGTGATGTTGCACATGTTCTGTAGTCCAAACCTGACTATTTCTTATCTGTACAGGGAAAGGAACGGAAGAGCTATTTACGTACCACTTGAGGAGTTAAACTCGTATACGTAAATACTGTTAACTTTATAGACATAATGCTGTAAGATAGAAACTTAAACAAAAATATGAGCTACATCATAATGTCGCCTCCTCCTATGATAAAAGTGTATAAAACAGATACATTTGTATGCTGTATTTCTCTAAAGGTTTTTAGGTCTATTTCATAAAGAGAAAATTTTAATCCTCATCAGGGAATGAAACAACCTTAGTCTCTGAAAATGCTGTAAGGCAGACAAAGAGAGAGAGATGAAATACCAGTCAGATGAACATAGCTTTACTCAACACCTGTGATCCAAAAGTCAGAAGTGCAATCATGAGCCAAAGACCTAGACTTGGGATAAAATACAAAGCTCAAACACCTTTAATCTTATCTCATCTAAATGCATGGTTTGTGAAAACATAAAATGCTGTGGGAATGTGATGTGGTTGTCTGGTGGGTAGCAATGACAGTGACTAGGTATGGTGGATAATCTTCCAATTTTTTTCTTAAATATGATCATATTTCCTTCATTACCATTCTCAAGCAATGAAACTCTTTGACTTGAGCTGTCGTAAATCCACTGGAAAATAGATTAATGTTCTGACTGCTGCTTCTTAAACTTTGAAGAGTACGAAGTGGGTTGAACAGCATTTGTAAGGGACACGATTGCTTTGTCTCTGTGTATCATACTTGGGTTTTCAGAATAAGGCAGACCTAACAACAACTTCTTGCCTCCTATAAGGTCATGTATTGCAAGTACCTTTCCTCTTTCTTTGAAATGCTCTGAAGAAGGTAACAGTGAAAAATTTCTTGTGAAACGTTCTAATAAGTGAAATAGTCTGAACATACAGAATTGAGAATCACTTCTGAATTTTACATACTTATTCACAAATCTTAAAAATGTGTTAACAATTTAAACTGCAAATAGTTTTTAAGTTAATGATGGATTTTTATGGAAAAATATGCAAAATAATTGTGTGGAGTTTTTTAATGTGAAATTTTATAGCCAATAGGGGTTAATTACTGTTTCAACTGGAGTGAAAACTGACATATACTGACAGTAGAATCTCAGCAAAGTTAATTGAATTAGGAACCTTCTTAGTAGCATTGATATTTATTTTTGTGGCATTGCCTGTTCTCATCATCATTTGATCTCATTTAACTGTACGTACTGTCAAATGGATAAAGGTATTAAAGCAAGGGATTTGAAATCATATTTGAATCTCTTAGTCTTTGAACTGATAGCGTTAATTTTAACCTCTCCGAGCTTATGTGTGAGGCCAGATGCGAACAATGGCAAGAATTCGTGCTAGCAAAAAAAGGTATCATAGGATCTACAGGCCCAGCAATCTATTCTTCCTACTTTTCAAACTGCATATTTGAAGGAAGTGTGGGTACTGAAAAGCTGTGCTGCCAGACTCTTCTTCCAGAGAGATGAAGATCTTTTTTTCCTTCAGATACATTTGAAGCCACCGCCCAGGACATGGATTGGTCAAAGTTTGGACTCATCTATAGAAAGTAATGAAGCAGGCTTCAGAAATCCAAGGAGAAGTATTAGCTTTCTTGGACAAAATGAGACTCCTAATTTCTTTCTGAAAGATATAATTACAGAAAAGTGGAAAACAAAGGCTTAAAGGAGACAGAACGTAAACAAAAAGCTGGACTTGTGCAAAAGTGGTATTAGTCTCTATTTTCTCCCTTCCAACGACTGAAACACTGATACCAAAGGACTATTTTGTTGATGAAAGCTGTTGTTCATCCCCTTGAGAAGATTGTCTTCCACAGAAAATACGAGGAAGGAATGGCAAGATTTTGAACACAGTGAATTACTCATTTTGTTTACTTATTATTTATTCTTACTGTGACAGTATTCCCAATACTGCTTTTATTAGGCACTTGTGCTGTACAGTAGAATGAATAATCCAAGCTCAAGTAAAAAGAAAAGCAGTAAAGCACATCAGTAATATCATTACTTTTATCAGAACTGAACTGTGCTATTGCTTTCATCTTGGCCGGGTTATCTGAAATGGCTTTGGATTATTTTTTTTAAATATATGTATTGTAAGGTGAAAAAGGGGAAACATGGAAGAAAAGAAGATGGTAGAGAAAGATTAAATTCAAGTTTCTCTTCAGCGTGAGGAAGAGTTTGAGGTGAATTGGCAATCAGAAGTTGAGTTTAAAGGAAACTTAAAAAATAATTCACTCAATCACATTTAGAGTATAAACATAAAGAGAACTAGTGTTCCTGTTGCCTCTTTAGACCGATCATAGGATCAGTACAGCCACCACTGTCTGTCTCTGGGGATGGTTAAGAGAATCTTCTGAATTGTTTCTTTCTTTACAAAGCTGGATAAGGAAAAGAAGCAAATAGTCATTTGATGGAGCTGAAGGCAATTAGTGTGATAGAGAAGTATAATTCCATTATGTCTCAGTTCTCCTTGCCAACCTCAGTTCAAGCTCCAGTTGCTCCCAACGTCTTGTGTTTTTCTGATGCCGAATTATTCTTAACTGGAGCTTGTTTATAATTTTGTCAACCTGACGCTGGTAAGTAGGAGACATCAGGAAGGAGTGAAGTAATCCCATGCGCCACGAGAGTCATTGTGTCACGGAACAGGACTCTCAAAAATTTCCTTTGTATGTTCTGCTCCATTGTTAGGGAAAATGGTTTATCCCTCCAGCCTGCATGCATGGCCACGCATGTGTCACATGTGACACATGACGTGTCTCTGGTCTCTGAGAGACACTTACCTAAACGCTAACGTTTTTCTTAACCAGTCTCTAATTCATGGGTGCGTGATTTTTAGAAGAAATAGGAAATGGCTGGGTTTATTGTCATTCAGCAGGAACTTCTCTTTCTCACAGCCAGATCAGTGGAGAATGCAAACTTTATACATAATCAAGCCCTTATTATCATTGAGTAAAGAGAATAGAGAAGATTTATCTGTTCTAAAGGGCAATCCTAAAGCCATAGTTACACAGAGGAACTATAAGCCTATAAGAACATACTTTCCTGTCACCAGCCTGCACTGTTAGGGTACATTTTTATTTTCTCCTCTTATGTCAAGTTTTTTTTAAACTTGAATCATGAAATATTAGGTGCACTTTGGAAATAGAAGTTGTGATTTGCATGTAACCAGTTTAGGAATGAATTAAAGTCTTACTCTAGCTGCATATAAGCCACTAAAAAAGGAA
Source organism: Rhynochetos jubatus (assembly GCA_027574665.1). NCBI lineage: Eukaryota > Metazoa > Chordata > Aves > Eurypygiformes > Rhynochetidae > Rhynochetos > Rhynochetos jubatus. The sequence continues at coordinate 37,552,680 of CM050654.1, read as the reverse complement.
CATTTGGAGTAGGTCTCCAGTATGAATCAATATTCTGTTCGGTTTTAAAAGATACAGCATATACTGTGATTTGTCTTTGGATATAAGGTCCTATGCAATCTATTCTTAGTGTTATTCTTAAGAATATAAAGTGTATTTTTTTCCCCACCTCCACCCCCCAACACACACACCCACCCATTATTGTCCTTCTTATTCAATAATAAAGGTTGTGAGAGAATTTAATATCAGAATGTTAAAATTTGAGGCACTAACTTTTTCTGAAAAATGTACCATCGAGGGTGTCTTTTAAAGAAGTGTTATCTTACATATAGTTACTGTCTTCTTAGCATTCACATACTAAGTTTTTTAAGGATATCTTTAGTACTACTCACTAATGGGTTGGTGAGTGTGTGATGTGCATAACTCTAGAAGCACATGAGATAAGTCTGAATTGCTCCAGTAACTTCACAAATCCATTGAAAATAGAATGAAGGGGAGATCAGATTCAGATGGGAAATGATCAAAATAATGTTTTTTTAATTTATTTCACAAACTGTCGGTTCCATCTGTTCTATCAGTCTGTCTTTTGCTTTAATAATTACCTTTATTTGCTTCTCCTTTTCCTTCTCACTAATTATCTAACTGCATATACATTCACGCAAGAGAAGCAAGGCTTAGCAAGGGATTATAGCTTGTGTGATACCAACGAAGAGAACTGAAAAAAACTGAAATTTTGAAGTGCAAGATCATCACTGGTTGTTACATAGGCAGTGCTGTATCAGTTTCTTTAGTACAGAATATTAACCTCTCCTACCTTTGTTTCTTTTGTACCTTCACTGTAACTATAGGTTGCTATAATTCCATCTTATTATTTTATTATTACTATTATTATTTGCATCTGCACCTGGATGTAATATTGTAATATGATTTTTAATATTATTATTATTAGCATCTGCAAATAAATGTGATCAAATCATAATACCCTTACATTAGGCATAGAAGTACAGTGGATAGTTTCTGTTACTTCAAGTTTACAATCAAAACCCATAAAAGATATGTCATTTTGATCCTTATCTAAAGCCACCTAAATTTAAAAAGGGCTTTTAAAGGCTCCAATGAGCTTTTGAGCAATGCTGCATGACTGTGGCTGAGGACTTTAAGGTCAAACAAGTAAGACTATATTATGCTGGCTAATTAAGAAGATAGTAATTTATTCCTTCTTAAGTTACTTTCTGCGTAGAGGTGTGTGCAATTTTGCGTGTCTACAGTTCAGAGCCTTTGATTCCTAGGTGACATCTGAAACAGAGAGAGAACTTCAGAGGACAATGTACAGCATTAAATAAGTTGTCTCTGGATAGACGTTTTGCCTGCTCAGGGGGCTTCAGGTTGTGTGTTATATTTCTACATTAGAATAAACATCAGTTCTTCTATAGTGAAGCATAAGTCATCCTGGATAGTTTAATTGCTTGCAGTAAGCGGATGCATGACTTTGAGAGCAAATTAGATAGAGAAATCAGTGGTGTTTCAGATTTAATTAAAAGGCACATACTATACAGGAGCTTGAAAGAAAGCACAAGTTGGGTAATAGAGGAAACTGAAAAGTGAAGGCTGGAGAAAGAATAAATTATTTCTAAACTAAGAATTGTGGTGGAGTACTACCTTAAAGACCATAGTGAACAGATGAGGAGATAACAAGTAGTGGAATTGCTTTAAAGTGGTAACAAGAAGCTTGAACCTGGAAGTGGAGACATAGATAAATTAGAACAAATAATTCCTGCAAGAGTGAAATTAACAGGAAGATATTCTTTCCAGATTTATTTCCAGGAGGTTGGAGAAAGACACTGTGTGTGTCTGTGGGTACACGCACCTGTGTGCGTGTGTTTATCTCATGGAAATGAGAAAGAAGAGCGCATTCCTTTTGATGGAGGAACTTCCCTCCAGCTCGTATTTCTGTGATGCTGTATCTTCCTCCTGACATTCCTTCTGTGTTGAAAGGTCTTCAGACACGAACAGTTTTGACTTGTACAAATGCTCTAAGTACATACACGTTCATGAGTCAATGTAAAACACATAACTATGGCAAACATCTGTTTGAAAAAATGTTGAGGTACATCCATAGCCCGGTTGTGGACAAGAAACAGACTGTACCGTGTAAACCTCTGCCTGGTGAAGGTTAAGTAGAAAAAGCCACTGCGTCATAAAACCGTTGAAGCCTTGAGACTACTGCCTGAGTAGAAGGCGATTTTAACCATGGCAGGCAGTGTAAGTCAGATAAGTCCAGAGAACAGAAATTTTCTGTTCTCTGGTACAGGATGTGCTGTTGATCAAAGTTGGGGTTGTTTTTTTGGTCCTCCGTTGTTATGAAGGTTTTTTGTATCTTTGAGGGTATATGTAGGTAAAACTCTAATATCAGCTCACTGTATGAAGGTAGCATACATCAAAAACTATTGCTAAATTTATTATAAGGAATAGTTCCGTAATTTGATTTAGTGCAATTTAATACAAGTAGTAAATCACTATAATCCAGATGTTCTCTTCTCCCATCTTACAAATAGTCTTAATGTTAATGATAAAACATGTTCCAGTGAAATTTCAATGGAAGTGTTCTTAAAATAGGGAGGCTGGATACTTTCCTTAGGAAGTTTTACTATACATTATTGTCTATGCCATGACTAACAGAAAGTCAGAGTTAGAAAATTACTTTATATAATCAAGAAATATCATTCACAGGTAAGAAACATTTTCAATTCCCCTTCCACTTCTATTTTGTAATGACTGTTTCACAGATTCTGTTATACTTCTAGAGTAGTCTTTCAATGCTGCTTTCTGTCATTTTTTTGATGCACATTGGTATATTGAGTTGGAAAGCAGTTGTCTACAAAAGCACTTGTAACTGCATATTATGCCTGCTATATTATATTTTTATGACAATGCCTGTGGCACAAAAAAAAAGGGAGAAAGAGAGAAATAAAAATGAAAAAAAAAAATTCCACACTGCCACCAAATTAGGCTTTTAACTATTTTTTTTTTCTATTTGTGCAGACATTTCGTAGTCAAATGGTTCCTTTTGGTCAAGTGCCCATATAATTGAGTTTAGAGTGTTTCAGTGCACTGACCTGTAAGGGTTATGCAGAAATGGAGCAGAGAGACATTTTCTCTGTTGAATAGGTTCTGTAACAACAGCATGATCAATCTCCGAAATGTAAATATCTTAATTCTAAATATTTCTCTTTACAAGTGGGACTCCTTTATAATTTCAGTTAAAAGTTTTTAAAATGTCTCTCTTCTGTAATGCTATTTCCTCAAAATAAATAATTCCTACTGCATAGACACTCTGTATCTCAGAACCTGTTTCCCAAGCAGTCATCTCTTTCTAAATGTAGAACTAAATTGTAAGAGCAAGAGCTGTAGAATAGTTTTATTAATGACCTTAACAGCAGACTGTTTACAACTTTTATTTATTACATTCCCTTTCAGTTTTTATATGGGCATTCTCTGTGACATTGTTGCTCTTTAATCTGTTCACTGATTCTGTTGAGAACTGGAAATTTGCACCCGAAGATGTTCACTGTAGTGCCTTGCACCACTCAGCTGACTCCAACCCGTCCTTCACTGTCAAGCTCCCCATCTGTTTCCATCTGTACTTGTTTATGTGCAGCTCAGATTAGGCATTGTCACTGTTCTTTCTTCACAGCTCTTGATATTATGGATGTCTTCAGTGAAACCAGTGGCTTTATGTAGTTCTGCTTCATTAACGTCCTTTTGTTTGACCGTATTGCCAATGTCCTATCTCTGACCCTACACCTGTTGGCAGTGCTACAGAACAAAAGCTCCTTATACCAAATGATTTGGACAGATACAAAATACTGTGCATCAGATTGGACCAGGTTTCAGTTCCCGTGCTAGGTACTGAGCAGTTGGAGTTTAAATGTCCTAATATCAGAAAATGTTATTATTAAGAACAATCTCTGTCTACGGTTTCTGAAGACAGTTGAAATTTGTTAAGATCTGCTCATTTCCTACCTAAACAGTTGCCCATGTCCCAACACCATCATCATTCATGTGCCTGCTCATTGCAAATTTTCTGGGTCGGATTCCCTTGCAGGCAACATACCTTTTCTCCTGGGCTTGCTTTCTGTATTCTGTCTGCCCAAGACAAGTCTTTACTAGCTTGCTGCACCATGAAAAGGCAATCATTTTACCTCTGAGTATAGAAGGAAATGACTGCCATCTGACCAGCTTCAGTCCCTTTGGAGTTTATTGGAGACCGCAAGCTTTTGGGAAAAAAACAAAATGAAAATAAGGTTGCAACTAGTAATCATGTTTTTAGGAGACATTTATCAAATGCCCCAGAATCGTTTCAATATTGCTGACTTTTAAAATGCCAAGATAGGTAAGGAACTGCTAAGAGTCTTACCTTAATTTGTTCCTCTCTTTGCTACATGTATAGCTGTAGGATTTATTTCTTCACCAGCTGTTGTGGTGTCATATCTGCTGAAAGATTTTGAAGAGCATAATTGTACATTACACACAGTTTTGTCATAAGGTTATTCTTGCATGCTTCATAGTGATTCTTTTCCTAGTCTCACTATCTTCTTTAAACTGTGTGAAGGCAGATATATAGTAATGATTCTCTTATACAGCAGGAGTGTTTGAAACCTTCAACATAAGGATTTAAGTACAAAATTAAGATATGTCTAACTCTCAAAGAAATCTTTCCCTTTCAGTAGTGTAGTATTAAATGAAAATTGTCTCTCATAACAAGATTTAATCACATGAGCTCAATCCCTGACAGCAATGATGCAAACCTCCCAGTAAGGAATATAAAGACTTTATTTTGTGGTTGTCACATGCCAACAGTTTGGATCCCAGTAGAATATTCTAAGTATAAAGATTTATGGTGTTTCTCTACAAGAATGGAGATACTTATTTTGCAGCCTTACGTGGAATAGTGAATTTTTTTTTTTAAAAGGTTCCTTGAATAGTATTTTAGTAAGGTATGCTGTCAGTGCGATCATTTCCATTTGATGTAATTCCTAAAAAAAGACATTTGTAAAGGTAATGGGACAGATGCGTCTTTCAAAATATTTAAATAATGTGTTCTTTGTGACTTAGGATGTGGTAAAATGGTGGTAAGCAGGAGTGGAAATATCAGTTAGGTTCAGTTTAAATATATCATTGTGAACCATAATGTGTGTAATTAATTAGTAATTGGGCAGTTCCTTTGCAGTGAGGAAATTTGTGTGTATTTACCACATTTGTTTAAGTAAACAAACTTTTGAAATAAACATGGAGAACTTTCTAAATTATGATGCTATTTATCTATTGCGTGAAAATTTTTGAATCAACTGTCAATTAATAAACATGAGTTTAGCTGACCAAAACAAGTTCAAGCTTAATATGAAACCCAGTAATGAGATTTATCTGAATGTTGGGTTGTGCCTGAATAGGCTCAGGAGCAAAGGAAGAAACTAGCCATTCTTTTGCAGTGATCTACAAAGACAAGAGATTCAAAAACATCAGCAGCAAAGATGGCTAGGGTGTGCCACAATTTTTGTCTGGAACATCTTGTACCTTTAAAAATCTTTATGTGTCAAAGAACGTTGTCAGTTGTTAAGCATGCCCACCTCTAAACTGTGCCGTTCGTTAAATCCTTAGAAAGGCATCAGATAACAGTATTTCTTATAACTGCGTGCAAGGTGATGCTCTACTGCATTTTCCTAAAGATAATCCACACTGAAATTCATAATTCAAAAATACGTGGCAGAAATATGATTCATTGCACAATATGCAACAGGGGCAGATGAAAAGTAACTACTTCCTCCCGTTTCCACGAGGAGAGTTTGAGCTTCTGTAGTAAACTTAATCGTATTTACAGCAGGATGATTAATCGACTGAATTTCATTCAGGGCTTTGCTGCCATTTCTGGTGTATTTGCTGTATCTGCGTACGTGGTCCTCTTGTTTGCTTGTATGCAGGGAGAGCATTCTTGAATCCCAACTGAAGAAATATTTGCATATTGATATTCCCCCAAGGAATGATAGCAGGCTAACTGCGCACTCAGCCAGGCACCTGGCTCAGCATATATTCTGAACTTAACCAGTTTTAGGGCCCTCTGAAGCCAGTAGATATTCCTGTCCCTTCAGTACAGCTCTTTATGCTTTAAGTCTCGTACCTACTTACACACATCCACATGTATATATTTCTGCAAATACATACATAGTTGTATAGTGCAAAATTTAAAAAGATAAAGCCATTAAATGGTAGAATTCAGGAAAATCTGAAAGTAAAGAAAAGGTGAACTTCAGTTAATTTGTGAATATTAATCAAAGATAGGTCTTGATTGTTCAAGTAAATTATTACAATCAGCTCTGTAAGAACTATTCTACAGTAAACGTATCCCAGCAATGGGGGACAGGAGAACTGTGGAAGGAGCCAATTGGTATGGATACTGTGGGTTACTGGGTGCGTGTAGTAGCTTGTGTCCAATCAGATATGCTTTATGCAGCACACGCATGGCTGATAGAGCTTCTAGATCAAAGCTGACCCTAAAACAATAGGATGCAAATAAAGTGCCTTAGAAACTAATCCATGCTGGACTAAGTTGGCTACCTATGGGTCCAGCTCAAGCATTCCTTCATTATTGCACTGTAGGTGGTGTTTGGTTTAACAGGACGTTGATACTACTGTTGTCCTATTATTCAAGAATTTTGGAAAATTGCTGTGGTATGAAGATTGCAGAGATAATAACAAGAATTGAAGATGCAAAGCTGTAGTTTTAAACTAAAAACACACTCAGAATGTTCTAAGTGCCATAGCAGAGTGCTGCTGACTCCTTCCACAGAGCTTAGTGCTTATTCTGTAGAATCACTGTTGTCGTTCGTGTCGATCTTGAAGATTCTGGTGGTTTCTTTAATATGTTAGTGTATTAACAGCTGACATCTATTAACTTTACTGTCTTAATTGGATCCTTCTAGATGTTCAGCCAACTGGTCAGGCACACAGTGTGAGAGGCCAGCTCCCAAAAGCAGCAAGTCTGACAATATCAGTACAAGTAAGTACTTCAAATAACTGCGATTACTTGTCAAATTGGGCTCAGTTTAGAAATTTTAACCTCATGGTATTTTAGAATGTGAATTTGTGTCATGAAATGTGCTGGTTACCTGTATTAAAGAGAAGGAAAAAAAAAAAAGGTAGAGATCTCTTAACTTTTTGATTGACATTCAGTGTTTTATGAGGTGGTTTGGGTGCAAGCCATACGCTATACACTCACTGCTTCAAGGGCTAGCCTGGACGTTTCTTAAAGAAAGCATATCAAGTGGCAAGTGCTTGGTGATATCACTGCTGTGCAGAGAACTAGTACGAGACCTCTGACCATTTAAGTCCTACTGAAAGCATCAAAAATAGAGTTGCAAGTAGTTCATAACTTTTGCATTGGCTGTCTGCAGAGGTTTGAATTTTACCTACTGTGAAAATCATCCTGAAAGTAAGAATAGTTCCTGTCGTATTTTTTTTAAAATATGTCTGTAAGCATAAAAGGATGGTATTGCTACACTCTTGGCAGTTTAAACTGGACAAGATTCCCTGTGGTGCATTGAGTATGCTGATGGCACCCTGCTGCACATCTCTCGGTCACTTTTAACCCAACCGGAGCAGTAAAATGAATCGCCCACTATTCAAGTCAGCTTGATGCTTAGATGAAATCTTCCTAGCGATCCAGACAAGTGAAATAACACTCACAAGCTGGAAATGGGCTAAAAAGCAGCCAGAACCTAGATCAGTATTTCATGTTGAGGGAATACCTGCTATGATTTGAGAAATGGGTGTTTGTCTTGTGCCTGCTCCTACACCCCAGGCTGCAGCATGTTGTAATGTCCTTTACATGCTGAATCTTCATATGATGAAGTGAACTTGGGATAGTTCAAGTTTTTATTCACTAATACTTCATTTCAGGCCTGGCTTGGCTTTCAGTAAGCCTTCCAGCAGAATTTAAAGTATCTTTTTCAATTCTTTATTTAGACTGTGTTTAATGTAGAGCAGAGTCTGCCAACAGCTTATTATTTTAATAAATGTAACCAATGAACCAACCATCAGTATTTTTGTTTTCCACCAATTAAGGATTGTAATATTAAAGGAAATACATGTTATTCCACATTGACTTTATCCTGGAGCCCTGTAGTTTGTACGGGCCAGGTTTTTACAACGCGGAGTTATGTTTGATGTATTTCTTTATGGCCAGCTTACGTTAAAGCTGAGAAATTCTTAGAAGAGTACAATTGCTGACCTTATTTTTGCAGGTAGTCTCATTTCAGTGAAGTTACCTGCCAAAATAATGTTAAGCCTATTTTTGTTTTCCCTGTTCCCTCCTCTCCTTTAACATCGCTATCTGATCTGTGCACTGTTTTTCTGCTACATTAAGCATTATTGTAGTTTCCATGATTGCCTGTATCAACATAACAAAATTATTGGCTCTTGAGTATAATGCAGTAAAATGCAGGGATGCACCAACCATCTAGAAATGAATATTGCTTACGACATTTCATTTTTCCACAAATAAAGGTAATAAATACATGTAAATGCTAATAATGGAATTATTCCATCAGAGCCATGTCTACTGAATATCTTAAATTAATAGTTGTGTGATTTAACTAAACTACTGAAGCTGATGGTGGCAGTTAAAGTCAGTGGCCATGCCACTCCAATCCAGATTTTTCAACAATTCTGGACACCTTCATATGGTATCAGTGCAAATGAGGGCAGAGAATTAGTCCAAAGTATATTGGTATCCAGAAGGAGGAAGCTCCTGATTTCTTGATAAAAGCACTTGTGTGTACACCATTATCTGTAATAATTTTTTTTAATTGATCAGTGTCAAAAATCTCAAAACAGTGAAGCTCATCCCATTTGTGGTGAGGGAAATTATTCTTTTTTAATTAATTAAAATGTTTTACATCTCTGAAGAAATTGTTAGATGTAGCTGTGAGTATTCAGTATCTTGTTTTCCTGTTTTAGGAAGCATTGCAATCATTGTTCCTCTTGTTTTACTGGTAACGTTGATCACTACTCTGGTAATTGGACTATTCCTTTGCAAAAGGAAACGAAGGTGAGTAATTTTATATTGATGTGTGAAGTAAAAAAGTAAATCTTTAAAGTATGTGCATCTTTTTGATATAAAAGTTTCACTTTATATATGTTGACCAGACATTTTAAAACAAAATTAAATAAATCACCCACAAGAAACAATCCAAAACTTATTTCTGGATGCAGTGATGTAATTGCATTTTGGTTCTTGCTGCAATGATCATGGCTGTTCTTTATTCTTATATTCCACATACACAAGATAAAAAAATGTTTTTTTCTTATCCAGTTTGCTCAATCCTGCCAAGGCTGTATAAATGTTAATAATTTTATCCAGAGACTTAGTGAACTTAGTAAACAGAATTAATGCATTTTATTTGAACCACATAATTAATATTGTTCATGTTTATAAATACTTTTAGATAGAGTCTCTATGGAATTTGCAGTTTTCAGTTACAGTCCACTTCAATTTATTTACTTGGATTAGTTTTTCTCAATTTTATGTAAGTTATAGTGAAGATTTAAACAATGTTCAAAGTATCTACAGTAGAGTCCCAAGCCCTACCATCATGACCGTATTTCTTTAGAATCACAGAATGGTTTGGGTTGGAAGGGACCTTAAAGATCATCTAGTTCCAACCCCCCTGCCATGGGCAGGGACACCCTCCACTTAGTATCTTGCATAGGAAGCCAAATTGCAGCACTGAACAGTGAATGTTTTGTTCTCTTGAATTTAACTGCCTTAGAGCTGATAATGAACTTAAGGACTGTAGTAGATGTTTTGACTTGGGCCATTCTTCTAAGGCCATGTTAGGTGGCAGGGAAAGAGTATTTCTACTGAATGCAGACACCTGAGAGAGCTGTTAACTTTCTCATACTCAGAGAAACAATAAAGTGATGTTAGTGGCAATGCAGATTTAGCAAGGAAAGATTTCTGGTAATAAGGACGTGGCCAACTAGGGAAGACCTGGAATGGGAGTCAGACAGCAAATCATTTACTTTAGGCCTGTAGTTGGCCTAGTGATTAGTCTTGAGCAGCTGTGTTCTTTTCTCCTGGGCCTTGTTCCCCCACCTCTGAAACCAAGAGAATATCTTCTTTTGTGAAGTCGTTCAGAAATTTGAGATGAGTCAACTGTTTCTGCAAATGTGACCATTTATGAGACTATTTCAGTCCTCCAGACTAAAAGAATCTTTTAAGTCGCTATCATCTAGCATCGTACGTATCAAACTCTGGCAATAGCTAGTAAGCATTCATTTTTAAATCCTTTTTGAAAAGCCAAGAAGATAAATACATTCCCCGACCATACCTGACCCTGTCAGGCTCCATAGATGTCATTACTTGCTGCTGTACCACTAAAACCCAAGTTTAGTGATAGCCAAATCCTGAAAACCAGTTGCAGGTCTGTAAATATTTTAAGTTATTGAGAATAACTTAATAGATATAATAGATCTTCAGTTGAAAAATAAAAGTAAACTCAACAAGGGGATTTTTTTTTCTTAAAATTATATTTAGAAATGTGTTTTAAGGGATTTTTAATCTCTTCAGAGGAGACTGTCGAGTATTAAACTAGGTATAGATGTTCAACACTTGTACGCTACAGATAAGTGCTTATTTTAGGAAATACTTTTTCTATGTCACTTCTGAAAAATATGGATTCTTTAGTGTACTGGATTTCAGGCACCAGCTGCAACTTTCTCAACCAAACAAGAGGACTTGAGTATCATCATCCTGACTGTGACCTCCCTATTATTTTCTTGTAATTCTAGAGAACATATTGCATTGGGAAGAATTACTCTCGTGAGGTTATTTCAATTGCTGAGACTAAAAGCACCTCCTTAGCTAAAAGAAATGAATTCAGCAGCTAAAGAATTTCACCTCAATCACTTATCTTTACTGATATCTAATTCAAGGTTAAAAATAAGATCCTATCTTCTATTAAAGTTTGAAAAAATTCAAGTTGAACTTCAGCTTTACAATAACCACTGGCAGGGAATACAAACTGGAACTCTGAGAAGTTCATGCATTTTTAATGCATTGTAATGAAACCATTTGCTTGTCCTCAGATTACAACTGACTTTGGGCAACTGTTTTCAAATGGAAGTGAAATGGATGAGCAAGGGAACATGACTCATGTTCATTCCATCTTCATTACTGCAGGGAATCTGCAATGAATTTGAAAAGCTTTCCTTGGGAATTGGGGGAAATCTGGAAATAATAGGAGAGACTCAGGGTAACGGACAAAAAGAGTTAGCTCCTTGTATGAATTCATACCACTACAGCCAAATTGAGGAAACAATAAAAAGCTACTTCCATCTTATGTGAGATCTACACATAGGCTCGGATTGCTACTTTATTTGAAAAATTGAAAGATTTCCTGATTGTTTCTGCAGTAAACGCTTTTTCAGCCTGTTGATCTTAATGATTGAAAAGAAATAAAGTAAGATTTGTACTGTTTTGGGATGGAGCATCTGAGAAAGGACTTGAATAGTCACTAGCTTCTTTTTTTTGTGTTTATGCATTATAGGACAAAAACTATCAGAAGACAACCCATCATAAATGGAGGAATCAATGTAGAAATTGGCAATCCATCATATAACATGTACGAGGTGGGCCATGATCACAGTGAAGGTGGTCTTTTAGCCTCAGATTTTACTGTAAATGCAGAAAAGGTAATTTTTTTCTTTTTCTAGTGACAAAACCACTGCTTATTTTATGTCTTATAAAGGTTTTGACTTTAAATGTAATTCATAGAAACATAAAAAATGACATTTAGATTTAGGTAATGAGTATAAAGGCAAGTTAGATTTCATTAGAATAAATGTGATGTATATATTAACAGCTGTTTTGCAGTCTAATGCTTGCTGATGGGCATTTTTCCTAGTGCCTGCAATTTGCCAAAATAGAGTTAGAGCTAAAGTAGAAAATGAGGGGGTTTTTTTGTCATAGACACATCTGCCTTAAGTTCCCAAATCACAACACCACAAGTTGCCAATCTTTTTAGTCTATTTGGAAATACATTGCTGTACAGTTTACCATTTGAAGCGTGAGAGAATATATACATACATATGAGACTAACTTATTTCATACATGAAAACTTCCCAAGGCATAAAGAATTCAGCGTCCTGGCTGGATAGATAGATTAAATGTTTACACAAAGCTAGTAAGTATTATCATTTTCCTGTAAAAGATGCTGTCACTTCTGCAGCACCACTCCAGTGATTGAACTACCTGAGTGATGTGACATGGGATGAACAGGGTAATGCTGCGATATCTTTCCTAGAGCTCCGTAATCAGACATACACCAAAGGGCAGCCATCATTCTGTGGCATTTCTGACAAAGCAATAACCGGATTACTTTTAGCTCTAGGAATGTCATCACTGAATCACATAGTCAGTGTGCTGAATACAAGAGGTAAGCTGAAAATGGAGTTACTCACTGGAGGAAGAGTAACTGAGCCAATGCTTATTGTGAAGCCTGGCTCTAAGCCTTAACAGAAAATGATTTTAAAATGCTGAATGTTATTCTCGTATTGGCTGCAAGGTTTTTTTTCATGTTGAAGAATACCTGTAAGTAGATTTTTTTAAAATTGTAGGTCACTCTAAAATAATGTCTTTAACTGGTGCACTGTTAATTTAACAGTGTTGATTAGTACACATGGAAAATGCTCTATTAGCACAGAAACTAAATTTTTCTGTTTATACAGGCCAGATACATAGGGGGAGGGCCCACTGCATTCAAGCTTCCACACACAGCTCCATCAATCTACCTAAACTCTGACTTGAAAGGACCACTATCGACAGGGGTGAGAAATGATGATTCAAATCCATTTCATTCCACCGCAGCCCCTTGTAAAGAAAGTTTGTCTGTCATTTTTGAATAGAGGCATTTTCTGTTTGATTTTAATTTTTTTTCTTCTTTTAATGGAAAGAAGAATGACAGTAAATAATACATTCTCTATTTGAAATAAAGGGTTCTTCTCTGCATACAAAATTTCATCTGTACCCATCATTGTGACATGATCTAAAACTGCAAATGTGCCTTTGCAGAGGAATGCAAAAGCAGTAAGCAATGTGATGCTTTTCCATAGCATTGTATAAGTTTAGCATAGCATTCACAGCCATTATCTTGATCTATTTTCAATTTACGTGTAATTACAGGCATTTGGTGAAGTTTATCACACTGGAAAAAGTTCCCAAATACATGAAAATAAGTCCATTGATTTCAGAGGAATTGGATCCACACTAAAATGAACAATTTCCTTTAATATTTGCAATGTATTTTTTGATTGTTCAGCTTTCTAAAAATTTTTGTCATAAAATAGTTACTTTTAAAACATCAGATTTTGACTACAATTTAGCATGATGTGTGCAAACATTGAAATTTAAAATATTAGAAGGGACATCAGTATGACATCCATTTTCATGTGCCTCAGTATATATATTCATCTTTTGTGCCATTTGCATTCTTGCATGATCGTAATACGTTGTATTTGCAAATTTAACAATTTGTATAGGGTGTGATCTTTGTGATAGAGCACAAACAAAACCATGGATGATGAAAGCTAGAATAAATGCCCACCTATGCCCATGAACTGTTTCTGTTTTCAAGTCACTCCAGTTACTTTCTGTACCCCGTTGTACTGCAGTATGCTACCAGTACCCACTCAAAGAGGTATCGCGAGACAAAGCCTACTATCATATGTAGTTTTGATAACTCCATATGGCATTATATAGATACCAAGTAGCTCTGTTCTCTTGTGGTTATCGTCCTTAATAGCTATTGTCAGTGGAATAAAAAGTCCTGTCAATTGAAATAAAACTAAATTTCTGTTTTCCTAAAATTCTGATTATAATCATTACAACAAATGTAAAGATTTCTAATTGAATGGGGACAGACAGGTATAACTGAGAGTTTGCTCTCATAAATTACTACAGCAGTTGATTGAATATTTAGGTTCCATGAATATAGAAGAGTAGCTTCTTCTTTCTTCCAAATGAATGTGACTCACCTTTTTTCTGCCTCCGTTCCAAGAAATTTTGAAACACCAGGCTATCACTTTATTATCTGTAATAGGTGGAATAGGCAGTGTTAACTAACGAACTGAGTAGCTGCTGTGGCTAGCCAGCCTAAGGAATATCTGAATCCTTGGCTCCGAAATCATATTGATGAACAGGGAAAGGAAGAACTAAGATTTTCGATATCTCTCATCCCTTGTTACCCAGGTTTTACTCAGGATACCTGCAAGTCAAGAAAACCTACCCACATCTGTTTTGGGTAATTTAAAGTTAGCCACTTATTACGTAAACCAAACTAATTAATTTACCCATTTTATAGTTTACTGGTGTTCCACTCAGTACTTGGTTGGGCAAAGTATGTGCTGTTTAATTAGTTAAAAGAAAGAGGAATATTTTGACCAATAGTTACCCTTTCCAGTTCTTATAAATAAAAAGCTGAACATCTGATTGGATAGCAAGGGTCTTCTAGGAGACAATAAAAGCACAAAATATGAAGGGATTAGTGGAGACCTTTACATAATAAAACTTGGATAGTGCTTTCTCCATAGCGTGAGTGATAGGAGAGTAAGTTTTCATCCATGTAAGACATCCTCCTTCTGTGCTGTCAGACTCAGGAGATTTCTCATATACCAAAGTAATGTGCAGAATTAAAAATGGACTTGTCCTGTATTGAAGTACCACTCATTTCAATAGATTTTTTTTTTTGTTACAGTCCAAACTACCAAAATTGTTGAGAAAATACTTCTCAATCTGTAACTACTATGATATATTAAGTTATGCTGGTTTATTATAAAAGTTTAATTTACATTACGAAAGTATTGAATTTTTGGTCAAATCATGTTGTATATTTGGGCCACAGAATTCGAAAACATGGTCAGCTATTGATGGGATGCTGATGTCTTAGAACAGGTAATATATGGAAACTGTTGATTGCAGTTTTCTACTATTAAACTTGTCACATGGTCTCACAGTGCACCTTCTCTATAAACTTCTTCATATCTATTCTGAAATCTTCCAGTGTAATAAGGTGGACAAGTCAACTCCAGAGACATTTTTCAAGGTTTTTGTTTTAATTTTTTGTTATTGTTTTTATGGTTTTAATATCATAATATGCTGCATGTCATGTCATTGATTATTTTAATAGCATGTCTCATCATGAATTTAATTTTTAACTAAATAATTAACTCATTATCAGGTTTGCAGAAGTCCAGGTATCTATTAAGTATGTCCAGTTCTTTTTTATGTGTACTTGTTCTTGCTTTAACAAAGCCATTTCCATTTCCATAAACGTGTATTTTGTTTTCATCCTACTGATCTAATGTATGCTTAATTTTTCTGCAGACAACAAATTACGCCAATCCAGTATATGCAAAGTTATACATGGATGGACAAAACTGTCGAAACTCCTTAGCAAGTGTTGATGAAAGAAGAGAACTCCTTCCAAAGAAAATAGATATTGGGATAAGGGAGACTGTGGCATAATCTGCTGTTACCTTTTATACTCTGTATAAATGTATAAAATATAAGGATTACTTTTCTATGTACCAACAGTATTATAATTGTTTTGGCATCAGCATTACCTCTGTTTTTTGTTTGGTTGATTGTTTTCTGGGTTTTTCTTTTGCTGATGACTTTTGACTGACCATTTGTAAGGTATTTTTATGAAAAAGAAACTGCACTACGGTACAATTTACAACAATGCTGCTGAAATAACACACCTTTAAATTTGTTAAAATTGCAAACAACATATTCGTTTGTAGCGTGAAAATGAGCAATCTATTTTCTATGAACTTTTTTGGTTCTACTTAATCGATGAAGATGGTATCTGCACTTTTTCATTATGTAGTCTGGAAGCTGTAGTACAGTGTGTAATTTTGTTTATTTTAAATGGTGAAAGAATGATTGAATGGTCTACTCTCTTCTTTGTGCCCATTAGAATCTCTCTTCAGATCCTGATAAAGCTAGATAACCTTTCACAACCAAACATAACTTGCTTTTAAATTAGCTTTAGGTTGCCAAGAAGTAAACAAGACTATAGAAATGAAACATCTAATGATCTGCATGAACACAATGATTATGTTTCAGAAATTCAGTGACTGTACATGATATACTAAACATATATACCATGTAAACAAGCTTTGTATTTATTAAAACCTTATAGAACATAGTAACGATATATCTTGGAAGCTGAAACCTTACTTGCTGTGGGACAAAGCATATGAACGCCAACAGTCCTGTTAGGACAGTAGCCACCCTAGAGCACAAGAGGGCATTGCCTACACATGCATTATATGTTTATTCACTTAATCACATGCATTACTTATGGATTAATAATTCCCCAACGCACACCAAGCAGTAGGGAAAAAACCCAACCCCCAAACCTTAAGCACACACAGATGATCACAGCATTCAGTTTTGACAATCAGCAAAAAAAAGTCATACCTGTTTAGGGATACTGAAACATAGAAAACACAGCAGTTTCTTTAAATTAAGATAAACTGTGATATGGCAGAGGTATAACATAACCAAATTACGTATTTGTGAAACCTTACCTAAGCCCGAGTTTCAACAGTCTGGGTTAAATATCAAATTCCAATTATTGAACGTGAAAAGCATCAGTTTCCAGCACTTGCTCTGACCTGGTCTGCTTTCTGTTGTTGCTAAGAGGAGGAAAAATCTGACTCGCTTTTTTTTTTTTTTTTAATTTTGATGGAAATAAAGAATACAATTTCTTTCAGGTTTGAACTGAATCGAAATATTTTATACATAACTTTAAAGGCACAAAAGACTTATTCACACATATATCGTGGAGGACTCTTCCTTCCTCTGCTAGACATGACTGACTTTTAGCTATCATAATATATTAACCTAACAGATTAAATATGTTTGTGGTTGCTCTTTATTCCCTTTGTACAAACATTACAAAAATAACTGCTGTTTTATAAAAGATTTTTGTTGTACTATTGTGCATGCATACTACCTATTTCTAAACTTTGCCATATTGGGGCCTTTATAAAACTCTTGATTTATGTAATACTAGTGCAATTTTGCTTGAACAATGTTATGCATATCATAAACTTTTTCAGGTTCTTGTTTAAGTACATTTTTTTAAATTGAACAGTATTTTTCATTTTGGTTATAATAGTCATTTTGCCTATGTTTCTACAATGAAGTGTTAAATACTTTATAAAAAAAATTGTTGACTGATTTATTTAAATGAAAATCTACATACTTAATTCAGTGTGTTGACTAATTTTTAAATTTAACTTATAAAACGAAAATGGCAGAAGAGCAGATTGTAGGGAAAGAACATTACTTTGTACAAATGGCTAAATTTCTTTTCTTAACGACAATTTTTGCTTTTTATACAACTTCTATTTGAATGTTTCTGCAGCTCTGCAAATGTTTGGATACCTTAGGTGTATAGCTGTCTGTTATGTCAAGAGGATTTTAAAACAATTTTATTTTCTATAAAAATACTGTATTAAATAGTTTCATACCATACAGCTATGATTCCACAGGTTCTGCCTTTATTCCGCTGACATCATCAGAGATGGATTTGGCCCTCAGTTTTTGCATAATTGCGGTTGTTGTGAGGCGTAAGTAGTTGGTCTTTTCAGAAACATTACTGTTTATTTTCTGGCAGAGAAGCTCCTATCTTTAATACTCAGGTAGAACTAATTTTTAACTAGTGGGTATGCAAGTAACTTGAGTTTTAAATAATGAACTCTTACATGGACCTGATAAAATTTATTTATTCTGATATCTCACATTTCCGTTCAGTGAGACTTTACATTTGCTTTAGTGTAAATTCCTTTTTTAAAACCTAAATTTATGCATTTACTTATAAATACACAGTTGATGTCAGTGGAGCTATTAGATATTGGATATCAGATCAGAAGCAGGTCTTAGGTTTATAATTTTGATGGAGATGCTGAGGTCCGCCACTGCCGTGCCTTAAAGATCTTTAAATTACACATCGGTGTAATAAACCCCAGTGGATTTTTGTTAGTTTGGCTTTTACTTTACCAGGGCTCTGCACAGGAAGTGTTTCTCACAATCCTCTAAGAGCCCCGTAATCCCCAGACTCTGTAGCTGTGCAAAACACACCAGGAGCTGAAGGGTGAAAGATTGAGAACCTGATCAATAACCTGTATGTGTATCTTCATAAATTCAGTAAAATAATTTTGGCCAGGAAATTCTACAAACTTTTACAAGGAACAACAAATTTTTTAAACTTTCTACATTTCCACAGCCTTTTTGCTGTTGTTAATGCCACAGATTCATGTGTGTTTTAAGCTGACATAAGCTTAGAAGAAAAAAAAATGGATAAATGTGCCTGTAATCACTGATTAAAACATCTGTCTCTTCAGGGTATAGTTGCAAGGCTTTTTGTGGTTGTTTTCCTGAAGATAATAATGACATTTCATGTGAAATGCTGGTACTGTACTATTTCACTGAATTCATAAGGGTAAAATTTTTCTTACACAGTACTAAGAATTTTTCTTAGCAGTGTGAAGCAGTTTGTGGGTTCCGTAAATACCAGGCATTAAAATTATACAGGGAAATTGAACTTCTGATAAATGTAACCCTGAAATACACTGTTCATTTAGTTTTTACTTGTAGGCTAAGGAATGGTTTCAGGTTCCTGGGTTGCCATGATACAGCTCTATGTCTCTTTTTTCTTTCATTACCCACATTTTCATTCAACATTAAAAAAAACCTAAAACATGTAAGCTTGAAGGGTGACATGATGGGCTCCATCACAAACTACATTCTTAAATTCTGTGCTGAATGGAGCAGCTCTACACAAAGCATGAAACAAAGCATTTGTCAAAACTTTGTGATTGTGTCTAATGGATTTTTTTTTTTCCCCGCAGAGGTTGTAGTATATTTACATGTAACAACAGTGCAGTGGGGTCTCTGTCTTGTGATAGGCCTCTTGTTCTATGCAAGAGTGTGCATAAACACTAAATTATGACAACAAAAGTTCAAAATGACAAACTAAGATGGATGATGCTTTTGCTACCTTATGTAGTCATTCCATGCAACTAAAATTGCCAGCATGAATTCTGTCCTGTTGATAAACACACTAGAAAGCGCATTTGAGAATATTTATTTTGATGTGCATTTTTTAATTGGTCTTTCATTTCCAAGACAGTCATGGGGTTTGATATTTGCAGAAGGATAGCTCAGTAGTGAAATGCCTTTAAACCTTCTACCTAAGTTTATTATCTATCAGTGAAATTGTGAAGAAGGTCTTAATATAGCAGTAATTTATTTTTTTTAACCTGTTAGTGACTAGAATCAGTGTGGTCACATATGTAACAAAATGTTGTGTAAACGCATTTCAGAAAATGTGTTTCACATTAAGGTGTATAATGTGTCAACATAAAACCGAGTATCTTCTTGTGCATCCCCTTTTTGGAGGATGAGAAGGTGATAAAGGGAAGAAATGTCAGTGATAATAAAAGTCCTCAAAGTAATCACCTTAAAAATAAAGACATTTTTCATGTGGAACAAGCAGACCAACAATGAATCTTGTCTGTCTAGCCCTGGGCATCTCTGCAAAGATACTGAGGCATTTGGAATTTTTCAAGTCTTAGATGGGCAGAAGTATGGCTGACAGAGAGAATGATAATTTATCATCCTAGTTCCCTGATTTATCGCACTTACAATCTCCACATGTGTGAAATACAGATCTGCTGAAAATAAGGGTTTCTAATTTAGTGTCCTTATTTTAAGATGACAAAAAGGAGCGAAGAAGCTTAAAGCATCTTTTTGCTTTGCACATCACTTAGCACATGTTGTGACTCTCATGACCTCTGACAGTGGTCTTCAGAGTAGTACCTGAATAGAGAGAACTGTCTGCTGGCCTCAAGAGGATGTAGCATGAGCTTTTCCTGGAAAGAAGATAATGATACCACTACCTCTTGCTACTGCTACTAAACCTAATAATGATCCATTTTTGTCCGAAAAACCACATATAATTTTGAAATATTAAAATATGTACATATACATAACATAATAGCAGAATTGCTGTGCAGTTACTCTGAATAAAAGCTCATTTTCACAGGTGAGTAGAAAGGAAAGTCTGTAACTGCCATGGAAACTCAAGGGATATATTGATTTATATCTTTTCACTTTCTAAACCTGGAGGGGGGAGGAAAAAAAAAAAAGATTATACAAGCTGGTCACTGAATTTTTCTCTTAAATAAACAATCTTGAATGTTACAAGAGTTGGCACCTCAAAAGATTTCAGAAAAAAAAAAAGCTGTGTAGGCAAACAGTTTCTCACTTGTGTTTCATGTTGGTAATGCGCAAGCAGCAATCTTGTGTCACCTAAGTAGGTGTTTGATGATTTGTTAGAGATAAACAGTAAGATAAGCACATGTAGATTCATGACAGCACTAGCTAAAGAGATGATCTGCTCAGCAGATCAGTGTTCAGCCAGCTGAATAGCTCAAGAACTTGGGAAGGGATTGCACCTGAGCCTTGAGGAATGGTTTTCCACCTGTATTGGTATGCTTGGATGCGCAGATGTCTAAATCTGGTGACCTCTGTCTGTAAGCCACGCACTGAGCTCTGTAACAGGCCAACACCTAATTCAGGTAAGGAGCTTCAACAGTCTTGCCCTGTCCATAGAGCAAGAGACAATGTTACGAAGTTTGGATTTCATTGATGACCATAAGGTTTGGGCATCACCCATAAGGCTAATCTAAGAGCTAATCTAATATCCCAGGCTAAGAGTGGTGGAGGCCTGGTTTATTAGGCAGGAACGAACTGTTGAACATTTCGTTGCTGGGTGTGAAAGGTTGTGGAGTGCACTGTCAGCTCAGAGACTGTTTCCCTGGATAATTGACTGTATCTGGGGTTGTCTTATACTTGAGCAAAATGTGTCATCACCCATGATGGTTAGAGCGGCTGCTTGGAGCTCCATTCACATTTGTAATGAGTCTTACTCCAAAGGGGAGGGTGGTCTTCCCCTTCATTTAGGTGAGCAGCCTACACTTTCCCCTGGGAAACTGATACAGATATGGATAAACTCTGTCTTTCCTGTTCTGTCTACATGTAATTCACAGCCCTATCCTTCTATTTTTCACTGCCAAGAAGCAGGGAATGGTTAACATGACTGCATTTGAGAGTAAAAGAGGAGAAGGTTTACTCCCCTTTTCCTTTAATTTAAATCTTTAAAAAACACAGTGAAAGCTTAGACATATCCTTGCGGGTACTGTGCCTGCAGTGTTTGCATATAGACATGCTTCCAGCGTGAGCGTAAGCATAGGCAAAACATCTTAAAGAAGGGCAGTGCCAGGTAAGTGACCTTTCTTTCCAGAGGGGAATTACGTTGTTCAGATGCAATGAGTGTGTCCCGCAATGCGTTTTGCTGGAGCAAGTCTCTCAAATGTTTTTCTGCTCGTGTATCTGAGGGGATCTTGATAATTTAATGGAGAGAGCTTTCCCCGAGATACCGCGGTAATTTGTGTCACACGGTGTCTGACAGCAGCATGCTGAAAATTCGGTTTAGGCGTCCTCTACGGTTGGCAAATGGCATTACGTAGGTTGTAAGTGACTCTTTTTACTGGGATACATGCTTCCTGGTGACTTGCATGTAGTCTTCAACTTCAAACAGAAGTTCCCAATGTTGGCAAGCGTGAAGCATAGCAAATTGACCTTTGCTGGATTACACACTGCCACTGTGACCTTAAAACAGGAAAAAACCAAAACCCAAGATTGTTATCTGTTGATTCTGAAGCCCAGAACTTGTTAAGAGCTTTAGTTTTATTCTGTGACTGACATCCTTGTCCAGAATTTGCTGCAGTATAATTAGCAAATTTCATCTCCCATAGGATCTAGCTCCCATAGCCTACAGCAATGTGATAAATAATCCAGAAGTCTTTAAAAAGGCTGGAGGGAGGAGCTCAGTTACAATCTGGGAATTGCCAAACAGACGTTCTGCACACTTGGTGAAATGGGATACGGAAATAAGTATTTTGTAAGTCAGGAACCTCAAACTTACAGAAGTATAAGTATAGCGGGGAGAGTCGTGTTACTGTCGAGCTGATAGAGGTCCTTAACCAATTTTCTTTTTAAAAGGAAAAGGAAGCAATGCTCATGTAATGTTCCCGCATACTGGGAGAGGGTCTGCCGTATCTTATAGCAGTATGTTGAAAGAGATGTCCTTCAGGAAGGATAGACTGGTGAGAGAGAGCTGGGATCTGAGGTCTGCCTTGTGTATATGGTTAAGGTTGTCCTGCACGTATGTCTGAAGATCCTACCATCTCTTCTCCTCCTACCCCACCCAAAAATGGAACGTGTGCATACCTTGCACTAGTAAGTGTGTACACTTGTAAATTCTCTGTTTTAAAAGTCTGATCCTATTTGCTGTTTTCCATAGTAGGAATGTAGCATCCAGATAGTTTAAAGACAGCCAGTGCATCTCCCACTGATCAGAGCCCATTTGTTCAAATAGCATAAGGTATGCAACGCCGCGCTGCTGTCCTTACTGCAGGCATCACAATATTCCAATTATAGACCCTTGATAGTCATTTGAACTTCTTTTATGTAGTAAGACTATACCAGGATGCTTTGTACAGCACGATTAGAGTTGCTGTGCAGTAAAAGCCATGCTGCATGTGAGCTCCCCAAGGCTGGTGTGCAGCCTGTGCTTCTCCAGGCTCGAGATCCCATGGACTTTTGGTGGCCTTTCAGCTGGCTGTGGTGAGCTACAACAGCTCAGAAAAAAAACTATCTACCCTGTAGGGTTCTGTAGTTCAATAGGTAGTCTGAAAATAGGTCTGTCACAAAGAGACAGTGACCTTCTTCAGGTTTTGTCTGTGTGTGCGTGACTGGGTTCATACATCATACTGCCCTGCTGTGTCTTATCTGACACTTTTCAGAAGATATTAAGCCCTTGTGAAAGATGTGTGATGTTTTTCTGCATATATTTAGCTATTCTAATCATCTTGAAATTCCTGAAGTCCTAATAGTTCATTGCCCTGAACAGTATTTTAATGTAAATTATTCTACAATTATAGCTTTCATTCATTTTTTTAGTTTATTTCCTATATTGCAGAATCGGATATCTTTCCCCCCCCCCCCTATTCTTAACGAACATGAATAAAATAAAACAATAAACTAGCTAATTTGAGACTGCTATTATATATACTATGAAAATTGTGTCTGACACTATTAGGTTGTCCTTTTTTCTGTTTAAAATTAAAACATTAATGTAGCTTTCAGTGATAAGTACTAAAACATCTTTATAAATATTTGAAAAGATGCTGTTCAATGAACTGTGCAAGACAGGAGGCTGACCTCACACAACTAATTAATTATCACAATCAGAGGAACTCCAGACAAAGTACCATCTCCAGCAATTTGAAGGCTAATTAACATTCATGTCTCGTAAAAGTCACTTGACTTCCAATTATGATTAAATATGCAAGGTCACTGGGACACAGCAAGTGGAAGAGCTGAAAGTAATCCCCTAGTACTGTGGTGACAGTTAAAAAGTAATGTCATGCACTGAAGGACTGTGGAAGAAATACGGATTACACATCGCCGTGTCCCACTGTGCTGTGTGATGGACTGATGGGGACACCACCCCCACCAGTGGTTTTGCCCCTGCTTCTGTAGACCAGCAAAATGCTTAACTTGTTATTTCCAAAACTAAATTGCACTGGACAGTTACTGTTGTTCATAGACCTCATCAAAATATTGTCTACCCAGGTTTAAGAATATCTGTCAAAATATATGACTACATCATGCATTTTGTGATAAATTTATATTATTAATTGTATAACATTAATAATTGTTAAAGGATTGAACAACATCTCGTCCCTGAAAAGTCCTAATTAATCACATCTGACTGAACCATAGTGCACTTTGTTCAGGATTATCAAAATTGAACCAAACAATATTACATTAGTTTTAAGGGTCTGTGATCAGTATGGCAAACCCCCGTTTTTCATACAAACTTCGTACATCCATTAGCATTTGTGTCTAATGCTATAAGTATTTTAAAATGCGAACTTACTTCATTGTTTGAAAATAACTTAAAATATTTTTATTCTCTCATATCTTATAAAACAGACTTTTAAAAATATATATATTGAAAAATTAATATTTTAATGAAGGAATAAAATAATTTAGCACATTAATGCTAAATGAAATAGCAAAACGTTGACCATAATGACAGTGTAATCAAAAAGCAGCAATTATATTGTCTGTTTAAAGAGCCATATCCAATAAATACCATATGACAGTCTGAATTTTGTCACATGTAACAGTATCACATCCTATTTTTGTGGACATTGTTGTTATCAGAACAATTGTCATGGTCCACCAAAGAGAAAATTGTTGAGGTCAGTCACCCCACACTCATCATCACTCCAGCGTGGTTAATTGCTATCATGTCAGCCAGGAAGAAGCAGTAACCTGTGAGCACTGAAACTCCATTTAGATGCTGCATCAAGTGTGTTTATTTGTACAGCGTGATGTAAAATATGGAAGTTCACTGAAGAGGACACTTCACACTGGGATGTGCTCAGTGACACTCCAAAGGGGAGGGGGCAGGAAGCGTTAGCCTTCACTGGGACAAGGAACAGTTAATTAGTCCATCAGGAAAAAATACGGCTCTTGACCTAATAAAGCAACAGTTGTGTCACAGAAGTGAAACATTGTGCTGTTTAATTAAGAACACCACCTACACCATCTTGTAGCAGCAAAATTCAGAGAGCAAGACTAAATCTAGGACGAGTCCTTCGGAGGACTTGCAAAATATGCTTGGCTACACAAGGAAGTGTTGTGCGCTGAGAAGGGACTGTCTCCAAAAGTGCCGCTTCAGAGGTGCGCAAAGGGAAAGAGATGCCAGGAGGTGCGTGGGAGGCTAAAGGCAAGTTACCTAAAATTAAAAAAAAAAAAAGGGAGAAAGAATTTGGGGGGTTCATTCATTTGCAACTACATGGTCTGTTTTGAATGTTGATATTATAAAGGAATACTGTTTAGATTTTCCCTTAGCTGGCTGGAGCTTTTAGAGAGGTCAAGGTACGAGATAACAACCAGGTATGGCAAAACTGTAAATCAGTCAGCTATTGCCTCGAAACAGCTGCCTTGGCTTCACAAAGAATCCTTGAGAGGCTCCACAGGGCATCTCAACAAGCCTCCACCGATGATGCATGATCCCTGTAGAGGGACTCAACTCGCATCGGGAGGGGATGAAGTCTTCTCTTCTCCCTTGGCAATCCAGAAGGTTTCACCAGCAGGGTGAATAATGCTGGGGACCACACTTGAACCCAAAATACCTCCTGGGACTCCTGTTACAGTGATTTGGTGATGTGTTATTTGCTGTGCAAAGATTAGAATCAGAAATAACTGACATGCTACACAGGGGGAGCTGAGTCCAGAATTAGGTGTTCTAGATTCTGCTGCTTGCAGATGAACAATACTGACAGCATTCCTGGGCAGGAAGTGGAAACAGAGTTATGCCCCTGTGTTTGCCTATTTACTAATAGATTTGGCTAACTGGGTATTCTGTTTCAAGTTACTTGGACTATTTAAACAAGAAAAGGAACTCTATCCAGTATATGACATTATGTGTTATTTATATTAAAATAATAAGGTGGGATTCTTTTAATTCTTGTTTTCAGTTCTTTTAGAGAGTATCTGTGTTTATGCAAAGTTTGTAGTACTCAGTCAGCAGCAGCATCTTATTTGTTAAATTGTTTTCTACTTTTCCTTATTCATATTCCAAAAGTACTCAAATGCATTTCTGGTTCTTTAATATTTTCTTAGGGTTTTTTGCCTGCTACTCTCTATAAAGCAATTTGCTGGCAGGTTGAAATAAATCAGGCAAATTAACTGGATTTCTATGGATACAGATAAAATGAAATAGTTCTTTGTGCAGAGCTGTTCTTTTTATTTGTACTTATATTTTTAGTTGTGTTGTTTTTGCAAAATTTGAATGATAGAAAAACAGAGTCATACTCATTACAGATGACAGAAACCCTGTAGACAGCACTGAAGGAGGGAACTATTTAATTAAGAATAACAAATGCAGAATCACAGGGCTTGACAGGACCTCAGGGGGCCTTCTTGCCCTCTCCATGTTTCCCAGACAGCATCAGCTATAGCTAAGCCAGCCTCTATAGGCATTTCTCCAACATTTTTGAAGAGTGACAGTGATGTCCTTAAACAACAGATTTCAGCACTTGCTGTCCTTTTATTTTTGGTCCTGCATACATCTCAGTTTCCATTGCTGAAGTTTAAAGCTGCTTGTCCTAGCTGTCACAGACAAGCCATATTTCTTTCTGCACCTTTTAAAAATTGAAGAGTTAAAGTGAAGCAGAGATGACCCCATTGTGGTGTGAACATCTCCATCCTGCTCCATGTCTTATGAGCACGGAGGAGCCTGCTGGAATAACATCTCCAACAGACTATGGGTGACAACACGAAGACCCAAGGTGTCATGTTGTCCCCTTTCACTGCAGCTCTGGCCGCTGCTTGGTAAATGAAGACGTCAGTGGGTGACATGGGACTCATGGAGCCACTGTCTGTCTCCTTACTGCAATCCAAATGAACGCAGAACTCTAAATTGTCACCACTTAGGTTATAAATGTTCCTCTGTAAATGCATTGATCCCTTGATGGTGTGAGGCACAATCTGTAAGAAACTAATCCTCAAACTGAAGTGGCACTACAGGCAAATATCTTCATGTTTCAGCAGGAAAAAACCCAAGGCTAAATCCATGTCTAAAAAAGGAAAGAGGTAATTTCTCTGCGAAACGCTGGTTATTAAAGAATCACGTAGACATTATCTAATGTACCTAATACAGCAAATCCATCTAGTTTCATTATATCTATACCTATAAAAACAAGACTTGGTCCTTCAAAAAAATTCCTAATCATTTCTGCTAGAGAAACCTCTGAGCTTTGTCAGCTTGAAGGAAGGTCTCTGCTGACTCCCCTGCCCTGCCTTGTTTCGCAGCAGCGGGCTGAATCTATTGAAGCACCAGGTCAGTAACGTTGATAATGAATCAGGAATGCCAATAGTGCAGCAAAACTCCTAAGCATAATTTCTTACCACAAAGGGGTAAGAAGTTAAGAGGTCCTTAAAGAACATACTGTCCTTTTATTTTTGGATTTATTTTTCCCTCAACAGCACAGCAAGTGCTAACATTTGCTGTTTAAGGACATCTTAAGGGGTCATTTGATCAGAGTTTACAGAGCCCTCCATGAGACAGGATAGAGGAGTATAGATGAGTCTGGAATCCATGAGATTAATTTAGAAACAGATGAGTGAAATTTGATGATCAGGATAGAAGTGTATTTTTGTTTAGGTCAGACGTTTTGTTTTCTGTCAGTGAGGATATTTACCACACAATCGAATTACCAAGGGTCAGTGTTGCAATCTACATCAGTGGAAATCTTTAAATCAAAACTAAATGTTGTTTCTAAATATTTCTGCTGTAATTCAGCCAAGATTTGATTGAAGTTGTTCTTGCATTATACAAGGGGTGAGTCTAGAAGTTCATAACTTTCAGTACGTGGGGATTCTGTGGGCTTGTTGCAAAAACAATTTGTAAGTGGTTAAAAACTTCTCGAGAGGTGCAACATTCACCACAAAACCCATCCACCGAACACCATTAATATTTGTTTTCATGTTTTATTTCAAAAGAGTGCCATTTCATTTTCTAGGATAAAAATTAGCGTGATAAGCTGCAAGTCACATATTTTACACATGTAGCAGGCTGCACTTAATGGGCACATTATTCAACCGTATTTTAAATGCAAAGCCACAAGTATGTGTGTGTGATTAAGTTGTCTGATGATACTCCTAGCATCAGCAAAAAAGCAATGATGTGCTTCATTTGTAGTTCCTGAGATGAGTGAGTCCATTAACAGTTTAGCACTAATGACTGACCGTAAGAAGTACAACTGCAGATTGGCTCGCTGCAGAAAACATTTGGGCAGCGGACTGAGGAACACAGCCACTAAAGAAGGTAGGTATCCAAGTCCCACCTAGTTCCCACTACGTGCACTTTGGTTCAAAATCCATTGGTTTCCCAGTGGCAACCTCAGCTCTGCTACAACTCATAGAATCACAGAATGGTTTGGGTTGGAAGGGACCTTAAAGATCATCTAGTTCCAACTCCCCTGCCATGGGCAGGGACACCCTCCACTAGACCAGGTTGCTCCAAGCCTCATCCAACCTGGCCTTGAATGTTTCCAGGGATGGGGCATCCACAGCTTCTCTGGGCAACCTGTTCCAGTTCCTCACCACGTTCACTGGAAAGAATTTCTTCCTGATATCTAATCTCAACCTACCTTCTTTTAGTTTAAAGCCTTGTACTATCACTATATGCCCCTGTAAATAGTTGCCCCCCCCCCCCCAGCTTTCTTGTAGCCCCTTCAGGTACTGGTCTCCCCAGAGCCTCCTCTTCTCCAGGCTGAACAACCCCAAGTCTCTCAGCCTTTTCTTCATAGGAGAGGAACTCCAGCCCTCAGAGCATCTCCCTGGCATCCTCTGGACTTGCTTCAACAGGTCCATGTCCTTCTGATGTCGAGGGCTCCCCAGCTGGACACAGCACTCTAGGTGGGGTCTCATGAGAGCAGAGCAGAGGGGGAGAATCCCCTCCCTCGATCTGCTGGCAACACTTCTCCTGATAAAGTCCAGGATACGGTTGGCTTTCTGGGCTGCCAGCGCTCACACTGCCAGCTCACGTTGAGCTTCTTGTCAACTGACACCACCACGTTCTTTGGGCTGCTTTCAGTCCATTCTCCACCCAGCCTGTGTTTGTGCTGAGGCCAAAAATTGAAAAAATGGAAAGAATAATTAAAGCCTGGACCAACACAGGCGTGCTTCGGTACAGATCCGCAGTCAGCGAAGGCTGAGGAAGCATGCGTTGCTGTCCGTGTGTTGCTGTCCATGGTGTTTACTGAGAACACTGGGGCTGCTGGGGTATAAAGTCACAAATACCCCTGGGGTTTGGTGCACCACTGAACTGTGCTTGGGTATGTCATATTTAGAAATTGGCGGAATACTGTTAACCTTCAGGAAAAATAATAGCATTGAATTTGTACAATTAAAAAAAATAAAACCAAAACCAAAAAAACCCCACCAAAACATTTCTATTGTCCTCCTGTACAACTGAAAATGTCCGATTTTCCAGTTGGTTCAGAGACTTACTTTTGGGAAAGTCTTCTTTAACAGACTGAGGCTTTCTCTGTGATAACGCTTCAAATAGCTGTTCCCAGTTTTTTCTAGTGAGGTGTTTTGGGTTTGTTCCCCAACTTTCCCTCAGCGTTTAAGCACATTCACTCCCTGTTCTAAAGGCAATTTCGGAGGTCAGAAAAGTAGGGAAGAGAAGTGAATGTGGGTGTGGAGGGCAGCCCCATGAACACCCTGACCACACATTTCCTTTGTGAAGGGGGAAACATGCTTCTGTGCAAAGGCTATTGTTGTACAAAACATTAGGTTTGCTCTGTGTAATTGCAATGATCACATCTTTTTCTCCCCAGCAGGTTTCTAGGGCCCTTAACTTGCACTCCATTCCCCTCCTCTCCCTCATCACCCTCGCCCCTATTCTTGCTGTTTCTTGGCCTCAAGGAATTGAAATTCTGCCATTTCTCCTCCTTATGGCTCTTTCATTCAGTCTTGCTTCCACTTCGTGCTGACCTCCTCTGGGGATCAGACGCACGAGCTACAGGGAATGGCTGGCTCGTCTGGCTCTCTTCCCACTTGAGGATGGGACTGCCTGTGCATTTATACATATTTGCTTTGAGGCAACCAGGGGATCGTGATAAGCTCATAAAGTACTGGAGTTCCTGAAAAGCTGTATTTCTAAAGAATACATAAGGAAATGGAAGTTTATGATAACAAAGGCACCTTGCATTTTAATTGTCGTTGCTGTGATTGCATAGAAATGTTGTCTGACCTAACCTATGACAATTTTGCAAAGCATAGCGCTTCATTATCCTACCTTTTCTCCTGTAATTTCAGTTTTGAATGCTTTTAAGCGTTCTCCATACCCGTTATGCATGCCATACTGGGGGAACTCTAGCAGAGATCACCACGGAGATAGACCTGCTTGGCTTGATACTGCTCGTGGTGCTACTTAGCTTCATATTTGAGAATCGAAATACACTTCTGTAAGTATGTTTTGTGTTAGTACTGCATGTGGTGACAGTTATATATAGGAATTTTTAGGAATTTAGAAATATTTATGGTTTTGTGCCAATATTCTCATGAAACACATGGATGACTCCTAACATACAGGCATATGTGCAAGAAACAAATTTTCTGGTTTTCATAGCCTGGTCTCATGTAATTAAGTTTCTAATAGGAAATGGATATGTATATAGCCCGCTTTTGAGGTTATATCTGTTCAGGCATTGGAAGAGGCTGCCCAGGGAGGTGGCTGAGTTACCGTCCCTGGAGGTAGTTGAGAGTCATGTAGATGTGATTCTTAGGGACCTGGTTTAGTGGTGGACTTGGCAGTGTTGAGTTAACGGTTGGACTTGATGATCTTAAAGGTCTTTTCCAAACTAAAATATTCTATGATTCTATAATCTTTTATGAGTACTCTGAATTCCAAGTTTGCCAGGAACTGGACAGTTATTATGATATAAGTAGCATGTATTCGGTGTGCATAACACAGCTGTTCATGGTGCTTTCCTTAGTCTATGTCAAATTAAAATGCCACCCATAGGACTGAACAACTTTGCTCATAAAATATTGCAAGTGTGGAATTTTAATCTAATCTGTTTAACTATTTTATCAACATGATTTGAGCTGATTAAATCAGTTTCTTTATGCTCTAGGATTTAAAATCCTGTCTCTGGATATTTCACATGTGAGCTTGGAGTTCACCATCCAGTACGTGTAAGAATGTACAGTAGAAATTAAAGACTGCTTAAAATTCTGTGTAGCAAACCCATTTCTTAATGATAGATTTTTATTTTTTTTTAGGATCACTGTGCAGTCAGGGCACATGAGATTCTTTTTTTTCCTGAACCAAGTTTACTGCTGAAGGTAACAGTGTAGTTCGCACTAAAGCATAAATCTGCAGTCTGAAACTCTTATAAGAACACACAATATTGCTATTGAGAGTACTCAAGTGAAAAAAAAAAAAAAATGTATTTTAAAGTGCTTGTAAAACCCTGTTGCCCTATGGTTTGCTGATACGTACATGCATCTTGTTTACTTTCATTTTTCAACAACAATAATAATAGTGCCACTGTAATAAACATTGTTTGGACACTGCTGATGGGCATCTGGATGTGAAATGATACTCACAGGCCAAAAGCCAAAAACACAGCAGGTCTTCTATCACCCTGTCAGACCAGCACCATCTTCTCCACAAAGCCTGGAGAAAAGCTTTTTTTCCCCCGCGTAAACCTTGGGACTCTTCATGACTTAATGCTGCAAGTAACAGTTTAACCATTTTCTGGTCCCATGGGCTCTTTTTTTGCATCAATAGAGCTTTTTTCTATCCCAAAATTATCATCAATGAAAGGGGAGAGACTGGCAATACCCCACCTCCTAGAGCACAGGCTGGTCTTGGTGAGGAACACTCCTATACATACACCAGAATTTCACAGAAAAGCATTTCAAACGGATTCACCCTGGCCCTCTCATCTTTTCATTCTAAATAGCTTTCGCTCATGAGAATATTTTATACTTTCTAAGTGTATTCAGAATGGTTTCACTAGGAAAACATGTTGATCTAAAGTGGATGCTTAGATTTAACCAAGACTACAATATGTAGCATATATCTGCTGGAAGAAAAAAAATCTAGTTCACAGGAGTGTATATAGCATATATCTGCTGGAAGAAGGAAGAACGTAGTTCTTGGGAGACAGAGAGAATTTAATTAACTTGAGTTACATCACTTACTGCTATATTCATGGATCCAAATTCAATTCTCTTTGACATACCTTTTAAAAAATCCATTGTTATGAAAAGTAAAGTGCAGTTTCATTACTAAAACTCATTTTGAGTTGCTGCTTTTCTCTGCAACTTTTTAAGTTCAGTTCAGATTTGACAGGGAGCCTTGTTCGATTCCCGAACCTGGAGAACTTGGACTGCTAGCTGAAAGCAGCACAAGGTCATTAAAAACATGTTCCTTCCTTCACTCATCCTGTTCCCTTGCTCTTTCTGGCACAACGAAATGGGTTTTATCCTCCTTCAGCAATTCAGGTACTATACAAGTAGTAGTTTATCTATAGTATCCATGCAGGAAGGATAACTAGCTTTGTCAATGAGCCCCTGCATGCAGCAACTTTCCGTATCTTTGCAGTCAATCCTCTGACACTACTATGCAGCTTGCATATGTTATGATATTATTTGTAGTTCTCAGATGATATTTTGAGTAGAATTCCTCTGATTTCATTTCCTACACTGTTCACCACGTGGATACAGCTGAGAAACACGATGTTTTCACTTAACAGAGAAAGAAAATGCATGACAACATTTTTACCTTACCGTCTTACCCTTTTTCGCCTGGGTGGTATATGTCCTATCCGTGCAAATATTCTTCAGGCGTGGGACTCTCAGTGTCTAGTAGGAAGTATGCTTACAAATCCTGGGCTAACAGTTTCACTGATGGTTGTGGCATAGAAGATGACAGAGCAGTGAGAGGTACAGCTAGTGATACTCTTACACAACCGTTGGCACTGTCACATAGAGGGTAAATCATGCTTAATGAATCCAGCGAGATGGAAAATAAGAATTCACCCACACCTAGCGTTAGTTCTTTGTGGCCCTGGTAAATCGCTCGATAAAATTGTTTTCTGAGGAATAAAGATTGCAGGAGGCTCTTGTTAATGGCAGGGCATTGTGAAATGCATAAAATGCTCCTCTTGCTTCTCAATTGTTCTTTCCTTGTCTACAAGAATAAGTTGGGGTAAGGCACTGTGCTATTGTGTATGTGTATCCTGACTGTCGTACGGCACGTCTGGTTGTTGCTGAGGGGGATGGCTGGAAGCTATGAACTATGAAAGCCAGGCGCTTTAAGAATGCGCCTCTGCACTCCCAAAGTAATTTTTCAGCTTTGGCATGTTTTTTCTCTGTCTAGAAAACAACGGCACCATTTGTGAAATGGAAGAGGAAAAGCCAAACAACTGCAATGAAACAAGTGCCCATTTCCAAAAGCTTTTACGGGCTTTTAGAGGCCTGGCTCATCTCTGCTCCATGCATCAGCCATTTCCCCAACTCGCTCCTGACTACATCCACCCGCATTGAGGCCTCATCGTTGCAGGGCTGTGATGATAATTTATTTGCTCATGCCGGTGCACTCGCTGCTTCTGGTTTTGGGAAGGTAAGCTGAACAAACCTTCCTGTTTGGAGCAATAATACCTGTGACTCTGAGGTGTACTTACAGCAAATATCTCCTGTGCCAATTTAAAAGTACCAGCCTTCGCTGTTTAATCATCTGCAAAAGCTGTTTATTGCTTTCTATATATGAGTGTCTCAACACCATGCTTTAATTAACTGTCAGGCTTGGCTGTCATTCGACACAGGTTTTATTGGAATAGATGTTAAATCCCATCTTTTATAACTGTCTTCAACACATCTGTACTGATCTCTTTTAAGTAATAATTATTTTCCATCAGCTGTCTTTTATTCTTTTAACATTTGCTCATGGGCAGCCTCATTAAAGCCCAGCACAGCTTTCTTACATGGCAAATTTTCCCACTTCCTCAGATGGTATGGAGAAGCTCTGGCCCAAATGTGTGAGCCTCCCTCTTGGGGAGCATTCCCAGGGCTGTTCCACATGACATCAACTTTCTTCTGGGGTTACTGCAGCTCCCTAAAGTTATCTTGTACTGAGAAGCCCTCCGCAGTGGTTCCCATGGTGGCGTTGCAATGTCAACTCTGCGTGCTCCTGAAGTCTTGCAGAGACTATTCTTCCTCCTCACCTTGCCTGGAGGTCCATAGTCATGTCGTCTACTCCTTTCTCTCTTCCCTCTGTGCATGGCTGAGGTGTGAGTGCATTGCCTGAGCATGCAGGCTGCTGCAGCATCCCGGGCAGGCAGCGGGTTTTCCCTCCCATCCACTTCAGGGTTCTGTGTGACACCCAGCACTCCTCCCCCCCTACACTGGTATGTCTTCCTAGATGCAATTTGTCACATGGGATGTCCTTTTTCTGGCTTTCCAGCCTGATTTATCGAACTGCTTACCCACCACCACAATATTTTATATTCCTCTCTATAAATGTCAGGTTAGAGACATCCTAATTTTACCATGGTGGATCCTTGGAGATTTTTTGGGAAGGAAAAGGATATATTTATCTCTTGCTTTAGGCAGGGTTTTCAGAGCCACTTCCCTCTCCCCCAGCCTTGTCCTGAGGACAGGAGGTGCACTCTGAGTAGTCCCCAAGGTGCTTTTGCTCTTCACAGCCCAAGGTGCAATGCCCTGACAGCTCCAGACCCACCTCCCACACAGAGCGAGGCCTGCAATTTACCTGCTAATGAAGATGCTTTTATGCCTCCATTACTTCAGTGTTTGTTTTTCTTTATTTTTCCCCTCCTGTTAGCATTTTAGACACTTGCTGTATTTGTCAGCTAATACAGCCCGGCTGTTTGTCAGTTAAGCAAGGTGGCCAATTTCCTCTTCATGACTCTTGGTTAAATATTTAAGAGCACGTAGATAGTAGCCTGATGCTTTCCCACACATGCACTAGATCACTTCCAAATACATGTTGTCTTCTGTAGTGCAAAACACCCAAAACCTCCTCCTCCTGACATCTCAGACATCTGAGATCTGGTCTTCACTTCCAGGGATGGGGCATCTGCAACTTCTCTGGGCAACCTGTCCCAGTGCTCCCCACCCTCTCCGGGAAGAATTTCTTCCTGATATCTAACCTAAATCTCCCGTCTTTCAGTTTAAACCCGTTACCCTTTGTGCTGTCACTACAGGCCCTTGTAAAAAGTCCCCCCTGCCCCCCCACCCCAGCTTCCTTGTAGGCCCCTTCAGGTACTGGAAGGTGCTATATAATGGCTTTTTGTGTTCAGTGATGAGGCTGACTCAACGTACACAGCTGCAAATGTCCTCCAGGACTTTTGCCTTGGTGTGAATTCCTGGTTTACAGGTTCAAGCTACCTTGACATTACAGATCTTTAAATAGAGGATTGGAAATTATCAGAATAACTTTGCTTTCATAGGAGAGACACAGATGGTAGGTTGTAAGGGGAACATATAATGTGCATAAATATACATTCCTATGTACTCTGATACTTTCACTTCTGTAATTGTACTTGAAATTTTCCCATAATTTCTAAGTCTTTTGTGGAGATGCTATGAGACTCATCTTTCTGTATAAAGATATTTATTGATGATGCTGATTTGAACTACTTTGAAAGTGCCATGCGTTTCTTTTTAACATTTAATTATTGCTACTTCCTCAGGCTTTTGTGGAATAATCTACTTTAGTAATCCCACGTTGTCTATGGTGAATGTAGCTACTATTGCATGCAATAGGAAAAGAAAAAATTCAGTCTTCCCTTTTTCTTAGTGTTTTAGAAGTGACCAAAACCATACAGCCTGATGGTCATTTATGCTGAGGAACCATAATCCCAGACTGCCCTGAGACCTTACCTAGAAAGATGGTCGAGAAGCTGTCAAAATGGCTCATTCAGTGAGGAGATGAACTACTTGTGAGAAAACCTTGCCGCTAAATGGTTTCCTGTAGAATTCTAACGGCAGATGTGTGGATGTTTAGCTGTTCTCCAAGGGGTACGCATCCTAGATTTGGGATCAAGCATATTTTTAGACAACAAATTAATGCCAATGGGAGGGTATGGAAGACACATTTTATATTCTTTCTGAAAAACAAACCTCTATCCTGGGTGCAGGCTACTGTTAAGAAAAGGGAAATTATTTTTCTTCTTCTTTATATTTATGTAGGATGTCTGTCCTCTGTTCCAGTGAAAGCAGAGCCAAATTTGCGAGTACCAGCTGCAACATGCTCGCAGAGGTGCAGCCAGCACCGCTGCCTGCCCTTGGTTCATGCAGTCTTTGCTAGACAGGTGTGTACTGAGGAAAAGTAATAGCTCTGAGCACTGTCTTCTCTCTCACAGCTGAAATACATTGGATTTGTGAGCTCTTCCTCCCTTGCCAGCATACATCATGTTTTCTTCCCCCACGCTTACACTTCACTAATGCTATCAATAACGTACTCCTTCTGCCATATATTTCTTTTTTTCATTTATGCCACTGCATTCCTGGTATTTTATCAGCACTTGCTCCATATTCACCTCCCTCCACCCCCAGCTTCCTTCTCTGGCCCAAGAACACTGCCAAACCTGTATAACCAGTAGCTCCCCACCATGTTCCCAAATGCATGTGGGACCTTAGAGTGCTAGGTAGTGATGCCCTGGAGAGTGGCTCTTCCTTAGTCGCTGCCTTCCCCCCAGCTCCCCTCCAGCCTTCCCTTGCACTCTCTGTGAGGGCAACACTGAATGTTTTGATCTTTTTTCAGCAACTTTTGTGTAAGATTTAAATGCCCTTTTGTAGCACAATGCAGTGTGTTAAGCAGCACCGAGCACTGCAAAAGCTCGAAATTCACTTTGATCTAATCCCTCAACGAAAGTACAAAAATAGGTCCCTAACCACGTGCATAATGCACTGTTTGATCCTGCATGGGGCCTGCCTTTCAGGGTTGAAGGGAGGGGCTGGAATTGAGATGCCCCACGTCAAGCCGCCTTGCTTGGCTTGGGCAAACCCATGGAGTGGGTTATTAATTTACCAAAGCAGGAGCTGGTGGATGCAGCCCAGAGCTCTCAAGCTCTACCTCTCTGCTGTTTGAGGTAGAGCCTGAACCTCCTCTTCCAGCCACTGCAGTGCTGGCCCACGCCTCGGTCCAGCCTCTTCCTGCTGCAGCTACACCACTATTTTGGAGGTGTGTGTAGTTATTTCATTTCTTTTTCTGCAGCAGCGCAGCTGGAGACACAAGATAATATCCAAAATAATTAAGCACTGTTCACAATACAGCTCCTGCTCCAAGACAACTTCAAGGGGAGGTGTGTGAACAGCAGACCCGAGTGTCAGAAAGCTGACAGCCGAGGCGGACACGAGAAGAATTATAGGCATTCAACAAACATTAAAAGGACAATAACACACTGGCTTATGGCTATTTATTTTTTATGAGCAACTTTGGCAGTATTTTGTTTGAAGTTTTGATGGCCATATGTTTTCCAGGGAGGCACAGCACTGTTTGTAAACTGTGCTATAATTGAAATTGAATTTTTATGAAATCTATGTGAAATATGATAACACATTAAAATACTCTCCTTTGGAGAGTTTCCTCATTGATTTTTGTTGCATTAAATCTGTTTACACATCAAAGGAAAATATTGCATTCTGCCTGTCTTCATTTCAGTCATACCCTTCCTTTTGTTTCCTGGAGACTACACATGGCAAAGCAAAATCCCCTCTGTTCAGAGCTCTTCCAGCACTCACACTTCTTTAAATGAAACGATGCTTTATGCTATAATTTGCCTTCTTTCTCCCATCTGCTTAGCAAACCAGGAACTTTACGATGTCTTTTTCTTCCTTCATCTTTTCAGCAATTCAACCATATTTATACACTGGGACCAATCCTGCCCTACTGAAAATACATGGGATTTGATGGCTGACTTTGCTAGGATCAGGATCAGTCTATGGAGCTATCTGCTATGGACAAAATCTGTAGCTGGAGTACACAGAGTCATGGCTCAGTTCACTTCAGAGGAGCTGGGCTGATTTATCTGAGCATCTGTCCCTGGAAAAGATGTTTGTTGTGGCAGAAAACATTTTAAATTCAACCAGCATATTTTATCCCAGGCTTCTCAGATGTTTCTGTGAAGAACTGAGCTTTCTTTAATTGTTGTGTGTGAAAAATGCCATTTTGTATATATGTATGTGCATGTGTATAAAACTATTTTGTATGTTGTTGAAAAGTGAATGCCAAGTACAGAAATGGGGTGGGTGAAGGGAAAGCATTAGCTTATTTTGAGCCTGGTACTCAGGAAAGACTTTCAAAGTGAATCCATCTTAATGACCAAACTAAAATGCAAACTATTCTTGGGACCGATAACCGGATCTATAATGATAAACCTTCCCTTGCTTTACTCACAAAGCTCCTTGTCAGAGCATCAGCACCACGATAAGCCTGGTTGTATTATCCAGTCCAGGTTGCGTGTGTGTGGAGCTAGGACAAAGGCCTGTTTCAGACACAAAGGGAATGATTTATTTTGATGTTTTTCTCTGTCTCCGTAGGATAATAGCTAAATGCTATCACTAGCGCCTGTTGGATTTCCTCTGAGTTAAAGCTGATCTCTAGCCAAATGTTACTTTTGTTTCTCCTCTGCTGGTTGCAGAATTGTCTTCTTTTTAATTCTTCTCCTTGCACTCATCTGACTTTCATTTTTCTCTGTATCCAGAACATACAATGCACTATACTTTGTTAGACCCTGGGCCCAATAAAGCTGACCCTGCCCCCTACCCCCAGAGCCTCCCACCTCTTTTGGGCGTCTTCCCTGACAGAGGTGCACAGGGCAGCAGGAGGCTGTGCTGCCCAGAGCATGGGATTGCATTGCCCTTATTATCTTTGCTTCCATGATATGGCTGCAAATGCTTTTATTGATGACAGAAATTTTCTAACTGCTTTTGAAATCCAGCAGAAGCATACAGCATCATGGCCCTCTGGACTGATATACTCCATGCTGTCAGCAGGTTTTGTCATTGCTTTTCCCTGCTGTGCCTTTGCTTTGTTTAATTTTTTATGTGTAAAAAAAATTTGGCTCTTTACAGATTCATTTGGGTTTAAAAGTCAATTAGTCCAACCCCCCTGCAATAAGAAGAGACCTCTTCAACTAGATCAGGTTGCTGAGTCCCTTCCAATCTGACCTTGAATGTTTCCAGGCATCTATCCCCTCTCTGGGCAACTTGTTCCAGTGTTTTACCACCCTCATCAATAAATTTCTTCCTTATATCCAGTCTGAATCTACCCTATTTTAGTTTAAAACCATTACCCCTTTTCCTATTGCTACAGGCCCTACTAGAAGATGAAGACTATCCAGAGAAGAGGTGACTGAGACCTACATGTGGGTTTGCCTCCTCTGACTGAGGTGGATGAACATCAGCTGGTGATGCAGTGGTTCTGCAATGATGGCTCCTAAGGATCAAGTGTGAAATAAAGAAAACCTTAACCACGTGTATTAGTATTTAGAGACAGCACTCAGATGCTGCAGTCACCTCTCAAATGGCTGTTCAGGCACTGGGAGAGGCTAGTTTCATTTTAAGTATAAGGTATATTTGCAATGAGGATGTCCCAAAATGTTAGGGACATTTATTGATGTGAAAATTCCTCTAAGGGACAGTAAAGTTAACACAGACACCTGATTAATTGGTTTATTTATATAATAAATTAATGTTCTAGGGGAAGCTTGTAAGTTGACAAGGTAAATTGGTATTTATTTTCAAATCACCATCTTCAAAGCCTAAATTTGAACCTAGTGCCCTCCATTAATACCATGATGCACTGGCCCCAGTAGTCCCTCCTTCTTTCCTGCTGCCCACGTGCATGGCAATGGGTCTGAGGTGAGAAAATTCAAGATTTCTGGAGTGCCAAAGGTTGTGAAAGTTTCTGTAAAGCCTGATAGAGACTATAGCAGCAGTAGCTGACCACTGACTTTTCTTCCTAAAGGCTGCTGTTCCAAATGGGACAACTTGGCTGCACGTTGCTGGGGAGAGATGCATGTGTGATTATCCCACAACTCATAGAGAAAAGGTGAGGTCTGTGCCAGGTTTACTGCTTGGAAAAGTGGAAATAGAAAAGGGGAGTGTATCTTAGAGCTAATCCATAGCTTTCATTAAATACAAATTGAGGCAAAATGCCCAGTCAAGTGCCTGAGTATGAGTTTAAGGAATTTATACTCCTAACTCTTTCAGAATATTATCTAGTGCCCTGTGCACTAATGAAGGAACCAGCTCTGCCCATACCTGTCTCTGCCTCCCAGGGCAGGTATGTTGGGACACCAAAACAGCTCAGTCTAAGATGGGTCTGCCTGTCCCTTTTCCTGCTTCCACGAAAGAGCAGAGTGTTTTAAATTTAAAAAAAAAAAAAAAAAAAAAAAAAAAAATCCAAATTTTTTCTGAAGTTCAAATTTGCCTAGTTACCTTCTAACCTAAAAAATACCCCTCAAAGAAATGAGCTAAGCCAGAGGAGCAAAAAAGGGTTTCTGAGCATCTCCTCCTCCCTTCTGTGCCAGGTGCTTGCAAGTCTCTGCTGACTCGTGGGATTTGCTTACATTAATTCGGAGTTTCTGCGGTGCAGCAAACTGTGCAGTCCTCTTCCTCATCCCTGGGCAGGTTTATTTGCTCATTTCCTCTGAGGCCAAGCTGTTGACTCCCCATGCTTTTTCGCAGCTTCTCTCATGAAGCTACAGGCTCCTTGTTTGTGATTTTTCTCCCCACTGCAGGCAGGGCAGGTGGCAGAAAACATCTGTGAAACAGAATGAAAAGGCAAGTTTTGGTGAAGTTGTGGTTCCCCAGCGTTGTGAGAGCAGGTAGATGGGCAGGTTGTGACGAGCAGGAAATCACAGTTTGTGTGTGCTGCAAGCAGAACTTTTAAACAGCTTACCGTAGTGAAACCTCGTGCACATTTTGTATTAAAAATTAATATTAGTGCCTCCTCCTGTGACAATTTATTAAATAAAACATAAAGAATTGCTGGAGCTGAATACAGAGTATAAGTCTCCTGTTCCATATGTCAAACCCCATTGGTGCAAGGGAGCAGGCTGCAAACCCCATGCTGTTAAACCACACGGCACCCTCAACGTGGTGACACCTGTGGAAAGCAGGGACACCCTCCGTGCCCAAGCAGTGGTGCACACTCCTCTTCCACAAGTTGTGATCATGCCCTGTGGGAATAAGAATAATCTATGTTTCTGGTGTGAGAGGAGGTGAGGGAGCAGAGGTTGGAGGCTCTGCGTCTGTACAGATTGTACGTGTGTGCACATGCACGTATAGATAGGTGTGTGTGCGTGTGCAAATATATGTTATTGTGCTGGATGTAGTTGGGACAGAGTTTATTTCCTTCACAGCAGCTAGAACGAGGCTGTGTTTTGGATTTGTGCTGGGAAGAGTACTGATAACACTGGTGTTTGTTGCTGAGGAGTACTTGCACCTGTGTCCCCAACTTTTTCACTACAAAATAGCTGGGAAGGGGACACAGCCAGGACAGATGACCCAAACTGACCAAAGGGACATTTCATTCCATAAAGTGTCATGCTCAGAATATAAATTGGGGGTGGGTAGGGGGCCAGGTTGTTGGTTGGTTTTCCTGGTCACTCCCTCTCTTGCTGGGGCTCACTCTGGCTCTAGTGAGATCCCTCTTGAGCTCTCCAGCTCTGGCTCTCGCTACTTGGGGCCTTGCTGGGCGTTGGTCCGCAGGTGGTGAGCAGTTGTATCATTTGTTTTCTGTTCTATTATTTCCATTACATATTATTATTAGTAGTGGTAGTATTATTTTCACTGTATATTATTAGTAGTAATATTTGTATTATTTGTACTTTTAGTATTATTATCACTATTTCCTTAATTTATATTCAATTATTTGATTGTTCTTAGCTCAACTCACAATTTTCCAATTTGCCTTTTCCTCTGATTCCACTGGAGGAAGGGGCAGGTGGGCGAGCAACTATGTGGTACTTAGTTGCTGACTGGGACTTAACCATGACCGTTATGCATATGCATACTAAAAAAATTGTATAGATATGAGTCAGTACATAGATTAACTGTATTCCATATAAGACAGACCTCCCATTTACAAAAAATTGTGCTTATTTTTCCAGAGTTACCTCCATTGCACTCATTCCCATCCAAGAGGTGGTGGCAGTCCCGGGAAGGACTTGACCTGCATGTGTTTATGCGGTCCCCAGTGGTTTCCAGCACACTGCTCTGGATGCTCTGCCTGCCCTACACTCACCTGGAAGCCAGGTAAACCCTTGGAGTCCCTGTCTGGGTATTGAACATTGGCCATATTAGATGCATAAAGTATTTTCTTTGTGTTTAGGGTGAAAAAAAAAAAAAATCACTTGATGATGTTCTGGCACCTAATTCCTATGAACCTCAATGGAATCAGTGGGTCTGAGCCACAGATGTCCTGTACAGTGCTTCAGATACTGCAGGAGAGAGTGCTCTGGCATTAGAAATGACCACTTTAAAGAATAACAACTTGTTTATCCAACTACAGCTCTTCTAAGGGTATTCCACGGCTTTTGGTAACATGCTTAAATTACAGTTTGAAGTCCCAGCTCATGCAGAGCTGGTGTTTGAGTGGGAACAGGAGCCCAACACGTGCATCAGTATGGATGTAGCCTACATGGAAGCAGGATCAGTGCTGAGGACTAGGATGAACAGAAACCAGTTCATTTCCTGCAGGAATCTTGGCATGCGTTAATTATGAACACGTGCTAGACTGCAAAGCCATATAACAAAAATAGCGATAGCATACAATTTAGAAAATAATGGTTCGCAAGTGGATTAATTAGCTGGACACATTGTGGATGATAGTAAGCACAAGGCTGGTTAGTTTTGGCATAACACAAAGTAAATGCAGAGACGAATAAAGAGTTATGCGTTTCTGCTAAAACTCTGATGTTAATTGTAGATTATGTGATATACTTGTTAAAATTAAATCTATAATACATGAGCTGTTTTTCTATTAATTAAACACATTGCACAAAGTATTTATGATGTTATCTATTTATAAAGAAAATAAAATGCAATAACTGACCAAATTATTTCCATTTTTTAAGTAAATTTGGAAACACTGGTCTATACTGTGAATACATTGTTAAAATAATTTTTCTTAATATTTGTTCATGTTTTGTTTCTAGGTATCTCTTAAGCTTTCAAACCTTTCTGGAACTCTGTTCAAAATAACATTTAGCATAGAGAATAACACTAAATATTTCATGGTATAATTAAAACTTATTAATGTAATTGTCTGTATAGTTTATATTAAAAATTTACTAGGACCCTTCTCCTTTTCATTAGAAGTTATAATTTCTTATGAATTTACATAATCTTTTTGAGCTTAATCCTCAGCTGTGGGAAGCATCAGAAGTTTTCTCCTGATTTGATGGTGAATCTAAGTTGCTTTACTCACATTTTTCTTTTAGCCCAGCCAGAGATGCTTTTTCATGGCATTAATACTCCTGTAATTAAGGTGGAAAAGATTAAGTATTTGCCTTAGCAATTGTGAATCTAGACTCTGGCATTTAATGTTTTCTAACTTTTACCATTCTATTTATTTTTGTTTCTTGAGCAGACATTTTTAAGGACTGGATACTTAATTTCTTGCATTTCTGCACTGTGCCGTGTGCAAGGCATGTGCAGAGCTATATGCAATTTTAACTTTAAAACAAATCTTTCTACACAACCAACAGTGTTTTCCAGCCTGAGCAATTCCATGCAATTCTGTGTTACTGCTCACCTGTAACACCAAAGAAATTGTATGGTGGTCTGTGGATAAGGAGGAATAGCATGCAGTTCCCATTCATCACAATGCACTGCTTTCCCTACTATTTTTGAAAACTCCCTTCTCTAACTCAAGCCTTCTGCCCCAAATATCCCTGCTGCTGCAGTCAGAATCTGTATTTCACTCCTTCCCTGCAGAGTGACAGTTCTATAGATATAGAAACTGCATACTTGCTATTCTTTGTCTTTAAAAATTTCATATTGTTGGATTGAAAAAACCCACCA
Organism: Rhynochetos jubatus; assembly: GCA_027574665.1. NCBI lineage: Eukaryota > Metazoa > Chordata > Aves > Eurypygiformes > Rhynochetidae > Rhynochetos > Rhynochetos jubatus. The sequence goes on along the minus strand of CM050654.1, from coordinate 37,508,852 downwards.
CAATTCCCTTTAAGCAGTAGAAAGAGAAAACGTTTCAGTCTTTCTCTAGTTTCCAAGACCTTTTTAATGAAATTGCAATCCTCATGAAGTTGTCCTGAATCCATCAAATATTCAGCCGAATGGTTCTGTTTATTGGCATCTCCACATTAGCATATTGGTCCGTTAAAATTCATGTAACCATCCATCTGCCTAGTGGCTCCACGTCTAGGCAGACTTCGACTCAGCCGCTAGTACCATTAAAATCAGCTTTTTCACTTGAACTTGCTTGCATTTAAGCCACTGCAAACGTAGAAAGGAGCTCATTTAGTGATGCTTTTTCACCTTTTAGGTTAACTTTAAATGCATCATTAACAGAAGGATGTTGACTAATTTGGAGGGAGTTTAGAGAAAAGCCATAAAAATGGTTAGTGGGTCGGCAAAGCATGCACTGTGCAGAAAGATAAAATGAGCTATCTATGTCTAGACTGGCTGGAAAATCATGATTAGAAATTTTTATCAGAAGAATTCAGTGTGTTAAAACTATAAAGAAGAGCTGACACGGGTTATGTGGGGACAAAGTAGAAAATCTCTCTTTAGAAGTTGACGGTGGTCAGGACACCACAGTGCCAGGGGACTTACAAAGGATCTCAGGAGCTCTTGCTCTTGTGTGTGCTTTAGTAGTTAAACAGGGGAAAAGGACATGAAAAAGCAAGAGAAAAAGCATAAATACAAGAAGGAGAGAATCACCACCTATTTGTGGCAATATTTTTTTCTGACAGGCCGTATATTAAGGGTAGAAATCTCTGTTCTGAAGTGCTGAGAGGGGTTTAGCATGCAAGGCTTTTAGAATCACAAAACAGTAATATGAAATCGGGAAAAATCCTGCATTTCTGGAAATTTTTGACCCAATTCCCCATAGGGGAGCAGCTCTAAGAGTAGCTTCCACCACTTGACAGCATTACTCCATCAGAGGGACTCTGGGTGGTCTGAGATAGGATCCATTTGCAATTTGTTGCTTATTTCATTTTGATTTGACTCACAGCTGTGCAAGTCGAGGACTCTGAATTTACAGTTTCAGTATCACTGCAGAGTGATGCACGACTTAACTTTGCACGTCACGCAGGCTTTGGGTTGCATCCACTTTGCTTCATCTGGCCTGCAGCCTCACAGAGCGCAGGTTGTAAAGCAAAACCAAAATTACATGGCAGAATCCCATACAGGAACTACTTCCCACGGTCAAAAAATACTGTTTAATTTGTGGATAGACTGCGTGAACACTGGATGATGGAGTTTAAAAAGGAAAATAAGTTGGGAAGAATTCAAATGAAATATTTTCTTGAAAGAGTAAACTCATTTGTATTCCAAAATTCAATTATAAGGTGGCCTCAGGAAACTCAGTACTCCTGGTCAGCAGCACTAGCAATATCTTTGCACAAGATCATGGATAGGTTCAATTTCCAAAGAGGAAACTCAGTAAGAGGAACATAAAAACTACTGTAAAGGTAAAAGTCAACTGACAACCACCCTAGAAATATTAGAAAGGCTTAGAAAATGTTACTGAGTTTGCCTACAAATTGTAATATGTTTTGAGAGAAAAATGCTAGCTGACTGCATCACAGGATCCAGTGATTAGGAACTGAATGAGACCTAAAGACCATGTATTTTGGTAATCTGTCTCTGTCAGTGGCGAGACGCCTGAAAAAAACTAATGAAGCTCTTTCCCAAAACTCAGGATACAGAGATACAAAACGCAATCCAACCCACTAATATCTGAAACACGAATGTTTAAATTCCCTCCCAGCTTCTTTGGAGCTATTAATTATGTTTCTGGATACCTTGGATGTCCATAGGATTATCTACTCCCTTTGAAAATTCTTGTCCTGTGGCAAATTTAATCTCCAAGTAAGGCTATAATGTAGGGACCGCTTCTGCAAAGGAATTCAGTTCTTGTTTGACTTCCAGTAGGGATGCATTTTAAACATTGCTGCTCATTTGCCTATAACTAAGTTTCAGGTGGGCAGAACTGCTAATAATCTTTTAAAAAAAACCCACCCAAATAATCCCCCACAACAGAGTAGAAACTTTGTTGTGCTGTACTTACAGCCTCAGAAGTTGGACACCCCTCCCTCCTCGCCCATGGAAGGAGGAGTGGAGGAGAGTGGTGGCTTGCTGCCCTGTCTACATGATGGATCAGGAGAGTAAATTATAGCAGTTACTTATAGCAGATGTTCATGCAACATGTGCTGCCAGGATTAGTGTTTGGCTGGAGCTTTCCATCGCCAATACATTACGTGACAGAGGAAAGAAGCTGTTGAGCCTGGCTTGATCTCAGTGTCCAGCCATTCCAAGCCGAAACCAGGCACCATCATTCAGGTGATATTTAAAAAAGAATAAAGACAATCAGCTTTGTCCACTCCAGTGGTTGTCTGTGTGTCTGTTTGTGGTTTATTGTATTTTTTTCTGGAACCACTGACCACTGTACTCCTACGAAAAATTTCCATAATACAGTGGATTTTACAGCAAATCCATAATACACACTACTGTTCCAACGGGTATTGCAAGTGACATTTGATCCAAAGGCCAAAGCTTCCTTTATTAAACAGCAGAAAGGAGCATATACTTTCAAGGGAGTGATGTGTGCAGCATAGAAAGCATAATGTAATATCCTCTCCTACAAACTGGATTGACTCTACTACGAGATGGCAACCCCAAGATTGCTTGTTGTGCTTAAAAAACTGGTGAAGCATGAGTTTAGCTTGAGGGAAATGCTGATGCAGAGGATACTCCAGGAGAAAAATGATGGGTAGAAAATGTAATTCATCTTGACCTTCCATCCTGATAGTTGCAATGCAAAAAAAACCCCCCAAAACCCAACAAATCCCCCCCACCCATCACCTGAAAAGACTCCAAAAAGTCAGCCACCAAAGCAAAACAGAACAAAAGTAAAAACATAAGAGGAACAGGAAAGACTTACTAAATGACAGTAAGTACCTCCTTGTGATTTAAACACCAAGAATAGCAAAATTAACCAAAGTTCAGGAGTAATTGTTTTGCGCGTGTGTTAGCAAGTTGTTGATAATAATATTCTTTTATAACAATATTCTCATTTAAAAAAATTTCATGCTATATATGATCTTGATGAAACCAAGGCTTTTTTGTAACCATTTTTTAAAGTCGTTATTATTTTAATTTGGAAAGAATGTATTCTGGAGTCAAAACAGTCCGTATCATTGCCTGTCTATAAAAGACTTCAGTATTTTCTGGAAGACAGGTACTAAAGTAAGCTTTACTAAAAATTACTGAAAATTAGGCTGTCTCCCTTCATGATATCAAAGTTCAGTGAAATCCAATAATGAACAAGCTATGTCATAATTAAAAAACGTTATTTTACTATTAAAAGCCTGAATTGTTAACACTCACAAAGGTGAGAAGGTACGACGTGTTTATTCTTTTCAGTGTTTGTAGCTCTGTGCATTCTGTAACACGTATCACCATAATTAGTTTTTTACGTAAAGTGCAGCGTAAACATGCGCTTACAAGCAAATTTAAGCACGTGTTAAAATCTGCTTCATATTTCTTGTCTGGAAATCAACAGAAATATTTTGCAAACATTTAATCTATACCTGGATAAGACCAATCTAGAATCGAGTGAATCACAAAGCGGCATCCTCGATTTCAGCACCTGATCTGCTCCTGTTCTTATCCCTGGGTCTTGTTTGCCTTTTAGAGAACACCAGCAACGAGCAATTTCACAGTCCCAATTAGCGAATTTACTGACAGCTCGCGGTAAGAGGGGGAATACAAGCACTCTTCTCCTTCTCTTAGCAGACTTTTTAAACTTGACAGTGTTGGTACCTAAACATGTCCTGTAGCTTCCCTGAGCGCTTCAGGAATGAGACATTCAGTGCATAGCTTTGTCTCGTGTTTACATCCAAAGTGCTTTATCGGAGCTCACGTCATCTGCTATTGATATGTATCCAGGTATCTAACAGTAATAACGCAGTTCACGGGAAAGAAAAGAGAAAAAACAACCTTATTGTTCTGCAAGCGGTGAGGATTTAGATGATGTCTACTTGCTGGGAATTGCCTGTGCTAGCTATAAGTGGAAAAATTTTATTTCAGAGCTCTGCTTGGGTTAGCTGATGTGCCTGAGAAACTGGGAAAGCTGGGAGGAGCTGAGTGCTGCCGTGCCATGACCACGGCCCTCCGACTATCTGGCATAGCTCATATTATTATAATGTTATTATAATATTAAAGATGATGTTATTATGAGCAGTCCTCTTTCTCTCCCAGGGAAGATGGTTTTATTTAGGCACTCCAGGATTACTGCTAATATAAACATCTAAATTGGATGGGATTAGCATCTGTTTTTCAAAGATTGCCAGTGTATGTTTTAGGAACAGAATGATTAAGATTTAAGATGAAAAATTCATTTAAAAGATAGACATGCAAAATCTCTTCTTCAGTGATCATGTCCTGCACTGAAATGGTGGTGGCTTGGAGGAAGAGCATCCGGCTTCTCCAGGACCCTGTACTGCAGAAATCTGTCCCGAGCACTGCTGATCCCGAAGCAGCTTCGCTAAAGAACTCAGTACAATAGCATGTAGGTAACACATAGAGCTGTTAATATTATTAATAAGGATGTTGTGACTTTTGGCAAGCCTAAACCAAAAAATGAACCCAACTGATGTTTGAAACTAAATATAGTTCACGTTAAATTTTAAAGCTTTGAATTGCTTGAGGAGCTTCACAAGTTCTAGTTCAATCGACAGTAATTGCAATTTGCCTTCAGCTACTGTGTCTCTGTGTTATTTTTCCTTGTTGGTGTGGGAGATAACAAATGTGTGAATGACATTTCAGCCTGGTAATTGGGCCATTTATAGTTTCTTGTTAGTTCTCGCTGGGTAAGGGCTGTGGTGCTGATTTTACATAAGGATCAAGCACCTCATTAAAACCCCAGTGCTGAAAGCACGCCTGCGATACCTGACTGCAAGACAAGTGTTGCCATGTAATAAATGAAAAATAAGTGGCTTTGTGCTTACCATTATCATGAAAAGATGGCGTTTTTGACAACTAAGGCAATCTCTTAGTCTTTTTTCTCTATTGACCTCTCCTTTACGAAGATGTTGGTTCAAGTGGTGTTACCCCTCCTTGTCCTGGCTTTGTTCTTCCAGGAGCTGAGCTGAGCCAGGGTGACCACTCCTGCTCCTTCCTGTTTGCCAGGCACGAGGCTGGTGCAAGGGGCCAGGAGACACTGATGGTTCCTCTGTGCAAAACCCTGACTGCAACTAGCTCAACCCAGGACTGCACGTTGACACAGAGTTTTCATAGCACATCGTCTTTCTTGTTTGTTTGTTTGTTTGGTTTTTTTTTGGTTTTTTTTTTTTTTTTCTCAGCATCTCCTAAGGTATGGTTTATTTGTCTTTATGTGCCGCCTACCTCCATAGATAGGTAAGGCAAGAGAGAGGATTGCGGTCCTGTTCTCCTCCCCATCTTTTTGGACAATTTTCAGCCAAAAGGCTGTGGAGAAGCTCTGGATGTCACTGTAGAGTGAGATTTTTATTGTCTGTCTGTGGTGGTGCCAAAGATAGTGAGGGTTAGAGGACTCCCCAGCATAGCTGGTGTGAATTAATTATAAGTGGTAGTAGGAAGATGACCAATTGCTCTCAGTAGAGGAAAAATAACAGCTCAACAGATATTTTCAGAGACAGAACTTTTACCATGGGCAGAGAGTCATCATTATTCTAGCTATGTCAACTTGTTTAATAAAAGGTATTACCTCTCCCCCTGAAAACCTTCTTTATCTTATATAAGACCATCACAGCTATTACAATGCTACTATCATAATATTAGCAGGAAAATGTTTGCAGTATCTATTCAGCTGCAAGCCATTCCCTGATATCATCAGGGAATATGAATTTTTTACTTGGATATATAAAGCAAGAATCTCAAGTTATAAATACAGTTTTTGTAGAAAAAAGATATTTCCGCACAACTACCCACTGAAGGCTTGTAGCACCGTTTTATGTTTGGTTTTGGCTGCACTGTGTCACTGCAGCGGCTGCTGGAATTTTTCAGGAGCAAAATGGGAGGAATTCATTGAACATGTGGGAGAAAAAGTCTGTCTAGACTTGTCGAGATTGTCACTTAAGAAAAAAACTGTGAGAAATACAGGTTGCATTTAGCACTTACGCTAGCAGTGACTCGGAACCCTTTGTATTATTAAATCCATGGTGTTCACAGTGCTCAAAATATGCCTGACTTCTCTAATGGGTTTTGAAATCAGAAAAATATGTAAATTCCTGAAAATCTTTCTAGTGATGTTGTCATCATCCATCCGCATTACATTTTTGCCTTAAACTATAAGATTCCTTCATGGTGAATAGGATGCTTGAAGGGGAAGCTTTTATTGCGTCTTTTATTGATTATTAATGAAATCACAGTGTTCCCAGTCTGTTAAAGCTGCAGCCCTAAAAAAGGCTTGGCAGTGATAATCACTTCTCTCAAATCATGAATATATTAAGAAATAGAGCTCTTCTGGAATGTTTTATGATTTGTGAAAACTATAATAATCATTGCCTGATTTGCTGGGAATTTGGAGAAGTATTTGAAGCTTTTTAGGAGAATCAAGCATAGTTCATGTTTCTTGAATTTCCAGGCATTGGGTCAGAAGGCACAACTGAAAACTCCAACATGTAATAAGGAAAAATGTGACAACACTGAAAACTTACTAAAAGATCACTATAGAAAACCATCATCTGGCTTAGTAGCTAAGAAAACAGAGAGCAAGTGGTTATAAATAAATCATACATGTGTTTTTACTGCTTTTCAAACTGCAGTGATGTGCCAAATAGCAAATAAATTTGCCACGTTGAAGGCACGTTGACAGAAGAAATAGATGTCTAGGTTGTGAAAGCATAAGGGGACGCAGCCCCCACAGCTGTGGTCTCATGTGCCCTCCGAGCTGAAGAACACCTTTTGCACAGCTGTGCCAAAGCATGTGGTGTGCAATGGGTGCCTGGACCTCTGCCACATTTTAGCAACAGATGTTCATGTGCAGATTGCCCGCCTTGAGTTTCTTCACTGTCACACTCCAAGGAACAGTTTGTATCCTGGACCGTGAGAGGACCCTGGCTTGTAGTGGGCTCAGCACGCAGCCATATCTGAGGGCTCATCCCGTGGACATGCAAGGCAGATGTGCTCTGCACAGACTCTTCTGTTGCTTCAGGGCATGTTCCCAGATAAACCAAATGCCTCCTTGCAGGCCAACACTGCAAAGCCTGAGATGTTTGCAGTGGTTTCCATCTGAATTACGAAATGGTACCCGTGACCTTTTCATTACTTTGGTCATGCCACTGCATTGGAGCAATGTACATACGGTGTGGTCGAGCTCAAGTGGAGAGAAGTGTATGGTAGAGAAGCTGATGATATTTTGCCTTGCATCATCCTCTAATTACTCCATAAAAGCATTACAAGGCACATTTGACTGTAACTCTCTGTCAGAGCTTTGGTCCACACCACCTCTTCCCAACCAGTGTATAAAAGCAGCTGAAACAGCAGGGAGGTTTGGGCAAGGCTGTGTCCTGACATCCCTGCTGTAGAGGAGCCAGGGCTGGGAGGAATCTGACCATGCCCTTCCCTTATCCGCAGGGTCTTGTGCTCCCTCAACATCACCACATATCACACAGCATGAGGCATCACCTCTGCCAGGCAATGGCAGATAAAAGTGCTCATTCTGCTCATTTTTGCCATTTCCTCAGTGTTTCCATGGAATTACCATGCCAGCAGGGTCAGGTCATTACTAGTTAATATGCTGCAGCACGTGCAGTTGGGTTGTAATTTTTACTGAGCTTGATGGCTGTGTGTCCTTTGTCTGGGCAGAAATTACTGAATATTGTAAAAGTTTCTGTTTCATATTTTTATGCAGGACATTTCCTGAGCTACAACTTTCTGAGGGTTTGAAAGGGAGTCGAAATGCTGTTTCAGGTCAGTCCATTCTTATTTGAACAAAGAAAGACTTCCAGCTTTAAGCATGTCTTCTTAAATTCAGTTCTCAGAAAGTCTTTGCATGGAGTGATCACCAAAGCAGGTATTGTCTCTTTTTAAGCATCTTTGTAGGGATATTTCTTTTTAGTTTTGGCAAGGAAATTGCTTAAGAATTTCCAGATAATGACTGTCCAAAGAATATTAATGGGTATTAGCTTTTTGGCTCTGTAGTCATTTGAAGGAAGATCAAAATGACACAGAAATCTAATTTTCAAAGCTATCCGTTTAAAAAATTTTGTAATTTTGATTGCAGCAAAACACAAAACATCTGAAAATAGACACATCAGGAGAACATATCATTTGGGGGTTGTTAAGAAATGTAAGTTTTACCTTTAAGCAGGCAGATGGATTTAGCAGTAAGAAACTTTTTCATTAAAACATTTCTCAGCAGTAAATGTTCTTTGCATTTGAGGAATTAAGAGTTTAGAACCTTTATATAAAGGATTAATTTTACTAAGAATTTTTCAAGCCCACAAGAAGGCTTCTAGAAATGAGATCTTTTCCTGCAAATGGAAATGAGGAAAGAGCCATGGGTGTGGAAGCTGGGGGGTTTGCTGTTCTGCTGCTGTTGGAGCAGGAAGGCCATCTAGCGCTCCCTTCCACAGGCTGATCGTGGCCACGCCATGGGGAGCAAGCAGACACCAAAGTAAGACCAGGGTAGCTGAGGAGCTGCACATGTCCATCTGCTTTGTACAGCATAGATAAGATTCCCAGATGCACAGTGGAAGAATAAAGTATGTGAATCAGAGACATCACAATGCAACTTCAGCTGTACATCTGCTCTTCTCTGAGATAGCAACATTATGAGCTTCTACCCCCGACCAAGTACACTAAGCATATCTCACACAGTTCTATATAGATTTTACACTTAAGATCTTCAGCAGGTTTTATTTGCAATTGTGTGTGTGCGCGTGTGGTTTTTGGTTGGTGTTCCCCCCCCCCCCCCCCCCCCAACCTTCTCTCTCAAAGCTTTCACCATTTCCACCCAAGTCTGTTAGTGACGAATTATTTTAGAGATGTATTTTGCATCCAAACCCTATGGAAAAGCTGTGTTCCTTCTTCATCTAACAGGTAGAAATGAAAGCTAAACAAAGCCAGTCCCCAAAGCCATACCTAGTTCATCCTCTCTTTGACTTTCAGATGAAGAGCTCTATCTGTCTTCTGCCAGCTCTCACAGATATCCTCTTCATCTTCTCTCATCTCCTCTCCCTCAAATCCACCTCCCAGAATTTCTGACTATGCCCATGCATTATTAAAAGTCCCAGACTGATAGAGGGTAACTGCCCAGGCAAGGCTTTGGTCTTTTCCCACCTTTCCTGCCCTCTCATTTCCCTCTTCTCATCACTAGTGCTGAATGGGTCTCATCACCCTCAGACCGCTTCCAGTCTCTTTCTGCTCCAGGTGTCCCGGGGCAGGGCACTTCTGGTGCCCTCCACAGTCAAGAGGAGAGAAAGCAGAAGGAAATGTAGGGGTTTAAAAGTGATCTCACACTACAAGGACACAACTAAAGAGCCTACCCCCTCACTTTATCTTTACAGTTCTCATCTTTAAAGGTCACCTTGAGCATTGTCTGGATAATTGTGAGTCTTTCCAGAAAGCAGGGTAGAATTTTGCATATAAACTGTTAAAGATTTACGGCTTCGCTGTGTTTGCACAGTCTTTTATAACTTGGAGTTTATTAAGTTACTATCAAATGTGGTATTCCAAGAGTATCTCATTGCAATATTTGTTTTGCATATGTAATGCATATAATGCTTCTTTTAATGGAATTTTTACAAAGATATGTAGAGTTAAATATGCTTGTAGATAATCACAATCTCCTTGTGTGTTTGTTAGATTGCTATCATTTAATTTAAATACATAAAGTTCTGTTTCTAAAGCAAAACAAGATTTTATAATTGATAAAGGGAGCATATACATCTGTGCATTCCCTATATTTTACAATCTTTCAGCAGTAGTCTTCGAACTCCAGTAGTTATTACAATCAAATATATTAAAAGTACTATAGATGTTGTCTGAGTCATGCAGACTGTGATTTAGTAAGTACTAAGTTGTTCAGGTTTCCAGCTCTACTAAACTATAGTTCTCTGAGAACCAAATCCTTAAGTTTCCCTTGAAAATTTCTGGGCTTAAAACTTAGAATGAGATTTTGTCAGAGCAAAGTTAATGCTTCATCTTTTCTAGGTTATTAAGTTTTAGTCTTACACTACCAGTAAGAATAGCGATAGGTACATAGAGAGGGCAATTGACTGTCTCAAAAGGTTAACCGTCTTCTGGCTGAAAATGAGTACAATTACTCACCGAAAAGCAAATTACTAAAACCCTCATCTGAGGACTTTTCAAATGCAACTGGAATGGACACTGTTCAGCCAAGGAAGGATAGAATTTATAGAAAGAAATAAAAAATATCTCAAGAAAGGAAAGATTAAAGTGATTCATGGTAGTGTTCCAAAACAAATGTAGATTATTTTGGCTTTGAGAAGAGAATGCACCATTTACTCGCCTTTCTGAACCTGATTGCCTTGAAGCTGTATTAATTTGTTTAGCTCCATGGCATAAGGTAGGGGAATGAGAAAGGACACAGGTCACTGCATGGATCAGTTCATCCCTGTTTGCAGCATCACGAGAAAAGATTATTTACCAAATTGAACAGAGGATTAGATATTGTTCTTTTCAGGCCAGGCCTGGCTCTGTTGAAACCATTGAAAGGTTTGCTATGTAATTCCATGAAGGCAGTATCAGGACATAACTGCATGGGACTGTGAGGGAGTAAGAGGTGCAGAAAACTGCCGATTAACTCTGGCGAGCTGGTAGCTTTGGTGAGCTGGAACTAGCACTGCAGAGAGCTGCAGCCATGTTCCTGCATCCCCAGAAGCACTGGGGTACTGAGGGGCTCTAAACCAGTGAAAAAAACCCGTATAAATGAAGGAGAAGAATTCGTACTGTACTGTTAAGAGTGTGGATGTTTTTTCCTTTTTCTGTCTTTCATTTCTTTCTGTTAAAGTCGAATTCAGCGTTTCATCCTGCTCTAAGAGGCCAGCCCAAACCCACTGGATCACACAGGATGTTAATTTCAGAAGTGGATGAGTTTTCTGGCTTTCTGGGATGATCCAGCAATGAGGGGATGAGAAGGAAAGTCTGAATAGCGTAAAATTAACAAGATGGAAACACAACATAATTTGGTGAATCAAACGTGTTTAATTCAGCCTAATGTGGTAAGTCTTGTAGCATGTTCAAGTTATGATTTTTTTACACCTTGATCGTTTTTTTGGATTGGAAATTAAAATGGGGTCTTGTCCAAAGCAAAATTTCTAAAGTATTGAAATGAAATAGTTACAAATATTTACTAGATAGAGGGAGGAAAAAAAAAAGCCAAAAAATAAAACAGAAAACCCAAACCCAGCTAATAGTGAGTAAAAAATTACAGTGGACTTTTCTACCCCAACCTCTGTGACTCTGTGCCCCAAAATCTCCAAACCCACCATGTTCAAAAGCCTGCTTTTCTTCCCTTTCTTTCCATTACAACCATGTTTTCTTTAGGGACATCTCATGTTCATAACTTTGGGGACGTTGCATAACACTGTTGCTTGTCCTACAGCATTTGATTTTTATTGCTTAAACCCAAAGAAGATATAGAAAATAAAAGCAAAACCAGTATAAAAATAATTCATGTAGCACTTCTGTCTTTTTTCCAGACAAAGGCAGAAGATGACCCAGAAATATTTGTAACTATAGTACAAATGATTACTTACTGTAGTTACTTCCTAGTAACCACAGTAAAGGGAGTTAACCCTTACCTGACTGAACCCAGCACAAAGTCATAGTAGTTGCTGGCCTTACTCAGTAGAAATATTTTCTGGGTATGAAACTCAACAGCCTCATGTGTGAGCTGTAGAAATGCCAAGCACTTGCAGATGCAGCTGATGGCAGCAGAATGGGAGCACTGCATGCACCTAATGTCACATAATGCTGAGCACTTCAAAAAATTCAGATGCCTGAGGTCCGGTCTGGACATCCAAAATTAGCAAACTGTTTTGACCTTCATCTGTTTGTACTTCAGTTTGCTACGATAAAATTAGCAGGTCATCGTGGTGTTGATGTGAAGATCAAATGGTCGCTCAGCACAAAACAGGGAATAATGCATGGGGTTTGCAAGTCAGTGAGGAGTTTGGCAGATCTATCCTCAGCACCTCAATACTGGTAAATATGATACAACCACACAATTAACAGTGGGGCTGAAATAAAATATTGACTAACTGTGCTCGTTAAAGGAACCCTGGTTTGATCCATGCACCAAACGAGTCAAGGGCCCTATGGAAATAATGGCATGTCACGATGTAATTACAGATTGCATCAATATAGTGCGCGAGAGAGCAAGAGAGAAGGTTGCCCAGACAACCTGGTTTATGAATGCTTGACTTTGCAACATTAATGACAAACATTGATAAATTATTAACATTTATATTTTGTGTGTAGTGAGTATGAAATGTAGCAGAAAGCTTATCTAAACTTTCGGTCAGGTGCAGTTTGGCAAGACACAGACTTGGTTCAATAGCTGAGACACTTGCAAGTAGAATTCATGCAGGCTTTCCTGGGATCCTGAACTGCCTGACCTAAGCTCCTACTAAGAGCAGTTTTTCTCCAACAACAGAAAACAAACTGAGGGGTTTAAACCAAAGGGTTGTTATCCAGAAGCGCATTTTGTAGAGCCATTTCTTCAGCCTGAAACCTAAGCAGAGAAGTTTTCTTCCAATTCCCCATAAATGCAAGTGCAACAGACAACCGTGAGACCTCATGCACTGTCGGAAAGGATGTGTCGTGACAGCAGAGGCTAACGCCAACAATTTGGACAATCTCCTGTGTAACAAGCTACCATGGTCCAGGAGGTAGGGAATTGCCCATCCAGCTGGTTAGCATGAAATTAAAAGGGGCTAAAATCAGTTTTCATGCTGAAAGCTGTTTTTCCATGAGCAGTAAATAACTGAATTTGAATATATTCTGGTACGCCAGTGGCATAAGATAAGGTTGCTGGCTTTTCTCCATGGGTAATAGGCTTCCAAGGTTGCACTGAGAAAAGGCATGAGCTAATTTCTCTCTTAGTTTTCAAAGCAAAGTCTAAATTTTTAGTGCTGTTTTCTTAAACAACATTTGACTGCTGGTAAAATATCCATAGATTTTTGCTGGATTTAATTGATTTCACTTATTTAGGCATAAACTATGGCAGTTAGCTCTGGCACAGACCTGCCATCTTCAGTTCCCTTCCTCTGAGACATATGCAGCCTATTCTGCCCACCAGAACCAGGGGGGCTGTTGTCTGGATGAACAAAAGTTGCAGCTGATTTGGAGCTATGCCTTTGTATCTTCTGGTATTAATAACAGAAAAGTTGTGACTTTTTCTTTTCTTTTCGCTTTTCTGATTTTGATTGATCTTAACTGACCCACAGCATTTCATACGACATGCAAACTTTTTCCTAAAGCTCTTCTGAGCATATGTCGTGTTTTTCCTAAACTCGTTAACAGCTCCATCTGTTTCGCAATCTTCATTTTCAAACATCATAAGATATTCAGGAATAGTAAAAGGTCATTTAGGCCTTGCAGCTTTGTTCTATCTCTGAGAGTTTTGTACCCAGCCATTTTACATTCAGTCTGGTCTCTTGGGCAATATATTTTAATAAGCCTCTAATGCAGAACTTAATTATCTGAATCTGAAATTCCAAGCTTTTAGGCATCCTTTTCCTCCTTCAGAGACCCTCAAAAATACAGAGAAGTACATAATTTTCTTAATTACAGTTTGTTTTCTTTTGGCCATTAGCTGAACTTTAGTAGTGTGCTTAGAAGCAAGTCAGTTTATGATTTTACGTGACCAGTATTAATTATTGCTAGGTGGCTGCTGCCACTCAGTGCTGCACCCTGGGATTTTTGCTGGTGCGATGTCACTGCCCTGTCCTGCCAAGGGCTCTGGAGTGGCCAGGATCAGACCTACCCGCTGAGAGGCCTCTCTGCACAAGGAAATCTCAGAATATAAAACAAAACTGACTCTGCTGGGCTAGGCTATAAAGCCGTCCTGTTCAGTATTTCATCTTGGGCAGTGGCTATTAGGAAATGCCTAAGGAATAAGAGTACACCTGCAGTTTGGCACTTCTGCTTTCACCCTTGCAGCTTAGCAGGGTCTGAACTGAAGGTTGTATCCGCATATTATGTAGATTAGCCCCAGAAGTGTGTTTCTTCCCTGTATTAGTTTAATTGCTTTTGAACCTTTTTATGATTTTAGCATCTGTAACACCCTATAATAATCAGTTCCACAGTTTAATCGTGAATGCATGAAAAAAATGCTGACCTTTGCCTGTGCTTAAATTACATAAATTAATTTAGTGCACCATCCCAAACTCTTCTGTGGTAAGAAATAACTCCCTATTAAATTTTTCTACATTGCTCATAACTTTCCTCTGTGACATTCCACCTCAGCCATCTCTTTCCCAAACAGATTGCATACCAACCTAATTCATCTCTCCCCTCGTGGAAGCTGGTCCCTGCATCTGATAGTTTTTACCTTCCTTCTACGTGCCTTTCCTACCTCTACTATATATCTTACATTAAATAACTACCTACTTGGTTTCTAGTCCGAGTCGTACCAGTTGAATTGTATAAAGTCAACTCCATGTAACACATGTAAGAAAAGCTGTTCTAAAATTGTGCTTTGATGTTACTTCAAATATAACTTTAGACTAGAGATCAAACTAAGGCACTAAATAGGGTCCCAGTGTGAATACATACATTTCCATGGAGCAGGACTTAGGTTTCTTTTACAGAAGACAGTTCCACAATTCCTGTTTCAAATAAATCTAAGACACGCAAGGTGTGAGCAAAATGAGAGCAGGACCCTTGAATCCTGTGTTTTTTCTATTTATATGAGAAAATACAGTCCTTTCCCTCATTCAAAGATCGTTATTATTGGTTAGGCAACAAACCTTGCTGTTGCAAGAGCAGGAAACCTCAGATCTGTGAGCAAGTTACAGGATTCTATGACTTCTCAATTGACAAAGTCTGTGATTGTCCATGAAGCAGGAAGGGGAAGTGACTCCTAAATTGCTTTCAGAGAAACCAATTTTTGAGGAAGGCTTCTGAGGATTTGTACTAATTATATCTGAAACATTTACTTATGCTTAAAGTTAGCTCAGAATCTGATCTTATAAGACAATCATCCCTTGGCACCCAGATTTTAATTTAAAGTGGGTTATACCTCTTCTGCAGCCCCCTGAGAAGATGCTCTCAGGCCGTTCCTCTAGTACATTTGTAGCTGGTGGAGCGGCACAGCGAGGAATGCTGCTCACAGGCACGAGTGGTGTGTTTGCAGATCAAACCTGGAAAATCGGTGGGTTTTGTTAGGGCGTGTGGTTAAAGGCTCAGCCCCACACACACTTAAAGGGGCCCAGGGCACAATGAAACAAGACGCATTGTGGAATGTTGAGAGATGGAACAAAAGGTGGGGAAAATCATGCCAGGGCTGGCTCTGGGGACCAGCCGTTCTGTAGAGTAGCTGCTGAAGGGACAGGGGTCCACAGTGGCTACAGGGAAGATAACGATGTCTGGAGGTTGGCTGGGAGACCTGCGTGTGTCTGTGTGTGAGGCAGCGTGAGGTAGGACCATCTGGGATGGACGAAGTGTCTACGTTCAGCTGGCAGAGGGATGCACACTGCATATGTGTATGCGCTTCCCATGAATGGACCTTCATCCAGATCAGAGAGAAACGGGATGAGTCCCTTGGCACCATCTGTGTTAACACGAGTGTTACTGTCTGTGTCAACTTGTACACGTGTGTTGTATGTGTGTGTTTGGTGTGTCTCCTGGGAACACATGCTCTGACTCACTGCTGGCTGTGTCTCGTTGTGTGGAGTCACAGCAGCCTCACCCCCTGTTGGGCTACTGGATTGGGAAACTTGTAAGATTTTTAAAGGTGAATTAGAAAAAATAGCTTTTAAACACAAAATTGCTAATGAGTATTGCTTTCTTCTGTGTGTGCATTCTGCTTTTAGCTGTTGGAATTTGCTCAGTTGAATCAAAGCATCTAGCTAATGTGGGTTCTGATGGCTCAGGCTTCAGGTTTCTGCTGCATTTATTCAAGATTAAAGAAAATTTAGTCATTTACTAAAGATGCATTAGAAGTTAGGTCAGGTCTACTGAATTCGTACAATTTGATGGAATTGTCTGTGAAGTATCTGTTGGCCCAGATATCAAGAATATTTTTTAAATACAAGCACAGTTTTTCTTTGGCTTTGTTTCTTATAGTCTGCAGCTGTACGTTTAAACGTAAAACCCAAAATCTCCCCTAACCTCTCTCGGTGTGTTCCCAGCTAACTTTCTTTCGGGGACTGATCAGGCTTGCTGTGATTATGTCAGAGCTATGATAAGTAAATTACAGACTGCATGTTACCTTTTATTTTTACCAAATAAGAAACATACAACCAAGTGGTAATTGCCACACTATCTCTACATTTTTTCTACCTTAAAGGTGGTTAAATAGTGTTGTATTGTCTTCTGAATAGTAATAACATACTATACAATCCAGGTGCTTCACCTTAAGATTTGTCTCATGGGAATCACTAGCCAAAGTCACACTTTATAGTGAAGGTCTGGCCGGGTAGGATATCATCCTACTACATCATCCACTGCTAATAGTTCTCTGCTGAGAAAATTACTCTGAAAATGTAAATGCGAAATAAGATGCATTTCAGATAATCTTAGAAAATGAAGGAGGAATAAACAAGCCAGCTGGGACTCAGTGGCATATTCTGATTCGTGTAGGTCCTGTTCCCCTCTTGTTACCAGCATGTGTGCAAACAGTGGCCATGCATTTTGTACTGATTAGCCTGACGGTTTGAAAGATTAGCTTGGTTTGACGTGTAACAGTGAATGCAATTAGGAAAATTGGAGCATATGTTATAAGGACCTTAGCTGGATAATGAGAATGGAGAGAGATGAAAAGTGTGTTCCAA
The DNA here is from genome assembly GCA_027574665.1 of Rhynochetos jubatus. Lineage (NCBI taxonomy): Eukaryota > Metazoa > Chordata > Aves > Eurypygiformes > Rhynochetidae > Rhynochetos > Rhynochetos jubatus. The sequence goes on along the minus strand of CM050654.1, from coordinate 37,491,834 downwards.
AGTCTCAGTGAAGTGATACGTTTAGCAAACAGAGGCTGTCAAATCTCAACTGACTAGACAGAAGGGCTGTTGCATGTAGTTATTACTGCAGAGGATTTACAGAACATGATGAGTAAATGGCAGATAATTTCACAAAGCAAAGACAAATAAGTTAACAAAGACAAAGTCATCAAGAGTCTACTTGAACTGAAAACAACATTGTCACGGGTACTAATTCTCTTTAGCTACAACATTTAAAGTTACAAATAACACATTTAAAGAGAGAGAAAACCCACAAGGTGATGGTAATTCATAAGTTATTTTGAAAATGAGGATCAAACCAATCTGAACTTTGCACGCCAATTTTTCTATGGTGGGTTAAGTTTTCTTAGTCAAAAGATGTGATTCCTGCTTACCAGACACACTGAGAAGCTTTCTTCCCTTTTCCTTTGCTTGACAACTTTTTTTTGAGAAGTGCAAAAGCTGCCAGGAAACCCAAGAGCAAGCTGATCAGGTATGGTTAGAAAAACTTGTCCTCAGAATCAGTCACATCTCAAACATTTTTGCCCTTGTCTTTATCTATGAAGACAATCTATATTTGTTTTCATGTTCCAGTGTGCTTTCAATTCCCTTCTGCTTCATGTTAGGTGTAAGTTTTATAAGTAAGTCTCTGTACCACCTTGTCATTTAGTACCATGTGTCTTTTTTCCCCAAAATCAAGGATGGTAGCCATATGTATGTCCTTATGCGAGTTGCATATTTTGTAAAATTCTAGTCATACTTTCTGCTCTTCTCAGCCACGCTTGGTTGAGCTCCACATCTTTTTCTGATTTACAGCACCCCTAACGAGGCACTCTTCACCATCCTGCATTTGTGCAGCTAGTTGTTCCTGTTAAAATTTGTTTCTATTGAAGAGCAACTTAATTTTTCTTTCCAGATGAACTTCAAAATTCATCAAGACCATTTTGAATTTGTTTATTTGTTTTCATGTTCCAGTGTGCTTTCACTTCCCTTCTGCTTCATGTTAGATATAAATTTTATAAGTATGTTCTCTGACCTTCACCAGTTACCGATGAAACATGGATTTGCAGGAAACTGAGGATGCAGCAACGCTCTCCGGAGCTGTTTGCTCATCTTCTGACACTCAGATCCCTCCTGCCTTCTTTCTCAGTGTGGGCTTACTGACAGTTTTTCACTCTCTACACGAGAAAGCTCATCTAAGCCATGTTAGCATCAGAAAATTTCATGGCAGTAGCACAAGTCTCTTGCCTTGTGATACAAGAAAATAGTTGACACAATTCTTGAAGAATCTTGTCACAGTAGTGTCACAATTCTTGATGAACTTATCTTAGCTGTTACTCATTTCCCTACTATCTTCTGCATATTTGCCATTAGTTAATTTAACTATTTGTTCCAATATTTTTCTCATAAGAGAGGTTAAATTGCCTGGTCTGTAAAACTCTGGCTCTTCTTTTGGTTTTGGGTGGGTTTTTTATGTTTTAAAAATCTGATGTTTTCCGGTCTTCCTTTTCCTCACTCATTTTCAATTCATTCTAGCTGACAGACTCTACGTCAGGCAGAGCCACCCATCGTAAGAGATAATGATGTTGTACAACATTTTGTAAAAGTGCACAAGATATTTACAAATGTTCCTCAAAATCTGCATGCTTCATTTTTCAAATCATCAACAAAAATCCCTGTGGGAGCAGAGAAATGTAACCACTGAGAGAACAGATGAAACCCACAGAAAATACTGGTGTGTTACAGTATTAACCTGGTGATCTTGGCAAAGGTTATCAAACATTTTAAAGAGACCTTTTCCCTACTCTGAGTGATTGTATTTGAATGCTCTCATTCCTCTTATGCAGAGACAAGACAGGATTTTTTCTAATCTTTGCCTTATTAAAAACAAAAAAAAGATTTCTAATAAAATAATGACTACTACTTGGGGCCATCAGCTCTCCCAGCTAGTCATTAATCCCAAGGAAATGAGCCAGGCTTGATTGTTATTACTAAAATATATTGCTAATGTAATTTAGAGCTTCCTAGAAACAGAGTACTTGAATATATTCTCGTCCTCCTGGTCCACCTAAGAAACTGTGCATGAATTTATCCATATACAAATTAAAATATGATTGCAATGAAGAAATTTTGGGTGTTACTCAAAGTAAGATAGAATTTTAAACTGCTATGGAAATGGCAAATTTAATTTTAACATCTTTTTATCAAGGGTGTCTTTCTTGATGACAGGTACATGTTATGGAAGGTCAGATACATTGATCCAGAGTCCCTTCTGGTCTCAAAGAAAGAAAAATAAAAGAAAGTGGGCATTAGGGAGTAGTGGTGTGTGCAAAAAGAGGCTGTAATGTGATCAGTGTGAAGGGTGTAATTCTTTTGGCAACATTTGGAAGGAAAAGAAGGAAAACAGAGGAAACAAGTGTGAGGTGATTTAGAGATGACTACCATGGAAATATTATCCCAGGGATTAAAAAGGCACATTTTTATAAACACCTGCATGTACGAGGCGTTTCGCTTCATTCTGAGGACAAGACGTGCAATCAGGTGCCATCAGTGTGTTATCTCAGGTGATGACCTTGCTGGGATGAGCACGTATTGGAGTGACACGACCCCTTGCACCAGCACAGCACTTGGATACGGTCCATGCGAAAACCTCCCCACAAACGGGAGCGGAGATGCTGCATGCTCCTGCTCATTTGGTCTCGTGGGTTAGTCAGCACCACTGGAGAGACAAATGGGACCATGACAAAGGGATCAGTCCAGCCAGAACGGAATTCCAGAGAACGAAGACAACTTGTGTTGGACACTTGAAAGCACCACACTGAAGCCTTTTGTCAGTGCAACCCCCAGCTTCCAGCCATGTTTTCTTCATGTGTCTGAAAGTTTGTGAGCAGTTCCTCTCCTTTTTTTCATTTGTCTTTCTTATGTGGATCTTAATTGCTAAATTGCTAAATCACATTAATGTAGATGGCTAAAAAAATCTAATTATATAATGATATTGATGATAGCTAATTACATAATTACTTAGAGGCATTCATCCCATTGTTACTGAGATGCAGAAAGAAGTCCTCACAATCAATGAGACTTCTTATATGTGAATGGCTAGTGGACTTGGAGGGTTTAGTCTGAAATAAAATAAGAAATTATAAAAAAATTCATATATGTCAACAAATGCAGAAATTTTGCCAGTGCTTTAGATGTAGTACAGACTCCTAAATATTTCCCCGTTTGCAGAGGATAATATGAATAGTGTTCTGGAAAGATAAGAACACCAAAACTGCCTCTTTGTAATAATATGAGCACAGATTCAACACTGAAGTATTTGAGACCTGATAAGTTCTTTATTTTAAAACTCTGTAAAGAGAAAGGAAACCAACACCAGTTCCAGTCTGGGTTTGTACAGTGTAAGTGCAGAACTCAACAAGCAACTAAGAGTGTCATATGCTGTACAAATCGCAAAACCGATAAAGTAAAACATGATGTGGAAATGTTTTATTTCAGGCGTCTGAGTGATTAGAAGATGCCTCTGTTTTCTTAGGGCTTTATTTTGTCGAGTTGGAAATAGGTCTGAAGAGATCAGGATCTAACAGATGGGTTGTGAAACTGATAATGTATGTGCTGTTCCTCAGGTAGACTCTTATGCCCCTTCTTTCATGACTGTCGCCTCCTAAATATATGTGACAGCAATAACCCTGAATGTGGCCTGTGTTTTGCAGCTGGAAGTGCTGTGCTAAGAACAAGCTTCACAGCTTGGTGGAAACCCTGACCTTGCTGTCACCCATGGTTATGTGCTCAGTGACTTCACCGTCTCTCTCTTAGACAGACCAAAAAAAGGCAAATGACTGAAAACCCCTCAAAACTCTTTTTGGTCTCCGGACAGTTATTCTCAATTCATGGTTAATGTACTTAAGACGTAGTTATAGTGCCCCAGTGTCCTTCTTGTACTGGCATCCTGGTACTGAGAGGCTCTGCCCATCTCAGCCCCAGCTCCCCAGGCATGATGCTGAGGTTTCAGTGGGACTCACAAGTGTCCACATGGGGCCGGCAACACAGCATGACTGTCCCACAGGGCTCCCCACACCACATTAATCAGGGTAAAGGCATGTCCTCCATCTGGTTAGCTTCTGAAGTTGCATTTCTATAGCAGCAGTATGTTTGTACCTGTGTAATTGCCTCCATAAACAACAGTGGTGTGTTGACAAGGTCCAAGGATTCCCACAACAATTGGGTTTGCTCTATCATTGATGCATTTCATATGCTGTAGTTCTTTTATTATTTTTCTTCTCTCCAAAATTATAGCTTTTGGGTTGTTATGGTAAATATTTGATGATACTAGATGATTAGTTTGAACTTCCATTGCTGACATTTCCACGGATGTGCGATGGAGCTGATGCTTCCCCTGCACTCTGTCTCTGGCGAACAGCAAGGATATTTGACTACCAAGTCACCGAGTGATTAATGTAAAGTGTCAGCCAGGAAAAGCGTAATATTACAACAGGAAGACTGTGAATATAAGAGCACATCACAGTTGAATGGAACAGGCTGACTGATGATTAGTAATCAAGAAATAAGGAAAATACTGGTTTCTGTGCTAAAAACCATCTACCTCTGAGTCGTCATCTATAAGCAATGCACAAATTATCCCAGGTACGCTTTCTTAAATCAGTATTTGTTATATATTACAGAATAACTTTAAAAAGTGTTGCTGTAGCTATGTCCTCAATAAACACGTGCACCCAGAGCAAGGCATCTCGCAGAGCGGAGGGCAAGATGAGTAACCATGCTCCCTTGGTGTGAACCCCTCTGGAGCAGGATTCCTACTTCATTCCTGCTTTTTGTGAACCCCGGTGCAAACTTCTGACCCAAAACATACTGAACTTAAAGGAAGCTTTTCTATGGGCTTCACTTCACTTTGTTGCTGATCCCAACAGAAAAATGAAAAAGTTTTCCATTGAGGAAGGATGTGTTTTAGTTGGTGCATTAAAGCATGTTCATTACATTTGGTTTATTTCTTTTGCTGCTTTGAATATAAAGTTAGAAATTGCTAAATCATATCATCTGCAGGACCCCAGTGAAAATAAAACACCTTAGAGAAATGTTGATTTGCTGCACGCGTTGGGTAACTGAGGTACCCAGCACCTAGATCACATGGGAGACGTGATCTTTATACAGTGCAGTCCCATCTGCAATTAGTGATGGGGTATTGTTTTCTGCCTTTCTGTTATGTAGAGAGTGATTTCTGCCTCGTTGATGACTGTAAACATTGTTCTAAGTACTATTTTATGATCCCTGTAGGAATAGCAATGTAAACAGCGTAATTATGTTCACCTTTGAGGCATATCTAGAAACTTTGTTCTTCCAGAAGAGTGATAACAGAAATGAATACTGATGACAAGGTAAACAGAGAAACACCACAACCCGCTTGTTAGAGACAGCTAATGCTTGAGGGAACTACGCATTCAATACCACCAAAAAAGTGTTATATAGTTATCCTGTGCACATATTGAGATTTATTCATAAATATATTATTACATGGGAAAAATATTAAAAGCAATACATTTTGAGATCTTTCTTCTTCTGAAGAAATCATGAAGGGTTACTGTTATTAAACTGTATTTCTGTATTCAGTTATTATGGGTACCGTAGATCACATGCATATTTGTGTCTATTTTTACCCACACTTTTACAGCACTGACAGGGTTTCTCCAGGGTAGATCTGTATTTGGAAGACACACACTAGCTTCAAACTTCAGCTTTTCTTTGTCTAAACAGAGTATAGGAAAGGACGGTGCTTTGGCCTCTCAGGTTGTTAGCTCTTCACAGTGAGGAATCCTCAGGAATATTTCCTATCCCTTGACCTCCTCGGTTTAATGCAAATCCTTTTTTCATAACTGCAGGTATTTTCAAGGGGGTTTGATACATCAGATAAACATGTTGATATGGTTAGGGGTTACAGAGCATAATTTAACTAACTGCTTTAGATTTAGCTACTGTAAACCAGTAAGATGAGCGTGGAGGGACAAAAACATCTATATATAATTCTTAGAAAATTTTCTACAGCTTTCTGTTTTTCTATACCAAGATCTAACTTATTTTGCATTCTGGCTGGAAACACCGAAAGACTCTTGGGTCCTTGCACATAACTCTTTTTCTGTTGTTCACAGTTTCCTTCCTCCAGATTTCAGCTGAACAGCAGAGACTGCGCTGCAAAAGCAAGTTCCTTCCTCCAGCTGGAGCCTCCTGTGAGGTTCTTTTGAAGCTGTCCTTTTCTTCTCTGACTTTTGGAAGAAGGGCTAACATCTGTCATCTTTTTTACATGTGAGTCTGTTCCACTCTGCAAATCCGAATGCTTTGAAAAATAAATTGCGATGAATTGGTTTCTCAATTTTGTACCAAGGCATCCTAATTTGAATAGGAATCCTAATATCTTCGTGACCCTCCATTGTTACATTAGTTTGGGTTAATTGCATTAGGTTCATATGTTCCTGTTGACAAACCTGAGAACAAATGCTGGATGCTAAACACACAGAGGTATTCGTGATACAGTAGTTTCGTAGTACTGAAGACAGTTTCATAACATAACACAAATTGTACAAATAGATGCACCTGCTTATCTGCAGATGGAGAATATAAAGTGTGTTATTTACTGTGGAACTCCTGAATGCAATTTATGTATTTGGCTTATTCATAAATTACATTCACAGTTTTAGAATAAACATCTTCAGCTTCCCAACAGAGAGAATTATTCTCAGCTTTTAAATACTGCTTTTCAGCAGATTAGTCCTGGTTGTAAGATATCATAAGGTAATAAAGGTACATTTTCCACCTAACTGCATTTGGTGATGGAAAATACCTAACGATAACAATAACAACAATTCTTGGCATTACTATAGCAACTTTCATCCAAAGATCTCCAAATGCTTTCCAATAAGTAATTAATTAGGCCTCACAGCACCCTGGAGAGTTAATTACAAATTATCAAGCATAATCTCAAACTGTTTCCATTGGAACTATTCTTGTAGTCTTTCCAGAGGAAAACAAAATATGTTGGCTATAATACTATGACCTTTCTCTCCCCTGCTTCATTTTGAAAACATAATTAGATGAGAATCTGAATATATCCAGTTTTAGGGAAAGCTAATATAATTACTGCCTGACCATAAAACTCATTACAATTTTCAGTTTCTTCAGTGAGATGATGCTTTTTAATCTAACTCTGTTTAATAAAACAACAACAACAACAACAAAAGAAAAACTGCTAAGCATTCCAGGGGAATTCCAGAGAGAGTTTAAATTGTGGATGTCCATCTGTTCTTCTGTCACAAGGGTGTTTGGTTTTGACGATGTTTGAGCCAGGCTTCAGTTCTGATGCAGCAAGAAGAGGAGGACATGTCTGTGCTGCCCCCAGACTGAGTGTTCCTCCTGGGATGCAGCAAGCTCTGCTAATCCAAATAGCACAATTTGGGCTTGAGAAGGTATTTTTCAGAGAATGCTGTGTCCCAGGGAGTATCAGAAGAGAATAATAGTATTTCATCTCATGTTTTCAAAGTGACCCAGATTAAATGAACGCAAACACATATATACTAGTGAACTGCTCTAAGATGGCCTTCTAAAGAAATTAAATTCTGGCTGTTACTAAAATAGAAATAAAAAAATGGGAGGAGGAAGGAAAAGATTGAAATCTAAAACAATAACCCAAAGTAGCTTAACTGGAAATATCCTGGATTTCCACAAACAAGAAGTAGAAGATGACACAGAACTCCTTCCCATCAGAGACCTGAAGTTGTAATTTTACCTTCATCTCATAATAATGACAGGAGTAATTAAACCCCCTTTTATTTATGCTAGGTTATGTCTTTTGTTGCAATATAGTTATTGTCTTGCTTTTGATATAGGATAAAACTAGTTTATTTGGGTAATTATCTGAGGGCAGAGATTTCTCTCTTTTCATATACTAATTAAAAAAAAAAAAAAAAAAAGATGCTCTTGCTTGCAAGGTTAAAGCTTGTAGATAATTTGCCATTTGAAAAATTTCCAAAATTTTAACTGTGAAAATATGGTACACATTCATGTTCGTAGCAAATACGTACAAAAAGCACACAGACATTGCAAAGGCTTGTCTGATTAATATGTGAAATTAACAGTGACGACCAATGTTTTTCCTCTACCATAGAAGTCTAAAAGCAGTGTTGAGGGAAAACCTGTTGCTGTGGGAGGTAATTGAAAGTTTTGCTTCCCTGTTTTCCGTTAGTGGTGAGACACATGTGGGTAAGCAGTAAGTACTTAAGCATACACATGACATACCAAATCAGTGTGAAATTCATGAGATACCTTCCTCTTTTTTTTCTCTTTTTTTTTTTTTTAATTTTATTTTATTTTAGAGGGAAGTCATTAACAAGAAAACAAAAGGCTTATGAAATTTCATAAGAGCTACCAAGGGGAATTACACTCCTGGTAAATTTACAGACAAATAAGGATAGGCTTTGGGAAAATAATTGAGGGCTCTGAGTTGTATATATGGGTTTACGCTTGATTTTGTGCCACTGCTGTATCCCAGTAGAAAGGAGAGCTAATTTTCTGAAAACGTTATTTTATTAAACATCCATTGGCTTCGTATTTTATATTCATATCTGCACATGCAATCCCAGCAAAGTCAACAGCTTCATCCAGGTGTAAAAGATAATTTGATCCCAGAAGCGATTCCAAAGTATAGTAAAATGAATGTTATTTGTCTTTACGGCTTTTTAAGTGTAACCAAACTAATAAGAAAGGATGTGAAGTCTGAATTCAGTTTGATTAAACCTCTAAACATTGATTGGGCCAAAAAGATAATTTAGAGGCGCACACAGAGAAGTTTAGCACTGGTGAAGCATAATGAGAAGTAGAAGAAAGCCCTAGGAAAAAGCTGAACTGATATAATTACATAAGGGAGCAGAACTGTTGGTGTGTGCTGTAAAACACTCATATGCAAATGAGCATATTAACTGCTCAGGCATTCTGTTTTTCAAACAAAAGAAGATGTATGGTAAGAAACAAGAATTTGTAATTGCACTGTGGGACAGAATTGAACTGAAGAATCTTCTTACAAACCATTACAAGAAACCAAGGCTCTTAAGCAACCCTTACTAGCATAAATTCATCCATCTCCTGGAAATGAATGCTTGATTGGCAGTCCTTCCTATCGAAATATTGATTGAATAAAATCTATCCGTTCAGCTGTATATACAAGTCAGCAAAAGCTGCACAGGGAGAACAAGGGTGATTTTATCCACTGTTCTGGGAGACAGCAGTTCTATGTTTATTTTCAATGGATCAAGCCAATTAGAGCATCTTGAACAAACTTTTCTCTGGTTTACATTTACCATTACTTTTAATAGAAGTAGCAATATTTTTCTATGTTAGAGACAGGCTAATGCTCAATATTTAGGGGAAGCTTAGATGATGAATTCTGCTTTAACATTACTTTTGAAAAGAACACTGAAGTGGGTCAATACAGTGTTAATCTTTTGCCAGCAAAGCTCTTAATTTCTTTATAAAATTTAATCCATTCTTCTTCATTTTCCTGGAAGTTATCAAATAAAAAGGGGCAATTATTAATAATACAATGCAGATTCAATACAAAGCAAAATATCTGCTATGGGAGCTCAAAAAGGAAGCTAAAATCTTATATGTGCACTTTCATGCAATCTAATAAACCTACAGAATTACACATAATGTCAAGATGAAAATAAAATAATGGTCACCAAGTAACTCTTTTAGTTTATTTTAAAAATGTACATCAGCAGCATAAATCTATGAGAAGCTATTTAGACTCTACCCATCATTAAAAGGCTGAACTGTGGCTGTATCTCACTTTCAAATCATCAAGCACGTAAGTCCGAATAGGGCCCAGCTTGCTTTTAGGTGTTCCAGAAATAAATGTCCACGGCTTATTCAGAGCACACAGGCAGCTGGCCATGGGGAAGGCAGGGGACTCTGGGCATGTCCTGGGGCATGGAACACCAGAAGGACAGAGGGGACTGTGTGCTGGCTAGAAGAAGAGCACCCTTGCCCAGTGGGTCCCAATCCAGCTTTATTAGGGCTACAGTCACAAAATAAAACAGTATCTGGAGAAGGCAAAAAAATCTGATCCCAAACGACCCAGAGTGTTACGGAGTAAAAGTCAGTGACATGTTGCAACTTGTACGACGGTAATGTTGGATGCTTGAAAATTTAATAATTAACATAAGTGTCCACAGAAAACATGTTTCTGTCGCCAACAGCCAAATCAATCTAGGTTTATTCTGCACTTTTCTTTATTTTCCATTTCTTGGGGTGGGGAGAAGGGAGGGGAGGCCAAGGAAGCTTTTGCAGGTACACCATACATGGTAGGGTGTTAAGTTACCATGTGAAAGTTAAGGCTTTATTTGCTTCAGGAGTGATGCTGTCAAGGAAGGGTGTTGGACTAGTGTCATTTTCCAAAACCTGACTCTTCCTGGGAAAACTGGTGGTGACATTCAGCCAAGTTTTACTCTCTTTAAACCCACCGGCATCAGCAAAAAGGTTAAATAGATTGGTCTAGGTGGGTTTCTGGGTTTGTTACTACTTTATTTTCTGCCTGGGTGCTCATTAGATGGAGAAAAGCCAAATGATATTATCTTTAAAAGAAAAAGGTTCTTCATGTAACAGCCATGGCAGGGTCTTTCTTTGAACATGACCATGACCAGGCAGAAGCAGGCAACTAGAAGCAGAATTTGGCTCGGCTGGACTGGAGTGACAGCAGAAGGTATTTCATTCTTTTATTTCTGCTTTCTACAGGGATGGGAATACTAGGTATTTCTGAACGTATAGTGTTTGACAGTGGTAAATGAAACCTGAATAATGAGAAATATTGCTGATGAGTCTTTCCTGAAATGCTTCACATGGTCAGATATGTGGAGAAAGGAAGCTGGCCTATCTGTTAATGTAATTATGTGAGAAGAAAGGTAATCAGCTGTTTTCATGCAATCTGATAACGAACTACAAGCTGTGCAAAATCTGCTCACATAGTAATAAGAAAGATACACAATAAGCACTGAGTGTGATTAATTATCAGAGTACATTTGTATCCAATTTAGCAGCAGAGTGACATGATCAGAATATTTGGTCTGGAGAGTGGAACAGAAGTATGAATGAAAGATACTCAAGTGCATTCTGGCAAATGCTGCACTTAATGTATTCGGTTTAGAATGTAAAGCCTTGGAGGTAATGAGTAAATGTAGTCCTGATAGCACTATGTGCGTGACTCCCATTACTGTTAATGGTGAACATGTGCTTAACACCCTGAGCGTTCTACCAAAACTTTATTGAAATAGTTTCAAAAGATGTCCAAAATGCTGCAGAGCCTGAAGTCAAACAGACTGCTAATGCCAACTAACGTGGGCAATAAAATCCGTGACAAGAGAGCACACTGATTAGATGATTTTTTTCAGAATCTTATCTTTGAAACACAATACTAATCTTGAAAACTCGGTCAGCAGACAGTACACTATACAGAGCGTATCTTGCTCTATGATAAAATTAAATACATCTAAAGTAACTTCATACAAGTCAGACTTCTACAACCATGAAAGACTTTACTCATTTCTCAGAACAGTAACATACAGATGCATTCTTTTCTCTCTCAATTGCTTAATGGGCAAATCTTTTTAAAATCTATCATATTCTGTTAGAGGGGGTCGAAACAAGAAATGGCAAAGCTCAGAGTAAAAATTTTGAAATCTAGGAAAAAGAAGATCAAAGGTTTTGCAATAGAAGTTACCATGAACCAGCTGTAGGATTAGAGATGTTACATATCTGTCTGTGTTGATTTGCCTGGTTTTCCAAGGGCAGGGTTTTTTTAGAACTTCTGATGTCTTTTTGAAACATAAATTCTGATTGCTACTTCTTACACAGTGATAATTACCCTCTAATTTATTCTTCTGCCTTAGGAAACCCCAAGCTGCTCCCCTATCCTGCTAGGGGCTCACTCCTTCAGCCCACATCTTTGAGGTCCGAAGCTCAGTTGACGAGCTGCTCTCAGAAATGTGACATGGTAACCGTGGTGAACAGGTGCCCGAGGGAATAATACCATTATTCTGCATCTTTGAAAGCAAGACCCCACAGAAACTATTCGGTTTTACTGAAAATACTAAGCAGCAAAAAGAAGTTAGGATAAGAGAAGAATTATGACCAGAGTGGCTTTCATAATGGAGCATTTGGTACTTGGAAGCATGGGTAAAAACCCCCTCTCTTCTGTTCCTATTTATTTGCCCAGAACCCTACTATTTCAGAGATATTCCTTGCGATCAATACCTGCTTAAAGACTCGTAGAGTAAATCCAGATGATTGGTGCTCAAAGTCTTGTTAAATTGTTGGTAATTTTTTTCTGCAACTGGCTCTTCCTCAGCTTGCAAGCCAGGCTTTGCAGGAGCTGCAGTGGGAAGAGGAGTGATGTATGCAGGGAGTGACCAGGGCTCTGCACACTGTTGAATGGGAGAAGAACGAGCGGAAAGCACAGAGAGGAAGTTGGATGTGCATAAGTGTAATGAATATGTGACACAAAGAGGTAATTAAATGAAGAATGGTTTAGCAAAGGAATAAAGGTATAGTATATATCTTCATGGAATAAACAGGCAGGGGATTCATGTAAAGTTCACATCCCTGCGGACATCTATTTGTTACTTCTATGGAAAAATACACACTTGAGTAAAATAACAAGTACGAGAAATATGCTTTGTGAATGCTTACGGCTGTGGCCTCTATGTTTTTAAAAACAGATATTGTCATGGAATAGCCTGCATGTTTACCTTATGTGAGACTGCCTAAAAGCTGCCTAAAGTAGATAAGATGAGGGAATAAAAATATTTTCAGGTTATAAAGCTGAAGTTTGTACTAAATGCTGGAGCACAGTTTGTTAAGGAAATAGCAGTCTCTTTATGTGGAAGAGGAAAGAAATAGTTTGGACCAAAGACAAAGCTCTGCATGTTGCTTAACAATTGTTCATTATCATTACAGGTGATGTGCAAATAGAAGTGCAAATACTGCTAGAGAACATTCATCTGGAGTACTCACACACACAGTACACACAGACCAGACTCAAAAGCAAAATATTTACTGAAAGTGCAAAGAGGCTCTATAACTCAGGTGAGTTTCAGCATGTTAACATTCAGAGAAAAGGTGTTTATTGTAGTTGGAGGGGTGAGTGTTTTAATAATGATGATTTATGCAATACTTACTCAACACTTCCGTGCATGTATCTTATTATGAATGGTTTATTAAACTGGTTAAAGTGGTCAACAGGCACTGCAAATGCGTTTACTTTAACTTTAATGTTGCATGTTACATTAGAAATGGCTGGATAAACGTATCTAAGACATTTAGCAGTGTGAAGTGCTACCCTAAAATTCAAGTAAATGTGGTTTTAATAGTGGTTGATGTGTTATGACTATGCTGTGCCATAAGTGTTATGCATACTATTTTTGAATTATTTACACATTGCTAGATTCCATCTGTAGTACTCCTGTGTTTATTAAATTATATAAACAAACATTGAAATAAGTGTAACAACCAAGTTTAAAGTTCCCTCTGAGATCTGCACAGCAGATACCAGTTTGGATATTCCGGTGTTGTTAAGTGTTCAGGACTCTCACTGAAAGCAGTAAGATCAAAATTGCCCTTCCAATGAACTGTTGAAGTGTTGGCATGTTCATATGAGTTCTGTTGATATGGAAATCAGAAATGACAGTTTTGCTTGTTTCCATACATTCTCAGTGAAATCAGGTAAGATGAAACTTAATTTGTTAAGGCCAGTTCATGGGGATTGAAAACCAGCTTCTCCTGGAGTATTTCATTACATCTGGGCTTCTTTATAAGCGCTATGGGAACCATACCACATAGTGGTAAATATGATGTGTTTAAGTTAAGGTTGCCTAACAATTCCCATAATCAACCTCTAACTTTCAGTTGCTTATTACCTCACACTTGCTTTTTTGCTACATAATTTAAGCCACATTTTTGGGATTTTATCTCCAGATATACTTACCAGAACATTGTGTTTGACAGCAGAGTCCTCCTGTATCAAGGGTGCTTTTTGCTGACTTTGTAGTAAGGGAAACCTTTGCAAACCTCACCCACACCCTCCACCCAGCTTGGCAAGAGACTTGTTGCAGAGCTTTACATTTGGTGAGCATGGTCCGTACTCCCACCGCTCCTACTGAGGGGTAACTCAGCCTGCCCATATTGGGTCTCCAGCTGCTGGAAAAGTAATATGTTTGGGGATTTTGGGGTTTCTATCACAACAAGACTCAAACTGACAACAAAAAGGCTGTCTCACCTTTTCTCTTAGCCATGCTGGTGTCAGAGGCAAGTCGGGGATAAGAAAACTTATCTCACTCAAATGGTGATGGGTAGGGACTGAAATGAGTGAAAAGGAGGGAAATGAAGGAGAGGGACCAAATGACGTTGTAGGAAATGGGTGGGATATGACATGAAAGTAAAAATAAGAAAGCTGCTGTGAACATTAGGAGCCACAAAGAAGAAAGGACAGGAGTGATGACAGTGACAAAGGGGGGGACTTGAATCAGTGCAAGGGCACTAGTCAGAGTAGAAATGGGGCAGGAAACAGGAAAGAGAGCTGCAAGCAGAAAAGGAGCTAGGGAAAGGGGAATTGAAATGGGAAGTGAGTTAGATCCACATTAGAACATAAGCCAGATGACCACTAAGGCACCTGGCTCAGCCATGTTTCTCAAATGGGTAATTTACTACTCGGTGCACTGCTAGGAAGGGTCCTTTTGGTGAAATGTGTTGCTGTACCTATATATTGTGTGCAGCTATGCAGTGTGTTGTAAAGCAAGTGCGCAAAGAGGGCACCACGGTTCATAACTCCTTTACTGTTTGACAATCAGTCTAAACGTGTTCTTGAGACACAGAAACGAACACACTTGGAAGCAGGTCGGTCACACAATGTCCTTCTTAGATGTTTTCCTGTGGCTGTAAGCCTGTGCTTTTATGTGTCTGCCATGAAGAAGATGAATCTGGGTAATTCAGTTCTGGAATGGATGTGTCAACACAAGGTCTCTCCCTGTGCTATGCAGAGAAGCCTGCAGCAAGCCTTGAGAGGATGCCACTGATAAGGAAGCAGAGCAAAATAATTTTCATGATTTTACATACTGTAAAAGCTCTTACAGCATTGCCTACAGACTGACTTTTCTTGAATGAAACTTTTATCTCAACAGCTTGCAATATTTCCAGCCTGGGAGGAGACCACTGAAAAATGAATATTAGAGCATTTCAGCACTATCCACAGCTCTGTTTAGCTCTAAATTATACAATTCTTGAATTAGCTACTGTCTGTTTTCAGTAGTTTTCCATTACAAGGGGTCAGGCACCAGAGGAAATAGTTTTCTAAACCAGAAAGGAATATTAAATGACACAACAGATACGTATGAACAGTGGCGCAGAAGATTTATTGAGTAATGTGTTAGGTTGATAAATGATAACATTTATTTGCAATTTGAGGATGTGACCCAAATGACACTCATTAGCTCAGCCTGTGTAGAACCGATTAGTTTTTTAAATTTATTGTTTGTCTGGTGCTATTGAAGAAGAGTCTGTTTTAATTGATTAGAAATATGTTTTATTTCAGTGAATATTACATATTCTGGTTTTAATTGTATTCTGTTGTTTCCTCCTGAATGTTGGGGATATTATAGCCTATTACTTGAGCAGGGGAGTGCTTGGCGTCTTGTTAAAAGGCTGAAGTGAATGCATTAATCCATACATAGAGGGGTGGTAATAAACCAAGATTTCTATTACCCATTCAGCTTCTTAGGATTACACTGGGAGTGAAATGAGGAAGCAGCTGGCTCATGAACAAGTTGCCCTCCTTCTGGTGGTGGAGCTTGAATGACACATGTTCAGTTTTCCAAAAATGGTTCACAGATTTAAGAGCATGATTCCAATTATGTGGGGCTTTGCCTGTGCCCTTCACCAGGGCCAGGTGAAGACGCTGAGGGAATGTCTGTGTCTCTCTTCTGGATCCCCAGCAGTGAAGTGTAGGGGTTAAAGGTCATGTGGAAAACTGTAATTGTTTAACATTCACTGGACTTTGGTAGCAAAGCCCCAGACACAACAGTTTCTTCTCAGGTTCTCTATGTTCCAGAAAACGGAATAGAAAATGGTACCTTTGTTTTAGGAGGATTCAAAAAGCCTAAAGAAAGTAAGAAGGTTTCTGGGAGTTGGTAAAACCAGAAAACTATTTCCTGCCTAGTTGTCACAAAGGTCGAGGTGATTGTGGGTAGTTGTTTCATTTAGTTTCAGCTAACTCCAGCTTTCCGCAAATAAGCTGTAACTTACCGGAGAGAAGAGACAAGGAAAGAAACCTGTTATTTCGCATCAATTGGTGCTTTGTTCATTATACCATTAGGAAAGATGGTATTATTTCCTAAATCTCAAAAAAAAACCCAAACCCAACTGGAATTTTTCTTCCCGGTGCTCTGGTTTTCTAGGCCACCACAGCCTCACGTTAGACTGAGGAAAGCCTGTGAAAGCATATGGCACAAGAAATAAGTCATCAGATTCAATGGCTTCCAAGAAGAAGTTGTGCTGAAAGGTGACAATGCAACACTGGAGGGTGGTTGTTCTAAGAAAACACAAAGGAGCAAGCACTTCCTTCCTAAAAGGAAGCATTTCCCTCATGACAAGAATTTGCCCTTCCTCAGGAAATACTGATATTTAAATTATTTTCTTGGGGAAAGCTGGCATCTGGTGTTTGGACACGCCCTCATGTCCTTGCACAGCCATTCCTCCGTCTTCCAAGAGCAAGCCCTCACCATGGGGTTATTGACAACTGTGTAGAAAGGGGGCCTTTGGTCTTTTTTGTCTAAGCCTTGCAAGTGTACGCATTGGAAAAGGGACCTTTCCCCGCACATCCCTGTTGCATGTCCTGGGTATCAGTCTGCTGGTTACTTCAGGGGAGGCATTTTTTATCCTGAACAGAACTCGCAGCTAAAAAGTATTTCCTGATGAAAGGTTTTGCTCAGCCAGTGTTTTCTACCAAAACAGGTTCAGCTATGATAAATTATTCTCTGCTGATGGCAATTCATTTTGTCAAAAAAAAATTTCCCAAACGTGGCCGCTCCTGACACAGCCTCCTTGTTTGTTTGTGCAGTCTGTGCTCAAGGCTGGGTGACGGCATCCTGCTCTGTCTCAAGGCAGGACAGCACAGCTCCTGCTGTATTATTGAGGGAGCCTCTGCATGCACGAGGCACGTACATTTTTCTAATGTGTAAGAAATACACAGGCAACCTGCTTTTTCACTCAAATAGCTATATAAAACTGCATTGCAACTTTCTGTGGTTACTATTGCTTCCTTCAAAATGGGTTTCAGACACATCTTAGGGTGAGATACTAACATTTTCCTGTCTCTTCATATTCTCACATCGTTCTCAGAGTCATTTTAGATCCTATTTTCCTGGGTGTGACTTTTATTTCCTTCAAAAATCATATCTTTCTTCATGTAGCTGTGAGATACTAAAACCACGGAGCTCCCTGATAGACCAATGCTATTGCACGTGCTGTAAAAGGCAGCTGCATGGAGCCCTGAGGGCTTTCCATACTTATTGATATAAATCCTGGCATTGGGGTTTGTGCCAAAGTTTTGCTCAAGTAAAGCATGCAAAATCAAAACACACATTATCTCAGGAAATCTGGTCAGCACTGCCATCTCCAGGGTGGGCTGCTTAAAATGTATCTCTTGATGTTTTGAATCCTGGGACAGAGACAGCTAAGGCTTAAAGTCCATCTCTGCCCTAGCTATTTTCTTGGGTGTGGGACATCTGTATTAAAAGCACAGCACAAGGTGATACTTAAATCATGTTTTCTTAATTAGCTTAGAAATAGATTTAAATTTCCTGAAACACACTCTGATATTTAAAAAAAAAAGTCAGTTACTGCAGACAAATCTTTGGAGCAGAAAATGGTGTATGGCTTTGAATGAAAACATAAACCTGCACATAACTACAGGGCTGCTACTTGCACCACCATAATGACATTATTCGTTTTGTTGTTCACACATTACCATTTGCACTGCAAAATAAACATGCATGGTAAAACTGTTAATGAATAGTACTTGGATGCAGTTTCGGGAATAGATCTGAGGCATGCTTTGGAGGATGTGAGGAAGTGTAGCTCTATGCTCATACGATCAGCCAGACTTGAGCAAATCAAGTCAATGACAGCATTATTTTTTTTATTTTTCTTGATAACTATCATCTTTGGCTAGTTCCAGTCTGCCAATATTAAAAAAATTGCTTGTGGTGCTTTACCTATTACATGGTCCTTTTCTGCTGAGAAAATTTTCCCATTTTTATAAAAACACAAAAGAAGGACATACAGCAGCCAACCTAAACAGCTGCAGATCATACATGAAATTACAGCTAGAAACAGATATTTTAAAGCACTACACGGTGCTTGTCTATTGTGCTAGCCTTGCAGCAAATGATAACAATACAGACGTTAGCCCACTTTCTTTCTTCACTTGCATGACCTTGTCCTCGGTGTGGCTGCTTCCTGTCCTAGGTACCGAGCATCAGCTCCAACTCTTTTATGCATCTGACAATTCCTATCACATCTACCTCCCAAATCAACATCAAAATGTTCGTATTTATACAACTACAGTAAATATACCTACCCCCACCCTGATTATTTTTTTTCCTTTTGTGCAGGTAGAACAAATTATCTTTCCTTTGTACAAACCATGCAGCCCCCTAAGACTGTAGACAGGACTGAAAAATAAATGCAGCATTTCCTTTGGGTTCTCTGCTTATGCTTTCCACATAACTCAGGGACACAGGAATTAACATTGCTAAACACTGTAAGGAAGGACATAGCCATTTCATTACTAGCCCACAGATAACACTAGAAGAACTGGTTATTATTATTTAATGCTGCAGCATAATCCATGGGTTCAGTGTTTCAGTTTCTTCTCAGTAATAAGACTATGACAGAAAAACAACATTGTAAGAGACCATTATGCATGTTCTACACTGGAGGATTTACTCCATTTCCTACCAAGCTCTGTGGTCTATGTGGTTTGTAATGAAGGAACTAGAACGTCTTGAGCCTTTATCCTTCCCTCTGTCTGGTGGGCTGGATGCTGGTAAGGATAACCATCAGGTCCCAGTGTCGTGGAGACAGTTCTTTCTGCTTAAGAAAGGTGTAACAACCATACCTAAGCTGAACATACGATATTTTTTAAGTCATCTATTAACGCCAAGGTACAAAGATTGAATTACCACCTACAGCTTTGACACTATCATCAGTTTTTAGAATAGCACAATAAAGGTAAGGGGTTAAATTTATACCATGGATGAGAAAGAGACTCAAGAAAGTATAGCATGTTTAGCCTGAAAGAAAAACCAGACTTCATGATGATCTCATTATAGTGTCTAAATATATGAAAAGATTATAGACAAATCTGGTCGTGACCTACCTGGCTGGACTCTGTGAAAATTAAGGGGAGATATATTGACCATGACGGACACTGAAATCTGCACAGAAATTAAATGGGGAAAGTCTTAATAAGGCCTTTTGAACTGGACTGGATTACCAAGTCTTGAAATAGAAAATGCATATAAGGAAGCTTTACAGAAAGCCAAGCTCGAGATGTGAAGAACAGAGGTGTATATATGAACATTGTGTTCTTACTACTGTTTCTTAAAGTTTATTAATATTCTAAACATTGCAAAATTATCAAGGCAGTCTGCAGGAACATTTTTGTGGAAGCTGTGTTCTCATATGTTGATAGCTGACATAGTAAAGGAGGAGGGTTTAAAATACAAAATCCATAGAAAATTGGAAAAGCCTAGTATCTTGGGAACAAACTTGCCAAAGCTAGCAACTCGACTCAGAGCTGTGTTTATCTGGCCCATCCCCAAACCTGATTATGAGTCCCTGCTATACATACAGTATACGTATATATAGTGTAAAAGTAAGGTTTCTTAAAACTTTTCTCCAGTTTAAAAAGAAACCAAACAATCTTTTTGCCTAGTGAAAAAAAAAACCATCCATAAATATAATGCTCATATTGGTGAGGAGTTGAATAACCAGGGCAGACAGCCACATGACCTCAAAATTAGGAAATTAAGACCAATGAAGGCATTCACTCAGGCAAGGCTTTTTACTCAGGATGGAAAACACAAAGAGTAAGTTATCCAGTAAGGTCATAAAAGGCAATGGCATAAATGAATTTAAGAGACAGCTAGACATTTTTATGGAGAGAAGGGATTGAAGAATTCAGAGCCAGTGACAAATCAAGAGATGGGCTTGAGATAAAATTAACAAGGACAGGCTTGCTTGTGGCCAGAGGCATTTTACTGTCCAGCACCACCTTATGTCCTCTGTCATCACATCCTAATCTGACGCTGACATCTGAAGGTAGCATGAAATCTTTTGCACCTCTTAGTATATTAAAGAGGAAAAAGAGCTTTCAGAGTTTTCCCGCAAAGCGAAAAACATAATGTTGCTTATTCACTTTTCAACACATACATGTAGTTGCAGCAGATGCTGAAAGGATTCAGTCTCAGGTAGTACAGAGAGTCCTGCTTATAAACTCAGAGTATCATCCCTTGGTTGCTTTAAAATTTTCCATAGAAGGGATTCAGTCATATCTCCTTACATTTTTAAACAAAATCTTGTCTTTCTGTAGTTACTCTTCACATCATCTCTGGAGAGCAGCCGGATATTCCCACAGCAGTGTCCTGCTTCTCTGATGCTGGGTTAACTCATCCTGCTGTTGCATCCTCTCTGCTTGTTGATGTATTGCCATATGCTGATGAGGCTGTGGCAGGCTTTGACAAGGTCCCTGGACCACCAGCAGCCAGGCATTGCATCCAGTGGTGTCTCATGACTTTTTTGGTCCCCTGATGACAAGGGTCTGGTGCAAAAATCTGACCTTGAATAAAGGGAAGTATAGCTCACGCTGTTAATTGTATCTGGAATTGGAAGAGAGAGCTGTGTGCCAGTCAGGAAATCATATGTATCCCACACTGTCTAGAAGTTAATGCTCATAAAGGAAGATAGAAGGAAATGGGCCTTGACGTTTTGGAAAATGTAGATTTACATTAGTTCAGGCTTAAAAGTATAGAGGGCAAGTAGAAGGCATGGACAAGGACATCCAGGATAACAGCACACCTTCAAAGACTGACGTGAACAGCAATGCTATTGTCAGCAGGAAACGAGGTAGAAGGATTTTTCCAGGCTGTAGAAAAATCTCAGGTTAACTCAGAAACCTTCTTGTGAGCCTGTTGGCCACCTCTGGGACACCAGATCTGCCTGGCAGCCCAAACCTTTCCCTGTGGCCAGGAGAGCTTTCCCAGACCAGAGAGAACAAACACCGAACAGTGTGTCTGTCATCCTCAAGAATTCAGGCAAATCTCTTGTAGCTGTGTTTTGAGGGAAATATGTGTCTGTGTTTCTAGTGTATTCTCTTTCTCTCAGCTGCTTCTTCGCAGGAAGGGCAGGAAAACGATCCCAGCTTTTCCGGGGTGACCACGCTGAGAGGAGCACGTAGCGGTAAGGGACATGTAACTCTCAGTATGAGAGGCACTGACCCCAGACTCTAGGGAAACGTCAGGGGTGGTGAGCTTTACAATATGCATATTCTGAAGAAAATACCCAGTCACAAACCATTTCCATCATGCTGACAAAATGCAATGGTGATCCCTGATTGGCAGAATGTTTTTTTCTGGCTAACATCTTGATCTTACTCATATAAGTTAAATTCACACAAAAGCATGTGTGTGTTTTCCTTTCTAATCCTTCTCGTGGGTCTCTATAAATATATAGCCCTTAGGCCCCTTTGTAGAGAAGCTTAAGAGATTTTTACAGTATGGCATTTAAAACAAAGCATGCCCTGGTTTGTGTAGGGTTTACTGTAACCGACTGCTTAATCTAAACTGCGCTAATGAAGGCTAAACACAAATAACGCTGATTTGAAAAAAATGCCTGATGTGATTAGACTTCCGTTGAACACAACAGCAAGACTAAAATGTGCTTTCCTTTCTCTTCAGCTACTTCCACTGTAATCTGAATATCAGGATCTTAAATCCATCAGGAGCACAGCAGGCAGCCCACCTTTATGAAGAAGTTTACCCTTAAAACTAGAATGAAAACGGCTATTACGAGGCATCAGGGGATGGGCAGCCCTGCAGGCTCCGAGTGTTTAGCTAATATGGAACAGGAGGAGGTGGAAGTTCTTGTATTTGTTTTTGCTTTAAACGGCCCCTCTGCTTCCCTAGGAGCTGTATTGATGGACTCTGAAAGAAAGCTGAGGTCAACTCTTTGTCTTGATGAGTTAGTGGAGAAATATTTAACTGGGGCCTTATGAAAACTACTTAGCTGTAATAGTAACATCAAATAGCTGTTAAATGTGTTTCAGGAACTGTCATTAGCAACATAGCTATACAAATTAATTCTATTTGTTTAAATAAAGATCTCCTGAAGTCACATTTTTCTAGTATTAATTTGAAAAGCTCGGCTGCTGAAAACAGAAAAGTAGAGACAGAAAGCAGGGTTTGGATGATATCCAAGCTTTATCATATCCATTCTTTAACGTGGGCATGTGGGGACAGAGATCTTGCTAGGGCTTTATGAGCTCTATAAGCAGTAACACTGTACGATTCCTTTTTGCCATTCTGTGATGCAGCTGCAAAATGAAATCACCAGTTCCATCTTATCATGGGGGTCCTGGCAGGAAATATTTATGATGGCTCAGGGGAAACTGTCAACTTGTCTCTTCTTTCCTGATGATTAGAGAAGCAGTCTGCAGTGAAGACAGGAAAAAGGAGTATCTAGTTCCATAGTATGTCATGCACAGTACACAAGCAAGGAGTGGGCTGGGGTGGGGCATAGCTTGCTTGTTTGTTAGCTCATTTGCTAGCTTGTTTGTTCATGGGTTAGTTAGGTAGTGGTTTAGTGGGTTGGTTGGTTTTCCTGGTCGTGCTGTCACTCATGGGGCTCGCTCGAGCTCTGTTGTTGATCACTCTCGGGCTATGGCTCTTGGGCTCTGACTCTCACTGCTTGGGACCTGTGCCTCGTTCAGCAGGTGGTGAACAGTTATATGTTTTATTTTCTATTATTTTAATTACTTATTATTAGTAATATTGTTAATATTATTAGTATCACTATTTTATTCATTTATTTTCAATTATTAAATTGTTCTTATCTCAAACCACAAGCCCCCTGGCCTTTTCCTCCAATTCTCCTCCTCCACTGCAGGAGAGGGGGAGGTGAGCGAGCGGCTGCGTGGTATTTTAATTGCTAGCCAAGGTTAAATCATGACAGCATCCTAGTCTTTCTCTGAAGTGTCTGTTATCTGAGATCCAAAACTGTACAATGAGAAGACATCCTCAACGATTAGTCTCCTCAACCATACAATTAAGGAGACATCCACTTAAAAGACCTAAGTGGAAGCTATAAAAAGAGGAAAGTCTCTTACATGCTGTCCCCTTTGCAACACAAGTTTCGCACTTGGGACTTCGCAGACGTGCCATCATCCACATGCATCTCACTTGAAAGTATTGGATGAAGAGAGGTATCTACGTGCGTTCTTTTGAAGAACTGATGAAAGCTCACTTAAAAACTGTGTCTTTGCCTAAATGTGGAACAGAACTTTTAGAAGAGAGGTAGTTTTGCACTTTTTATTAGTAGACTAAGGTTAGACTAGTAGCCTCGGGATGGGACTGGAAGACCTCCTCATCAAGAGGTCGAATCAAATTTATGTCCCATTCTCAGCAGTTTTTGGTAAGAATGCAGTCACCATCCCTCACTCTGCCTGTACTCCACATTTTAGAATTAATATAAGATTCAGCAGTCCAGGAAAATTGAACATGCAGCCCAAAAAAGCAAAGCCAGCTGCAAAGGAATCATTGTAAAGAGGATGCAGGAGAGAGACTTTACAAAGAAATGCAATTAAGACTACTATTGATGGACTAACTTTAAAGTGAGTATACAAAAGTGTAGTTGATAACAGGGTGGGGAAAAAAAATCAGGTTAAGAGTGTCTTAAGCACCCACTTCCAGCCATCACTGGCTGGAGTGCCCCTCAGTGCACTCAAAAGCCTTGCAAAAAGCACTTTAGACCACTGACGGGAGGAGATAAAAATGGTAAATACTGTAGCTATTATCTGGAATAATATACTTGAAGTGGAGAGAGGAAAACCCGAAGATTCTTGAATGACTGTCGGGATCTAAATTAAATGCTTAGCTAGAAAAATATTTCTTTTTAGTCTGGAAATTATATTAGCCAGCTATGCCTCTCCTTCTGTGGGTGACACTGGAAAAGGGCATTCTTAGGACCGATTAAAACCATTTTAATTTTTGGATTATTGCTTTGATTAAATTTCTTTAGCTAACCAATATTATGTTTATGATCTAATTTCCAAATTCCTTCAATATGCACTCATAATGAGGGCATACTGCAGATGACTGGTGGTCCCTGAGCCTTCACTGTGAGCAGGATTGACCTATATGAACAGTTCTCTGAGTGGGGAAGGAGACATTGCCCAAAAAACTGCCAGAGCGGGATGTGGTCAAGCTGTGTTTTCAGTCAAACTGGTGCTGAATTCAAAGATATTAGTATGGCTTTACCTGAAACTAGAATTTGGTCTAAAATCTTCATTACATGTGAATTTCACCAGGATATTGCATAGTTAAGGTCTCTGAACATATTTGAAATAATCCTCTTTTGCTTTATGTAATGAATAGAATAGATGGAATTGCTTTCCCAGACTTTCTGAGGAAATTGAAGCAATGTGTTAAAGATTTAACAGCTTTTATTTCTCTCCTCAGATCTTAACCCAATATCAAATATTAAAGTACTAATATATTTAAGGAAACCAGAAGTTGCTGTTATAATTAATTTCCTTTCTGACAAAAAGTATTGACGATTTCTTTTGGGGAGAACGTGCGTAATCCTTTAAAAGAACACCAGAGAAAATATGTGCGCACGTATGAAAGCCTTTTTCTTCTTTTCCTTAAATCTGAACTATAAAGGTACATTGTTTATGTTGTACATAAAGACAAAGACACATAATCTTGGATGAGCACATCATGTCACATCAGTAACGTAAAAGTGAAAAATGCATTTAAAATATAAAAAAATTCAGATCTTGTAAAACACATGGACTCTAACGCTGGTAAGAAACAGTCAGAGGAATAAAAACTGAGCCAGCCTGAGCCCACTAATTTCTACCAAATCTCCACCTTCCTAAACAGGATTGTAATTTCAGCACAGGTAACTAAGGGTTTATAAAGTGAGCTTTAAACCAAGCAATGTGTGGGGAAGTATAGACAAGGGGAGAGAAGGCTGGCACCAAAATATCTAAACAACTATTTCATTTTCCTTTCAAATGCGCTGTGAAAGTCGCAGACTTCTATTAATCACCTGGAAGAGCATGCAATGGCTTCATGAAGTAGTGCTAGTGATAGTCCATGTGTATGTCTTCACTACTCTCGCAGACGTGCCAAATTGCTTCTGATTTCTTTCTAGCTGAAGACAAAACGAGTCTTGCCAAATATCTAAAATAGCTTGTTTGTTTGTTTGTTTTAAGTTCAATATTGTAAACAGCCTTTTGTTTAAGTTCATTTATGAATTACTCAATAAAAGTCTAATCATGCATTTAAAAGAATTTCTGGTAGCTACTGATGGTAGAAAGAACTGTACAACCACATTGGTTATCTCAGAAACTCTCACATAAAACCTGTGAACAAGGAAGGAAGAGGAAAAAGAAAATTTCAGAGGTGGGCAAGAGAAATATTTTTAAACAACTATTTTTCCATATTGTTCTTAACACCAGAAGGGCTGCCATTTGAAAACAGGGTTCACCTCCTTACTGCTGGAAAAATGGGCACAGCATTGGACACATAGCTCATCAACGCACTGGAGAAAGGGGTGAAGCAGGGTGAGCTCCATGCATCTGTTCAGGCTCCTTGGGCCAATGCGTCCCTCTGAATTATGGGCTGCAGAAATCCCTTGTGTGGTGTCAACAGCATAAATTCAGTGTGTGAGCTCCTGGGTGAAGTTCATGACTTGGGGTGGGCTGATGGCCCCAGTTCTGTCCACACGAAGCCTTGCTTTCCTTGGCTCATGGAGACACCCAGCAGGGCTGAGAGGAAATGCGTGGGTTTCACTCTTTTTGAATATGTAATCTTCATTTCAGTGGATCCATACTTGAAGTCAGCCACATGAAGGTATTGCGTTGGGGGGATTATTTTGTTTTGGTGGGTTGGGATGTTGATCCTAAAGAATAGGGCCATTTATGTTTCTGATATATGAAGGGGTTTAAAATTATTATTATTATTATTTTCTAGTTTGCTTCTTCATTCAAATAGTCAATGGAGACATCTGGTGCTTTTGCAACTAGATGAGCATGCCAAAAATACAGTAATAATAATAATAAAAAAGCTGAACAAAAACTTCCTCAGGGCCACAGCTGGAAGAAAAATGATGTCTGACATAAAAGGGACTAAACATGTCACCTGTTTTCATTTAAGTATTTCATAAGTATGTGACAAGGTAAACCCATCTAGTAAAAAACAATGCATCTGGAATATATTGGCTGACATTTTTTTCTTCTCTCTTGTTCAACTTCATCAAAGATTCATTTAAAATACTAATGTTCTTCAGTCTATTATTTGAAGTTAAAAGAAGCATATGGTGCTTTGCGACAGAAGATAATTAGATTTTTGTCTGCCTTCAGTATTATAGTATTTTAATGCACTTTAATGGAGTTTACAAACAGAATGGGCAGAATAAATGATAGAATAGATTAAGAGGTTTAAAATGATAAGTTTTGATTTTTTGGGTTTGTTTCTTGGAATATTACAACTGTTCTATCGTCCATGTACTGCTGCATCCTTTGCTCCTTTAGGCATTGCTTAATGTTTCAGAAGAAAGTACAATAATCCTGTTGGCGGTGGAAAGACCCAGTCATAACAGTATTTCCCTCCTAAGCACTGCAGTTAATTGTTATGGCCTGAAACACAAGGGCTCATAGCCCCTTAATTATGTGCCTATTTGATGTTCTGTCAATGTTCACTCCATCCATACTGATGGCTGATCATTCATTTGAATCCTTCTAAACTCCTTCCCTGTATAATATCTGACAGCAATGAATTCAACAAATTGAATGTGCATGGTCTAAAAAACAGTCCTTTCATTAGCCTAATTTTATTTTTTATTTTTCAAGCTCAAAGTGATGCCAGCCATGTTGATAAATGCTAAGTTAAAGTCTTAAGAATCTTAAACAATCATCTTATCTATTGACATGCAACTGCACACAAACATTGTCTGGACATTTTGATGTATCTTTTTCAATTCCTAGAAGAAGGCCTTGAGATAAAATGGTTTGAGGCAAGTCATGAAACCAGTGCTGTACAATGGCTAGGTTTACCTCTATCTGCATTTGAAATGAAACAAAATGCACATAAGGAACTACAGTACAATTCTCCTGTGCTGGTTTTAGTCGGGAGAGAGTGAATTCTCTTCACAGTAGCTGGTATGAAGCTCTAGTTTTGGATTTGCCTGGAGAAAAGTAGTGATAAGGTGTTATTTAGTTGGTGCTGGGAAGTGCTTGCACCAATTCAAGGACTTTTCAGCTTCTGATACTGCAGCTGCGTTCCCAACTTTCTCACTACAAGCAGTGGTGAGGGGACACACAGTTCAGACAGCTAACCCAAACTGACTGAAGGAGTGTTTCATTCCATAGCACGTCATGCTCAGTATGTAAATGGGGAGTGGGCTGGGGAGCCACAGTTGCTTCCTTGTTAGCTAGCTCAGGAGCTCACTTGTTAGCTCACTTGTCTGTTAACTTGTTACCTTACCTGTGAGTTGGTGGGTCGGTTGGCTTTCCCAGTCATGCTGTCACTCGTGGGGTTCGCTCAGACTCTGCTGCAATCGCTCTGGGGCTCCAGCTCTCAGGTTCTCTGGCTCTGACTCTCGCTGCTCGGGACCTGGATATGCATTGGTCTGCAGGTGGTGAGTGATTGTATAATAACTTTTTTCTATTATGTAAATTACTTATTATTAGTAGTATTGTCAATATTATTAGTAGCACTAAAATATTAATTTATATTCAATTATTAAATTTTTCTTATCTTAATTCATGAGCTTCCTTGTCTTTTCCTCTGATTCCCCTCCTACACGGGAGGAGGGGGAGGACGTGAGAGAATAGCTGCATGGTACTTTAATTGCTAGCCAAGTTTAAACCACAACAGCTCCATAAACTTACAGTCTCTAAAAGGAGAAATTATTTTTTCTTAGACATGAAATATTTTTGAAAAAATGAAAATGAAAAATAAATGGTGTCTCTGCCTGTGTCAGGGGAGTTGAAAGTAGATGATCTTTAAGATCTCTTCCAACACAAACCATTCCATGATTCTATGATTCTACCTATCTTGGGCTTTGGCTTTCAGCAAAACATCTGATTTGGTGCAATATGGAAAATTATTAGTTCAGGTAGAAAAGATGGTGATGAAGTCATCAGTTTGACACAGGTAAAAACATAAGATATTCAGCTGCATGCTGTATATGAGCTGCTGTGTAGGGCGTTATAAAAGAGCAACTGCAGCCTTTTTCCAGTGAAGATAATAAAATTTTTAGGTTACTGAATATGTCTTTGAAGTAAGTTGCTGCAGACATTGCCTGTTGTCCATTTTCAGATAAGGTGAATCCAGACTGGAATAGGTACAGAAAAGGGGTAAAGGATCAGCAGGTGAGGAGAGCTAGTTTATAAAATGAGAGTTGTTTCTTCCAAAACATTGACTAGGGGAGATAGGATTTCCCTCGATAATTTCATTTGTTGAGGTGACTATTGGTATAGCCTTTTCAAATATTCCAAAGTCAAGAATACATGGGTCACAGTAGCAAGGTTTGCATTGAAGACGAACAGCTTTCATTTCCTACTAAAATGATGGTTAAAATAACATTCTCTTGTGTCACATGTACTGCTAAGGTGTGTGAGTCAAATAAACTTCAGTCCTCTCTAAAGGAAGGGAAAGTATAGTCCTGTCTATATGATGTCTTCCCTTAATGCGGCATGAATCCAGCCTAAATAGATTTAATAATAGAAATATTATTTTATAATTTCCCTTATTTCTTATCTAACTTCATTTTATGCTAAGGGTTTTGCATGTAATCATTATTTTTGCATTGGTCTAGTTTTCAAAGACAGTTTGTTTTATTTCTTAAAATAATTTTATAAGATAAACCATTAGATGTCCCGCCTCCTTGGATAACAGGACATAGGGAAAGTAATTTTTTATACTTACGTGGAAATTTAGAATGTTAAAAAGATATTGACTATAAAGTTTTAAGTGTCATCTTATTTCTTGCAGACCTGCAGCTGATACCATTACATTGCAGCATACACTGGGTTATTTGTTGTTATTATTCCTCCATACCATAATATGAAATATACATATGACACTTTTTTTACTCATGAAGGTTTACATAAATGCCTGCTACCAGGTCTTTGGTTTTTTTAGTCATTAATGAATCCCAAGGTCTAGTTATGAGGCAGTATAAGTACACAGCCCCTCCTAAATGATAAAGCTGCAGGATTTCCTCCCTTCCTTAGAGAACAGAGCATAATTTCAAGGCTGACCCATCTTGCCCATCTGGTTTTCTTCATTTAGGATAGAAAATAACAAGATTGGTCTAAAAAACTTCAGAAATGGGTTAAGTGAGAATCAATCTGAGAAGCAACTAATAATAACCCTGCAGTTAAGCTTTAAACTAGTGCAAGCATCTAAAGAAGATGCTGCGTTGAGTCCTGAGCTATGCATATGAACTCTCCAGAACAGAGGTAGGAACACACCTATTTAATATCATTATTATCCTACACAATATTATTAACAACATGTAGGAAATTTTAATTTCCTAATGTTTACACAACACTTGCATGGAGTATTTTGCTAGTCCCTACTGATTCCCCAAGTTTTAAGTCCCTCCCAGACAGACACATTGACCCTCCATCAGATGGGAGACATGAGCACAAGGGAAGTGACTGCCCCATCTCCTGCAAAGCAAAGCCCTCAGATTCCCCCTCAGAAAACAAAGAAGAAACAAGAAGTTGTCAGGAAAAAAAAAAAAAAAAAAACACCCTAGAGCTTAAAATGGCTGTTGTTGAAACCTGGCAACAAGGATCTTTTAAAACTTGATTAAAAAAAAGGAGAAAAGAAATGTAGCCATCTCTTGCCAGCTCAGCAGCATGGAGGCCAGGTTTGTTCAACTGAGGAATGGACATGTTTGCCTTCAACTCTTTTGAAACAGGTGACAGATATTGTGCCAGAAATAATTTACTGACACAATTATTGTTTCTTCGAGTCAATGTTTGACCTAGACCTAGGGCTAAGAGTGTTTACTCTCCTAACATAATCTCAAGCCATTCTTTTTTCCCAAAGGTGAGGAAGTTTACAATGAAAAAGAATTAATGTGCACAGGCACACAGAAAGTTTACAAGTTGGTGGCGATCCAAAGCTAAAAATATTGGAAACACTGTGCAAGCACGTGCACATACCTACTTGAGAGTCGGAGCCTGTTTGCACAGCTAAAAACTTGTGTCCTAGCAGTCCAGTCCAGAAAAATCCTTCCTTCTGTTTCATCTCCTTTCCAGCTGAGAGGCTGCATATAAATGTGCCATGACTGTCAAAACAGATCAAGGCCTTTGACAACAATTAACATTAAGAAAATAGATACTGAGGATATTTTTTTATAATGTATTTTGAAATTGTGTAAAGAAGGTGTGTAAATCTATAAGAAAGCACAGATTGATTTCAGGATTTGATCAAATTATAAATACACATTTTCTATGTAAAAGCTTTTTATGTAAGATTATTTTCAAAGTGTATCTGTATTTGCAGGAGAAGGTATTAATTATACTAGTCTATCTTTTTACTAGTTTAACATCTTCTTTCTCTCTGTCTGTTCCTTTTGTTTACTAACTGTCCCTTCTTTTCCTACGTACTTATTAAACCTCTGACCTCCTTTCATCCACCCCTCTAGAAAAACTGTAGTCAGAAACGTATATAGAATTCTTTAAGTTTGAGTAACAATTATGACTGATACATACTATCCAGGGGAAAGGACAGTATAGTTCTTAACACATTTTCTACTTAACTGAGTAATGCTAAATCTTCTTGCCATTAGTCTTGCGTGATTTCACTTTGCATTAATAATTTCACATATAATTTGCAGCTCTGTTTCTTTTAGCTTACTTCTTCTTAAACTATTTGAAGATTTTCATCCCAAAGCCCTGATTCTCCTTTGTACTAACACCGTTAATTTCTCCTCCACTTTTTCCCCTTTCCTTTGCTGTCTCTTTTCACTCTTGTATGTCAAAAAATATCTTAAGGACTTAAGTATCCTCTTAGAAGACACTCTTTATGCTGAAAATAAATATTCATTAAGCACCTTTCTGATGTCAAAGATGAACTATAGTATATTTTACTGTAATTGGTTTTGGCATCTGTAAAGAAGCTTTCCTCCTGTAATAGAAGTAGTAGCTTCAGTTCAGTTAGATCAAAATTTACTCCAACAATTTCCCCATTTCTGCTTGTTTCTTTCCAACAGTGCTCTTGAGAGAATTACAGGAGTCTGCTGAATAATTGGAGTGGATGCAGATTTAAGTACTTCTCTGGATACTCTGAAGTGTGCTGGAATTGTCAGACCTTTGGTCAGAAACGCATTTGCATTATGACTCAGCCATCTGACAATTGTTCCATTAGTAGATGTTTAGAAAGAGAGAATAAAGATTCCCATCCGACCCACTCATTTATATTCCTCTGAACAAGTGAGGCAAAATATGCACTGCTTTTGCACTCAGAAAATATTTCATTGTTTTGTGCACAGGCAAATGGTTAAATTCTTAGCCATGCAAGGATTCCCCTGCAACCCAGACGTGTCCATCTTCACTGAATTTGTTGCAGTGAAACGCAAACAGAAACAAATTTAAAATTTTTGAGATATCTTTCAAGGTAGTCAGGAAAACATGAGTCCATAATATCTTAAAGAGTAATTAAAACTTAGTGAGGAGCACTAAGATTGACAGATTTTCTGTCAAGATGCAATGAAAGACACATGAGACTTTGTGCTCTAGCTGTTTACTTCATGTGGGAAGAAAAAAGCTTTCTTGGGAGAAAGCACTGTGCCAAGCCCAAAGCAGGAATAAACTCCAGAAAGAGTTCAGAACAGTAATTAAATAAATCACCATTATGCAAGGGAAATATGAACTGTTTCAACCTGGTTGGCTCAAATACAAATACAGGCTAACATGAAAAACGTGTGACAATGCAATGATTTGAAGCCTGTGCACAGCAGATGGACCGTTCCATGCGATAGTTGACGTCACTGATGATGAGTGGAGTAGAATACCAGAAGAAATATGTAGATGCTTAGAAGTCTATATAATCCCTTATGAGACCTTCCAGCAAGAGATAAATGGCACCAAGGTTTCATAATCACTTAAAAAAACCCTTCTTGTCCTATCTGAATCGGTCAGTCATAGTGATAGACTTGTTTGTTGTGGGATTTGTATTCCACAAACAGCCCTTACTGGGCACTGTGGCATTGCCCCGTGTGCAGGACTGGACCCTGCTGTGTTGCAGATGGATCAAGAGCTCAGGTAATATTTAATAACTATATAAAACAAATCTGTGAAACTTTCTAAAACCGTGACCGTCAAGGACAGCCAGCTGATTTTGCAGCGGGAAGATCTGAATAGCAAAACCCAGTTTGTCTCAGAAGAGCAATTATAATTCATTGATATCAGCATTTAAGAGAATTTCAGTCATAAATCCCAGCTGTAGTCCATGATAGTGAGCCTAGATTTAAAGCTTGACTTCTCAGTTGTCAGGGTGAGTAATCTGAGGGCCTGAGTTCATGACAGCATCCTCCAGTGGAACATCTTGATGTGATCGAGACCTGAACAGAGTTTTAAGACCTAAACACCTATATATTTGGTGTTTTGCACAAGGTAAGGACGGGAAGTATTTCATGGGTTCACACTGCAGATCTATGTATACAAGAGCTGTGGGACAGGGAAACTTTTGGAAAACACAGTAAAATTGGAGATGCAATCTGACACTTGTGGGATGTGACAGTTTCAGAGATAAAGCAAAGAGATGCAGACATGTTTTTGAGACCTGGATGGAATGGGGACTTTTTTTCATGTTAATGTTAAACAGGAACCAAAGAGAGGATTTGGATTACAATGAGGCATATTGTGTCTTCGCCAAAGTAGGATCAAAGGAATCAGTATATTGTCTTGGAAAGCTTTAGGTCTGGCAATTGAATAAACTGGATATTCTTCAAAACATTTCTGGGGAAAAAAAAAAAAAAACCAACAAAAAAAAAAAAAAAAAAAGCCGAATTTGAGCTTTTGTCTCATATGTGACCCAGGAATATAGATCTTTTATATCTTATTCTAGATAAAATCCTGTCATATGGCTGCCTTTTGAAGGATTTAATTGTTCCAAGGATTCATGCTTATACAGCATTTTTCACCCCTTAAAATCAGCCCAAGTCTTAGATTAGCAATGTTACCCTTTGATGGGAATGTTTCATGGCCTGTGAAAAGTGGATTAGGACTTTGCTCATTCCCTTGTCAACAACTATGAATTCTGGCCAAAATAAATGTCCTGTCTTATTGGCAGGGACCACTAAAAAAATCTTAGTCTATTTGAGGGGATTGTGAATGAAGGACTTTTCCAGCTCTCGCAATGTTTTTATTCCAAAGACTGGAATATTTTGGAGCAAAATGTGGAGATCATGATAACAATTATTGGCTGCTGCTGTCTATATTATGTCTGCTTTGTGGGTAAATAGTGGCTCCAAAGCTTTTCTTTGCAAATAAGAAGATAAGTGTTGTCTTCTGCATTGGTGGACTGTTAAGAGAACAGAGCCAGAAATGTGTTTCCACAAAAAAAAAATAAGCTGAAGTTATCTGCAGGCTCACAGAGGTAATAATAAGAAAACAAGACTAAAGAAAAAGTGTTTTCAGTTTTCAAGGTCTTCATTTTCAGACTGCCACATTTTTCACAAAGTGCTCAATTTTGGTCCAGCAAGGGACCTTTGTTTTTTATTATGGACTTTGGTGGAGCAAAGATCACACTGTAAAGGTTGACAGTGTAGCGGAAAACATAAAACCAGAAATTTACATTAATTTCTCCCACTATTACTAAATATTTTTAAGTGAAAAAGATATATTTTTCATGTAAGTTTACTCTAATTATTTCTGCAAATTTATTACTTCTTTGTTCTGCTTTGGTTAACAAGTGATTCCACATGCAGATTAGCCTGAGATGCATGAAATAAATGTGAGCATCCAATTTTCTAAATTAACATTTTGATAACATTCCATACTTCTCAATACAGTTTGAATCCATTATTTCTTTTATTTTGTAAGAAAAAAGTAATTTGTTATTTACTCTGAATTTGTGTTCTGCTGACAGATTCAAATAGTTCCATCTCAAACTGTCACTGAAATAAAAATTCAGTCAATTATAATTTCCATATTCTGAATATAATCATCCATGAAGCAAATGAAGAACAAGCAAAATTGGAGCGATATAGTGAATTCTTTCTCTGGAAATCAAATTCTACTGAAAAGGTCCTTTAATTTTTTTTTTCCCCACCAAAAAGATGTATTTGCGGTTCCATAGATGTAACTGCATGATTAATAGAAAGAATTTCTAATAGCGTCATTTTGGTATTGTCAGGGTACAATGACAGAGCTTTTATAATGCCTATGAGCCAGTGACTGTACAGACCAGCACTTCCTGTTGATTAATTGTATTAGACAGTGATGTGAGCAGAGCTGAGAAAGCTGCTGCCAAGAAAAACACAAGATAACAATGAGAAATACAAAAATAATAAATACCTACGGATGCGCTGATGCACCCATGCATCATGAAGATGCCAATACATGTAATATCACTGATGCCACTTTCAACGGGAAACATCAATGAAGATAGCATGCCGTTCTGTATAACGATTTAGGTAAGTGAGAAAATCAAGATATTGTGCTAATTTACAGGTACTGACATCAAAATCTCTTCCTGTAAAAATAATAAAAGGATCATACGGAAAATTTAGCTAGATTTAAATTTTCAAAGGATCTGTCCTTCAAATCTAAAATAAAATATAGAGTAATAGATTTCTTTCAGTAGATTTTCTTTAATCTTGCAACTGACTCCAGTTAGGTCCAAAACCCTCTAAAAGTTGAGTTCATGGCAGAGAAAAACCTGAAATTTTCAGTGTGGCTAGTGGGCTGATGTGAATAGGGAAAATCAGTATTTTGCTACCGTGCATTGTCAATATGCTTAAAAGTTTTTGCACATCTTAGGCCAAATTCTGTCTTTAGATAAATGTGTGCTAAATCAAATTTTTACTTTGAAGATTTATTTTAGTGTTACTAAATATATAATGTCATCTGCTCCTTTATTTGTTTATTTTACTTACATAAGCACTTACACATACCCACATACATTCACAGCTGACTTAGCAGTGATGGTTCAGGGAATCTGTTTATGCAAAATTTATGAATTCTGGGTAGAGGTCTAAAATTGTTCCTTAATTGGATGTTTTGATATGTACTGAGTCCTGTGCAGTCTGTCATTGGCACAATTTTCTATAGAAATAATAGAAAGTAGTAGAAGGTCAATGACCACTCAGGCACATGGATCACAGTCAGACCTGAAACCGAGCCATTGTTTTGGGACAAACTCACAGTGGAACACTTAAGTCCCCTGCTGAGAGTGATCTGGGAGTCATTTCAAATGAGAAACAGGGTACAGGAAGGACTGTTACTGTCAAGGTCTATGTGTAAAAGTAGTGGAGAAAATAAAGAAAAGAAATACCTACAGGGTTTTATTATTAAATCCAGATTGCTGTCTTCATTACCCCAGCCAAAGCAGAGTGACTAATGAGCATCTAAAACCAGATGTCTGCTTCTTTTGAAGTGCTGTGTCTCCGTCTGCAGCCATTCATTTTAGAGAAGTTACTTTACTTCAAAAAAATCTGTTTTAAACATTCGTCTTAAAGAAAGATACCAATGCAAAGAGGGTTCCCAGACTTGGGTCCTAGGTGCTTTTATGAAGAGCCCATCAACAGCCATGCTGCATCCTGGTTTCTAAGGACAGGAAGCCAGCAGCAAGTGTCCAGCAAGAAAATCTGGTTCAGAGCAAAAAGGGGATGCTCACCCACCTCATTTTGATATAGAGAATATTGAAAAGATTCATATTTGATGGGGTGAGACCCAAATGCTGCATCTTAGTGACTGTCTATCTGGCTGAGCTCTAGCAGTGCAATTTGAGACCCAAAATTGCCAGGAGAATTTCTTCTGGGCAAGACAAGAGGAGGAGTGTCTCACAAGCTTCCTGCTAATGCTTTGTCCATTATTGTTATTATCACCATTGTTGGTACTATTGAACAGAGCTTTAAACTACATGGAATCTCATAACAATAAATGACATTTTTGGTATATCACCTGTTTAATACTACAGTAACTGCTTGTGATTAGATATAACCAATAAAAAGACTTCTTGCCAACATCATCTTTTTAATTAAGCATTTCATACCTTCCAGTAAAAGCAAAATATGTTCTGATTTGGTGTGACATTAGCTTGGGACACCAGCGCTGATGGTGTCCCTACTTTTGTGCTTCTTACTTTGGTGTTTCCTACTTTTCTCAAAAGTTATCTCTTCATTTTGTTCCTCATAAGAACTGAAGGCTATTGATGTCACTTTCTTCAAATAATTGTACTGACTCGCATCTATTTTAGATGTAATCATTCAGATTTTGATGCTTTACATGTTCCCCTTCTTGTTCCTTCTAAAGGTGTTCCCAAGGGAGTTCAGGATTCAAGTAAGTGACTGCAACCGAACTCCAGATCGTTAGTGTCAAACTTGGTTTTCTTCCAAATTCTTCAGGAATGAGCTTGAAAGATCTAAGAGTTTTGAAAAGTCCAGGCTTTCTCCACTTCTGATTACATTTTGCAATTACTAACATACACATTTGATATTAAACTGTTTAACAGACGCCAGGGCTCTGAGCGGATCATTGGCTTGTGTAGAGGTTAAGGACAGGCAGAAAGACCAACGCTTCTGCCCGGCCTCCATAGCTCTCTGATACTTGTGAGCTCTTACAGGAATTATCATTGTTTGCTTATCAAACACCCAAGTTTCTTATTTCCATTCTGTTCACCCCAAATCAGATCTTCAGGTTCATATCTTTATTGAATATTAATACTTGAATAAGGTTTTATTTAATGACCTTCCTAACTTTTTTGAGCAGAATTTCCAAGAGCAGTGGTTCCCATTTCTGCTTCATTTCAGTGCTGTCAGTTTTCATTCCCTCACTTTGTGTCTACACTCACTGCTGATAGTTTTTAGGGCCTAAACAACCAAAAACTTTCTGCTACTCCTGTTTGAAGACTCTTATCACCTAGCATAGCCCACCCTAATTCAGAGATGTGTTCCTGCCTACAGCAAAGCCAGCTATAAGCAACGTAACCCACCCTGTCTCTGTAAGTATTAATTCCTTGTATGTATTAGTGTGTCCCAGAGCTGAGATAGGGAATTGTGATTTATTTTTTTAAGGAAAAGCATTGATGACGGCAACCTACCAAGAACCAACTGTACACTGAAAACACTCAGGAAGATGTCAGCGGCAGGAGATGCTGCCCAGCTATCTTGTTAGAGTACCTGATCTAATCAATCACTGGAATTCATCCGTAGCTTGGGTGCTTGATCAAAATTTACAGATATTCAGTGGTTGCAAAGGAACTGCAGGTTGTTTCAGACCATTTCTTTTATTTATTTTGATTGTGCTGCTTTTTCCAAGCTAAGACAAAAGAAACCAGCAAATCTTTCCCCATCTGTAACAGTAGGAAGAAAACACTTCAAGTACACACATATCTTCTGAAAACGGCTTTTTTCACAGTTCTTAGACCACAGCTTTCATTTCCTCAAATGATTCATTTCAAAGTTATGTTGACACAGAAAGCTGGGCAGATATTGTTTGCAGAAGGGAAAAAACAATATCTTAATAGAAATGTTAGATTTTTCCAGGGTCACTTTATACACTTTTACAGTAGGATTTCAGCCTCATGCTGGCCAGCAGAGACTCCTTCAGGGAGATATTTAGGAAATTTGTAGATTATATGAGAAAAAAGAGGCATAATATATAATAGAAATACTCTTTCAATTAGACTATTTATTATTTTTAGCTGTAGACTGGTGGTAAATATGGCTTTTCTGGGATTGCTCCTGGCAAACAAACTAACTATAGAAATGCAAACTTGTGGAATTTCCATTTCATTTCTTGCCTCATTAATTTCATTAACTTACAAATAGATGAATACATAAAATTAAAAAGTAATTTCCTTTTAATATTTTTAAATTACTCTCTCCAAGTATTCAAACCTTTTAATCTGTTCGTTTAAGGTCTCCATCTAATTGCTTTTACAGAGGCATAATTGAGCTTTTGTGAATCAGATATCAGTGTGATTGATTATAAGAAAGCTAATCAGACGGTGCCATTCACAAGATAAATGCAATTGTTTCTAAAATATTTGCTTGCAGTCTGTGGCATTTTGCTAACTTGGCAGTGTGTATGAAATGATGTGTGGGTGGGGAGTGTGAAGGTGTGGATTTATGTGGGGAAATCAAATGCAGCCATGGAGGAAAGGCTATTTCTTCTTTTTTTCTTATACAAGGACAGATTGCATGGGAATTATAGTGTTTCCCATTTAATAGAAGTAGCCTTCATTTTGATGTTTTTCACAACAGTGACAAATGGCAGCTAAAAAGAAAGGGGGAGGTTGTAATCAATCCTTATACCTTTAAAAATGCTTGGAAACTAAGATGAAAACTGAACCATTTCAGAAAAAAAAAAAATAGTTTGAAACAAAAAATTATCTGGAAGATAAGGAAAGTGCAGAAGATAATTTGGGGCTAAGTGCTGGGTCTTGGAGGAGGCAAAACCTGCTGGTTTTCTTGCCTGTTTGGGACTCCAGTTTCCATGGACACAGCACTGTAACATGTATGTCTAGGAAGGAGAATATTCTCCCAAAAGGCCACAGAGTGAGTCTGAGAGCAGAAAATGTGTAAGCGAGAAATTAGGAAGAAAAATTGAACTCTCTTCCAAGAATTCCCAGGTATAGGTGACTGTTACATAGCAACAGTGCCAAAGGCTTCAGGTGTAGTTCAGACTAGAAATCATCTAGCTATTTAACATTTATTTAATGTTAATATTTTAATTATGCATTTGCATAATGTTAATATTTATTAATATTACTGGGAAAGGCGTAAAAATAATGTTTCATCTGGTGATGCTTTAGTGAGATTTCATAGATTGTAGAATATGCTACAAAAAACACATAATGCAAAAACTTCTGCTGTGTCCCCAGGAATCCATTCTGAAAGCTCATATTATAAGGAAAGATGAAAATAGGGAGTCTTGAACATTTTGCTGAACTCAATGGAAATTAACTCCTGGGAGGATTTGATCAGACTCTGATAGATACATTTTTGGTGATGGAAGACTTGGAAAGGAAAACTCGTCAGTTCTCAAATTATGTGAGTTGAGAAATGAACAGGTCAGAGTCAGAAGATCATCACTTATTTATTCTGCTATTCAAATGACCCTCATACAGATGTGGCCCTCAGCTGGATGTGCAGACATTATGTTAAGGCATCCTTTACCAGGTTTGGGTTTGTGACTATAAAAAAATGTCAACCAAATATTTTCCCAGTGACATAGCTGAGGGTAGAAATTCTGTTATTGCAGTGCATGATTATTGAAAAAAAGTTATGTACAGATGCTGACACCTCTAGAGTTTTACAAAACTCACCATCCTTCCTTTTCAAATCAAGTATTGGTTTGGCCTGGGTTCAATGTATGCTTTAAACTAATGTACCATAATGAAAAGTCATGGCAAGTTTACTTGGGGATAAGTTTTTTAGATTTAGCTGAACTGCACTGTTTTCTTAATTGTAATGAAGACACTTAGGAGCGTATTTTTCATGTAATGTCTAGCAGTAGTCCAATGTGATTCCCATTAAAATAACCTGGTCTGAAATTTAAGGCCATGCTTGAAAACTGTGATTTTCAAGTAACAGATTATTAAGTGAAATTTTAAAACCCCAAACATATTATTTATATCTTCTGTGTTTATTATATCAAAATTGAATGTAATTGTTTGAACAGGTGGTAGATGAGGATAACAGAAATTTCTTTTTAATTTTAACAGTAGGTGGAAAGGAAAAATTGAAACTGAAATTTTTGGATAACCAAAAGGGACTGAGTTGCAACTTCCCCACATGGAGTTTATAAGGTCTTTTCTTGAGCTGAGGATGATGGTCTAATTGTTGCACTATGCCTATCTCCTTTGTTCCTGACTTTGTCTCTGGACTTGCCTACCCAATACTTCAAAAAATCATCAGTAGTATTGTCAGGAGAGTAATACCACTTACAGATACCTGTATTAGTGCCTTCAACATTGTGCTTTGCAGATAGTTGGAACATGACATGGTTTGGCCACAGGTTTGTCTCCAGGCTGCACCCAAATGCACTATGAAAGGTAAGTTTCCCTTTGGGGAGTATGTTTCAGCTCACTATACCCAGTTTTCTCTCTTTAAGACATTGAAAACCTTTTAATGTGTTACCACCCTCACTGATTTCTAAATATAGGCCCAACTCTGGCTGCTTTTTGGTGTGTCTTTAGCAACTTTCTGTCCTACATTTCAAGCATTCCACTTGTCTAACACAAACGTCATAAACTCCTCATGTTCCATTGCTTCTGACATCTTTATTTCCTGTTCCACCTCTTTGGTCCTCTTCTCACTGTACGCTCTTTTGTGCTCTTGTACAGACTCTCCGAAAGGAGATAAAATCTAGAGTTGCTGTTTCTTCTACTGGTCCCAGCAGACTTTTCATAAGTTGATTCCCTCAAAGCACTGTTTTGTACCTGCCAGTCCATGAAGGTGGTCACTAATGGTGGTCCAAATTTCAAGGGACCATCCCTTTGAGATAGAATGGAAATACCTTCCAAAATATGGCTTGCTCCTGGAGAAGTCAGGACTTGCTTCCTGGAGAAGTCAGGACTTGCTTCCTGGAGAAGTCAGATGAGTCGTGAGCAGAGAGCCAATGTCCAAAGCAAAATTGAAAGGATGGATTTTTCCCTCTCCTGCTTCCTGATCCACCACTTTGAGATAAGAAAGGCAGGGAGAAACATGCACTTGGAGTGCACAAGGTGATGCTGGTAGCCAGAAAATATCTGCAAGTGAGATGAAAATTCAGTTTTCTGGGAACATTTTTGTCAACATACCAAAATAAAGCTAACCTTCAGTGAGGGTCAGAGACAAAAAGCAATAAAATGCCTGAAAAACTGGGAAATGCTGTCAAAGCATCTGACAAGCTCAGCAAATACTAAAATTGCCTCCCCAGTGAAGTTTAATTAAAAAGTCTGTTGTTTCCATTATTGCTTAATGTTTCCTCCAAAAGTAGAATAAAAGTTTATTTTAGAGGTTAATTATTCCTGGATATTTTAAAGGGATGTGAGAGAATTTTCCTCTCTCTCATTTGGTAACTGAACCATTGAGGAGAGTGAAGCAAATGGTGGTGCAAGAATTGGTGAAAACAATTGAAGTCACAGAAGAACGCATACCGTGTCAGATGTTGTGGTGCTTTTGCATGAAAACCAGTCTACTAGCAAATTAAATTAACTTTCTATGCTGGAAGAAGCTTGTCAATGACTTTTCCACTTTTGCTCCTGAATTCCAACTCAGACTCAGCATGAGGAGATGGTGCAGTTGTTTTTGCAAGAAAACGAGAAAAATGCATCCATCAGGGTATAACACTCACTGTGCTGCCCAAAAAGCCTGATTCTGCTCCCTCATGCTAATTACCATGCTGGGTTTTGTCATCTATCCAATAGGCCATACATCAAAATGCACAATTCAACATTAAAACTTCATGCTAATGGAAAAAAAAAGAGATCTAAATTAATAATTTTTCAACACAGTGAATGGTGGAATAGATTATTGTATGTGGGAAACACATCTTATTAGGAAAATAAAAGAGCTTAAGAAGTATTTTTATGCAGAGGTCCCCATATCGCCTTAATTTTCTACTGACTGCATGTCTTCCAGACACACATTAGTCAATATACTTGTGTCTGACATGTGAAGCTTATTGTTTCCCAGTCCTTTCCCAAACAATTAAGTGGCAACAATTATAAATGTCATAGAAGGCAGTTTCCAAAAACACTGAAGTGAAAGTCTGTAGGACTTCTCCTTCCCAGTCATGTAGACCTAGATATTTAACTATAATTAGGCATCTTATATTCTTCTTCAGAAGTGTGCCATGCCCTGCACCACCCAAACTGACGCAGGTTATAAACGTTACCCAGGTTATGTGAATCTAAGACATGCTGAAAATTTCTCTGAGATAACAACAATCCTTCAGCAATACTTTTACTAAGACACAGTCATAGCCAGACAGAAAATGTAGCAACCCCCATCACTTGGAAAGACAACATTATAACCTACTCCACAACTAAAGATATTTTGAATGTTGCAGACAGTGTAAGCATGGAACGCGTAGAAGAGAAAGAGCCAGAAAAAGCATCATATTTCTGGCTTCAGAATCCTGGGATTTCCTGTTAAGAAAGCATTTTAAATGGATACCTGTTCAGGTTTTTCATGTGCGTCCTCAGTGGCATTTCTGAAAATTGTTACTATTTCTTAGGCTAATGGTTTTGGTAGATGATCTCTCGTTGTCATCTCTACTCAAGTCTAGGTGCCAGTGGGGTTTGTATGTTTTGGCAAGTTTGTGCTCAAGTGCGAGGTGTAATGGATGTGCTGCCTGGGTGACCTTGCAGTATATAGTATGTTGTATCATGAATGTTTATTTGATATACATCTACCACTCCCCTATGTATTCACTTCTCAAATTATCTTCTTGAGTGTGAATCAGTATCACTTCTCATTTTTATTTATTAATATCACTGCTTTCTACATATTATAGTTACTATGAGCAGTGTTCATTTTCTCATTCAGCTTTTATCTCCCTCATTTCCTGTGATAACGTGGCCATATTTGTCATTAGAAGTATGTTACGTGAGCATACAAGAAACGTATTAACTCTATTTTTTTGTAATTTTAAAAGGACATTCTTCATATTTCACTGAGGTTTCCACCAGATACTCTTAGGTATTGCTGCTTATTTATCTTTAAATACACAGAGAGGACAGGGAAATACTTTTAAAGCCTTGGTGTCTCAGTAACTTCAATCCTTTAACCTTTCTTTTTCTTGCAGTTTTTGAATGAGTTTGAACCAATGACCTAGTGGTGAAAGATTATTGTCCATCAGGAACATTTGTCTTTCTGATATTGCTTTTATGGCTTTGCTCTATGTGGCATTTTCTTTTGCTCAGGCCCATCTGTGTATGTGTGAAGGTTAACTGTAGGAATCACTCACTGGCTTCTTTCCTCTTGTTAGCGTGAACTACCAGTATCCAGCAACGATTTTTGACACAGCAGTGTCTTCATTCGTTCATTTACTGGCATCAAGGAAATTGATCTCCTCAGGAGAAGACGAAGGCATCTGACCTGATAGCAAAGTGGAGATTTAATGTTCTGGGACAGGAATCGGAGCAGAGTGCCTAGAAGCTGCACACATTTTGGTGCAACCTTTGCAATGACCTGTCAAAACGAATCATGTCTTTCCTAAATGAGTAAAATTGTCAGTATTGATAACTGAGTGAAAATGATTCCTGGGTGAAAAATAGAGGCAAAACTTACCTACAGGAAAGTCCACAGAAGCTGAAAGAAAATGGCTTCAAATTTTTTCTGCTTTCCTCTCATAAGTGGTTCTCTTTTAAGGACTTTAGATAGCATAA
Organism: Rhynochetos jubatus; assembly: GCA_027574665.1. Classification (NCBI taxonomy): domain Eukaryota; kingdom Metazoa; phylum Chordata; class Aves; order Eurypygiformes; family Rhynochetidae; genus Rhynochetos; species Rhynochetos jubatus. The sequence goes on along the minus strand of CM050654.1, from coordinate 37,447,879 downwards.
AAGAACCAGAAAAGAGGAGGCCTCCTGAGGAAACACTAAAGCAATATAATTTTTTTTTTTAAGTAAGTCTTTCCCCAGTGGAAAAAGTTACAGGCTGATGCTTTTGCAGTATCATGCATTTCAGCATCTTGCTGAAAAACAAATATTTATGGTCTATTTTAAATCAATTCTGCAAGAAGTTTTTTTCAAGGACTGGATTTATTTTCTTTCCAGTTAAATCTTGACTTACTAGAAGCGGTAGAACTAGTAATAAAAGAAACACTCATGTAGGTGAGCCTGAAAATCCCAATAATGTAGTTTATACAGGCACTCAAGTTTGGTTTATTATTTGCAATATAACAATGTTTATTCTCAATCTAAAATCTTTAGTTTTCCCTCTAATGTATATCTCCATGAAAATGAACAGCTTGGAAGACTTAGAAGCTACAGACACAACAGAAGACAATTAGTCTTCAGTAATGTCTTTTTAAAAACTCAATGTATCAGCCCTTTAAAATGTTTTTAACATTTCACTTGAAAAGGAAATTATGTCAATGGGCATTAATCTTTTCAGAGGCTTCATATGGCCTCGCAGATACATATAGTGTTAATGAGATCAGTGATGTTGTTAGGAACTAGTGTGTTTCAAAGACCTCATCTGTACTGATAATAGCAGAAAACAAACTGGTTTCACGTAAGGATGTTGCAGCATTCTAGGTTGCCTTCTATAGAAAATCTTGTGGGTGTCACAACATTCAGATGTGTCTAGCAAGATGTGTTATTTCACAAGGCATGGTATCAGTTGGAAAAGAGAGAAAGGTGAGATGTGCATGTGTTTCTTCACATTGAAAATTATACAACAGCAGTTCTGCTTCCATCCATGGTTTTGTTACATTTGTTTTGCTTAACCAAATTAGGCATTGACAGAGATTTTAAAGTTCCTTGTGTTTTTATGATGTTGGTGTTTTGGTAAGTTCTGAGGATAAAACAAACCAAAGATTTCTGCCTTATTCGCTATATTATTTTTTTCTAAATTATTTTTTATTATATAGGCAATTTAATTGCCAACTCTTTATAATTATAAATGACGTAAACCTTGAAAAAAAAAGGAGATATAATGACAGAGAGAGGGGCAAACTAAAATAATCTCATGAATAATGATTTAAGGTTACCCAGACTTTTTGCTGTAGGGTTATATGCTCTCTGTGTGATGTTGAAATGATTAGTTGTGATCATTGTTGGCAAGCGGTTGGGGCGTATTTTTATTATTAGACATCTCCTATGTAATGCCATTGCTATCGAGGGTGATACAAATGTAGACTCCCTTTCAGAGTCTGCAGTCCCAGAAAATGGAACCCAGCTACAAATAACTGATTTCCATCTACATAATTTCCTATTTCATCTTTGTGCCAGAACCCTGATGTCAAAGCACTTTGGTACGTAAGCCCTCGGCAAGACATCCTTGTCATGTTATCTAACCGGGTCCTAACTATAACTGTTTATCGTCAAAACTCAGACACACTTTTAGAAAGTGGTTTTATTACAGACTTTAAGAAATCAACAAGAGGATGAATATGCTTTTTGAATATGTTTTCAGTATGTCATCATTCACTTCAAATATTTGTTAAAGTTTTCTAGAAATAACTTACTCAAAAAAATAACAAGCTCTGAAAAAGTTATGAAAAAGGGATAGAGTGCATGTACAAAGAAGAAAGTGAGGAAGAGAGAACAAGAAATAAATTGAGAGAGAGAGAAAGAAAGAAAGAAAGAAAGAAAGAAAGAAAGAAAGAAAGAAACAAACAAACAAACAAACAAACAAACAAACAAACAAACAAACAAACAAAAACTTCCATGCAGTATTTGATAGCTGTAATTGCTGTGCTCTGAATAAAGGTTTAGGGTTTTGATTAGAGGCTTTAAGAGAGTTACTACTGGAAACAGTATTTAAAATTCATTCTTTTCCTCTTTTTTCTTTGAATTCTTCATTATGTAGAAGGTACTCCAGTGCTCTTGAAATGTTTTGTCCTCCTCATTAAATGACTCCATTTTTATTTTAATGCCATTGTAGTCTGGATATTCTTTTAAAATGCCTGCCTGTCTGCTAAGAACAAATGCTCTTTGAGAGCCTGTTTCCCATTTCCTTTTTAAAAATCCTTTTCTAAAAGAACATACAGTCTTGTTTGCATGCTTGTTTCTTTTAAGTACCTGCTTTTGTTTCCTAGGCAGATTTCTTTCCCCAGTGCAGTGTCCATTTGTGAGCACTTTACTTGCCCATATCTGGCCAAAGGCAAGGGCAGTATGTGATTACTAAATACTATCAATAACAAATTGAATAATCATTCTTTTTCTTTCATAAATATTTTTTTTCCTTGTCTGAAGATCTAAAAATGAGCATTTACAAGAATATAACTAAAGCAAAGTTCACTCCTCTTGATATTTTTTGAAATGCCAGATTGATTAATCAGGATAATACATAGGTACAAGTTCCCATGTCAGTTTATCAAACATAACCCTCTTTTGGGCTTACATTTTGTAAGACAGTAGGGAAAGAACAGAAGAGCAGCTCAGACCACTGAAATTTGTGCCTTTCTGCTCCTTTCTTCTCCCCAAAGTGTTTTGAGCAAATAGCTATTTAGTTAGACAAGTTCCTTTGATATAAGCTTATAGGTCTTCACTTAAGGAAACATTTTTATTGAGGGAGAAAAGCCTCATGATGGTACTTGTTTTTACTGTGGGTTTCAGCTTTGCAAGAGTTATGGACACCATCTAACCAGCGCTAATGTGCAGAGGCAGTATCAAGCTGATATACTGAGCATCATTACTTACTGTGGACTTTTTAAGAAGTTAGAAATTGAAGGCTGAAATCTCAAGACAGTCCTCTCAGCAGTCTAAGGATTTGGGTTTAGAGTTATCCATAAATTTTGCTTATGTTTATCCAATAGGAACTTAGTGAATGCTGCAAAGAATCATTTATTTAAACATAAATGGGACTTAATTAGTCTATCATATGAAAGTAAAGGAAATTCTGAGCCAGGGACGCACTCAGTCACAGTAACACATCATCTCTTTGCTTGATGGACCTAAAATTCCTCTTAATGGTGGCTGCCAAACAATCCTGTTTCCTTTGTTTATTAGCCAATTTATAGAAACATCTCACTTGAAATGGGAAAACTTCCAGCCTTTTCTGTGTTACCTATGACAGCCATTTTAGCCATTGATTTCTTATTGGAAAATATTCCTTTGAAAAATACATTTTGTTGTTTATTGATTACTGGTCATTTTTACTGGAGCTGTTTTGTAAAGATTCAGTATCAGATACATTTCCAACCTCCCAGTCCCCTATTCAGCACATTAATTCGTGCACTCATCAGGTTGCCAGTCCAGCACTAAAAGAAATTAATGGACTATCCTACTTCATTTCATGGCATCTGGCTGACGGAGTACAGAAACTGCTATGAACACTGGGGTTCAGTGGGACTGCTGGCATGAGCAAGTTCTACAGCATTTGTCCCACATTTTGCATCATCACTGACCAGGCAGAGTTAAAATTATTACAGCAGCCTGTCTTGAGTGAAGCAGAACGAGTTGTGCAGGCTGTGCAACCTCTTGACTATTAAATTGACCTAGTCTCTCTTTTATTTTTCCTTAACTTAATTTTGTGCTATACTGACATAAATGAGACTACTTATATTGTAAAGAGGAAGGACTGGTTAATCTGGCCAATATAGCATATTAAAATTATATGTATTCCAGAGTTTATAATCAAATATGATGCTCTTCCTGAAATAAGCACTATCCGGCCGTAGTGATAATCACTAACGGGTCAACTGGGTACCACAGCACTGTAAATTCAGATGATGACTACAGAGGGATGCTGTAGATGTTTCTGCTTTTGTGTTATTTTAGTAGAGAGGAGAGTCAGGCAAATAATGGAAGGTTTCCTCTAAGGTATACCAATAAAATATCATTTAATTGTATCTTATAAATCTCATTCTAGCTAATGTTTTCTTAAAGCTTCAAATCAGGTTCTTTAAAAATGAATTTCCCTGAATGGTAGAAGTGGCATTCTTCAGAGACTGGAAGAAATTCTTGAAAATGACACTTGAAAATAAAAAAAAAACAGATGGAAAACTCAAATAAAAGTAAAATCTTTTGCTGCTGAAACCTGGCTCATGAATTCAGAACACGGTCAGCACTGCTCTTGTATGGTCCCTATACCTCAACAAGGCTCCTCTGGATCCTCATAGCTACAAGAAACTGGAGGACAGGGTAGAAACAAACATTCTCTGAATGACAGCTATATTTTTAGAGATATTGGGTGCTCACAGGGTACCTTGTTACAAGCCCAAGGATAGACATAAATACTTTTCTCTGCCCTTCCAGAAGAAGAAAATGCAGCAGATCAGAGAATTTTGCACTGCAGAGAGGGAGAGTGATTCAGCATTATGATTTATTTATAGTGCACACCTTGAAAAAAAAAAAAAACCACAGAGGGACAGGTGCGAAATCAAAGCCTGAGTGAGGTCAGTGGAATAACATCCTTAGAGCAGGACTTCATGCCAAAATTCAGCAGCAGACAGATTTCCAAGATTGCCTGGGTTTTTGATCATCAATAGTTTTTTGTAATTCAGTAGAAATTACAGGTGAGCACTCAGTATTTTGAAACTTCCTTGGTACACTCAGTACTTTGAAACTCCCTTGGCATGTTTTCCTTCCTGTTCTATTTCTGTCTGGTTTTTATACCTCTATTGATTTTAATGGACTTCAATTAAGGTCTCTTGTGTCTGAATCTTTAGAGCTTTATTTATACAGAGCACAGTCTGCTAGCTCACTAGTCTCATTCCCCTCTCCCCCCACTCCTATGTTTTTACACTGGTCTGTTATTTTAATTGGGCTAAATTTAGAAACATTTAGATACCTTTCAAACCATCTGCAGTTACACTGCTGTTCAATGACTTTGTCTTTATGGATATATTGCAATAATTGACAATTACATCTTACTGCGTGCCATCCAGTTCTGATGTTCTAAAAGCTCAGAATTGGTTAAATCTCTATTTTAGTCACAAAGTAAATTCACAAACCTTTCCATCATTAGCTACAGCAAATGGTAAGAGAGTTTTAGAGTGGGAGAACATTATTGCCTATTCATAAATGCAAATCACTTCCTCATTCTCATGTTTTGTGTTTACAGGATTGTAGTTTGAATTTCCGGTTTAGCAGCTCTGACTACTGACGTGTGAACTGCTGGCTCCTCCCTTCAACTTTCCATCCACCGTAAATCTTCTGTACCCATTGCCAATGTGACAGAATGTGAATTATGTACAAATAAAACCATGCAGACCCACGGCACAAGTTTCTTCTTGGGGGTCTGATAAAGCAAGAGTGATCACAATCAGTGTCAGTAACCAAAACTCTTCACAAGTGGAGATTTGAATTCAGATTTATGCTCTCACTAATTGGACAGACTTTCAATGTCATTCCAATAAGTTATGTACATTTGAGGGCTGGAATTACCCTTGGAGCATCTGAGATTAGCTCTCAAGGAGGAGAAATCAGTGAAGCAGAGTCTGGCTATAGTCTGAGTTTAACTTACTTAGTACATATATACATCAATCTCGTAATAGGAAAAAGTCATATGCAGGCAATCCATAATCCATTCTTCAGAAAACTTTAACCCATGTACCATGGTTCAGTTCCCAGAAAGCTACTCTGCTCTGGGAACTGCCTTGAAAGATGGAGAATAAAATAAAAGAACAAATTCTTGACTATCTGACAATTTCTCTCGAAGGACTGCTCTTTAGGAGAACAGAGAACTGTACTGTATTTTTTTTTTTTGGAGACAAAAATTCTGCTTTGCCTTCTCTCAGAGAAAAAAAAAGTAACTTTAGGACTGTCGTTAACAAAATTGCCTGGTGACTCCTACCACAACATGATTAATCAGCAGTGTTTTTCACAAAAATAACAGTAAGAACCTTCATTCCTATAACCAAATTCCTGCTTCGTAGTTAAAATCTATTCTCTGACTTGCATATCCAGTTAAAACTGGATAACCTATTCTTCATTATACCCCAAATGACTGAAGTGGTTTGCCATATAGAGAAACTTTCTCTTTCATGGAAGTGAATTTCCTTTCAGTCAGTTTACTGTAGAGGGAAACACCCCAAATCAATGTTAACTGTGTGAGCCTCAGTTTGGGAAGCCACCCAGCAAAAAAACATGTTGAAGTGTAACGTCAACCTGTGATTAACCTTCAGCTTCAGCCTCTGTCCAGTGACAGGGAAAAGCATTAACCCAAGACTCAGGTATGTTACAAAAGACCTTAAAGAAAGAAATCATAGAACTGTAGAATCACAGAATGGTTTGGGTTGGAAGGGACCTTAAAGATCATCTAGTTCCAACCGCCCTGCCATGGGCAGGGACACCTTTGACCAAGTCAGCTTGCTCAAAGCCTCATCCAGCCTGGCCTTGAACACTTCCAGGGAGGGGGCAATGTCTAGGCCAAGGCAATATCCGCTATTTCTTAGCCTGTGGCACTCAGTGCTGGCACTTCTGGAGAGGAGGTGAGGGGTGAGGCTGCCTTTGGCTCTGATCTTATATTCTTAATTATGTTCATTCCTCCAGCACTGCAGGTCGAGTGAAGCACACCTTGCTGGAGCGAGCTCCCCACCAGCCATGGGACACCATCGGACCTGATTCATCAGTGCAGGTCAAGCACCAGTGCCAGCTTGCACATCTTTGCTTGTTTGGATGTTCACTGTAGTGACTCACTTTGGCAACAGGGGAAGCTTTTCAAGACGGTCTGCCTCAACACTTCTCTTCCCCCCAGCCAGGCAAAGGTAGGTTTAAACTACACAGGCTTTTAGCAGCATAATATATTTTCAGGAGCAATAACTCACATCTTTATTCATGATGTGAATGATGATCTGAGTAGTAATAATGAAACAGGGTCATAAAGGTTTTCCATTGTGAACTAGTATTAATCTAATTTCCTACAGGATGTTTATCTAAGTCAGTAAAAAGCAAGCGGTTCAAAATACTTTGGCAAGTCTCTGATGAAAAGAAGCCTGGGAAGTGGTTAAGATTGCTGGAGAATGCTAAACTGCATTCACTCAGCTCTGCTGAGAAGGCTAAGCTGATTCTGGCAGGGTTTTGCTAGGATCTATCCAGCACAAATTGGTTTCTTATTTTTATAGTTGCTAAGAATCTTCAACATTAAAAAAAAAGAAAAAAATCCAACAATGAGCAATCAGGACTTTCACCCATGAATAATGACAACTTTACCATAATGAAACTCTTGCATAAACATTTCAAATTCTATGTGGCTCTTTAAAATTAAATAATAAAATGTAGGCACTTTGCAGCTTTGTTTGTCCAACAAAGTTGTGTGCTTATTTTTAACCACAGACCGTTCCCAACATGCAAAAACGCATTGGTTAACCATTCTCCCATTAATGTACTTTTTGGCTGTCAGCAACACAGTTGTTCTGCGACTCCGTGCAATTTCCCTGCCTTGCCAGTATAAAACCCAGGCACTGCTGGGCACAGGCTGTCTTTAAAGACTGGACACTTTCAAAGATGGGGGAGCCCAGCACTCGCCTAGTGCCACTTTCATAGAGAAGGACTTGAGTCTTTCCAAGAGAAAGACAAATCTGTCCACCTAGCAATTTTTTGGCTGTCTATCTTCCCTGCTGAGATTGCCTACCTTCTTCAGATGTGCTCCAAGGCTAATGATGTTAATGCAAGGGTTTTAATGGCAATGGTAGAGTGGGCACCTGCCTAGGCTTGCCTCCCTGCCCACATTCTGATGGGTATGGACTCGTCCAGCTCCCCGTGGAACTGGAGCTTCCATTTGAGAAGCAATTCCCTAAATCACAGCATGGGAATGTCTTGATGTGTAAAATGGCATGGGTGAATTAGCATATCTGACAGGCAAGGAATTTAACTAGCATTCAACCTCGTACTTAATGAATAGTCCATATGTCCAAAGAAGCAGGTAATTTATAGTCTAACATTTTCTTTTGATCTGTCGTTTGCTCTTCTCTTTAGAATTAAATCACTTCAAAATGCACAAGGGAAGAAGGCAAAGGAAAGAAGTCTTTTTATTTTTAATTAGAATGTTCTAAATGGTAATAAAGTAATGTGAATACAGTGGAGACCTCTTAAATCCATAACAGTAAATCTATTGCTGCAACAGGTCCATCCTTTATCTGGTGTTCATTTAAGAAGGTTTCACCTGAAGTGTAACCGTGACACGAACTGATGCTAATAGAGTAATATATTTAAAGAATTCAATAAAACATCTGTTGTAGATTGGAATATGCCTTGTAATTTTATTGACAGAGGTTTGTTTTGTCCTGAGACATATAATATGCTTGGTTAAATGATTTGATTATATAGTACTCTTAAAAAATATGCACTCAGCTGTGCAGCTTGTCAGTGATTAGCCAAGATGACTTTTAAAATACAAATAATTGGATAGGCTCTTAAAAACTAGTATTTCAGTCACATGGGAAAGAATTCTAATGTGTGTGACAGAAGCAGTAATTTGAAAATTACATTCCTTTGTATGCAAGAGTTAAGATATTAAGTAAAACAACACAAAAGAATGTTTTAAAGCATATATGTAGAACAGAAAAGAGATAATTTCTGAAATAAAAAGGCAATTAATATTTTTTCTTAATTAGGTAAGGAAAATGCACAAGACTTTAGACACATTTCCACGATGTCTTTTTTCCCCCCTATAGATATAGATATATATATATATACAGGTTGCAACTACTTGAGTAAAAGTGGATTTTGGATATGACTATAGGCTTCTTTCACCTGTAATTATCCCCATTTTGCACATGCAGTAGCCTATTCACTCAATCCTCTCTGGTCCTGAGAAGCTGAAAAAGGTCCTGGCGGTGTGAGGCACTATCTGTCCTATTTACTCCTCTGCTTAAGGGGACACGTGTGGTGCTTGGACATAGTACAGGTTAATATGGGAAGATTATTTCCAAGTTAGCAGCAGGCTCGATTTTGGAAGCACTACTAATTTGTGTTAGATAGGATGGCTGCTTGGTTTGAAAGGGGGCTATTTTCCTAAAACAACTCTCTTCTCTGCTTCTTTTCAAAGCACTTGATCCTGGGCCAGGGACTCCAGCAGCTCTTCTCTGGAGAATGTCATGGGTTTTGTTAACCATTCCTGTTCCCTATTTCTCTCAGTTTTAGAGCAGGTATATTATTTTCCTCTTGTCAGAAGGAGAATTTATGACTTCATGTTTCAGCATGCTATGTGAAAAGGAAAGTAAATGATTTCTTGGAGGGATTATTGGTCCTTGAGGACAAGACTTTGAGGTGCTTACAGGATGCATGTATGGACATATTGTGGAGCTCTTCTACTCAGTGTCTCAATTTATTTATTGTTGGTGTACTTTTTTCTTTTTATTATTGACTGAAATATTTTAAGAGATGTTGCTTCTTTTGCTTTGGAAGTTACAAGCGTGATTGCACACATCGTAAGGGTGTTTACCGCCAGCTTCTTGCTTTAATCTTAAATGACAGCTACATCTGTTGGAAGTTTGTTCCTATCTCCTGTTTTCTTTTAAGAACTTGACAGGTTGAAGGAGCCCTTTTAATGAAAGTCTTGGTAGTTGCAGAAAGTTTTTGAGTTGCTCTTTCCAGGCTGTGAGCTGCTCAACACTAGTTTTGCTCTCCACTAGAAGTTCCGGGTGCCTCCAGAGCTTTTTGTACCAGCAGTCCCTGGGAGGAAAGGCAGAAGCAGCCTCTTATTTAACTTACCTTAGTTGTTCTTTTGGATTCTCTAGGCTGGGTTTTGTATGTGGAAATGCATATGGGTTTAGATGAGGGATTATGGTCAAAGCCTGTCATAAATTATAGCAGAAGTTTCAGTCAGCACCGTTCCGCTGTCCATCTTCTGGAGCCAGGCTTTGTTTCACTGTTGTAATTTGATGACAGATTTTCGTTGAATCTTCAGTGATGGTCACAGGATCATGGGACATGGTACCACAGATGTTACAGTCACTGTAGTTAAAAGTCATGGATAGGATTAATTACGTACATAATATTTTTGTAAGGATGTGTCATTGTTATCAGACTTAGAAAACATAAAAAGGTGCTTGAAATTTTTGTGCTTTGAAGCCCTTGAGGATTACAGTGATGGGTAAAACATCCCAGGGAAAATAGAAAAAAAAAAACCTGTTGGAAAGTGTGTTCTCCTTGCAAAACCAGACCAATGATGCTGGGTGTTAGTTGAGCCTCCTCTGACAAGGCAGCCCCAAAGGTACATGGGACAAAAATCCACCTTGGGTATGCAGATTTCCAACAGCCCTGATGAAAGCCAAAGTAACAGATGTTACTGGTCAGCTATGAAAGCCCACAAGCTTGTGTGAGAAGCAATGCTTGCTCCACCTTCTTCAGTTCCCATCATTAAAAGAACTAGTCATCAGTTAGCTTTTTATGTGTTTTCTGCACCATACATCTTTCTCAATATTTCTATCATGACATTATCATTTACTATTAATTTAGTCAACTGGAGAATGCAATGGAAACTGCTTGTCCAGTTATTTTGATTTTTTCTAGGTTTATTCATGTTGACACATTCATTTTTAGTATGACACTCTTGATAAAACAAAACTGAGACATCACCCAGTGTTTACATTAAGCAGCAGAGAAATCCAACATTACAAAATGCGTGAATGCAAACAGTCTAAATAAACCAAATCAAGAGAGTGCTTTAACTATGAATAAAATAATGTTTTCCATAATATTTATTTTTTTAGCTCAAAAATTTGTGTTGTGAGGTCACTTAAAATGTTTTAAAAGATTACTTATACCCTCTTTTCTCTGGATTCCACTGTGGCCATTTGTTTTGCTGCAAAGACTGCCCAAAAACATAACAGACTTGCCTCCAGATATCTCAGTCCCGAGTATTTCCCTCCCAGCTAGTGGCATTGATCTAACAAGTTTTAAGGAACACACTTCTACCACCTTTGAGATGCTCTCAGTGTCCCAAGCACCCTCCCTGCTGCAGGTTTGCTTGGGAACTCCAGATTCTCATTCTGTATACCGGGAGGTGGCCACAGGACAGGATTTCAGGGTTTGCCCCAAGTTCATACCCTGAGCCCAGGTCAGAAACATCTCCTGAGATTGTGCAAGCTGAAGAATTCTATTTCTGCCTCTTTTACCTCTCTATAGATTATTTTCTAATTGCAAAGTATTTTCAGATGATACAGTAAAATCAAAATGTTATTGCAATAACTGCAGTATAATTGTAGGCTGAGCTTTCAGCTGGAATTTTAATCTTTTTAGGCTGTGGCAAAATCTCAGGTCATCAGCTCTAGATGGGGAACATTTAATTTGTCTTAAGCTTCTGCTCTTAGGATTCAGCTAAGTGTCATTAAACTCAGGACATCAAAGAACTCAGAACAGCTCCATAGATGCAATTCAGATCCTTATTTAACCATTAACTATGATTACTCTAATTGTGTAACTTCATTAGTCTTTCTTTTCCCCATTTAAAAGTAATATGAAAACTTTAGTCGGTTAGAATGAGTAAATAGCATTGTCCACTAGTAACGTTAAGCCACTAAAATACTTTAAATGCAATCTGATAGTAGCTTGATGTGAAATTAGCTACAAATATTGCCACTAAAATAGTACCTGTAGTGGAAAGTGTTACCAAAGATGCTGCATTATTTACCTATATTCAGCTAAAATATGGTTAGGTGGGGGTAAATGTGGACCTTCTTGCCCTGAGTATGATTTCTTTGTACGCTACTTGCAATATGTATGTGCCTTAACTAAACACTGTATTTTGCATATAAGAAACTGTGCTACTTCTGTATCAACAGTTACCTGAGAAACCTTGTTAACGTCTGCAGATATTTTCAAAGAAAGATGATGCTGGTCAGATTTTACTTAGAGTACTCATTTCTTAAACATGAAATGTTTTTTTAAATACACATCTTGCTATATCTGTATTGATATCAATGCTGATATCTTTTTACACCTACCAATATAGATACTCATATCTATACATTATTATATATAGATATATAGGTATGTAGCATATAAAAGTAGTATTATTATACTATCATTTTAATGAAAAGGAATATGTACCAAGTATTGTGTTGTTCATAGTCTTTCTTTGCAGAATATTTTATGAATTAAAGCAAGCAAAGAAATGCATACAATAGTAGAAATAAGCCATAGTTGTAGACTACTGCCAAATAACATTAGATCACTGTGCTGATCTCCAAGTTAATATAGCTTTTCTCTTCAAGTGAAAAAGCAACATATCTGCATCCACCCACTCCCTTCCCAGAGCACATGGTTATGTGCACCATGGGAAGATTTATGACATTTCTTAATCTGGGTTGTTTGCAAAGTGGTTGAATCTGTGGCTGAAAACACATGAAAGGCAACTGATTTTGCTTATGTTCCTTGACCTGTCCCATGACTCCCATTTTCACATCACGTCTGCTCCTGATATCTAGTGTGTACTGTGCAAAACACATTGGTTTCAGAGGGCAGGTGAGAGACCATTGGCAGTGGTGCTTCTTCCAGCTCCTCCTCCAGCTTTTCTCCCTCCTGTATTTATTTTGTTTCTTGTTCAGGTCATTTCAAGCATCTCTGCTCTTTCAAGGAGTACGATATGCAAAACTACAAGAAATGCAATCTGCTTTCACAGTCGTATTACGTAGGTTTCCTAACTACTTTACAAATCAGAAAAAGGCTCTTCTAGTTGTGTGTGGCCATTAAATTATGCAATATCCAAGCCACAAAGACTTAACCAACATTTCCTGCTGTGTTTTATTTTGGCGAGGTTTCCCAGCTGCAGTGCAAAAACGATGTCTCTGTGTGCGGCACGTTCAAGTGCAGGTGGAATCAGGAAGCGTAACACCAAGAGATGCATCATAAACAAGGTACAAGGCTGTAAGTAACAGATTTGATCACAGCAGTTTTAGGGTTTTTTTCAGTTTATGTCTATTTATAGAGCTTAAGTCATGCTTGTCTTTATGCCCAGGCAGGTGCTGAACACAGGAGACAGTCAGGGTCAGCAAAGTGTTCTCTGTTGGAATCCTGTACATGCAGACACACCAAAGTGTTGCCTCCACCTTGGTCTCTGTTCTCCTCTGCATCGGTGAGGAGGTGAGAACAAACAAAGCGGGTCTTGCGCCGCTGCAGCACAATGCTGGAGTCACACCTTGAATGCTGAGTTGGGCAAGCAAGGAAGAAGTGACAGATTCTGATTTTCTAAGCCATTGCATGGGTCTCAACTGACCAAACCATCCAGAGAAGATAATGCCCAAAGGAGGAGACATTGAGGACTTTTACTTGTTCTTAGTGAAAGAGAGCTCTGCTGGATATAGTCAGAGAGAAGATGTGGGAAAAATGTCATGATTACTTTTTTAAATTAATGAAAAAAAGGAATTACAATTGATATATCAGACAATTTACACAGAGCTGCATATGCTTAGTTAGGTACATTTAGAAATAAAGCTGTTTTATCTGTCTATCTACTTAACAGTGCTCTGCCATTTAATCAAATCACTGTGGCAGTGAACAAGGTGATACCCCTTAATGAAAGTGCCAATATGGGATCCTTGAACATAAGAGAAGCAACAATAGTCTGACTGTTTTCACAAGATGCTTTGGACAAGCAGATGACCAGATGGAGGAGAGAGAGGCAAACACTCCACTGTTGGCAGGCGCCCAAAGCTTCTTGAACCTCATATACTCTCCCCTAATAAATGTGTCATTTCAATACCAGCCATGGCAATGTAGTGATAACAGCAGAAGAATAACTCTCCTTATTATTGTGCAAGACATCCAGATATATTCCCCTGTCTCCCTAATATTTCCAACATGACTTGTTAGCTTCTGCAATGATCAAGCAACTATTAAAGATAAAACCGTGTTAACCTTTTCAAAAATTGGAAGAGCATGACTGTAACTGGAACTACAATGGCTTCCCGGAGACTAGAGCAAAAGGGTGAAAGATCATCCTGCTGAGACATTAGTAATGGATGTATTATTTATTTAGCATGTCTGAAATGCATATGAAGGATGTGTCCCCATCCAAATGCCTCCTCCTCACTGTGTGATTGCTCTAACCAGTGTAGGTAGATGAGTAGAAATATCCTGAAGCAATTTTTTAAAGAGAGGTGAATTATTTCTCTGTTTAGTTTCCCTCCCTGACATGTAGTCTAGCAGACTGATCATAGAAAAAGAAGTCTTGAAACTCTGAAATCAACCAATTTTCTTAATTTGGAGTTTAAATTGGACCCCAAACCATCTTAAATCCTAAGGAACTTGTGAAAACTAACCGACCCATCACAGTTTCTTCACATTTGTACCTGTTTCTTCAGGTGAAGAGCCACAGTTTCTTCACACTGCACACATTTGTCACAGATCCATGAACTGTACTCTAACATAATACTTAATATAGCTACATCCTCAACAATGACAAAAGGGACGTCATGTCATCCCATGAACTGACAAACCAGAGGTGCAGGATAATCAGGAATTGGCTTGTCTGATGTTGAACCTAAGTAAAAAGTCATCCTTGACATGCAAAAGCAATAATAAAAGACAGGTCTTTATTTACTGTTAAGTATAAGCTGTAGACAACAAGTGACAAACAGGCAATAAATCCTGACTAGAAATCAGAATGACTGACAGTCCAAAAATACATTAACTTAGTCTACAATAAAAACCATTTTTGGATTTGTTTTGTTAAATAAACATTTTACCGAAGTTATCAGAGCTGCTGATAGAATAAAGCTCATAATAAAAATAGATAATAGCAATATGAAAATTGCAGAAATGCAATATACAATCCCAGGCACATGGAATATTTATAAGGTCTGACTTCTATTAAACTAGCATCTCAGTCACATTTTTGAGATTTTAATATCTGCAAGTAATTCATTGTCTTCCCACAAGGACCAGTAAAAAGATCATCTGAATGAGTGTGTCAAAATTAACCGTTTCCCTCTCTCAAGTCAGGTTAGTAAACATTGCGAACCATCCCTTTTGGAAACCGGGTCTGCTGCCTGCTTTAATAGAACAAACCCAAACTGTCAAACAAAAGCATTTTGAACTCTAGGCAAGAGGATAGTTTTCTTGCAGCATCTCTTCTTACCTCAGCTGCCCTTCTCATGTCTAGTCATGAGACAAATAAAAGTACACCTGCCATCAAAACTGTGGGACAGGCTTCACTCATATCAGCGTGAACAAGGAAGCGAGAGATATTATATTTTACATATTTTGTATGATAGGGGTGTCAGAGTCCCATTTGCTTGATATAATATTTGTCTGTGAAAAGAAATGAAAGAAAAATAATTTCCAACTTTTCCTTACAGGGGAGAAGTATCAACATGGTATTACGAGTTAATGTTTATTCTGAACTACACTGATACAGAACAATGATGTTTGCCCTAAGGAGGGCGTGTACTGGGTCATTCTCTTCCTTCACTCAATTCTTGTAGCTGAGAGGGATGATCATGTAGAGATTCATGAAACCTCAGCAACACTCAGCCCATGCTCTAGGATATTTAATATCAGAAAGAGATGGAAAGGTAAAGTTTGCTGGAAAAGGAACCTAAATCTAATAACAAAACAACACTGGCCAGGTAAAAGAAGGATCTGAGCATCTTTCCTCAGTAGGGCATCTGGTTGCACCTCTAATCTGAGCAGAGCTGTGGGAAGTTGGTGCAGAGCCTGGGAGACTCTGACCTCGTTTGCAGCACTGTGTTTCAGCTGAGGGTTGAAATATTGCAGGCGTAACATTTCTATTGAGCTGGGACAAAAATGGAGTACTGTAATACTTATATGTAAATTATTAGAGAATAAGAGAGCAATACTAAAGCTATCAACTAGAAAATTACTTTAGTACTGTAGCACACCATTTTTTTTTTTTTTTCAAACATAAACTTTGTGAAGTCAGAGATATTAAGAAAAAAAACTCTATAAATCCCTCTGGTAATAAGCAATGGAATTAAAATCGAGGCAAAATTAAATTTGAGAAGATTAATGTTCCTTTTTATATTTCAATGACAACTATAAACATAATGTAATTTTGTGAATTTACAGCTTTAAAATGCAAGCTGATACCCCACAATGGTGCAATTTAAGCCACAAAGCAAATAAGTACTTTTTATTCTTATGTCCCCACAGATAAATTTCGCAGTAGTAATGAAATGGCTCCGAACTTCTTAACTACCATTTAAAATAATACAGAAACAAATAAGTAATTTATAATTGAAGCCCTGTCGTATTTAAAATACGTGAAGCAGCATGATGATAATAGTTGCATATCATCAAGATGTATGTCCCAGATGCCTAAATACAAAGCCTGGAGGATTCTTCAAAAAGATTTTGTGAAGTGCTGTGGCTTAAACTGTGTATTTCTTTTTCTCAGTCCTCTGACGTATAAGCATTATAGTGGCAATAACCTTAAGTCTTTTAAAAAATCATTAAATAACCTGTGAGGACCCTGAGTTCACTGAAGGGTGGAAGAAAAAGGAAATCACAGGGGACCGGTTGGAATATGATGTCCTGGAGCAAACAAGGGGAAACCAGAGGGCTCCTTCACAGCAATAAGGTATATCTTGTATTATTTGGTTTGTATGCTGCATGCACCCCACCACCACTAAAAACACATGCATACACACAATTAAAAAAGAAGGAAAATTACAAAAGCAGCAAGGGGAAATACCAGTTAACATAACCAGAAGAGATGTTACAAGGTGAGGGGGGATGCTCAGACCCTTTAGGGAACTGGAAGTCAAGTGGCAAGGGACAACTTGTGTTGTCTTCCTCAGTGCAATACCTGCAGTCACAGTATCAGGGCTTTTCATGGTGAGATTTAGTTGTAGCCTTGCTGAGTGAATACAAGAGTTTAGTACAAGTAATAAAAAAGATGTTCCCACCTGTTTTCTCACTTAGAAATTGTGCTACATTTGCCCTAGCTGAAATTTTGTCTTTGGATTTCCTCTACTTAATATCTGGGGAAAATGTCCACTTTGTCTTCACTGTGTCTGTAATTCTTTTTAAAATTCTAATTATGCTTTAAAAGGAACCTTAATGATCAGATCTTCCCATTTCTGAAGTCAGAATTCTTCTGCTATTGTTAGATTAAGTGAAAACAAAAAAGATTGCCTAAATTTTTTTCCATATGTATTTGGCCTATCTGCTGGATGTAATGCTAAAAGGACATCTTACATCTATTTTCCTCAGCAGTATTTTTTCAGAAATCAGCTCTCACAAAGCACAAATGTGCATAATAATCCATTCGTATGAATAAGCAGTCAAAACAATTAGGAGTGAACAATGGCATGGCGTTGCCATAGAAGTGACATAGTCATGCTGCAGACTAACAGGTTTCAGAAAACTCTTTAGGGGATTTCACAGTTTAAGGTCCTGTTTCCACTGAAATTAAAGCTGAACCTCCATTAACATTGCAGAAACAAATCTGGCCCTGTGCCAGCTGCAGGTTGCATGTGACAAGCAGAAGGGAGGAGACCGGGACAGTGTGAGCTACTGAGGGCAGGGAGGAGAAAGAGCCTTGGCCACTGCCACATGCTTTCAATTAAATCCATGGAGTCTTGCTAGCAAAACAGGGATTTTGCAGCATCTTGCAAAGAGAGATAATGGATTGGAAAAGGAGACTGAGCAGCAACTCCAACATTCCCAGTTCCCCAGGGCTTGCCTCGAGGGCAGCGATCAGCCATGGGACAACGTAGAAGACTTTGGCCCGACCCAAGAGTGCCGGGTCTCAGCACCACTGGGGTTGTCTTGTGCCTGACCTGGTTTCCCCTTGCCTTCGCAATTGCCTCGCAGGCAGCCTCGGCTAGTTTTTGTCCGGGGCCTGCTCGCCATTGTTCTGGTCTCCAAACGAATGGATACATTGCTAGTCCTACCAAGCAGAAACATATGCAGGACACGCCACTGACATCCCTACAAAAATATTTTTAAATGCAGAATTATAACAGCCATTAAATATTTAATATTAAGTAACATGTGGGAATTTTAATGTATTCTACTTGAAAAGAATACTAAGGTTATAATAAAAAGGTGAAAAGAAATGCAAGAGCTGGTTCATCTGAAAGCATGTAGCAATTTTAACTTGTATTTTATATATGAACCCATAAAATTTATATGGAAGAAATTAAATATATAAAATGATTTATAGGTGGATTTAAAAGGCTTGCAATTTTTTTTAGTTTCATACATCTTCATGAAAACCATTATAAATCTCTGTAACTTAAATTGCTTATACAAGTTCTACAGAAACAGCATAAACAGAGCAAGCAATTATCTGTAATAAACTTTTTCGTTAATATTGTGGCATTCAGTCTTTTGTAAAACAGCATATCATAATTTATCTTGTACTGTATTAGAAACTCAGACTTTATTTGCTAGGCTCACATATATTTTGTAATGGTGCAGAAACTGTCATCTTCCTGGTAGGGCGAGACAGTCATTAAGTGTTAATAAAATAATAATGCCATATAATCTGTAGTTCTGGAAATTAATTTTTACATGTATATGAGGATGTTTTCTCCCTCATACACCACAGAATTCTCAAACCTCTAGAAAAACCCCTTTGAAGTGTACTTCTTGAGGTAGTTGAAAATCCAGTTTCCATTACAGCCAGTACTGATATCTTAAAATATAATTTGAGCAGTGTTTCCTCGGGCTTAGGCATTGACTTGTATACTCAACAGACGAGTTTGATGTGTTTTGTGCCAGCCATCTAAAAATGTTCAATTTGAATTAGTGTCAGCTGTGTTGAAGAAAAGCTCCACAATGGTGGAAGATGTGGGATTTTTCAGAAAAGCAATCTTAGCCCTCAATGTACATCCTAAAATACAAGTGAAGTGTTATCATTTGTCTGGAGTAACACTAAGGATGGGGAATGAGAACAAAACTCACAGCAGAAGTGATCCAGTAGCAGAATGAGACCAATGCTTACCTGGTTTGGAGGTGCGCAACCTGTGAGGTTGCAACCCTGATTTTCACCTAAAGAGATTACAGCCAGAAATACAATTTCAGTTCAGCATAACATTCTCCTGGTGCATTAATATATGGAGTGGGGTTTCTACTCAGTGCTTGCTCACTGGCATATTCCACGGCCTGAACTGTGTGTGTTAAACTTCGTGCAAATTTTTCAGATTTTGAGGTCATGGTAGACAGGTTTTCCTTGGGCAACCAAAGCTTTGAGTCAGTTGCTTCACGGATACACAGCCAGTCGCTGCTGGCATGGATGGTATCAGAGACAGACCCTAGAATCTGCAGACTCCAAAAGGCAGCTCGTAAATGAGGATGTCTGATACTGTTATCGGTAGCTTTAGACAGCTTTTAATCTCTGTGGGCCTTCAGTAGCTCAGACATGTACATCCTGACTACAGCCCACACAGTGCTTCACCTTAGCATGAAATCAATGTTGGCTCTTGACATGAAGAAGTTGGCATAAATCTGTATGTCTAATACCCTGCGTACCGGATAAATCAGAACAAACCACATGTCTACTCAGTGTAGCGTTCTGCTTCGCAAACAGGGAATTCAAGATTATATTAACAGCTAAGCAAGCACACTGGTTGCAATTTGCACATCTAGGCAACCTGTGCAACCTAAACTGCACAGGCTGGTGGTTCATTTGCAGTTAGTGCAGTCATTCCTGTGCTTCACCGCAAAACCGAGGCGTTGTAACCTGCACTGCAAGAAACTAATTTTCCCAGGAGACTTGGGCTCTCTCCTTTGCCTTCATTGTTCATGGCATGGGAATGTCTGCCTATCAACATCCCAGTTTATGTCTGCAATGAAGAAAATAAGAGAAAATATCTCTGGTTGATACTAAAAGAGCAGTCTCCTATATTTAAGAGAGCCTATTGACTCACTGTGATTATTTCTGTCTTCTACTCATGTCAAGAAACTTCAGAGCAGTGGTAAGTTTCCCATGTTTCCTGAAAGCAGAATGATCAACTGGGCACTCGGCCCAATTCGCGTTTATCCTTCTAATTAAAAAAATGTACATAATTTTTATTGCAAACATCTTCCACACCTACTTGCCTTTAGATTTAATCTTTCAAATCCCACTGTTAGCAGTGAGGGCCAGATTCAAGTAACAGGCTGATCTTTCTAAAAGAAAACTACTTCTGGCTTGAGCAGCCACTGTGAATTCCTGGGATTAATTGTATTTTGCTAAGCACTTTTTTAAAAGAGAGTGAAATAATTGCACTAAACTTAGGATGGCTACACAGGTAAGTTAAACCCTCTTATCTTGATGCCCCCTGTTTTACCACCTGTAAAGGCTGGACAACCCATTTTAAAATATATCTAAAACATCAAGAGTAGCTTTGGCTAGAGAACGTCAGTGGTTTCTGTCCCCAGCTGGGGCTTCCACCAGTCATCGCCCCTTTTTAGGATGCTGTAGACAACGTGACAGCTATTGAATTACCAATCTTTTTTGTCAAATGCATTAAGTTAATCCAATATCAGCCTTCCCTGAAGGTGAAGTGAATTTTTCTCCAGAGGAGTGTTTTTGCCTTAACTGATTGGGTGATGGCTATCTCATACGAGGCAGCTAAATTTCAGTGATATAAATCCCACCCTGAGTCTGAGTACAAAACAAGGGAAACTTCAAGGGTAAAAAGAGTGAACAGTCCTATTAGGAAGACAGCAGTGCTACATGAATGACAATTCCTATTTTTCCAGCATTTCCTCCAAGCAGATGCTCCACCTTTAAACTCTCAGAGCTGATCCTCACACAAGACCCATGAAAATACCTTCAAAAGTCAATCCAGGAACTAAAAGCTTAGAACCCAACTGGTTAATACAAATCTGTAAAATTGCTGGTTTTATAGTACTTTACAATCTTCCTCTCACCCACTCTACAACACTGAGCACCTTCACATTTCAAACAAACTAAGGTGATGGTCCCTGTCCCCTGTTAACAGCTCTCTCTGTGCTGAGGTGTCAGCTGCCTTCTCTGCCACAAAGTGATTAACACAATTAGATTGAATTATGAGCCGTTGGGTCTGACCTAATTTAGGCTGAATTTTGTTCTTCTTTTCAGACTGACAAAAGGACACTGGCTTAAAAGTCTATCTGTTTTCTTATTATATTAGTTGGTTTAATAAAGGCTATTACCTTTCCCAATAAAAGTTATTTCTTTTAATGTTAAATAATGCATTCACTCACTGACACATTGTCAGTGTTTCATTAACTCAGTTCCCCCAGACTAAGTGAAGAGCACGTGGGAAGATGTCACTTAGGATATCACTTCCTCCTCCTCTTCTTCCTCAGCTAAGCTACATGCCTGCTTTGGTGCCAGGGAATATTATAATATCAGAGTTTGGGTGCAACCAGCTTGATCTGTCTTCTAGTCCATTTGCCTTGCCTGGCCCTCTCTTGGGGTACCTTAACTCAGTCATAATGGAGTGAGTCACATTCAGCAGTTGAGTTGGTGAGATCTCGCCGGCGTTGGTTCATCTCCGCTCTCCCCTCCTGCAGAAGGGCTTTACAATGCATCTCAGTGAGATGCAGGCTTTCACGCTCCCCATCAAAGCATCCTCCCACCAACACAGAGGGGCCAGAAGCAGAGAAAAATCTCCTTCATATAAAATAGCAGAAGCTCTTTTTGCTCGACTCCTCAGTCTATTCTGCACTTCTTTTAGGCAGGGCGAGTCCTGCCGTTTCACCGCAGATGCTCTGTATAGAAAGTATATGTGCATTAAACCATCCCTGTGACCATGTTTGACTTCCACTCTACAAATAAATGGGAGTAGGTATCTCCTTTCCCTCAGGAACTTCTGTCTGCCAAAAACTGAGAATCGCTGGGATATGCAGATGAAACGGTTCTCTCTCTCCACCAACATATGAAAGCAGAGAGCTCCTTACCCTTTCGAGTTTCAGGCCAAGGGGCTTCGACACACACAGAGCAAACGGGAACATGTGTGATTAAGTAACTTCCAAACTTCAGAAACATTTTCATTTCAAATTCTGACTTCCTGCCATGCACGTATTCTTCTGTAACCAGACTCCGAGGCAATTTATTAACAACTCCAGAGGAGTGATATCTGCAGAATCTGTTTTCAGCTTTTGACAGCCGAGCAGGGCTGATGTTACTGTTTCAGAGTGCCATTGCTCAAGTAATGTATATTCGGTATATTCAATGAAGAAGTGTCCTTTGAAGGTGCAAATGAAATAGCTTATCTGAGGCCAAAAGCTAAAAAAAAATTTAATATTTTAGAACGTTTATCAGCACATCATAGGAAAAAAAATGGAAATAAATAAAAACTAGACCGTGTTTTCCAAAGACGTTTTTAACCACGAACTACTGGAGGTTTTAAACTATGCCTCTTCTTGACTCAACTTAAGTAAATATTTTATTAGAATGTACTACTTTTCAACAACAACAATGTATAAATTAAACACTTCCAGTTTTTTAATTTTATAAAGCAAAAAAAACCCAGTTCAGACTATTCTGTAGGCTTTAAAACTGAAAGAAGAATTCAGTCCTGAGCTCTGAAATGAGGGGCTTTAAAAAATACTCTCAATATTTTATAAGGAAAAGTTACAGAGGTGTTCAAGGAAGGAATAAAGGGAATTTTGATCACATTAGGGATTTAAAATGAATGTGAAATCATGGAAGTCTTAACATAGTTCTTGAACTTTCCCAGAACAGAGGTCTTCCTTGGATGAATGTTACAAGGAGGGCAGAAGAAGGAGTTAGACTAAAGCAGGATTGACATGCATGATGAATTGCAGTTCATTAATCCAATTAATGAGTAATTCCAGAAGCTTTAATCCGAGATAAAGCTCTTTATTATAGCTCTGTTGGCTAGCGCTGCACTAACTAAGAGCCCCTCAGCAAATCCATTGTAAACCTCTGTCATATAAAGCCTGCCACGTACTGCCACAGCTTTTCTGACAATATTTAATCAAAAAAATAATGAGAAAAACAGAGAAGGGACCCTTATTTGACCAGATTCACCTTACAAATGAATGCAAAGTACATTTAAAAAGACACAGTACAGCTGAATGTAACTTCGACTATTTATAAACATTCTTAGGTTAGAAGGCTTAGGTTAGAAGTATGTTCCCAATTCTGAACTCATCTGTATGCATGATTTCTTCATGCACATCCTATGGACTGATGGGAGTCAATAAACAGTACCAAGCTGTTTATTAAAGTATTCTCTGTTCCATTTTTTACTCTATTTAACTTTTGGTAGCACTACCTGCAAGTGTGGTGCTTTCTTAACACTTCAGAAATACAGTCCTTCTTCTGCAAATCTCAGAGGCAAGGAGGGATAAAAAGAAGGAATAATGAGAGGGAATAATATGAGTTTACATACTGGTTGCCTTCATTCACTGCAGACGGCACAGCAGAATGGAGCACATAAGAGGGAGTTAAGTGTCAGACAAGCATCTGAACTTCTAGTGTGTGCCTAAGAAGGTCAAACTGTGAATTAAATTCTATATAGCAGAAAGGACAGTGTTTCAAGACTTCTCAGAAAACCAGGAAGACTCCCCGCTCAAGAAACCAGCTCAAATTCCTACCTAATATCTGCTGCAGCAGACCTCTTTCTCCCAGCAGCTGGTCAGTGCAAATATTTGTTCATGTGCTGTGGTGGGAATAACGACATCTGGGCCTTCATCAAGACCTTTCTTAAAACTGACAAGTTGACAGCTCCGGATATTGCTGTGCAGTGGTTTTGATTAGGTGAGTATTTGGCTACTCAGCACTAAGACCATAAAATTCATCTATTTTAATAATGGAGAAGACTTGCAGAATCATGAGAGCCTGCAAAACATGCTCAAAGGTTGCTCCTACCTTCTTTGAGCAACCATGTCAAATTATCTTCTACATTCTCACTTAGTAAAAACTATGTTGCCAAGAGAGAAGATCCTGATATGATGTAAAAGTAAAAGTACATCCTTTCTGATGTTGCTAAAGTTCCTGTTGTGGGAGGATGACAGTTCACACCCAATTACACACTGTGATGGATTCATATTTCTTGATCAATGACTTTGAAGCCTTCTGGAACATATGGCACAATGACCCTTCATTTTAAAGACCAAATAAGACGATTAGTGACATGCAGAAAAAAAGAGTCAGAATTTCATGCATGTCAGAACTAGTTTTAACCAGTCTCTCTCTGTAGCAATGCTCCTGAACCAGAATAAACTTCAATCACTCCAGCACAAAGTTGTGCAATGCAAACAAGCAACTACAGATATGAATGGAAGCAGGAACACAGTTGTCCCAAAAGGACTTCCACTTAGCGAAAGCAACATCAAAATTTGAAATCAAAGACTAAATAGTTGTGCGCCTATCGAAAGAGCTTCAGGTTTCTGGAGATTGAAAATACGATGGAAAACAGAGCTTTGATGAAGGCTCAGTGTACTTCAGTGTGGCAAGGCATATTATTGTAGCTGACAGGTTTTCACTTAGGTGTTTGAATCAGGGTCACAGGAGAGTGTGGTATTTAAAATGGTCTTTTATACTACTAGAGCTACAAAGGCCTCTTGCTTAAACACCTAAAAGTTTACCCTAGGTCAGGCAAAGGGAATGTTATATCCTTTAGAAAACACAACTGCCTGTAGAACAGAAATGGACTTAGTCCACACGTCAGGATCCTGTGGTGTCAGTGTAATCATGACTGTTCAATGTCTATCCAGGAGAAACAGCGTGTGAATCAATATCTGACTAATGTAAACAATAATTCCTGTATTTGTTTTAACAACAATCATGGCTGCGAGAGTTCAGAAGCACCAGCCAAGTCATGTTGAAAATTGGTCAGCAGATTAGAAAACAAATTAAAATGAAAATTGTCATGAACTTCAGGGCCACTTGCTCCCATGCTGATGGCATGCTGCTGCTAATGGGGTTCACACCAGATCCTCAGTGCACTTACACACCTTCAAAGGCCAGATCTGCCAGGTCATGTGGTTTTGCAAACTCCATGGGTTGCTCTGTGAACTGGGACACTGGCGATGGCTCAGTCCGTTGGGAAAGGGAGAAAGAAGAGGAAGGTGCCATCTCTGAAAATGCATGAGGAATTAAAAAATGTTCCCTGGAAGCATTTCTATGGGATAGGTGGTGGCTTTGGTGCAGGCATATTTGCTGGGTCCCACCTTTCAATCTCTTTTGGGGGGTGCCTGGGACACTTGTGATGCCATCAGAAACTTTTATAGCCACAGCTCATGGCCTCCCAGTGCAGCAGCATCATTAGCATGTTCAGGTACACAAGAGGAAGTACAAAACATACAGCAAGTCACAGGAACTGCAAGGTTTTGACCTGAGCAATGTAACACTGGACAGCTGCAGCGCATTTTGTACCTCGAGAGGTAGCAGGAAAGCAAGATAGACTTGGAGGGGGAGACATGAAAAGAAGGTGGAAAAAATAAAAATTGATAAAAGTGCAGGATTAAGACAGAAATGAAAAGAAGAAAAGTCACCAAAAATGATCATGCCCTTTAATGTGTTCAGAATCATGTTATAGTCTTCCAAATGCAAGAAAAGAAATATAAATGCCTATTCAGCTTTAAAAGCACTTTTGAAACTCTACTGGTAAAAAGCTGTAAAGAGCTAATGTGAAAGAAGCAAGACAAATTCACCCTGTTCAGACCTTCCGATATGCTACTACCCCCAAATTTCCTTAAAAAATGTCTTTTGTAACTAAGAAACTTGCCACAAGTGCACTGGTTTGTAAATGGGCAATTAAAGATAAGAAAGCCTGAATAAAGTAAGACTACTTGAAATTTGCATTCAAAGCACTTTGCAAGTATCAGTCAATTACCTCAACACTTTCCTTACCATCCCCAATCTGGCTGAAAAATGCAAGCTCACAACTTCCCTGCGAGATATGAGTTGTAAACCCATTTTTCATCGCTGGAAACAGAGACATAGGAGAGGTGACTGGCTCACCATGGGTCATGGTGGTGCTAGTGGCAGAGCTGGAAATAAACCTTTGGTCTAGATTATAAGGCAAGGCACAGGGCAGTTTATTTCAACAGATGTTTCCACATCAGAATTTTGTAAGCCACCGTCATATTGATTAATTGAAATTTCAATATCTCTAGTCACAGAAAGTCTCCTGCTAGTCACATAAATAATTTTTCTTCTTATGCTAATTATAATTAACATATTTCTGCTTTATGAAATCCTACTTTTAGCTCCGTGTTTCTCTCCATCACTTGCCCTTCACTGCGTCAGAACAGAAACCTCTGCGTTCTTATAACTGGACTCCTGTGTTTTTTAGGCAGGATTGAGATGAGCAGTGGTATGGTCTGATGGTATTTATCAGTATCACTTGTCAGCTTACGAAGCATTATGTGATGTACATGTCCAGCTTTCACTGTTCCCACTGCTCGCAGATTGTATGATTCCTCCTTATTGCCTTTTGACTTTTTCCCTTAAAAACAAACCAACAATCTACTGTTCCTGTGAGAAGGACAGGTAGTGTTTTTTACATCCAATAATGAGCCAAAAAGGAATCCATTCTGGAACACTCATTTTTACTCTGATGCTGATCATAACAAAAGTACTTCTCTTTCTATGAGCTGCCATTCAGCCTGCTGTGGCTACTAAAGATTATATATGTTATTTGCTCTGTATAGTTAAAGCATATTTTATTTATGATATTTTGCCTGATGACAGCTCACTTTGTGCCCAGGCAAAAGTATTTTGGAGTCAGAGGAAGATGAGCTGTTCTGAATTCAACATCAGAGGGAACCATACGCTTTTTTTCATCCCCACCTATGCAGGGAACTGCAACCAAGGAATATTTGGATCCACCTGTACAAATGCCAGGGAAGTCTCTCCTAATGAGAGGTTTTAAATAGTTAAATAAAATGGATTTAGATTTTTCAGACATTAGAGTAAGTTCTAATATCTGGCACATCATTTTTTCTTGAATACCATGGTGATGTGAGTCTCTTGCTAAAGACTAAGGATGAAATAATTAAAAATGACTAAGTGACCTTGAAAGTCATGTCTTTCTGAGAGTCAATAAGGGCTGTGCACATTAATTAGTGTTTTTCAAATTCTACTCTTAATATTTACCAAGGCAGAAAAGCTTTCTCTCAGTCAGTCAAGGGCAGGACTGGCTAGTCTGTGACCGTTGACATATTTGCCTGTATCATGATATTCTTTATACATGACTTAATTTTCAAAAATACATTTAGTATGTTATTAAAGCGCCATTGAAAGTATTTGTGTCTTACATCTTGATTTGAAAACATGTCTATGAATAACGGATTTCATTGCTAGCATTATAGGGCAGCTACTTCTTATCAAAGATAGAAATATGAAATGAGGGACGCAAAAATATGATTCACAAAGAGAGAGAATTGCTCAAAGGTTGAAAACGCAACTCAAATTTTATCAACCAAGTTTATAACTAAATCCTAATTTTAGTATGACTTTAAAATTATTTTTTCTCATTGCATTTAATAAAAAATTAATTAAGAGTAATTAATTAAGTTACTTAGTTAAGATTAAAAAAGAAGAGCTTGGTTAAGCTTTATATTTATTCACTTCTTGCTAATAAGAGGAGTGAAACATCTGGCAGATACCAATACATAGCAAAGAGAACATTCTCAGAGTAGTATCTATTTTGTTGCTACATTATTTCAGAAGTCTCATAGTCAGGAACACTGGAGACTAGAGTAAGCAAGACACAGAGGAAACAAAATGCAAAACAGTCTTGTGTTAATAGAAAAGTGAACAGGATGAATGTATTCCACTCTTTTTGGTGTTTTTATGAGAGGCAAGTAAGTTATTGAAATCAAAGTACAGACAAGATCTCTTGTTAAGCTTTTGCTGGTACCTTTTACCTACCTGAAACAGGTCTTTCAATATTATTTTATTGGATAAAATGATGGCATGATTAGACTTTCATGAATGATAAACAAAGTAAATAATTTTAAATAAGGAACTTTAACATATTTGTTCTTTACCTAGAGAAAGGTTAATCATACAGTATTTGTTGACTCTGAAGGCAAATAACCTTGTCAGGGGATGCCTAATTGCCAGCCAATACCATATGTGCTTGCGGAGTTTGAAGGTAACTCAAGCCCAGAGTCAGTCTCCACACACAGCCAAATTTCAATTCGCTGGTAGAATTTGCCTGCCTGGCTCTTCTGAGGGCTTGAATTACTGCTTGGATGAAGTGAACTGATTCAGTTCCACCAGATGAAATAGAAATTCTAACTGTGAGAGACCTCTGAAATGTAACCATTTTCCAGCACAGCTGCCTCCTAGTGTGAGTTCAGATTCTTTCCCCGTACGGGGTAGTAAGCTTTCATGAGCCACTGATTGTGCCCCAGTAGAAGCTAAGCAAAGAATCATACGGAAGATACTGGGTAGAATGTGCTGAATGGCAGATGGTCCATAACCAGAGTAGTGTGTTGCAATGCCTAGCAAGAGCTGGTAATGCATCCAGAACAGACAAAACTTGTTTATAAATTTAGCCTGGGACATTACTTGCTGTTGCTACTCTTGCTCATCACTGAATTTCAACATGTCATGACTAGCAATGTAAGTTGAAGAGTAATAGGTAACATAGTCTGAGTGAAAGTATTTCAGCAAATATTTTTAAAGCACTAATAAGATTGGTTTTAATTATACGTTATACTGTAAGAGTTCTGGCACAAAGCTGGTCCAAAGTCCAGCTAGATGCAAATGACATTTCCTCATCTATTACCTAAGGTAGCTAATATTTTCTGAAGATGATAAATGGGCAAAAGTCAGGTCATTTTCTTGCTTAACTTTATGGACATAAGGAGCAGTTACACTGAAACTGCATGAAAACAAGCATGTAAATTCAAGCACATGCATTTGCTTACCCTGGTATGTGCACAAATTTACTTTAGTCTTGACAGTTCTGAGCAGTATTAAGGATCACCAGCTTGTATGGGGGCTGGTTCTCAAAATGCCATCAGGAAATAAGATACTCAACTTTGCTTTAGATTGCAGTATAATGTAAGGCATTAGTATAATTTCCCAGTACAGTAATAGTGTTTAAGCCGTGCCTTGTAATTACTTATTTCTTTGGTGTCACACACATACACGTTGTATTATTGATATCTTCATACCTTATTTTAGTTATTGCCATTCACACTGACATATTTCTTTGATGTACTTGATTTTGTAAAATAAATATTTATATAGTCATGAATGAAGTAGCTACATATAGACTTTAAATCAAATCCTATTGATCTGAGAATGGTAGATCTCAGCGCTAATATTATCCTACTGCTGCATTTGTGACAACTGAAAGAGCTTTACCAAAAAGGAAGAGCAAAATTGCTCTCAAGCTGCTACTCCTGCATTGGCAGCACCTCAGAAACAGTTGTCTGAGACAGAAAAGTTTATTAAAAGTCAGCTATCATCTTAGATTGAAAGTTATATTTTCTAGTATCCACAATTTTTTCATAAGCATGTTCCTTCATCTCCCATTTAAATCAGTTGCAGGTTTTGAATCAAAGGCAGCAAGAGAGGAGCTGTGAGTGAGACCCAGGTCCAGACTTGTGCACCCAGAATAGTTCACGTGGTAAATGCAAATTGAAGTGACCTCTTGAGGATTTCCAAGTCCCCAAGACAGCCTCTTAAATAAGTTAATGAGGCACTTAAGGCCCAGATGTTGCCCATGCTAAGAGAGGATGCCATCATGCTTAAGCTGATTTTATACCATCGAGCAGGCAGGAGCAAGGGAGCCAAGAAATGTCAGTTAAAGGAAAATCTGAAGGTCATCTACTCCAGCCTGTTTGAAGCAGGATGCTCACCAAGACCAAATCAGACCAGTCAGGGCCAAGTGTTAGAAAACCTCTGGAAGAGGAGCCACAGTCCACTTCTGCTGCAGAGGCCAGTGGGATGGATGGACAGCCTCAGATCTGTGCTCAGTTTGGCAGAGAGATGAGGGTAAACAGAAACGTGTTCCAGAGCACTCCTTATCCTTCTCAGAGGAGGTTGTCAGAGCTGGTCACCAGAGACCATCAGCCACATTAACGCAAGAACGTACACAAAGTGTCCAAAGAGCTCCAGGTTTGTCAAGGAAAGATGAAGAAATGGGCTTAATGCTCACTTTAGGCTGAAAACATTTATATCTCCTGGAGGGGATCTCCCAGAAGAGCCTCAATTACCTGACCTGGGATCTAACGGGAATGACTCTATCCTATCCTGGCAAGACTGTGAATTCAACAAGGGATTAATTAGAACAAACATAAAGATAAGGAAAAAAAAACAAACACACCAAAAAAACAGTCTTCCAAGCCTCCCTTGCTGTTATGTTACAGCTGACAGCTTAAACCTCTTGCCATGAGCTAACTGCGGCCTTTATATAAATCGTGTCTTTTGCCCACTAACCAGCTACATTAAAATTAATAAAAATGTAAAGAGAAGGTCTTAGATTAATTAGCAATTGAGTATGGACTATATTTTATTATCTGTAGATTTTAGGCAGTTGTAAGATGTCTTCAGTGTATAACACAGCAAAACACTGAAGGCATGCATTTATAAATCTCATAAATTTATATTGCACTGTATATATAGAATTGCTGTTTCCATGTATCACAAACATTACAGCACTGAACAAAACTGGTATTACAGAATTATGGTTTTGCAATTTACCTTTCTAGAAAATACTGCTATAACCAAGGTCCAGTTTTCCTTCTGGCCGTATGTTACCTCTGATTTTCCAGCTGGCTTGAGTAAAGCAAAGGATGGTCAAGTGACTGGTCCAAAATTACACAGCCACTCAAAGGCTCAGCTGGCTCACAGGGCTTGCTTCATCCATTACACCACACAATCTCCTTACACCACACAGCCTCCCACAGGGCAATGATAGAAGATGACAGTGAGATTGACGGATATTTTTCTCTATTAAAGTCTTATGATGTAGTATTTCTTATATTCTAGTTTTAATTTAGAAACCTTCTAGGCTGAGGCTGCTACACAGGCTTAAGAGAGGAAACACCACAGAAGTACTTGAGGTAATATAAAGTACCTAAGCCTTTATCATGACCTGCTTGTTACAGCTATATTTGTTTTGTAGTCTTCCTGGTTTGAATTTGTTAAATTGGGTTCTTGACTTGGATGAAGCCCTGTAGAAAGGACTTTTAAATCACACTGACAAAGAGATAGAGGGCTGGAGTCTGTTCTTTCAAAATCAGCAATAAAATCCTTATTGACTTCAGTAAGTACAGGGTGAGGTAGTGAATGACTCGATGCAGCAACGCACCGCTGGTTGCGGTGACTCTTCGTCAGTGATTTTGAAAGCCATTTTTTGAAGAAGACAGACTCTGTCCTGGCTTTCCCATCAAACTGAGGTCAGTCAGAGCCGGTGGAGGCTAGGAGATCTGACACTGAGAACATATAAATTTTTTGTAGGCTGATCACATTTCTCAAGTGCAAATGTTGAGGAACTTTGAAAGTGAATTGTATATGAGCAATTTACATAAATTAAGATCTGTAGCTTATTGGTATCCCAGTATTTTTTACTGTAATTTATAGCACATCAAATGGATTCCTCTTCTAAGACAGGTGAATTATCAGAGAGATGGGTGTTAACTACCACAAACACTTTCCTTGTCACATGCTAGGTTTTCTGAAGGTCAGCTATGCTGTGATGTGAGTGACCGTTGCAAATATTGGATATTTCTGTCCAGTACTGTTCTTGTTATAAAAATCATATCAATACTCAACCTTTGACTCATAATTTTGAAAAAACTATTGTGTTTTCTACTACACTGATACAGCAACCATTGTACGGGGGCAACCAGAAGTGATTTTTTTTAATTCATTGAAACTACTGGGTGAAATAACTGTTCGAGAGGTTAAATCCCAGTTTGAGCTGCAAGTCAAGTGAAACAAGGAAAAATTTTGCTTTGATGAGTCAGATTTAAGAATGTTGCTGTAATGAAGGATAATTATGATGACAGAAATTAAGGACAGAATTATGATAATTGAAAACTCTGTTATGGCAGATATTAAAAGACCCTAGAGTTCTGGGGCTGTTAAACATTACCATTGAAATCCTGGTAATTAGCAATACTTGACAAAAGATGGGTGAACATTTAGTAGAACAAAACCTTAACTATTACTTTCTGATAATCCTGTTAAATTGCACACTGTATTACATGTTGAAGTCTTCTGTGACTCAGATTACTTAATGGCATAATTGGTTTCTGGCATCTAAACCTTCTTTAGAAATAGATTTAAGAATAAAAAACAAACAACAACAACAAAAAAAGAGAGAAGAAAATACTAGAAAACCTCTGGCACATCATCCCACTTCTCTAATCAAGCACAGACCAGATATTTAAAAGTCTAAGTCCCATGAAAGTTAGCTTGTGACCCTGATCTTTGCATTAAATTAGTAAAATTTCCAATTCCTATATAGATTTCTAACGTTCATTTCAGGCTGAGCTTGTGGCTGTGTGGTATGCACTAATTCCACTCTCTTTAGTGATTTTTTGGGTGATTTTTCCCTAAGCAATGGAACTGCTTATGTTTTCTGTTTTCTACTTTGAGAGATCTTAGTTTCCTTCTCCTTGGATTACATGAAAAGCTGTGCTCTGATCATCCATGTAGAAATCAAGTGCAGTAGGAGGTCATCCAGAAGACCAGGGACATGCATGATCCAAATTCAGTATGAAACTAGCCTAATTACCAAGGTAATTATGTAAGACTTGTTTAGTTTATGAAATATTTTAGACCTTTTAAAAATGAAGTGATTTGGGTTCTGGAACACAAAGAAGAAATAACTAGAATATTCCTACTAGAGCCAATTTAATAGAATTTACCACTTGACCAGCAAGCAGCTCCTATCATTTTAGGGGTAGTATGGGGTCTGACCCTGTAAACACACAAGCCTGGCAGCCCCGGTGAAGAAGTCATTGTGTCCATAGCAACACGCTGCAGCATGAAGTATTTCTGCACCTCCTCAGTTCCCAACCTGGCACTGCTGGGGACACAGACCAGCTGTGCATGACTGATCCTGTTTATGTCACCACTATTTTAACTCCACATTACAAACCTTGTTTCCCCTGCAAAGAGCATCTGCTCTCTGAGTGACATGTTTTTAATGTGCTGATTTATCATTGTCAGATACAGGATTTTTATTGCTGAAATTTGAATATTGTATTTAAGTCACTTTTGTGATTACAGATGTTTTACATATAAATTGCCTTACATTACAAAAAATATATTCTGTACTTCTCAAGCAGTCTCATTCTCATGTGTTTTACATTTTTATACCTTACTCTGCTTGGGTGAGTGACTGTGAATGTCTGTCTGCTTGGGATAACTGCAGCTCAGGCTACGGTGCCGCATTAGGAACTGCCCCTTGATGGTGTACATCTTGAGGAAATGCTCGAAATAGACATTCGGGTCCTGCCCACAGAATTCAGCTGCATCTGCACTGTGGGTGCTCCAAAACTCTGGGATTTCTAGGAGCTCTTACTAGAGCCAGAAATGCCAGAGGCTGCAAGTGCAGTGTAGTCTCTGTGCAACCTGGCTTGGAGGTAAACAATGCAGCCTGAGGCAAAGCACACTGCAAGCGAGCTGCTAACTTGGAGCCATCCCTGTGCTCCCTGGGCAGGGGCAGCAACTGGGCATAAAGGCTTGTGGGACCTCTACAGAGTGGTGCAACTGGTGGAGCACTGGTGGAAGCTGTCAGACCCTGAAGGATGCTGACGCCTGCTTTTGGCACTGCTCAGGGCAAACAGAGGTTTGCAGTCACACAGCAACAGCCAGAGAGATCTGCTGCTGTTTACAGTGTGTGGCACCCAGGAGCTGCCGGCCTGCTGTACAGTCTGGTGTGCAGGACGTCTCTGTGGTGCACAGAAACAGGGTGCAGCAGCAGCATGAGACTGCCTGGCTGGAGGGTGGCTGGCCTGGCCCTACCTCTCACCCACCCACACCCAGCCATGGGTTTGCCTGGGCTGTTAGCCACTACAGATGCAAAAGGTCCAACAGCTCAGTTCATGAGCAAAGAGGGGGAAAAAAAGTATTATCAAAAGTATATTGACATAGATACATGCCTGAGCTGAACTCTATTTTACTGTAGGTCATTAAGGGCATTCAGGTCCAAAGTCACTTGAACTCCCAGGTCTTGTTAAAGGTTGAGGACCAAGCCTGTTTCTTGGCAAAAAACTTTTCTAGGTATTATATAGTATTTATAGTCAGCTATTGCTTTCTTAGCATTATGGTATGGAAACAGAGATTTAAAGTATTACACATTTTCACTCTTGCTAGGATCAGAAAAGTTGTCTGCATCCTTTTTCAGACTTTGAGTTCATATAAAGTATTCATAAAGAAACGCACCAGCTAACTAAATACACAGAGGAACTCAAAGAGTATGCACTGAAACATGTCATATCTCAAATATAAGCTAGTCTCCAGATATTGTGTCAGACTGTAATTCATTGAGTAGCATCATCTGAGCAAGCAAATTTCTCAAACTGGCTTTGGATGCCCATTTCCAGCTGGTTACGGACCATGTCACACTGCAGTGACTATAGTAGTTTTTAAAGTAAGCAAAAAGATTAAGTACAACTCCATTTAGTGCTTGTGTGGAGAGACTCCACCCTAAAAATACTATTTCCCCCCCTCTAGCTCCCATGCAAAGGTGGAAACACTGTCAAATCTGTGATGAGGTTTACTACTTTGTGGGACCTTACTCCATGACAGTCAGACAACCAGTAGGTGAGCTGCTGTGTTTCTAGTTGTGGTCAGTAGCTTGAGAAGAAAAAGGACATAAAGCAGGCTGCAAAAAAGAGATGCAGGAGTCAGCAAAACTAATGAAGTCTCTGGTCAGGAGGGGACAGGAACAAAGAATAAAAATGTTACAAGAACTGAAAGGGAAAGGAACAGAGTATTGCTGGTATGAGTAATTACTTTATGCCACATAGGCTGAGGAGAATACTGGAAATCCCAGAAGGAAGCAATTACACTACCAGACCAGTGCTAGAGCACAGCTTGTAGCAGACTGAAACTTCTGGAAAATAGATTCTTCAAAGAAATACTTTTTCTTGCTTGTGAGAAGGGGCCCTTCCTCCTGTCACCAGCATTTTCATCAAGACACTTGTAAGAATGTTTAATTTAATATATGTAGCGATAACATTTATTTCTACAAGGAGGAGTATCAGGATGCTGCAGGAAATGACTTGCAAGTGCAATTCTAGGAGTTGGGAAATCCTAAAGCAACTTTTCCCATAGTTGTTCTGTGCAGCCTGGCTGCTTCCCAGGAAGTGCAGAGCAAAGTAGTTGAAATAACACCACCATCTACTGGGCAGCTGGTTAATATAGCAAACAGAGAGGTCGTACAGAGATGAAAACATGTGCAGCTCCCAGCCACAGTTTCTTTGGTACATACCAGACATGCTTGGTAAACCCTCATCACGTAATTCTTCATTATTTTCATTATTAATATTGACTGATGCTTTTCCAGGCTGCTTTCTGTGTGAGACATAGCTAAATAGATACATAATAAAAAACGACTGCCTTGCATGGATGTACATGAGTAGGGAAATGGGAAACATTTTTCATAGCATTTCTGTGAAGGAAGCAGCACCAGTACAGCAGCTGTGCCCCGTAAAAGATCTATTAATTTGATTCCCATCAGGACTGATATTATTTGCTCTTATGGATCTGTTGCTAGGTCACATGCAGTTGCACACATCAAGCCTGCAAAGCAGAAACCTAGAAATAGCAACGTCCACTGACTAGTTGAGATCCATGCCATGGACAGATGTGGGAAACAGCATGTGACAAAGACCCAGAAATTATTCTTGCAGGTAGTATAAATTCTGCAGAGTTTCTTGCTGTTGGGTGTATCAGACTTACTGTAACCTCCTTCCACATTTATATCCAATACAAATAATTTCCAGTAATAATGTGAGGTATATGTGATACATAGGTGGTATTCTGAAAAGCCACGAGCCCATCAACTCAGCTAACACAGCGAAGACACATCAGTTTCTATAGTCTAAGGCACACTCAAGGATGCTGTAGCTGGTATCGCAATGAGATTTTTTTTGTCCCCCCCTGCCCCAGTGACCAGAGACTTCAAATCATAAATTGTTTAGATCGGAAAAGACCTTTAAGATGATGAAGCTCAACACGTAAGGTAGCACTGCCAAGTCCACCGCTAAACCGTGTCCTAATCACCACATCCACATGTCTCTTAAATCCCTCCAGGGATGGTGGCTCCACCACCTCCCTGGGCAGACCCTTCCAATGCCTGACAGCCATTTCCGTGAAGACGTTTTCCCTGATATCCAATCTAATCCAATTCCCTGGCATCCAATCTAAACCTCCCCCTCAGCCTCCTCCAGGCTGAGCACCCCCAGCTCCCTCAGCCACTCCTCACAGCACTTATACTCCAAACCCTTCCCCAGTTCCACTCCCTTCACACTCCAGCCCCTCAGTGTCTTTCTTGCAGTGAGGGGCCCAAAACTGAACCCAGGACTCAAGGTGCAGCCTCACCAGTGCCCAGTACAGGGGGACAACAGGTCCTGCTGGCCCCTGTTCCTGATGCTGGACAGGATGCTGTTAGCTTTCTTGGCCACCTGGACACACTGCCAGCTCATGTTCAGCTGCAGTCAACAGCTTCCCAGCCCCTCATCCCCAAGCCTGTAGCATTGCAGGGGGTCATTGTTACCCAAGTGCAGGACCTGACCCTCAGCCTCGTTGAACCTCATCCAGTGTCCTCAGCCCATCGATCCAGCCTGTCTCTATCCCTCTGAAGAGCCTTCCTGCCCACAGGCAGGTCAGTACTCCCACCCATCTTGGTATTGCAAGTAAGCAAACTTACCAAAGTTGTGCTCAATCCCCTTGTCCAGGTTACTGATAAAGATGTTAAACAGAACTGAACCCAGTACTAAGCACTGGGGAACACCCCTTATGACCTGCCTTGCTAACAATCAGGCCAGTAGCTTTCACAGGTGTCAGAAATAAGGCTAAAACACGTGTCCCTTAATGTTGGGAAAGAGGCAATCTTAAATTAAGATGAGTAACAGCCCTCACATGAAAGACACTGAGATTTCCTCCAGCTGCAGAGGAATAGTGAAAGCTATACAAGACCCCCCCACTCTATCACCCCTTTGAGTTTTTACAAAGTTCTAAAAGCTGTTAACGCCTCTAGCTATTTCACACCCCCACTGAGTTAAAAAAAATAAAATTGAAGTCATTAAACTTCCTCATGCTCCTGCTAGGTGCTACCAAAATTTAAAATGCTTTCTCTTTCAAGAAGAAATGTCCAGAGGAGAAGCAATCTGCTACCTGAGCTGCAAAGATTTACCTGGAGGCAATACAGTGCCACACGCAATGAAATGCTGCTGGGTGGGGACTGTGGGGCTGGATGAAGAATCTGACCATTTTGCTACAGGACACATGGGGATGGGGGGAATACTCATTACTGCAAGGCTGAGGATAGGTACAAGGTTAGGCCAGGTCCTGTAATGCTGTAGGCATAGTTATGGCTGTGGAATCCTTGCTGGGGGCCATGCCAGGGCTTTCTCCTGTAAAGATCAGTGCAATCACAGCTGAAATGATTCACCTGGGATATTTAAGGGTTTTTTTCTGGGTGGCTATTAAATTAGATTGCTTAATATTAATGTATATTTTTACAGCTGAATGGTGGTAAATCCCTAGCCTCAGAAAACTACTTTCCCTCTCAGAAAAAAAAAAATAAAAATCCTTCCAATATATTTTTTCACAGTTATTTATATTTAAATGAAAATTAATAGCATCAGATAACCAAGGTGCAGTTTCTCTGTCAGTAGCAGAAGCAACAGTAGATACTGTGCATTTATTATGATTAAATATTATCAGTGTCTGTCATAGAGCCATAAATTCATAGCATGGTTTGTGTTGGAAGGGACCTTAAAGATCATCTAGTCCCACCCCCCTGCCATGGGCAGGGACACCCTCCACTAGACCAGGTTGCCCCAAGCCTCATCCAGCCTGGCCTTGAATGTTTCCAGGGATGGGGCATCCACAGCTTCTCTGGGCAACCTGTCCCAGTGCCTCACCACCTTCATATCACACATGAATGTCTCCATACCAGAAGTTGTCTATTTTATACAGAAAGAACTTGGAAGACTTTTTTTTTTTTTTACGTGTTTTTTTAAACCTGCCATGTATCCCCAAGATATCCAATGGTTTCCAGCGAAGTATCTCTATTGTCCCTGAGATGTGTCTGCCTCAGCACAGTTTTTAATACTGTGCAGACAATGTACCCAGCAAGCTGCATGAAATGCATGAGTTCAGCAGAACTATGTAGGTATTATTTTCAATAGGAAACTGAGAGCAGTCATATTACTTAGAATGTCAAATAACAGATTATTGTAATACTGCCAAAATATTTATCAAATAATGTAGGGAGAGCACATTTGCAGGTAAGTTGTGAAATGACCACATCTGAACACCTGGGATCCTGTAAGTGGTTTTAACCTGAATTACCTTCAAGCTGTGAGGACTCTGCTTACTCTGTATGTCAAGCATTGCTTCTCCTGATGATACTGCTTCAAAGAACATCATGCGGAGGGAGAAGACATGTTTTAATGCAGTATTACAATCGGATCATCTCAAGTAGTTCTGTGTGCTTTGCATTTGCTTTCTTGTAAATACCAAGTGCCAGACTTTTGTTACACATTTTCTTATAATGATTTATTTTCATTTGAAATGTGCCACTTATTTTAAAGTATCGATTTTGTTCTGCCATCCTGTATATAACATCAAGGCAAGTTGCTTTAGTTAACCCAGGAAAATATTTTTGTTGGGAACACAAGCACTAATAAAGATATTGGTATAATAAATTGTTTTATTTTTTATGGAGATCAAGCAATTCAGTGCTTACTTCAGAAAAGACAATACAAGCTATATTGTGAGTCCATTAGCAACAACAACAAATCTTTTCTGGCTCTAGGGGAAGAATTAATTATTTACATGTTTCTCATTAACTTTTTACCTACTGTTAACAGTAGGTTTTTAAAATAATTCCTTTCTGTCTGTGATCAAAGTTTTCAACAAGCCCATTTGCAAGCAGTATATTTAGCCATTTTCAATTATTTGCAGTCTATTACAAAATGACATTTGTAATTTGTAAGCATTGCTGAAACACTGCAAGTATTCCAGAATTTCTTGACAAGTCTTTTTGAGTGGCCAGTGCTTTTACTCACTGCCCTTGATGTGCTGTTGGATCTTGTGCTAATGTATCAGATAGCAGGTGTATCTTGTCCTCACCTTACCAAATAATAGCAAATCTCAGGAAAGACTTGAAACTCTCTGTGCACACATCCATGGAGCTGACAGTCATGTGTTTCTCTGGAGTTGTATCTCTTCTTTGCTACATCCTGGTAATACTTCTAGTGGGATTTAGAGCAAGAGAACATGGATCTATATTTTTGAACGAAAGCCTAAGTTTTTTCTAGCTAAAACTGGATTCAGTGTTTGGAAAGACAGTCTCAGAGAAACTTGTGAGAAAATGGTCTGCATTACATCTGGAAACCTTATAGAATCAGGAAAATTCATAATAATTTCAACAAAAAATAAGCAAAATGTGACTGTCCTTTGATACCTTTTTGGTTCACTTCGATCTTGAAACCTAGAGAAGGCCATAACATATCCAAAGATATTTCTATTTATTGTTCTATTTATTGAATCACTTGGACTCTCAAGTCTCTGTAAGCTTGTGAAACTGAATCCTTTACTAAGCAATTCACCTCCCAAACAATTAATTTTTTTTTTCAAAAACCACAGAAGCAGAGTATAATAGGACTTAAATCTTTTAATTTTTTGAGATTTATTGAATCATGCTATAAAATGGACCGTGCCTTCCCAAAACAGCCATTGAGTTTTCTTTGCATCACTGATGTGCCTTATTCTCTGTTTGTTCATCCCCTCACTTGGTGCATGGCTCTCTAGTGCCAGAATCCTTACTCAGGGAGATTAATGTGTTTTATATCCAAACACAGAAAATATGGCTAATGCAACAGTTCCTGCACCATGAAACAACTGATTTCTGTTCTGTGACCCACTCTGAACTTGAGAGACATATTTGCGATGCGACAAGCCAGACTGTTGTTCATCTTGTCGAGCGCTGCCCAGCACCAGCTGCTTCTGAGGAAAGTTCAGCAAACTTGATAATGAGCACTCGGGGAATAACAGAAGTTTCTTCTTCAGCTGAACAGGAGTTGGCTTATGTCTTAAATATTTTATGTCCATTATACACTCAAAAATTCTGTAAAAGCTCTGTGTAAGTTCTTGATTTTCATATAGGTATTTAACCTATGTTTAAATGCATGTATTAAATTCAGTATTGCGTAATGCTATTGAATATCACAGATTGAAGATTTATTACCAAAGGAAATTGCACTGAAACAATTTATTGGAAACAAAACAAAACCCGTGACTTGATGATGGATGACTTTGTTCTGTAGTTGTAGACCAATTATTTAACAAAGCATTTGTTACATTTGACTTTAGGCCAAGTAACGATGTAAGTTGACATATTCTAGAATAATTAAAAAAATGGACACTTTGTGCTACATTAGAGAGCCTACAAAAGAGCAAAGCACATTTAGATACAGTTATAAAATCAACTACCTTGATTACACTTAGCCAGTGGTATTTAGTCATAATTTAGCCATTGATATTTAGTCAGTTCTACTAAGTGTATAACAAAATGGTGTAACAAAATGAATCATAAGCTCCATGTCCCTTAATGCTACTTATTGAGTTAACTTTTCAGCGAGATGTCATTACCTGCAGTGATTACAGGTTCACAGCATGGAAGTCAAAAGCAAATTTGGCAGGTGCAAACACCTGCTTCTTTTTTTATAGCTGAAGAGGAGAAGTGTCTTGTAACCTAGTCTGCTTCAAATTGGTACAGAGTTTTATAAAGCTCAGTGCATGCTGGGGAAAAAAACCCCTTTCCTTCCTCCCATGCAATTTTCTGAGAATTTATTTAGGCTCATCCAGTCTACCCAGCTGAGTAGGCAAAGGGTTTGGTCCAAATTTTGATAATGCTGAGAAGAGATATGCAGCTCATTATTTTAGGCCAATAATTAATATTAGACTAATGATACGTGCTAACAGGAAATAGTCAGATGAGT
The DNA here is from genome assembly GCA_027574665.1 of Rhynochetos jubatus. NCBI lineage: Eukaryota > Metazoa > Chordata > Aves > Eurypygiformes > Rhynochetidae > Rhynochetos > Rhynochetos jubatus. Next base: position 37,406,758 of record CM050654.1, on the reverse strand, counting down.
GTTTTACTGTGGATATTGTACACAAAACAAGTTTGCCTTATTTTCTTACTTCTGAAAAAAAGTGCTTTGCGCTACTCTAAAACTGAACTCGAAGCGAAAGGGCATGAGCAGCCCCATCAGACTGCTCAGCTGGAGCATGAGGAGAACAATCAGTCAGGATGAAACAACAACAAACATCACCCTTTCTACACAGCTATTAGAGAAATAGCTGTTTAATGGGCTTTCAACCATTAAAAGGTAGAATTAGAGCCTGAATTAGAGTATTCAATTAATAGGCAGTCAGCTGTGTAAAACCTATCATGTGACATTGATGCTCTAAAATCCAAATAGGTAAATGTGATTGAAGTCCCTAATAAAAGAAAAATGTTTTTCTTGGTTTTATATGAATAGACACCATAGTGCTTGTATGAGATTTGCTGGGATAGACTACTAATTTCAAGAATTCAAGAACCTGCATTGTATCCGTTTGAACCAAGATAAAATATAAATGGAAATATGAAATATTTTCTCTGCTGTATTTGTATTGTTTTCGTGAATCTTCAGAAGCAATGATTGCAGAGTTGTTGGGTAGTTAATAGCAAATCTCATGTTGCCAGTAAAACGGAAAGAATAAAAAGCAAGTGTAGACGAGAACAATGGGAATAACAGACTGTAGGCAAGATCTGAATTTTATGAATATTAGAAGCTAAGGGCTGTTGTGTTCAAGGTGAAATGTCCCTTAAAAAAGTGCCTAGGAACCACTAATCCAAAATGAGGTTATAAAAATGTCCAAGCTTGTTGAAATGGATGTCAACAGAAAAGTTGGACCAAAGGAAAGGACGCTTTCAAAAAATAGCCAGAGAGAGGTCTATGTATAGTGTGAGTCAGCAACAATTATTTAAGAGCAGCCCATTATCTACTGCTCAGAAAGTCCAACAGGTTTGTAGAGTTATGATTCCGATTTATGTGATATTTGGAATGAATTTTTACCTTAGTGAAAAAACCTGCACAAAGTAAAACCTATTCTAGAACCTTCATTCCCTCTAAAATATTACTGATCTATAACAATAAATATTATTCTATTAATTTTATATTACTAGTTTTTCAAAGGTAGGTGAATCAGATGAGAGCTCTTCACAAGAGATGAATTTATGAGACAACTGTTATATATAGGAGCTGAAATAATGTTTGCAGTGCTTCTGTATTTATTTAAGACCTGCTTTTCCCTCCACACAATTTTCTTCAGAAAAATTCAGTCATTAATTGATTTTTACCCATCAAAAAAGATGAAAACCTGGAATTTGCAAAATATCTGGCTGAGAATACCGAACAGAGGAAGCCTTGTGGAAAATAAATTATCAGGCTGGCTATAAATTGGCCCTTAGCTCCTGTGAGTTCTTTCTGAGCCCTGTTGTTAACTTGCTTTTCCTGTGGGGTGATGTGTATAAATCAAATTAACTCCACTGAGATCAATGGAGTAAATATACCTGAGAGAATCCAGCCCTGTATTTCCAACATTTCTCTAGTTTCAGTTATTTTCAAGGTGGGCTAAAGCTGGTGGCCACTTAGAGGTTTATGACAGCATCAGCAGTAAAGAAGCTGAGAATTTGAAAAAACAGTTTCTGCAAGAGGTGAAGGAGAGATATTTCCCATTCACGCCTGGAATGATGCTGTTTATGACCTGTATTTTAGCAGATCCTGTTCCGCCTTCCAAGGCACTGCTAACCACCAACACGTGATATTCCCCACATACCTCTTCTAATACAAAAAGTTGAGCTCATGAGATGTACCACAGCCCTTTTGTTCTTGAAATGGATGTATTCTGTAAAATCCCAAGACGAAGAAGTTTTAGAAAAAAACCAAAAGCGAAAAGCAGGGAGCAGCAGGTCCCTGTGGATGATAGTTGAGGTGCCATGGCTGATTTATAGGTCTGGAAAATATTTGCAATGCCCATATTATACTTGTTCTGCGGATAAAGAGAGGATTTAATTCACTAGTACTATCAATCTGTTACCTTTCAAGGCAGTAAATTCACTAAAAAAGGCAATTCGGCTTCATGGAGTTGTTGTTGTAATATATCATTTATCATTTACTGTCTGTAAGTACCAATAGCACAAACATTTAAAATCATCAACAGTACTATAAAGAGATGAAAGAAAAATGTTGCTGAATAAATCTCTGTCTTTTACAAAGCAAACCACTCTGTGATAAGGTTATAGGGTAAAACATACGTTACTGGGAACTTGAAATAAAATTCTTATTTGTTCCATTGCAAATGTTTTAAAAAAAATGGTTAGAACTCATTTCTTATTTGTTTATGATACTGATAGAAAGAAGAAGAGGGAGAATTTTTGAAGTAGGCTGGTTTCCTCTACAGCGATGCAGTGAGGTTTCTCCAGGGATTTTCTCAGAGACTATGTGCTATGGGGAGCATCCTATGAAGGAATCTAACTGTCCTTATTAAATCTGCTGGGATGCCTGTCTCTTAAAACTAATCTTCAGAGTTAATCTGATTCTGATTAATACCCTCATTAATATTTAGATATACCTATCATCTCTGAATAGAAATAATATTTTCAGTATTCTTCTTTCTTGAATAAATGTAAAAGACAATTTCATCAAATTAGGGGAGTGATCTGCGCTGCAATACTTCCATTTCTCTGCAAATTATTTTCATCCATTCACTAGCTAGCCGTATTTTACATTTTTGTACTACTTGTATCATATTTTCAGTACAGCTGTTTATTTTATTTACTCCTAGCTCATTCAGCAGTCCAAAAGCCTTTAAGAGGCAACATCTGTGTTGAAGAAGTAGAAACAACCATCAGATCTGCTCGAGAGGAGCCCTGCCAAGGCCACTTGCAGTAATCGAGCTTGCTTTGAGCACAACATCTGCTTACATAGACTCTCTTACAAGATCAAATTGTAAAGGCCAAGATGCAAAAGGAGAATGAAAGAAGGAATGACAGATATATGGATACTTGGTTTTAATGTCCTTTTTTTTGCAGGTTTTAACACAAGCCAAATTCCCACCGTTTGTTACTAAACCTGGTGGTTCTACTCTGATTCTTATTATTACTCCTGGCTGGAAGACCAGGGGTGGGTGGGGGAGTGGGGATTGGCACTGCACTGGTTGTCCTTTATGATTTTGGTTTCTTCAAAAAGAAAAGTTCCAGAAAAAGTCTGAATTAAATGGCTCAAGATAGGAGAAACGCTTTTTGACTTCATGCCTTTCCATTGCTAATACTGATGAAAAACTCCTGTGAAACACCTTTCCATTTAGGAAAACTGTTTCCTAAATGGCAAGTTCACTCAATGAGAAAATTCACTCTGCAAGTTTTTGAGTAATAGTGATTTTTCAATTGGTGCTATCTGTCCATAGTCAAAGCTATGAGTAGCCATTTTTCTTACTTTCGTTTAAGTCAAGACTTAAGGAGAACAGACAAAGAAGTTTTTAAGAAAAAGTCCAATTCCTTTTTCCTAGTCTATCCTTTGGTTTTGAACTAATCCACCAATGTAAGAGTGTTTTGAGGATTATCCACTCCAAGAGAGTATTGTGATATTTCAATACTTATTAATTTTGCAGAAGAACAATCAAAATGCAGGGCTTTTTTTAATCAAGTAATCCATTTCACCTAAGTTACACAATAAATGATGTTAGTGGAAGCTGAAGTAGTTCCTTGTGGAAGACAGGACCATGATTAATTCAGACACCAGGTCAGCACACAAAAAATAAAAACAAAGAAATACTGAGCTGACTGTAGGAAAAAAAATAAATCTAAAAATGTTATCTCCTTCCTACTGATTTTGTGGAAATCATATACTTTTGTAAAATTGGATTCCGATGAGAAATTCCCAGCCAGTTCCAATATACAGAGTTTGGACATGGGTATCCTCCTTTTATTGGTATTTGCTAATTGCCCATTGCCTCACACAGAAAAGTTGGTTTTAGTTTTGAGCTGCCAAGCAACAACAACCATCATCTTAGACATGTTTTAGAGCACTCTGGAGCAGAGGTGAACTGCAGATGTGATTTATATTGACATCCCTGCAGTGGCTTGGTCTTTTTCAGTGAAGTAAAGAACTCATATGAAGAATGCACACCTCAGTCATAACCAGGCCCTAGCACATACGAATTCACAGGGTGCTTGGCTCACATGTAGCTCACTTACCCTGGCAGAGGTGTCCATCTGAGAAGGGTGATGATGGTGCACGCTGCAAATTTAATAAGGGCACGCTCCACACAGCTAAAGTTCAGAGGATCAGGGCAACACATGTGCCAAAACAGTGAAGAGAGCAAGACAGAAGTTCATCCCCCTGCACACCCGGAGCTATGGGTGCACCATGTCAGGTCAGGGATCACATCCAATTTGATCCATGCCAAGGGGCAGAGTAGTTGCAAGGAACTGATTTAATTCCTCTGATAGGTTCACTTATGCTGTCTCAGAGAGTAAGCGCTCCTACTCTGTATACCCTTAAAAAACCTGGAGATAATGAATAGGTTTCTTCACTTTATCTCTGCTTTAGAGTTTGAACTCCAAGACTTGGGCCCACTGGCTAATGAGTAGAAATGCACTGAAAGCCATCAGACTTTTCCCACAAGGGAATTAGAAGCTGAGAGATAAACACACCAAATGATGGAATGTACAAATCACTCTCTATAAGCCCAGAGCTGTGTAAAGGGGGATAAGCTTTTGTATAATGAATTATTGCCCTAGAAATCACTAGTTGTCACTAAAGTGATGAGCTTGGTCCTGTAAATTACATGTATTATTTTCTCGTATGTACATGTATTATTATCTTGTATTATTTTCTGAAGAACCAGAAATGCTGTTTTCTATACACTAGAACACAAAACAAAGGAAAACACAAGCTCTGATCACTGTGACCACTATTTGCCCAAACTAAGCATAAGCTGAGCTGAATGTCTTCTCATTTAATGTCACTCACCCGTGCAGTCTTGAAATAAGAGTGGTGAGATAAAGAGCAGTTGTTTGGGCTAATGAAGTGCATGAATACTGTACCTTGGTTATAATAAGCATGTTTAGCATTTCTCTAAAATATGGAAGATGACTAAAAGAAATAGGAACCAGCAGCAGAGAGAGAGAGAGAACCCCAGGCCTGATCCCCTTCTCATCCCTTTTAGGAAAATTCTTTCAGGGGGTGGAGGGGTGTGACTTGCTGGAGACAGCAGGGACTCAATTAAGATCCATTATCCCAACCTTTCTACCTCCTCTGAAGGTGCAGAAAGGATTGCAAGAGTTGGTGGACACAGCCCATATCAACAGAGGAAGGATTCCCCTGGGAGGACAGTGAGTTTGTCCTTGTCACTGGTCTTGGCAGGTATTTTCGATCAGATTAAAAAAGCAAACAGAAATGTACAGAGGAGTGTTCTGTCACGTGTAAATGTGTAAATTCAGACTCACATAAAATTTATACTATTTAATGAAGATGTGTTTTCTCTCTAAAGGACTCTGTCCTACAAGGAAAGTGCGTGTACAGGCAGGGTCATGCTCTCTTTGTCATCCATGAATAACAAATCTCTTCTAAGCCTAGAAAGTCACCCCAGGGAATGGACTCAAAGTGAGGGCATTTCTCACAGAAAACAGAAGAAAATAAACCTGGACTGTCATTTTTAGAGCAGTTTCTAATGACTGTGTTAATGTTTAAAAAGACTGTACAACTGTCTGCTGGCTCAAGTGCAAAGGGAAAGGGCTAACCACATGCAGTTTTGGGGAAGAAGAACATGGTGTTACCCACTCTTCTCCTTCCAAGGAGATCCAGGTAGATGGACACTTCCACGTGATTTTCAGAAGATACTTGGGTGATAGAATTTATCCCTCAAAACTTCACATCTGCCCAGGACTTCTGCATGCAACTCTTAACACTGACTCAGGAGCCTGAGCTTTTCATACTTGGAACAAAGAGTAAAAAAGTCACGTCTTTGGAGGCCTTCAAGCTATTTGCATTTTTATCATCACGTTATCATTCAGTCCCATCCTGGGGTTTGGTTCTGCATCTGAAGAAAAACACAAAAATTGTTCTTAATACTCTTCCCACAGCCTTCCTCCTACCTCTGCTATCTCCCTGTGGCCTGCCTGGTCCTCTCCAACCTGAATCAGCGCAGCTCCTCCAGCCCATTCCCAGCATCGCAGTGCCAGCTCGCCAAGTGGGATGTTCCACGCAAACACTGTCTCTTTCTTATGAAAAGATCTGAATACCTAACGTGCATAACCATCAACCAATTTTTGGCCACATCTGAAATGCTGCTGCCAGCTTCCAGCTGTGACTTTTGGCTTGATTTAATTCCCCCTATCCACCCCTACCACTGAAAATTAATTTAATACAAGAAGGACTGTGTTCAGGCCCTTGTGTTTTGTTGTCTTTTTGTACAGACAGTGCAGCTAATCGTTTCAAGTCTTCACTACCCACACTTGACAACACCAACTTTGTGGGGAGTTTCAGTTTCTCCTTTTACTGAGGTTAATGGTGTGGAGGCTGCGAGAGCATTTTGCAATATTTTTATGTGTGTTCTCCATGGTTTTAGTTTCCCATGATTTTTTAGATTAATGTTTGGAGGAAGGGAGAAAGTATTGTTCACTATTTTTCTGATGTCTGTAAGGTTTTGTCTTGGTCTGAGAGAACAGGAAATGGGGAATATTTGCACCTCATTGTCTGACCTGAGGCTGGTTCTCCTCCTGAATTGAAGGCAGACATATCCAACTGAAGGAAACTCCTTGGCTGAGAAATAAGAAGCCTCATTTCATCTTTACCAGGAGAAACCATGTTCAAAGGCTCCCCTTGAATGAAGTTGTTTAGAGAAACAACCGGTATCATCCCTTATCTCCTGTTGTAGGAAGTCCTGAATACCTTTCACTTACACATTTTGCCTAGTACTTTTGTTTTCTGTATCAAGAAGATCAACAAAGGTTGGATTGTTTATGTGAAGCTCCCTTGCTTTTTTGTAAATTGCTTTTGGCTGCTGATAAATTTTTGCCAAGGATAAATCTCAATCTACAACAGATTTCAGTCTTGTTCATGTTAAAAGTTACACGCTAAAGCAATGCCTTTTGGGCCAAAACTTAGAGTCAAAGGAGATTGAGCCCCCATCAGCATGTAGAAACTGTCACAAATAAGTTCAAGCATTAAGTGAGAAAGCCATGCAAAGGTAGAAATTGTGTCCTGTTTAAAATAAACTGGAATTTTGTCATTTTACATAAATTTATACTCAAGAAATAGATGAGAATCTCTTAGGGAAAAAAACCCCAACCAAATACAGAAATACTGGGCTTGGAGTTTTAATGAGCTTTAAGGAATGTATTCTAAATGTTCAGTAAAATTATGGAAAGACTCACAAAGACTCCCAGAGGGCTACAAATCAGGCCTATGAGATAGCCAACCCAATGGGACTGTTAAAAGCAGCAATTTTGCAATGTCAAAATCCAAAATCCAAATTAAGAAAAAAGTTTTAGAAGTTGCTTCTTAAATAACCTACATTTCCCTCAAGAAATCCAGTGGTAAAACTCCTCAAGGGACGTAGTTAAGCCAAATGAGTATTTGAAACTTCTTGGCTCTACTTCAAAATATTTTTAATGGCTTTGTTGCTGCTTTTAGATGAAATGTTGCTCACAGTGATTTGTGTGGAATGTTTACAGTCTTGTATATTACTCTGTTATCAGATAATTCACAGTATCCTCACTTATACAAGCAGACACAAACTAATCAGGCTTGACAAGTCAAAGTAAAGAAATGCTGGTAGGTATGGAAAACACTGAACAGTGGGTGGGGATACAATATTTTTTAAAATTAAATGCCATGAATATCAGAGTATAGCATGCGATTTAATACCGAATTCTTCATATTGCACATTAAGCTGGCAATATGCATTGTCATGCCGTAAACATTGCTCACCCTGACTAAAAGTGGCAGAAAAGACCCGTGCAGTAGCAACGGGGCACTTCTCAAGGAGACAAAACTTTAGAAAAATGTGTTTGAGCAACATGAGTGATTGAATTCTTTCACTGCCTTTTGCTTCTGTTTTCTATTTCTGTTATTACTGCTGGTGAGCCGACCTTCTGCGACGTACAACTCATTTTTTCAGGACGGGCTGGCAGAGCAAATGCTGCCGCACTTTATTTCAGCAGCAAAGGACTATTCTCTAAAATACCAGACAATGATACATCGACCCAAGACACAAACCTTCAGGATTGCTGTTTGCGCTGCACAGACCACTTCTGTAACAGGTTTGCATCCATGTAACCTCCAGCAATCTGAAGCAAAAAACAAACTATTTGCAAGCTTGTATTTTAGCATTTTTTAAGCCCCTTCATATAAACATGATGTCAGATAAGACTGCAGCAATCTGAAGTTATTGTTGTCTGTTTTAAAATCCTCACGAGCAGGCATGTTTGGTTTACAACCCGAATTTCTCCGGGATCACCTCCTACCACTGATGCTGACGGTACATGCTGTTCTCACCCTCCGCGTGTGCGCGGGTGTGTTACTGGGTGTGTAAATCAGAGCAGCTGCAGCCCGAGCAGCTGCAGGGACACATGCTCTTTGCTGATCTGTTTGGAAGGGGGGAGTGGGAGGGGTGTGTGTGTGGTTTGTGTATAGCTGGAGGGCTTCCCTCTTGGAAATTCTGGCATTAATGACATATTAAGACCTCTCCAAGAGAATGAATTGAAAAGGACGAAAGAAATAAAGAAAAAAATAATTGGAACATGCAGGTAGGCTGATGGCTTTTCCTGCAAAGTTTAGTACTTCAAAAGTTAACTTCTAAGCAACTGCAGATGCATGGATAAAACCTATCTTGGACAACATGCAGCAGCCCTTTCCTTTCCATCAGCATCTCCAACTTGTTGCCTACCTCTGTTGGATTCCCTTGTTGGCCATTAGCACTGAGTCAGCTCCATTAGGTAAGGATTTTGTACTTTTTAATTATTTGATAGTCATTTGGGGGATAGAGTTCCTGTGTATTTTAAACTGAGATGATCTTGTTTACATTTGCTATTGAATGTGGGCTAGAGTGATAGAGGGCTATTATTAGAAAGAGTCTCCAAAATAGAATGGAAGAAAGGTTAAAATAAACATCTTCTAAGGGAATGAAGAAGGTCACAGTGATAACAAAACATGCTTACAGCACACAATGTTTATTGTCCATTAAAGGATTTTCACTTTACTTTTTTCTCCTTCCCTTTTTTTTCAAAAATAAATTAAGTAAAATAAATAAGTTACTAATCTCTGAAGATCTTTCCACTAGAAAAAGATGACGTAATTTAAAGAATATTCATAACATTTTCCCATAAATTGAATATAGGAAATGAGCCATAAAAGAAGAAAAAATGTTTAAAATAAGGATCTATTCCTTTAAAGACAGAATTATATCCACCATATATCAGACCAACATTATAGATTAGTTAATTACACATATAATAATACACAGCTATGCAGTCTCTGGCAATAAAAAGTTTGTAAGTAATTTTTCTACTACTCTACACATTAAATGTAAAGCTTGTTTCACTCTAGCACAGGGTTCGAAGAGGACATAGATTTTACATATGTGGCTTGTTTATATAGCTTTATTAATCTACTGCAGGAATACATTGAAAATCACGTTAGACATTATTCAACTAGTAAAAACAGAGTTAATTTAAAAAAATGAGAAAAGCAGTAGGACCAGACCATAGGGCTGTGAGTGATTATGGACACAGCTTTGGCAAACTCTGTGGAGTCACTTCTCCCCTCAGTGAAAATGCTTTGCAATATTCTACAAAATTTAATTCCTGTAGAGTTTTGACTAGTCTTACAAGTGATTGTCAGCCAGCCCTCATTAGCTCTACGAAGATAAAATAATTTAAAGCACTCTTCATTTGAATATCAAAGGGTCACCCAGAAAGGTTTGCAGGACTAAACACAAGGCAAATGACCTTATCGCCTTTATCTTCAAACAATGCCTTTAATTTGTGATACCTTTTGAACGGTTGCCAGTTTTATGGAGTGTAGCATCTACTTATCTGATAGAACAAGCTTTTCATCAAGGGGAAATGACCTTTTAACTCCTAGTAACTAAGTAACTGTAATTTCCACTGTATTTTTGTTACTGAAGGTAATATGTATAGACATACTTATTAAACTGGGAACACAAAACAAGAATTAAGAAATAGCTTGCTGTCTCTTAGGTGATGCAGTAAGGATTCATAAGACTTGTTGGTTCTTTTTTCCATAGTGTGAACCTGAAGTAAATTAAACTGCTTAGAAAAGTTTACAATCTGACAGATTGTGTTGTGACATTATAAGGATATTAACAAAGCCATATGCTGTTTACTTTTGTACTCTGAGTATAACAAACCTACTAATCCCATAGGACTTTAACTGTGAATAAGGAACGTCTGACCAAACAGCTTTTTGCAGATGCCTCGTTAAGAAAGGGAAGATTAAAAAGTCTTTTAAAGACCAAGGAAGAACTTTATCATCTTCTGCAGTCTTATTTTAGCGCATGAAGCTCCCAGTGATGGAGGATATTCTCATTATTTAGGGTTTTTACACCATTTCCTGTGACTGAGAGACAAGAAAGTGTTACCAATAATGTCCGTAGCTGTCTCTGGTAGAAGATTTAAGTAAAGCGTCAGGGACAAAAGCAACTCAGTGAATCATAGATGTAGGAGAGCTGACACAACACAAAGCTTGTCAGACATTTCTCAGATGAAATTCTGTAAATAAGTCAATCAAAAGAAAAAGACAATAGATTTTTTACAGAGGTATTTTAGACGAAAGTATTTATCTTAAAATAGATAGTTGCTTTTAACATCACCATTGAGATGGAATTGCTCCCTGTCCCCTCTGGAGCCTTTTTTCACAATGTTCAATTGAAAAAGTTTTCAATTTGGATATGAGCTTCCTGCAAAGGCACCAGCCTCTCTTGAAGCTCACAAAATACACTGGAGCTTCACTGCAAGGTGTTAGATATATATTGTAAAATCAGATGCAATTAATTGTTTGCAAGTTCACTCATGTGGATTTTCCTCCCCTCTGAAACACAAGAAAAAATTGGAGCATATCCTGAGGAGAAGAGAGAGAAGAGAGAGGATGGTGTCGGGGGAAGGCTAGGTGCCTACAGCCAGCAGGAAAAGACTGTATTTTCAAATGATCTGAATGGGCTGATTTGATTTAAGAAAGTAAATGAGAACAGACTAGCATGGCAAGGATTATTCAGTGTGTCTTGCAGTGTTATAAAGGCTGGTCTTCCTTTCACTAGAAGAATGAAATGAAAATCAGCATACGTAATCTGCTTTGTGTACTACCCACAAGCAACCCATGATCTCACTTGGGAGCTTCTGCAGTAAAATCTGAGCACCACGAGCTTTCCACATTTTAGGCAAAAATCTACTGGACCTGAAAAAATATTTTCCCATGAGTATTTCAAAAGGAATAATTCAAACTATTCAGGGGCTTTCCCACTTGCTTCTACTACATGTACTTACTGCAGATGACAAACATTCCTGCTCCTTGCTCAGACCTCAAATGTGCCACCCACCTCCCCAGCACCCTCCCAGAGCACCAGGACTCCTGCCACTCTCTGGGTCCCCGAGCACAGGAGGGGTGCAAACTGCCGGGGAAGCCCCAGGGTATCTGGCCTGGAAACAGCCTGCAGGGGTCAAGCTCTTGGGCCAAGAGTGGGTTTGGTCAGGGACATTCCTGTGATTTTAGAAATTACACTGGGAATATTCTGGTCCTGTGTCTTCACTCTGTGGAAAACACAACAGACATTGCAAGCAAACAGCCCGCTGAATGCTTTCCTACAGAAGTAAAACCATGACTCCATGGCCTTGGCAAATAAGCAGTAACAACTGCCAAAGAGGGAAACACCTTTACAGAGTGTTTCTCTCCCAATATTATTTGTAATTATCAAAAGCTGTTTACAGGTTAATATTTCATTTCCTTCTTATTCAAGTTTCTGTCAACACCAAGTAGCTCCATTGGCCTCATTGTCTGGAATTATGCCAGTTTGTATTGTTTGAACTGAGTGAAATCTGACCTTATCCGATTACGTGCTGTCAAAGCGAAGCTAGTAGCAGTGCAGTGATTTCTATTTGATGATAACTTTTTCATTCCTCTCCTTTATATCTGAAAGAGAACAGGGCTGTCCTTACAGCAGGAATAGTTCTTTCATAAGGAAGGCCAAACTGGGGGGCTGTTGCAGTCTGGGCATGAGGAAACCTCTTTCGCCTTACAACGAACGTGTTTGTGACTCTCCTGAGCAGCATCAATATGTCACTACTGGATTTTAGGACTTTGAATTTTTAACTCACACATTTACCTTTTAATCTTCTCATGAAAATAAATGGTTGTTTTCAAAGTCAGACAGGCTTACAAAATATGTTTACAGGGAGAGGGCTGCCCTTCTACTGCGGCTTTCAAGGATTTGCCTATTTCCCATTGACTTGCCAAATTCATATACTGTTTAAACTTCCTAACAGCTATTTATTACTCTATGCCCAACTAAAATTGAGGATCATTTTATTAGACACATTCATGGTCAGAATATTAGCTTTAATGGCCTACTTCCTCAAAGTTATTTTGTCTCCAAATGCCAAATCTGAAGAAGTATTGTATGCATCTAACTTCCTTTGCAATCGATAGGAGCTGCAAGTAGTCAAGACGAATCAGTGTTTGCTCCTAAATTGACAAGACAAATTGCCACGGAGAGGAAGCATCATCATTCTGTTTTACAGATGGGATGGAGACGTGAAGTGGCTCAAGGTCATGCAGAAAATCCTTTGGTGGAGCTGAGATCTGTGCTGAGGCCTCATGAGTCATAGCCCACCCCTGTTAACTGCAGCACAACACGTAACTGAAATGAAAGTCACTATAGTAAATAGGAAGGTATTAAAAATGCTGAAACTTTCTCCATATTCCATGTAAACCATGAAGTCAAATGGCTACACACACAAACTCAAAGGGACACAAAAGCATTGCTGATGGGTTTTAGACTACTTAACATATTTTAGATGACCAGTACTTGAAATTTCCCTCAAATCCTCTGATTTCAATCACAAAAGGATCCCTTCACTTCCAAATGCTCTATCTGTTTTATCATATGAAAAAAAGATGGAAAAGTCATTCATGCACTAAATTCATTACAGTTTTTCCTGCTTCTTTTTAGGCCACTACTCTAGCCTAATAAAACATTTCTGGCTCTGTAAATGGCTTTTTCATTCCAATATATTTCCACCAATTGTTTTTTATGACCTAGGCTTGCTGCTTCAAAAGGCTGAGAATATTGCCATAAGTACCATTATGCTTATTTTTAACTGCTTTTGGGCTGTATCATAGAATCACAGAATGGTTTGGGTTGGAAGGGACCTTAAAGACCATCCAGTTCCAACCCCCCTGCCATGGGCAGGGACACCCTCCACTAGACCAGGTTGGTCAAAGCCTCATCCAGCCTTGCCTTGAAGACATCCAGAGACGGTATCCCTTTGAATAGTTTGCTGGGAAATGTTCTCAAGGCAGTCAGATTACTGATTTGTCTGATTCTACCTACCAGTTTATTTCTCTGGATATTCATGGGTTTGTTTTGCGGTTTTGGATACTTTCTTCCTCGATGAAGCATCTGTGCTGCCACTTGATAGATGGAGGTTTAGTGTTGGACATCACTGATGCCCAATCGACCACAAAAATGGATATTGTCTTTTAACACTCAGTGGGCAGTGTACATTTCTTGTTTTTTGGTTGGTTTTTTTTTTTTTCTTCTAAGTGTGGTATTTTACTTCAGTTGTGAACTTTATCAGTTTCACTGTGGCAGGTACACTGTGTGTTTTGCCCTAGGTAGAGATTACTTACGGTGAAATCTGAATATAGTGGGTTAGTTTGATGACAATTTTTCATCTGACTTTGAAACACCAGTAAAACCATGTGCTAGTGCACGCAATTCTTTGTACAGCTTTTCTGGGAAGAGTTCTGTGTGTTAAGCTCTTAGGAGATTTACTTAATGAATGTATGTACTCATTTGCTTCTTTCTGACACATATTATTTTGATTATTCTGACGTCTATTACTTTGATTGCTGTGTTCACACTGCATGGCATCCACGGGGAGCCACGAGGGAATATTCTACATATTGAAAGGAAAAAAATTGATTGCCTAATATAGTTGAGGGATTGTAGTTGTCTGCTCTGCTCCTTTTGCTGGTTTTATATTAATTCATCGATTGAGAGCGAGTTTATCCTATTCCCCTATTTTGTTCACAAAGCTGCTTCCACATGCTGGATGCAATTTTTCTGCATACCACAATAATGTAATGCATCTCCCGTGGTAGCTGGAGCATTTTACAGCTCAACTGTCCCTTGACAGCTTTGTGTGTTGACAGTCAGTAAACGGTCCCTCATGTAGTGTCTTGCTAATGCCTCATCAGCTCAACAGCTTTTGCACTTTCCATGAACCGGTGGATACCCCAACTTTTCCTCCCCCTTGTGCTCATAAGCAAAGGCATAATATTTCCCATCCTGGAGTCACACTCTTACTTTCTCTTAATTTTTTAAATGGCTGATCAAGGTGCATTTAACTTGTGTTCACTATTAGAAGGAAAGGAAAAAATCTAGGTAACACAGAGAGGAGAGGGTTCTTAGAAATTCCTGCAGGAATAGCTCTATAATGAGTTTAATGGTATATGTGGAGAATGACTTGGAATCTGAACTAGAGCATTCCTTTACAGAAAGGAGCCTGTCTTATGTCAGCTCCCGCTTGCTTCTCATCTCTGTTTAAAATTGTATTTTGCTGAAGTTTGACTGTCATGCAAACTATTCATGGAATTTGATCTAGTTGATTTTCTACAGACCTATAAGGAGAGCAGAGGGAGCTAAAACTCAGTCACTAGTTTATTTAACAACTAAGCTAACGTTTTGTTATTCACAACTTAATCATTAAAATTTTCTTTAGAATTAGCATTATTAGACCTCACTGCAATTCGTCAGATGTGTTATTTCTTGATCTGGTCCAGCTACCACAACAGGCAGATTTGCAAACATCTTTCAGAGATTATTTGTAATAGTCTTCTTTGTCCCTTTCCTCCAATTATTTGCTTTATAATCAACTATGGGTATGCTGTAAAATTAGGTGACTGTGACTCAGCCTCCCTCAACAACACAGAATAGACACTTGGCTTCACTCAGGCTACCTTATCATCAGCTCTGCTTTTTTCTTAATGGGTTAGAGGGAAAAAAAGAAATAAAGATTCACAGAGCCATTTGCTCCATTCTTTTATTAGATGGTAAGATTAGACCTAGCAACAAAGACATAAACAGGGTGAAATCTAATTAATTCCTTGTTACTCTTTTGCAAGAAATATAAGGAAAATGAAGAGGAGGCGATTTCCTACCTCAGTGCACTTGCAACTCATAAAATATGTGGACATTTCATTTGCTGAATGTGTATAAAGCAGAATAAAAATAAAGGTAGACCTATCCTTCTCCTTTACCTAGCCCATAACCACCCCAGAAGTTGGTTTTGGTTCCAACAGTCTTGCAAGTAAATGCAAGTGGGACATAGCCATCCACACCCCCTAATACTCCTGAAGTATTTTTGCTTCTTTCCTCCTATAGTATCCTTTAAAAGTCTCACTCATAATTGCTGAACATAGGAAACCTCTAGTTTCAAATAATTTTCAGTCTTTTGCATGGACTAGTTATTTCAATTGTTCCTGTAAAAGAAATCCCTAATCAACCACTGCGAACAGTTACACTGGGAAAAGGAGAGTTGCTTGTAACTTTCCCAGTCCGGAGCAAAGATGCATTTTGTTCATCCTCCTCTCCCTGCGTGGAGTACCTGTGCAGGGACACCACCTGCCCTGGCCAGTGGGCCAGCATCTGGGGCAAAGGCAGCAGGCAGGATTAACTTGTGCCCGCCCAGCACATCACCCCTGTGATCCTATCCAGTCCAACACGCTGCGCAGGAGGGAAGGTTCGATATCATAGTCAAAGACGATTGCCATGTGGAAACACTCAGGCTCTGATGTGGAGGGCTGAAGTTTTAGTTAATCTCTTTCCCTAAAGTGTGCTTGTGTGAGGGCATTAGGCTTACAGATACTGGTGTACTTCAGGATATCTGGATTCAAGTTGCAGACTGTGATCCCAGCACAAGCTATACATCTCCCAGAGGAATTTTACAACTATTTTCTCCTCTTGACATGATTGTTTCTTTCAATACAAATAGCTTTGTCATAAATCATAAACCTACTACCCACCTCCATTCTTTTACTTCTTCCTTTTCCATGTTTTCCCAATACTGATGTTACTTGTGAAAATCACCTACAGTTATTCCTGCTGCTTCATAATGCCTGTTATCCACTAACATTTCTTGTTCTGTTTGCTATTACCTATACTCTTTGCATGGGTGTGTAGATGCTTTCTCTCATTAATACACTCCTGAAAATATTTTTCATCTGCTGTTTCAAAACAACTTCATCTTCTGTCTTAGGTCTGAGCTTGCAGACTGCCTCCTGAGAATGCCAAGCATCCTCATTAAGTGCTGGTGGGATGCAAGGGGACCTGGTAAGCCGTGCCTGGTCGACTCTGTGCAGCTCTCAAGGACCCCAGCACAGAAGCACTCACAAGGTCAAAAAACTGTGCTGGAAGAAGTTTCTTTACCACTCAGAAAGGTTGGCAGCAGAGACACTGAATAGTCCTTGTTTCTACAATGATTAGCTGGAAAACAAGCTGGCTTCCAAAGTCTGCTTTTTTGTAGTGGTATTGGATTTTATTTCTTTTTTTTTTTTTTTTTTAGACCCTTGGAGCAGCCAACTTTATTCTGGCTTTGTTTAACCAGGTATGCGGAGAAATCCTTCTCTGGTAGTGAAGCACAGGTTTTCAGAAAGACCCTTTGGTGAGGTTCTCAGATTTAAACCCTTGCAGCTGGTCCGCACAGAAGGATAAGGTACCCCTGTGACAATCTTAACATATATTAATACTTATGTTGCTTTCAATGCAGCTAAAGGGAACATGAAAAAAAATGTTGCCATCCTGTACAAGGTAGCACAGATGGCCACGTGTGTACATAAGCACAGGAAACACCGTTTTGGCTATCGCTGTTATCACTGCTTCATGTAATTATTGCTAAAATTAGTGCTGCAGAAATGCTGTGAGAAAAATTGTGATGGTCACAAAAAGTACACAGTACAAATCCACCCATTAATTGTTTTTTTTTTGCCTCTGAATTCCATCAGGGGCTCACCATTGTTATCGTCCAACTCTGCACTGTGATTATCTGCCGAAGAGTTTATAGACCATAAGATAACCTACTTCAGGTTGAGTAGCTGCTGTTGATCCACACGGGAAGGTTTTTTTTCTATCTGATAGCTTTAACAATTGAAAACAATTAAAAATGTACTTTCTCGCTGTGACAAAACTGGGAAAAACCCAAAGTGCTAACTGATAGCCTGATATTTTGTTAATCACTTCTGACAGGAGAGATGTTGTGTTTTAGGATACAGGAGCTAGATCAATCTCTTCTGTCACAGACAAGTGCCCTCAGAACTGGTCTATCGATTATGCCGGGGAGAATATCTTTAGATCTCTTACTTGAACTGTTTCACTTTCTATTAGTAATTAAATACATCTTGGAATAAGGGCTTCGGTGTCAGTCTCCCATGTCTTTGTCAATGTAAAGGTGTAAATAACTGTGATGGACAAGTTTATTCATTCTGTTGTATAATGTACACTTGTTCTTTATAAAAAAAGAAAAATAAAGCAATTCCTGTACAGAGTTAGACAGGAAGATAGACTGATCATTCAGTTGATCAATACATGGGTTTTGGTCAAAATCATATGCCTAAGTACGTGAGCCTCCAAGTGCCTCCTTTCCTAAGATGAAACCTGTACCAAAAATAAAGTACAGGTGTTCTCAGAACTTGCACATTTCTATGAAAAGATTATTTTACACACTGTTAATGAAACAACACTTAAAATTCCTGACAAGTTCTAACCCAAGCATATGTTTTTTTAGAAGAATGAACAAGCTAAGTAAAGAGGGCAGTAAATTTCAATATTAGTAATAATGCTTGTTTGCGAGTCCCCACCAATGCAGAAAGAAGTAATTTATGTTCATTTGTGCTTATGAGGCAGTGTTCTAACACACTGATTTTCAACCATTTTTTTAATCAAAGGTCCTTTTCTGCAAAAAGAAAGCCATGGAGTATCCTGTATTCCCTATTGTTTTATGCTTAAGAGAAGTCATAAGGGAATTGGATACTTTGCATAAAGATAAAGTGAACTTAATTTATTCTTTACAAACATCTTAGTTTTACTGAAGGCAAAAGAGTCCTTAATTTGGCATGCTCTGATGAGGGCCCTGCAGCTGGGGGCAGCAGGTACCCACTGGCACAGAGCAGACAGCTAAATGGGATTACATTTGGGTAAATTCTGCATATGGAGGGCTGGGTGCTGTTGTGCTATTTGTTTCATGAACTGAAACCTGATGTCTTAGGAACCCTCATAGGTTAAATAATATTTCAGACTATAAGGTATGCCTGGAAGCACCTGTTCCTTAATAGCAGAGGGTTTGAGCAAGGGGCTGGAGAAGCATCCCTTCCCCATCCAGTGCAGCCAGAAAGAAAGGCAAGAAAGGCTGCACTGGGTCTTGCTCCATATCTAATAAATTCTTCAAGGCCACAAGATTATTCCTGCTCCTTAAAGCCACCTTGATTTCCTAAAGTGTTGTCTAGCACTAAAGTGCACTGTTAAGCTGCTGCTATGTTTTTCCATTCTTTGTTGAAATTATTGTTCTATATAGTTTGATTTTAAGAGTGCATTCTAGCATCCATTTGGGGAAAAGGCACTATATAAAGGCAAAATCAATATGAGGGACAGTTATATTTCCTGAGCTTTTTCATTAGCTATAAAATATATACAATCAAGAGAAGGGGGAAAACAATGTCAGTTTTACCTGGCCTGAAGGAGCATGGAAGAATACACATTTATGTGCACTGGCAGGATTATGAACTATGCAGCTCTGCTGGGTGCAGGCAGGTCTTTGCTGTCACTACATCCAAACACTCCTGGAAGAGACCGTCCTCTCCTGTCACACCCATCAGGCCACTGGAAAAATACAGAAATATATGTATTTTGGTAAATGAGGTGTGTCTTTGCTTATTTCATCAAAGCCAAACTGACCGTTGACTGAATATTCACAGGGAAACTTTGTCTTTGCCCAGCACTAAGAATGAATGAAAGAGCAATAAAATAGTGCTGAGCCAAATTCTTTCTAAAATCCCCACTGAATTCCACTCATGTTGTCTTTGTTCTTTCCCCCCAAGTATACCAAAATACTCCTTCTACCTGAGCATGCTATTCTTTCAAGCATCCATGGATCAACCTCTCATCACCTCATGCAATATTTTTTTCTAAGATTTGCAAGCATATTGCTGTAGCAAAATCTGAAAATTTGAAATCTATAGTTCTACAATTAGAAACTTAATGATATTGCAGTGATTTTTTACCAAAAACCAAATCATATTGCTTTTTTTAAACTCAGATGAAAAATTAATATTCATACTGCCATGTAAGCCAGTGTTCAAACACAGGTAACAGCCCTAAGAGCAAGCATTTTCTTTTAGCTTGGAGTAAAATTTCAAGTCACAGTGCCTTTT
This sequence comes from Rhynochetos jubatus, assembly GCA_027574665.1. Taxonomy (NCBI): domain Eukaryota; kingdom Metazoa; phylum Chordata; class Aves; order Eurypygiformes; family Rhynochetidae; genus Rhynochetos; species Rhynochetos jubatus. The sequence goes on along the minus strand of CM050654.1, from coordinate 37,387,138 downwards.
CAGTATCAGCATGCAATTAAGTGAGTGAGAAATTGCACACAAGCTTTTTTTTCTCCTTTGAACATGGGACTTCTATAATGCCATTTTCATTAGTAGGAAATACCTGTCGTCTGTGAAAAAATTGTCTTGGTTTTTGAAAACTAAATTATCCCTTATAAAAGATTAACTGAAAAACACTGTGTAAATTTATAAGCATTCCAGATTAAATAAAGTTCTGTTTCTTCTGGTGAACCCTAGTGATCTATTTTGTGAGAGAGTTCAAGAGTGAAGCCAACAACTTATTTCTTTCTGAAACTCAGATAAGGCATCTGGAAGATTTTATCAGTGTGATTTTGCCACGAGCCCATAATTCAGGGAACTGGAAATGAAAGGTCCAGAAAACTTATCAGCGTGTGATTATTCATTTAAAACCCAAGTGAAACTGTGAAGGAACATATGAGCCGACAATAACAGACAGCACCAAAGAGTAGAAAACAGCTGTAGGAACGTACTGCATAAAATTGGCCCCTTGGGTTTAACATACCACTTACACTATGTGATTACCTTCGAGAAGCTTTACATATGTCTTCCCATGTTTTTATTTTTGTCTTAAACTCTCAGTTTTGTTATGCACAAAAACTCCCATCCTATTTTGGGTTCTCTTAAGGCTCTCAGTCAGGTAAGATAGTGAAGCAAACCAGAATTGGGCTGCAAAACTAGGGAAAAAGTAGCCATTAAGTGGAATTTCATTTTTATTATCACAGATATCTGGCATAGAGATCAAAACTTATTTCAAACCCATTTCATGAAGGTGCATCAGAAAGATGGCTCTCTCCCTGTTTGCGCAAACATTATATTATGTGACTGCGAGGTGTAGCTCGTGGAACATGTAATTTCATCATGAGAGAGTGCTCCTTGCTGTGCGCACGCTGGCGCATTGTAGGAAAGGCTTGGATTAAAAAGAACAAGCCTCCAGCTAGCACTGCCCTGCTTCTGCAATTGTACAGCATGTCTCGTACAAATAAGAGGCATTTGTCCACCAGATTCCTTCCTCTTGAGTTAATGATTGTAAGATGAGCTTTAGCAAGATGTTTTGGTGCCGTTGTGCCATCCATCTCTGTCCCAGGACTCTGCCTTCATCTCACCCTGCTCAGAACACTCCTTGTCCCAGCATCTATTATTTCCAGTCTCCAGCTCCTGCTCGGTCTTTTCCTGGGCAGAGGTTGGAACTTGGACATTTTGAATCTTCCACCATCTTTCTTCCAGGGGGATGGGGTAGGAAAGCATTTCTTACTTCTCTAATTGTAACAACAAAGAGAACTTTACATTTTAGCCATCCTTTTTCACATCTCAGTGTGCTACTCAAACAACTGAGATTTGGTTTGAAACCAAATCAAATGGAAGAGTGTGTCTAATTTCTTACACAGAAATCTTATGTAATGAACACCCTAATGCCATGTTAAATTCAAAGCTGTTGGTCCTGTCCAACTCCACTGATTTTCACCTGGAACATACCAGTCATACCCAGAGCAGTTTGGCTCTTTTTTGCATCGTAACAGCTGCCCTCAAACTCATTTTCATTAAAAAAACATTGAGACCAGCCTTACGTGACACATATTCCTGTTGCATATTTTTCATTACTTCTCCCAAATCAAACTATTGGAAAAAACCGCATTGACCATCTGAATATTTTGATTGCTAAACTGAGGAAAGGCGAGAAAACTTCCCTTCTGTTTTTATAGCAGAAAGATTTATCACAGCTTGCTAAATTCTGGAGTGATTAAGTCATATTAAAGAAATAACTAAAACAAGTGTTTGATTTCTGGCTTCTGAAGTTTTATACTTGGTTCCAAAACACATTTTGATTTTGAAGGTGATAATATTTCTTCACTAGAATACAAATAGTGCTCTCCTTCCACAACTGGTCATAACGAAGTCAATAAAATATGCACAGAAGAAATGCAAGCAGCATTTGGCTCAATATAAAGATTGATAATGTAACCACCTAAAAAAAAAATGCTTTTTATCATCATAAGTCTCTCCTGGTTTTTTATAGTTTTCATTGAGCAAAACAATCCATCATACTTGAACTTCATGCACGTTTCTGAAGCCAACAGTTAGTACAAGTCAATTTTTAATTATGATATTTTTATAAAACCTACAATTTATTTCCTGATTTTGTAAAACACTTTAAACAGCAAGTCATCGATATAAATTATGTAAATCTCAAGAGACCCCAAAGTCATTAATCTGACTGGATTTCACAGTGAAACAGAATATAGCAATAACCCACTAGCTCCCTGCCTGACACCACAGAGCAGCAAAGATGGCTACAGCAGTGATGAACAATGGGAAATCACAGTTTTGTTCTAGACTAGCATGATTTTTAACCTTTTAAATAGATTGCCCATTGTGCTGGGGTCTCACATTTAGGACCAAAGGAAAACGAGTCTGTTAACTCTGAAAAAGAGGATAAAAGGTTATCATCTATAGTGCCTTACAAAGACCAATGAACCCCTACTCCAAAATATTGAGCTTTACAGTCAGCCTGCCTGTGAACCTGTCCCTATCCCTTTCTGACAGAAAACCACAGCAAATCCTGTTGTCAGCAGGAGAATAAAATCTGCCTGGGAGAACTGAGAGCAACAGCCAACCTTTGGTAGGAGCCACAATAGCTGATGCCAGCTTCCAGCAGCCCTTTCTGCTTTGAAGGAAAACCAAAACCTCTACTGTGCCAAACCCCTTCCCCACGGCTTTTTACTGCTGCAGCCCAGAGGCTGCAGAGTTGCTGGAAAGGTGTTTCCCCCAACCTTTCCACACCCTGTTACTGCCCCTTCCCCAGGGTCGGCTCCCAGTGAGGCTCCTGCAGCCCACAAGGCAATCTTGCCTCTCCAGAACCAACACCCGGTTCCCTCAGTTAAGCCAGTTTGTGTGTGTGCCTGCTTTAAAACTTCTTTTTTGGGTTTTCCAGCTGTTCTCCCTTTTGGTGGCCACCTCAGTCCTTTCCAGCTGCTATCTCTTTAGACACAGCCGTGCTGGGTCTATATTCATCTGCTGGCAGCAGCCTCCTGCCTTCCCTTCATTTATATGCATGGGCATCGCCTGTACCCTTGTGGGCTTAAAGCTATTAAAACACCATTGAAGTACGCAGAGGATGGGAAGATGGCACGGGGATAAACGAGGATGTTTTTTTGCTAATGCACAGGAGAGAGAGTCACAGGATTTGGACTGTATTCTATTCTTCACTAAGAAGAGCACTTCATATGTCCTGAATTTTTTTCTTTTCATTTCAAAGTAGGACATGGTTATTGCCTGGGTCTGTCTACGTGAACTAACATCAGCCAAGTTCATGTAGACCAAAAAGAAGAGGAACTATCAGAATGCAAAATATCCTGGCTGATAGACCTTTCCAGCTTCTCTTGCTTTCTGCACCCTTTCTATGAAAGTTGGTGTAGAAGACCAGCAAGTGATGGGAAGCAACTGCAGTATTTTGGGATGTTTGCTAAAATGTAGGTGCAGAGTAGAGCAAGATGGCTTAAAAAAATCCAATTACTTTTTTACCTTTCCTAGGGGACAATTCCCACATGCTCCATTCTTTCTTCAGCACCTGAAATGGTTTCTCTTCCCATTTATAGAGAAGATATACAATCCGTACTTCAGTTCATATTTTTTGAACTTCAGATGGTCTTCTCCATATTAAAACATCTCACAGGCAACTGCATATCCCTATTTATACTTCTTATATTAACCCAGTTACACAGTGGCAATAAAATTCCATAATAAGAAATAAGAGCTCTCATTGCACATTCACAAAGCCCTCCAAAGAACAGAGGAAGAACAGTCTGTAAGTCTCATAAATCCAGCTTAATTTATTCATAGTAAGAGTCTACAAATCAGACATTTTTATATGGCAGGATATTTATGATAAGATGGTGAATGTCTAAAAAACCCCCAACAATAATTCAATGTTTGATGAAAAAATAACAAAATAGATAATAGGTTTCAAAAACTTTTTATCCAAAAGTGAAATATTGTAAACAATAATGTAGCCTGTAGGCATTAAATCAAATCTGCGAGAGGTGAGGGCAAGGATAGCATTTCAAAACTTCCAGACCTCTCTGATCCCCTGAACCAGAACCTTCCAGCTTCACTGCTTCAGTAGCTGCAGTAATATGCAGATGTTTTCTCTTCGTCAAATACACTCAAGTAACGTGGGGGAGGATTCTATGCATCATACTCATTTTCAGTGTCCAGAAGTTTTTTCAGGTGTTACATCCACAAGGGAAAGGAGATGGTCTGCTAGAGCTGTCAGTCCAGCCAGCGTGTGGGAGGTATCTTTGGCATTTTTCATGCCACAGAGAGGAGGAATTGTTTAGGTCCCACCCAGGTTCTGAAAAGGTATACTGGAAAGAGGATTTGGCAAATGCCACCAAGCAGAGCTCCTTCAGTCACAGGATAGAAGACCCTTCTGTAGAAACCGTGTCATTGCTCTTGCTCAGCCCAAGTCCCTTGCTATAGAGGCAGCCATGAGATCCGTCTTAGAAATAGATATTTTGCTTAAGTCACCTAGGTATTAACCTTTCAGTAGGTAGAAATTCCTTATGTTTCCACCCTAAATATCTTCATACATGTTGCTCCTGAAGCGGATGTTCTCACAATGACATTCTTCCTTAGCCTACAGAGTTCTCTTCCCCGCTACGGACACATCAGCAACGTGAAAAGCATCCTCAGACTCCCTTTTGCTGGGCTAAGCAAATTAATTTTAATCTCTACTTACAAAGCAAGCTCTTCATTCCCCTGATTATCCTAATAGCCATTCCCTCTGCTTGCACAAATCCGAACATGCACGCAGAGATCCACATGAGGTCTATACAGTGACAATAATTTAACTGTTGCTCTGCTGTATTTTCAGCACTGGAAGTAGCTTTTCACATTATGGTGGAAACAGTCACCTTGTGATCAGAATTGGGCTTCTTTTATTGACCCAATTCTACTGTTAATTATCAGGCTTGCTAATGTACTGCTCTTCCCTGGAAGTATTCAGGTCTCATTTGTATGTGAACAGGACTTAAAAGGGTTTTTGGAGATAATTCTAGATAACAGTATACAAGACGTGCATACTCGATTCAATGGTGTTTGTTAGAGAAAGGGGGAAGGGGAAAGTGCAGCAACAAAGGAAATTCTGTGACTCAGCTAGAAAGGTAAAAAAGCAAGGAATCCAGTAAATATCAGTCTTTTGAGATAATAGCTTTCACCGTTCAGCTATTCTTCACCAGTTCCTTATCTAAAGCCTCTGTGGCACCCACTGATGAGAGAGAATTCGACCCGCAGAGACTCACAGGAGAAAGCAATGTACACTGTAGACCCACTTTACAGCTGCTTAACAATTATGAATGCTTTTTGTTAATCATATAGATTAGAAATCAAGAAAACAGGACTTTCTTACCTATAAGGAAAGTTCTGATTTCCAGTATTTCTGCTTCTGGAACCTATTTCTCATTTTTAAGATTGTTCAAGTGTGTGTCAAAGTCAATTTTCTCTGAAGTTACAGCAGCCAACAATGCAAAATCTGTGCTTGCATCATTTTTGTGCGATTATGAAATTCTCTTGCCGCTCTCAGGAATTCCCACGCAACTGATCATTTCTGCTTTGCTCTTTCCCATTTAAGTCATTGTGAAACAGTCCAAAAATGTAAATGCAAATGCAGATCAGCCTGACAGCAGCTTACAAAACTGATGGTGAATCTCTTCACAGCTCTGCTTTTTTTTTTTTTTTTTCCTGGACATCCTGGTGAGTCTGTCTTTCCCTGGGAAAGATAAGGCACCCAGCCTAGTTTGCTAAGTCAACATGGTGAGTAAAACGCAGTACTACCAAAACCCATGTGTTTTTCCTGTCTCTGCCACCCAGTAGAACATGCCATCTACATGTCTAGGCGGGACTCAATCCTATCTCATTCTTCACAGTCACAGTGGGATTTTATAAAATAGAAAGAAGGACCTGCATGGGACTTGCAGAAAGACTACTGCAATCCTATATCCTGGATGGCCTCAGCGGCTGCCACATTCCCCTGCTCCTTGCTGTCCATGAGATACAGGAAAGTCAGGCAAAACATAGGCATGTTGGAATCAAATGGCCTTTTTCTAGAGTGAAAAGAACAAGAGCTTAGATACCAATTTTATCCAAGACATGTAGGAGAAGATCACTTACTGGTGTCTGCTTAGAGCCGCAGTCTCTCTCTCAGCCTAATGACGCGCTGGCGTTCATGCTTTTTTCAGTCTTCAGCAAGCATTCACAATTAACATAAAGAGGGTAATATTTATGTATTAGTTTCAGCATTTGCCTTGAAGAAGAAGATGAATAAAACTCAGTAAAAGTCAACTATTAGACCATGGGACTTGGTGTGTTTTTGGAAACAGGAGAGGGAACTTTTAATTGCATACAGAAAGATTCAAGATCATTGAGGTCACTTCCATCTGATGCTAATGACTATGGTTTCCCAAATCAAGCCCCAGAATTTACAGCCGGGCTCAGCACTCATTTTGCTTAGATCACTTCTTATAAGCAGTAATGACCAGTAATGCAACAGCCAAAAGCCCAGGTGGCTCTCCTGCAAATGTACATTTTAGAGCCTTGAGACCTGATCCTGCAGCTGCCAGCTTCACCCTGTGAAAACCATTAGCAGCTGGCTTCACGTCTAGAAAAAGAAAATGAAATATGCTGCATTTTCACGGCCATCAATCAGCAGATGCAGTGCCAGGAAAGCTTCATAATGATGTAGATATTGCCAATTGACTTTGCACAAAAAATGTTCTTTTCAGGAGAGAAACATGTAGGCAACAAACAACGTGTGATCTCAGCGTACACTTGTGTGCGTGGGGTAGTGATCCCTTTCTTATTTGGATGGGAGGGGATCGAGATCAGAAAGCATTTCCCTGCCAGAGGGAAATTTCCTCTCACCCTCATACCTAAGGGCAGCAGCAGGAGCAGAAAAGAGGATTTCTCAGCACCCTTCTGCACTACCTCCCTGGAGCGGTTGCAGTGGATGAGTCTCACACATTTAGAGGAGTAACTTCATTTGCCGTGTTGAGATTTCTGTTGTTCTGGCCAGGAAAAAGGTTCTGAGACCTTAAAACAAAAAGTAAATGTGGAAAACTTTGCATAACGAATACAAGCAAACACGGTGGGGAGCAATACAAAAGTATTAACAAACAATAGGTTGTTCTTTGGGGTTAGTTGTTTTTTTTCGTAATGTTCTGCAAAATGATGGAAAGCTATCAGCAGCATCGCTGCTTTTAAATGTTTTATTTCCAAAGATTTGTCTGCATATACCCCTTTCTATTATCTTTACTGACTTCCTGACAGAGATACTGTAATGTCTGGCATAACTCACGCTGTGAACAATCCTTTTGTGAGATCTGAATGAAAACAGGCTGATAACAAGGGCGATTTCACTTAAAAAAAGCCAGCCAGGTGACTGGTTACATGGGACGTTACTGAAATTATGCATGCAGAACCCTAACACTATCGTATTGTTTTAGATCATGTTTTCTATGGCGCAGGAGAAAGTATCTTTGTCAGCTCAGTGGAGAAAGGTTGGAGATGATTGAAGTAAAGCAGCAGGAGGAGGCTGGTATGATTAAGTCACATAGCCAACTGCCCGTGTATAACACAGTAATGGAGGTGAAATTGGAGGGCAAACTAAAATTAAGTCACAAGGACAGAGGAGACAAAAGGCTACACACACAGGACAAGGAGAGGATGTGCAATGAGCTGATTTGTACAGCAGGCAAAATTTTCATGCCCTGTATTTAGGTATTTCCTGTTAATGTCAATGCAAATGCTGTACTAACTAGTGCTGGAATGGACAGTCCGTTTAGCGAGCATGCATGGAGAGAAGCATGTTTAATTAATTTTACAGTCGTGGGCAGAAAGGTCAGATGACAGCCTGCGAGTAAAATCCCCAGCAGCCAGACTGGACAACAGGAGATAAAAAAAAAGAGTATTTGGGAGAAAACCAGGGTCAGCTATAGACTCACTGGTGACTGTTCACACCTCTTCAGCAGAAAATAAGGTCTTAATTTTGCTGCAAGCCATCAGGTAAAAGTAGCATTATTGTAGGAAATCCTGGCTACTATAAAGCCGACATAGCCTACTTTAAATTGTTCCCTGTGGGCAGAAGGATGATAGATACGAGTCACAAAACAACTGGTGATATGAGCCATAGGGCAACCAGGATTATCAGCACTGCAGTACTCTCCCAGGAAGAAATTATCCATAAAAAGTCATTAAAAGCTGTGGGTCACATCATGTCAGGTTGTCATTTGGCCCCTACTGGTCTCAAGCAAATATGTTGGGGGAACAGAAAGCTTGCAAAGATCACTTTTGCTAGTCATCTTCATGGTGCTATTTCAGTTTTTTGTGGTGCTGCATTAGCTTGAGTCCCAAGTTCACCTGAGAATAACTTCCACTGACAATTTACATCACTGTATACACTCCCAAAGAGTTGTGCAAGTCACAGTTACTATCTCCAAACGTTTCCAGAAGACAGTAAGACTGCCTGGTACAATCATGCGGTCAGACACGATAGAAGGAGGTGCTAGAAATTTCTGTAAATCTACGTAATCACTAAGAGCATATTATTCTCCTCATCTGTGGAAAAGGACTACAAAGACAGAGGACGGTAACAGGGTACTAGTTACAATCCCAGGAAGGAGAGAAAGATCGCACTTCTTCCGAGGCGAGCAAGCACTCGGTGCCTTGAGGAAGCTGACAGGACACTATCCAGCACGTATTTCACATTCTATCTCTTGACACACAAAGTTGTGATGGGAAGCACACACAAACCAGGAAACCCCAGAGCTAAGGCTGGGCTGCCTTCATTTGCTCATCGTGCTTGCAAATTAAAATCGAGTCTCTGTGGCATGACCATGCGCTGATTTGCTTGAGATTGGCACCTCCTTCAGTGCCCAGGGCAGACAGCCCTGCATTACCGAGCAGTGAGCCAGTATTTCATGTCATTCTTATTTATGAGCATGTGGCTTTAATGTGTGAATGCCACAAAGTATCAAAAGAAGTCTTGGAAGTGCCATTCGTTTCCAGATAGGCTTTTTCCTTCTTTAACTGGGTGCTTAACATGCAGTCATTAAGTTACTTTCCCAGTCTTTGTGGGGTGAAGGGCAAATATTATTAATGTTATCAAGGCAAAGGAAAGTAGTGCAGGTCCATTAGCAGGGAAGGAAAGCAGGTAAAATGACATAGGGAATACAGCTGCATTCAAAGTCTTTGCTACTTCAGTTTTCTCAGAGAAATTTAATTGCAATCAGATATTTAGCACAGTTAATTTCAAGACAGTAATAGGAACACAAGGCACAAAAAGAATAGAGACAGCTAAAAATGGGTGTATCATGGTTGCCAGTAACTGGTGAATCCACCCTGAGTAATAGTCAAATAATTATTTGAATTGCTAAAAATTATCTTCAGAAACTTATGGAGAACCTCTGAGATCCAGTGAAGGACAAAGACAGAAGCAGAAATTCAATACTTAACCTTAAAAAAATGAAGAAAGTATGATTTGGGAACTAGAAGCCATCCAGATCTCCTTCATTGCAGATGCCTAATGACTCACAACTTGCAGAGTTATTAGGAAAAATTAACAAGAATAGAACTTGTTACTGAGGGCAGTGCACATAAAGCATGGCAACTCATTAGACCTGTGCACTTGGACTTGAGCAGGCACAGTTGGAGTACTTTGTCTAATTTGGATCATCATACTTAAATAAAGTTGGACAAATTAGAGACAATTCAAAAAGGGAGCAGCAAAGCTGACAAAGGGCCTGAAAATGTGACCTACAAGGACAGTTAAAAGAAACAGGCTTAGAAATAGGAGAAGAGAGCACTGAAAGGGTTTGCCTTTTATTGTCTGATACGGAGAGGAGGGAAGGCAGCAGTCGGTTACTCCCCATACCCATGGGTGACAGAGGAAGAGGAAGACTCCCCCAATCTCAGCATGGGTGAAGGCTGGACACTTTCTAACCACGACTGGTGTCCACAAAAAACCCTTCACCTGAAGCTGAAAAGGGGATAGGCAAACCCCACACGTGGGTGGTTTAACAATGTTAAATCCTGCCTCAGGACAGGGCAAAAATAAGGTGATGGGAAAGAACAAATTGAATCATACGAGCTGACTTCCTTCTCTGGCAGCATTACTGGTCTAGTGGGTAAGAGGCAAGCGTGAGGTGTGATATATCCTGACTTCCCCAGGCTAACAAATGAATTGTTTTAGAGATAGTGGAATGGGGCTGAAAGTGTCCTATTGGCTGAGGTGTCTGATCTCTGCACCCAGATCTGCCCAAAGAGGACAAGCACAGAGCTGCTTTCCCCTTCTATGAAAAGTACAAAGACCTTTTTTTTCCACACATTCGCACTGGAAAGAATAAAAAAGAAAACCCCCAAAAAACACCATCCTTTGAAATGTTTAGTAAAAGCACTTAGAAAGAGAAGGAAAGGGAGAAAAATTCACTCCACCATCCCCTCTCCCTGCCACCAATCCCCTAATAGCTATCAGCCCAGGAAATAACAACATTAATTTGGGAAGTTTTGCTCAGGCAGACTCCGAGCAGAGCCTGAGTCTCTCATTTTGTGGTCTCTCATGTGTTTTGATTATTCCAAAGCATACAGCTTCCTCCCTTTCCTTTTCTCCCTTTCTTTCCTCCAGCAATTCTGGACTAAAAATCACACAATGATAACTTCAATGGAAAAACACACTTCTGTGAAAATCTCAGCTGTGGCAAGTCAACATTATCCAGCTGAAAAATTTTTCATCAGAAAGCTCACAGCCAGCTCCGACATCGAGATTTTGGTAGCAGCTAAGCTTTAAGTGCCTCATATGTCTGCATATCAGGGTCGTCAGTCAGGCACCCAGAAACACGAGGAGCATGAAAGTAATGATCACCTCTGACATGGCTGGAGTGACTTATCCGGCGAGACACAGGCCCCCATGGCAGCTGTATCAATCACCTCCCCGGGGCAGCATTCTTGGAGTATTTTTTTTCTCCGAAACATCAATACTAGCTAATATTTTTTAAACACTGCCATCCATTTCAGTCAATCTTATTCTTCATAATTTCAGTCTCTTTCTATTGGGAAATTGAGAGTTTATTTCATAGTACGAAGTGTCGAGAGAACAACTGCATCAAGGAACAACACCCTTTCCCTTGCCACTTACATTTGTTTGCCTGAGAAATATGTGCAGTAGCAGAATATACACATCCACCCAAGGAAGAGGGCAGCAGTTCTCATGCAGCACCACATGCTCAGCATCTCTTAGACATACTAAAAATTTTAACATTCAAAATCTCTGCATGACCAGAGATCAGATTTTTAGGTAGTTTGATCTTGCTTCTCAACCTTCTTTTTTTCTTCCTTTGTAACATTTGGATTATTTAGATAAAATCTTAATGGGCAAAGTTACTGTTTTTCTAGCTTATCCACGCAATTGCCTTAACTCGTTTATATGCAATAATCTCACAAAGAGCTTATACTTTTCACTTTTATCAGCCAAAAAGCATACTAGAATTAACATATGGTATCTCACTCTCTTCACTTTATACTGTCTCCAAATACTCAGGGGCAAGTTGTTAGCAGACAGAAGGTAAAGCAAGCATGTAACATCCATGCCAAGCCCTAAATAGACACGGGTGTGAACAAAACCCCCTTGTTGTTGAGAAACAGGGGGACTGCTCAGAGCCCTCTCCTCAGGCAGACGCTGCAGATACTCCCCTGGGGAAGTACCTGAGGCCCTGAGCAAAAGAATTCGCAAAGCTTTTAGGGAATTTCTGGGAGCTGCTCAGAAAGATAAGTTCTGCATCAAAGCAATATATTCTGCTAAGAGCACAGAGCAAGCAACCGTAGCATCTCTAAAGTTCACAAATGTTGTCCCACGTGTGAAAAATGGGTTTGTGTATAATCCGTGGTGCACGCTGCTGAATGCGGGTGGATTACATGACCTTCCCCAGTCCTTTCCTGCCCTATTTGCTTTGACTTTTTATTGCATTGCCCAAGTGCCTCATAGTTCCTTGCTCCTGGCTCAGGCTAGACCTCAGAGCACAGCGACAGGCAGTCTGTTTTCCCCGATGTATTTCTCTTCCTCCTTCTAGCAAGGTTTTGTCTTGGAGACAAGGATTTTTTTTCCCATTACTGTTTTTTTTTAGCTGAGGGCTAACTCAGCTGTAACGTTTACTTGGGCCAGAAGAAATGATTGTTTTGTCTATTCTCTTTTAATATTAACATTGTTTATTAACAGCTCCAACTCCTACTTGGTCTGGCAGAAAAAAATCAACTCTTATTTTAGGTATTATAAATATATATATACCTATCATATAAAAAGGCTGAAAAACAGACTCTTCCACTGTCTCCACATACGCTGTATGCATATACATACGATCACATATGAGTTCATTACATCCTATTCTTATGGGAAAGGAGATTTAACTTCATGACTATTTGTAGAGCCCTTTGTAAAAAGATGGACTGCCATTTCTCATGAAATCACAGCCAAAAGAACCTGCTGCTGTAAGAAACCTTTGAAAGGATTTTGGCTATGAAAAATTACTGCAAATTATTATTGGAAATAAGATTCAATCTGTTTAAAAATCTATGTCATTCTTGGCATACACCCATGAAGTCCATGGATGATCCTAAGAAAAGGTTTGCCTTGAAAAAGAAAAGGTCATTTTTCCTAGCTTAGAAGAGGATTTTTAATGATGGGACACATTCCAAGAATAGGTCTGAGAAGAAAATATGAAAGCTGCAATCCTATGATCAGAGTGATAATGTTTTTGGTCCCTGATTAAAGAGAAATATTCAGCTTTGAAGTACTCTTTGTAGTCAAGGAGTCATAATGAATAAGTAACAAAAATCAGGAAATTAGTTTGAGAGCAATACAGAAATTAACCAGTTCAGATGGCCACTTCAAGTCCAACCTACACCTTATTATCTGTATCATGACTGAGACATGTGTGAACAAATTTGCATTGTGGCTAAGAAGAACTGAGACCTAAAAGGGTGTAAACATGTAAGAAGGGCAATTGTCTCTCAGGACAGAGGAAGATGGAGACAGTATCTTGCTGTTGAAGAAACACGTAAAAACATTTCATGTGGCGTGAACCCAGAGTGTTTTGGGTTCATTGCTAGGGAAGTCATGCATTTATGTGGCTGATCACTAGAGTATGGGAGATTAATCCGAATTAGACATCCTTGCTTGAGCTAAAGGACAGGGAAATACTTCTATTATGGAAGAATCATCAAGAGACCGAAGCGGTCTTCCCGCCTCATGTTCCCATACAGATGTTGTAGCAATAGTTTAGAGATAAGAAGGATTATCATGAAAAGCAGGAGGCTGACCCTCTTTTCAGCACTGCTCATGCCAAAATGCTTCTGTGCTCTTTCCACCAGGTAATCAGGCGTGGGATACGTGCCATGCCAAGGCACGCTTCATTCTCCTATGTATTTACGCAGTGTGCGTGCATTGTTTTCCTGTCGTCACAGCAATAGGAGCTGTGGAACTTACAGCTTGCAATGTAATGGGGGTCTTGCAGGAGACCTGTGTTTTGGATCTGGCTGTCCTGCAGTCAGAGTGGAAAATAAGGGCTCATCATGCAGAGCAGTACATGTGAACAAAGGCAACTGAGATAGGGAAAAGGAAATCGTGGAGACTGTGCTCCTTGGAGCAAACACATCTGATATGAGCACCCTTAGGTGTGCGTTTGGGGTGAATGGAGCTCAGGTTAAAATGGCATTGGTGACACTTTTTTCTACATCAGCAAGATCTACTGTACATGACAAACTATTTGGCATAGAGAACAAGAGGCATATTTTCCTAAAAGTTGAAATATTTCCTTTCAATGTCTTTTCAAAGAAAATGACTCAATGCTTCCTGTTTTTAAGATATTTAGTTTCAGGTTGAAGAGTTGTTGAGTCTGAGTTTCAGTTATTATCAATCTTTCTTCTTTATTTTAGCATTCTATTTCTCTGTAAAAAAGGAAAGATTTAATTTTAGGTTGAAATAAGCCACTATTCCTCGCTGGACTGGTGAATTGCAAATCATCTACTTAGTAAATTTTCCATGTGCTGGTAACATCTGCTCAACAGTTGCCTTTTTCAAAATTTACTACAGCACAGTATTACAGCTGTGTCTTTCTGTCCCTCCTACATGCAATCTTTTCCTTTCTGCTTTGCTCTGGGTGCTGTTTGTACTCATATAATTGCAGCAGAAAAATGTAGAACATTAGCATCTGTTAATCCTTTTGTACCTCAAATCTTCACATGTTTGGCCAACTCTGCTTTTCATTGTGCCTGTCTGCCTCTGGAATAGCTTCAGAATTCTAGATACTACAAAATAACCCAAAGTGTAGCCTGGCCCTGTGGTACTGCTGGAAGGCTATTTTAGAATTAAGATAACTCAATGGTTTAAGTGTGTTTGCTGGATCCCTGGGAGCAAACTTTTATCCCAGTTTGCAGAGATTTAGCCATTCGGTTGTTATTAATATTGAGCCATGCTGCTGAATCTACATGTTCTGTAAAGAAATAACCTAGATTTTAGTGCTTTCCTTTACACTAGACACTTTTTTCAGCAAATAGTAGAAAGGATAAAATGAAACTTGTCCTTAGCCTACAATTTTACAGTGTCATGACAGAGAAGAAATGAGAGGCTAAAAAATAGCTAGCAAAGATCTTCACAGTAAATTTGGACCCTGTCTTTTTGAACCATATTTGAAAGTAATATGTGGGGTAAAATGAAGAGGTGCAGTTTGTGTCTAAATGTAAGTTGGAGGTAGGTGTATAAATGGTGGGAGCTGAAGTGAAAAAAGGAAAAATAGCTGCATCTCAGTCCTGCGGTCCCAATGTGATTCACCTTGGCAGGCCTGAGTGTTGGGTCTTCTGGTGTTCATCAAACAGAAACACAGGCCTGTCTGCAGTGTGCTTCAAATGAGGGACAATAAACCTTGTACGGCATACTTGCGTTGATGAAAAGCTGGGTTTTGGACTGCTGAAACCGAAACATGCCAAACATGATCCTCTGCAGAATCAGTCTAGCCAATACAAAAGACTTCAAAATAACCAACCCAAACCCTAACCTAAAATTCAAAAAAACAGTTTCACATCAATTTTTCAATAGAAAAAAAATTAATTAAGAATCAGGCAGGTAATTGAATTAGAAAACTGTTTGAGAGGCAACATGATGCTATTTTTGACCACCCTTTGTCTCTGTCCGTAGGCAGGACTGAATTTTATTCATCACCAATATGATTTTAAGTGTAAAGATTGCTTAAATAACATGGGCTGAGAGTCAGAGTCATGTAAGGACAGTTCCTCACACTGCAACACAGAATAAAGTACCTGGTCCACCACTAAAACAAGAGAAAGCACTTATCCAAAGTAGTTCAGTTTTGACGGTCCGTGAGGAGCAATCTTGTTTGCCGCACAGCATGTGAACCAGAAAGGCAGGAGGGCAGGAGCCACCACAACCAGGAGGTGGAGCAGGGAGATGCCTACATTCCCACAGTGAGACTGGAGCAAGTGACAGTAAGAAGACCTTGTACTTTAGGGACTTTGAATCTATCTCACCCACTTCAGAAGTCTCATCTGTGAAACCCTCACACACAGCTAAGTGATTCTGTCAGAAACTCTCTTGTCTAGAATAAAAAGGAGATATTTTCTATTTCATTATAGCCAATAAGCAGAGGCTGGGGAAAGCCTCCCAAATAGTTGTCATTAACCAATAGCACAAGAGGAAAGAGCCTCAAGTTAGACCAGGCAAGGTTGAGACTGAATATTAGGAAAAATGTCTTCACTGAAAGCGCTGTCAGGCGTTGGAGCGGGCTGCCCAGGGAGGTGCCGGAATCACCATCCTGGAGGTATTTAAGAGACTTGTGGATGAGGAGCTTAGGGACATGGTTTAGTGGTGGATTTGACAGTTCTGGGTTAATGGTTGGACTTGATGATCTTACAGGTCTCTTCTAACCTAAAAGATTATTTGGTTCTATTCTATGAAACTGGTTTTAATATCCCACTCCCTGTTTTCTGCTCTGCATGGATATCATGAAGCAGCAGAACAGGTATCAAACCTGCGGATTTTCTTGATGAAACAATGCATTTTAGAAACAGAATTGAATATGCATTGGTGCCAAGAAAAACAAAAGGAAGGGAAACAGCTTTGGAAGCTGGCAAAGTTGGCATGTTCTTATTTATAGTTAACAAAAGTACACAAGAGAGCAGTTTCAGTGGGAGGGGGATCTGTCACAGAATACCCCAATGCTTAAGCCGTTGCCCCAGAACATGGCAGATGTGGTTTCAAGTCAGAAAACAGCCAGCTCCAAATCTGCCAGTGAAGCCTAAACCCAGCAGAAGATGCCCCCAAGTCACTCCCCCTCCTCTGGCCTGTTGGTTTGCCTTTCGTTGCTCCTCCTCCACAGTACATCCAGTGCCTCTCTGAGCATACCCACTGCTTGCAAACAATATTTCTACAACTCAATTCAACATCAAGGCTAAAAAAAGTTAATGGGATCCTCATTTCTGAATGCAGAAAGGTGAACATTAGGGAGGATAAAAAAATAGAAAGTCTTCTTGAGGTCATCCATGAATAAACTGGAACAGGTGGAAGGTCTGCAGAGCAGCATGAGGCACCACCACCACTTCTCAGTCTACCATAGGAAAACCCCTTTTTATTAATGGGCTGACAGGCACGTTATTCAAACCATGGGGTTAAAAATATCATTGTCTTTCTGTATCATTCCACCCACACAGTGGATACTGTAGGAGGTGCAATAGTCAGTCTTGCGCATGGGACCACAGCTGACTCATGCACTGGTTTGGAGATGTAGGTCCACAGTGTGTCTTTTGCAGTGTCACATACATGTTTCAGAGGGAACTAAACCTTCCCTGAACTGGGTTAAGAGTAGAAAACAACAGAAGTAGAGCGGCCAGGGCTTCCATGTTTTTAGCTATGTGGGCTTGTGCAGGATTTTAGCAGATGCCAGGTGGTTCTACCTATAGAAACTCTCTGTTCTATAAACAGCTCATAAAACACAACACAGAAATGACCAAAGCCTGACATTCACCAGGTTTCACACAATCAGATTTTAAAAGTTTCAAAAGTAACTCAGCAATGACTGCAAATTGCTAAAGAATAAAGTAACAAATGATAAATTGATTGCCTGCTGTTTCTTTGTGTACTAATTTGTGTTATGGCTTTCCAATCTGAAATTGCTTGAGTAGATTTTTGCTGTTTGTTTTGCGTTGGCTCTTTTTTTTTAGCTCAAATTGCAAATGAAATGGCTGTGATAAAATGAATGTATCAAGTGTAATGAAGAATTGATCAATTGTTATGTTGTAGGGCTTTTCCGAACAGTGGTTTCTAGCCTACCTTCTTAAGATGAAAATTACAGTTATTAGCCAATTACCAAGTAAGAATGCAAAATTGAGTCTATTTTTGATAACGGAAAAATGGCAGAAAACCTGAAATACTGAATATCTGCCTATAATCCCCTTGTTTTACCTACAGATGATGATACACAGAAAATATTTGCTGTTGAATTCTTCCCTAGGAAAAGAATTAAGCTCTGGTTACTTCCTCCTTCAGTAATTCTGTTTTTTAAGCCATCTTTTTCAATAAAAGGTATAACTCTATTTTGTAAGCTAAAAGTCTACTCTTCCTGTTATCAGGCTAGAAGGAGGTGGAGAAGTAGAATTGAAAGCTCAGCAAGGAAATGGCTCCATGGAAATAAAAAATTACTAGGATTCATTTTTTCTGGTGAGCAGAAACTATACTGCGTTATCAGTATCTAAGAAAGAAAAAGAGTGGTTCCCATCGAGAATACTCCATCCAGCAGTCTGATTTTCTTTTATTTACTTTCTAAAGAACTAGAAAGTGCCAGTGCTGCATGTCCTGTAAAAAGCACCCGCACCACATTGGCTGTGGTTAGGGAAAATCCTCATCTCATCCCAACACTTCATGGGAAACCTCACACGCAGCCCAGCCAGCCACAGGGGGACAGAGCTGGTTTCCCAGCTCCGAAGATGATCTTCTGAGGACACAAATCTCCCCAGCACATTTGGAGTCATTTTCAAGTGAGCATAAACTTTAAAACACACAAAACTACGCTGTGATCAAAGTTAGTTCCGTTTAAATGAGAAAAAAAATCAGTTGGTTTACCTTCTGCATGGCTGATCCTGATCAAAACACATCTGCCTATAATATGCACCATATGGGGCAACAATTGTCGTGTGTTTGTTCCTATGCTTCCCTAATCCCCTGCGTCTTCCGTAAGCGCGTGTATCTGTACCTGCAGCTCTAGCTGGATGGCCAGAGAAAGGCATTTTGCTTTAAGCAGATATAATTATGGAGATGTTTTTTCTTATTATGGTAATTATATCCTAAAAGATTGTGCAGGTAGCAGCTGTAAATGTAATGAAGACTCAGTTGATACCAGCCAAACTGGATTTTCTTTTATATCAAAAAGCAGCTTATAGCTGAAGTCTTTATAGATTCCTGAATCCCTACTATTTTTACGAATGCTTCTACTACTGCTGGTAAATAAGCAGAGATGACCCTAAACAAAAAGGAAAATTAGTACCTGCTCGCTAGAACAGTGAATGGGGATTAAATTTTTCTAAATAAAAATGGTAAATGCATTTATCTGGAGTTTTTCATGTATAGGTACTGAACACCTTGCTCTTGCATGACATGAATAGGCATCAACAGATCTCATTCAAGTGCTAGACCCACAATAGGTGGCATTTTCCACATTCAGAGTTATGAGGTTTCCCTAAAATATCACCAAGGCTGAGGGAAATTGCTGGCTGGAACTGTGACTATCCTGTTTCTATAGGAGGAAGGTGGTAACATATTTTAATTTTGAAGATAATTATGACTATGTGCACAGAAAATGTATCTTTTGAATGTCGAAGAAACAAACGGTGAGCATTGCTGAGAAACTTGGTTTCTGGAAATCTATTAATGTCGCACTTCCCCAGCTGGGAGTATACAGCTTTATCTTATCACGCTGGCCAGGCAGACTGACAACCATTTCTAGCTCATGACCTTTGATTTTAATATTTTTAAATCCATCCCAAGCACTATAATGCATGAGAAGGGGTTTTGCATCAGGACCAGCTATGTGCTAGAACTCATTTTGCATCAACTCTCCCCAAGTTTTGGCGAGAGGCATCTTGAAAGAGGATGAAGGACGGGGTCAAAGACGACCTGAATTTTGGTTGGAAGGTGATGAAACCCTTCCAGGTTCGTGCATTAGTTAGGAAGTGGATCGCGCCCATGTAGATTGCTGCAGGACAGTAATGAATAAAGCCACACTCCAAAGGCAAGAGGAAACCAAACCATTCTTCCTAAATGTTAAAGCCCTGACAGAAAAGCCCATTATAAGCATTTGAGGAGTTCGTGGCTGCCGAAGCCACTATTGTGCCAGTGAATAGAATGAATAATAGCAATGAATAATAGCAAAACAATAGCAGGAAAAATTGCCTCATCACCCTGCATACATTAGGAACTAAATCACACCCAGGACACATGCATGAATCTGGCATCTGGCAGCACTAAACTGCCTTCAGTTGGAGTCCCCTTATCTTTCTGCCAGTCTCTGCTGCATCCTGGAGGCACGGACAATAAGTTAGCAGTGACACTTTTCCCAATGTTATATCATCCACATACAGAATTAAATTGAAGGAGTGGGGAGAAACATGGCCAAAATTCAGCATTTGCCATGGGAGCAGTCTGGAAAAATGTGTGGCTCGCAAATTGTAATTAGCCTGCGCTGCAGTTGAGGCATGGAAACAGCTCCAGCTCTCAAAGGGGTAAACTATGGAAATCAAATTTCCATCTGAATAGAGCCCAGTGGGTTCTAAAATCAAAACATGTGAGTTCGTTTTTCTACTGCTATTTAGGAAATCCACATTTGCAAGTGTGTGTTCAACCGAGATTAGGAGGTTAAAAAGAACCTTTTCATTTTGTTTCACTTTTTCATTCTGAGGGATGAGAGCAAAATAGACCAATCAATAACAATAATTATAATTTTCTTTTTATTGATTGCTCAGAAGTCCTTAAAGGCATCATCATTAACTTAAAGTTATCTTGAGAAAATTTATGAGGTTTTTAATTCTTTTCTGACACACCAATAGTAAGTGATTTTTATATTCCGCCTTTCTGGCTCTGAAGCTGAGTCACAATTAGTGAGGATGAGACTTGATAAAATTTAATAGAGGAATTGACACAATTTGGCTTCATTTTTCTAACTGGCACATTCAATAGATGAGCCTAAATTTTGTAAAGCAAGGGAACTATAGAGTTCACCTGTCCCATCCAGCTGCCATTGTTTTTTATCCATGTGATCATGTTCCCGCCCTGTTGTACCCACTGCGTTCTTTGTGAGCAATTTTCACATTGATGAGATACCAGATAGCAGGTCTTGGAGACCGGAACATTTTAAAGGACAACAATTCTGCTGGAAAATTCTCGGCTCGTCCAGGTCAGTTGGCCACACGTGTTGTCCTTGAAAGGAACTGAGTATTTCTTTTATCTTCTCTATTTACAGAGAAGATAAAAGTTTATCTTTTTGCTCCAAACTACACTTTAAATGGCCCACAAGTTCCTCAGACTTTGCTCATGTTTCTTGCAGGGATCTCTTGGTTTTGCCTACTTTGTCAGCCCCTCTTGACACTTCTGGCCCTGTGCAAAATGCACAGCTGCGTCTATTTGCATCCTCCTGTGGGAGCAGTATGTAAGGCATTATTCTGCAAAGCATTCAGGGAAAAAACAGACTAGAAAAGAAGTTTCATATAATCAATTCCCCCTTTGTAAACCACATGTTAAAAATAGAAATGCAAGCCAAGATAAGAGATACTAGCATGAATAAATAATTGGTTTTGTCTGGGACCGAATGTTGGCCCTTGGTTTGTCAATAGTATATTGCTTTACTTCATAGAAGACCAGGATGATAAGTGACCTTGTTCCCAGGCAAATGAAACTCAGATGCATCATACAGACAACATCTTGAGATTACAGAAGAATTTTTTTCAATTACACTTTCAGACCTCCCTGATATTGCATTTGTGCAGAAAAAAAAATAATTCCCTAAGAATTAAGCAATGAACTCACTAATCCTGCCTGATGGGAGGAATTTGTAGTAAGAGTTTCAGTTGTATGTAATGTAAGTGCAAAGTATGAAGGGCATTGTATAGAGCATCCATGGGTCCGACCTCTGTCATTGGTGCTTGGACCACACGCGGGCACTACAGGAGGATGTATTACAGGCTACATTTTGTTTCCACCATAGCAGGTCCCTAGAGTTGAACAGTCTACAGCTGGCCTTGAAAGAAGGGTGCTTATTCTGTAAGATATAATTGTGACAGGGTCTTTAGTTGTATGCTGGGTTCCTCAGGTTACAAGACGACACTGTATTTTCAAAACAGTATAATATCTAAGGGGAAGCATTAAGCATCAGACTCCTAGAAAACCATGTTCCTGCTCTGCCTCATTTTCCTTTTCCTTAATTTCATCTGTTTTTCAGCACAAATAACATGTATGAAAAACATCTTATTCTTTTCAGCGGGTGCTCAGCTTCTTCCTGGGTGAAATTTTCTATAATTACAATCATTTTACACAATAGTTCATTTATTTCTATCAATTTCGTCTTACAAACACATTATGACTTGTTCAAGACCAGGCCATTATGAGTATGAGGTGTTTATGCAATGTGCTTCCTTACCATTTCTGTTCACTGGGATGTTCTTCTGCTTCTGAATTACCTGAAAATAGCTTTATTTATTAGCTATCAAGGGTTTTATAAAATTATCATGTTTTACCTACCAGAGGAGCATGCATGGCTCAAGCATTTTTATGTAGTGATCACATTCACAAATTTCTTCCTCTGAATATTTTTAGGAAAAGAATTTTTTGTCATCAGCATGCAAAATAATTGCATTAAAATCTTAAAAGAATACTTGTGAAAAAAGGCAGAAACTTTTATCTGTAATGAACTGTCAGATGTTTCCTAGTTGCAAATGCCTTATCTGTTAACAGACCGCTGTTCATCTGGAGTTTGCGTCCACCAAGAGATATTTGTAAATGTTGTAAGATCAGAGCCTTCTACTGGTATTTTGAACACACCGCTAAAGAGCTTGGAAGGAATTTCCCTTTCCCATTATCTGCCTTCCTTTTCTGCCCAAACTGTCTTTCAACATATGGTAAATCATAATACTGGGAAGTGGATGGCACTGACAGACTGAAAGCTTCAGAAGCTTTCACCTGGGCTTTGCTATATCTCTGAAGTACGGGCATTGAAGTGGCTGCTGATGAAAAGGTTTCCTTCTGCTCTAAAACAGAAACAGAAGCAAGCAAACATCCTTAGTCTGTGACTAATTTGGAGCTATGGCTTAATAGCCTAAGCATTTTGGACTGATTTTTTCCAAATTAAAAGCTTTTGTAATTTTCCTGTCAAGAGAAATTCAAACACTCTGGAAAATGTTTTGGAAGGACTTAAAAAAATTTACTGTGTGTCACACAATGTCAAAAATATGAGTACCCTCATACACTGTTTGAAACATGTATATATATTTATATAAAACACATTCATATCCACACGCTCACTCCCTGTGCATATTTTCAAATGCACCCTATCCACCCCTCTCTACCTTTGAGTGAAGCCATGTGAAAACCATCGGGCAGCCCCAACTCCCCATCCCCAGGGCTTGCTGTGGTTTTGGGAGAAACCTTCAGGCAGGCTCCCATGATGTGGGGGGATGACAGCGAGAAAGATATCTACATCCGGGAATATCTCTTTCCTGGTCACAGACAGTTACAGCACATTGCCAAATGGTGCTGTTGGTTAGCATTCTCTGGATCAGCCACTGCGTTTTCATTCACCCTCCACACAGAAATTATTTTGCAATCCACCAGCTATTTCCCAGAGCTTGAGAATGCCCTTTAAATATATTGCGCGGCTGGCACTGCTTTGCCCAGAACAAACATGCACCTCAGGTTGTGGACTATATTTCTTTCCAGGTTTTCTAGCTGCCATCACCTATTGATATTATTTGATTTGCAGCTGCTATTCAAAGCAAACAAATGAAATCTCACAGCTTCTTAAACCTTCCTCCACATAAGCCACTGATATTTACTGGGAGCAAGAGCGACAGGTAGAGCTCTATCACACCTGCACTCACCTGCCTTTAGAAATAAAAGCCAAGGTTCAGCAAATTATTTCCTTTCAACTTTTCAGCCTGAAGCTCCACTTTTCCTATCACGCCTCCCTGACATGTCTCGTGCTTCCTCCCATGACCATGAGCACCAGCTAGGACAGAGAGACCCTTAGCAGATGCCTGGTGGTCCCCACAGCAGCATCTTTTCCACCAACGCCTCTTCCCAAGAAGGGCACAAATGGCTCAGCTGCTTGCAAACCATCCAGCTTCCAACCTGTTTGAAATAAACTCCAGCCAGTGGACATTTAAGGTGTTAAATGTGTGGTCTGTGCTGGTAGCATCCCAGACTAATGCCATAAAAACACCTTTCCAGACTTGTTTGGCTGGTCCCTGGTATAGCCCTGTGGAGCCTCAGTCCTACCCAGCACAAAATTGAGCAACACACCAAGAATGGGCTGCGTGCTGCTGTCCCCAGCATCTACTGACCTGCTTGTTTTCCTCCAGCCATGGTTACATCCACAGTTCCTTCAGCTGTGAGCCAAACCCCAGGTCCACAAGAGTATTTCAGCATGAAACACCAGTTCAGGTACCCACTTTCTGCTCGTTTTCTATCAGATGTTTCTAGATCCTTCTACAGAAGGATCTCCTCTTCCCAGCAACCCCATAGGCTGCCCTTCATTTCATTTGCAGATAACAACTTCCCACAAATTAACATCAGGTGAATGTCTACCCCCAGCAGTTAATGGCAACCTTCCTCATGGTTTAAAGGGAAACAGATCTTCCCCACAGAACTTGCTTTACTGTGCTACCAGTTATTCATATACCAATTTCTCTGAGCAGCTGCAACAGGTATTGTTATTTGTTTGCTTTTTGTGTCAAAAAGGAGCTACTCAGTGTCTCATTGCTGCAACAAAATTGTCGGGTTAAAAAAAATAAATGCTTTAAGTCTAGTGAATCAAACAAATCCTTATGTCTTAGAAACAGCTCCTTACCTGTATCGAGGGTGATGGGGGCTCAAGAAGCTGCTCTTTGCAGGAGACTTATACATCAGTTATTGCACATTTAACTCCAATAATGCTCTGGACCGAGTGCAACAAAAGCTCTCTCCAAGGTTTAATTTCTTCCTGAAGGAAATCTGAACGGTCATAACGGCAATGAGCACTCAGCTCCCTGAAAAGCCAGCATTTTTTTCCATAAGCCGATTTAATGCAATTATAGGAATAAAGCTGGATAATTAAATTAAATGTATAGGTTTCTCATATGTAAAGAAATATTTCCTTTTAAAGGCAATCTAGCCTGCACACCAGAGAATAACAGCAGCTCCGTACAAGACATGGACGTGGACTTTTATTGTTTCCCACAACATGGGGGGACAACGGTGATATTGAGCACTTCATCACCACACACAAACCTGACACCTGTATCTGACTTTTTCATGCATTAAAAATGAAGAGGAAGGCTTCATCTGATTCGAGTGTAGCTGCAATCACCCGAAGGTACAGGTGGGCATCCCTCAGGTGAACAACTGACAGGGCTCAATTGTATCTTCTTGGGGTTTTTAAATAATTTTTCATAATATAGTCTGGTCACAGCGATGCCTTTATTTACTTATTTCTGCAGGAATGGCAGTAGTAATTAACTTGTACCGTGGCCTGCAATTTACATGTTAAAGTTCACAATGATGCTGTCATAAGGTCACAATAAGCACCATTTTACAAAGGAAGCTCTACAACTGAGGGATTGTTTTGCTCATGGCTTCCTGCAAAACCTGGGTGAGCTTTTCCTTGTGCTCCCTCCTGCTCCATGCCGGCACACTGCTGTTGACTCCGGCGTGGTTCGGTCTGATCTGCATCGATGTGAGAACAAAATCCATCAGTCTGGCTCCTGGGGAGCTGACAGCAGATCAGTTTGCCTTGCCACCTCCTCGATGACAGCCTGTAAGCATGACAAAACCCAGTCACAGGTATATAAACATATTCTGACATTTAATACAGAATAAAATACACCTTTAGAGGTGGTGGCTGCTCGAGACAAGGCTTCACATGTACGCTCATCAGGGAATGAACACATGGCTTTTTGTCCCAAATACTGTTAAATTTAGTGGGTGAACACCCCTGTCCTTACTGACCTTGCATGCTTCTCCCGTGTGCTCCTCCGAGTCCCTTTGCAAGTCCCATCTGTAACATTCAACTCTTCCAGTCTCAATATGTGAAAACGCCTTTTCTGAACTACTGCAAACAAAACTACACGGATGAAAAATAATTAGCTGCGTCTCAGTGTCTAATATATTTGCATTGTTTAGACAGGGTAGTTAATCATTGGTAAGACCACAACATGTTGTGTGAATTTGGATTATAACTAATGCATATTGAGCAGAAGGTTATTAATTACATTTAAAGGGAATATTTGAAATTATTATTATTGAGAAAATGAATGCTATTAATTATATTACAATGTTCTGGCAGGATTCCTGTAGCAATACTGTGCAAAGAGTTGTTTACTTTTAGACTTTTTTGTCTTTTTTTCAGAAAGGAGGTACTTAGGGCAAGCAAAAAGCAGCACGAGCCAAACTTCTGTTCCCATTAACACTCCTGGAGCACTGAGTGATACTGAAGGGGTCAGCCAGGGTCTGCATTGTGTAACAGTTTTTAAATATAGGGTAAACTTTTCATTTACTTAAAATAGTTGGTCTGCTGAAATGTCACTTAGTCCCTTGGGTTGGGAATTGGCAAAGGACAGTCTCCATGTGGTCCCCACCTCCGGGCCCAAATCTGCACAAAGGACATCTGAGGGATGCAATTGGATCCCAGATTTAATTAGAGGTGCTGTGTTTCCATGAAAAGCTTAGGGCACTCCTTTTTTTAATGTAAAAAGTCAATTGTACTAATTCAGCTGAATTTTGATTGGGATTGCACGACCGCTTTGACAGTTTAGTTCCCTGAAAATTGCAATAAAGGCTCTGTTACGCTACATTTTGTCCCCATTTGTCTTGTGTACCATTGCTTTGCCTTTGGCACAATAAAAATAATCTTTAAAAATAGTACCATAAATGGATTGACTTTGACCTTCTGAGTATCTTGTCAATAAAATAAAAATGATAAATTGGTTTCAGAGTGCCACTGGCGTAATATTAAAGCAGAGTTATAATCTGAAAAGTGACATTTGAAAAATGATATTATGGGGAGGGGTCTTATTCTCTGTCAACGGTGTCACATAAATAAGCTCTATTTACAGTGCAAAGAGGTGATTTTGCTAACTGCCAGGCTCGTTCCCAAAACCAGGTTGTGCAATTCCCGCGATGTGCTCTCGGCCTTTTACATCATCATTAGCAATTAAAGATTACTGCAGCAAGAAATTAGCTGAGCCTTCTGTTGCCGATGCATAATGCAGAGCAACTCCACCTCGTTCTCCTCCCGTGACCCACTCTGCAGTGCTAGCACAGCAAAAATGGACTTTGCCTCACAGAGAAATGGCGTATTCTTGGTTATCTTAGCCATTTCTCTACATGATTAGCTTTTTGAAAATAAACAACTTCTAAAAGAACCACTGCAAGGCTTCTTCTTATTAGATGATAAGAAACTACTGAATATTCTGTAAAAAATAATCAAGAGATATATGAAAATAAACAGAGCAGGCATGTAAACAAAAATACATCAAGGGGCAGCAGTTTTGATTCAGAATTTAAGAAGCATGCATAGTAGCTCTGCTCTATTTGGCTTTATGGGCACACATCTCAGGCGAGTCTGACCTGTGGCGTGAATATTTGCAAGCCTAACCTGAGTTTATTTCTAAAAACCTGTGGTATTGTTGGTTTATCACCATTTCTTTTTCGCGTTTTAACACTTCTTGTTTTCATTATTCTAAATATGTATTTAAAAGTATGGGAAGTGCACTTTATACTTGAGTGATAATGTATACCATGATTAAAATTCTCATGCATATAGTAAACTAAGTTTGAAAAACCACATCTTTTCAAAGATCACAAGGCTTTGGAATCTCAAAACATTACTTGATTTTTGAGGAGGAGGAGCAATTCAGATGTTAAGCCCTAAAACTGGGCTCCAGTCACTAAGGGTTAAGGTTTCTGGCTCTGATATAGATAAGATGAAAATCTAGATAACTAAAGTCTTTATGTTACCAGGTTTCCAATTTTATATATTTAATTCCAAATTTGATCTTTTCCCAGTGTTTGCCTTTAAAATTAGCCCAATTCTAAATTGAACCTGAACATAAGAGGATGTATTTCCCCTTTAAGCAGTTACTAACAGTATCCAATTGAATTAACTTGAATTACCCTATTTAACCATTGTCCTTTTTCACCCTTTCCAGCTCCCGAGTGCTCCCCGGAGGGACATCGCATCCTCCGCAATCCCTACCGCAGCACCAGGTTTGACTCGCTGGAGCTGCAGCGAACGGCGGTACAGGACCTGGTTTGCGACCACTCCTTGCCACCAGCGTGGTACCGTTTCATGATCAACAACAGACCTGCAGAAATGCCAACGAGAT
Source organism: Rhynochetos jubatus (assembly GCA_027574665.1). Taxonomy (NCBI): domain Eukaryota; kingdom Metazoa; phylum Chordata; class Aves; order Eurypygiformes; family Rhynochetidae; genus Rhynochetos; species Rhynochetos jubatus. The sequence goes on along the minus strand of CM050654.1, from coordinate 37,359,445 downwards.
GTGTTGAAGTCAGTAAAATTTAAGCACTAATCCTGGAGAAATAAATAAATCCTTTGACGTAATTTTCCTTTCCAGACACTCTATACACGTAGCCAGTAGACTGCAATGGGGATAGGTGAGTGCTAATGGGAAAACCACTTGTCCCATAATAATAATAACAATAATAATAACAATAATAATAATAATAATAGCACTGACATATCCAAGGGCAGTACTCAGAGACCAGAATCACTATGGACTGGGCATTATTCAAACAAAAATCAACAGGTTTTCCAACTCTGAAGACAGATACTTAGTAACCCACAGATACCACCATCAGTTATACTTTTTTCAAGGAATTCTGTTCCTTTAAGAATAGATTCTGGAACCTGACTCCCCACATAATTTGTTGTGAATTAGAAATACGTCCTTATCATGAAATCAGAAGGGAAAAAACAGGAAAAGGAATATGAAAAGAAGTTCTTTAGTGATACAGAAGGAAAAGCTAAATTTGAGTCTTTTTCGGCTATTACTTCATGCATTATTTAGTTTCATAAGTATGCTAACTGCTTTCTAGAGCAAAAAAGCCTCACTACATGAGATTACTCTCTAAAAAAGACAATTATCTGTTTTTATGTGTGTTTAATATGTATGACAGTAACATTTAACTTGCAATCATTGCTGCCAAAGCAACTTGAGACCCTAACTAGAGTCGTCGCCATCTCAAATAGCCCAGCTGCAGGAGGTTACAATAATTTCAAACACTCTCTTAAACAAAATTATTCAGAAAATAATAAACTTATTACCATAAATTACTTTACAGATTAAATATTCCATTCCATCAGGAAGTTTAATATTAGGCGATGCTACCCTAGCTGGAGAACCTTCTCGAAATTAGCAAGCAATGTCTCATATCCATTCAAAATGAACCTGTGAACTTGTCACAATAGAAGTATATCTTAATGGTCTAACGTTACATGAAATGTTAAGAGATAATTGTTACTTCTGTGGGATTTCTAACTTTCTACATATACAAACTATAAATGTAATTAACATCAGCAAATTGGCATGATTATTACTGAAATATTCATTTCATGGCAGGTCATCCTTGAATATCCCAATGCATTATGAAGTTTATTTTTACAAGTTGCTCTGTAAGTGTATAAATGTTCTATAATATAATTTAATTTGTCATTGCATTTCAGCAATTTCGAGTATGTAGCAATGCTCGACTGTATGGGATTTCTTTCCAACAATACATGCTTTGTTTCTTTTAATCTCTTCTCTGGAGGTTTTTATTCAGGTTAGTAGAGCTATATTCATTAGTTTAGTTTCTTATCTTGTAACATAATTCTTGCCATTGGTTTCTTCATTATCCTCTGAATGACAGTAAATCTCTGCTTTGCCATTCTGATGAAGGCTTACATCTGTTAGATGTCACAACTGGACGAATACGCTTCTTTTAGATCTTCACCTTCTAAATCTGCCTCTACGTTCTCTCTCTTCCACTTAATTAAATCATTGTTTAATTTGGTTTTCCATTTAATTTGAGCAAAACCTCTGGAACAAAATAATTTAAATTCATAACTGCACAGCTTCCACTCCTTAATAAGCAGTTATTATTGGACATTCCAGCCTGGCTGGAGTGAGCTGATTTTAATTAAAGAAGTCAAAGACAAAATCCTGAACAGATAGAAAAGAGACCAAATAAAGCCAGACAATACAGCTGGAGAGTGAAAAAGTACATTACTCCAGCACCTTGTAAAATACATGCGTGGTGATAACCTGTTGATACTGGCCAGATACAATTAGCTCCTTATCAATGGATAAGATTAACTTCTTAGTTCAAAGTAATAGCAGGTAAGCTCAAAAAGGGTTTAAACCATAATGGAGATCTAAAGGTCCTGCCCAGTTTGAGAGAGAACTGGGGCAGGACAAACGGCATGTGGTGGGTGGGCACAAGGCCGTTGAGCTCCAAGAACCAGCTGCAGTGCCTGGGTAGGACAGACATGCAAGGGCAGACATGCAAGGCATGGTTCAGACATGCTCTCATAGCCTTTATTCTGAATCTTGCCACAGAAATCTTCACCGTAAAAGTATAGCCCTGACTGAATATTGCATCACACCCACAGAAAGTGTCATATTCAGCAGAGAGCAGAACCAAGCCACATACAGAAGTTATGAGAGCCTCAGTCTACAATCATGTCACAGCTAAGAGGGACAGTGGCTTTAGTAACGAAAAGTAAATAATAACTCTTGAGAAGCTGCTGCTCATCCACTACATTTTTTTTTTAAAAAAAAACAAGTGAAAAAAAAAAAGGGAAAAAAGGCAGAACAAAATAACCAAAAGTTTTTATGTCAAAAAAAGTGTGAAAACATGAATCGTATTCTTGAGTTCTCCATCCCTTGAATCCAACTGCTGTCCACAAATGTATTCCTCTGGTGGCAAAATACTTTTGATTGAAACAGCTTTCCAATTTAGGCATTGAGTGTTGAATTTCTTAGGGGGGTAATGAATGATCCTGACCTTCCTCCCCCTCTTTCTTCCTTGCCTCTCCCACGGGGCTCCCGAAGGAGCCTCGGCAATTACCAGATCCTGGACATGCACACTTGGACACAGCCACTTGCCCATCCAACAACAAATCCTAGCACAAAAGCAACACAAACTTGCAAATTTTGTATCCCAAGGTATTGCGGCTGCTGCCTGCAGATCAGAAACAATAGTTCGTTCTTCGAGAATTGCCAAATTCACTGCGAGAGGCAAAAACACTAACGGAAGAAAGCATAGGGAAGCTTTTAGTAAGATTAAGGCACTATAATAAGAGCGAGAAACAATGCATAGACATGGCCAGACCTAGCAGTAAAATGACCTTCACAGGAAAAAGAAAGTGACATAAAGCTGAATAGAAAATCTATTCAAAATACAGGAAAGTACTTAACAGTCAATATAAGAAATACATACATTGGTTATGGAAATAACTATTATATAAGGTATACAAATACCTTCCTATATATGTACCTATGGGCAAGCCCCAGGGAAGGAATGAATACCAAAAAGAAATGAGAGGAAACACAGCCTGCTAATGTTATTGAAGATCTGCGCTGCAGTCAAAGGTCAGTCTGTGGGTTGCAGAAGAGCAGCGCATGCTGCTGACCGTAATGCAAACCCAACTGCCATGCTAATGCCAGGCAGGCCCTGCAACGCTGGCTCACAGCTCACCCTGAAGCCAGAAGTATGGCTGGAAATGTACTTCTTCCCCTCATTCACATGAGGGTGAAAACGCATAGATCATACTCTGCGACCTTAAGGAAAAACAATTAAGAATTTGCTTATGCAAATAGCAGTTGGTTCTGGAGCCAGCAATAATACTCATGATACCGCTTGCACAAGTCAAATTCATTATTTCTCATAGCAATGCCAGGATTTCCAGCTTTGAGTAGCCAATTGCAAACTGCAACTGATAAGCTAAAAAAGAAAGGTATTAAAACCAGAATCACTACTGGAACAACTGTCCCTATCAAACACTTGTCCTCTGAAACAGAGCATTTGTGATACCATAATCCTTGGGCAGAGGGATTAATACAGCTGTTACCGCACTGACCACAAAAATCACTGCACACCCACTGCCGAGGAGAGACACTGGTCTCCAGATCTTCTGATACGTCGGAATGCCTCATGAGCCAGCAGTCCTCCCACAACACCCATCCGTACTAGTGACCCAGATGCATGGTTCAGCACTGATAT